>CM066032.1:1740200112-1741429819 GCA_033557465.1 Ichthyophis bannanicus | reverse complement strand
CTATCAGACAGACAGTAGGCCTGGATATTCAGGGGTGCACCCCAGCACTATCTGATATTCTCCTGCAGCAGGCCATCAGCTGCTGCACACTGCAAGGAGCTCCATCAGGACACATACCAGCTGTGCAGAGTCTGCTGGATAGTCCTGATAGGATTTGCATGCACCCCAAACTGGGGTGGCAGCACACACAGGCAGAT
Source organism: Ichthyophis bannanicus (assembly GCA_033557465.1). Taxonomy (NCBI): domain Eukaryota; kingdom Metazoa; phylum Chordata; class Amphibia; order Gymnophiona; family Ichthyophiidae; genus Ichthyophis; species Ichthyophis bannanicus. Next base: position 1,741,429,622 of record CM066032.1, on the reverse strand, counting down.
CAGTCCATGAAAGAGGCCCCAACAGGACACCCATATATATCACAGGAGAGAAATGCTATACAGCACTATGGGGGTGCCTAGCCATGCTGTCATCACTGCACGCTCAGGGTGAGAGTGATCCACCAGCAGCAGATACAGAGGTCAGCCTGTCTGTGTAGGTGGTGGCTGGGCATTACAATGTCCCAGCCAGTGCCCCATGCCCTGTGCAGATGCATCCTGGCCAGCACACCCTGTCTGAGGCTATACCCATGGTACCTTGCTGCTCATTATGCACATTGTCAGGCCAATACTGGCAACAGTGCTGGCAGTGTGGCCTGTGGAGGGTGTTTGTAGCCAACACACACTGTATAGACAGACACCCCCCCCCCTCACCTTTGCCAGCATTGTGCGACTATGGGGGGAGGCATTCGAGGTGCCCACCACACCAGTCCTGGGAAGGGTACAGGCATGGATATGGTACACAGTACTGCTGCGTGTCACTCCCCAGGGTGGTAAATACTGTCAGGGGCCAGACCTGGGGCACGCACCACAGACAGCCGACAGCTTGTTCTGCTGCAGCACAAGGAGCAAACAGTGCTGAGCGTAGGACTGTCTACCTGCCAGTACCCCCATCAAACGTTTGTGGTCTGTGTACCGTGTACCCAGGTATAGGGTGGCATTGCTAGGGTACGCAGGAGCTAGATCTGGGAGATGCCCCCCCAGGGGGCTTTTCCAATGTGGCCTGTGGGTGTGGGTGCGTCTGGACCTGTTGCCTCTTGCTTTACGGCAGAGTGTCCCTACTCCAGTCCTGGTGTTCCAGACACTGTTCGGGCCTTCATGCTGTCCCCTATGAATATGCTTGGGCTACAGTTTGCATAGCATGGGGGTGGTGCAGACATCTGCAGCACAGGCATCTGTCTTAGGGGAAGCATGGAACCTGAATGGTGTTTGGCCCTCCAGGACTGCATTTGGGAGACTCTGCTGGAGATAATGTGCCTGTTTATGGTGTCTGTGTTTGGTGTGGTAAAAGATAGGCGATTGACCATGCCTATGTTCTCAGCAATAAAGGTTTTGTCCTTACTACCACGGTGTAGCTGTGGGGTGAATATGTGGACAGGGTTGGCGGTAGCTGCAGCTGGGCTCTGAACCTGTGACCCTCTGTTCTTGCACACACTGTCTGTGTGCACTGCACCACCGTGTAGCCACTGATTGGCTGCAATCCCTGGGTGGTCCATGACTGTACATCCGACAGGGCCTGTCTGTTGCAGTGGACGGTGCCAGCCTGCACATGGCCTGGCCACTGTCCTCTGTGGCTAGCAGCCACTGCCCCCTCCACCATCTGAACCCTTCCGCCAACATGCTGGCATGTCCTTATCCTTGCAAAGGGATATGACCTGATTGCGTAGTGGAACCCCAGGACTGTATTTGGCTCACATGGTATAGCGGTCTAGCTGTTGTTCTTTAGCTAGGTTTTTGTGGAACGTGGGCCTACCATTACGTGTTCTTGAGCAGGGACACACTTGGCCCTTGGCAAGTGGGGTGAAGGCATGTACAGGCACATCTGTCGTACATAACCTCTACCTACTTAACCTCTACCTACGTGTCCTTAGCCCCCTACAGTTGTGGCACTACAGGACTGCATTTGGGGGACGCGGCTGTTGGTGATGCACATTGTGCTGGTGTGTGTGTGGTGTAGGGTAAAATATGGGTGTTTGCAACATGCTTTTGTTCTGTGCAATAAAGGGGTGTCTCTGCTATCTGTGTTTAGTGGTGGGTTAAATATTGGGATTGTGTGCCTGGGCATGTGCCACAGCTGGGATTTGAAAGTGTGACCCTGCTGGTCCTAGAGGTACCGGCTCTGTCACCCTGCACCACACTTGTGGCCGACAGAGACAGTGCCCAAGTCCCGTGAGATAGTAGACACTGGCCAGGGTCGGGGTTCCAAAAACGCTGGCTGCACATTATTACTGTGAGCTCCTTCACCCTGTCTGGTTGACAAACGTGCAAATATAACACGGGTTATGACGGGGTCCGAACAGAGGGGGATAGCATATTCCCATCGCTGGGCAAAACAGTGCTATTCGATGGACACCATAAGGTAAAACACTCCCAGGAGGGGTCCAATACACCGGAGAACGTTTTTGGAGGTGGTTCTCCGCTCCGTGGGCCCCCTTTCCAAACAACTGTTATTGTTTAATTTTTTGGAGCTCTGCTGGGGGGTGTTTTCTAACTTTTGGCGCATTACTATACACCTGTTCCCAGCTGAGTTTACTATTTTAATGCTTTTTGTTGTGGTAATTTCCTCTTTTTCATTGCAAGTTTTGTGCTTGTTGCCACATGTATCACACTGCTGACGTTTTGCCATGTTTCCCCGGTTTTGCTGTACATTCGCTGACGGAAAATGGGTTTCTCTTCCCTTTATATGCCCTCTACCGCGAGGTTTCACCTCGCGGCTATTTTTTACATGTACAATTCGGGCGCCGATAACTGTGCGGGGAGCATCTTCCCCTCCCACTCCTTCCACCCATTGACCCCGTCCCCTCCGGCCCCTCCGGAGCCTTCCTACCGCCCTCCTTTAGCCCGTTCCACGCCTCTATCGGACATTTGCGGGCCCGCACTTGGTACGGGGGGCTCCGTATACTGAACCGCGTAAACCTGTGCGGGGGTGACAAGCACGTGTGCGGGGCGTTTAAACGTGTTTCTGTGCATTTCACTGCCTGCGGTTGCCGTGTCGCTATTCTTGTGTGGCCGCGCAGATTTTGCGGACTTTAGTAAACATTGCCCCTAAGTATGGAATTCCCCACGTCAAAAATATTGTGACCAAAAATTACATTATAAACTGAAAAACTTATTAAAACAGCTCCGGCCTCGGATTCCATCAACAAGATTTTTAAATTAAGTTTATTACAACTCTATCTCACTCCTCACCTTTGACTTCGGTGAACACCATTTTAACAGGGCCTATCAAAACAAACTCGCAGATCGGTCGCAGTTCAGCCGAAAATATGGCAGTCCGCTCAATCTTAAAATCATTAGATCAATAGAACATATTACCACCCATTTTGTCCCTGATCTCCCACTGAGCTTACCAATTTAATAGCCATATCACACATAAAATATTTGTCCATAATCCCCAACATTCAAGAATAATCCACAACATAGCCCCCATCCTTCCTCGGACACTCTAATCTCTATTGAAACTTCAAGCAGAAGTCAAGAAGCCAGAATAAACACAAACTGGAATTCCCAAAGAGGACTTCAAGAAATGTCCATAAAAAACTAACAAAATAAAAAGCATTCCTCCCACATAGCTCCAGTACTCTTAATGAGCTCCCTGATTGACATTAGGAGCACCAAAATGACATCAAATCATTTCGAAAAAAAAACGCCTTAAAAACATTCATATTTTCCTCTCACGATGACACCCAACCGAAGTCTATGAAACGCAATCCGTCCCTCAATGCAGTACCCACACACCATAACAGAACAAATGCCGACCAAAATACGTAATCAGACTACATTAAGCGATGCACAAATACGGACAATACCCCTAACATCGGAACAGCGCAGATATTGTATATAGTTAGTTTTTGTACAAGTTCACTGTTCCATGTATACATTGCTATGTAAATAGTTAAAACAGTTCCATGTATCTGAATAACCAAATATGTTCATTGTACTATTCAGAATTGTTCTTTGTAAACCACGTTTGAATCATGTGGAAAGTGCGTTATAAAAATGATGGGTTAAATAAATAAATAAATAAAAATTTAAAATTATCGTCCTTTCTATCTCCCTATTTCCACCTCCATGTCCAGCATCTCCTTGGCCACTCTGTTACCAAGACATCTCTTCTCTTCCTCCTGCCCCATGCATGCTCAGCAGCCCTTGGTCTTTGTTCTCCCTGGCACTACTATCCACCACCACCACCGCTGCTAATCCCCCAAGGTATAAGCGTAGCTGTAGACAAGCAGTGAGAATCTACAGTAAAACATGGAGTTGTTCAGACATCCGTACACTTTCACAAGACCATCTGCTCCCGCTGATATGTACAACTATGCATCAGAGGAGGATGAGACTGCAGGGACTTTGAAGAAGCTGCAGAGGTCTGAAAGATCCCGCCCGCGTTCGACGTGCAAATCTTAATTACCGCCCACAGTCGCACAACCTCAGGAGGATGTGCTGGTAGGACCAGCATAGATAGTCATCATACCAGGGTTAGGGGCAGCTCGTTTCGCGGGGAGGGGCGGCATGCATCCCTCCCCCTTCCTTCCTAGATGTGGTGTATTTAGATTTCAGTAAAGCCTTTGACACTGTTCCTCACAGGCGACTTATAAACAAACTGAGCACCCTAGGGATGGACCCTAAAGTTACTGCTTGGGTTAGAAATTGGTTGGGTGGGAGGCGGCAAAGAGTACAAGTAAATGGAGCTCACTCTGAGGAGAAGGATGTTACCAGTGGTGTGCCCCAGGGATCTGTCCTTGGTCCGATTCTTTTTAACATCTTTGTTAGTGATCTAGCGGTAGGGCTGTCGGGTAAGGTTTGCCTCTTTGCGGATGATAGCAAAATCTGCAATAGAGTAGACACCCAGGAAGGTGTAGATAACATGAGGAGGGATCTAGCTAAGCTTGAAGACTGGTCTAGAATTTGGCAACTGGGATTTAATGTTAAAAAATGTAAGGTCATGCATTTGGGCTGCAGCAATCCAAGGGAGCAATACAGTATAGGAGGTGAAGTACTTTGGTCCACTAAAGAAGAGCGGGACCTAGGCGTAGTTGTGTCCGATGATCTTAAAGTAGCTAAACAGGTAGAAAAGGCGACGGCAAAAGCTAGAAGGATGCTTGGGTGCATACGGAGAGGAATGGCTAGCAGAAAAAGGAGGTGATAATGCCTCTGTATAAGTCTTTGGTGCGACCTCATTTGGAGTATAGTGTGCAATTCTGGAGACCGCACCTTCAAAAGATGTGAACAGGATGGAGTCGGGTTGCAGAGGGTTGCTACTAAGATGATTAGTGGTCTTCATTATAAAGCATATGAGGACAGACTTAAGGATCTTAATATGTACACCTTAGAGAAAGGCGGGATAGAGGTGATATGATTGAGATGTTTAAATACCTCCGTGGCATAAATGTTCAGGAGGAGAGCCTCTTTCAATTGAAAGCAAGTTCTGCGACGAGGGGACATGGGATGAGGGTGAAGGGAGATAGATTCAGGAGTGATATGCGGAAATATTTCTTTACGGAAAGAGTAGTGGATCCATGGAATAGTCTCCCAGTGGAGGTGGTAGAGATGAGGACAGTAACTGAATTCAAAAAAGCATGGGTCAACACAGAGGATCTCTAAAGGTAAAAAGTGGACTGTTGTAGTTGTTGTTATGGAAGGACAGACTAGATGGGCCTTGTGGTCTTTTTCTGTCATCATGTTTCTATGTTTCTATGTTTCTATGTAACACGAATTGCGATGAAAAAGTGTGAACAGCCTAGAACCAAGAACCTGATGATGATTCGTACACAAGTGTGGCATGCAGTCACAGTGCTGGCCACGCCCCCCTGCACTGACTGGAGCTGCTGCTATCTGCCCTGTGTCTCCCTCCCACTGGATTCTTCAGGAAAGATTAACCCCTTCTACCATTAGAAGCACGGACTTAAATCTTGCTTAGTTTATGTATATATTGCTGACCATCAGATTTACAGTGCTATATTTTTTTTTACAAAACTCGGACAACCCCTTTAAGGGTTTTTTGGCATTTTATATCTTAAATGCACTTATGTGAATTAATTAATAGTAATTTGAATTAATTAATAGTAATTTGAAAAAATTTGATAAATTTGAAGACAATTTTGCATGTTGTGGCAAATCATGACGTCTAGGAGTTTTTCAATATTTTATTTGTTTTCAGCACACCAAAATACATGGAAATTAGATGAAAATAATCAAACAGCTTTTTAGTCGCAGACCTTTGATTCAAGTATATGCCCCAACAACAGCTGCAGAAGAGAATGCAATTGAAGAGTTCTGTGAACAAGTACAAGCTAAAATTGACAGAACATGAAAACAGGATATCCTGATAGTCATGGGTGACTGGAACGCAAAAGTTTGAAACAAAGAAGAAGACAAAGGGGTATGTTTACTAAACCGCGCACACGTGCGTGGCGCACAAGAGTGGATGCTAATGATGCACTTAAAGTGCTCTTAAGCGCCGCGCACGTGTGCGCATCACATTAACGAGCCAGCGCACGCGTGCGGGGCGCTCATGTGCGATAGAGGCGGGGAAACGCTTACGGAGGGCGGAGGAAGGCTCGCGAGGGGCGGGGGGACGGGGTCAATGGGCGGAGAGTGGGAGGGGAGAGGCTCCCCGCACAGGAGCGGGGCTGAATCTGGGCATTAAAAATACCGCGAGTGAAACCCTCGCGTTAGAGCCCATTTAAAGGGAAGAGAAACCATTTACGTCAGCAATGTACAGCAAAACCGGGAAAACCTGCAAAACGTGAGCAGTGTGATACATGTGCACAGAACAAAACAGCAAATATAAATTGAAATGACCACAAAAAATTTCAAATAATCCATAATCCAGCTGGGCAACAGTGATATTAATGGGCAACCAGAAAAAACACTCCCAGGAAAGCTCCAAAAAAAAGAAATGATTTTTGGAAGGGTCTACGCTCCGTAGACTTGTTCATAAATCACTGCATTTTAATGGAGCTTTCCTGAGAGTATTTTTTCTGGTTTCCCATTAATATCACTGTTGCCCAGCTTGGTTTTGTTTGTTCCCCTTTTTTGGAGGTCATTTTTGAGGTTTAATTGCATCCCTGTCCCCATACAAGGTAAAAGAGCCCACAGTAAAATTGTGCAGAGCAGGGTGTCTGACTCGTGCGGGCAGGTTTCCTATCTCCAGAGACTGCACTTCCTCTGTGGCCACAGTGTGGTGCAGCAGACACAGCCAGTGCCTGTAGGACCAGAGGGTCACAGATTCAAATCCCAGCTGGGGCTCCTGCCAACCCAGTCCCCATTGTTTTACCCACCACTAAACAGTGATAGTACAGACACTCCTGTATGGCAGAGAATATAAGCATGGTTCCAGCACCTATATTTTACCCCACACTGCACACAAACCATAACAATGGGCATTACCGACAGCCGAATCCCCCAAATTCAGTCCTGGAGTGCCACAACTCAATCAGGTCATATGCTTTTTCCAGATAGGGACATGTCTGCATGTTGGCGGAAGGGTACAGGTGGTGGAGGGGGCAGTGGCTGCAAACCACATCAAACAGTGGCCTAGGCCTGTGCAGGCTGGTATCGTCCACCGTAACAGACAGGCTCTGTCGGATGTACAGTCATGGACTCCCCAGGGAACCAAGCATATCTATGGCAACACGGTGGTGCAGTGCACACAGATAGCGTATGCAGGAACAGAAGGTCACAAGTTCAAAGCCCAGCTGGGGCTACTGCCAATCAAGTCCACATATTTTTCCTACAACTAAACCGTGATAGTAAGGAGAAACCTTTATGGCTGAGAACATATGCATGGTTCACACGCCTATATTTTACCACACAAAACACAGACATCATAAACAGCCGCATTACCCAGAGCAGAGTCTCCCAAATGCAGTCCGGGAGGGCCCCACACCATTCAGGATCCATGCTGCCTCTTCTAAAGATGCCTGTGCTGCATATCTCTGCACCACCCCCATGGTATGCTGATGTAGCTCATGCATATTTATGAGGGACAGCATGAAAACCCGAACAGTGGTTGGAACACCAGGACTGGAGTTCGGACACGCTGCCGTAAAGCAGCAGCCAACAGGGCCAGACACCCCCCCCCCCGGCCCCATTGGCCAATGCCTCCTAGAGAGGCAGGACATTGGGCCCTGCCTGTATCCCCCAATACTAGCAGTTGCATACCTTAGCACTGCCACCCTACACCTGGGTATATGGTACACAGCTATCAAACGTTGCCCATGATAACTGGCAGATATCAATTCCTACGTTAAGCACATGTTGCTCATCGACCTCCACCATAACAATCATTGTGATGTCTGCGGTGTGCGCTGCAGGTCTGGTCTCTGACAGTGTTTACCACCCTGGGGAGTGACCCCCAACAGTAGTGCGTCCCATATCCATGCCTGTACTGTGCCCAGGACTGGTGTGGTGGGTATGGCTGCTGGACTCCTCTATAGTAGCACAATGCCGGCATAGGTGTGGGGGTGGCTGTCTGCCTATCCAGTGTGTGGTGGCTGAAAACACCTTCCACAGCCCACACTGCCAGCAATGTTGCCAGTATTGGGCTGCCAATGTGCATAATGAGGAGCAGGGTACCATGGGTATAGGCCGGACAGGGTGGCCTGGCCAGGGTGCATCTGCACAGGGCATAGGGCACTGACTGGGACATATTAGTGCCCGGCCACCACCTACACAGACAGGGTGACCTCAGTATGTCCTGCTGAGAGATCACTCTCACCCTGACTGTGCAGTGACCACAGCATGGCTAGGCACCCCCATAGTGCTATATAGTATTTCTCTCATGTGATAGATATGGGTTTTCTTTTGGGGCCCAGTCACTGATATAACTGCTTGCTGTGTATGCATCTCCATTGGGAACATGCACTGTGGATTAGCTAGCATACTGTTTGCAGCTGGTATGGGTCTTGATGGAGCAGCTTGTGGGGTGCAGTGGCTGATGACTTGCTGCAAGAGAATATCAGATAGTGGTGGGGTGCAGCTCACCATATCCAGGCCTAGTGTCTGTCTGCTATTGTGGTATGGATGTGTATAGAGCTGCATTGACTGCCCTGTGGGGTGTCTGTTCCTCAGCAGGACCTGTGTTGATGGTCCCCTCTACTGCCACCTTTGCAGAGAGGTAGAAAGTGGATGTATTGATGGGAGACCCTGTTTGCTGCCCTTGGCCCTGGGAGAGGGGTTGGTGGTGCATGGCCCACCTGGGGGTCCATGGGGGCTACACCTGACTGAAACACAGAGATATCCAAGGTGTCTGTGCAGAAACTACATAATCTCACACATTAACAACTGCTTCAGACCTCCGGCATGGCTTCTTTCAGCCATGGAAGGTGTTGTGGACCTGATCTTGGCCGCCTCATTGCACCCTCAGGGTGAGCACAGTACCCGCACAATGTGACGGTGTGTAGCTACTCTGTGCCAGTAAAACACACGGTCAGTACCCCCTACCAGGCCGAGGTGGTGTGTGGGTGCACATGGTCACTTCCCTCTCCCGGGCCGAGGTGCTGTGGGGGTGCATTGCCCATCTTGTGTTAATCTGTGGACAGCTGATTTGCATGTGCAGTGCATCATGGGTATGGGTAGGCTAACCCTATCCTGGTGACCACAGCAGACTGTCTGTGTGGTGACGTGCATGCTCTCTGCAGCCAGCCAGGGACTTGCTAGTAGCAATAGAGCTGTAGCCCAGTGGTTACTGCACTGCCTCTGAAGCCAGAAATCATGGGTTCAAACCCATAGTGGGGTTATTTGATAGGGTTGTCCAATGCATTATTTCTTTTTAATGTACATATTTTGATGCCAGCAAAAACACCCTCAGCGTACTGTACCCATAAGGTGCCTCTGAGGGTGCTTTTTAGGGCGCCCTATAGGGAACCTTATGGTTCCCGTCCATATAAGGTGCACTATACATTCTCCTGTGACGCAACCTATAGGGTGCCCTATAGGGGACATTTTAGGGTGTTGTGGCAGACAGTGCAATTTCTAATGTGCCCTATGGAGTGCCTTATAGGGTGCCTTATACGGCACCTTCAATTACGGCACGTGAGGGCGTGTTTGCTGGCAGTAATTAATAACATAAATATAAAGTGCTGCAGGACAAAATATGTGTACAATGCAAAGCTGATGCCACAGCCAGCCTTACATATTAGGTACACTGGGGAGCAAACGCATGACCCCTGTATCAGCAGTCAGTGCCTTAACCATTGTGCTCCACTGCTGCTCCTCCTTGCCTGTCAGTGCACCTACGTATGCTTTTCATTCCTTAAACTGCACAGTGCTGCCATAAAAAACAGTACACTGACCTTGCGGTATCTCATACGGCACCCTCTAAAGCGCCCTATAAGCAACAATCTAGGGTGCCTTGGCCGACAGTGCACTTTAAAATGTGCCTTATAGGGCACCCGCTGTTAACACGCTTTGGGAGTGCGTTTGCTAGTAGTGGTAATTAAAATATGCATAAAATGTCTCCTAAAGCAATCTTCCCCAAAATATGTTATGCCTCAGCCAGCCTTGTTCAGTGGGCACTTTGGAGAATTGAACCCCTGATCCCTGCACTGTTGGTCAGTGTCTTCACCATTGTGCTGTAGCTCTGCTCGTTTTCTTACACTTCAGAGCGCCACTTATACCTCCCAGTATTATACTGCCTCCATAGACATCACCGCCTTATGCCGCCCAGTATTAATATGCCGCCAAAAACATCAGCGCGCCGCCTTATGACGCCCAGTATTAATATGCCACAAAAAACATCAGCGCTCTGCCTTATGATGCCCAGTATATCTGTGCCTCATAAATTACCACCTCAGCCAGCCATCTTCATAGGGCACTGTGGGGGATTGACCCCCTGATCCCTGCACCGTTGGTCAGTGTCTTAACCATTGTGCTGTGGCTCTGCTCTTTTTCTTGCACTTCAGCGCGCCACTTATGCCTCTCGCGCAGCTATCCCATGCGCTAAGGTGCGGGGCGAACATGGGCGCCGCGCACCTTAGTGCATATGTAAATTACGGTGTTTCTTCTTCAGCGGGGAATGCCCACTCCTTATATGGCACCCGCACACTACCGTGGCCCGCACTTTACCGGGGTTTTAGTAAACATACCCCAAAGTAGTTGGAAAATATGGACTTGGCAACAGAAATGAAGTTGGAGAAAGACTGATAGAATTCTGCAAGACCAAACAATCTATTCATCTCAAACACCTTCTTCCAGCAACACAAGCAGCGACTGTACACATGGACTTCACCCAATGGATTGTATAAAAATAAAATTGACTACATTTGTGGACATCAACGAGGGAAAAGCTCTATAACATCAACAAAGACAAAACCTGGAGCTGACTGTGGTACAGATCATCAACTACTAGTATGCAAACTCAAGCTAAAGTTGAAAAAGAGCAAAGCACTCATGAATGCAGCAAAATATGACCTTGAGAATATACCACTGGAATTTAAAGACTGCCTGCAAAATCGATTTGCTGCTTTAAATACAAATTACAGAGCTCCAGAAGAGTTATGGAAAGACATCAAGAAGGTTGTGTTGGAAGAAAACAAGAAGTCTCTACAAAAGGTGAAAAATAAAAAAACGGCCAAAATGGATGACTTAAGAAACTCTGAAAATTGCCCAGAAACGCAGAGAAGCTAAAGCCAGAGGAGAAAGACAGACAATCACAGAAGTCAACAGAGATTTCCAATGTGCAGCAAGACAGGACAAGGAAAAGTACTACAATGATGCATGCAAGGAAATAGAAGCAGAAACTATTAGAGGAAGAACAAGATCGACTTTCCTAAAGCTATGAGAGTTGAAAAAAAAGTTCCAGCCTCGATTTGGAATGTTACAAGATGCTCAAGGTTCTATGTTGAATGATGCTGAGAAGATCAAGAAAAGATGGAAGGAATATACAGAGTTTTTATATGATAAAGATCAAGTGGACCAACAGCCGTTTCAACCTGTACCTTATGATCGGGAACCATTGGTGATGAAAGAAGAAGCTGAAGCAGCATTGAAAGCGTTATCAAAGAACAAAGCACCAGGCATTGATAGCATTCCCGTAGAAGTGTTACAGTAATCTGATGTAGCTGTTACCGTACTTACAAGGCTCTGCCAAGAAATATGGAAGACAACATCATGGCCAACTGACTGGAAAAGATCTGTGTTTATACCAAGACTAAAGAAAGGTGATCCAACTGACTGTGGAAATTATCGCACAATCGCTCTGATCCCACATGCCAGCAAAATTCTACTGAAGACTATTCAAAAGAGATTACAACCATGCCTGGAACAAGAACTACCTGAAGTGCAAGCAGGGTTCAGGAAAGGGCGAGGAACGAGAGACATCATTGCGGATGTGAGATGGATCCTTGAAAAGACTAAAGAATGCCAAAAGGATATCTATTTGTGCTTTATCAACTATAGCAAAGCTTTTGACTGTGTAAACCATGAGAAACTCTGGGCCACATTAAGAAGCATGGGTATACCAGAACACCTGATCGTACTCATACACAATCTGTACATTGATCAAGAAGCATGAAGCAACAGTTCGAACGGAACAAGGAGAAACAGAATGGTTTAAAATAAGCAAAGGTGTAAGACAAGGCTGCATACTTTCCCCATACCTGTTTAATTTATATGCAGAACAAATCATCAGAGAAGCATGATTGTATGAAGACAACAGAGGTGTGAAGATTGGTGGAAGACTCATCAACAACCTTCGCTATGCTGATGATACCACATTACTGGCTGAAAGTGAAGATGATCTGAAACATTTGCTTCTCACAATCAAAGAACATAGTCTCAAAATGGGCCTGCACCTTAATGTTAAGAAGACAAAAATCATGACAACTGGCATAATCAACAGGTTCATCGTTGAAGGAGAAGAAATTGAAATCGTGAATAACTTTAACCTACTTGGATCAAGTATCAATAAAGAAGCAACAAGCAGTCAAGAAATCAGACGATGCATTGCTCTTTGCAGAATGGCTATAAAAGACCTAGATAAGATTCTCAAGAGCAGAGATGTCTCTCTCCATACAAAGATTCGACGTGTTCCAGCCATGGTATTTTCAATAACATCATATGGATGTGAAAGCTGGACAGTGAAAAAGATAGACAGGAAGAAAATTAATGCCTTTGAATTATGGTGTTGGTGGCGAATACTGTGTACACCATGGATTGCCTGAAGAACAAACCAGTTGGTACTAGAGGAGATCAGACCTAAGCTTTCTTTAGAAGCTCAGATGACAAGACTTCGACTTTCATACTTTGGACACATCATGAGAAGAGAGAGATCATTAGAGAAAGACATCATGCTTGGCAAGATAGAAGGTCAACGCAAAAGAGGAAGGCTAGCAATGAGATGGATCAATAGAATAACAGCAGCTATGGGTTCCAGTCTGTCAACAATGAGCCGCCTGACTCAAGACCGAAGACAATTTAGGATAGCTATCCAGAGGGTCGCCATGAGTCGACTCCGACTCGACAGCACTTAACAACAACAAAGGGATCTGTGCTGGGTCTGCTGCTTTTTGACATATTCATAAATGACATGGAAAAGGGAATAATGAGTGAGGTTATCAAATTTGCAGATGACACAAAACTATTTAAAGTTGTTAAAACCCAAGAGGATTGTGGAAAATTTCAAGAGGATCTTGATAAATTGGAAGACTGGGCATCAAAATGGAAGATGAAATTTAATGTGGACAAGTGCAAAGTTATGCACCGAGGGAAGAACAACCCAAACTATTGTTATATGATGCAAGGTTCCACATTAGGAACCATCACCCAGGAAAACGATTTAGGCGTCATTGTGGGTAACATGTTAAAACCCTCCGCCCAGTGTGCAGTGCAGCCAAGAGAGCAACTAGAATGCTAGGTATCATAAGGAAAGGAATGGAAAATAAAACAAAGGATATTATAATGCCTCTGTATCATTCCATGGTGCGACCGCACCTTGAATATTGTGTGCATTTCTGGTCACCGTATTTTAAAAAGGATATAGCGTTATTAGAAAAGTTTCAGAGAAGAGCCACCAAAATGGTAAATGGGATGGAAGGATACCCCTATGAAGAAAGGCTAAAAAGGTTAGGGCTCTTTAATCTGGAAAAGAGACGGCTGAGGGGAGATATGATAGAAGTCTATAAATTAATGAACAGAGTGGAATGGGTAAATATAGATCGATTGTTTACATTATCAGAATATAGAAAGGCTAGGGGACATGCAATGAAGCTGCAGGGTAACCTATTTAAGACTAATAAGAGAAAATATTTTTTCACTCAATGTGTAATCAAACCCTGGAATTTGTTACTGGAGATGTAGTAAAGGCTTTTAGTGTGCAATGCAATGTGTGCCTTTGAGTCAGTCCTGATGCCTGGTGATGCAGAAGCTCCTGGGTTTTCTTGGCAGTGTCACTGGAGGTAGATTGCTAGGCCTTTCTTCTGAGGCAATGGAGGGTTAAGTGACTTGCCCCAGGCCACAAGGAGTGCTAGTGGGAATTGAATCCTGGTTGCTTGGTTACCAAGCTGGTGTTCTAACCACTAGGCTACTCCTCCTTTTAGTGTAGCTGGGTTTAAAAAAGGTTTGGACAAGTTCCTGAAGGAAAGGTCCATAAACCATTATTAAGAAGGGATCCAGGATATCAATGCTTGACCCAATACAAGCTTTGTGGAGCCTTTGTCTTTTGGGGAAACTGCTAGGTATGTATGACCTATATTGGCCACTGTTGGAAACAGGATACTGGGCTTGATGGACCTTGGTCTGACCCAGAATGGCATATCTTATGTTCTTATGTTCTGTTTTACCCACAGAATTGACTTTGAAAATTGCCTTGTATGAGGGTAATTTCATAAAGCAATTTCCACATGGATTTGATCACATATATTTGGTAAATGGCCTCTTATAAAATATTGATTGGCATAAGAGTATGTGCTTTGATATGATGGTGCATATTATCCTGGTAGGTGAGCAAAGGGATATAGTTTGGCTGAGCATGGATGGTGTACAGAAGTAATTTGTACCCGTTCCTGACAACTTTTTGGTGGTGGTGAGAATCGAGGAGGAATGTGACACATTCTATATACCCTTTCGATGTCTAGGACATCTGTACCTTGCCCACTCACAATCTTAAATGACAGAGGTGTAAGGCAGGGGTCTCCAAATCCAGCCCTGGAGGGCCACAAACCAGTCAGGTTGGCAGGATATCTCTAATGCATATATATCTCATGCATAGTCATTAGGAATATCCCGAAAACCTGACTGGCCGGTGGGCCCCATAGGACTGGGTTGGGGACCACTGCTATATAGTACTATGGGGGAACCTAGCCAAGCCGTGGTCACTGCTCAGTCAGGGTGAGAGTGATCTCCCAGCAGGACATGCTGTGGCCGGGCACTACAATGTCCCAGCCATTGCCCTATGCCTTGTGCAGATGCATCCTGGCCAGGCCACCCTGTCCGGGCTATACCCATGTTACCTTGCTCCTCATTATGCACATTGGCAGGCCAATACTGGCAACAGTGCTGGCAGTGTGGGCTGTGGAGGGTGTTTGCAGCCACCACACACTGGATAGACAGACACACACTCCCACACCTATGCCAGCATTGTACAACTATAGAGATGTTTGGCAGCCCTGGCCACCGCTACAGTCCTGGGCACAGTGCAGGCATGGCTATGGTATGCAATACTGTTGGGGTCCCCAGGGTGGTAGTTAGACACAAGACCTGTAGCACACTCAACAGACATCAGAAAGGTTGCCATGATGCAGCTCAATCAGAAAATTGTACTTAACTTCGGAATTGCTATCTGCCAGTAATCATAGCAACCTTTTGATAGCTGTGTACCGTATTCCCAGGTTTAGGGTGGCATTGCTAAAGTATGCAAGTGCTAGTATTGGAAGATGCATACAGGGCCCAATGTCCTGCCTCTCCAGGAGGCATTGGATAATGGAGTCTGTGGGTGCGGGTGTGTCTGCCCCTGTTGGCTGCTGCTTTACGGCAGAGGTTCTCAACTCCAGTCCTGGTGTGCCAAACACTGTTCGGGTTTTCATGCTGTCCCTCATGAATATGCATGAGATACATCTGCATACCATGGGGGTGGTGCATAGAAATGCAGCACAGGCATCTTTATTAGAGGCAGCATGGAACTTGAATGGTGTTTGGCCCTCCAGGACTGCATTTGGGAGACTCTGTTCTAGGTAATGCGCCTGTTTATGGTGTCTGTGCTCTGTAGGGTAAAATGTAGGTGTTTTGGGCATGTTTACGTCATCTGCAATAAAGTTTCTATCTATATTAGCATGTTTTAGTAGTGGGTAAAATATGGGAACTGGGTTGGCAGGAACCACAGCTGCGACTTGAACCTATGACCTTCTGCCTCTGAACACACTGGTTGTGTGCACCGCACCACCGTGTTGCCACAGAGATAGTGCATTCCCTGGTGATACCATGACTGTTCGTCCAGCAGGGCCTGTCTGTTGCAGTGCATGGCACCCACCTACACAGGGCTAGGCCATGGTCTGCTCTGGGCAGCTGCCACTACCCCCCTCCACCACCATTACCCCTCTTTCACCATGCTGACATGCGCTTCTGCTGGTGGTGCTGGTGGTGCACAGTCTCAGGCATGCAGTGTGCAGGTAAGCAGCTGCCTATGGTGCGTGTTCTGGGGGTAGGTGTGCCTGCATAGACGTCCACGCTTCCCACCCAACACCGCCTGCCAATGTTCTGTGCCCTTGGAGGTACCTGCTGGGTACTATCCTCTGTGACACTGTGATAAACACACTTGTGCCCATGTTGGGCCCTCATCAGTTGCTGTCTGGCTGCTGTACAGTTTCAGCATTCCTAAGTTCCACCTAGGCATCTGCCTAGTCCGCACTGTGCCCCAGCTGCACCACAGCATGTGCCGCCTGCAGCCCTCTGTATCCCATTTTCAAGCATCTGTCCAGTTGGCCATTCCGACATGCCCGCCCTGCTGTTGCCGCACATGTGCACACCATAGGAAACCTGTCTGATGGAGAGGAAAACCCTGCACAGCGCAATTTCACTGTGGGCTCATTCACCTTGCATGGGGACGGAGCATGGACCCTTCCAGAATTCATATCATTTTTTTGGTGCTTTCTTGGGAGTGTTTTTTTATGTTTCCCATTGAGATCACTATTGCCCTGCTTGGTTATTTTCTTTTTCCATTTTCTTCTGTTCATTTTCACTGTTTATTTGCCCTTTTGTTCTGTGCACATGTATCACACTTAGTTAGTTTTCAGCCTTGCATTTCACAGCGTTAGTGTGCGGGGAGCCTCTCCCCTCCCACTCTCCACCCATTGACCCCTTCTCTCTGCCCCTGGGGAGCCTTCCTCCACTCTCTGGGAGCCTTTCTCCGCCTTCAGCGCTCATTTGTGCCGCTACGTGCGTTATCGCGCGCTAAGGTACCTCTGCACCCGATAAAGCGCCATTATCGCACGATAAGGTACCTTATCGCGCGATAATGTCACAGAGCGCACATTAAGACGGTTTAATAAACATACCCCTTAGTTTCTTCTATTCCGCTTCAACCCTACTAAGAGTAGACTGGTTGGGTCATGTGGTCTTTTTCTGCCATCATGTTTCAGTATTTCTAAAAGTGGCCTTTGAAACTTGTGATAAAATAAGGTTGGGTAGAAGAGGGAAGAGAGAGGACCTTTACTAAAGACAGGGCCGGCCATTGTGAGAGAATCTTGTTCGCACAGGGCCCCGCGCTTCAGGGGGCCCCACGCCAACAACATCCTGCACATGTTGTTCAGCTCCCGACATGCTCCTACTTACCTCCCTACAGTGGCTGCCGGCAGGCTCAGAAACACCTTCATACAGCCGCCGAAGTGAAGGGCTCCGTTTTTCTTCACTTCGGCACCTATGTTGTAATGTAGGTCACAGGTGCACTGGAGGTCAAAGGACATGTCCTGTGTCCCGGCACTCAACACACCAGTGACCTACATTACAACACAGCTGCTGAAGTGAAGAAAAACAGTGCACTTCACTTCAGCAGCTGTAGGGAGGTGTTTTTGAGCCTGCTGGGAGCCACTGTAGGGAGGTGACCAGCGTCTCTAAAGCCAGCCACAGGGCTCTTCAGGGAGGGGGTCAAGGACTCAAAATGGGCTGAATGGGGAGGGCCTAAGATTGGAAATGGGCTGAGTGGGGGAGGGCTAGGACTGGAAATGGTCTGATGGGGGGGGCTAGGACTGGAAATGGGCTGATGGGGGCTAGGATTGGAAATGGGCTGATGGGGGGAGCTTGGACTGGAAATGGGCTGATGGAGGGCTAGGATAGGACTGGAAACGGCTGATGGGAGAGCTAGGACTGGAAATAAGCTGATTGGGGGACTCTGATGGAGGGAGTTAGGACTGGAAATGAGCTGATGGGGCTTGAATAGGACTGGAAATGGCTGATTGGAGGGCTAGGACTGGAAATGAGCTGATGGGGGGGTTGGACTGGAAATGGCTGATGCAGGGAGATTGGAGAATGGGACTAGAAAAAAGCGGATGCTCAGTGGGTTTGGAAGTGGAAGGGAACTGATGTTGGGGGAGGACAAGAAGGTGTGGGGTTGGGGGAATGAGGATGGAGAGGGAAAAAGATATTTTGGGTATGTTTTCTAAACGGCACTAATGTTGCAACTGCGACATTATCGCGTGATAATGGCACATTACTGTGCAAGAATGTCACGTATCTCGCGATAACGTCTCTGGCGGCATTAAGTTGCGCAGAGGGTGGAGTAAGGCTCCCCAGAGGGCACAGTCAGGCTCCCCAGGGGCGGAGATAAGGGGTCAATGGGCAGAGAGTGTCTGTTCCCCAGCAGGAATGTGGTTGATGGTCCCCTCTACTGCCACCATTACAGAGATGTAGAATGTGGATCTGTTGGTGGGGTTCCTGTCCCCTACCCTGACCCATGGAGGGCGGGTTGGGTGGTGCTACATAATCTGCTTTGGGGTCCAAACACCACCCTTCACTTAAAACATGTGACTATGGCACCCACACAGGATATACACTATTCTAGGTGCATCATAATCCACAAGTGCTAGACATGACTGGGAAATACAGATAGACACAGGTGTATCCTAGGTGTGCCTACAGGTACTACCTATTACACACTGGCACGGATGGGGATTTGCAGCGCAGTCTACTTAAGCCAAGCCAGTTGCTGCAGACCTGGTGCTCGGCGCCCCACCTCGCCCTCAGGGTGAGCACAGGAACCGCACAATGTCACTGTCTGTAGCTACTTTGTGCCAATAACACACATGGTTAGTTCCCCCTACCAGGCTGGGATGCTAGAGAGCTGCACACCCCATCTTGTGATCAGATGTAGGCTGCTGATCTGCATGTGCAGTGCATCATGGGTACAGGTGGGTTTACCCTATCCTGGTAACCACAGCAGACAGACCTGCAGTCTTTCTATAGCCAGCCAGTGGTGTGTTAGAAGTTATAGAGATGTAACCCAAATGGTTACTTCAATGACTGCAGAGGCAGAGGTCATGGTTTTGATCTCACAGTGGTGTTATTTAATAAGGCTTTCTGAGGCATTTCCTTTTAATTTAAATCAGTGCTGCCAGCAAAAACACCCTCACAGTGCCGTAACCTAAGGTACCTTATAAGGCGCCATATAGGGCGCCCTATAAAGTACCCTATATGGCACATTATAAAGTGCCTTGGTGGACAGGGCACTTTATAATGTGCCCTATGGAGTGCCTTATAGGGCGCCTTATGCGGCATCTTAGGTTATGGCACTGTGAGGGTGTTTTTGCTGGCAGCACTGATTTAAATTTAAAAAAGGAAATGCCTCAGACAGCACTGATTTAAATTAAAAGTAAATGCCTCAGACAGCCTTCTTACATAACACCACTGTGGAATCAAACCCATGACTTCTGCCTCTGTAGTCATTGCAGTAACCAGTGGGCTACATCTTTATTACTTCTAACATTGCGCTGGCATGAACTTAGGATTAACGCGCGTTAATGTGCCATGGCGCACACTATCACGAGATAGAGATTCTTGCTACCTTGCCACCGGAACGCCCACTCGTTATATGGCATTCTTCACATTATTGCTGCAACTAGCACCGGTAACATTAAAACGGTCTAGTAAACATACCCCTTTGTGTGGGAGGGAAGAAAAATCTACGATTGGCTGGACATTGGGAGAGTAAGTGGGGATTGAGAATGGAAGGGTGAAATTTGAGTGGATGATAAAGGAATAAAGAAAGAAATGGAGGAAAGAGCAAAAGGGGAAAAAGATCAGTATATTAAAGCAGATGTAGAGAGAGAATGGAAAAAATTTTGAAGAGAGAAGAAAGGACAAATGGACAGCAGACAATGGAGAGTTAACAGAAGACACAAAGAAACCATAAGAAAGTAACTGGAGCAATTGCAGCTGAAAAATAAAATGCCCAAATAAAAGATAGAAAAATATTTTTTTTATTTTGAATTTATTAACAGGAATATGTCAACTCTAGGAAATGTGCATTGCTAACGTCTTTGCATTTTTGTTTAATACAAAAGGAAGTTAATTTATAGTTTTATTTCTCCAGTGTTGCTGTACATTCTAAGTTTGGCTTTAGGGGTTTCCAATTTATTATTGTCTTCCTATTTCTAAATTGTGATCCCTGGTTCTTTGTTTGGTAATGGTCTATGTTCTGTATGTGTAACCGAGCTGAGGTATTCTATTTATGTAGTTTCTGCTTGACAGTGCCACTTGTTCTCTTTCCCGAGTAAGAGATGTATTGGTATTCTCTGAGATTTATTGGTTTAATATTTGCAGTATTGCCTTTTGATAGATAGGGTTTGGTGCTTTGTGAGCCCTCGTAGTGCTTTTATAATACGATGAGTTTGCTTTGGGTTCTAAATGGGCAGTGTTTATAGTGCTTCCTAATGTGCCTTGCAGTTGGCACTGGAATATAGCAATGCAGGAATCTGGTAGCCTTTCTTTATCCAGACACTCATTAAGAGGCATCTTTACTAAAAGTTAGTGCATGTTAATATTATGCAAATAGTTATGCAAATGAGGTTCCTTATGCAAATGAGACCCTAGAATTAGTCTTCACACATGGCCCCATACTCCCCTTGGGCCGCCCCTGACTAAAGAGCCCTAGGATTCAGCAACTAACTTGTGCTTAATGCTAAAACTAATGAGTGATAGTTGCAACCCCTGTATGCTAAATGCTGGGGGCGTTCCCATCAGTCACTGCACAGAACGGCACTCTAATGCACCATGTACATTATTATTGCAGGTGCACTGAACACCACTTCTTGAGATGGCATTTGATGCACCCACGCTAACCTCACAAGGCACAGGTAGCTTACCCACTGTAGGCTCAACACGTCCACTGTCTGCCCCAACCCACCCCTTTCATCATCTCAATGCACAGACATGCTTATAACACGGAAATTGGCATATGTTCCCTGTCCTGGCTCTGCTCTGTCAGTCAATGTGGGCTTCAGTGCATGCATAATGTACACCAAAATCCACGTTGACTGTGTACAATACACTTTAGTGAAAGGACTCCAAAAAGTGGTGGTAGACTACCGGTGGAGATTGTCTAATCATTGGTTTACAGACTTTCTGTAAGATCCATATTTTCAGGGATTTTTTGAAAGAGACTTGAGAGGTCAAACGCCTATTTGTTTTTATAAAATTGCCTTAATAAAGGAACCTGAAAACATGCTTAAATTAGGTGTCCCTATATAAAATTACCCTCTAATTGCTGTACACTGTTCAGATATTAAAGCAGAAATTATTATTAGTATGACTACTTAGTAAATATAATAGAAGATTCACGCTGGAAAGTATTATGCCCTTAAACAGAAGTACCACTGCATTTTTCAAACATAATCAACCCAGCATTAAAAAGCTACAACAAAACAAACGTAAGATTTTCTTTCATCATTCTGTTACATAGTTTCTCCTTGAGAAGATGTTAGATCTTACAAATTTTAAATGCTCTTCCGATTTATCCACCAATAGTAGTACAGTCTAAATAAATTGGAGTAGTATTGTCTGCTGAATCTTATTACATGCCCATACCAGTATCATGTTCATTCACAAAAATTTCATTTATCATTATATCGGCCTTCCAGCAAAAGAGGCTGCTCAGCATTGTGTAGAATACAATAATAAACCACAAAAACATTAAGCAACATTTCTCCAATAACCCCCCCCAAAAGATCACAAGTAAGAGCCCAACCTTACCATCCCATCCCCTCGGTATATAAATAACCCATCTTGACTTAACAGAGGAGTACCCATTAAATATAGAAACACAGAAAAATGGCAACAGAAAAAGACCACATGGCCTATCTAGTCTATCCTTCCATATCAACAACTACAACAGTCCCCTTTTTTCCTTTAGAGATCCTCTGTGTTTGTCCCATGCTTTTTTGAATTCAGATACCATCCTCATTTCTATCACCTCCACTGGGAGACTATTCCACGGATACACCACTCTTTCCGTAAAGAAATATTTCTCCTGAATCTATCCCCTTTCACCCTCATCCCATGTACCCTAGTAGCAGAACTTGCTTCCATCGAAAGAGGCTCTCCCTCTGTGCATTTATGCCACGGAGGTATTTAAAGGTCTCAATCATATCACCTCTATCCCGCCTTTCCTCTAAGGTGTACATATTAAGATCCTTGAGTCTGTCCTCATATGCTTTATAATGAAGACCACTAACCATTTTAGTAGCCACCCTCTGTACTGACTCCATCCTGTTTATATCCTTTTGAAGGTGCGGTCTCCAGAATTGCAAACAATTCTTCAAATGAGGTCGCAACAAAGACTTATGCAGAGGCACTATCACCTCCTTTTTTCTGCTAGCCATTCCTCTCCGTATGCACCCAAGCATCCTTTTAGCTTTTGCTGTCACCTTTTCTACCTGTTTAGCTACTTTAAGATCATCAGACACAACCACGCCTAGATCCCAATCTTCTTTAGTGGACAAAGGTACTTCACCCCCTATACTATTTATTTATTTATTTGTAAGTCTTTTATACTATATCGCTCCCTTGGATTGCTGTAGCCCAAATGCATGACCTTGCATTTTTTAACATTAAATCCCAGCTGCCAAATTCTAGACCATTCTTCAAGCTTAGCTAGATCCCTCCTCATGTTATCTACACCTTCCTGGGTGTCTACTCTATTGCAGATTTTGGTATCATCCGCAAAGAGGCAAACCTTACCTGACAGCCCTTCCACTATATCACTAACAAAGATGTTAAAAAGAATCAGACCAAGGTCAGATCCCTGGGGCACACCACTGGTGACTTCCTTCTCTCAGAGTGAGCTCCATTTACCTTTACCCATCAACCTATTCTAAGACAAGCCCTCAACCACCACCAAATAGAGCCAAGTCCTTTATTTCTTTCTAAAACTCATCAGGTCAGCTCCAGCCTATCTTCCAATGACAAAATATGCCCCAACTCTGGTACCACCACTGAAAAGGCATGATCCCTTAGCTTATATTTCCAAAGAGCCTTCAGGCCCAGAACCTCCAGGAGTGTCTTCTGACATGAATGAAGCACCTTTCTAGGACAATACCAACTGAACTGCCTAGACAAAAAAGCAAGCAATGAAAAGGGTACTTTGGGAAAGGAATGTATAAAAACAGAATGGTAAGTTCATTAGAAAAAGAGGGCAATTTTATCAAAAGTCATCTAGCTTGAGGACAATAAGGCACCTATTTATAGCTTAATTTATAAAGATGCAGACACCAATATCTGAGTAAAATATTAGCTCAAATCCTGCAAAATCACATAACACAGTTCAGTTTGAAACTGATGTTATAGATTAATCAATTTGCTTGAAGTTCTTTCATTAAAAGTTGCAAAATTGGCTAAAACTTGATCAATGGCTTTTTCTGTCACTGCTCCCTTTCTTTGGAACAAGTTGCCTGTTGAGCTGAGGGCGATGAGAAGCATTTTAGAAAGCTGTTCAAAGTCTTCATTTTTGATGAAGCTTTTTTTCTTCTTGAATTATGATTACAGGAGCTTGCAAGTTACATCATTAGCTGATATGAATGAAATGAGGTACATTTCACAATGGGATGTCGAAACGCACTCAGGGATGTCGAAGCCAGAATGTCTAAAAAAAAAGCAGGCACGTGCAAGTTCAGGCAGCATTTTGGAAATGTGGACATGCCCGATATGCATGTGTATCAAAAGTCTATATAGACATCCCCAGGAGAGTATTTCAGAACCAAGATATCTCATAGCATCATGATTAGAGTAGTGACTTAAAAACAGCATGGCCAGAGTTCAAATTCCAGTGTGGGCTTTTGTGAGCTAAGGCTAGTCACTTAATTCTCCATTTTCTCTACACTCTCTGGATGTTTTAAGGTGAAAACAAGCACGTTCCTGATACCTAGTCATGCATGGAGCAGTTATAAACATAAATGAGCCTGCAGACGTCTTGGCTGTTTCTGACATTGAATGGGGATGCCTCTGCCGTGCCCCTGTGTCTACTTTGACATCTTTGCAGACATCATTTGCGGAATGGCTACGGAGAAGTGTCTGTGATTTTGAAATCCATGTGCACATCTGCAGACGTCCAAATCACAACTAAACCTTTTAAAGTGACTCTCATAGGCACATATGTTGCCTTTCTTGCTATGTATCCTTCTACAGAATTGCCCTCTTTATACATACTGTAAATCATAAAACAAAGATCTCAGATAGGCAACCAATATATAGTAACCGGGCACACAAATGTTGCTGAGTTCATTAATGCAGGATGATAATTAGCAACGTTTATTTGAGTGAAATGGCATGCCTAAAAACGACCCTCTTCAAATGTGACTCAGTGAGGGAGTGGAGCACATGAGGAAAGATCTACAAAAGCTGGAAGAATGTTCTAATGCTTGGCAGTTAAGATTTAATGCGAAGAAGTGCAGTGTCATGCACATGGGAAGCAGAAATCCAAGGGAAAAATACGCGATAGGGGGCGAGAGGTTGGTGTGCACGGACCAGGAGAAGGACCTTGGTGTGATTATTTCTGAGGGTCTCAAGGTGGTGAAACAGTGTGACAAGGCGCAGGCAAAAGCCAGGAGGATGCTGGGTTGCATACAGAGAGGAATTACCAGCAGAAAGGAAGAGGTTCTAATGCCACTATATAAGTTACTGGAGAGGCCTCACTTGGAATACTGTGTTCAGTTTTGGAGACCATATCTTGCAAAGGATATAAAAAGACTGGAAACGGTTCAGTGGAAGGCGACCAAAATGATTTGGAGTCTACGTCAGAAGACTTATGAGAAGAGACTTGAAGACCTAAATATGTACACTCTGGAGGAGAGGAGGGACAGGGAAGATATGATTCAGACCTTTAAATACTTAAAGAGTATTAATGAACAAACAAACCTCTTCCAAAGACAGGGAAGCTGTAATACTAGAGGGCATAACATGAAGCTGCAAGGGGTAAACTGAAAGGCAATGACAAGAAATACTTTTTCACTGAAAGGGTGGTGGATGCTTGGAATGCCCTCCTGATGGAAGCTGTGGGGGCAAATACAATGACAGAATTCAAAATGACATGGGGCAGACATAGTGGATCCCTTTATTGCAACAGGATAAAATCAAAATAAGCATAACTACCTCTCAAATCTCAACAAACAGGGGTGCCCTACACGGAGCGATGGGTGCACCCATAAGCAAAGGCTTGGGCAGGGGTGACCTGCATAGAGCAGCAGGTGCACCTTCTCTTGCCACTTTGTTGGGCAGACTAGATGGACCATACTGGTCTTTATTTGCCGTGATATACTATGTTACTATGTTAGGTTTCCCTGCATGTGTACTTTTAGCAAGTTAACAAAGAGACATTCCTGTGTTTAGATTGAGAAGGAAAGCCACTCACTGGATAGCTGATTTTTCACCTGTATGCGAGCTCTTTTTCTACCTTGTGGCCAGCTAACAAATAGGTGCTTTTAGCAAGGTTCTTTGCACTCACTAAATTCCAGAGAGCCAACACTGCTAGTGCCTCTTTAAAAATGAGCGGAAAGCATACATATTAAAAACGCCGACACAGTTTGCAACTACAAAGAGTGGGCTGCCCTCTGGGTGGTTATGTAGTGCTATTAATATACACAGTACAGGATGAATCACACAGGACTTGATGCAACCAAATTTAAATGTTTCAAAATGATATTTGAATATGTAGAAATACCATACATCCAGCCCTTCAAGATACTGCTGATTAGGAGATGAGAGAGTCATGTACTGTAGCTTGAAATTTGTAATGTTGCCTCGCAGCGTTTATTTTAGAGATGTGCATTCATTTGAAATGATGTAGAAAATGTCAACAACTTTTCCCATGTTGTCTATTGTGATTTTTAATCCAAAAAGACAGGAAAACTCCCAATTTCATTTTTTCCTCCCAAGTCAATAGTGTTGAATTATCTGCATTATTTATCAATAGGTGCACTATTGAAAAGCGCACACTTTTGAACAAGAGGGTGCACTGTTTGAATAATAGGTTGTGCTATCAGAACAATAGTGTACACTTGCTGACATTGCTTACTGAAACACATTAAAAAAATAAAAAAACCTGAATAAAACAAAAAGCCTTATATATAATTATAATGACATGGGAAACTACACAAAATGAGATGTTTTGGACTGTACACACCTAGGGGTATGATTACTAAATGATGCTAAGGTGCCATTTTAGCAGGTGATATCAGCACCCAGTAGGTGATAATACAGATTTAACAGCTGGTAGCCTGTTACAGGCATTAAGATACAAAGAGGTGGAGAAGGGGTGTTATCTGGGCAGAGTGTGGGTGGAGACAGCATCTGTTCCCTTAACAGCAGGTGCTTTTAACGGGCGTTAGAGACACAGCTGCTGGGAACCTTAATGGCAGCTCAAAGCTGGTATTAAGGGCTCATTTTGGAGGGAGAGAGCCATTCTCAGCCGTTCAACACCACACAGGGAGCCCGTTTACATGTTAGCAGTGTCCAGCAACCAGACTGGAGCCTTGAAATTAGTGATAGTAGTGGTCAATTGGCAGTCACAATCAATATTCCCTCTAATTTTCTGTAGGCTGTGTGCGCATAAAATATCAGCTGTGCAGCTTTTGAAGGAAGGTTACATTTTTTGTGCACCACATAACAACACTCGGAGTTATATACTTTAAAATTTGACTACACGTCAGAATACAGTATGTACACCACATTGATTGCACTAGAAAATATTGTAGAACTTGTGAAAACCGTAAATACACAACAACTTTTAAATTTTAAGACGTCTGTGTTGTTTCCTATCAGAATCAGAACCGTAATTTTTGTGCGCTCTGTTGTAAAGTATGTGCGCTCGCTTGGCAAGGTGTGTGCGCGCGCACACATGCACAGCTTAGAGGGAACAGTGGTCACAATATGGTGCCCTTTCAATAAAGGGCACTATGTTGTTGGTGCCAAAGTGGCAAAGGTAGTACCATGTGAGTGGCTGAGCAGGGCTGGTTAATCCACTAGGCAGATCAAGCGTACACCTAGGGTGTACATCTATGATGTCTGGTGAGACTCTGCTCTGACAGCCGCGGCACACATACATGCTGCCACTGTCACAAAGGACTTGTACCACCACCACTGCCACCACACAGCCATGTTAGTAGCATGTAGGGGTGGGAGTGGCAGTGGCAGTGGCTTCTGCCTGATGCAGAAGATGCCATTGTCCCTGCCCTGCATGACAAGTTCAATACTGCTGTTTGTCCTGTCAGAGCCAGGCCAAGGGTATCTACCATCCTAAGCAGACCCACCCTGTGCAACCCCCCACTGCTTCCTCGAGGTTCCCTGCAGTATGAAAGAGAGGATTCCCCATGCAGCCTCCCCCCCCCCCCCAGCATCCATTGGCTCACCTAGGGGAGGAGGGCGGCATGGCATGTGTTCCTGTTGTGTGGTGATGAGGCTTAACATTGCATCATGTGTGCTAATGGCATGCTGCTCTTGGCCCCCTCTAACACATCAGAGGGGGGCAGGAGTGGCATGCTGGGACAACCTGCATGGGTGCTACTGCTTTAAGGTAACCCATAGCACTGACACAGCAGCTGTGCCATGCTTACAGGGAGGGAGTGATCTATACTACTCACAGTGGTCTGTCAACTATGAGAATAGTCCAGGACTGGCCACAAGCACACATCAAGAAATAGTTACATTGGTCACTCTGCTGGGTCATCCATGGGCTGGAATGTGTGTGTTCATGTATCCTGACCTACCCCCTAGCAGGACAGTTCCCATATGTAAGACATGAACATTCAGTTGTTCTAGCAGCATATCAATGCAGTGCTATATACAGACCTACCAAGATGTTCCTCACCCACACCTGTCTAACATACCCTGTTAGACAGGTATAGCACATAGCCTGCAGAGAGCTACACAGACAGAGGCATACTCCAGCTTATGCCCTCATGCAGCATGGCAATGACTACATATATACACATGGAGTGATGCACCCACACTACCATATGTCAGCTCTGTGGCTCCTAACACATGACTAATGTGTATAAGCACAAAGGGTCATGGGTTCAAAACCAACCCGTGGATCAAAAGTGATATGATCAGGTGTGTTAACTTTATTCTACATTTCCATATCTGCAACTGCAGGTGCAATCCTCCCCATCTCATCTAGCACAAGTCATGACAATCTCCAGCCACACTGAGAAGCTGCACCAACACCTGCTGGACGGCAGTGAGCACTAATAGCACCCACAAGCTGAGCAGGCTTTAGCAAGATGTGCACACTCAGAGCAGGCTTTATCAAAGTCCAAGGCATTAAAAAAGTCCTAAGGGCCAAGTATGAATGCCAACTGACACCTCTTTTGGACAGTGGAGTCATGTGTTTGTGTTTGTGTGTGTCCAGAGGACTGTGAGCAGTAGTAATGCACTGTGTGTGCATATGATGCTCAGGCTTTATGGCTGTGCATACAATATGCTGCATGGTCAGTTATTCTGCAACTCCACAAACTGGCGAGACACCACTTATGGGCAGAAGGTTAGTTTCCAGTACATAGTTGCAACCTGTGGGAGTCACTGGCTGACTAGCTGTGCCTGTACACATCTTGTTCTCAAAGCTGTAACACTCAAATGCATTCCCAGTTACACCATCATCAAGGCCCTTCCCCACAGCATGCCGCTACACTTACCTCCCCACAAGACACTGCTATACAGCTCCCATATTGCTTGCTGGTTTCACTGGAGTGAGCTGGGGGGGGGGGGGCATGGTCTCACGAGGGAGAACTCTATCACATGTGTGTATGCAGCAAACCTTACCCCTGACTGAGTCTCCAGGCCTCAGGACACACCTGTCTGCACAGGTGAGAGGCTTGATTAAAGCCAACTGCCATAATAGCTGTATCCATGACAACACCATCAGCCCCATTGGTTAAGCTTCAACCTATTGAGAGCTAGGTTCATGTGGAGGCCTGACCTCTGTGAATGTCCAATGCAGTCACAGAGTTGGTGAGACAGGAAATAATCGGCCATGTAACTGCACACACCTTGCTCTTGTTCTAAGCTGCAGTCACAGAGTGCAATCTGGGGGTATTTTAGCTCCATGCACAATATGCACATACAGACATGTCTATTTTAGGAACATCTGCACACAATATACACCATCTCAACACTATACCAATCATTGACCACAGCATTTAGCATGACATTGTGTACTACTCCATAGCAATAAACAGCTGCAAGTTTACAGAGAAAACATGCATTGACTCCTGAATGATGTGCACACAATTCCAGCAGGAGGAATATGCTACAGGATATTATATTGGTCTCTGCATCGCCTGGCACAATGTGGGAAGGCAGTGCCTGGAGATGAATATTGGGGTGGAGGTGAGGGGGAAGAGTCCATACCTGTTTTGAATGTACACCTGGTAGGTGGCATTGCCAGCCAGAGGTTCTGTTCAGATGCATAGAAGCTCTGAGGTCCTATCCAGTCTCTGCATGACAGCTGCATCCATTCTCCATGGGTGTCAAGTGGGACAGCCACAAGGACATTATTAGAGTACAAAGAGGCTGTGGATGGTGGAATATGTGTAGCCAGCAACTATAGCAACATCTAACCCCATGTCTAACCTGCGGTGCTTCCACATGCTGTTGGTGGGAGGTGGAGCTGCGTACGAAGCATGGGAGAGCACATGTGCTGCACTGGCCATTTTTGCAGTGTCCATGACCAGGGACATGACATCATATGGGAGTAAGAGCATGCCACTATGTTCAATGCTCACTGCCAAAAGCTATGTAGGGGGACACAGTCTTCTGGTATATGACAGACGTACGTAGGCCACTGTGGACCAACATGCACTCACAGTTTGTCTCTGGGACAGTTTCCAGTGCTCTTGGCATTGTATTAGCAGTCCGTATGTTCAAACAAAAAAGGGTACACAAATGAGAAGCAGAGGATTCTGGGTATTGTCTACAAAAGAGCAGTGGATGTACATGAGTCAGAGGTTAGGTAACTGTCTTACTGTCCGCATTTCATCCGCCCAATTGGGGCAGCCCGCAGCACGTTTAAAAGGAGCGCCATCGGGCACGTGGAACAAGAGGGCTCCTTCGTTCTTCTTCTGCCGGCCCTGCTACAGCTCTCCTGAGCAGGATTGAGCTGCAGGGAACCGGCTCAAGCCAGCATTTCACCCGGCCAATCGGGGCAGCCCACAGCACATTTAAAAGGAGTGCCCTCAGGCGTGTGGAACAAGAGGGCTCCTTCGTTCTTCTTCCACCAGCCCTGCTACAGCTCTCCTGAGCAGGATTGAGCTGCAGGGAACCGGCTCAAGTCAGCATTTCATCCGCCCAATCGGGGCAGCCCGCAGCACGTTTAAATGGAGCACCATTGGGCACACCCACGCCTGGCGGGCCCACACCTGAGGGCCTCGCCAGAGGACCCTTTGGCGTGGCCCTTAGGTGGAGGCCAAACCCTGAGGTAACATGCTGCCACTGAGGATACTGAAGCGACCAGAATCAAAGCCACCAACCCAGCAAGATCAGTCTCAAGTAAGCTTCACACACTATTTTGATCAAAGGGTATAAACCAAAACCACTAACTAAATACTGACCCCAGAATGAACAAACAGTGGACAGCGTGTCTGATCTACCGGCCTACATCATATCAGATAGAGCGCCTGATTAACTGCCTGTATCATATCAGATAGAGCGCCTGATTATCTGCCTGTATCATATCAGATAGAGCGCCTGATTAACTGCCTGTATCATATCAGATAGAGGGCCTGATTATCTGCCTGTATCACTTCAGTTAGAGTACCTGATTATCTACCTGTATCATATCAGAGTACCTGATTTACCTGCCTGTGTCGTACCTGATTTACCTGTCTGTATCATATCAGAAAGAGTGCCTGATTTAGCTGCCTGTATCATATCAGATAGAGTGCCTGATTATCTGCCTATATCATATCAGATAGAGTGCCTGATTATCTGCCTGTATCATATCAGATAGCGTGCCTGATTTACCTACCTGCATCATATCAGAAAGAGTGCCTAATTTAGCTGCCTGTATCATATCAGATAGCGTGCCTGATTTAGCTGCCTGTATCATATCAGATAGAGTGCCTGATTTAGCTGCCTGTATCATATCAGATAGTGTGCCTGAATTGCCTGCCTGTATCATATCAGATAGCCTGCCTGATTACCCGCCATACTTGAACAGATAGCATGCCGATCTACCAAGTTACGGGAGGAGCAGCCAAAATGACGCACCCAATCATAGCAATAGCCTGCTTCTACCTCCTCCCTGGGCTACCCTTCGGATCACTTGCCCTTAATCCAGTCTGCAATCATATACCAGTCTTATGGAGCAATGGGAAGAGATGAGCAGGTAACCCTCACCACTCTTCAACAGAAGCCAATCACACGCTTCACCCCCACATACTGCACATCTTACTACAACACAACAAAAAGCCCCACATTGAGAAACACCCACACCCACACATGCTGAAATGTGCCCTCATCAACGCCCGCTCAATCCACAAAAAATGGCCAATTGTCACAGATTTGATAACTCTCCACGACCTGGACATTCTCATGATCACAGAGACATGGCTATCTGACTGCAACAATGCTCTTCTCAACCAGATGTTACCCCCCAATTTCTCACTCCACACCTGCCACAGAGCTAATCTGAGAGGTGGAGGAGTTCTCATCCTCTCCAAAACAGAGCTACAATTTCAACTGATCAACACTGCCAGCACAGCCCACTTAGACATAATCATCATAGCTAACAATCACTGCACAATCAACCTACTCTACAGAGCACTGGTTGCATCACCAGATGACCTCTCGACAATAATCGACCTCGCCTGCAAAACCAGTATTCCACGCTCCCCAAACTGGCTACTAGGCGATTTCAACTTGCCTACGCTGCAAGATACTCATGCCACAGCCTTCCTCAAAGCACTCGATGAGCTAAGTTACAAGCAACTAATCAACGCACCCACCCACGTGAGAGGGAACAAATTGGATCTGGTCTTTGCCCCACAAACAACTGTGGAATCGACCCATGACCTGGCAATGTCTATAACCCCAGTACCCTGGTCTGACCAAAGCCTGATTAGATTTCAAATACCTATTCACTGTCACAGTCATAACAACACCAGCAGAGCTACTGGCTTCCCAAAACCATCAGCAAGATGATTCCGACCCTTTGTCAAAGAAGAAATACTGGAGAAAGCCATTCCACCCCTCAACGCAATGGCCCCTAATTTGGAGGAAATGATCTTTAGCTGGGACAACACCCTCAGCGCCATCGCTCAGCTCCCAACCACAAAAAAACCCCCAAGGAGACGCGAGCCCGCACCATGGTACTCCACCGAACTGTGATCATCACTCCTCCACCTACGTAAGCTTGAGAGACAATGGCGCCGATCACACTCCACCGAAGCACAGAGTGCATATAGCTTACACCTAATAAAGCACCGAGAAGCAATAATGGAGAGAAGGAAGCAATTTCATACGGACCTCCTGAAATGCTCGCTGAGCAAACCACATGACCTCTTCAACATAGTGAAGACATTAATTAGAGAACCAGCCCCGGACCAACCATACATGCCGCAACTGCAGGAACTTTCAGAATATCTCCAATCAAAAATGCACCAGACCAACAAGACTACAAACCCCACAAGCCACACACCTCTACACAAGCCACCCCATTCAACGCCACTGACCAAATTCACCACCTTGTCAAAGAGAGACATAGAGGACACCATCGCCTCCATCAACACCACCACTGCACCAAACGACCCCTATCCAGCGTTCTGGGTAAAAGAACTACGTTGCGATCTCAGCCAGTTCCTGAATAAAATCATGGATCAGTCATTCTCAACTGGATCATTCCCACAAAGGCTGAAGCATACCTCCATCAGGCCGCTGCTGAAAAACAACAAACTGGACCCCCTGAAGGTCAAATCTTTTAGACAAATCTCAAGCATCCCACTTCTCACTAAGATAATTGAAAAGGTAGTCCAACGCCAAATTCAACACCATATCGAGACTGACAACCCATTGGACCCCTGTCAGCACGGATTCAGGGAGGCACACGGCATTGAAACCCTCCTCACCACCCTCTTCAATACCATAATCTCGGGAATTGACAACATTCAACAAGGGTTTGCCCTCATCTTCATGGATATCGCTGCGGCCTTTGACTCCGTAAGCCATGAGATACTCCTGGGACGTCTCGAGGAAAAGGGAATACAGGACACAGCTCTAAACTGCTGCAAATCCTATCTGACCAACAGATGGCAACACGTAAGAACCGGCACCACAACCTCGCAACCGTTCCTACAAAAACAGGGTGTACCACAGGAGTCCTCGCTATCGGCACTGATGTTCAACATATACATGCAGCCCATCTGCACCCTGATCCGCTCATTTAACGTTGCCTGTCTGGTTTATGCAGATGATGTTCTACTCTAAATGTCATTTGCAATGGACCAGCCAGATTTCTCCCCACTGACAAGCTGCTTCGACGCAGTTGCTGACTGGCTACATACACAAAATCTCCGGATAAACCACAAGAAGACAGACGTCCTCCTCATCACAAGGAACCAAGGCTTCACCTTGCCAGCCTCCTTAAAGGTGAAGAACGCCGAGCTGATAGCCAAACTCACAATCCGTTACCTAGGTGTCACCTTGGACCAACGACTGAACATGAAAACCCACATAAGTAACACAGTCAAGACAATATACCATAAAGCACGGACACTACGACATCTACGACCTCTACTGGACCCCGATGACTTCCGAATGATCTATCAAGCCCTGGTAATCCCACACTTCGATTACGCCAACACAATCCTATATGGGCTTCCGCAAGCATCACTGAATCCACTCCAGCTTGCAATGAATGCAGCCGCCAGAATTCTATACGGAATCTCAAGAATGGACCTCATCACACCAATCCTGAAGAAACTCCACTGGTTACCAATCCATGACAGACTATGTTTTAAGATCCTAGTAATGACCTTCAAGGCCATAAACAACCAACCCGCCACCTCCATCACCGAACTAATCCACCCCACACCCCTGAACAGATCCAGAAGATCCACAGCTGTCAATACACTCACAATCCCAAAAGAAACAACGAAATGCACCTACGCAACATTTAATAGGGCTTTCATGCTCTATGCACCCAGATGTTGGAATGCCCTCCCTACAGCCATTCGAGCAATCACCGACCTGACCCAATTCAGGAAGACGCTGAAGCACCACCTATTCATACGGCACTATGAAGAGGTCAGCCCCAAAGGTCAGCTCGCAAACAGTCTCACCAATCACCAAGACTCCCCCAACAGCACACCCAGCACACTAGAGGGCAGCTAACCCCACTGGTGCAACTCCATGTAAATCTCAGTGTGTACAGTGCAGTTATTAGTGTAAATAATTTGTAGAAAGCTACCCCAGTTATGTCCAAGTTATAGTTCCTGTTTATTATAAATACAATGCAGCCCCGCCTGCATTGCATAAGGTTCAGTTAAATGTACACCGCACTGATAATGAATAGCGCGATATAAAAGAGACGTTAAATAAATAAATAAATAAAACATATGTCTGGCACAAGCATGGCCTGACTGCACGCAGTTGTTCGTGCTGAGAAGCCACTCTCATTGTTACCATGTCACAGCTATGCATCCATATTGTGCTATATAGGCTTAAACTACAATGACAAGGGTGCTTTTTTTATGGCAGTCACTGGCCAGGCTGCTGGCTTACAATGCTGTTTGTAAAGAGCCAAGATCTTCATCGTGGCTATGTGTACCTGCAGTGGGTGGTGACTAGCCAACCTGGCACAGATGATGTGTGGGTGGCTGACACAGTCAAGTGTTGCATAACATCTGCAGTGCTGATCCGTCACAGTGCTGCAGGCTGACTGTAATAGATCTAGTTGAATAGGTTTCATTAAATGAAAGGAGAGCTGTCGGTAACCTGTTGGTGACTGTGGTTGCTGTCAGAACCCCCCATCCTGCCTAGGTACCACTCACACCATCAGGGCTGGCCCATGAGTTTCTGCTGCCCTAGACAGAAACCCCAGCCTCACCTCCTCCTCCACCAGCTGCTGCCACACCCCCTCCAGCTGCGGCTGATTCCATTTCGGGAGGGAGAGGCAGGCAGCAGCAGTGGCAGTATTTCCAAAAGCAGCAGCTTTTTGCCATCACTTTTGGAAATACTGCTGCTGCTGCTGACGCTGTCTGCCTGCCCCCCTAATGTAATTGGCAGCAGCTGAGGGTTGGAGAAGCCGGTAATGTGTGCTGCTGCCGCCGCCCACCCAGGCCAGCTGCCGTAGGTGGTTGCCTAGCTCGCCTTGTGGACAGATTGGCCTTGCACACCATTCAGGTTCCTTGGAAGCAGCTGCCCTAGCCCTAGAGTATAAGTATGCTGCTACATTAGAGTCCCTGGCCAGCGGGTACAGAAGACAAGGGCCAAATGGGACATCTTACTACTACTTCTACTACTGAACATTTGTATAGCGCTACAAGACATATACAGCACTGCACAGACACATGTAAAAGACGGTCTTTGATCATCAGAGCTTGCAATCTACTCAAAATAGACAACACAGTAGCTTTAGACACGGGATACATCTAGAGGGAATGGTAAGGAAACACAAAAGAGAACAGGCGAGTCAAGATCCGAAAGCAGCAGCAAAGAGGTGAGTTTTCATCCCAGATTTGAAAAGGGCCAGAGATGGCACCTGACATACAGACTGACGTAGTTTGTTCCAGGCATAAGGAGCAGCGAGGTGGAGGGATCAAAGGCTGGAGTTGGCAGTGGTGGAGAAGGGCACAATAGAAGAAACTGCAAGAAGAGAGGAGATCCCGAGGAGGAGTGTAGGGAGAGATAAGAGAATGAGTGCACTTATAGGTCAGTAAGACAAGTTTGAAATGGATATGGAAATGGATGGGGAGCCAGTAAAGTGACTAGAGAAGAGAGGTTATAAGAGTATATTGAGGCTAGCAAAAGATTAGCTGCACAGCTGAGTTTTGAACAGATTGAAGGGGAGAGAGATGACTCAGGGGGAGACCTGCAAGGAGGAGGGTGCAAAAAAAATCCCAACTAGCATGTTTTTTCAGTCAGAGGCTAGACTCAAACCACCAACATTCTGGTTACAAAACAAATGACTTGCAGATGGAGCCATCAAATTGATGTGTCACATATTCCCCAGTAGATAGTGCACTGAAATTGCAAAGAGCATGGCCCTGTAGCACCATAACAATAGGGACATGGATGCTGGATCATGGGATGGAGGAGACAAGCATAGCTACAGTGGTGCACACTGGACACATATTGTCATGATCAAAACTATTTATTCCAGTGCCTGTCTGGACCACTCTTCTGTGGATAAACATCTTATAGGTACCGGCTGATGCCCCACTCTCCACCTTCCTCTCTTCTGAATGGAGTGGCTGGAGCAGAGATACATGCCATGAGCTGGTGTAAGACTCTATCCATGGCATCTGTCTACACACTCAGGCCTTCCAGGTGCATGGCCGTGAGGTCCTGTGACCTGGTGATTATGGTGAAGCCCTGCTGTACCTTCTGTGACAGGGACATGAAGTGCAGCAGGGCTTCGCAGTCCCAAGACCCTGGGGATCTCATGGTGATACATGTGATCCAGCATGGTGGCAGACTATACCGAATGGGCCACCTGTTGCTACTACTATTTCTACTGAGCATTTGTATAGCATTACAAGATGTATGTAGCGCTGCACAGACACATGTAAAAGTTGATCCCTGCTCAACAGAGCTTACAATCTAGTCAAGACAGACAACACAGTAGCTATAGACACAGAATACATCTATAGGGAATGGTAAGGAAACACAAAGGAAACTGGGTGAGTCAAGATCTGAAAGCAACAGCAAAAAGGTGAGTTTTCAGCCTGGATTTGAAAAGGGCCTGTACAGACTCAGGTAGTTTGTTCCAGACAAGGAGCAGCAAAGTGAAAGGAGCAAAATCTGGAGTTAACAATAGAAGAGAAGGGCACAGATAGAAACAATTTGCCAGAAGAGCAGAGTTCCCGAGGAGGGGTTTAGGGGGAGATAAGAGAGGAAAGGTAGTGAGGAGCTGCAGAGTGAATGCACTTATAGGTCAGCAGGAGAAGTTTGAACTGGATGTGGAAATGAATAGGGAGCCAATGAAGTGACTTGATAAGAGGGGTAATATGAGCATGATGAGGTGGTGCAGCCGAGTGTTGAACAAATTGAAGGGGAGATAGATGATTCAGAGGGAGACCAGCAAGGAGTAGGTTACAATTATCCAGATGGGAAGTGAATAAAGAGTGAATAAGTGTTTTTTTTTTGTAAACTCTGTTTATTGAAAACCAAATAATACAGAACATGCAAAACAATATAAAAAAAACATAAGAACATAAGATATGCCATACTGGGTCAGATCAAGGTCCATCAAACCCAGTATCCTGTTTCCAAGAGTGGCCAATCTAGGTCATAAGTATCTAGCAGTTTCCCCAAAAGACACAGGTTCCTCAGTGCTTGTATTGGGTCAAGCAGTGACAAAGAGGAGGTGGAGTACTCATCATCTCTAAAAGCCTACTACAATTTCAGATGGACAGCAGTATTAGCACAACATACCTAAACATACTAAACATATCAAACAACGAACATTCAATCAACCTAGTCTATAGAGCTCCAACAACTTCAGCTGACGATCTGCCAACGATAGTTGACTGGGCCTGCAACACGGAAAAACTTCGATTATCTAATTGGATATTAGGAGATTTCAACCTCCCCTCCCTACACGACATGCATATTTCAGCATTTATAGAAGCGATTGACAACCTTGGATACAACCAGATAGTCAAAGAACCCACTCATACTATGGGAAATACACTCGACCTGATATTCGTGCCACAAGCTGCCACAGAAACTGACCACAATTATGCTCTTTCCATAACTCCAGTACCATGGTCTGACCACAGCCTCATCTTATTCCAAATTCCCAACTCCTCCAATACCATTAACTCCAAATCCACTCTCGCCAAACCAACAACTAGGAGGTTCCGCCCCTTTGACAGAGAGGAGGTACTTAAGAATATTCTCCCAAAACTACACACCTCTAAACCTGATCTGGATAACCTAATCAACACCTGGGATCACACTCTCAGAGCCAACTCTCAACCATCAAACAAAGCAAGAAAGCCCAACCATCGGACACATGTAGCTTGGTATTCTAACGAGCTAAGAACATCCCTCCTCCATCTTCATAGACTCGAAAAACGCTGGAGACGATCCCGCACCACCGAAGCCTACACAGCCCACTGCATGTACCTAAATAGGCATCGCCAGGAAATAGCAGATCGAAGGAAACAATTCCAAACTAATCTCCTAAAGCAATCAGTAAACAAACATCATGATCTCTTCAATATTGTAAAGACAATGGCAAAAGAACCAACCCCCCAACACACTCAAACAATACACCCTCAAGATTATGCAAACTACTTAAAATCAAAAATGATGAAAACAACCAACATCTGCACTACTAGATCAACAAGTATAGACAAGCTATCACAGTCAGCCACATTAACCAAGTTTAATACGATATCAACCAAAGAAATTGAAAACACTATCGCATCAATAAATGCTACCACTGCAGCAAATGATCCATGTCCAGCAGCCTGGATAAAATATCTTAGATGTGAAGTAAGCTTCTTCATACACAATATCCTCGAACAATCTTTTTCAACAGGAACTTTTCCTCAGTGCCTTAAACAAACCTCCATTAGACCATTACTGAAGAACAACAAATTAGACCCCCAAAAATTAGAATCCTACAGGCCAATATCCAGTATCCCACTGTTAGCTAAAATAATTGAAAAAGTGGTCCAACGTCAAATACAACAGCACATAGATACTGAAGCTCCACTCGACCCTGCACAACATGGCTTTAGAGAAGCTCACGGAGTGGAGACCCTCCTCATCACTCTATTCAATACATTAATCACAGGAATAGATAATACCCAACAAGGATTCATCCTTATATTCATGGACATCTCAGCTGCGTTCGACTCAATAAGCCACCAAATACTTATCAATCGTACATATTCCACATCAGTGTATTTATGTAAACAGTGCCCCTTATACCCAAAGGTATGAGTATACATGTATACAGATATACATGTATACAGATATACTTATACTTATACAGATATACTTATTTACACCCACTTGTGTGATGTGCCTACCCTCCGAATCAACCTATGCGCGCCCCAAATTCTACTGTATTTATTACTCTTGAATTTGTTTTGTGTATACTGGTTATTTCTATATATGTACATACTCCACATCAGTGTATTTATGTAAACAGTGCCCCTTATACCCTTAAGGTATGAGTATACATGTATCCAGATATACATGTATACAGATATACTTATACAGATATACTTATTTACACCCACCTGTGTGATGTGCCTACCCTCCGAATCAACCTATGCGCGTCCCAAATTCTACTGTATTTACACCCACTTGTTGTGATGTGCCTTACCCTCCGAATCAACCTATGCGCGCCCAAATTCTACTGTACTGATTTGACAGTTCTCCTATTGTAATCGGACCGCTGCTGATCGCTGGAAGCAGCGGTATATAAATGTTTGCTAAATAAATAAAATAAATAAAATCGCCTTAATGAAAAAGGAATACTTGGCTCCGCACTTGACTGGTGCATATCCTACCTAACTAACCGTTGGCAACAAGTAAGAATTGAAGAAAGAACATCAGACCCATTTCTGCAAGATCAAGGGGTACCCCAAGGATCCTCTCTTTCAGCATTAATGTTTAACATTTACATGCAACCTATCTGTGACCTCATCCGTTCCTTTAACATTACCTGTTTAGCCTATGCAGACGACATTCTCCTTTATATGCCATTCTCCATCAACCATCCTGATTTTACACCATTGATAAAATGCTTTGAATCAGTAGAAGACTGGCTCCTCTCACAGAACCTAAGAATCAACCATAGCAAGACCGATGTTATGTTTATCACAAAGAACCAAAACTTCACACCTCCTACTACCTTAAAGATAAAGGACAAGGAATTGACAGTAAAACCTACGATACGATACCTAGGTATCACCCTTGACCAGCGTCTCAATATGAAAACCCACATAAAAACATAACGAGACTAATATATCACAAAATACGTACACTACGCCACTTACGACCTCTACTGGAACCCACAGACTTCAGAAACCGTCTATCAAGCCTTGGTGATGCCTCACCTCGATTTTGCAAATGCAATTCTACATGGTCTCCCTCAAGCAACTTTAAATCCTCTCCAACTGGCGATGAACACTGCTGCCAGAGTACTTGAAGGAATATCAAAGACAGACCACATAACTCCAATCCTGAAAAGACTCCACTGTCCACTACAAGATTATAATCACCACTTTCAAAGCCTTAAACAATCAAGCACCCTCAACGGTCGCCAACCTTCTACACACGCAGACCCTCAACAGAGCCAGAAGATCAACTGCTATAAATACATTAATAGTCCCCAAACAAACAGTCAGATACACTAAGGAAACATCTAAAAGAGCCTTCAGCATTCACGCCCCAATAGCATGGAATGCCCTCCCACCAGAATTGAGAGCTATAACCAGCCTAACACAATTCAGGAAAAGTCTCAAACACCACCTCTTCTTAAGCTATTTCCCAGTTTAATCTTTCACAAGGGAAATAGTCCCTCCATATCCAGACCAAGACAATTTCAACTGTGAATAATGTGTATAGTTTATTGTAGTTATATAGTTGATATAGTTTACCTGTACTCCCAAGTTTCTAAATCCCTGTTACTTGTAAAATGCACTACAGTTACTCTGTATGTATATGTTTAGTTTTATGTAAACCGCGCTGATGACAATAGTGCGGTATATAAGAGATGTTAAATAAATAAATAAATAAAATAAATAAATCCCGTGTCCCTTTTAATAATGGTTTATGGACCTTTCCTCCAGGAACTTGTCCAAACCTTTTTTAAACCCAGCTACACTAACAAATCCCACTAGAGGGCAGCAACCTTGGGCCGGAAGGACTGGGGTTTCTAGTCCCACAGGTGCTCCTTGTGGTATTGGGCAAGCCACTTAACCCTCCATAGCCCATGTTCCCTGTAAAATAGTTATCTCCAAGTTATAATGCCCTGTTCAATGTAATTTCAGTTTGTTCAATGTAAACCGCACTGATGCAGAATAGCGCGGTATATAAGAGAATGTAAATAAATAAATAAATAAATAACAGCTTTTACTACATCCTCCGGTAACAAACTCCAGAGTTTAATTACACGTTGAGTGAAAAAATATTTTCTCTTATCAGTCTTAAATAGGTTACCCTGTAGCTTCATTGCATGTCCCCTAGTCTTTTTATATTCTGATGATGTAAACAATCAATCTACGTTTACCCGTTCCATTCCATTCATTAATTTATAGACCTCTATCATATCTCCGTCTCTTTTCCGGGTTGAAGAGCCCTATCCTTTTTAGCCTCTCTTCATAGGAGTATCCTTCCATCCCCCTTACCATTTTGGTGGCTCTTTCTCTGTACCTTTTCTAATAACACTATAGCTTTTTTAAGATATGGCGACCAGAATTGCACACAATATTCAAGGTGCAGTCGCACAATGAAACGATACAGAGGCATTATAATATCCTTTGTTTTATTTCCCATTCCTTTTCTTATGATACCTAGCATTTTATTTGCTCTCTTTGCCGCCGCTGCACATTGGGCGGAGGGTTTCAACATGTTACCCACGATGAACCCTAAATCTTTTTCCTGGGTGGTGGTTCCTAATGTGGAATTTTGCATCATGTAACCATAGTTTGGGTTGTTCTTTCCTAGGTGCATAACTTTGCACTTGTCCACATTAAATTTCATCTGCCATTTGGATGCCCAGTCTTCCAATTTATCAAGATCATCTTGCAATTTTCCACAATCCTCTTAAGGTTTAACAACTTTAAATAGTTTTGTGTCATCTGCAAATTTGATAACCTCATTCGTTATTCCTTTTTCCAGGTCATTTATGAATATGTCAAAAAGCTGCGTACCCAGCACAGATTCCTGTGGTACTCCACTATTCACCTTTTTCCATTGGGGAAATTTGCCATTTAGCCCTACCCTCTGCTTTCTATCTTTTAGCCAGTTCCTGATCCACAATAGTATATTGCCTCCTATCCCATGACTTTTTCGTTTTGCCAAAGGTCTCTTGCTGAAGGACCTTGTCAAAGGCTGTCTGAAAGTCCAGATACACTATATCAACCTACTCACCTTTGTCTACCTGTTTATTCATACCTTCAAAAAAATATAACAGATTAGTAAGACAACATCTTCCTTGTCTAAAGCCATGTTGGCTGTTTCCCATTAAGCCATGACTATCTACATGATGAGTAATTTCATTCTTTATAATGGTTTCTACCATTTATCCCGGTATTGACATCAGGCTCACTGGCCTGTAGTTTCCAGGATCACCCCTGGAACCCTTTTTAAAAATTGGTGTTACATTGGCGATCCTCCAGTCTTCAGGTATTACAGATGATTTTAATGATATTTCACAGATTACTAATAGCAGTTCTGCAATCTCATATTTCAGTTCTTTCAACATCCTTGGATGTATACCATCTGGTCCAGGTGATTTGCTACTCTTCCGTTTATCAAATAGTTGTAATACATCTTCCCAGTGTATTGATATTTCTTTCAATTTCTCTGCAGTATCAGTTTCTTGAGGAGAGGTATAACCACAGCTTACTTGAAGCCTGCAGGGACAGTTGCAGTGGAGAGCAATAGGTTGAGAATATGAGAGATGGAAGGGACAACAATGGAGGAGATAGGGCTTAGGTGACAGGTGGGAACAGGATCAGAGGAGCAGGTAGTGAGTTTGGAGAAGAAAAGAAGGTGTGTGGTTTCCTCTTGATAGATCATAGAAAAGGAAGAAAGGATAACAGAGATAGGAG
Organism: Ichthyophis bannanicus; assembly: GCA_033557465.1. Taxonomy (NCBI): domain Eukaryota; kingdom Metazoa; phylum Chordata; class Amphibia; order Gymnophiona; family Ichthyophiidae; genus Ichthyophis; species Ichthyophis bannanicus. The sequence goes on along the minus strand of CM066032.1, from coordinate 1,741,386,471 downwards.
GGTAAATTGGGAGTGAAGAAGGGGAAGTAACTGACATCCTGGGAAATTGAAAGGTGATTTCCAACACGCTGTAGTTATAGAGGGTACTAATCATTCAGCAACTGCAATATGCTGGCAGAGAATCAATCTACTCCAGATCCTGGAGGGACCACCTACTACAGTATTTGGGCTGGGGACCAGGTGATGTGTGTCCTTTTTCTCATTCAGGGTGGACAGTGAAAGGGGTCATTTGCACATGTGGCGTCTGTTATGTCCATATAGCACACAACATTTCTGCACATTCTATAGCTGATGTGATGGATCGCTGCAGTCTCCAATGGGTAAAAAGTAGCATATAGGTGGTCAGATTTTGAGATGCATCCTGGGAAATAACAGGGCTAACCAATACCGGCATACATAGCCCTCATTGCAGCCATAGTGGTGACCCTGATCCCTGATCACTGATCACTGGAGCACTGCCCAGTACTTGCATGTCTTGTATGATGAGGGAGCAGGTGTGCATGGCCCCCCGGGGTGGGTAGGGTGGTCTGGGATGAACCTCATGAGTCATGAATGAGGTCTGAGTTTGGCGTATGTGAAAAAGTACTTATCTTGTAGTATACAGCAGGTCACAAGGGAATGCACACCCTGCACATGTGCTGCCTCAGAGATTAATGCAAAACTGCAGCCCTGCAGACCTCTGTGTGCAAATGTTGCTTGATTTAGGGGGTACAGAACAGTGGAGGAAAGGGTATCTTCCCCTCACATATGGCTTGGTCTTTGCACAGGAGATTACAACTGCTGCTATGTTTCTGTTATGTAGCTGCAGTAGTGAGTGTCCAGTGCAGTCCGTACTGCATGTGTACCACTGCAGGCAGGCCCTAGGTGTGGTTTACAACTTTCTCAGAATGTCCCTGCCAGGTTGTAGGATTTCTGGGGTTTAGGCCATTGCAGACAGGGACCTATAGTCTGGGTTATTCTAGAGCATACTATTGAAGCCCATGTGGAGCTGGAGCTGAATGGCTAAAGCACTGTTTTAGTACAGAATAGACCAGGATTCAAATCCCACTTGTGGCCTTGGATAAGTCACTTCACTCTCTGTTACCTCTGAAGTAGAGCCTGCCAACATATTTCTTATCACACTACCAAGAAAACCCAGTTGCTGCTGGGTTATGCACATTGGCTCTGCAAGTATACACATTGCAGTCATAGCCATCTGACAGCATGACTTTATTGCCTCTGCTGCAGCATATTGCAAAGGGTCATTCAGCTGGACCCTGTAGATGCATAACACATGAGATGAACATGAACGGGGACTGTCATGCTAACTGTGAATGAACATCATTTGCTCCATCACATATATGCAGTACATGTGGGCACATCACACTCCTGGGATGCCCACCTGCACAGATCATCCCACATCCTTACTTGCTCCACATGGGCAATATTAGAGACACATCAGTTCAGAGGCATGAGTGGACTTCAGGTGTATAGCATCATGCAGATCACCACTGCTGTTCAGGTATTCTTTCTATGCCTACATCATGACCATGGTGGCTACTCCATGGCACGCTTCTACCCACTCCTTTGCTGTCCACGGACATCGCCATAGATTATGTGTGCATCCCTTACAGTCCAACCGCCTCCTATATTCTCCTCCCACTCAGTGTCTCACACGAAAAGGACATATGGCTGTGACATGTTCATCATCTATTACCTTTGCTCCCATCCAGCAGCTCAAATGTGACTTGCAGAAAGGCCCCCTTATCCCACATTAAGGCAACCAACCTTAGTGGGCGTTAAAGTGCACACTTACTGCTCATTGTCCACTTACCGCCCTCTAACTGGCCACTAGCATCCTTAATGCCGAAATGCTTACTCCCCACCCCTTTCTTTATTGCCCATTGGGACACTTAATGATGCCGTTTACTGTGTGCAAATGTTGCGCCTTTAGCGCCGTTTAGGAGGAAGAGGTGGATGGAGAGTTAATTGAAGACAAAAGCAGCATTGCTAAGAAAGGGGAAGTGCTACTGATAGGGGATTTCAATATGCCAGATGTTGATTGGTACATTCCTGCTGCAGTATCATCTAGAAGTAAGGAGATCTTGGATTCTCTACAGGGAGAACTATTCAGGCAAATGGTAACAGAACCCACACGTGAAGGGGCCATACTGGATATGGTGCTTATCAATGGTGAAAACGTTTCTGATGTTATAGTGGGAGATAATTTTGCATCTAGTGATCACCAGATGGTGTGGTTCAGTATTTGGACTACGGCTGTTAAAATCCATTCAAAAGCAAGGGTCTTAGACTTTAGGAAAACTAACTTTGCCAAGATGGGACCATACCTCAGGGAGTCCTTAGCGGGATGGGAACAGCTGGGGGATGTAGAAAAACAGTGGGCAAAACCGAAAGAGGATATTTTAAGGGCAACCAACCTTTTGGTTAAAATAAAGGTAAAAGGAAAAGGAGACCACTATGGTTTCGAAAGAAGTAGCTGAAAAGGTGAAGAAAAAGAGGGAGACCTTCATGAAATATAAGAGATCAAAGAGAGAGGAAGACAGATATCTATATTTGGAAAAACTTAGAGAAGATAGTAAAGTAGTCAGGAAAGCAAAGATTCAAAAAGAGGAGGAAATAGCCAATGCAATAAAATAGGGGGATAAGACATTTTTCATATATGTTAGTGAGAAGAGGAAGGGCAAAAGTGGTATTGTCAAACTCAAGGGTGAAGGGGAGGAATATGTAGAAGCTGTAAAGCGGAATTGCTTAACAAATATTTCTGTTCTGTGTTCACAGATGAAGAACCAGAAGCAGGACCTCAGCAGGACCACAAACAGGAACAGAAGTCAACTCATACCTTCATTTCCACTATCTCTCAGCTGAAAGCACAGATGAGACTGACATCATTACCATAACAAACAAGCAAACAACAATCTGCCTTATCTACAGAACCCCAACCACCTTGACTACAGATTTATTCAACATTCTAGAAATGGTCCCGGAGAATGTCAAATTATCTGTGGTCTGACCAGGATACTAGGTGGGTGTGTACTGAGTGATGTGTGATATGGCTGTTTGAATCACCTAGGATAAGGTCCTCGGTGATTTTAACCTCCTTATCCTAGGTGATTTTAACCTCTCCTCAGTACCACCCAAAAATGTCGCTTCAATCCTAGAAGCCATGACAGCCATGAACCTCATCCAAATTATTCAAGCCCCCACTCACAACAAGGGCAACACACTCGACCTAATATTTGTAAACAGCCATACCATACATCACTCAGTACACACCCACCCATCCTGGTCAGACCACAACATAATTAGTTTCTCCCTGTCCCTCAATGCCCTAACAAATCATACCATCCATTCGCAAACCAAAAGATGCTTCAAGCAATTTAACAAAAACATCTTCCTTAAAGACATCCTCCTCCAGCTAAAAAACAAAATGAACGACCCTGACACACTCTCAACCAATTGGTACTTTGTCATAGCAAAAACTGCAACCATAATAGCCACCCCACCACAAGCAAACAACAAACAACTGGAGGCTCCCTGGTATACCCCTACCCAGGGCTGTACCGAGTGTAAATCGCGCCATGTGCGACTTGCACATCGGGTGTGCGCCCCCCCTGCGGCGGGAGAGAAGAGGCGTGCCCGATGTGCAAGTCGCTGGTGTGCTAAGCAGATCTGTCCCTGACAGATCTGCTTAGCATGCCGGCGAGAAGGCTTAAGGGGCGCATTTTAGCTGTCTGTCGTTGCCTGCCGCTGCTGAGAGAAGAAAAAGTGGCGGCGGCAGGCAATGGCAGACAGCTAAAATGCGCCCCTTAAGCCTTTGTTCCCTGTGCGGCTGCACTGCTTACACAGGGCTAGGTATGGGCCTGCCCCTACCCTCCGAAAACTGAAAACCCAGCTTTGAAGACTTGAAAGAAAATGGCGCAAATCCACTCAACAACGATAGAAGCCTCTACATGAAACTACTGGATGAATACCACAGATGTACTTACCATACAAAACTGATCAACAGTTCTCTCAACCACCCTAGAGAGTTATTTGACCTCATCAAACAACTCACAAAAGCCCCCGTCAGCAAAACCACAGACTGAAGCATCAGCTTCCAACAGCTTGCCATCCACTACAAACAACTCCACCCCCAACCCAGCCCCCACCACTTCCCACCAACCCAGGCTCCCCACGCCATCATATGGTCCACCTTTGACTCCATAAGCAAAGAAAATATAGAATCCATCATCTCCTCCCTCAACACAAAACCTCCTCCCTAGATCCATGTCCAGTAAGCTGGATCAAGGCAGCCAAACAAGAACTCAGTCTCACACTCGCAAGAATCACCCAATCTGGCCTCCAACAAGGTCAAAAGCCTGATTGCCTAAAACTCTCCTCTATACGTCCCACCCTCATGAAGCCTGACCTCAACCCCTTGGATCCAGCCTCCTACAGACCAATCGCCAATCTTCCCTTCATAGCTAAAATCATAGAGAAAGCCATTCAACAACAACTACAAAACCACATCGACAGAAACTCCCTCCTCGATCCCCAACAACATGGATTCCGACCCTCCACAGAGTAGAAATGCTGATGGTCTCCCTCATAAATACCCTTATAAAAGGAATCCAAAATGTGAAACAAGTATTCATCCTACTCTTAAGAACATAAGAACATAAAAAATGCCATACTGGGTCAGACCAAGGTCCATCAAATCCAGTATCCTGTTTCCAACAGTGGCCAATCCAGATCACAAGTACCTAGCAGTTTCCCAAAAAGACACACAGGTTCCACATGCTTGTATTGGGGCAAGCAATGCATCTCCTGGGTCTTCTTTAATAATGGTTTATGGGCAGTGGTGGTTCTATCATTAGGCAGGGTGAGGCGGTTACCACAGGTGGCAAGTGTCCCCAAAACATTTCAGCTACGGCCGCCTCACTCCTACCTAAATAATGTCACCCACCCTGGTCTTCCCCTCTTCCCCTGGCTGCCACCATTGACATTGCCGCTGCCACTTCCTGAGGTCAGCAGAGGCAGTGGCAATGAAACGAGCAGGAAATGTGGGGCTCAGCATCTTTTGTTCCCCGCCTGCGCTGTCATATGTGCCACTGCCGCTTCTCCTAAACTCGGCAGCAGCAATAAAATCCACAATAAACGCAGGACCTTTGAGACATGTGTGCTTCAAAGGCCTTGCCGGTCATGCCCCCTCTGACGTGTTAATGGGGCAAGAAAGGCAAGGCCTTTGAAGCGCGCATGTCTCAAAGGTTCCGTGTTTATTGTAGATTTTATTGCCTTTGCTGCTTTTTTGGGGAGAAGCGGCAGTGGCACAGATGACAAAGCGGGGCAGAAAAACAAAAGATGCTGAGCCACTGGAGGGGTTTTTTTGGGGGGTGCGGGGGGATGGGGAAGAGATACTAAGCGGTGGTGAGGGGATACTAAAGATAGATGCTGAATGTGGGGGGGGGGGAGTGGGGGGGGTGGAAAAGAGGGAGATGAAAGATGCTTGATATGGCGGGGGGTGGGGGCTCAGTGAGACAAAGGGATGTGAACAAAGGGAGATGGCGAGGACATTCTGGACATGGGAGGATATAGAGAGGAAGGAGAAATACTGAACATGGAGGGGGAAGGGAGATACTAGACTGGATTCAAGGGGGTAGGGAGAGGGAAAGAGAGAAGGGATAAACAACATGAGAGTAAGAGAGGGGAAATAAAGGAGAAGGTAGAGAGGAGTGATGTTGGACAGGGGGATATGGGAAAAGAGGTAAAGAAAATGTTGGATATGGAGAGACAAGGAGTGAAATATACAAGATGCTGGACAGAGGGGGAGGATAGGGCAAAAGAGAGGGAAGATGTTGAACCTGGGTTGGGTGGATAGAGAAAGAGAAGGGCAATGCTGGACATGGGGGATGGGATAAGAAAACAGGGAGGAGGCAATAGATGGGGGGAGAAAGAGACACAGATACTGGATGAGGTCAACCTCAATAGGGGAGGAGAGAAGGGGATTGATGCTGAACATGGGGAAGGGGCAGAGAGAAGTGGGATAGTTTATTTATTTTATTTATTTAACCAGTTTTATATACCACCTTATCCTTCAATCAAAGTGGTTACAACACAGGGTATACAATTGTAGGTGGAAGCAAGGAAAGGTAGTGGGGAGGTATCGGGAAGAATATACATAAAACAGAAACTACAGTTAGTAAAAGTACAGCTTATATTAGACCTTAAGAGGGTCCATAAAATTGTGTGAATAGTATAGTCTTAAGCATCAGTTAAAGACTTGGAAATAAAAGGCTGGGAAAGGAAAGAGCTGGGGAAATGGAAAGGCTCTCTTAAGAGTTAAAAAGTGGTTGCTAGATACAGTAAAAAGAGGGAAATTGAGGACTGGAAGGTAAGAAGGAATCTGAGTTGATAGAAAGAAGAATAAATGAAAGAACTCTGAAAGGAAGAGATCAATACTCTACATGGAAGGAAGTGAGGAAAATAGGACAGGAGAGAAATGGACTGGAGATCCTAGAAAGTGAGTTAAAGTCAGAAGAAAGCCAAAACCAGAGACTGAGATTTATTTATTTTATTTATTTATTTACAGTCTCTTATATACCGCACTATTCAGCATCAGCGCGGTTTACATGGAACAAAAATGCTCAGTACAGTTAACACGTATGAGTTTACAGATAATAGGGCAAAAAACTTGGATAACAGGCTGGACAACAAAAAGGTAGAAAAATGAACTTTATTTTCAGTTTAGTGATTGGAATATGTCAATATTTGTAACTTAGGGGCTTGAAGTTCAGAACCCTTGGCTGGACGGCCAACAGGAAGCTAGTCTGGATAAGGGTGCTGACCACAATAATCAGTGGTACTATTCGGATAGTGCCATTCAGTATTTCCACAGACCTCTCCTGCAATATCCGGTTAGTGCAAGGGCAGGGCCGCCGCTGCCCATTATGCGAACTAGGTAGTCTCCTAGAGCATCATCGTTTCCAGGGTAGCCCATAGCCACTCCTCTCTGGGACATGGAGTGGGGGCAATGCCATTAAATGAGCAATGTAGTGCTTACCCAAAGCTTCCAACACTACTTTGGTGTTGGCGCTCACTTAGAGTATTAATGGACAAACAAACCTCTTCCAAAGACGGGAAATCTGTAAAACTAAAGGGCATAACATGAAGCCGCAAGGGGGTAAATTGAAAGGCAACGTCAGGAAGTTCTTTTTCACTGAAAGGATGGTGGATGCTTGGAATGCCCTCTTGATGGAAGTGGTGGGGCAAATACAGTGAAGGAATTCAAAATGGCATGGGACAGACACAAAAAAAATGTGTGCCTTTGAGTCAGTTCTGACTCCTGGTGACCCAGAAGCTCCTGGGTTTTCTTGGCAGTGTCACCAGAAGTAGATTGCCAGGCCTTTCTTCCGAGGCAGTGGAGGGTTAAGTGACTTGCCCAAGGCCACAAGGAGTGCTAGTGGGAATCAAACCCTGGTTGTTTGGTTACCAAGCCAGTGTTATAACCACTAGGCTACTCCTCCATTCCAGACACAATGGGACAGACACAATGGATCCCTTTATAGCAACAGGATAAAATCAAAATGGACATAACTCTCTCTTATATCTCATCAAATAGAGGTGACCTACACAGAGTGGTGGGTACACCCCTAAACAAAGGCATGGGGAAGAGTGACCTGCACAGAGCGGTAGGTGCACCTACCTTACCGCCTTGCTGAGCAGACTAGATGTACCATACTGGACTTTATCTGCCATCCTATACTATGTTACTATGCTACTATGCTTGACCAGAGAGGGGCAGGAATGGGGTTGGAGAAGGGGGTCATCAGGATTTAGGGCTTACCTATTCTTGCACCTTCCCTATGCAGGGACAGTCTGTGGATGGAGTGAGGGTGGTACCACTGCCATCCTGATAAATGCCAACTTGGCTAGATAGTTGGCAGTTTTCCAAATAACTTAGGCCACATGCAAAGCAAGCCTATGTGGTTATCAGGATAAGTGGCAAATTTCAGTCAGCACTTATCTGGATAGTGGTGCTCAGCCCAGATATTCAATGGCAGTCACTATCCCGATGCTGTTGGTGAATATCCAGATAATGTGGATAGCGCCGTGCTTACTGGACAGCCTGTTAAATATCAGACTTTTTGAAAACTGGCCCCTACATGTTCTGTCTTTATATTCGGCACAGTACAAGGGCATCTACATCTCTTTCTATTTCTCTGGTATTGTACTACATGCATAGTCTGGTTTTTGGGGGTTTCAGTTGAATTTTAGTCTGTATTTCTATTTTTGATTTGTGGTCACTTATTCAGTACTTGATAAGGGTCTATCTGTGTTCTGCGTGTCTTCCCCCTCTTGGGCACCCTCTGACACTCTGTATAATAAATCTTCCTTTAGCATAAAATAGGGAAAGGTTCTTGCAGGGGACTCTCCGTTACCTACTGGAACCCCATCTACCTCCAAACCTGCTCTTGGGCATGTATAAGGGACTCATTTTTTTTGCTGGGCCCTCCTGAAGCTCCCTGGGTCTTCTCCCAGCTCCTACTCTGGGAAGGGGACAGTTGTATTTAGGTTACTACTGCTGAGCCATGATCTATCCCTAGGGGTTTCTTCCCTAGGTTCTCCCTTCTTGGATCCCTCTCCCCATAGCCACCCCCAGACTCTGTTGGTAGCATAGCTTTCCCTGGCGATGCCAACTTCAAGACTTAGCAGGCTTGAGATTCTCAATATATAGATCTGGGTATTCCAGGGTGAAAATCTCTGGGAAATCTTCCTGGTCCAACTTAGTGGAGCCATCAGTTATCTGGGCCCATATTGCTCCGAAGTTTGGGTAGTCTCAGCCAATCACTACTGGATACTGAAGCCAAGGCAGCACCATGACCTCAAACGTGGTTGGTCTGTTGAAAAGTGAAACCTGTGCTGTTGCATACTGCCTCTTGGCTCCATGTACACAGGCCAGTGTTACCGTCTTTGCATAGTCAATTTGAAAGCGGGCTACAGTTTCCCGGCGAATGAGGGTCCACATGCTCCTGGAGTCTATCAAGGCCTGGAAGCAGATGTTCTCGATCTCTACTGGAATCACCAAGTTCTGTGTCCCAGGGTGGGAAGTGTCCACAAAAGTGCAGGTGTGAGGGGTGGTTAGGCTGACATCCATGGGTTCTTTTGTACCCAAGGGACATTTCTGAGCAGTGTCCCTGGGCTCCATACCTAAAACAGGTGAAGGGGTTGTGGCTGGGGCCATGCCCTCACCTAGGAGGTGACTTTGGGGGTCAGAACATGGGAGACAAAATCTGTTCTGGCTTCCTCTTCTGTCCTTCTGGGTGATTTCTTCCTCTTCTCACTGTCTGCTTCAGCAACAGGCTGGGCTTCATGCTACCTCTTGGTTATTTCCAATGCACTCTCCACTGTAGTCTTGGGGTGCTGACATACTTTATTTTATTTATTTATTTACAATCTCTTATATACCATGCTATTCTGCATCAGTGCAGTTTACATTGAACAAACTGATATTACATTGAACAGGGCATTATAACTTGGAGATACTATTTTACAGGGAACATGGGCTATGGAGGGTTAAGTGGCTTGCCCAAGACCACAAGGAGCACCTGTGGGACTAGAAACCCCAGTCCTTCCGGCCCAAGGTTGCTGTCCTCTAGTGGGATTTGAACCCCTAACCCCTGACCTTCCGGCCTGAAGTACCTTGCCCCAACCACTAGGCCACTCCTCCACTCCATACTCATTGATTCATACCCATTGATTCATCAGAGTGGTGAAGCCCTCCAAATACTGCTCCAATAGCACAATCTTGGCTAGCTCCAGACCAGTCTTTCCCTCTGGATGCAGACACTTCCATATGAATTCTTCAATTGGCAGAGTAATCTCCGAGGGCTCTCTTTCATTTGAAGTCCCCCCTTGCTGAATCACTGGTGGAAGGCCTCTAGTATATAGTCAGCCTGTTCCAATATAGCGGCCTTGACAGCTGCATATATAGCTCACTCATTGGGGTTGGCGCAGCCTGACTGCTACCCATCAGCAAATTCCCCAAATAAGTAATCCATGTTGCCTTCGGCCACCTTGCCATGTGGGCAGTTCATTCGGAGGTCACCAAAAAATAGTCAGGTTCATCTTCTGCTGTCATTTTCATTAGTGCTTGTGTTGGAGAATGGAGTAGCAGTCTTTGTAGGACTTGAGTCAACTGAGCCAGTAAACTCCTCTGTAACTCCTCTTGTACCCGAATAAGCTCTTGTTGCTGTTGATTATTATTATTATTATAAACCATTTTTATACCACTGAAATCCCAATTAAATTAGTTCAGCATGGTTTACAATAAAAGACACTACAAGCAGTTAGAAGTCAGGTATTAAGAGACCTCCACACCTCCGGCCCAGTGGCAGCTCTCCCGTCCGGGATTGAGCAGCCGGAGCCAGCCCAAACTGGCCTTCCTCACCACTCTGCCCAATCGGGGCAGCCACCGACTCACTGAAAAGGAGCGCCATCGGGCACAGGGACCAGAGACCTCCACGACATCCGGCCCAGAGGCAGCTCTCCCGTCCGGGATTGAGCAGCCGGAGCCAGCCCAAACTGGCCTTCCTCACCGCTATGCCCAATCGGGGCAGCCTCCGATTCACTGAAAAGGAGTGCCATCGGGTCCCAGGGACCAAAGACCTCCACGACATCCGGCCCAGCGGCAGCTCTCCCGTCCGGGATTGAGCAGCCAGAGCCAGCCCAAACTGGCCTTCCTCACCACTCTGCCCAATCGGGGCAGCCACCGTCTCACTGAAAAGGAGCGCCATTGGGCGCAGGGACCAGAGACCTCCACGACATCCGGCCCAGAGGCAGCTCTCCCGTCCGGGATTGAGCAGCCGGAGCCAGCCCAAACTGGCCTTCCTCACCGCTATGCCCAATCGGGGCAGCCTCCGATTCACTGAAAAGGAGTGCCATCGGGTCCCAGGGACCAAAGACCTCCACGACATCCGGCCCAGCGGCAGCTCTCCCGTCCGGGATTGAGCAGCCAGAGCCAGCCCAAACTGGCCTGCCTTACCACTCTGCCCAATTGGGGCAGCCGCCGACTCACTGAAAAGGAGCACCATTGGGCGCAGGGACCAGAGACCTCCACGACGTCTGGCCCAGCGGCAGCTCTCCCATCCAGGATTGAACAGCTGGAGCTAGCCCAAACCGGCCTTCCTCACTGCTTTGCCCAATCGGGGCAGCCGCCGACTCACTGAAAAGGAGCACCATCAGGCACACCCACACCTGGCGCGCCCACGCCTGAGGGCCTCACCAGAGAACCCTTTGGCACGGCCCTTAGGCGGGGGCCTGTGATAAGGACACCCTCACCGAGAACCGGCAAAACAGACAGGCCCCGAACGAAACAAGCCAATGTCGTGGGTGAATCCTCAATGAATTACAACGTGTTCAGCAAAGTAAGTAGACTAACGCCTAACAGCGTTGACAAATGCATAAACCCGTAAAAACTATCCGCTGGACATACCTGGAGAACAAGCAACGAAAGTACTGCATATATAATCCTGTGTGTTCCTGTTAGGACGTGCTACTAATTCCGATTGTAATAGAAGGTAATCATACAAGCACAAAGTAGTCATAGAAGACCGGCACTAGCCTGCAAGCAATACCTCCGGTAAAAACATTTATGCATAAGTTTGTTAGAACGAGCTGCTGACTGCTAATGTTGTACAAAGTAGTCTTTGCTATATGAATTAGTCTTTGCTGTATAATGTAGTCTTTGCTATACAAAATAGTCACTGTTGTACAAAGGAGCCATTGCTGTACAAGGGAGTCATTGCTGTACAAAGTAGGCACTGCCCCCACAGCTCAACATGGCCATCTCCATCCTAACTTTCACCAGTTTTTATCTCCTTGCCAATGCTCTCTATGGCACCCTCGCTCTCACCTCCAACCACAACCCCATTCCAATCCTACAAAGCCTAGTAAAGAGATGTTATGGCAGTACCCGTCGTCCACCAACAGAAACCTACCATGACCTGCACCCACACTTAGTCTACATATTGCTCCAACACCCCGCAAAGTCCAAGGTGGCGCAGCTCCAAAATCCCCACAACCTGAAATGCACCCTCATAAATGCATGGTCAGTCCACAAGAAATGGCCAGCCATCACCGACCTTATAACACACCTTGATCTAGACATCCTACTGGTCACAGACAGAATCATGGCTGTCCAATTCAGATACAGTCCTCCTCAACCAACTCATCCCTCCCAACCTTTCAATCCACACCTGCCACAGAGCCAACCGCAGAGGCAGAGGCGCCTTCATCCTAGTAAAGACAGAACTCCCATTCCAGCTGCTCACTTCCAACAGCACAACACATCTGGATACAATCACCATAACCAACAAATACAGCACCATCAACCTAATCTACAGATCCCCATCCTCCTCCCCTGAGGACCTTTCAACCATAATTGACCTTGCCTGCAACCCCAAGAACACACACATACCAAACTGGGTAATGGGCAACTTTAACCTGCCAGCTCTCAAAAGTACCGATTCTAAAGCCTACCTTGAAGTACTAAATTAACAGATAGTCGATGCACCCACCCACCTGAAAGGAAATAAACTGGACCTTGTCTTCGTCCCATGGCCAGACATAAGCCCGAACCACAACTTTAACCTAGCTATCACCCCTGTCCCATGGTCCGACCACAGTCTAATCAAATTTCAGATGCCCATACATCAAGATCGCAACTCGCCCAGCAGGGCAACTGATGCCTCACCGGCACCCAAAGGACGATTTAGGCTTTTTGACAAAGAGGAGATCCTCAGTGGAGTCCTTCCAAATCTCAAGCTGACATCGCCTAACCTGGATGAAATGATAGCCACATGGAACAATAGCCTGAGCTTCTTCTCATGTCTACCTTCCCCAGACAAGCCAACTGCCTCAGACAAGCCACTAAGAAGAAGGAAATCAGCACATTGGTTCTCCGCAGAACTATGGGCCTCACTACTCCTCCTCAGGAAGCTAGAAAGAAGATGGTGACACTCCCGGTCTCCAGTCGACCAGTCAGCCTACACATCCCACCTAAAAGTACAATGAGAAGCAATCTCAGAGAAAATGAAAGAACACCAATCTGAACTCCTGCAGCACTCTCTAAACAAACCTCTAGACCTCTTCAACATAGTGAAGTCCCTGACGAAAGAACCTTCGCCCCACCCAACCAAGTCTACTACACCCTCAGGAATTCACAGACTACTTACAAGCCAAAACCAGCAATGCCAAAGCAGCAACGAAACCCACACCTAGTCACAACCCACACTGACTAATGCCGCTCTCCTCACTCACACAACCATCTGAGAGATGCATCGAGGACATCATCGTGGCTATCAACACCACCACTGCTCCAAACGACCCCTGCCCAGCATTCTGGATAAGATCGCTGCCAGCAGAATTCAGCCCAATCCTAGCCAGGATCATGGACCTGTCCTTCTCAACAGGAACCTTCCCATCAAGCCTCAAACAGACGTCTATCTGGCCCCTTCTAAAAGACAACAATCTGAACCCCCAGAAGGTGGAATCCTATCATAAGAACATAAGATATGCCATACTGGGTCAGACCAAGGTCCATCAAGCCCAGTATCCTGTTTCCAACAGTGGCCAATCTAGGTCATATGTACCTAGCTGTTTTCCCAAGAGACACAGGTTCCACAATGCTTGTACTGGGTCAAGCATTGATATCCTGGGTCCCTTCTTAATAATGGTTTATGGACCTTTCCTCCAGGAACTTGTCCAAACCTTTTTTAAACCCAGCTACACTAACAGCCTTTATTACATCCTCCGGTAACAAATTCCAGAGTTTGATTACACGTTGAGTGAAAAAATATTTTCTTTTATTAGTCTTAAATAGTTTACCCTGTAGCTTCATTTCATGTCCCCTAGTCTTTCTATATTCTGATAAGGTAAACAATCGATCTACGTTTACCCGTTCCACTCTGTTCATTAATTTATAGACTTCTATCATATCTCCCCTCAGCCGTCTCTTTTCCAGGTTAAAGAGCCCTAGCCTTTTTAGCCTTTCTTCATAGGAGTATCCTTCCATCCCCTTTACCATTTTGGTGGCTCTTCTCTGAACCTTTTCTAAAATCGCTATATCCTTTTTAAGATACGGCGACCAGAATTGCACACAATATTCAAGGTGCAGTCTCACCATGGAACGATATAGGGGCATTATAATATCTTTTGTTTTATTTTCCATTCCTTTCCTTATGATACCTAGCATTCTATTTGCTCTCTTGGGCGCCTCCGCACACTGGGCCAAGGGTTTTAACATGGTATCCACAATGACGCCTAAATCTTTTTCCTGGGTGGTGGTTCCTAATGTGGAACCTTGCATCGAGTAACCATAGTTTGGGTTGTTCTTCCCTAGGTGCATAACCTTGCACTTGTCCACATTAAATTTCATCTGCCATTTTGATGCCCAGTCTTCCAATATATCAAGATCCTCTTGCAATTTTCCACAATCCTCTTGGGTTTTAACAACTGCAAATTTGATAACCTCACTCCACTTTCCAGGTCATTTATGAATATGTCAAAAAGCAGCGGACCCAGCACAGATCCCTGGGGTACACCACTATTCACCTTTCTCCATTGGGAAAATTGGCCATTTAGCCCTACCCTCTGCTTTCTATCTTTTAACCAGTTCCTGATCCACAATAGTACACTGCCTCCTATCCCATGACTCTTTAGTTTTGCCAAAAGTCTCTGATGAGGGACCTTGTCAAAGGCTTTCTGAAAGTCCAGATACACAATATCAACCGACTCACCTTTGTCCACCTGTTTATTCACTCCTTCAAAAAAACATAACAGATTAGTAAGACAAGATCTTCCTTGTCTAAAGCCATGTTGGCTGTCTCCCATCAGGTCATGACTATCTACATGCTGAGTAATTTTATTCTTTATGATGGTTTCTACCATTTTTCCCGGTACTGACATCAGGCTCACCGGTCTGTAGTTTCCGGATCACCCCTGGAACCCTTTTTAAAAATTGGTGTTACATTGGCGATCCTCCAATCTTCAGGTATTAGAGATGATTTTAATGATAGTTCACAGATTACTAATAGCAGGTCTGCAATCTCATATTTCCGTTCTTTCAACACCCTTGGATGTATACCATCCGGCCCAGGTGATTTGCTACTCTTCAGTTTATCTAATGGTTGTAATACATCTTCCCGATGTATCGATATTTCCTTCAATTCTTCCACACCTTTAAATACCACTTCAGTCATGGGTAACATCCCTACATCTTCCTCAGTAAAGACCAAAGCAAAGAATTCATTCAGTCTCTCCGCTATCGCCTTGTCGCCTCTTAGTGCTCCTTTCACCCCTTTATCATCTAATGGACCAGCTGACTCTCTCACAGGTTTTTTGCTACGAATGTACTTGAAAAGGTCTTTATTTCGCATTTTTGCTTCCGCAGCAAGCTTCCTCTCAAATTCTCCCTTTGCCTGCCTTATCAATGCCTTGCATTTGACTTGCCAGTGCTTGTGCTGTTTCCAGGTTTCGTCGTTTGGCTCTTTTTTCCATTTCCTGAAAGATGCTTTTTTGGCAACAACAGCCTCTCTGACCTCACCTTTAAACCATGCTGGCAGTTTTTTGGACTTCCTTCCACTTTTCTTAAAGCGTGCAATACAGCTGGTCTGGGCTTCCAAGATAGTATTTTTCAACAACACCCAAGCTTGATGTACGTCTTTAACCTTTGCAACTGCTCCTTTTAGTTTTTTCTTAACTGTTTTCCTCATTTTATCATAGTATCCCTTTCAAAAGTTAAAAGGTAGTACTGTGGATTTCCTTACTATCCCTCCTCCACTAATGAAATCAAAGGCGATCATGCTATGATCACTATTGCCAAGTGGCCCCAACACCCTTATCTCTTGCACTAGATCTGGTGTTCCACTAAGGACTAGGTCTAATATGGCTTCCCCTCTGGTCGGTTCATGAACCAGCTGCTCCAAGAAGCAGTCATTTATTTCATCTAGGAACTTTATCTCTCTAGCATGTCCTGATGTAACACTGACCCAGTCGATACCAGGGTAATTGAAATCACCCATTATTATTACTGCGCTGTAACGTTTGTTAGCTTCCTTGATTTCTTTGAGCATTTCATCATCCATTTGGTCTTTCTGGCCAGGCGCTTGATAGTACACCCCCACTGCCATCACCTTCCCCCTTTTACATGGAATTTCAATCCATATAGATTCTACAGCAAATTTTGTTTCCTGCAAAACTTTAATCCTTTCTGACTCAATGCCCTCTCTAACATAGAGAGCAACCCCTCCACCAATTTGATCAGCTCTATCATTACGATATAGTTTGTACCCAGGTATCACAGTGTCCCACTGGTTGTCCTCCTTCCACCATGTCTCTGATATTCCAATCATATCTAACCTTTCATTTAATGCTATATATTCTAACTCTCCCATCTTATTTTTTAGACTTTTAGCATTTGCATACAAGCATTTTAGGGAATGTATTTTATTCATATTAATTTGGCTATTGTTAGACATGGGTAATTTGGAGTATTTAAGCTGTGTCTGCTCCATACTTGAGGGCATTTGGGCTACTTTACTCTTTTGTGGAACCTCTCTGATTTTGGTAGTATCCTTCAAGGATACATTCTTCCGAACCATCCGCTCTTGAGCGACTGTCGGCTTTCCCCTAATATCTAGTTTAAAAGCTATCGACCAATCCCTGCTAACCAAGATAATCGAGAAGGTCGTCCAACATCAAATCCAGCACCACATCGAGACCACTGCCCCTCTAGACCCCTGCCAGCATGGCTTTAGAGAATCTCATGGCGTTGAGACGCTACTCACCACGCTAATCAATACCTTAATCACAGGGATTGACAACATCAGAAGAGGGTACACTCTTATCTTATTGGACATCGCTTCTGCGTTCGACTCCGTCAACCATGAGCAGCTCCTGACGCATCTCCATGAGAAGGGAATCCAGGGCTCAGCCTGGAGCTGTGCAAGTCATACCTAACGGACAGATGGCAGCAGGTACGAACGGTCTCCAAGATCTCCGAGTCTTTTCAACAAAGACAAGGTGTTCCCCAAGGCTCCTCACTCTCTGTCCTCCTGTTCAATATATCTATGCAGCCCATATGTGCAATCATCCACTCCTTCAATATCTCCTTCCTGATATATGCGGATGATGTACTGTTTTTCACTCCATTCACCATTGACCAAACTGACTTCTCAACATTAGTTAGATGCTTTGACGCGGTCACTGACTGGCTCCACTCGCAGAATCTCAGGATTAACTGCAACAAAACAGATGTACTATTCATCACAAAAAATAAAGCCTTTTTCCCTCCAGCATCAATAAAGGTGAGAGACGCTGAGCTCCCAAGCAGACCCACCATCCGCTACCTGGGCATCACGCTAGACCGGCATCTCGACATGAAAGCGCAAATAAACATCATCATCAAGGCAAGCTACCACAAGATGTGAACAATCCGGCATCTCCGACCCTTGTTGCAGCCAGATGACTTCCAAACAACTTTCCAAGCACTTGTAACCCCCCACTTCGACTACGCCAACACTATCCTGCACGGACTCCCCAAGAACACACTGGCAATGAATGCTGCTGCCCGCTTCCTACATGGGGCCTCCAGAAGAGATCACATAACCGTAATCTTAAAAGACCTACACTGGTTGCCAATCAACTGCCGGCTCACCTACAAAGTATAACTGCTGACCTTCAAGGCCATCAACAAAATGTCCTCCACCTCCCTCACGGACCTTCTCCACTCCTCTCCTTCAAACAGATCCAGAAGGACTTTCGCTACCAACACACTAGTAATCCCCAATGAAATAACAAAATGCTCTCAGGCAACAAAGAACAGAGCCTTTGGGGTATATTTACTAAACCGTCCTAATGTTACCAGCGCTAGTTGCAGCGTTAATGTGAGGAATACCATATAAGGTAGTGGGCGTTCTGGCAGCAAGGTAGCAATGAATCTGTATCGTGCGATAGAGGGTGCCTTGGCTCGTTAACGTGCATTAACCTTAAATCTATGCCAGCGCTGTGTTAGGAGCTATAGAGATGTAGCCCACTGGTTGTTACAAAGACTCTGGAGTCAGAGGTCATGAGTTTGATCCTGCAGTGGTATTATTTAATAGGCTGTCTGAGGGATTTCCTTTTAATTTAAATGTGCTGCCACCAAAAACACCCTCAAAGTTCTGTAATCTAAGGTGCCTCATAAGGTGCCCTATAGGGCACCTTATAAGGCGCCCCATAGGGCACATTATAAAGTGCCCTGTCCGCCAAAGCACCTTATAATGTGCCCTATAGGGCGCTTTATAGTGCGCCTTATGAGGCACCTTAGGTTATGGCACTGTGAGGGTGTTTTTGCTGGCAGCACTGATTTAAATTAAAAGGAAATCCCTCAGACAGCTTTATTAAAGAACACCATTGCAGGATTGGACTCATGACCTCTGCCGCCACAGTCATTGTAGTAACCAGTGGGCTATATCTCTATAACTTCTAACACAGCGCTGGATGGCAACAGAGAGACTGCAGGTCACTGCACAAACTGTCTGCTGTGGATATCAGGATAGGATAAACCCACCCGTACCCATAATGTACTGCACATGCAGATCAGCAGTCTACATCTGATCACAAGATGGGGTATGCACCTCCACAGCACCTCGGCCTGGTAGGAGGAACTAACTGTGTGTGTTACTGGCACAGAGTAGCTACAGACCGTGACATTGTGCAGTTCCTGTGCTCACCCTGAGGGTGAGGTGGGGAGCCCAGCACCATGTCCGTCACTGCTGATACTCTGCCAGAATCTGGAGGAGCTGCTTCATCCTGGCTTATCACTGCTCTCTTACAACACCACCAAGGCTTCCTCTTCTGCAGTTGAATTAACACTGCAGTATTCCAGCTCTAACAAACTTTCAGTGGCTTCTAGTGGCCAAAACAATGTCTGCCTGTTCGACACTGACCATACCTTCTTCAAGCTCCCTAACTAGGGTGAGGCTAACTCTCAGCCCATACAAACAAACAAACAAAAATCCTGACCTGGTGTAGAAGCCTAGCCCTGGAGGGATGTAGATTTGCACTCAGTCATGTGGTAGAGGAAACCTCCAAGCTCATACCATATATGGTAGTGTGGCCTGCGGTGGAAAGGGGTTTTCTTTAAAACATAGGTCAGACACAATGTTCCCTCTAATTTTCTGTAGGCTGTGTGCGCATAAAATATCAGCTGTGTGCAGCTTTTGAAGGAAGGTTAAATTTTTGTGCGCCACATAATGACACTCGGAGTTATATACTTTAAAATTTGACTACACATCAGAATACAGTATGTACACCACATTGATTTTAATCAAATTAAATGAAAATAGACGATGACTAAATGAAGCGGGAAATTTCTAGTAATTACAATCATAACTTTTAAATTTTAAGACATCTGTGTTGTTTTCTATCAGAATCAGAGCCGTAATTTTTGTGCGCTCTGTTGTAAAGTATGTGCGCTCGCTCGGCGAGGTGTGTGCGCGCGCACATGCGCACAGCTTAGAGGGAACAGTGGTCAGACAGTAGTTCATGGAAAATAAAAACAATTTTTATTCTGTCCCAGCTTGTTAAACCTCCACAAACAAAACCCAGAACAGAAAGCAATTCAGGACAAATAAAGTCAGTTTACTTCTGTCCTAGCTTGTTAAACCTCCACAAGCTGGTTCTCCTGGCCCTTCCTCCAGCCCCAGTAATAACTCCTAACTCAGAACTCCTTTGCATGGCTTGCCTTGGAAGGACTTCTGGCTCCATGGGCTTCTCTCCCTCCTGCAGCCTGCTGGGTTCTTAATCTCTCCCTCTGAGCCCCACCCTCCCAGCCCTGAACTCTGGGCTGCAGACTCCCTTAAAAGGGACTTTTGATAGAATGTGATGGGGTCTATATAGAATGTTATGTGTCCCTCTCTGGAGAGGGATGGATAACATTCTGTAGACCCCATCAAATGCCTAGAGAAATATTGCCCCTGTGGGCCTACTTTCAAAGAGGAACTCTCAGCAGAGTTTTCTTTTAAATATTCAGACTGTGGGGGAAGCAGGTACTTTGTACCTGAAATCACTGGGCATACTCTTCCTCTGCAGTCCACGGGTAAAAGTACACGCACTATTCACAACATGCATATTTGATTTGCAATGGGAAAGGGAACAGTTTCCAGACATCCTTTTGACATGGATGAGCGCCTGTTTACTCTTGTAAAATGTTTTGAAAATTACCTTGTGCCGTGTATTAGTCATCCGATTTATCACCATGATTGTAAATTCTGTTTGGTTTCTTCAAAACCTACAGCTAAGGCAACTGCACAAAAGACTCTGCAATCCATCTTCAGGGGGATTCTGCTTATAATATAATTCTCATCAAAGCAATAAACTTCATGTTTATCATAATGCATTTTTCAAAACTAAGACAAAATAAATAGGATAAGCATTTCAGGATGATTGCAATAAATGGGTTCTAACCAGACAGACAAGGTTTACAGTTTTATGAAAACAAAAAAACATACTACAGCATTTTAAAACATTTAAGCTGACATTTCTGATGTCTTTTGCATACCTAATTGCTATAAGTAGTTTGTAGTTTCAGAGACTGTATAAAGGGAAGTGCACATGTACTGAAACACTGAAAATCTGAATCTATATTTTTTATGTATCACAAAAGTAAAGGGCTGTGTCTCTAAGGGACATACCTGTTGCTTATCATCATGGCTAAGCATATTTCTAAGTTTTTTCTGTCTTTGGAAGACTATTTTTCTTCTATACTAGTTCAAATCCTTTTTTTTAATAAACCTGTCTAGCACAAAAAGACATGGTTGCTAGGTAGCCACTCTCATCAATGCTGAAGGTACTTTTGAAGCATCTAAGGTGAGTCTCTCATAATAAAAGAGATCTATTTTTCAGTTTCCTTGAAAATAAGATCCTTCTCCCCTGCCTTTGACAGAAGCAGTAATATTGCCATCTCATTGAGAGAGGGATTTCAGAGGAAAAGAGGATCTTCACGGCCATGCGACTTTGCAGCAATCTGATTGTCCACTGACTTCGGTTAGAGTGGTCTGCCTGACTGAGTACTTATTGTACCCATTGAATACACTAGATCTGCAGTTCAGACGTCCCTAAGAGAAGCAGGACTGCAAGTTCATGCATTCAATGGAGCATAACCCGTGATGCTTCAGCCTGACCAACCTGTTATAACCTCATGCAGGAAGCTCTGGGAACATTCAGGAAATGGGGAAAATTACTACAAGCTGGGGGGGGGGGGGGGAGATAAAGCAATTTTCAAATGGTTTGCAGTGGGACCAAAGGGGCCTTTTATTAGAACCTGATAGGGTTTTGCATGTAATGCACATTTAGGATTAAAATAATGCATAGTAAGTGCAAAGCGTCCTTAGTAACTGTCAGGTATGTGGCCAGCGTGTTCCCTAATGTGTGGTGCAATTAACGTGAGCGCACTTAATGCCACAGATGTTTCATTATGTGCAGCTGTGCCAATTACCGCATTGACAGTGCTCGGCAATTGTTCCTGTGCTAAATTGCAATGTGGACTCCATGCTAAAACTCCACTTCTAACCAACCATTCCCTGCCCCATGATATGATGTGCAGTTACTGTGGGCATTAGTGCACAGTCACTGCTATGCCCTCACAGTAACAGTAGTCATGTGCTAAAACTATGCATTAACTGCTTAGCATAGTCTACAGTTACTTGTAATCTACAGACTGCATTGATTTTCTGTGTGAAAGTACACGTGCATTTTTTGCTTTGAAACTTTCAGTGAGTGTAAAATAACCGCAGTCGTTTGCAACAACTTTACATGCGGGCAGACATTTGCTGGAAAAATACCCATGCAGGAGCTTTTTCTATTAGTAAAAGCTGCTTTGCATAGCTGAATGCATTTGCTCATAGGAATTCCCAGAAGCATAGTTTGGGCAGAGCAGAGGTAGAGTTGTGATGTACATATAGTTGAGCATTTGTATACTGTTGGAGTTGGATCTAGGAACCTGTTTTATAAAGACATATGGACTTCTCATATACACTTTATAAATACATATGGACTTCTCATATACACTTTATGGACTTCTCATATACACTTCCTATTATAATATCAATCCACCGAGTTTAAAATGTAAACTATGGACACATTTTTAGCCGCATTGGTAGAGGACAGTTTTCAGAGAGCCCGTTTAGATGGGCAAATTCCTAGTCATCTGTATTAATGTCATTGAAAATTGCCTTTCCCCATGCCCAGTATTAGCCATCGGTAGCATTTCCACCTGCTGCTTCATCTTCCTCCATTTTCTGACTTTTCATGCCCCTTATCCCACCTTCTTAGGACATGGTTTCTGCATGGTACACCGACTCCTATCCCATCAAGTCACTGGAAAACAGCACATTAATCAAAGAACGCATAGATAATTACCATTACCTGCTATAACTTGTTATGCTGGTTGCCAGTAAACTACAAGACAGGGAGCATGACACCCATAATGATAGATATTGCTTGATGATTTGATGATTATTTCTACACAACAAAACTGCCTAAAATAATTCTGTTTATACAGTCTCCTGGTTAAAATGGAAACAGTAGACACTCTAAGACTTTAATGGGCAATTTCTAATACTTTCTTAGAGGTGGAAGAAGAAAGCAGATGAGTTGGCAATAGTTGGTTCTTGCAGCATCTCAAGTATAATAATGACTGAATGAATACAGCAACAGCCTTGCTAGACAACATTCTGAGTCACTCTGAAGTTATATAACAGATTTTCATTCACTGTGAAGCTCTACTCCTACATAGGCATGCCTCATACATAATGAATTAGCACATTTTGTGTAACTCCTCTTCTGGGTACTCCGTAGGATAGAGGGTTCACAAGATTCCAAGTTTCCACTTATCTGAGCTTACTGTGAAAACCTGGCACAGATTTTCTGATGGTGAGCAGGATTAATTAACTCCCAGACCCAAGGCATTACTTCCAAGTAAAAGAAACGGTATAGACATGGGTGGGGTGTTTCATAGTTTTCCACAAGATAAATTCAGCACACAGGCATTAAAAACAACATAGGTTTTACTCCCTTTTTCTTTTTTTCTCCTCTCTTAGGGGGCAGTCTCCTCCCCTTCATCTGGACTTCAGGCTTCGTTCACTCTCTGGGCTCCCTGAATCCCCAAAGAACTCTTTTTATCAATACACCGCAGTTTGACTCTATCTTCTGAATCCTCCTCTTCTCCCATCTCTCACCTCCACTAGAATTTTGGATCAGTACCACTGAAATGACTTAATCTTTGTTCCCTTCACCCATTAGAATATTAATATACAATTTCGCAGGACACTCAGTAGGCACCTCAGACAGGCTCTTCTGTGACCTCCTCTTCTTCCTTGGATTTCATTTCTTTTAGGATACCAGAACCTAGGACAGGTTACTTCCTTCCTGGCCTCTGCATCCACAGCTGACTTCTTGGGGAGCAAGAAAGTTGAATTGCTACCTTGCTCCAAAAGCTCCAAGCCTTTCAATCTTGAAGGCCTGCTGAGAGATGCGCTGCTACTGCTGTGAAGGAATCTCCTGTGAAGTACTTATCTTCTAGGAAATTTTCAAAATCTTGGGGAAAAGGGAATTTTTTGGGTTTAAGCTGATAAAATCTGTTTTAATAAGTCAGTTAGGGCATAGTGTAACAAGAAAACTTTCAAGTGTAGATCAGTTCTGAGAGGGGCATGTCTGGGCCATCTAGATGGCCAAAAGATAGACCGGGCCATTTGGTACCTGATTCTGCAACCGCGGGAGCTATACATTCCGCAGTTGCAGAATTGGGGCACTTGGATGCCCTGGTGTGTCCCCAATTCAGGTGTGGGATAAGTACAACCCTCTGGCTGGTGTGTCAGTGCAGTAACGTCCTGTCATCATGTACCAGCATATCCAGCTGGAGCAACAAGGTGTCCAGCTGCAGAAAAGCCCCTTCTCCCCACTGCCCAGCCCTTGGGGAGGGGGTCACCCAAGACTGGGATGGTGCTCCTGGATCACCCCAATGGCAGCACGCAGGGATAGTTGGGGCTGCAGGCCGCAATCGCTGGGGTGCCTGGCAGTTATTCCACCTTCGAGGTGGAATAAGCTGGGCGTCCAGTAGACAGCCAGTGGACGTACAGGATCCTGACCTGAATTGGCCCTGTATGTCCAGGTGCTACGGCCTGCCCATGCTCTGCCCTGCCTCTCTCCTCCTCTGTCCTGCCCCCTCCCACCCTGCTATTCGGTGTGCAGAATCTACCCCTTAGTGTTTATTTCCCATCCATCCTCCACCCCAACTCCCAGCTCAGCCCAAACCACCCGAGGCACAATCTTTGATTTATAGGCTCTTAAGGGGAAAGGGGAGATATTATTCACGTTCATATGAAAAAGAGTGCGGTATAAAAGAAATATAAATAAATAAATAAAATATTTAACCAGTTATCTTCATCAGCAAGTTATTAGGCCTTAGGAATAGATTGATTAGTTCCTTGCAGTTCATCTTGAGGTGAACATCAAATAAGATTTCTTAAACCTCTTAGATATATTTGTATTAGTTCAAGTATCCCTATTCCCCTAGCAACTTCAAATAACTGAGCTACTTTATATAGCTAAACAAATCATTATAATTATGATGCAGACAGCAGTTCAGCAGCAAAATGGGGACTATCCAGTCTTTTTGCACTGTGTCACACATATGATTATTTCCCAGTTGGTGAGAGGTCTCATCTCTGCCCTAGGTGCAAAGAGCTCCTTGCTCTCAGGGAAAAACTCTGATCTCTGGATGCTAGAGTAGCAGACCTGGAGTAGCTGAGGCCGAGAGAGTGGTATAAAGAGGAGACATCCCACATCCAGACTGGCAGCCTCTCTGATGCCATAGAGGAGAGGTTGTCTGAAAGGAGAGCATCACTTTGGTGTGTCAGGAAGTGATCCTGTACCTGGGACCTGTCTTCTAGATGATGTAGTACTCTCTCACACCAAGGAAGTGTCTCCAGGGCCATCTGCCTATGAGGACAGAGTTAAGATGGTCCTTATAGTTGGCAACTAAGTCATTAGGCATATAGATACATAGCTGTGTGACTGGTGGATATGAGGGTCACCTGGTAACTTGCCTGCCTGATATGAAGGTGGCGGACCTCATAACATAGGAAAGTGTGGGAGGGAGGTTCTGGAAGCCAAATTTAGGCTTTAGATAGAACGTTGAAATCAAAAACTTCAGTCTCCCATACACAGGACCAAAGAGGCAGGCAGAGTTCCAGAGTCTCAATATGTAGATGAGACAATGGTTCAAAGAAGTGAGTTTTAGTTTTGTTAGTAACTGAGGAACATTCTGGGAAACGAGGGGGGTGCTCTTCCAAAAGGATGGACTCCCATTAACCAGAATGGAACCAGGCTGTTGGCATTAACTCTTAAAAATAAGATAAAACAGTTTTTGAACTAGACAATGGGGGAAAGCTGACTGTCGCCAAAGAGTGCATGTTTGGAATGATGTAACTTTGAAGGATACTAGCAAAACAGGGAAGTTAGGGCATCCCAATAGAGAGTTGCCAATAAAGGTAAAAGTAACCCAGATGCCTTTAAGTAAAGAGCAGAGTTGAGAGATTCCAAATTAGCCCTGCCAACTGATCACCAGATTGTTAATATGAATGAAATCCAAACTTTGAAATGCCTGCTTGCAAATTATAGAAGTCTAAAAAATAAGATGGGAGAGTTAGAATACATAGCACTGAATGAAAGGTTGGATATAATTGGCATCTCAGAGACCTTATGGAAGGAAGACAATCAATTGGACACTTGGGTACAAATTATATTATAATGATAAGGTAGATGAAATTGGTGGAGGGGTAGCACTATACAGTGGAACCTCGGTTTTCGTGATTAATCCGTTCGAAAAAGTCTGACTGAAACCGAATGTATGAAAACTGAAGCAATATTTCCCATAAGAAATAATGTAAATCCAATTAATCTGTTCCAGACACCCAAAAATATTAACAAAAAATAAATTTTATAGATAATAACTATATTTTTACATACAGAAAACAATGAGAAATAAATATAAATGACTAATGAAATGGATAAATAAATGAACATTTAACATCACTTTTACCTTTATTGAAGACTCTTGTTGGCATATGGAAGACAGTCAATCTGCAAGAGAATCAAAATAAAGAAAATCCCACTTCTGGCCACAAGAGGGTGCTCCATTTTCAACTGTATGAAAACCTAGACAATGTATGAAAACTGGGTCAAAATCTTGACGAAAAAAGTCAACGAAAACCGAATCGTACGAAAACTAGAGCATATGAAAACCAAGGTTTGACTGTATGTTAAAGAGGGCATTTAATCAAACAAGATACAATTTTTACAGGAAACAAAATACATTGTAGGGGAAGGGATTGGCAATGGGGATATACTACTGTCCACCTGGCCAGAATGAACAAATGGATGATGAAATGCTAAAAGAAATTAGGGAAGTAGCAAATGTTACAACACAGTAATAATGGGAGATTTCAATTACCCCGGTATTGACTGGATCAATGTCACATTAGGACATGCTGCAGAGATAAAGTTTCTAGATTTAATAACTGACTGCTTCATGGAGCAGCTGACTCATGTACAAACATGAGGGGAAGCTATTTTAGAATTAGTCCATAGTGGAACGCAGGATCTAGTGCGAGAGGTAACGGTGTTGAGGACACATGGCAATAGTGATTGTAACACGATCACACTTGATTTAATAAACAAAGGGAAGACAGCAAGGAGATCCATGGTGCTAACATTTAACTTTCAAAAGGGAGACTATAATAGAATGAGGAAAATGGTTAAGAAACAATTAAAAGTTGCAGCTGCAAAGGTTAAAGGCTCTCTATGGTGGCTCCTCAGTTAGAGAATGCTTTGACAGCAGAATTACAAACTGCCTCCGATACATTGTCATTTCATAAACAATTAAAGGCACGTCTGTTTCAGCAGGCTATCCCACCTTTCCTATTGTATGAAGATGATTGAGTTTCTCTTTGTTTAAGCCTTCACGTGTTGAACCAGACATTGCAAAGCTAGTTCATTTTATGGCAGTAGAAAATAATAGCAGTTACATCTGTATGTCGGTATAGTTTTGATTGTTTAATTTGTTTTATTTTATGTTCTTGTTGATTTTATGTCAGTTTTATTGTAATCCATCTAGTAGATAGTGGGAAACATACATTTTTAAAATAAATAAAAATAAATAAAACCAAGACTGGGCTTTGTTTAAAAATACTATCCTGGAAGCCTAGATCAGATGTATCCTATGCTTTAAGAAAGGTGGAAAGAAGGCCAGATGAAAGCCGGCATGGTTTATAGGTGAGGTAAGAGAGGCCGTTATATTAAAAAAAACCATCTTTCAGAAAACGGAACAGAGAGCCAAATGATGAACACAGGAAGCAACATAAGCACTTGCAAATTACAGCTGTGGTCAATATTATTGGCACCCTTGCATTTTAGGTAGTTGTATACAATATCTTGAGAAATAATTGGAAATATTCCAACTGTTTGTCATCATCATATTTTAATAGTATGTTCAAAGGTATACAACAACAACAACAACAAAAAAAGAGATGTCTGTGCAACTTAGACATAGTGATTTCTGAGAAAAAAACAAAATATGACCTGGACAGGAATAATGGCACCCTTCACTAATATTTGGTTGCACAACCTTTGGCAGTGATGACAGCCTCCAAACGTTTCTTGTAGCAATCTATAAGTTTTGTACATCTGCCTGCTGGTAGTTTCTCCCGCTCTTCAACTGTGATTTGTTCCAGCTCATGAATGTTTCCAGGATTCCTTTTACTAGTGGCAGATTTCAGCTCTTTCCAAAGATTCTTGATTTGATTGAGATCAGGATTCATTGCTGGCCAGTTTAAAACAGTCCATTTTTTTCCTTTTTAATAATTCTTTTGTACTTTTAGATGTATGTTTTTGGTCTTTGTCCTGCTGGTGGACCCATGATCTTCGACCCAGACCTAGCTTTGACACATGGTAGCAAATTTCGCTCCAAAATATCTTGGTAGTCCTCTAACTTCATGATTCCTTTAATATGTTACAGGCCTCCAGTTATTTACTCCATTAAAAAGTAGATAGGCTAGGAGACACGCAAATAAGGTACAGTATAGCACATTTAAGATTAATTGGAGAAAATATTACATAACATAGAAACATAAAAAAGCCATACTGGGTCAGACCAAGGTCCATCAAGCCCAGTATCCTGTTTCCAACAGTGGCAAATTCAGGTCACAAGTACCTGGCAGGTTCTCAAGAAGGCACACAGGTTCCACAATGCTTGTCTCAGGGTAAGCAGTGGATTTCATACAACGCATAATAAAACTGTGGAATTTGTTACTGAAGGGTATAGTAAAAGTGGTTAGTGTAGATGGGTTTAAAAAAGGTCTGGACAAGTTCCTGGAGGAAAGATCCATAAACCATTATTAAAGAGGACCAGGGAAATCCATTGCTTACCCTGGAACAAGCATTGTGCCTTTTTGGGACCCTGTCAGGTACTTGTGACCTGGATTGGCCACTGTTGGAAACAGGATACTGGGCTTGATGGATCTTAGTCTGATCGTGTATGGCATTTCTTATTTTCTTAAGGAAAGGAATGGAGAATAAAACCAAGGATATTATAATGCCTCTGTATCGCTCAATGGTGCAACTACACCTCAAATACTGTGTGAAGTTCTGGTCGCTGTATCTTAAAAAATATATTGCGGAATTAGAAAAGATACAGAGAAGAGCCACTAAAATGGTAAAGGGGATGAAGGACACTTCTGTGAGAAAAGGTTTAAAATGTTAGGCCTCTTCAGCATGGAAAAGAGATGGCAAAGGGGGCATATGATAGAAAGTGGAGTAGAATGGGCAAACACATCGATTGTTTATTCTTCCAGAAAGTAGAAATACTTGGGGACTGGGATATCGAGAAGATAATAAACCGTCTTTGACTAAAGTGTATTATATTCCCCCCAAAGGGGCTTCCAAGCTGGGGGGCTCTGGTGAGCCTGCCCCACCTCGGTTTCAGGAGTCCCTTAATATTTCAGAATTTATTGAATCTTCTCAAGATAACATTTCAACTAGGGCTACCCTTCTGGTGTCCTTTGCCTCAGAACTTGATAAGAATGCTGTGATGCGTTTATATTTTCTGAATAAGACATCGGCTTTTTGTGGGGGGAGGGTGAGTATCTTTCCCGATGTCTCCAGGAAAACTCAGCTACGTCGCCGGGCTTTTTTGATGTTGAAGCCATGCGTCCGAGCCCTTGATGCCACTTTTTTTTCTTAAATTTCCATGTAAGTGTTTAGTTACCTTTCAGAGCACCAAGTATGTTTTTCTGGAGACCTCGGCATTAGAATCCTTCCTCCAGTCTAAGGGCCCACTGATTTCTTGAAATATTGAGTGTTTCAGTAGTAGATTGGTATGAAAAAGAGTTTATATTTTTGAGTCAGCATCCTTTGTTTTCTTACATGCTTCTCTTGACGTGGACTTTCTTGCAGATGTCCGGTTGTTGGTTTCTCTTTGTAATAGTTATATGATGCTATTGTTGGTATGTCTGTATTTTTCCTAAAGTTTCTTAATAAACGGAATTTGAAATTGTTAAAAAAAAAAAAAAAAAGAAATACTTGGGGACATATAGGGCCCGATTCTGTGCCATGAATAGTGGGGATGGGCGCCCCATTGGAATGTTCATCCCTGCTATTCATGCTTTCCCCCACCGGCGTTTAACCTCCCTGCCGGTTGTGCGGGGAAGTTATATGGGGCCGGGGAAGGGGCGGCTCGGGGGTGGAGTCTGGGCAGCGGTGGGCGGTGAGTTCAGAGCAGCGAGTTCAGGGCCGGCGACTTGTGTGGGGAAGTTATTCCACCTCCGAGGTGGAATAGCTTCCCTGGATGTGTTTTCTTTTCGGGCCCGGGGCGTGGATGGAGCAGGAGAGGCCAGAGGACATTCCCCGCAGCCTGACCCTGGCCTTAGGAGGCCAGATCGTGGGTCAGGATGCAGGGAATAAGCTGTGTTTTCCGGCGGCCGATATCATGGCTTTTAAATGGAGCCGCGGTGCCATGGCAACCGAACGCCATGGTGCCTTGGCTCAATTTAAAAGGCCTGACTGAGTTAGTTGGGCTTGTCGTGTATGTGCAGGCAGGGCTGAATCGCAGTCACAGCCTGCATGTACATGACTGATCATGATTCTGATTCCACAGGGCTAGATATGCCCCGCGGGATCAGAATCGCGACTCCCTCTATATGTCCGGTTAAACCGGACGTACAGAGGGGGTGTATGTCCTGGATGGCATGAGCCTGATAATGAAGTTACAATGTAGCATATTTAAGACTAATCAGAGATAATATTTTTTCTCTGAATGCATAATCAAACTCTAGAATTCGCTGCCAGAGGATGTAGTAAAAGCTGTTAGTGTAACTGGGTTTAAAAGGAATTTGGACAAGTTCCTGGAGGAAAAAGTCCATAAACCATTACTAAAGTGGATTGGGGATATCCACTGCTTAACCCCCTCCTCCCCAGCAGAAGAGATGTCCCTCCGTTTGAAATTCATTGTATTTAGTTTACCACCCTACTTGACTGAATCACTACAAAATTGTACATTTGTATATAATTACCCAACCCTAGTTATCCAAT
Organism: Ichthyophis bannanicus; assembly: GCA_033557465.1. Taxonomy (NCBI): domain Eukaryota; kingdom Metazoa; phylum Chordata; class Amphibia; order Gymnophiona; family Ichthyophiidae; genus Ichthyophis; species Ichthyophis bannanicus. The sequence goes on along the minus strand of CM066032.1, from coordinate 1,741,355,808 downwards.
GCATACTGTATATTTTATAATAGTTACACTCTAATAACTAACTATTGTTGTTTCAGGTACACCACTTTGACCCAGAGAAAAGTGTTATATAAATACAGCTAAATAAAATAAAATAAAAATATGTAGCATGGAATCTGTGTATCTTTTAGGAACCTGACAGGAACTTGTGACCTGGATTGGCCCCTATTGGAAACAGGATACTGGGCTTGATGTAGCTTTGGTCTGACCTAATATGGCATATCTTATGTTCTTATACGCCCGGGAACTGAAAGGCACTTCCTCCATCTTCCAAGGATAGGTCTGACTGAAATTTTATATGTGTTCTCTATATACATCCTGAGACTCAACCGCTAGGTACACTCCTATAGGGGAGCATCCCATCGGTATTTCAGTCCTGAACCTACAGGAACAGAGGTGTTCTTCCATTCCTATATCATCCGGTGGGGAAGCCTAGGCACCTAGAAAAGGGCATCGCACCCTTACAATGAAATGCCATGATCATGAGTGGGATACACACTGTTTAGATGTGTCTGTTCATAGCAGACTACAAATCATGTTACTGAAAATCATTTTGTTCGAATGCTTTTGTGAAAATATTTTTGAACAAAAAAGGCTTAAAGGCATGTTTACTAAACCTTGGTAGGCTTTTGCAGGTAAAACACCATTTTAGTGCACATAGCATCACATTACCTGCAAAAGTGGTGCATTATCTGTTCGGGGTGTGCACAGCATTTCTACTACTACTACTGATAATTTGTATAGTGCTACAAGGCATATGCAGCGCTGTACATACACATGTAAAAGACGGTCCCTGCTCATCAGAGCTTTCAATCTAGTCAAGACAGACCGCACAACAGCTGGGGACAGGGATATGTCTAGGGAACTGGTAAGGAAACACATAGTTGGAGAGCAGGAGACTAAGCGGATCAGGATCCAAAAGCGGCCTCAAAGAGGTGAGCTTTCGGCCTGGCAGCCAGAGATGAAGCCTGATGTACAGACTCAGATAGTTTGTTCCAGGCTTAAGGGGCAGCAAGGTGGAAGGATCGAAGGCTGGAGTTGACAGTAGTGGAGAAGGCCACAATAGAAGCAATCTGACAGAAGAGAAAAGTTCCCAAGAAGGGGTGTAGGGAGAGATAAGAGAAAGAATGCACTTATAGGTCAGTGGGAGAAGTTTGAACTGGATATGGAAATGGATAGGGAGCCAGTAAAGCAACTTGAGAAGAGGGGTAATATGAGCATATCTAGGCTAGCGGAAGATTAGCCACGCAGCTGAGTTTTGATCAGATTGAAGGGGAGAGAGATGATTCAGAGGGAGACCAGCAAGAAGAAGGATGCAAAACCCCTCCAATTAGCATGCTATTTTCACAGTCAGAGACTAGACTCAAACCACCAGTCTTCTTGTTACAAGTCAAACGATTTGCAGATGGAGCCATCAAATTGCCTTGATAGCATTTCCCCAGTAGATAATGCAATGAAATCGCAAAAAACATGGCCCTGTAGCATCATAAAAATAAGGATATTTATTTATTTAAACATAATAGCCACACCAATCTAGGGCCCTGGGTGAGACAATAAAACTGTAAATATAATCCTTACTTCTGCATTGGGGACTGTGGTGGAGTGAGCGGATACTACACAAAAGAGATCATTTTAGAAGGCTTGCATGGTGTTTCCAGGTGTAAATAGCGGCACTGGCATATATACATGCCCTATGCGTGTAAGCAGTAATATAAGAAAAACTGCTACATACATGTGTATATCTGCAGTATTATGGGTGAGAAGTATGAATGCATTTCCAAATTTGCAATAGAAATATACACATCTGATCTGAAGCACAGACAAGTAGTTTCATTTTTGGATTTTGTGTTTGGAGGTGGGGTTGAGGGAATAGTTGTCCTCATGTCTCTGGTGTTTAAAACCACCGTGCAAAATATTATAATTTTGCTGCTTGCTCCATAATTGGCTCCCCTTGGGCATCTACATTTGTAAAATCTGGTGATTACACATGTGGGCTGCAAAATCAGCTACTTAACTGAATATATGCTGGCATTTATACGCAGAGTGATTTGCTGTTTTATTGAATGCAAAATAGGTGTTCCAACTATACATAGTGGTGTGTATTCCACATATCTGTATATGTATTTGTTTGTTTTTGATAAAAGTGTCCCTGCTCTGTGAGCCTTTGGTAAGATACTCTACTAGATGTCTACACCCAAGACTTGGAGGTCCCTTTTCCTATCTAGATGACCTATGCAAAAATCAGACGTATCAAGGATCAGAGCAGATCAATTTGGCAGTGCTTGAGTTGAAGGAGCCCAACTGCTCCCATAAATTCATAAAGAGCAAGGAAGAACGGACAAAGTCTACTGAACATAAGTCTATAGCCAGAGAATACAGTACGTCGTAATATGCTGCTAGTTTATCAGCTGCCAAAGGAGCTGCTCCATGTAGATATCAAAGGGATTAGGGGTGATGCCCTGACTGCTTCCTATTACTTTTGTCAGCAAAGTTTCAGAGTGTAGTGGAACAACTCACAGTTCATGAGGAAACAGCATTAGTTTCCGTGCCTGGGGTAATATCTATGGGTAGCTAGAACAGCATGGAATATAGTAGGACCATGCTTTCTTTTAAATTAAATTTTCAGTTTCATTTGCTTTCATTTTGGAAACCAAACAATAGGGACTCGATGTGGCCATAATCCTGTATCTAAAAAATATTGCCTCCTTGACCCTTGCCAAGCAAAGATAGTACGAGTAAGCAGAGGTTTATTGACGGGGCCTCTAAACATATGAACTCCCCTCTTGCAGAAGGATGGCTGTCAACAGCACTAAAATGGCTAAGGTGTGCCCCGCACTGAAAAAATCTCCCTTGATCAGAACAAGCTAGAAATCTACTAGCCAATAGCTAATATTCCTTTTCTGTGAGAACAGACAGTGTGCTTGATGATCTCCACAGAAACTGAGACATACTAGTGCTGTAAGATTTCTCAGCAGCCTTCAACACTATGGATCTCAATGCCATGCTTGCGGGGCTGGAGGAAACAGATATTGGTGGATCAGTATATGAATGATTGAAAGTTTATCTCTTGGTTAGATAACAATCAATTACGTTCAACAACTCCACATCACCACCCTGGGCATTGAACTGCAGCATGTTTAATATCTACCTCAAGCCTCTAGTTGAGCTGTTTCATTTGATGGATCCATTAATTCTACATCTTGCTGATGATGTACAGATATTCATATCCATTGAACCAGATCCACCCACAGCTTTGAGAAAATTGATTACATGCCTAACAACCACTCAAGAATGGCATAAAGCAACAAACTCTGCCTGAACCCAAAGTAAAACATAGATTTTGTGGATTTCTAGCACAAGTAAACACGTACCTGACATAAAAATCCCTTTTGGGAACTATGAACTGCCTCTAAAATCATAGGTCAGCAATCTTGGGATATTACTGGACTTAACTTTGATCCTACAAATTCTGACAACCTTTAAAAACTGTTTTTACTACTTGCAGCAACTACGAAATCTCTCTCAATGCATTGAGAAGATGAATCTGATCACAATGGTCCATGCCAGGATTATGTCATGGCTAGATTATTGAAATGCCCTGTATATTGATCAGATCACAAAGAGTTTGAACTATCTCCAACTAGCTGCAGTTGCAACCACTCTAGCTACCTTACTGGGCAGACTAGATGGACCATGCTGGTCTTTATCTGCTGACTTATACTGTGTTACTATGTTACTGACATTATATGCATCAGAACTATGTTATATGAATGTTCTACCACATTGCCTACTATGGTGAATCATTTGTATCCTGCTATCATATCATATTTCTGTTCCATGAATGTTCCACTGTGCTGTTTTATGTGTATGTTACTGACACTGTTTCATATAATTGCTATTATTAGGATTTCATTTGCCTCTGTCCAAGTTTATCACGTTGTTCTAATTGGGTATTTTGCTGATATTTGGTCATTTTATTATTGCTATGGTGTTTCTACAATGTAAGCTGTTTATATCAAGTTATATCTCTTGTACACCACCTTGGGTAATTTCTTCATTAATGTGGTTAATAAAGCTTGATATATAAAATATATAAATATAAGTAGTATGAGTGGAGGAGTAGCCTAATGGTTGGGGCAAGGTACTTCAGGCCAGAAGGTTGGGGGTTCAAATCCCACTAGAGGACAGCAACCTTGGGTTGGAAGGACTGGGGTTTCTAGTCCCACAGGCACTCCTTGTGGTCTTGGGCAAGCCACTTAACCCTCTATAGCCCATGTTCCCTGTAAAATAGTTATCTCCAAGTTATAATGCCCTGTTCAATGTAAACCACATTGATGCAGAATAGCACAGTATATAAGAGAATGTAAATAAGTAACAGTTCTGAGGGATACTGGTGGTTTACAAAGGGTTAATATCCAATGTCAGCAGTAACAGTTATTCCCAGAGAGTTCAGAAAGTATTTGCATATGGAGGGTGGTTTTATAACAGGGAGCCTAGTCAATATGGATTTTAATGTACCTACAGTTGTGGTCAACATTATTGGCACCCTTGCAGTTGACCCCCTTAATGTCCAATATCTCCTTAAAAAAGTGGCAAGTGAAATGGCTTTGGACTATATATACACCCATATTTGACACATAAAAGAGTCAAATAAAATAAGACCAATGAAAAAAGGAAATAGTATAAAAATTGGGACATTGCCAGGACATGATTATTCTCAAACCAAAAATATCCCGAAAGGGCTAAAAGGAAAGGCCTAGCCCCAAAAATACTACTAATAAAGAGACCTATTTCCACAGACGTTCTCACTGGCAACATAACCTATTTTTTGTCAGACTGATGTCTGTGTGAGGGCTTAACCCCTACCTCAGATCATGTCCATTTTAATCTTATTGTGCAGTAAACTCTAATCAGCAAAAAAGAGCAAACACTTATCTTATCGTTTGTCTAATCCTGCAATGATAACGACCTCCACACTTCATAAAAAATAAAAATGGTATGACACAGCACTATGTTTCGGGTCTATCATAACTCCAGAGACCCTGCTTCTGGCAAACATCCCCATCAAACTTGGAAGGTCTTTCCATGACCTTCCGAGTTTGATGGGGATGTTTGCCCGATGCAGGGTCTCTTTATTGGTAGGGCATGATTACTGGCACCCTTATAAACAATTCAAATCAGTTTGAATAGAAGAACCACATTCCCATTGCAGTAAAATTAGACACACCTGTGATCAGTTGTCAGTACTCACATGACTTGAATCAACCTATGAATAATGGCTCTAATGTTTAAAGTGGCCACATTCATGCCCAGTTCCATTTTCACAAAGGTGACAATAAGAGAGCTGCCTGAAACTGTCAGAAAAGCCATTATCACCAAATATCAAACTTCAAAGGGGTACAAGGCCATCTCTAAAGGTCTTGGGATTCCTGTGTCTACAGTTTGCAATGTTATTAAGAAGTTTTTTGCTTATGGAACTGTCAAGAACCTCGCAAGATGTGGTGGTATGAGGAAAATTAATCCAAGACATCTTCGAAGGTTAGTGCGAACTGTTGGAAAAACACCACATACAATATCCAAAGAGATTAAGGCTCACCTGGAGCAATCTGGAGTAGTGGTTTCAACCTGCACCATACACCATGCACTAAACAAAGAAGGACTTCATGGGCAAAGGCCAAGGAGGACCCCACTGCTCAAAGACAGATATAAAAAGGCATGCCTGGTCTTTGCTCAAACCCACCTTGAGAAACCACAATCCTTCTGGGAAAATGTTCTGTGGACAGATGAAACCAAATAGAGCTCTTTGGAAACACAGATCAGCAATACATTTACAAGTGAAGAAATTAAGCTTTTAAGGAAAATCCACCCTTCCTATAGTTAAATATGGTGTAGGTTCCATAATGTTGTGGGGCTGTTTCGCTGCCTCAGGAACTGGAGGCCTGGAACATATTAAAGGAATCATGAAGTCAGAGGACTACCAAGGTATTTTGGAGTGAAATTTGCTACCTAGTGTCAGAAAGCTATGTCTGGGTCGAAGATCATGGGTCCTCCACAGAATATTACTCAAAACATATATCCAAGGGTATAAAAGAATGATTAAAAAGGAAAAGAATGGACTGTTTTAAACTGGCCAGCAATGAGTCTTGATCTCAATCCAATCAAGAACTTTTGGAAAGAGCTGAGATCTGTCATTGGTAAAAGGAATCCTGGAAACATTCATGAGCTGGAACAAATTGCAGTTGAAGAGTAGGAGAAACTACCAGCAGACAGATGTACGATACTTATAGATGGCTACAAGAAACGTTTGGAGGCTGTTATCATTGCCAAGGGTTGTATAACTAAATATTAGTGAAGGGTGCCATTAATCCTGTCCAGGTCATATTTTGTTTTTAACTCAGAAATGACTACATCTAAGTTGCACAGACACCTTATTTTTGTTGTATATCTTTGAAAACACTATTAAAATATTATAACGACATACAGTTGGAATATTTCCAATTATTTCTCAAGATATTGTGCAGAACATACCTAAAATGCATAGGTGCCAATAATACTGACCACAACTGTAAATCAAGCCTATTTTATAAAGACAAGTAGGTGCTTACTTGTCTTTATAAAATTCTAAAGTAAGTGCCAGCAAACATGCTTTCGATTAAGGAATAATCACTAGCACCAGCCCTAGGATTGATGTAAATGACCACACCTATACTTTCTGCAAGTATGTGCATACATTATTGCATTCTATAAGCAATGAATGTACTGGTTTGCACTGCCCATGCTCTACCCAAACTCTGCTCATGTGCACTCCCACAGCGAAAGTACGCGCCATGTAAACAACGTGAGTACTTTTATGCTGGTGGATTTTGTATAAGAAGTCATTTACACATGTGTCTGGCCACTTACGTGCATAAATGACATTTACGTTCATGGTTAGCACCTAAAACTAGGTGCCTCCTTATAAAATTATCTCCAGATAAGTAGAATTTCTTAAGATGGGGTAGAAACCACGCAAGGTTTTAAATGTTTATCCACAGAAATGGACAAATGTTTTAACAACGATATCCATGAGGTCAACTCAGTATGACATGGATTTTAGAGTTCATTATGTAGATGTTATTAGCAGGGGAAGGGTAATTTGGAGAGGAGCCCATGCGGGGTCAGGAGTAGGCTTTAAAAGCCTGATGTGAGTACCATCCCGCATGCGCGGCGTTTTTTCATTCCTGCTATGGTTAACTGAATCACAGGAGAAGAAGGTATGGCTGGAGAACGTGGGCAGCATTCAGTAAGTGTGTTTTCATTATGTGGGTAGATTAGTAAAGAGGTTTATTAGTCTTGTATTGGAGCGTTTCTAGTTGGTTTTTGTGTTTTGTTTTTTGTTTTTCTAAATAGGTGTTTTAAGAAGGACGGTGTGGTTTGCTTGACATTTGGAAATTTGCCCCTGAAGAACCGCGAGGAGAAACGCGTCGGCAGTGCCAATGAACGGCGTTGGGTGATTTAAAAAAGCCAACATTGTTTAGCCAACATTGTAAAAGCCAACATTGTTTAGCCACAAGCTATTTAGTTTTAATGAGTAATTTTAACATCAACAAAAAGAAGAAGAAAGAATCTATATATTAGAAGTTCCTTTAGTGGGTTGATGAAGTTTGGATAATGCACTGTGTTACTTTAAATTTGTTAAATGGGTCGTTGATGTATTATTGGGATCAAAAGTAGGTCATTTATGGCCACATGTTCCCATTTTCTGAGACCTGTTATGTTGCAATAAGAGTGCATGTCTGATTGAACAAATACCCACATAAAGTGCTTGATCAAAAAAAATTTCCGTTACAAGATCAGTGATATATTTGGAGTGTAAAATTTGTATGGATTTTAGGTAACATGTAGAATATTGAATTCGAGGAAAAGGAACTTTTAGAAATATTTCTATATTGTCATTGTTTAAGACTTCTGGATCTGTGCTGAGGCCTCACTCTGAGTGAGTAACATTTAGTTGGGCAATAGCACAATCCAGCAGAACGTTGACGTGAGAGAAGTTGGCAAGATGCATAGTAGAGAAGTATAAATAGAAAGGGAGGAATTACAGAGAAGCTTAATCTCTATATTATATAAAAAGAGGACTGAGAGAAATTGTTTCAGGAGAAGATTCTTTGGGAGGAGCAGAATATCATTAAAATTTTAGGGTGAGAGGAGTAATTTGGCATCAGCGGCCAAGTGAAAAATATACCGTCATCCGGTACATAATGTATATAAATATGATAAATAAAATTGAGGAACATGGCCATTAAATTCTTTTCCATCTGGTGGTTGTCTTTATTTAAATTGTTTTGTTTAATTCTTTTTGTCATTTTTGGAATTTTGGGGACTTGGTTTTTCTCATCTGTTTGGAATATTTTTAATTTTTTAATTTCTTTTTTTGCATTCTTTCCTGAGACTAGAGAAAAAAAAATGAAAACCTTAGACATGATAAAATATACAAAGGAAAAGTACACCTTAAAAAACTAAAAGGGGCTACATAGGGCCAACCTCCCATATATAATATCAAACTCTATAATACAAATCTATCCAAATTATGTCCACAGTTTTCAAGCACATGCAACAAACTGTTTTTTACTTCCTCAGTTTTCACTTCTCTTAGGATAGTGGAACCCAGGATAGGGTCCTGACTTCCTGACCTCTCCATGCCATTTTCATCATAATTTCAAGCTTTAGCAATGCTATGCAAACCCCTCTGATGTTGGCAATTTTCAGTCCACTAACCAGATACGTAACCGCATAAAGTTAGGCCATTTCATTAACTGTCCTAATTTTATAAAGTTCTGCTTTCCGGAGAATGGCTGAATATCACTGCTATCCGAATAGCCACACCAGTCTGCGCTGAACCCAGATATTCAGTACTGGAGGATATCCTGATTCCAGTGCCGAGTATCTGGTTTCAGTTTTGCCCACAGCAGCCAGGTGTTTTAAAACCACTGACCATCGTGGGCTGAATGTTTTGAGAAGGTAGGTGGAGGCATTGGACAATGCTGTTAGTAACTGTAATCCTCACATTATAAACTTTCCTAAAACCTCTTTGATTTCTCTGAAGGCAATGTTTAAAAAAATCCACGCTGAGTTTATACCGCCCTTCTCTGGACTTTATTACTTGTTCCCTGATAAGAAGAAACCTCAGAAAAGTCAGATACCTTCTACTGGAAAAATCTGCTTCTCATTTGGTAACCCCTGCAGCTTTGGTTGTGACTCCGACACTTAGGGATACTTTTACTCAAGGGCGTTAGCAGTTAACGCGGGTTCTGATGCATGGCATGACGCCCTGGGACATGCATTGACAGCTAGCGTGGGGTCTATGATAGTGCCACAGGATTTTGGTGCTGTCTATGGTGCATTAAGGGAGCCACTGGGCAGTTGAAGTGAGCACCTTGCAGTTAGTGCTCCCATGCTGACTGCAAGGCATCCAATTAGCATGGTCGCACTTACTGCCAACCTAATAGGTGGAGGTAAGTGAACTCACGCTATTTTTATGCTGTGTTAGGCTAGGGTGCACTGCGTTAACTGCCAGGAACATACTTTCAATGCCCCCAACAGTTAACTCACCTAATGCACTATGGCTTTGATGCAATTGGTGTGTTAGGTGCTGATCAGGACTGACTACTTTGTGTGCTTTTTAAACATCAGGAGACTCGGTTTATGGACTCTTCCAGAAGAGAAAGAAGGAAAGAGTTTATGCTTCTAAGACCATGAGACCTTCAATTGAGGGCCTTTTTTTCCTGAACTATCCCTGCAAATGGGTGGTCAAAAATTGTTCTATTTAAGTATGTGTTCTTAGACCCAACTCAGCTGACCACTTTCATTTACAGCAAGAGACTTGGATCCCTGAAGTGGCCCAAGAAACTGTTGAATTAAAGTAGATTTTACTGGTACAGTTCTATCTTGGCTTAAGTGATTATGTACTTATGCACTGTTAACTTTTGATATTTTTAATGCATTTCTTCACTGTTTTGTAGACTTGATACTCTTGGATTTTGTTTTCCTTTTCTTTCTTTCTTTCTTATATATTTTCTTTTCCTGTTCAATCCAGATAATGTCTGCAGGTACCAAGATGCAATTCTCTACGGAGTATTGTGGCTACTGTGATTTGGATCCCTGTCCCGCTTTTTATATTAACTACCTGCCAGCAAATATATCCGGCTGGCCCTATCTTTTAATTTAGCATTAAGTATGGGGTGGTTTCCAGAAAGTTTGAGACACATTATTTAATCTTGTTGAAATCTCAACTGATGATAAGACATTTTGTTGTAATTACCAAACTGTAGCCAGTATCCCATTTTTGTTTCCAACAAATGCGTGTATGGTCACCTTTCAGAGCTTATTATACTACGAAGTAACTATGTATCACTCGCTCCACTATTTATCAAAAGATTAAGTTATCTTAGTCATCTGGTGGTTTGTGCTTGAATACCTATGCTTCTATAAAGGCAATCGTATGGCAACGAGGTCTCAGACTTACATGGAGCCACTTTGTGGTTTATTTTAATTTAAAGCCAGTGCTCACTTTTGCATCAACGACCCCATACTGTTGCTCAGGTTGCATCAAATTGAAATTAACCGGTATTCAAGAACAATATGTAACTTGTTTCTATTAGCAGGTAGTGCTTATCTTATACTGGTTCCTAACGCCAAACATCAGCGCCTTCGCGTTTCACTTTGTAAGCATTTCATCAAGGGATTATTATCTGTTCACGTCTGCTCAGCACCCCTCATATCGCCAACCTATTTACCGAGTTGGGCTTGAGCCGCTGTCTGTTACATATATATTGAATAAGAGGGCAGATAGTGCAGAGCCCTGTAGAACTCCTTTGGTGCAGTGTGAAAGGTCTGAAGGTTTTGTTCTTGATTTTGACTTGGGACTGTTGGCTAGATAAGTAAGAGTGAAGCTATGACAGCGGTTTGGCAGTGATTCCTATTTCCCTCAGTCTGTTTAGGAGTGTGGCATGGTTTATTGAGTCAAATGCAGATGTTATGTCTATCAATATAAGTATGTATCCTAGTTTGTGGTTTTCTATTCATTTAAGAATTTGTGTTGGTTAGGGAGGTTAAAAGTGTTTCTACCCCACAATATTGCTGGAATCCGTGTTATTGTGAATCCAGAGGAGCGGCTGAGTCGATGTGGTCTTGCAATTGTGTTTGGACGTTTTTTTTCTATTATTTTTGCTAATAGGGGTATGATAGAAATGGGGCAGTATGAGGATGGTGAATTGGGGTCAGGTGAATTGCTTTTTAAGTGAGGTCTTATTGAGGAGGTTTTTAGTAGGGGAGGCATGAATCCTTGTAATAGGGAGAGGTTTACTATTTTGCAGAGAGTGGGGGTGAGTTCTTGTGCTATCTTCTTTATCCCGGAGGTTGGACAAGGGTCCAGTGGAGATGTGGTCATGTTCAGTGTCTTCAGGAGTTTGCTGCAATGCACTGGTGTGATTTGGTGGAAGGAGGACCAGTTGTTTCTGTTGCTGGGGACTGTCTCCAGGGAGTGTGCTGGACTTAAGTGTGTGATTTGTGCAGTTGAGTTTGTGCTGTAGATGAGATGAGAATTCTTCTGGTGTTATTTCACCAGTGATTTGGTTCTGTGTAGACTTAGTGAGAGATTTTAATATTTTAAACAGTTCTCTGGGGCGTTGCAAGGACTTCATGATGATATTCATGTGGTATTCTTTCTTGTGGCTTAGTATGAGTTATTTTCTGTTTTTCTCTGTATTCCTGGAGATGTGTTTGATTTCTAGTTCTCCATCAGTGTCTTTCTATCTGCTTAAGTTAAGCTTATCTTGTCTTATGTCTGCTGAGTACCATGGTGCTTTGATCTTGGTGATGTCTTTTTCTGCGGGGCAAATGCAATTGATGTGATGGTGTCATTCCAAATTTTTATTATTGATGTAAGGTGTGTAGAATTGGTATCAAGCTTGGGTAGTATGGAATCAGGTATAGTGTCTTTGTTGAATTCTCTGAAGCAACTGGTTGACTGCATGTTGTTGTTTGGTCAAAGTGAGATGTGTTGGGAGTTCAAAGGAGATTATGTGGTGATCAGACCAAGATACAGGGGTTATCTGGTAGGTGATGTAAGTTGTATTGGAGTGAAGGTAGGAGAATATGAATACCAGATCTAGGGTACTACCTCCAGTGTGTGTTTGCGCTTCGATGATTTGGGTGAGGTCCATTGCTTTTAATGCGCCGAGGAAGGCTAATGCTTAAGCTGTAGGTGCTGATTTCAAGTTGAAGTCGCCTAACATAATTAGAGGCTTTCCTTTGCTAGAGAAAGTGCATGCAAGCTCTAGAATAGTTGATAGGTCAAACATATCAGAGATTGGGGATCTGTATATCAAGCATAGCGTCATTTGTTCGTTCTCCAATATTATAATATTACTACCGGGGTTGAAGTGGTATTAATGGGCTTCAGGTTTAGTTGCTTGTTAGATAAAATGAGTACTCCTCCATCCTTCCTATGAAGTCTGGGGCAGTTGTGGATGTTCATGTTTGGTAAGTTGATTTAATAGGACATTGCCTGTGTCTGTCAGTCATGATTTGGTAATGCACATAATTTCAACCTTTTGATCTGTATGTAGTCAGATATGCTGTGGATTTTATTTCGGATGGACCGTGCATTTACTAGTGAGCATTTGATTGTTTGAGGGTGCTGTGCCATTGCGTGGTGCACTTGCGGGAGATTTCTTGTGTGTATTGGGATAAGGTGCATTGGTAGAATTGTTAGGTGGTGTCTCTGTATAGGAATGGAATTATTTGTATTGATCTCGTTGGTCTTATCAGAATTAATATGAAGAGAAGGAGTGAACTAGTGCTAGTACACTTCATTTTGTGTAATTGTGGGAATAGTATCTTGAGTCTGGTGGCTTTAGAGTTATGGTAGGCTGCTTATCTCTTGATGTCGATCATTATAAGGAGGGTCTTATCTTTGAGTAGGGGTGCTGAGTGGTGCCCCGTTGTGAAGTTATATGAGCTATATAATTTCTTTGTGCTTGTGGCTGTGAGTTGGGTCCAGTTGCTGTGCACTGCAGTGTTGGTTTCTGCTGCTGTGGTCTAGTGCAAGCTGGATTGGGGCTTACTGTTACAACTGGTTCAGCGTGATTGGTTGGTGTAGTCAATGGAAGTCTCTCTTTGCCTATCTTGGGATCCCTTCTCAGTCCCCACCTAAGGGCCACACCAAAGGGTTCTCTGGTGAGGCCCTCAGGTGCGGGCCTGCCAGGTACAGGCGCGCTTGCCAGCTCTTCTTTTTAACATTGCTGGGGTGTGTTGAGCTGGATCGGCCTTGTGGAGGTGATTGGGGAGGGGCTGTTCTTCCGTTCGCCTCCCCAATGCCAATCTGGTTGGCGGGGGGTGAAGAGTATTCCTGCGTGCCTACCGGCGCTGCTTTTTAATGTTGCTGGGGTGTGGTATGCCAGATCCAGCCTTATGGAGGTGATCAGGGAGGGGCTGCTCTTCCCGCTCGCCTCCCCAGTGACGATCTGGTAGGTGGGGGATGGAGAGTGTCCCTGTGTGTCTGCCGGCACTGCTTTTTAATGTTGCTGGGGTGTGGTGGGCCGGATCAACCTTGTGGAGGCGATCAGGGAGGAACTGCTCTTCCTGCTCGCCTCCCCGATGCCGATCTGGTTGGCAGGGGGGGGGGGGCATAGAATATCCGGATATCCAGACCCACTAAACGCCAGGATGGCTATCCTGCTGACAGAGCTCCATGCATGTATAGGCAACTTGTGAGGGGGGCTCTGTTCATAGATGGGAGGGCGTGATCCTGAGGAGGAGCGAGGGCAGGGAGTGGGCGGGTATCTACTACTACTACTACTATTTAGCACTTATAGAGTGCCACGGATGCAGCGCTGCACAGCTAACCTACAAGAGGTAGCCAACATACAAGATAAGTTCCTGCCCATCAGAGTCATGCTCATCGGAGCTTACAATTTAGTTAGAACAGTACAGAGCATTAGTCAGTTCTGCGGAGGGTACAGTGTGGTACTGTTTGGTCTAAAGTATGGTCATAAATGTTGATGGGGGTTAGGGTAAGATGAGGATGGAAGTCAGGATCTGAATGCAACGGTGAAGAGGTGGGTCTTCACCCTGGATTTGAAGAGGGCCAGGGAGGATGCATGGCACACAGACGCAGGTAGGCTGTTCCAGGCGTATGGTGCAGCAAGGGGAAAGGGGCACAGTCGGGAGTTTGTGGTGCGGGTGAAATGCATTGATAGAAGTAATTTGTTAGCGGAGTGCAAATTTCGAGAGGGGACGTAGGGAGAGATAAGAGATAAGAGGTATTGAGGGGCTATAGAGTGAATGCATTTATAGGTGAGTAGGAGAAGCTTGAATTGGATGAGGAATTGGACAGGGAGCCAGTGAAGTGACTTGAGAAGAGGAGTAATATGGGCATGGCGAGGCTGGCAGAAGATTAGTCGAGCAGCGTGATTTTGTATAGATTGAAGGGGAAGGAGGTGGCTCATGGGGAGACCAGCGAGGAGTAGGTTGCAGTAATTGAGGCGAGAGGAGATTAAGGAGTGGATAAGCGTCCTGGTAGTGTGTTCATAGAGGAAGGGGCGTATTCTCCTGATGTTGTAGAGAAGGAAGCGGCAGGTCTTAGCTACAAGCTGGATATGAGTGGAGAAGGAGAGAGAGGTGTCAAAGATAACCCCTAGATTGCGGGCCGAGGGAACAGGAAGAATAGTAGATCCATCCACATGGACTGAGAGAGGGGGAAGTGGGGGGGGGGGGAGTTGGGTGGAAAGACAAGGAGTTCAGTCTTGGCCATGTTCAGTTTCAATCGGCGATGAGACATCCAGGCAGCGATATCCGAAAGACAGGCAGAGATCTTGGCCTCGGTTGCCAGAGAAATATTAGGTGTAGAGAGGTAGATGTGGGAGTCATCGGCATAGAGATGGTACTGAAAGCCATGGGAGGAGATAAGCATGCCAAGGCCTTGCGTATAGAGAGAGAAAAGGAGGGGGCCCAAGACAGATCCCTAGGGTACACCTACATGGAGCGGGGTAGGGGAAGAGGAGAGGCTGCCGGAGTATACACTGAATGGGCGTTGGGAGAGGTAGGAGGAGAACCAGGATAGTACGGAGTCCTTGAAGCCAAGCGAGGAGAGGGTGGTGAGGATAAGGTCGTGGTCAACGGTGTCAAAGGCAGCAGGCAGCAGAGAGGTCAAGAAGGATGAGGATAGAATAGAGGCCCTTAGATTTAGCCAGGAACAGGTCGTTGGTGACTTTTGTGAGTGCCGTTTCAGTGGAGTGTAGGGGACGGAAGCTGGATTGTAGTGGGTCCAGGAGGGCCTGGGAGGTGAGGAAGTTGAGGCAGCGATGGTGGACTGCTCGTTTTAATAGTTTGGATATGAAGGGAAGGAGGGAGATGGGTCGATAGTTAGAAGTGTTGGTTTCTGCTGCTGTGGTCTAGTGCAAGCTGGATTGGGGCTTACTGTTACAACTGGTTCAGCTTGATTGGTTGGTGTAGTCAATGGGAGTCTCTCTTTGCCTATCTTGGGATCCCTTCTCAGTCCCCACCTAAGGTCCACCCCAAAGGGTACTCTGGTGAGGCCCTCAGGTGCGGGCCTGCCAGGTACAGGCGTGCCTGCCAGCTCTGCTTTTTAACATTGCTAGGGTGTGTTGAGCTGGATCGGCCTTGTGGAGCTGATTGGGGAGGGGCTGTTCTTCCGTTCGCCTCCCCAATGCCAATCTGGTTGGCGGGGGGTGAAGAGTATTCATGCATGCCTACCGGCACTGCTTTTTAATGTTGCTGGGGTGTGGTGTGCCAGATCCGGCCTTATGGAGGCAATCAGGGAGGTGCTGCTCTTCCCGCTCGCCTCCCCAGTGCCGATCTGGTTGGTGGGGGATGGAGAGTGTCCCTGTGTGTCTGCCGGCACTGCTTTTTAATGTTGCTGGGGTGTGGTGGGCCGGATCAACCTTGTGGAGGCGATCAGGGAGGAACTGCTCTTCCTGCTCGCCTCCCCCATGCCGATCTGGTTGGCAGGGGGGAGGCGGAGAGTATCCGGATATCCAGACCCACTAAACGTCAGGATGGCTATCCTGCTGACAGAGCTCCATGCATGTATAGGCAACTTGTGAGGGGGGCTCTGTTCATAGATGGGAGGGTGTGGTCCTGAGGAGGAGCGAGGGCAGGGAGAGGGCGGGTATCTGCTACTACTACTACTATTTAGCACTTATAGAGTGCCACGCATGCAGCGCTGCACAGCTAACCTACAAGAGGAGCCAACATACAAGAGACAGTCTCTGCCCATCAGAGTCATGCTCATCGGAGCTTACAATCTAGTTAGAACAGTACAGAGCATTAGTCAGTTCTGCGGAGGGTACGGTGTGCTACTGTTTGGTCTCAAGTATGGTCATAAACGTTGATGCTTTTGGATTGGAGGGAGAGGAGTTTCTCCTTTCCGGGATTTGCGCCACGATAGTCATGTGCCTGGTGTTATGTCAGTGTTTGGCATTTAAAAAGGGTGTTCCCCTTCCTCTTTTAGTTTGGCGTTTTTGTTGAGTGATGGCAAGTTTACCTGAAGCAGGGTGTATGAAATCTAAATACCCGAAACGCAGGACTGTGTCGTGCATACATCACTAATCTCAGCGTCCTCGCCAAAATTTGCAGATAAGTGATAACTTTGCTGTTATTTGCAGATAAAAGATAATTGATAACTTTCAGATTTGTTATTGGGGTTTTTGTCCGGGTGAATTTACCGGCCTATCCCCTCAACTGCATTTTGATTAAAATGGACATTTTTTCTCCTATGCCGCAGCTTCACAGTTGGTAGCTTTGGTGAGAGGAAGTTTGTCCGACAAAAAACTGGGGGCTTTGGGGGTACACAATCCTTGGTTTTGGTTCACTTTTTTTTATTTTATTTCATTCGATAGTTAGAAGGGCATGTGGGATCAAGTGAGGGTTTCCTGAGGAGGGGGTGTGACAACTGCATTTTTGAAGTCAACGTGGACAGTTGCAGTGGAGAGTGAAAGGTTGAGGATATGAGTGATGGAGGGGACAATGGTGAGGGAGATGGAATGTAGGAAATGGGTGGGGATAGGGTCTGATGAACAGATGGTGGGTTTGGAGGAGGAAAGAAGGAGTGTGGTTTCTTCTTCAGAGATCGGAGGGAAGGAGGAGAGGGTGTATGGGGGAGGAGAATTGGGGAGGAGGGTATGTAGATGAGGGGGTGGGGAATTGGAGGGTAATCTTGTGGATTTTGTCATGGAAGTAGTCGGCTAGGGTTTGGGCAGAAAGGGAGGGTGAGATTGGGGGCGGAGGGACCTTGAGGAGAGAATTGAGGGTATTAAAGAGACAGCAAGGATCAGAGGCAAGGGAATTGGTCAGATGGATGTAGTAATCTTGTTTGGCAACTGCTAAGGCTGACTGGAAGGAGCCAAGCATGAATTTGAAGTGTAGAAGTTCTTCCGGGGAGCGAGATTTGGACCAAGCTCGTTCGGCAGAACGGGTGCAGATGCATAGTTAACGGATTGTGGGTGAAAGCCAGAGTTGGGGAGTAGATCGATTTACAGGACGTGGGGTGGGAGGGGAAAGAGTGTCAAGGGCTGAGGATAGTGTAGCATTGTATGAAGATAATGCCTCGTCAACGGACTTGGAGGATAAAATGGAGGAAAGAGATGGAGAAATGGTGGAGGAGAGAGTTAGGGGATCAATATTATGAAGGTTTCTAAATAGGTTGGAGGAAACAGGACGAGGTTGGGACGGCGGAAGCTGAAGAGTAAATGTTAAGAGGTGATGGTCAGATGAGGGAAGGATTGATTTGTGGAGGTTTGAGGGAGAGGAATTGGAGAAGAGTATTAGGTCAAGGCAGTGGCCATGTAGGTGTGTAGGGGCAGTGTAGCAAAGTTGGAGGTCGAACAAGGAGGTAAGAGCGAGGAACTTTGAGGCTCTGGCGAGGGAGGAGTGCGGCGTGCAGCCCTGTGCCCAATGGCACCTCCAATTTAAAGGGCCGACTGTCCTGATCCGGCTCCGGCGAGGGAGGAGTGCGGCGTGCAGCCCTGCGCCCGATGGAGCCTCCAATTTAAAGGGCCGACTGCCCTGGTCGAGCTCTGGTGAGGGAGGAGTGTGGCGTGCAGCCCTGCGCCCGATGGCGCCTCCAATTTATAGGTACCTGACCCTGGATGTACCGTGCCAATTCTGAGGTTGGCCCTGTACATCCGGGATTGGCCATGTGGACAGGGGACTTATTCCACCATGATGCCATGGCACGGCTGCTCCATACAGGAGCCAGGCTGGGCTAGCCGGATAATTGATTGGACGTCCAGGTGCCCAGAATCGGGGCACGGCCTGCACATCCGGCCAGTTGCACCCGATTCTGATCCTGTGGGCACGTATAACCCTCATGGGATCAGAATCGGGTGCAACTGGGTCACATCCAGATTCTGGGTGCTTGGGCAGGCGAGGGATGCCCAGATCCGAATTGACCTCACACATTCCCACAGTTGCAGAATCAGGGTATTTAGATGGCCTGGCATGCCCTCCATTCTGCTGTGGGGAATGTCCAAAGCTGTGCTCAGCCAGTCCTCTCTACACTCCGGCTGGTGTGCTGGGTGCAACTGGCATGGCCAGCCGGAGACACAGACTGGCCCAGAGCTATAATTTCTCAACATGAAGGCAGTAAACTGGTAACAGCCCTGACTCGTGACTTTGGGCTTTTGCAGTCATCAATCTCAACCATCCTAAAACACAAGTAGAGCATAAATGCAGCTGCTAAATCATCAGCATCAGTAAGATTGACAGTGATCACCACGAAAAGATCTGGGGAACTGATGATATGGAAAAACTTAGACATGTGGATGGAGGATCAAATCCAGAAATGGATACGGCTAAGTTTACTAATGATTCAGGCGAAGGCAGTAGCAGCATTTAAAGAAGAGTTGCATAAAATCATTGTAAATGAAAATTATTTGCCTGAGCAAATCTTTAATGTCAGCAAGACCAGCTTATTTTGGAAGCATATGCCGGAGCAAACGTATATCCATCAAGAAGCAAAAACAATGGCTAGTTTTAAGGCATTCAAAGACCGTGTTGCACTTCTCCTTGGTGCTGATTGGACCATGTTTAAACTCAAACCGTTACTGATTACCATACTGAAAACCAGAGGGCTTTCAAAAATGTCAGCAAGCATTTACTTCCCATGCATTATTGTCATAATAAGAAAGCATGGATGATGCTAGCATTGTTTGAAGACTGGTTTTGAATTGCTTCATTCTCCATGTTAAAGAAGACTGCTTTAAAAACAATATCCCATTCAAGATTCTTTTAATTTTAGATAATGCACCAGGGTATTCACCTCATCTTGGCGACATGCATCTGGACGTAAAAGTTGTTTATCTGCCTCCTAACACAACAATGCTCATTCAACCGGTGGACCAAGGCGATGTGGCTATGTTCAAGGCATATTATTTAAGGAAAACATTCACACAGGCAATTGAGGCTACAGAATATGGCCAAATGCTTTGGGATTTCTGGAAGGAATTTAACATCTTGAATGCCATAGAAACACAGAAACATAGAAATAAGATGGCAGAAAAAGACCATGTGGCCTATCTAGTCTATCCTTCCATATCAAGAACTACAACAGTCCCCTTTTTTCCATAAGGAACATCGATGCAGCGTGGGAAGAAGTAACAATGCAGTGTATGAACGGAATATGGAAAAAATATTTAAAGACATATGTGCACTTGTTCAAAGGTTTTGACAAAGATGAAACATTAAGTGAAAGTGTTAGGACCGCAGCTTGAGATAGAAGAGGACGAAGAAGATGTCAAGCAGGTGCCTGAAGCAGAAGCTGAGGAGCTCATTGAACTAGAAGAAAAAGTACCAGAGGCAGGTAGTGAACAACAACTAGCACAGAGAAACTTTACGACAACAGCACTAGCAGAGGCATTCACTACAATAAGCAAAGGTGTTCAGATGATAGAACAAATGGACGTTCCTTTTTGAAAGTTCTCAAGATTTGAACGTTTAAGCAAATGTACAATGAAAAGAAAAAACAAATGGTTCAATCTAAATTGGATATTTGCTTTAATAGATCAATGCCATCAACATCAACAAGTGACACTCAACCTGTGCCGTCTGAACCTGTAGGATCAGCAAACCTTTCAGAGAAATTCGAAGAAGAAAAATTGATGACCCGTATGAAGAACCACCATCTTCTAGTGATAAATGAAGTGTTTATGTACATAAAGATACTATATAACCTATAACTTGTACTGTTCTGTATATTGTATACAAATAAATGTTGAATTTGACCCAGATAAAGAACCACTGTCTTCTAGGGATGAATGAAGTTTTTATGTACATAAAGATACTGTATAACTTGTACTGTACTGTATGTTTTATACAAATAAATACTGGATTCGAGTTATAATATTATTGACTTATGTACAATTGATTTTTTCAGAACATAACAACATCATAAGTCAGGTATAATCTGTATGCCTGGTTTAACTCCGTCTTATATGTCTTTATTGGTTTGCTACCATCTTCTAGAAAATCAATGAGGAGTATTCATATTAATAAACTTGTAATTCCTTCTGTGTCCAAGATGTTATTACAAAGAAAGATCATGGTGCATTTTAGCCATGTAAGGTGCTGTGGACCTGGTGCTGGGTGCCCCACCTCACCCTCAGGGTGAGCACAGTACCCACACAATGTGACGGTCTGTGGCTAATCTGTGCCAGTACCACACATGGTCAGTTCCCCCTACCAGGCCGAGGTGCTGTGGGGGTGCATACCCCATCTTGTGCCCATCTGTCGACTGCTGATTTGCATGTGCAGTGCATCATGGGTACGGGTGGGTTAACCCTATCCTGGTAACCACAGCAGACAGTTTGTGTGGTGACATGCAGTCCTTCTGCAGCCAACTAGGGGGTTGTTAGCAGCTGTAGCCCACTGGTTACTTCACTGCCTGTAAAGCTAGAGGTCATGGGTTCAAACCCATGGTGGGGTTATTTGATAGGGCTGTTTGAGGCATTGTCTATTTTTAATGTACATTAGTGTTGCCAGCAAAAACACCCTCAGAGTACTGTAACCTTAAGGTGCCTCATAAGGCGCCCCATAAGGCACCTTATAGGGCGCCTTATAAGGTGCCCTATCAAGTGCCTTATAAGGTGTCCTATAGGGGACATTATAGGGTGCCTTAGCGGACAGTGCACTTTATAATGTGCCCTATGGAGTGCGTTATGGGATGCCTTATGCGGCACCTTAGGTTACGCCACCGTGAGGGTGTGTTTGCTGGCAGCACTAATTAAAATAAAAGTAAAATGCCTCAAAAATCACTACCTAAACATAAAGGGCGATGCCTCAGCCAGCCTTATGCACTAGGCACACTGGGGGAATCAAACTCACGACCTCTGTACCATCAGTCAGTGCATTAACCATTGTGTTACACCTCTACTTCTATGTCTACATGTCTGCGCGCCTACTTAATATTATCGCACGTTAATGTGCTTAGCGGCGTTTCGCCCGATAATGTGCGCAGCGTGTGTTATCGCGCGATAATTCCATTTTGCTACGTTAAGACCGATCCGCCCACTCCTTTTATGGCATCCTGCACACTATCGCCAGGCGCACGTTAAGACTGCTTAGTAAACATACCCCTTAGCATTCCTAAAGATGCAATAGAGGTTAAAGTTCAGAAAGTAAGAGAGCTGCAAATAATGATGTGAGAAATCCTGCTCACTAGCGCCTCAGTGGGCCGGAAGCTAGACACAAAATACCAGGTTCAACAGCTCTTGGTTTTGAAAAGACTCATTTGCCTCACCACTCAGAAGTTGTGGAGTTAGCTTTAAATAAATTTAAAAAGACTAAAATTCATTCCTCAATTCTACCAGGCAACGACTCTCCCTCCCACAAGATAGTGAAGAGTAGGCGAAGGGATGAAGCTTAACTTCTGATTTTGTGCAGATGACAATGTATCAGCCACTACCGCTCCTACCCCACCTGAGGAACAGAAAGTGATGTCATATCAGGGGTTTCCAACTCCAGTTCTGGAGGGCCACAAAATGGACATCTCTATGTTATA
This sequence comes from Ichthyophis bannanicus, assembly GCA_033557465.1. Classification (NCBI taxonomy): domain Eukaryota; kingdom Metazoa; phylum Chordata; class Amphibia; order Gymnophiona; family Ichthyophiidae; genus Ichthyophis; species Ichthyophis bannanicus. The sequence goes on along the minus strand of CM066032.1, from coordinate 1,741,333,733 downwards.
TCTACAAGGCAAGGTGATAATGACCTGTAGGGAATTCCTCTCAAAGATGAGCCTGTCCAGGGCTAGTGATGAGACCCCATGACATGTTTTATAATCACAGGATGAAATTGGGAAAAATATTCATACTAAGTGTTTTTTTTACTTACTTGTTAAGTTATTGATGTTTTTCTATATGACTTGGAAATTCAGAATTCTTATCATCATTTCATCAATGATATAGCATATGTTATTTTAGTTTATCCTTTCCAATTACTTTCAGTTTTACTGTTGATTTATTGGGCGTGAAGATTTATTTTATTTATTTATTTAACTGCATTTATATCCCGCTTTTCACCAGGTTAAAGCGGCGTAACATTAAAAGGGGGTGGGGGTGGGGTGGACAATAATCAAATTCTGGGGTTGGGGCTATCACCGGGTGGCCAACATTGATGATTTCAACAAATATTTGGGACATGGACATAGACATTGTATTTCAGTCTCTTAGAAAATATGTTCAGGAGGGGGAGTTGGGGGGGTTGGGAGGTAGTCAGTGGTGGGTACTTGTTTCTGGTCCGAGGTATTCCTGGAATAGGACGGTTTTTAGTTGTTTCCTGAATGATAGGGGATCTCCGTTGCCTCTGATGTGACTTGGTAGAGAGTTCCAGAGGGATGGTGCGTATAGTTCTTAGGCTCTGTTGCAGGTCCATTGGTTGTATTTGGTTCGTTTATGGGGGATGGTGAGGGGGTTGCTGATGGTTTGTCTGGTTGTTCTGTTGTGGGCTGGTCAGGGCAGTAGTGCACAGAGCTGGGAAGTCTGAGTTTGGTAGAGAGCCTTGTGAGTAAGTAGGGCAGATTTGTATTTGATTCTTGCTTTGAGGGGGAGTATGTGCAGCTCCCTCAGTATTGGGGTGATGCGGTCTTGTTTTTTTTCTTTCTGGATAATCCTTGCTGTGGTATTTAAGGCAGTTCGAAGTGGGTTGGTGTGGGTGGCTGGTAGTCCATGGTAGATTATATTGCAGTAGTCCAGGTGGGGGAGCGTCATGGCTTGCATCACTGTTCTGAAGTCCTGTGGTTCAAGGAGAGGTCTGAGGCGCTGTACTGTTTTAGCCTTGTGGAATATTGTTCCGGTGCTTTTTTTAAATTTGTTGCTTGAGTGTGAGTGCTTGGTCTATGATGATTCCTAGATACTTTATGTGCGGTTGTATTTGTATTTGTGTGGTTCCAATGTTGAGGTGTGTAGATGGTGTGAAGTCTGGGTCCTTTGTTACTATGAGGGCTTCTGTTTTCTTTATGTTGATGGATAGGTTGTTCTTCTGTAGCCAGCTGGATACTTCTGTGAAGCATTCTGATAAGTGGTTGTTTGTTGGGTTAGAGGTCGTGATTGGGGCATAGAGCATTATGTCATCCGCATAGATGTGATAGTTGATGTTGTGGGCACATATGATTGAGCAGAGTGGTTGCAGGTAGATGTTGAAGAGCATGGCAGATAGTGTGGATCCTTGGGGTACTCCTTGGTGTTGCTGGAAGGGGGGTGAAGTTGATGTGTTTGTGTGGATCAGTTGCTGTCTATTGGACTTCCATTGTACTTGGGAATACCATCCACCACTATGACACTTTTCTATTTCATTCACTAAAGATCACCAGCTTGTCAATTTTTTGACTCATATATTTGCACATTCAAGTCTGATTACACCAATTAGTTACTATTTAATAGCCCCCCCTGGCATGTTTAATAGCCTTCAAGCAAGATGTTAATCAGAGAAAGCGATTCTGATCACAATATCTTAAAAAGGATATAGCTGAATTAGAAAGGATACAGAAAAGAGCTACCAAAATGATGAAGGAGATAGAGGGGTACCTGTATTAGGAAAAGCTTTAAATGGGGCTTTTCAGCTGGGAAAGGAGATGGCTGAGGGGAGATACTGTATGTTGGAGGTCTATAAAATAATGAGTGGAGTGGAATGGTTAAACATAGATCAGTTGTTTACTTCTTCAAAAAGTGGAAAGGCTAGGGGACATGCAATGAAGCTACAATGTAGCACATTTAAGACAAATCAGAGAAAACATTTTTTTACTCAACATGTAATCAAACTCTGGAATTCACTACCAGAGAATGTAGTAAAGGTTGTTAGTATAGTTGGGTTTAGAAGAGGTTTGGACAAGTTCCTGGAGGAAAAGTCCATAAACCAGGGAAATCCACTGCTTACCCCTAGGATAAGCAGCATGGAATCTGTGTACTTTTTTGGGAACCTGACAGGTACTTATGGCCTGGATTAGCTGCTGTTGGAAACAGGATACTGGGCTTGATGGACCTTGGTTTGCTCCAGTATGACATTTCTTATGCTCTCATCAAACCACTAAATGGGAAGCTCTTTGGAGATAAACTAAACTTCATTGTGATTGCCCAACTTACTCCTTGTCATTATCTCCACAGCAGAATTAAATCACAAATATTATTATTATATTGGCAAGTTGGATCAATTTAGGCACATAGATAATCTTTCAAAGTCCATGCACTTTTTCTTGTCCTGCAACAAATTTCTCTACAATTCATTGGTTTTAACGCAATGAACAGAAGAGAATCATAAAAGGATTAGTACTTCCTGCTGTGGGCAGTCATTGCTGTAGGCAGGCAAGCTATGAACCATTTTGCAGTGAACAAGAAGAAAATTTGTCCCTTTAATCTCTTTTCTGACTGCACATGGACATATATATTAGGCATGTGCAGGGCAACCCACCTCCCTCATTTTAAACAGACAACCAAAAGTTGTATTGATTTTTGTCATAATCGTGTTTCTTATATGGGCATTACAGCTCTTTTGTGTGTTCAAATCAGTTGTGCATGCATTAATTCATAGGTATACACGTGCACAAGCATTTTGTGCGCACATTTAATTTTTAGGAACCCAAACAAAAGGCTGAACAGGCCTGAAATGTGCATGCCCAATGCTCATTTACCTCTCAGACTGCTCAACCTAGGGACAGGAATTCCCTAGGCAGACGTCTGAAGGGTGTAGATAAGTACTGGGTGGGGGTCAAGGTTATTGCTGGTTGAATCAGGCTCCAGTGCTACAAACTGCTCAGGGTGCCAAGCTGCCTGATAATGGCTCTGCCTGTGGTTATAGAAGGGCAGACTGGATAGGCCGCATGGCCTTTATCTGTTGTCATGTTTCTATATAGCGAATATATATGCAAGACTATGTTCGAATTTATAACTGCTCACTGGCATCTGTAGGTTTTTAAAATGTGTGCATTTCAGCCAGCTCTTTAAGGGAATTATCCTCCTTAACCCCCGCCCTAGTTTATTTGCCCCTCCAAATTGAAATAAGTTATAGTGTCCTCTAGTTAATTAGAAACATAGAAACATGAGAGCAGAAAAAGACCATATGGTCTATGTAGTCTACCCTTCCATGTCAACTACAACAGTCCCTTCTTTTCCTTTAGAAATCTGTGTGTCCCATGCTTTTCTGAATTCAGATACTATCCTTGTCTCTACTACCACCACTGGGAGACTATTCCATGCATCAACCACTCTTTCCATAAAGAAATATTTCTGCATATTACTCCTGAGTCTATCCCTTTATCCTCATCCTATGTCCCCTCGTAGCAGAGCTTGCTTTCAATTGAAAGAGACTCTCCTGTTATTCATTTGTGCCACAGAAGTATTTAAACGTCTCTATCATATCTCCTCTATCCTGCCTTTCCTCTAACATATACATATTAAGATCTTTTAACTCTGTCCCCATTTGCTTTGTAATGAAGACCGCTAATCATTTTAATGGCCACCCTCTGCACCTACTCCATCCTGTTTATATCCTTTTGAAGGTGCGGTCTCCAGAATTGCACATAATACACCAAATGAAGTCGCAGCAGCGATTCATACAGGGGTACTATCACCTCCTTTTTCCTGCTGGCCATTCTGCTCCCTATACACCCAAGCATCCTTCTGGCATTCACTGTCACCTTTTATATCTGTTTAGTGACTTTACAGTAAGATCATCTGAAACAATGATGCCCAGGTCCCGCTCTTCTTTCATGGACAGAAGTACTTCGCCCCCTACACTGTACTGCTTTCTTGGAGTTTTGCAGTCCAAATGCATGGCCCTGTAATTTTTAGCATTAAATCTCAGCTGCCAAATTCTTGACTATCTTCAAGCTTAGCTAGATCCCTCCTCATTTTATCTATTCCTTCCTGGGTATGTACTCGATTGCAGATTTTGGTATCATCCACAAAGAGACAAACCTTACCCAATAGCCCTTCTGCAATATCACTAACAAAGATGTTAAACAGAATCAGACCGAGGACAGATCTCTGGGGCACACCACTGGTAACCTCCTTCTCCTCAGAGTGAGCTCCATTTACCTGTGCTTTTTGCTGCCTCCCACTCAACCAATTTCTAACCCAATCATTATTTTTAGGGTCCATTCTTGGGTGCTCAATTTGTTTATAAGTCGCTTGTGCAGAATGGTGTCAGAGGCTTTACTGAAATCCAAGTACACCACAACTAGGGCTCTCCCTCGGTCCAACTCCCTGATCACCCAGTCAAAGAAATCAATCAGATTTGTCAGACAAGACTTGCTTCTGGTAAACCCATGCTGCCTCGGATTCTGCAATCCATTGGACTCCAGAAACCTCACTATTCTCTGTTTTAGTAGGGTTTAGAAGCATTTACATGTTTAAGTTTGTGAAATTTGCTCACATACACATGTAAGGGGTATGTTTACTAAACTATCTTAATGTTACTGGCGCTAGCAGCAGCGATAATGTGAAGAATGCCATATAAGGAGTGGGCATTCCGTCGGCAAGGAAGCAAGAATCTGTATCGCACAATAGTGAGCGCTGTGGTACATTAACGCGCGTTAACCGTAAGTTCATGCCAGTGCAGTGTTAAACTCTATAAAGATGTAGCCCACTGGTTACTGCCATGACTGTGGAGGCAGAGGTCATGGGTTTGATCCTGCAGTGGTGTTATGTAAGAAGGTTGTCTGAGGCATTTCCTTTTAATCTACATCAGTGCTGTCTGGGGCACTTCCTTTTTTAATTTAAATCAGTGCTGCCAGCAAAAACACCCTCACAGTGCCGTAACCTAAGGTGCCGCATAAGGTGCCCTATAAGGCACTCCATAGGGCACATTATAAAGTGCCCTGTCTGCCAAGGCACCTTATAATGTGCCCTATAGGGCACTGTATAGGGCGCCTTATAGGACACCTTATCGGCACTTTATAGGCACCTTATGAGGCACCTTATAAGGCACCTTAAGGTTACAGCACTGTGAGGGTGCTTTTTTGCTGGCAGCATTTAAATTAAAAGGAAAAGCCTCAGACAGCCTTATTAAATAACATCACTGTGGGATCAAACCCATGATCTCTGCCTCCACAGTCATGGAAGTAACCAGTGGGCTATAGCTGCTAACACACCACTGGCTGGCTATAGAAAGACTGCAGGTCACCACACAACCTGCCTGCTGTGGTTACCAGGATAAGGTAAACCCACCCGTACCCATGATGCACTGCACATGCAGATCAGCAGCCTACATCTGATCACAAGATGGGGTATGCGCCTCTATAGCACCCTTGCCTGGTAGGGTGAACTGACCATGTGTGTTAATGGCACAGAGTAGCTACAGACCGTCACATTGTGCGGTTCCTGTGCTCTCCCTGAGGGTGAGGTGGGGTGCCCAGCACCAGGTCCGCAGCACCTGGCTTAGCTGAGGTAGGCTGTGTTGCAGATCCCCATCAGTGTCAGTGTGTTATAGGTAGTCCTGGCAGACACACCTGTGTCCATCTATATTTCCAAGTCATGTCTAGCCTTTGTGGACTATGATGCATCCAGAATAGACCATATCCTGTGTGGTTACCATGGTCACATGTTATAAGAAAAGGGTGGTGTTTGGACCCAAAACAGATTATGTAGCACCACCCAACTCACCCTTTGTGGGTCAGGGTGGGGGACAGGATCTCCCACCAACAGATCCAACAGATCCAACAGATCCATATTCTACATCTTTGCAATGTTGGCAGTAGAGGGGACCATCGACCCCAGTCCTACAGGGCAGTCAATGCAGATCTGTAGGCATCACATAGGGCACGGGCAGGCAGGCAGTTGGCCTGTAAAAGCTCAGCTGCCCCCCACCACTATCTGACATTCACCAGCAGGGGGCACAGTCAGTCTCCACCCGCTGTACCCTGCAAGGTGCTCCAGCCATACACACATTCAGACAGTCTGCTAGCTAGAACATGCTTCTGGAGGAAATGTGTACACCCGAAAATGGGATATGAGCACACACACATCAAGCAAGAATGTCATTGATTGGGCCACAGAAAAAGGAACTCATAGATATCACTTGAGAGGAATACTGTATAGCACTATGGGGGAACCTAGCCATGCCATGGTCACTGCTCAATCACGGTGAGAGTGATCCCCCAGCATGACATGCTGTGGCCACCCTGTCCGTGCAGGTGGTGGTCAGGCACTACAATGTCCCAGCAAGTGCCCTATGCCCTATGCAGATGCATCCTGCCCAGGCCATACCCACAGTACCGTGCTCCTCATTATGCACATTGGCAGGCTAACACTGGAAACAGTGCAAGCATTGGGGGCTCATTAAGGTGTAGGCAGCCACAAAATACTAGACAGACATACACACACTCCCACACCTATTTCAGCATTGTGCAAATGTAAAGGTGGTTGGCAGCCCTGGCCACCAGACCAGTCCTGGACGCAGTGCAGGCATTGCTATAGTACTCAATACTGTTGGGGTCACTCCCCGGGGTGGTATATACTGTCAGAAACAAGAACTGAAACGCACTCCACAGATATCAGAAAGGTTGCTATGATGAATCTCTGTCAACAAATTGTGTTTAACTTAGGATTTGTTATCTGACATTAATCATAGCAAACTTTTGATATATGTGGAACGTGTTTCCAAGTTTAGGACGGCATTGCTAAGGTATGCAGGTGCTAGTACCGGTAGCTGATGCTCCGCGCAGGGCCCAACAGCCTGACTCTCCATGAGGCTTTGGATAGTGGAGCCTGTGGGTGTGGGTGTTTGTGCCCCTGTTGGCCGCTGCTCTAGGGGAGAGGTTCCCAACTCCGATCCAGGTGGGCCAAACACAGTTCAGGTTTTCATGCTGTCCCTAATGAATATGCATGAGATACATTTGCATACAATGGGGGCGGTGCATACAATTGAATCACAGGCATATTTATTTGGGACAGCATGAAACCTGAATGGTGTTTGGCCCTCCAGAACTGCAGTTAGTTAACTCTGCTCTAAGGATTGGACATGTTTATGGTGCATTTGCTCTGTAGGGTAACCTATAGGCGTTTATGGCGTTTTTATTTTATCTGCAATAAGGGTTCCATTGTTATTACCATGGCTTAGTACTGGGTAAAATATAGGGACATGGTTTGCAGAAGGCACAGCTGGGACTTGAACCTGTGACCTTCTGCCTCTGAATATACAGGCTGTGTGTACTACACCAAACTGTTGTCACAGGGGCAGATCATTCCCTGGGGATACCATGACTGCTCATCAGACAGATCTTGTCTGTTACAGTGCACGGCACCCACCTAAACAGGGCTTGGTCTTGGTCTGCTGTGAGCAGATGCCACTGCCCCCTCTACCACCAGCACCCCTCCGCCACCATGATGACATGTCCTTGTGCCGGTGGTGCTGGTGGTGCTGGTAGAGCGTAGTCCCAGGCCATTAAGTGTGCCGGTAGGCGGCTGCCTATGGTGCGTGATATAGGGTAGGGGTGCCTACCTAGACATCCACACTTCCCTCCAGCACCGCCTGCCCATGTTTATTTATTTTTATTTATTTATTTAACAGTTCTTCTATACCGCGCTATTTTAGATCAGTGCGGTTTACATTTAACATCAACTATACAACACAGGCACTCTGAGTTGTATTTACAATAAAACAGGGAGATCAACTTGGAATTAACTGGGGAAACTATCTACATTGTATTTACACTAATACCTTTTTCAGGCAGGGTCTATCTACATCTTATTTACACTGGGAGTCTGAATTCTATTCCAGGGAGTACTTTTGAAGGATCAAGTTGATTATCCTTTTTCATACTGAGTCTGATTGTTTAAGTGTGGTGAGTGATTGTCTGAGGGGAAACATGTATGATTACTGAGGCTGGATTCAGGGTAGTATGTAGTGAACAGGTGGTGCTTTAATGCTTTCCTGAAGTGGGTTAGGTAGGTGATGTTTCGGATATAGGTGGGGAGTGCATTCCATGCTCTAGGTGCATAAATTGTAAAGGCTCTATTTGTTGTTACTTTTGTGCATTTCGTTATTGCCTTTGGGACCTCTAGGGTGTTTTGCATCGTGGGTCTTCTGTTTCTGTTATGTGGTACTTTGTGTATCATCTTGCTGATAGCTGTGGGAGTCAGAGTGTTTAAAGCTTTGAAGGTCAAGGTTAGGACTTTGTGGAGGGTTCTTGCTTGAACAGGTAACCAATGGAGGTTCATCAGTACTGGCGTTATGTGCTCTCTCCGTGAAGCCCCTGTTAGTACTCTCGCAGCAGTGTTCATTGCGAGCTGGAGCAGTGCTAGTGTTGTTTGAGGGAGACCGTGTAGAATTACGTTGGCGTAGTCAAAATGTGGTAATATTAATGCTTGATAGATCGATCGGTAGTCGCTGAAGTCGAGTAGTGGTCAGAGATGTTTTAAGGTCCTTATTTTCATGTATACTGTTTTTACGGTGTTTTTTATGTGGGTTTTCAGGTCCAGTTGTTGGTCCAGTGTAACGCCAAGGTAGCGGATTGTGGATTTGGTTTTCAGTTCTGTGTTGCCGATTTTTAAAGAGGGTGGAGGAGTGAAGTCCTGGTTCCTTGAGATGAAAAGGACATCTGCTTTGCTGTAGTTGATTCTTAAATTTTGTGTGTTGAGCCATTCTGCTACTGCCTCAAAACATCTTGTTAGAGGGGAGAGGTCTGGTTGGTTGGTCCTGAATGGGATGTATAGCAGGATATCGTCTGTGTAGGCTAGACAGTTGACCTTGAATGAACGTGCTAGGGCACATATGGGCTGCATGTAGATGTTAAACATCAATGCAGATAGTGAAGAACCCTGTGGCACACCCTGGTTTTGCAAAAATGGTTCAGAGGTTGTGGAGCCAGACCTTACATGTTGCCATCTATTAGTCAAGTATGACTTGCACCACTCTAGAGCTGTTCCTTGAATTCCTTTTTCGCTGAGGCGTTGTATGAGGATCTCGTGGCTCACAGAGTCGAAGGCCGCTGCAATGTCAAGGAAGATAAGGGCGAATCCCTGGTGAATTTTGTCAGTTCCGGAGACTAGGTTGTCAAATAGGGTGGTGAGGAGCGTTTCCACCCCATGTGCTTCTCTGAACCCATGCTGGGAAGGATCCAGTGGGGCTTCAGTATCAATATGCTGTTGAATTTGGCGCTGTACTAACTTTTCGATTACTTTGGCAAGCATGGGGATACTTGAAATTGGTCTGTATGATTCCACTTTCGTTGGGTCAAGCTTGTTATTCTTCAGCAGTGGTCTGATTGATGTTTGTTTCAGGCTCTGTGGGAACGATCCGGTTGTGAGGGATTGGTTTATTAATTCGCTCAGATATTGGCTTAAGTCACATCGTAGCTCCTTTATCCATAGAGCTGGGCATGGGTCGTTGGGTGCGGTAGTGGGGTTGATTTCAGCGATGGTGTCTTCAATCTCTCTGCGTGATATTTTGTCAAATTTGGATAGTGGTGATGGTTGGGGCAAGTTATGCTGAAGGGTGTTGTTCGCGGAGCTCGAGGTTGTACCAGCCTGGATCACTCCTGGTTGTAGGTAGTTATTTGAGGTTGCGCCAGTCTGGATCATTTTTGCTTGTAGGTAGTTGGAGTATGCCTGGGGCTGTGGCATATGTGATTAGTCTGTGGGAGGTTCTTTTATGAGAGATTTTACTATATTGAAGAGGTCGTGGGGCTTGTTTAACGATCGCTTCAAGATGTCAGAATGATATTGTTTCTGCTTCTTTGTTAATTCATCGCGGTGTGCTCTTAGGTGAGCGATGTAAGTACTTTGTGCTTCGGTAGAGCGAGCCCGACGCCATCTTCTCTCGAGCTTGCGCAGGCACTGGAGTGAAGTTCGGAGGTCTTTGGTACACCATGGTGTGTGTTCTCGTTTCTTTGTTGTTTTATGTGTGGCTGGTATGCATGCGATGGTCTTGAGGCTCTCGTCCCAGGTGGACACCAACGTATCTAGGTCGTGTGGTATATTGTTGAGAAGTGGGAGGATCTTCCCTCGAATCTCTTCTTTATCAAAGGGGCGGAAGCGCTTCAGCGAGGTTCCGTGGACAGCGTTGGTTTTGTTGGAGTCTTGGTTGTAGGCGTTAATAGGTATCTGGAATTTGAGTATGCTATGGTCAGACCATGGCACAGGAGTTATGGTTGGTAGCATTGGTTGTCTGTGGGGCAAAGATCAGGTCAAGTTTGTTTCCCTTGACGTGAGTTGGACTATTAACTAGCTGATCATACCCTAGCTCTTGTAGCGCTTCTAGGAAAGCAGTGGCTTGAGATTCCTGTAGGGTAGGCAGGTTGAAGTCGCCTAGAATCCAGTTTTGGGATCGTGGTCTTTTTGAGTTGCAGGCAAGGCCAATTATCATTGCGAGATCCTCTGAAGATGGTGTTGGCGCTCGGTACAGTAGGTTGATCGTGCAGGTGTCATTTGTTATAGTAAGGGAGTCCAGGTGGGCTGTGCTAGTTGCATTGCACATCTGGAAGCATAGGCAAGTTTTGACAAGGATGAGTGTTCCGCCTCCTCTCTGGTTGGTTCTATGGCATGCGTGGACTGAAAATCCTGTGGGTAACATCTGGTTGATGATTGCATTGTCGCATTCCGATAGCCAAGTCTCTGTGATCATGAGGATGTCAAGATCATGTGTCATGACAAGATCGGTGATTATTGGCCATTTAGTACGTATTGACCTGGCGTTGATGAATGCACACTTCAGGGCATGTTGCTGTTGCTGACGGTCCAATTGTGACTTCTTAATGTGTTGAAGTGGGATGTGTAATAGATGTGAGTAAGGTGTGTCGTTGGGTTCTCTTGGGGAGTGTTGATGATTCTCCGTCCATCTCTTCCCATCGCTGCGGAGTATTGGGATGTGGTTGGTGCTTGTGTGAAAGGCGTGGGATGTATGGGGGAGCCAGGTGGCTAGGTGTAGACATGCCAGGGCTAGTAGTGGATGCATCTTGTGGTCGGCCTCGTGGAGGGATGGATAGTATGTGAGCTGTTCTTTGCTTGGTAGATAGTGGGGTCTGGTGCTGACTACTGTGGTAGCTACCAGCGGGGTATAAACTTACTGCCTGACAATGGGTAGGTATTTGGAACAATGTGGTAGCAAGCAAGACATGAAACAGTACAGCAGCAAGCAAACAATGAGGCAATGTGGCAGCCAGCAGATAATGAGACAATGTAACACTCAGTAGAGAATGAGACAGTAACCATGAGATAATGTAGCAGTCAGTAAGCCATGAGACAATGTTGCAATATCCTGTCTGCAATAGCTACAATGAGTGTAAAGGACTGCCGTTATTAATCTTAGAAAGGGATCAATGTTACAGATCAATGTTATGTGCCCTTGGGGGTACCTGCTGGGTGCTTTCCCCTGGGATACTGTGGGACGCAGACTTGTGGCCATGTTGGAGCCTGGTCAGTTGCTGTCTTGCTGCTTTTCAGTTTCTGCATTCCTATGTGCCAGGTAGGCATCTGCCTAGTCCACACTGTGCCCCAGCAGGCCCACTGCATGTGACGCATGCAGCCCCTTGTACCCCATTTATACCATCGCCATAGTGCCCTTTCCCACGTGCCCACTCTGCTGTTGCTGCACATGTGTAAGCCACAAAAGCAAGCTACCCCATACACACCACAGAAAACCCTCATCAGCACTGTTTCTATGTTGGAACATTCACTTTGTAGGGGGACTGAGAATTGAACCTTCCAAAAGTGAGCTCGTCCTTTTTATTCTTTATAGGTTGTGTTCATTACCGTTTGTCATTATCTGTTCTATTGGCGAGCTCGGTGTTTTGGATTTCACTTTTGATTCTGGTCATTATTTATGGTTTTTGCCTTTTTGGTTGCTGCACATGTATCACTACTATCACTTTTCTGGGTCTTCCTGTCTTTGCTGTACACTGCTTACTGAAATGGTTTCTCTGTCCTGCAAATGTGCCCCTAGCGCGAGGTTTTCACTGGTGCTAATTTTCAGACCTTTATTTCACGGCGTTAGTGTGCATGGAGCCTCTCCCCGCCCACTCTCTGCCCATTGACCCCTTATCTCCGCCCCTGGGGAGCCTTACTCTGCCCTCTGGACAGCCTTACTCCACCCTCTGCGCACCTTAATGCCGCAGGACACATTATAACATGATACGTGATATTCTCGCAGGTAATGCGCCATTATCACGTGATAACATCACGTATCGCATGATAACATCACAGCTGCGATGTTAGCGCCGTTTAGAAAACACACCCCTAAGTTGCCGGATTTCCTCGGCTTGAATTTTCCCATGTGTAAATCTGTAAAATGACCCCTCCACCTGCACCTCTTTATAAATCCTTCTGTGTGTCCGAACTTCCTTCTGTGTATTTTAGAAATAGCTCCACAGTTAGCAGAGCTACTTCTACAATATTGTCAGAATTGAGTACATTCCAAATTCGATGTCTCAATTTTGATCTCTATGTACTATCTCAAATGTGCCTTTTGAACATGACTGACATTTAGCCCCTTTCATTAAAAGAATAATAAAATGTTCCTTCACACAAGGTTACATACCCTCTGAGCTGAAAAGTGGATCTATCCATCCTATTCTAAAGAATCACAAATTAGAAATAGGTGACCCAAGTTCATACCGACCCATCACCAGTCTACCTTTCCTTACAAAAATAATTGAAAAGGTAGTACAGATACAGCTGCAGGATTTTGTCACACTAACTCTCCTCTAGATACACAGCAACATAGTTTCAAACAATATCAAGCTGTGGAAACACTAATTACCTCCCTCTTTGATAACATTATCAAAGGAATACAAAATCCTAATCAAGGCTTCGTTTTAATCTTTCTCGCTATAAAGGCAGCATTTGATTCAGTATCTCAAAAATTATTGCTTGCATGGCTACAACCCATAGGAGTGCGGAATTCTGCCATTGAATGGTTCCGCTCATACCTAATGGGGTGTCATCAGCAGGTGAAAATAGGACCCATCAAGTCATCTCCAAACAAGCTCACTCACGGTGTTCCACAAGGCTCTGCACTCTCCTCACTCCTATTTAACATATACTTACAGCCAATCTGCAACATCATTCAGGATCACAACATATTATAGCACATATATGCTGATATAATGATTTATGCTCCCTTTTCCAATGCAGCAGCACGCTACACTCATATTTTAGAATGCTTTAGCGAAATCTCCAACTAGTTACTACAGCACCAGCTAAGAATAAACTACAGAAAAACAGAAATGCTAGGACCCAAGACTTCTCACCTCCCACAGTTTTAAAAGTCAATAACACTGAACTAAAAGTTAAAGATGAGATCCAATATTTAGGAATAACAATTGATCAGCAACTCTCTCTACAATCCCACATCAATAGAACCGCCGGGATGATTTACCAGAAGATTAAAACCCTTCAACCATTATGCCCTCTAATTGAACCAAATGATTTCTGAATGGTTTTCCAGGCAATGATTTCCCCACACTTGGAGTTCTGTAACATCATTTATCAGGGCATCCCTAAGAGTGCCTTACACCTGCTTCAAATGGCTCAGCATATGAGAGTTCTGAAGGTGCCTTATGAACAGACCACATCACCCTTATCCTCAAGCAGTTGCACTGACTACCTCTCCAATCCCACATTAAATACAAAGTTTTCATGAACATATCCAAAATTTTACACAATATGTCCGCTGATTATTTACAGACTATCCTTAAGAGACATCCAGAAATAGAAGAACATGTACTCAGAACAGACTAATCGTTCCTCTTGATAAGCTAAAATTCAATCAAGCAACTTGCTCACAAGCCTTCTCTCTGTACGCCTCAGGCCTATGGATCAGCCTTCCTACAAAACATAGAAACATTGATGACCTCACACACTTCTGAAAGGATGGGAATGGTGTAAGTCTTACCTAACGGATCGTTGGCAACATGTCCGGGTCGGGCCCATCACATCCGCACCTTTCCACCAACAACAAGGTGTTCCACAAGGCTCCTCTCTATCTGCGCTGCTTTTCAATATCTACATGCAGCCGATATGTGACATCATCTGCTCATACAATATCTCTACTCTAATTTATGCAGATGACGTCCTGCTGTTTACCCCATTCAAAGTCAAACACCCAGACTTCACCAACCTTGTCAACTGCTTCGACGCCATCACTGACTGGCTTCTGTCTCAAAATCTCCGCATAAACTTCAAGAAAACCAAAGTTCTGTTCATCTCAAGGAACAAAACATTCGCCCCTCCACCTTCCCTAAAAGTAAGAGATGCAGAGCTTCCACGTAAACTCACCATACATTACCTTGGGATCACATTGGACCAGCATTTTGACTTTAAGGAGCACATACGAAACACTACCAGGACTATATACAATAAAATCAGAACACTAAGGCACCTTAGACCCATGCTACCCCCCAATGATTTCTGAACCATTTTCCAGGCCCTCATTCTTCCACACTTGGATTATGCAAATGTAATCCTGTATGGTCTCCCCAAGAACACCATCAACACACTGCAACTTGCGATGAATGCGGCGGCTCGTGTTCTCTGTGGTCTTGCCAGAATGGACCATATCACCCCGATACTTAAGGAACTCCACTGGCTACCAATACACTGCAGGTTAACATACAAAATTCTTCTCATCATATTCAAGATCATCAATAATCTAGCCCCCACGTCACTCAACGACCTCATCACCCCTACCCCGAAAAACAGAATGAGGAAGTCAATAACAGACTTGATCATCCCTAAAGACTCCATTAAGTGCACCCAAACAACCAGGAGAAAAGCCTTCGCCTTCTACGCCCCAAAATGCTGGAACGATCTCCCACCTGATATAAGATCGATAAAAGACCTCATTCAGTTCAGGAAGGCAATCAAACACCACATTTTCCTGCTACACTTTGCACAAGCTTCCACCCCGCCCCCGATCAATCACCCACTAAACCCCACAAACTCTCCATACACTACATAAACAAAGGGGTCCCAAGCAATTGCTGCCCCGCCTATAGTTTTTCATGACAGTACCGGCCAAATCATAATCTTATGCTCTATGTCAATATGTATATAGTTACCCTGTTTTGTACCAAGTTTTATCTCCTGTTACAATGTACTCGCAAGTGCAAAAAAGTCTTGACTAAATTGTGTAACCTTTGTTAAATGTAAACCGCACTGATAAAAAATAGCACGGTATATAAAAGATGTTAAATAAATAAATAAATATAAAGGCTCTACTCTTTAGAGACAATTTTGACGAAAAGACATAGCATTAATGATATTCCTGTATTCCATTATTCCCAACTCTACATTCACATTCTCTTTTAATCTTCCTGTGCCCCTTCACACTTATAATATCACTGCTCAATCTCCAATGAGTTGAACAGGACCCCAAGCTTATCACATAGACCATTCTGCTGTCTATAAACATTATCCGACTTTTTACTTTGTCCCAAAATTATTATTATGTATAATAAGTTAATTCCTTAATATGTACAATGTTATGGTATACCCTCTCTGTTTCTTTTTTTATGGAAGCTTCAGATGCTTAATCTTTGTGGACAGACAAACTTTATTACCCAGTGAAAATGAGGTTCCAGCCGGCAGTGCCTGTCTACAAACCTCTTTTGTTGTGCCACACCCTTCTTCAAACTGCAGTTTAGCTGCTTCCAGATATCCTAGCTGGTTGGAGAAGTCAGCACTTGAGCTGGCTGGTGAGCAAGAGGTGGAACCTGTGCCAGAGGCAGAAAGTGTGGAGCTGGGCATGGGAGATAACCAGCGTCGAATGAGAGAGTGGTGACTGATGCAGACTGTCAGACGGCTGCCTAGGGTGAGAACTTACACAATCTTGACGATGCATATATTCATATGATTCTTGCAAGGTATTGTGGGTATTGTAGTTCATTCACTCCCAAACACAGCTGATGACAATAATTTGAGTTGTGAAACCAAGTGGTAAGATCAATAAAATACTTCTTTTATTGATGGGGTTTAATTCACCCAGCACATGTATGCTTGATAGCACTATAAATGAGGTTACTTGCTTGCAGTGTTTAAAATGGATAACAAAAAGTCACAAAGTAAACCAGAAACAACCTTCAGCTTGTCAGGCAATTAGCTAATGTTTTCTTAGCAAATAATTACCAAATACAAAGGCACAAAGAAAAGAATAAACTTTGCTGGTTAGGTTAACTTCTGCTTATTTTCCACGCAGATCTCAGCAGTGATTCTCCCTTGCTCACTCACACAATCAGGTGCAGCCCTAATTACCATCAATGGACCAGCTGAAAGCCTTTAGCTGGCTGGCTGCTACTGTGTGAGCACAAATCCTGCTTTAAGAGCTGTTTGCAGTGGAAATAAAGAACAAAGTTAGGTTTCTTTGTGATGGCTGATGTGTTTGCTCAGAGAAAGCTAGCAATAGCATTTAGATAGAGAACAGTTCATGTAAACTGTATTTTCATCTGCTGTATCAATCAGCATATGGTCACTATCATACATTGGCACAGACGAGTCTTTCATTAAGGCATTATCATGAGAATGCTTATTCCCTTGCTGCCATTCTCTATTATAGATAGGGTCTGGATCAGTGTTCATACCTGAGCCTCTCCTGCTATCATTATTTCTCTCTGTATAGCCTGGCCAATATGTAATCCAATTCTGATGTCCAGCCTTCCAATCTTGATCCCTGGACACTGGATCTTCTCTCACATACCTTCTGGCCTTGGTCTGAAAGTCCCTTCCACATGCAGTCTTCTCTCTTCCAGGTAGCCACTGGTGATTCCTATCTCTGCCACTCCATTCCTCTGGCTGAATCCAGTCCAATGGACTCTGCTGGCTTTTGGAACACCTCCCAGTATGAGTACTGCCTTGGAATCTCCCAGACCTTCCAATAGCCTTTCTTCTCTTCCTTCCAGAGAGTTTCCTTCTCTCTCTATCTGCTTGGCTTGGCTTTTGTTTCTCCAGGTGATACTGGTGCTTGTAGCCGTTGCTGAAGCTCTCCCCTCTGTATCTCTTCCTGAAGCTGTTCTTGAAACTGGGCTGGAGCTTGTAGTAATTGTTATCTGAAGAATAAGCTCTATTCTTATTCTGTCCTAATGTGTGCTGCTCCCTAACACAGCGCACCTGTGTTGAATCAGGCCCTGCCCTTTGAGATGAGTGCTTAGGGATTACCTCATAGCTCTCTTGATTGCACACACATTTTCTCACTTCAGCCCCTCTCATGGCTGCTGGAAACCTGGTGCATTCTGGGACTGGTAGTCTTTTATGTGAAAACTCTGTTTTCTTGCTTCTACCAGAACTGACAGGTTGCTTGTTCAGAGTCACATCATCTTTTCTATAGCTCCTACCTGAGCTATGATAAGCTTCCTTATCACATACCCCCCTGCTTAAGTTATTACGGACTGGTTTTACTGGTGAAACTGCTTCTCTACAGTCCGTAATACCTACGAGAGTGTTATCTTCTTGAAGCTCACTTACTTCCTGACTGGGTTCAAGGTCATTATCTACAGGCCTCTCCCTCCAAGACTTAAGTACATTAATATGGTAGGTCTGCCTACGCCCTCTGGCATTTTCTACCATATAAGACACTGGGCTTACTTGTTTAACAACCTCCCATGGGCCTTTCCACTGTACCTCAAATTTTGGAGCAGTTCCTGCTACTTGAACCAAAACCTTTTCACCAATGCTTAATTGGCGGCTTTTGGCCTTTCTATCATACCACCCTTTCTGGCGAACTTGACTGTCCTGCAGGTTCCTCTCAGCAACCTGCGACGTCCTTTTCAAACGTGCTCTCAAGTCACGTAGAAACAGTGGCACCTCCTGACTTCCTGGTTCAGGATCAATCCATTGTTCCCTCAAAATATCCAACAAACCCCGGGGAGCCCTACCATACATCAACTCATACGGAGTTACACCTAGGGACACTTGAATTCTTTCCCTGCAGGCATATAAGGCAAAGGGTAATAACACATCCCATTCTTTTACCTCTCCTGCTAACCCCCTTCTCAACATTTGTTTGAGAGTTTGGTTGAATCTCTCCACCAAACCATTTGATTGTGGATGGTAGGCTGAGGTTTTCACGTGACGAATGCCAAAGGCATCCCAGACCTGGGCCAAATATTTGGATACAAAATTGGACCCTCGGTCAGTCAACACCTCTCTTGGGAATCCCACTTCACAAAACAATTTTACTAGCTCTAAAGCTATTGTTTTTGCAGAGACATTCCTCAATGGTATGGCCCAGGGAAACCTTGTTGCCTGATCTACCATAACTAGGATGTATTGGAAACCTCGGGGCGTTTTAACTAATGGGCCTACAATATCCATGGCAATGCGACCAATTGGGTCTGTGATGATTGGCATGGGGATCAATGGCACCACCGGTGGGTGAGCCGCTGTAACTCGCTGACATGCTGGACATGCAGCACAAAACTGGGCAGTTTCTTTGAATATACCTGGCCAGTAAAAACGCACAAGTATTTGATCCAGCGTTCCTTGCATACCTTTATGACCTCCCACTGGATGATCATGTGCTAGTCTAAGTACTAGCCCTTTGAAAGTTGTGGGTACCACCAATTGTTTACGAATGGCACCATTTCTGGGGTCCTGACTCTCTCTATATAATATGTCATTATCTAGTCTGAATCTGGGCAACTCCTCCCTGACCTCCTGAGCATACTTAAAAGCTCGGGTGAGAGCTTGATCAGCTCGCTGCTCTTGTGGAAAGTTAGGAAACTTTGCCACCAACTCAGCTGGCACCCAGGGTAAACTTTGACCAGCTAACATCTCAGCCCTACCCTGTGCTCTGCAAAGTCTCTCACGCCTCTTTTGTGCTTTCAACTTTCTTATTTTACCAGATGATGGGGTTATTAAATCATCATGAGAGGGTAAGTCTCCTAATAACTCTGCCTGCTCCCCCTCCTCCTTCTGCTGGCTCTCTAACTTAGCCTGCGAGCGGGTGGATACAAGGCTCCTCTTATTACCCATAGTTTGGCTTTCTGGAAGCTTAACCATCTTTTTAGCTAGGGATTGAGGACTTCCAAAGAAAGGCCCGGGAGCTATTTCCATTATTAAACCTTCTCCCTCCTTCTTTCCTAGCCCTTTCACTAGTTCCTGCTTAAATCTTGGCCAGTCCTTTCCTAGGACCAAATCAAAGGGTAGCCTAGGCACCACTGCTAATAGGACTTCCTCTTGTTTCCCTAGGCACTTAACCTTTAGCCTATAGGTGGGATATGATGATGCAGCACCATGAATGCATCTGATGTGAACTTGGCTTTCAGGGGTTCTAGGCACAAATCTTTCTTGGGCCTCTATCCTCTTCCAAAGCCTTTTTGACATCATACTCTGGTCTGCCCCAGAGTCTAATAATGCATTTGTGGTAATTCCTTGCACATCAACCATCAAAAGAAATCCTTCCTTGGGCTGTTTTAAATCCAGACCCATTAAACTAGTGTGTGTCTGGCATCTCTTCTCAAAATGTCCCAATTTTCCACACTTGAAACATTTCTTTCTATTCCACTGTGTCATCTGGTTTGATACAGTACATTCATTTTTAGAAACATTCCTAATTATTCCTTTTTCTGATACAGCACATCTAGCCTCAGCATCCATCTTTAGAGGGCCACCCATTCTATGGCAAGCCTGCGTGGCTTCCAAGAATCTCTCTGCTAGCATGGTTGCCTCTCCAAGATTTTGGCAATTTTGCTGTATAAGGAAAATATTCAAATCTTTAGGTACCCCAAGCATAAATTGTTCCAGCATTATAATATCTAATAACATTTCTACTGTCTTTTGCTCAGGCTCTAACCATTTTACAGCTAGACTTCTAATTCTCTGACTCAGAGCCCTGGGTGTCTCACCCACTTTCAATGTAACAGCTCTAAACATTCGCCTATACTCTGAAATAGACAACCCTAGGCGATCTCTAATAGCTGCCTTTACATCCTTATAAATCAAAGCCTGGGCTGCTGGCATTGCTCTGTAAGCTGCTAGTGCCTCACCAGTTAATGAGGCTGCCAGCCTTACTGCCCACTGGGTCTCTGGCCATGCTAAAGCCTGTGCCACTCTTTCAAAAGACTCTAGAAAATCATCAACATTATCTTCTGGAGTTAATTTCCCAAAATTAAATGCCCCAATCCCTTGATTGAGTCCCACAGTGTTCACATGTGGTGTACCAGTACTAACTGCTGGTCTTGCATCTGTTCCACTTTGGCTCTGCAGCTGAACTAGAGCTTGCACCAGATCAAGCACTGGTTTCTGCTGTTCCATTAAGGCCTTCATAGCAGTGTCCTGGGCCTGCTGTGACAGCTCCTGCTGCTTGCTGAATTGGGCTGCCATCCACTGAGCCATCTCCGTCGGATCCATCTTGACCCCTGCAAGAAAAGAGAGAAAAAAAACCCCCAAAGAGCAGCACCTTCCAACCAGGTATGGTTTTTTTTTTTTTTTTCAACTTTTTTTTTTTTTCAATTACCCCCTGTGCTTACACACATCCACCACTAGACATGCCCAGGTACATATTACCTTGTCTCAGTGATGAATCCAGCTTTGCACAGGGTCTTTTCCTCTGGGACAGCTTCCTGGAACAACCACTTTTCCTCCAAAGTGCAGACGAGGGAAAAAAATCTTCTTACAGCTTTAAACTTGACTTTTATTTGTAATCCACAACAAGTAAATCCTCTTGGTGCAAGAGCAATCCGAAAAACTACGCCATTTGTCAGACGGCTGCCTAGGGTGAGAACTTACACAATCTTGACGATGCATATATTCATATGATTCTTGCAAGGTATTGTGGGTATTGTAGTTCATTCACTCCCAAACACAGCTGATGACAATAATTTGAGTTGTGAAACCAAGTGGTAAGATCAATAAAATACTTCTTTTATTGATGGGGTTTAATTCACCCAGCACATGTACGCTTGATAGCACTATAAATGAGGTTACTTGCTTGCAGTGTTTAAAATGGATAACAAAAAGTCACAAAGTAAACCAGAAACAACCTTCAGCTTGTCAGGCAATTAGCTAATGTTTTCTTAGCAAATAATTACCAAATACAAAGGCACAAAGAAAAGAATAAACTTTGCTGGTTAGGTTAACTTCTGCTTATTTTCCACGCAGATCTCAGCAGTGATTCTCCCTTGCTCACTCACACAATCAGGTGCAGCCCTAATTACTATCAATGGACCAGCTGAAAGCCTTTAGCTGGCTGGCTGCTACTGTGTGAGCCCAAATCCTGCTTTAAGAGCTGTTTGCAGTGGAAATAAAGAACAAAGTTAGGTTTCTTTGTGATGGCTGATGTGTTTGCTCAGAGAAAGCTAGCAATAGCATTTAGATAGAGAACAGTCCATGTAAACTGTATTTTCATCTGCTGTATCAATCAGCATATGGTCACTATCATACATTGGCACAGACGAGTCTTTCATTAAGGCATTATCATGAGAATGCTTATTCCCTTGCTGCCATTCTCTATTATAGATAGGGTCTGGATCAGTGTTCATACCTGAGCCTCTCCTGCTATCATTATTTCTCTCTGTATAGCCTGGCCAATATGTAATCCAATTCTGATGTCCAGCCTTCCAATCTTGATCCCTGGACACTGGATCTTCTCTCACATACCTTCTGGCCTTGGTCTGAAAGTCCCTTCCACATGCAGTCTTCTCTCTTCCAGGTAGCCACTGGTGATTCCTATCTCTGCCACTCCATTCCTCTGGCTGAATCCAGTCCAATGGACTCTGCTGGCTTTTGGAATACCTCCCAGTATGAGTACTGCCTTGGAATCTCCCAGACCTTCCAATGGCCTTTCTTCTCTTCCTTCCAGAGAGTTTCCTTCTCTCTCTATCTGCTTGGATTGGCTTTTGTTTCTCCAGGTGATACTGGTGCTTGTAGCCGTTGCTGAAGCTCTCCCCTCTGTATCTCTTCCTGAAGCTGTTCTTGAAACTGGGCTGGAGCTTGTAGTAACTGTTATCTGAAGAATAAGCTCTATTCTTATTCTGTCCTAATGTGTGCTGCTCCCTAACACAGCGCACCTGTGTTGAATCAGGCCCTGCCCTTTGAGATGAGTGCTTAGGGATTACCTCATAGTTCTCTTGATTGCACACACATTTTCTCACTTCAGCCCCTCTCATGGCTGCTGGAAACCTGGTGCATTCTGGGACTGGTAGTCTTTTATGTGAAAACTCTGTTTTCTTGCTTCTACCAGAACTGACAGGTTGCTTGTTCAGAGTCACATCATCTTTTCTATAGCTCCTACCTGAGCTATGATAAGCTTCCTTATCACAAGACGCAGAGCAGGGGTGCTGACAATATGCTTGTGACAGTGGTAATGAAAACTGCAAGTGGAAGTTAGGATATTCTGTGAATTAGAATGGAAACAATATCAGAACAGAGCTTGTAGAGTCTCCCCGGACCATTGGACCATGTGTGCAACACAACCAGTGAGCCTACCTCCACTGCAGCTGCTCGATCATGCCTGGAGCCCCAGAATCATTCGGCACCGCTCCCAAGCAGGCCCCACAGCTGCTACACTGCAGGCATGGGAGGTTTAGGGGCACCAGCCAAGCATCTGGATCGGGATGCCATCAAGCTCATCACCTATCCAACCTATTCCCAGACCCTAAGCAGCACACCAGCACTGGCAAGTATAGGAGGCTGTCCCTCTCCATGGCTCACGTATTGGTAAGACTCAACCCCCTACCTTGACATCGATTGCTGCTGACAGTACTTTTTAAAAATCTTCAGTGCTGGGTTCAACCAAGCACAAGAAAAAGTTTGACATACCATGAACTTTTGATCTGACACCCATATTCAGACCTTCAAGGAACTTCTAGCACCCCTCCTTAACCAGTGAGAACTCAGACACATGAGGTAAGAGACAACCTAGCTGTGAAGCTTTGGTGCTATCTGAATGTAATATCAATACCATAGCAAACCTGCCCAGTAACTTAGACCTATAAACCAACAAACCCCTTAAGATCTCCCACATCAATATCCAAACAAACAAGGGAAACACATATACACAAACAATTTTTGTAGGAACCCACACCTTGAAGGAATCTCCTTCTCGTAGTGTATTGTTCCAATTTTATCTTAAATTCAAATAGGGACACAACCCTAACAAGGATTAAGGGAACTTCAACCCCCAATACCAGCTGGTAAACTTCAATTCACACAAGGCATAAGCCAAGCTCCAATTGATATCAGGCTCAAGCCAAATAAAAGTCACTTAACTTGAGTGAATTCCTCCTCCAACAACATTACAGGCAGTAGATTTGTCAGCAGGTAGCAGTCCTGACCGCCACAATCTTCACAAGGACCTTACTTCCCCATCCATCACTTCTTTTCTCCACAGCCCCACAACGTCCCGAGGAAGGGTTCTTCACAAAGCTTTTACAGTAACTCCACTCAACTTCCTTCCCAGCAACAATACATAGAGCATCCTCTCCTCTATTCACCAGTAACTCAACGTTGTAATTGTTTCGAGCTCCGATCATCCCAGCCCTTCTTCAAACACTGTTGCTAATTCTTCCACCTCAAACGTGTGTGATTTAAATATGCTGATGCAAACATGTGACCAGCTGTAAACCAATAGGTCCCCAGCCTGCTCAGAACTTGTCTCTCCTATACCAGAGTCCACCATTCAACAGCTGAATTTAATCCATGGGGGTCGAGAGAATTCAAGGTGAAAATCCAGATTTGTTCTCTATAACTCATATGAGAATGTCTATCGCCCCCTCTGTTGTTGAACGGATATCAATATCAATTGGAGCTTGGCTTATGCCTTGTGTGAATTGAAGTTTACCAGCTGGTATTGGGGGTTGATGTTCCCTTAATCCTTGTTAGGGTTGTGTCCCTATTTGAATTTAAGATAAAATTGGAACAATACACTACGAGAAGTAGATTCCTTCAAGGTGTGGGTTCCTACAAAAATTGCTTGTGTATATGTGTTTCCCTTGTTTGTTCAGTAACTTAGACCTAGCAATATTAATTACACACCGCTCCCAT
Organism: Ichthyophis bannanicus; assembly: GCA_033557465.1. Classification (NCBI taxonomy): domain Eukaryota; kingdom Metazoa; phylum Chordata; class Amphibia; order Gymnophiona; family Ichthyophiidae; genus Ichthyophis; species Ichthyophis bannanicus. The sequence continues at coordinate 1,741,309,516 of CM066032.1, read as the reverse complement.
CTTATCAGACTACTTAAAAGTAAATACAACTCAGCACCCTTTACCAGAATAACAACTGAAGATTTTCTACATCAGTCATGGCCTCGACAACACTCCTACTAAGCATTACGTACATTTCATTACTAATTATGCATACAGAATCCCTTAATTCTCGCATCAATGTTATTCCAATTATACGTCATAACTCCCTTTATGATATTTCCTATACCACGGTCAAAACAAGGAACAGGGAAGCCTGTACCCTCATTGGAATTAAACCTCACAAATTCATAGGAACACCTTCCTATGATCCTTCGATCCACTAACATGATACAAAATGCATACTCCTCAATGCTGACTTTGCTCACAAGGTTTCATTATTATCTGATTATCTCAGCAACCACAACATTGATATTATATGTGTTATAGAGTCTTGGTTTACCGATGCTGACAATGTTCTAATGAATCAGCTGTTAGCACACAACTACAACCTTTTCAGCTGCCCAAGGCCCACCACAGAAGTGGAGGTGTTAATATCATAGCTAGAGACCATGTGGAATTCCATAATATTACCTCTAACACAGGATGTGGCATAAACATGCTCATCATCTCAAATAAGCATATCACGCTTTGCTTAGCCTGTAGATCCCCAACTGCACCAGCTGATTAACTATCAACTCTCCTACAGACAATCTGTAATAAACCTACAAACAACAAACAATTCCTATTATTAGGTGACTTAAATCTCCTCTCAGCCCACCCTAAGCTCTCCAAGTCCTTCATGGAAGCCATGGATGAATTAGAATACACCCAGATCATCAATGAACCTACTCACAAGAGGGAAGGTATACTAGATCTCATGATCATAAACAATCTCCTTCCATCTCCCTTTATTCCACCAGTCCCTTGGTCTGACCATAGAATAATCACTTTCCATCTTCTCCAAGACCTGCATTCAGTGACAAACACCAAACCACAACCATCTTACTTCTAAATTCCTCCCACCTTTAACCAATAACCCCCAACCCACTTCTTTCCATGACACCCTAATACATGAGGCAACCCTTCCAAATTCATGGAAGGAGTTTCATACCATCACATTAGCCAATGTAGCAGATGTTATTAAAGAACTGAATGCTTCAACTTCGGCCCTCGACCCTTGTCCTGTCCCCTGGATTAAGTCTACCAGAAGTTCTCTTTCCCCTTACATCTTAAATATTGTACAAGCCTCTCTTCAGTCAGGCTCCGTTCCACCTTAACTTAAGAGTGCCTCTATCTGTCCAATCCTAAAAGGTATAAAGCTAGACCCCACCTCTCCATCTTCTTACAGACCCATATCTAGTATCCCCTTCCTTGCAAAAATAACCGAGAAACTTGTCCAAATCCAACTTCAAGACTATATTGATGACCACTCCCCCCTTGACTTATTCCAAGATGGATTAAAAAAAAATCACGGAGTCGAAACCCTCCTCACATCCTTACTAGATTCCCTGTATGCACACACCCAGAACTCCACCCAAGGATGCCTACTTATTTTCCTAGACTTATCCGCTGCTTTTGACTCCCTCCCCCACCATCAACTCCTATACAGACTTCATGATATAGGTCTGAGAGGCACAACCCTAAAATGGTTCCAATCCTACCTAGATGACAGAACCCAACAGGTCCGTATTGGAAGTGATACTTCCCTCCCTTTTACACTAAAACAAGGTGTATCTCAAGGATCCAGTCTATCTGCGTTACTCTTTAATATCTTCCTCCAACCTGTATGCACGATCTTCCAAAATTATGGCATCCAGTATCAAATATATGCAGACGACATGATGTGCTTCACCCCATTTAACCTCTCTAACCCTAATTTCTCTAAACTAAATGAAAGTCTATCCAGCCTCAAATCTTGGCTCTCTCAACACAATCTAATAATCAACCAGTCCAAAACTGAGGCACTCCAAGTTTTCTCTAACCCCTCTTACATCCCCCCCACAACCCTCATCTTTGATGATCTCACTCTCTCTATAAAAAACAAGGTGAAATATCTTGGAATCATACTCGATCAGAACTTGTCTTTCTCTGATCAAATAAAGAAAACCACTAACACAGTATACACTAAGCTACGCACTCTCAGGAACCTCAAACCTCTCCTAAGCCCCGACTCCTTTTGCACTGTATGTCAGGCCCTTACAACCCCCTCGCTTGACTATTGTAATCTGATCTATCAGGGCCTCCCCAAGAACTCTATTCAACCCCTCCAACTAGCCCAGAATACATTAGCGCGTCTCATAACAAACAATCCTAGAAGAGCTCATATTACACCAATCCTCTATGATCTCCACTGGCTCCCAATTCATCACCGAGTGAAATTTAAGGTTCTTACTCTAATACACAAAATTATTTCTAAGGAGTCAGCCCCATGCCTCTCCCCTCTCCTTGCCTTCTCCAACAACAAAAGAAATCACCGTTCTATCACTAAAAACTTACTGACTATACCTACAACTAAAAAACACTGTAAACAATCCACATGTAACAGGACCTTCTCCCTCTATGCTCCATCCCTTTCGAACTCCCTTCTGCATGAGCTGCGCAACTGCGTGAACCACACTGACCTCCGGAAAAAGTTAAAGACCCATCTCTTCCTTGATCATTTTTCCCTCCCACCCTAACACCTAAACCCCTTATTTTTTACCTCCCTGCCCTTGTTCCATCAAACTTTACATTACTCCCATCCGTAGCCCTACACATACATATGTGCTGCTGGGCTGTCCCACACCCCCTCTGCTCCGTTCCCACCCCTCCCGCCCTCTGATTATTGTGGACATACAGGGAGATCCAGAGGGGAAATTGGGCACAGATGGTTTGCGGGGCTGCACATCCTGCTAGGAAATGCAGCCCCACAATCCATTTTCATGAATGACCTACTAAACTTTCCTGCCCCATTTACCTTTTATTGTCTATTTTTTGTAATTCTACCCCGCTTGCTTCCCTCTTCCCTTTCTGAGCCAACTATGTTATTTATTGGATTTTATCTTAGCTTTCCTGTTTTATGAACAATAGAGTTCTTTTTCCTTAAATGTTTTTCATATATATTGTAAACCTCATAGTTTGTATCACAGTCTTGCGGTATATCAAATAACCATAACCATAACCACTTGGATTATTATAATATTATCCTACATGGTTTTCCTGGGCTGTGCACTTCATCTTTTACAATTGGTCCCAAACACTGCCACCTGGACTCTTTAGGGTATACCCAAAATGAAACACATAACCCCAATCATCAGACAATTACACTGGCATCCTATTGCAACCCATGCAAAATACAAGGCCTTGCTGACTATTTGCAAAATATCCCACAACCTTTCCTCAAATTACATACAATCTCTTTTACATAAACCACCAAACAACAGATTGAGGAGAATCAATGCAAAAAATACCCTCACCATCAAAGGTGAAGAGCAGCCAGACCGCCTTTAATCGAACATTCTCGCTCTGTGCCCCAAGTATATGGAATGTGCTCCCCAATAACCTACGGGCCACACAAGATTGTGCCGGTTTTCTGCAACAAGTTGAAAACTCAACTGTTCATTGAACAATTTGGCAATGAAGGCCAGCTATCTTAATTCAAGTTGGTAGGGAAAATTAATTCTCTGCATTCCACAAAGGGCACACAACCCTTTCCTCTTGATACCTATTCTCAACACTATGCATAAGTAGCTAATTATTACATTACCTTGTTCAGCTCCTTATCCCCCTTTGTATCTTCCCTGCACTATGTATACTGCTCACCCACACTATTTTCCCGCAATATGTATACTGTTTATGTTACAATGTTTGTATGTTACTTTCTAAGCTTGTGCTTATGTCAATACATTCTTACCTTCCATGTAAACGTTAACTTTCATTTAACCTGTTAATCTGTAAATGGCCTTGACTCTTTGATAAGGCAGTATATAAAAATGTCTAAATAAATAAATAAATGTCCTGGAAGTACCAAAGCATGTTGTTACCTGCAGGGCTTCAGTTGTCCAGTTGCAGAAGACAGACAGAATGCTGGCCATGCACAGCAACAAATGGAGAAATATTCTTGCACTTATTCATAGAAACATAGAAACATGATGGCAGAAAAAGACCACATGGCCACTCTAGTCTGCCCTTCCATATCAACCACTACAACAGTCCCCTTTTTTCCTTAAGAGGTCCTCTATGTTTGTCCCATGCTTCTTTGAATTCAGACACTGTTCTCATCTCTACCACCTCCACTGGGAGACTATTCCATGGGTCTACCACTCTTTCTGTAAAAAAATATTTACGCATATCACCTGATTGTTGTGGGTGAACTTGGCCCAAGGAAGCAGATTTGCCCAGTCATCCTTACAGGCTGACCCACAACATTGAAGGAATTGCTCCAAATCTTGATTAATCCTTTTGGTCATACTGATGGTCTAAGGATAGTATTGAAGAAAACTGGAGAGTGATACTTAAATCTGGCTATAAAGGAAATAATGTTATAAGGAGCTGGGTAAAGTTACGCGCCATGTGCAAGTGTAGTTATATATTCTCAATGACTTTTTCATCAAATGGGCACTTTAAGTGATCATTATTCTATATATATATATGCATGTTAAACCCATGGTGCATACTTTTGGAGTGGGCGTGGCCAAAAATAGAGCTTGGGCCGATTGCAAATTTACAATTTCTGGGGAAAGGAGGGGCTCTTCCGAAGGGATGGGCTTCACCTTAACCGGGATGGAACCAGGCTGCTGGCATTAACCTTTAAAAAGGAGATAGAGCAGCTTTTAAACTAGATATTAGGGGAAAGCCGACATTCGCCCAAGAGCGGATGGTTCAGAAGAATGTATCCTTGAAGGATACTACCAAAAGCAGAGAGGTTCCACAAAAGAGTAAAGTAGCCCAAATACCCTCAAGTATGGAGCAGACAGAGCTGAAAGATCCCAATTTACCCATGTCTAACAATAGCCAAATTAACATGAATAAAATACATTCTCTAAAATGCTTGTATGCAAATGCTAGAAGTCTAAAGAATAAGATGGGAGAGTTAGAATATATAGCACTAAATGAAAGGTTAGATATGATTGGAATATCAGAGACATGGTGGAAGGAGGACAACCAGTGGGACACTGTGATACCTGGGTACAAACTATATCGTAATGATAGAGCTGATCAAATTGGTGGAGGGGTTGCACTCTATGTTAGAGAGGGCATTGACTCAGAAAGGATTAAAGTTTTGCAGGAAACAAAATCTGCTGTAGAATCTATATGGATTGAAATTCCATATAAAAGGGGGAAGGCAATGGCAGTGGGGGTATACTATCGAGCACCTGGCCAGAATGACCAAATGGATGATAAAATGCTCAAAGAAATCAAGGAAGCTAACAAACGTTACAGCGCAGTAATAATAATGGGTGATTTAAATTACCCCGGTATCGACTGGGTCAGTGTCACATCAGGACATGCTAGGGAGATAAAGTTCCTAGATGAAATAAATGACTGCTTCTTGGAGCAGCTGGTTCATGAACCAACCAGAGGGGAAGCCATATTAGACCTAGTCCTTAGTGGAACACCAGATCTAGTGCAAGTGATAAGGGTGTTGGGGCCACTTGGCAATAGTGATCATAGCATGATTGCCTTTGATTTAATTAGTGGAGGAGGGATAATAAGGAAATACACAGTACTACCTTTTAACTTTCGAAAGGGAGACTATGATAAAATGAGGAAAACAGTTAAGAAAAAACTAAAAGGAGCAGTTGCAAAGGTTAAAGACGTACATCAAGCTTGGGTGTTGTTGAAAAATACTATCTTGGAAGCCCAGACCAGCTGTATTCCACGCTTTAAGAAAAATGGAAGGAAGTCCAAAAAACTGCCAGCATGGTTTAAAGGTGAGGTCAGAGAGGCTGTTGTTGCCAAAAAAGCATCTTTCAGGAAATGGAAAAAAGAGCCAAACGACGAAACCTGGAAACAGCACAAGCACTGGCAAGTCAAATGCAAGGCATTGATAAGGCAGGCAAAGAGAGAATTTGAGAAGAAGCTTGCTGCGGAAGCAAAAACGTGAAATAAAGACCTTTTCAAGTACCGTATTTTCCGGCGTATAAGACGATGGAGCAGACTCGGGGCTCTTCCTGCCAGAGGAGAAGGGGCCGCGGGACAGCTGATTCTGCCGCTGCCATGGCTGCAGCAGAAGCCAGGTTTTTTTTTACATTGACAGTAGATTCTGCCGCTGCCACGGCGGCAGAGGCAGCAGCAGAAGCCAGGGTTTTGTTTTTTTTTGTTTCCCTCCGTCTCGGGCCGCACAAAGTTCTCTCACGGGCCGCAGACCCCGGGTCTAAGCTGATAATTTTCCGCAGAGTTAAAAAAAAAAAAAAGTTATACCGGCGTATAAGACGACCCCCGAATTTTGAGCATATTTTCAGGGGGTTAGAAAGTTGTCTTATACGCCGGAAAATAAGGTACATTCGTAGCAAAAAACCTGTGAGAGAGTCAGTTGGTCCATTAGATGATAAAGGGGTTAAAGGAGCACTAAGAGGCGACAAGGCGATAGCAGAGAGACTGAATGAATTCGTTGCTTCGGTCTTTACTGAGGAAGATGTAGGGATGTTACCCATGACTGAAGTGGTATTTAAAGGTGCAGAAGAATTGAAGGAAATATCGATACATCGGGAAGATGTCTTACAACTATTAGATAAACTGAAGAGCAGCAAATCACCTGGGCCAGATGGTATACATCCAAGGGTGTTGAAAGAACTGAAATATGAGATTGCAGACCTGCTATCAGTAATCTGTGAACTATCATTAAAATCATCTCTAATACCTGAAGATTGGAGGATCACCAATGTAACACCAATTTTTAAAAAGGGTTCCAGGGGTGATCCGGGAAACTACAGACCGGTGAGCCTGACGTCGGTACCAGGAAAAATGGTAGAAACCATCATAAAGAATAAAATTACTCAGCATGTAGATAGTCACAACCTAATGGGAGACAGCTAACATGGCTTTAGACAAGGAAGATCTTGTCTTACTAATCTGTTATGTTTTTTTTAAGGAGTGAATAAACAGGTGGACAAAGGTGAGTCAGTTGATATTGTGTATCTGGACTTTCAGAAAGCCTTTGACAAGTCCCTCATCAGAGACCTTTGGCAAAACTAAAGAGTCATGGGATAGGAGGCAGTGTACTATTGTGGATCAGGAACTGGTTAAAAGATAGAAAGCAGAGGGTAGGGCTAAATGGCCAATTTTCCCAATGGAGAAAGGTGAATAGTGGTGTACCCCAGGGATCTGTGCTGGGTCCGCTGCTTTTTGACATATTCATAAATGACCTGGAAAGTGGAATAACGAGTGAGGTGATCAAATTTGCAGATGACACAAAACTATTTAAAGTTGTTAAAACCCAAGAGGATTGTGAAAAATTGCAAGAGGATCTTGATAAATTGGAAGACTGGGCATCAAAATGGCAGATGAAATTTAATGTGGACAAGTGCAAGGTTATGCACCTAGGGAAGAACAACCCAAACTATGGTTACACGATGCAAGGTTCCACATTAGGAACCACCACCCAGGAAAAAGATTTAGGCGTCATTGTGGATACCATGTTTAAAACCCTCGGCCCAGTGTGCAGCGGCGGCCAAGAGAGCAAATAGAATGCTAGGTATGATAAGGAAAGGAATGGAAAATAAAACAAAAGATATTATAATGCCTCTATATCGTTCCATGGTGAGACCGCACCTTGAATATTGTGTGCAATTCTGGTCGCCGTATCTTAAAAAGGATATAGCGATTTTAGAAAAGGTTCAGAGAAGAGCCACCAAAATGGTAAAGGGGATGGAAGGATACTCCTATGAAGAAAGGCTAAAAAGGTTAGGGCTCTTTAACCTGGAAAAGAGACGGCTGAGGGGAGATATTATAGAAGTCTATAAATTAATATACGGAGTGGAACGGGTAAACGTAGATCGATTGTTTACCTTATCAGAATATAGAAAGACTAGGGGACATGCAATGAAGCTACAGGGTAAACTATTTAAGACTAATAAAAGAAAATATTTTTTCACTCAACGTGTAATCAAACTCTGGAATTTGTTACCGGAGGATGTAGTAAAGGCTGTTAGTGTAGCTGGGTTTAAAAAAGGTTTGGACAAGTTCCTGGAGGAAAGGTCTATAAACGGTTATTAAGAAGTGACCGAAGATATCAATGCTTGACCCAGTACAAGCATTGTGGAACTTGTTTCTCTTGGGGAAACTGCTAGGTACATATGACCTAGATTGGCCACTGTTGGAAACAGAATACTGGGCTTGATGGACCTTGGTCTGACCCAGTATGGCATATCTTATGTTCTTATGTTCTTATGTTCATGTTTAAATTATAAAATGCTATAACATGAACATTCTTTACTAATGTAGGTGTATGCATTTATTTACATTCTCTTATATACTGCACTATTCTGCACCAGTGTAGTTTACATTGAACAAGCTGAAATTACATTGAACAGGGCATTGTAACTTGGAGATAATTTTTTTACAGGGAACATGGGCTATGGAGGGTTAAGTGGCTTGCCCAAGACCATAAGGAGCACCTGTGGGACTAGAAACCCCAGTCCTTCCAGCCCAAGGTTGCTGTCTTCTAGTTGGATTTGAACCCCTGACCTTCTGGCCTGAAGTACCTTGCCCCAACCACTAGGCCACTCCTCCACTCCAATTAGTCAATTTAGACTAATTCTAGTGGTGTGCCTAGGTTTGGCATGCTTATCTTATGATTTATGCCCCTATTTTATGAGAAAAAGTAGCTATCCACTTTTCTTTATAAATTAAGTGCAATTTCTGTGCATTTGAATGCACACAAAACTAGGCAATCCTTATAAAATGACCTTTAAACTGTGGAACATGACCAGACACAATGGATGCTGGATTTCCATGTTGGCATATAATCTCCTTTGGAAATACGACTATCATTTCAACCACCCATCCTTCCTTTGTCCAAAAAAGAAATCCTGCCAAGAAACTAGAAAAGCGGATAGAGATAGGTGCTAGATTTTCCTGAGAGGGTCCCAAAATGGGAACAAGGCCAGTTTGCAAAAGGAAAACAGATTCAGTATGAGGGAATCTTCATTGTGAAAGATCAGGATCATCACAGAGTCACAACAAAGAATCAAATAGCATAAGGCAATGCTAGCGAGTAAAGACCAGGCTCTGGTAAAGAGGCCAACAACTGCATGTGTGGGTATGTAATATGTTTATAGATATATAATTCGAACTTTAGATAGGGGTTTTATGAATTCAAATAAATGGGGTCGATATTCAAAAGCCCTAGCCGGTCATTGGAGGCCAGTTGGATAAGACCGCTGACCATGATATTCAGCGGCACTGTCTAGATGCTGCTGCTGAATATCACTACAGACCACCCCAGTACTGTCAGATAACTGTAGGAGCAGTCTGTTGGAGGAATGGGGTCGTGTCAATGCAAACCAGCTAAGTCTCGGCACTTATCCACTTCGCTTGATATTCAGCCAGGATTCAACCGGATTACTTGGACCCGCCAAAAAGCTGTCCTAAATTGTAATCCAGTTAAGTCCCTGCTGAACATTGGGCAAACTGGTTAATTGCCAAAACTCTTCCAGATTGTGCTGCTCAGCAGGGTTACTCATCAGCAGCTCCAGTCTGCTCACTGCCACTGATTATTCGTGCTGTGTATGGCCGCCATGGAATGTGAATATTGGGAGGTCTGAATATAGGACCCAATATTTATACCTATATATATGTATGTTTCTATTTATCTATCTTTCTTGGTAGCTGTGAGTTAGCCAGTGCTGGCCTTGCCACTAAGCAGACTAAGCATCTGCCTAGGCCAGCAAGATTTGGGGATGGGGATAGTAACATAGTTCTCACAGAAGGAGAGCAGCACTTTTACGCTGCTCTCAGGGTAGCATGGACCCTTTCAGCACAGGCTAGTGCTCAAACGCTGCCACGTCCCACCCCCCTCTAACAGGGAGTCTGCATTGGGACGCAGCAGAGCTTGAGTGCAGGCCTGTGTTTAAAGTCCCATGTAGCACTGCTTTTTTTTCAGCAGCAGGACTGGTGAAGATGAGGCAGGATTGGGTGGGGGAAGAAATGGAAGATTCCCACTATCTGGGGGGAGCGGAAGGGGAGCTAGCTTGGCACAGGGGCGGAGATAAAAGACCAAAGGTTCACTTAGGGCATCAGGAGCCCTGGGATCATTGCTGGAGTTAGTGCATGGTAAAGTATCATGCCTTAACTCAATGTGCCTTCCACACCCATTCTCTGCCCATAGCCCATTCAATTCCCTCATCCCATAACACGGCATGCAGTTAGCGTGTGGGTTGTGTTCTGTCTTACCTGCATGGTAGCAGTTACCATGTTTCTGTACTCACAGCATAGCATGCACTATAGGAATTAAGTTGATTTGCCAGTGTTTTTATTAAAATAAAACAAAAATTAAGAAAATGAATATCTGAAACTCATAAAAAACACAGCCAAAAAGTGGGCAAACCCCCAATGAACTGAAAATGTTTGCCTTGTGCACACCCCTAATTTGTTAACCCCATTTGAGGAAGAAAGATATAGGGGGCTGCCTTACATTTTTAATACAGAACCTGATATATGTAACGCTATGATCCTTTCCTTAGACATGACAAACTCCAAGCCTGTGAAGTCCTTGACCTTCAATATATATTGCATGTTAGCTTACTGGCTTCTTTGATGTGAAAATAGATGAACCATGTGGGCCAGCTCTTTGTTGAATATAATAACATTATTGTTTTGAGTGATCTCAATTTACATTTAGATGTTCCAGCTAATAGCTTGGTTACAGATTTCATTTTGCCCTGACTGTTGTAGATTGATTACAAACTGTAAATGGTCCTCCTCATGAGGGTGACACACTCTAGAAATTATTTTGACCCCTATTTCATATAGCTTGCAACAAGTTCATGTTTTTACTTAACCTGGTTTTTAGTTGGATCGTTTCCTGGTTAATTTCAACTTTTGCTTTCTTGCATTGTTGTAAGAAAAATCAACACGCATCCATCAAAAAGTAGTAAGACCTAGGGGACGCACAATGAACCTACAGTGTAACCCATTTAAGACTACTAAGAGAAAATATTTTTTCACTCAACGCGTAATCAAACTCTGGAATTCATTACCGGAGGATGTAGTAAAAGCTGTTAGTGTAGCTGGGTTTAAAAATGATTTGGACCAGTTCCTGGAGAAAAGGTCCATAAATCATTATTAAAGAGGACCTTGTAAATCCATTGCTTACCTTGGGACAAGCATTGTGGAACCTGCGTACTTTTTTGGGAACCTGCCAGGTACTTGTGACCTGATTGGCCACTGTTGTAAACAGGATATTGGGCTTGATGGACCTTGGTCCTTGGTCTGACCCAGTATGGCATTTCTTATGTTCACAATTTTTGAAAGAGTAAATTGGACCCTGTTACACTTTCACAGGCTTCAACTGAACTTCCTGATTTAAAAGTCCACTTTACTTTGGACATAATAATTTATGTGGAACTCTGAGTACTCTAATGCATTGAACTTAGTAGGTCCTTTAGAAGGGTCAGTTCTCTGTCATATTAAAAGAGCTTCCTAATTCACAGGTCATCAGAATTTCCAAAAGTCAGTGATATAGGAATATATACAGGGAAACCCTTTTGTCTTGTTTTCAGATTTCTCTTTGTTTATTTCACAAATTCATGTTAATATTGACTTTGAAAGCGTATTAGAACTTATTGACATGTACCAATTAACTTTACATGCATTAAATCATAGGACAAGGTGTGCTAAATTGATTTTAAGTGCAGTACATTTTTAAGGCATTTTAACAAACTGAATGTTCATTAATGAATTCATATCCTTACAGTCTTACTTTAGGAAGACAATGGGAAATAAAAAATTGAAATACAGTTGGAGACATCAGTTTAAAATTTATACAAGGGAACCTGTAATCTGCAAAAAGGTGGGTTTATGATTTTTTATAATGGTTTACCTCTCAATTAAATTAGTTCTGCTTAAATTACAGAAGTTTGTGTATACTCAGAATAGTCTTGATCCTTTTCTGGTTCAGTTTATAATTTTAATATTTATTGAATTTTAAGAATACATTCAAACAATTGAATAAAAGAAAAATGGTAATAAAGAAATAAAAATCTTAAATGCATATACAGCAAGAAACAATATATATCATTTGATTACCATAATCAGCCCACAATACTAGGGGAGAGGCATCAGGAAAATACTTATATACAATATGCAAAAATAATAACATAGCAGTGGAAGGCTTATACGTCAGCCGTATGAGATGGAAGATCCACAACTAGTTCCTCCCTAGCTATCAGGAACTCCAGCAGCTGGCGGGGCTCAAAATATATATATAACTTTTCTTTATATGAAACACACCTAGCAGGAAACTTCAACAAAAATGTCCCGCCGAGGGAAAGTACTCTGGGCTTAAAACCCAGAAATTCCTTCCTCCTCAGCTGGGTACCTCTAGCAAGATCAGGAAAAATACACACACATGAGCCCATAAACTGTTCACTGAAATTCCGAAAGTACAACCGAAGAATTAAAGCTCTATCGGTCTCAAGGGCCAAAGTAATAAGGAGAGTAGTACAGACAGTGACCAACTCCAGAGAGCTCTCTAGAAACCCCGTAAGGTCCTCAGGCACACCCGGAGCATCACTGCTAACTCCCTGACTACGCCTACCCACTACTAAATACTGAGCTCTGGTTAATGGCGGGAGATCTTCTCTGGGGATCTTCAAGACCTCCTGGAAGTATCTATGAACCATTTCCAGAGGGGAAAGCACCGGAGACCTAGGAAAGTTGACCAATCTCAAGTTGTTCTTTTGGACTTGCTTCTCCAAATATTCTAAACCTCCTGGTGTTCACATTCCGGTCTTTCATGTGGGCACAGTGTAGATCTTGGAGTTGCTCCAGTTCTCCATTCAGCTGTACCAACTTCCCCTCCTGTTCCTTTTGAACCCTGGAGACCTCTTGCAAATCAGAACGCAAGGTTTTAATTTCAGCACTCACAGATGCAGCAATTGTCTCAAGAAGAGTTCATTGTAGAAATAGCGTCCCATGGCACCTCAAGTGTTACTATAGCAGGCCTAACCAAACCACTGACACCAGCAGTGACCACCGGGGCAACACTCTCCTGGACAGGGTTGGTTCTTAACCTCGAGCCAGCCCCCGATCTTGTTTCACTTCCAGGGGACCCACACCAAGCTTTCAAACTGCCTTCAGAGCACTCAAGAACTCCCTGCTTCGGCGTGCTAGCCGTCACGCCGACGGGAGTCTCTCCTCTGACGGGAAAACCGCTTCCGGGGCAAGGCAGGGGGACCCGCTGCTCCGGGGACAGAAAGACCCTGGATGTGCTCAGGTCCAGCGAAAACTCCGGACCCGCCGAAGATGCCGCTTCCACCCCTGGTTTCGAGAATCCGCACATCTGCAACGTTTTCTGGTCAGCACCGATGGACCCAGCCTCACCCGGGGGTAGGTAAGCTTGTTTCCGCTTACTCCTGCCCATATCAGCTCCAGAAGAAGAGAAACGCCAACACTGCACGCCGCAGGAACCAGACCTCTCGCCAGGAGCATCACACCGCCCCCATCTTGCCTCTCTTCTGGTTCTCTTTAGACCCCATTATGAAACTGAAACATTGTTCATTTCCTCTTGATCATTTTTTTGCAAGGGTTTGAGCAAGGCAAATCTTATTTTTTGGCCCTATTTGACATCTCGGCTGCTTTTGATAGGCTAATTTTTCCCTTATGATTAAGCACCTAACTGAGATTGGCATGCCTGGACTGATTAGAGACCAGTTTCAGTCATTCATGTGTAATCAGAGAGCACAAGTTAAAGTTAATAATAACTGTTTTCCTTGGTTTTCATTATTGACTAGTATCAAGGGTATGCTCTCTCTATACTTCTTTTCAATATCTGTATTTCACCTATCTGTAAACTCGTTATTAGACTTGGAAATAGTTATATAATATATGCATATGACATTCAATTTTTCATCTGAGTTGAGGATACTCTCTCATTTACCCTTGATTATATCACTTTTTATGACCTGGATGTTAAGGACTGACCACTTTAATGGACCACTTTAAGGACTGACCCTTCACCCCCACAGCAGCAACACTACATTCCACTCGTAACTGTAGCTTATTATGATTTTTAAAGCATTGAGACATGAAGCACCTTTTAGCATTTGCTCATTCTTTAAGCTTTATCAATCTCCTCACATTTTGCAGTTGCAGTGGACCATGCTTTCAGATATTCTCTCGATTAAAAAGATTTATAAAAAGATGCTATTTAATGTTAAACTGTTTATAATGTAATAATAAGCTCTCTGTTCCATGGAAAGTTAAAGTTCTTACTAAATCAAGAAATATAAGCAGTTTATATAGAAATAAATTCTTAGTTCTATGTAAACTGCTTAGATTCTTGATTTAGTGGTATAAAACAGTTAAATAAATAAAAATCAATCAATAAATTGTTGCATTGGAGACTGGCTCTCAATATACAAAAAAATGAAATTTTGTTTCTAGGCTACTCTACTCCATCAGACCTTGCTTCATATCTTGCCATATCTTACTTGACCATCCCAATATACTTCCAATTGAAGAATCTTGGGGTGATAATGGATTCTCATTTAACAATGCCCCCTTAAGAACAAGCCATTGTTAAGAAATAAGAACATAAGATATGACATATTAGGTCAGAGTCAGACCAAAGGTCCATCAAGCCCAATATCCTGTTTCCAACACTGGCCAATCAGGTAACAAGTACCTCTCAGGTTCTTGAAAGGTAGACAAGAGTGTATTCTATAAACTATGAATGATATGTAGATTAAAAACACTTTTGACTGTGGATAATTTTTGCTCAGTGATTCAGGTCCTTGTTATTTCACACTTATGCTTTTGTAATGGACTGTATTTAGAACTACCAGCATCTATGATGCATTCCTTCAGATGGTCCAAAATACTGCTGTGTGTATTGTGATTGGAACTAGTCGCTTCAAACATATCGCTCCAAAGCTCTATGAATTACATTGGTTACCCATTAAAGTGGTAATTCTATAAAGGACACATAGAAAGCTATGTGCTAGATATGTGTGTAAGTCCCTATTCTAAAGGATTTATGGGCGTGAATGGGCACTTATGAGTTTACTTTAGGTAGTTGCTATTCTGTAAGCATATGCATTACGTCCCATTGTGCGCACTACTACTATTACTACTTATCATTTTTATAGCACTATAAGGCATCTGCAGTGCCATACAGAGACATGTAAGAGACAGCCACTGCTCATAAGAGCTTACAATCTAATCAAGACAGACAAACAACTGGGGACTAGGATATATTTATAGGAATGACAAGGAAACATATAGGAGGTGAACAGGAGACTAGGGGTAGCAGGATCCAAATGCAGTCCCAAAGAAGTGAGTTTTTAGCTTTGATTTGAACATGGCCACAGATGGAGCCTGACATACCGACTCAGGTAGTTTGTTCCAGGCATGGGGCAGCAAGGTAGAAAGACTGAAGTCTGGAGTTGGCAGTGGAAGAGAAGGGCACAGATAGAAGGGAGCTGCCAGAAGAACGGAGTTTGTGAGGATGGGTGCAGGTAGAGATAAGAGAGGAAAAGAACTTGAGGAGCAGCTGAATGAAGGACCTTATAGGTCAGTAGTAGAAGTTTGAACTGGATGTGGAAATGGATAGGGAGCCAATGAAGTGACTTGAGAGGAGGGGTGCCATGACCCCAGTGACACTGTTGGAAGATTAGCCATGCAGCTGAGTTTTGAACAGATTGACGTGGGGAGAGATGATTCAGAAGAAGATAAGTGAAAAGGAGATTGCCAGGGAGGTGACTAGAGAATAGGTAAGGATCTTTTTTAGTGTGTTCAGAAAGGAAGGAACACATTTTGCCAGTGTTATAGTGAAAGAAGCAGCAGGTTTTAGCTGTCTGTTGGATGTGTGTAGAGAAGGAGAGGGAGGAGTCAAAGATGACCCAATATTGTGAGCCGAGGAAACAGGGAGGAGTAGAGCAGTGCGTACTTTCAGTTAGAGTGTGCAAAGGGGTAGAGCGTGGGCAGGCCTTAATTTTATGCGTGTAAGTTATAGAATATTGTAACTCACATGTGTTTTTTCCAAATCTAGGCCCGGACATTTACACCTGCTCTAGAATAGGTGAAACTGCCTTGACTAGATTCAGGCAAATACTTAACTTTTTAGAATAGGCTCCACATACACGTTTGTCAAAATGTGTTAACTCATGAGAGTTAAGGCTTTAATTATGATTTTTAAAGCATTGAGACATGAAGCACCTTTTAGCATTTGCTCATTCTTTAAGCTTTATCAATCTCCTCACATTTTGCAGATGCAGTGGACCATGCTTTCAGATATTCTCTCGATTAAGCAAGCACGCTTTATTGAAACTCAAAATTACGTGTCCTTTTTCTAGTTCCAGGCACTGGAATACACAGCCAGTTAAACAACAAACTATTACTCCTTTTGCCATATTTCGCAAGAGATTAAAAACATTTCTTTCAGCGGGCATTTCAAGATCTTATTTATTTTGCAGTAAGAGCTATCCATTATTGAATAAATATGCAGGAAGATACAATCTAGGTGATGACTCAACTTTAAGACTCGTAAAGGGCATCATTATTTATTTTTTATGTTGTAATTTATTGTTATTGAATTGTTCATCTTTGATTATATTTTGTATTGGATTTATTGTAATTTTAATGCAATTTTATGATTGCTTTTAACAGTAAACTGCCTAGATTTTGGTAGATAGCATGATATATAAGGCTTTTAAGTCAATTAATACATTTTAACTCTGAAGAATCAGACATTAGCGTGGACTTTGTTAGATGCAACTTCTTTGGGCATTTTGAAAGGAAGATTAGGCATTGTGAGGTAATGTTGTATCAGGATCTCCCTAATCCTTCATTCTTAACTCTGATGAATCAGTCTTGCTTGATGGGAGGACCATTAGTGTGATTAGTCCATTAATACCACTGAAGATGATGACTATTGTAAACGGGTGCCAGGCCTTCGCCTAGGGTGCGAAGGTTGGGGTCCCTGATATCTTCTGTTAGCAAATAATAGTCGTAAGTTGAATGTTCAAGGCAAAACATAACAAGGAATTTATTCCCCTTCCCAAAGGATTTTTTTAAGTGAAAAACAAAACATGGGAAACAAACAACTTCTTCTGAAAAAAAAATATCTTCTTTTTCTTTGCTATATACAAAACTTAGCATAAAGACTCAATGTTGTCTGCAGGGCATAGCGTACAATCCATAGGAGCATATTCGGGTTCATTAGTGCTACACTCCCATTGCATATCCTCACAATCAGTGTGGGTGGGGTTTGGCTTCAGACCTTTACTGCTGTCTTTGGAAAAAACCCTCGCTGAAACTCGGGTATCACATAAAAACAGTTCCATACAGTGGGGTTTAAAAGTACCTGTAGCTGTAGTGTTTCTTCCCTGGCTCTCCTTTTGTTCCCTCCAGTTAGCAGGAACTCCTTTATAACTTTCTGCTGACACTTCTTGTGTTGAGCAGTGCCCTGGCCCTCTGTTCCGAACAGAACTTCTGGCTTTCCTTATTATAGTGTTAGGCTCCCACCTGTATGAATGCTGAAGCCTCTCCTCTGGCAGTGAGGTCTGGGAGACTCCCTGCTCTCTTGGTCCAGGTAGGTTCCTAGCCACAGGGTGTGCCTTCCTTCCTTCTGCTGCCACCTGGTTTCTCACAGGACCTCCAGCTGCCTGTAGTCTGTGTGCTTTTCCAGCCACGTTTCTCTGAGGCTTCGCCTCTGCTGCTTCCTGCTTCTCTGACACGCCCACTGCTTCACTCTGAGGAATCACAGCACTCCCTTCTCTCTGGGGAATCACAACACTCCCTTCTCTCTGGGGAATCACAGCACTCCCTTGCTGGAGCTACCCTCCGGCTTTTATCTCTCTGTTCCCTGCAGGCTGGCTCGGCTTTCTTGCCCAGGTGAGTGTAATCAAGCTCTGAGCTTGCTGTTACGTCAGAGCTTGGGTGTGTCAGCTCTGCTCCTCTCTTTCCCTGTTTCTCATGGGCTGTATATGCTGGCTGACTAACAGTTTCAAAGGTAAATTCCTCCTTTCTATCTATTTGCATAGGTTCTGTGTGGGCTTCTATATCACATATCCCCTCCCTTAAGATATTACAGGCTGGTGAATCCACATTCTCACAGCTCGTAATCCGTGATAATGCATCCGCATTAAGATGCAATCTGCCCGCTCTGTGCTGCACTGTAAAATTAAAGGCCTGTAACGCCAAGTGCCACCGAGTCAGACGAGCGTTATGGTTCTTCATGTTGCTCAACCACTTCAGGGGAGCGTGATCCGTGATCAATACAAATTTACGCCCAGTGAGGTAAAACCTAAGGGCCTCTACTGCCCACTTAAAGGCCAAACATTCTTTCTCTATTGTGGAGTAGTTTCCCTCCACCTTGGACAGCTTTCTACTGAGATATATCACGGGGTGTTCAGTGCCTTCAAACTATTGAGAGAGGACCGCTCCCAATCCTGTCTCCGAGGCATCTGTTTGGACCATGATAGGTCGTCCAAAATCCACACCGCGTAGCACCGGGGCTTTGCACAGCTTCCCCTTCAGCAGTATAAACGCCTTCTCAGCCTCCGTTGTCCATTTTATGTTGTTCGGGGCGTTCTTCTTCAACATATCTGTGAACCTGGCGCTCTCCTCTGCAAAACGGGGAATAAACCGGCGATAATAGCCTATGAAGCCCAAGAAACTCTTTAGTTGCTTCTTGTTTGTCGGTCTAGGAAAATTCTTTACGCTCTCTATTTTGCTCAGCAAGGGCCTGACCATTCCTTTCCCGACCATATGTCCCAGGTATTTTACTTCTTCTCCTGCAAACAGGCACTTTCCTGGGTTTAGCGTCAGCCCTGCCCGTCTCATGGCTCTTAAAACGGCTTCTACCCTGGGCAAATGTTGTACCCAGCTGGTACTATGTACGATGATTTCATCCATGTACGCTACCGCGTACTCATGGTGGGGCCTTAAAACCTGGTTGATCAGCCTCTGGCACGTCGCTTCTGCCCCATGTAAGCCGAAAGGCATCCTACGAAACTGGAACAAACCAATTGGAGTACTAAAGGCAGTCTTTGGTCTGGATTCCCGGGTTAGTGGTATCTGCCAGTATCCTTTGGTCATATCGAGTGTGGTTAGATACCGGGCTTGACCCAGTCGATCTAATAACTCCTCGATACAAGGCATGGGGTAGGCGTCGAAGAGTGAAATGGCATTCACCTGCCTGAAGTCAATGCAAAAACGTAGGGTCCCATCAGGTTTTGGTACAAGGACAATGGGGCTACACCAAGGACTTTTTGACTCCTCTATAACGCCCATGTTAAGCATCTCCCGTACCTGGGCTATCACCTCCTTTTTCCTGGCCTCAGGTAACCTATAAGGCCGCTGCCTAACCACCTTCCCCGGCGTTAGGACATCGGTAAACTTCGCCAGCAATCTGGCCAACTCTTGCCTCTGCTGTAAGGACAGTTCTGCGCCTACCCTAGGCGCCGTGTTTTCCTTACAATCCGCGAGTTGTGGACCTAAATCGTCCTCTACTTTTTCTTCGGCCATGGCTGTCAGACCGTTCCCTTCTTTTTGCTCGGTGGACCCGAATCCTCCAGCTCGTAGGGGTCAGTAGTGGCACCTCTTCCAAGGAGGGGTACCCGACCCTTTCACAGATGATTTGAGCCACCCTATCACCCACCTTTATCTTAAAATCCTGATCCCCGAAATTGCAAAAAAATGCAATGTGTGCCTTTGAGTCAGTCCTGACTCCTGGTGACCCAGAAGCTCCTGGGTTTTCTTGGCAGTGTCACCGGAAGTAGATTGCCAGGCCTTTCTTCTGAGGCAATGGAGGGTTAAGTGACTTGCCCAAGGCCACAAGGAGTGCTAGTGGGAATTGAACCCTGGTTGCTTGGTTACCAAGCCAGTGTTCTAACCACTAGGCTACTCCTCCACTCCCTGAAATTAAAAAGTAGTATTTTGACCACTCCCCTGTAGTCAGGGTCTATAACTCCCGCGCCGACATCTATAAAATGTTTGGATGCCCGTGTCTATTAAGGCCTTCCCTTGCTTAGGAATCACGTCCTCTACGGCGCTGAACAAGTCATACCCCGCAGCCTCGGGTGAGGCCCTCTGCGGCCTCTGCGCCATAGAGGACACTTTGCAGAATTTTAGTACGAATCCAGATTTTACGGGTGGTTCGACTTTCACTGGGGCCTTTGGACCTGAACCCGTCCTTCTAGGCTTCGCAAATAGAGGGCTGGGAACTACCGTCACCATGGCCTCCCCCTTTGGACTATCCTCCTGTTCTCTCCCTTTCCTACCCTTCTTTTGTGTGGGAAGCTCTTCCAATGCGTCTCCTGCAAGTCCACCCTCCTCTTCTGGGGGTTCCTCACCCTCTGTTGGGGGCTCAACTGTTTCCCCCGGGGGTCCAGCTTGTATCTCGGAGGTTCTTACCTGGGACCTAGTGGAGACCATCCCCTCCTTTAGGTGTAGGCCTTTCTCCATCCCTCTACAAAATGGGGGCCAATCCCTCCCCAGGACAATTTCATGGGGCAGTTTAGGGACTACTGCCACTAGAACCTCCTTCCTTGTTCCTAACCCCTTTACTGAGATTCTATACAGCGGGTAAAAGGTGTATGCTCCATGTATGCATTGAATCTTCACCCTACCTTCGGGTTGGCTCGGTACTGACCCGCTGTGGGCTTGTATAGCCTGCCAGAGTTTTCTTGAGACCATACTCTGGTCAGCCCCCGAGTCAAGCAATGCACTAGCTAAAACGCCTTGAACTTCCACACATAGAAGAAAACCTTCCTGTACCCGTTTGCTATTATCAATTATTAATGCGGTACGCATCATACAATCCCTTTGCATGTGACCCATTTTACCACATTTAAAACATCTTCCTTTTCCCCATCTTTCATCCCACTTAGGCAAACAATTAGTCACACATTTCACATTGGGCTTTGGCTCCTTTGTTGATTTTCCAAAATTTGCCTCTCCTGTCACGCTCAGAGTGCCTCCTTTTGGCTTACCAGCCATTTCGGCCTCCATGTACCGCACAGTGAGGAGAGCTGCTTCTGCTGCAGTCTGGCAATTTTGCAAAATCAAAAAGGACCTTATTTCTATAGGAACTGCTTCCATATACTGTTCTAACACAATGGCATCTACAACGGACTCGAGGGTCTTTCCCTCAGGAGCAAGCCATTTCCATGCTAAGCTCCGCACCCTTTGGCACAAAGCCTTAGGTGTTTCACCTGGTCTCAGCTTAGTAGCTCTTAGCATCCTCCTGTACATCATTGGTGTTAGACCTAACCTATCACGAACAGCTTTTTTAAGTTCATCATAATTAGTCGTAAGAGCAGCGGGCATGGCTTTATAGGACGCTAAGGCTCTCCCGTCAGGGATGTAGCAAGCCTGACTGCCCATTGCTCTACTGGCCATCCCACATTAAGGGCTACTCTCTCGAATGCCTCTATGAAGTCATCTACATTGTCCTCAACCGTCAGTTGTCCAAAAGATAAAACTCCACAGTTCTGTGGTCCTACCACACAGGCATGTTCTTGTCGTGTTTTCACGGCTGCCTTCTGGTCCTCCAGTAAGGACGCTATTAAGTCCACCATGGGCTTCTGCTGAGCCTGCAAGGCTGCAACAGCCTGTTCTTGAGCCAGCTGCGACATTTCCCTTTGCTTCTCGAACTGCGAACTCATCCATCGCAAGACTTCGTGGGGATCCATCTCTGTGCTTTCCTCTGTAGAGAAACGGAACAGAAAAACCCACCAAGTGCGGCACAACAACTGTTTTCAGAGCCTGGCTTTCTGAGTGTGCCCTCAGCACTCCTTCTCTTACGAATCCCACACCACCTATGCCCAAATATGTTTTACCTGAGCCAGGCGTAGATTCAGGTTTTGAGAAGGTGTCTTTGCGCTGGTCCGGGACCCTCTGGCCGATACTGCCAGCGAATATCCAGGCTGCTCCTCAGGAACGCAGTTCCGCTGTTTTCCAGTTGTATTCCACACGCACAAAAATCCAAAAATCCTCAAAACTACGCCACTTGTAAACGGGTGCCAGGCCTTCACCTAGGGTGCGAAGGTTGGGGTACCCTGATATCATCTGTTAGCAAATAATAGTCGTAAGTCGAGTGTTCAAGGCAAAACATAACAAGAAATTTATTCCCCTTCCCAAAGGATTTTTTTAAGTGCAAAACAAAACATGGGAAACAAACAACTTCTTCTGAAAGAAAAATATCTTCTTTTTCTTTGCTATATTCAAAACTTAGCATAAAGACTCAATGTTGTCTGCAAGGCATAGCAAACAATCCATAGGAGCATATTCGGGTTCACTAGTGCTACACTCCCATTGCATATCCTCACATTCAGTGTGTGTGGGGTTTGGCTTCAGACCTTTACTGCTGTCTTTGGAAAAACCCCTCGCTGAGAACTCGGGTATCTCATAAGAACACCATTCCATACAGTGGGGTTTAAAAGTACCTGTAGCTGTAGTGTTTCTTCCCCGGCTCTCCTTTTGTTCCCTCCAGTTAGCAGGAACTCCTTTATAACTTTCTGCTGACACTTCTTGTGTTGAGCAGTGCCCTGGCCCTCTGTTCCGAACAGAACTTCTGGCTTTCCTTATTATAGTGTTAGGCTCCCACCTGTATGAATGCTGAAGCCTCCACTCTGGCAGTGAGGTCTGGGAGACTCCCTGCTCTCTTGGTCCAGGTAGGTTTCTATCTACAGGGTGCGCCTTCCTTCCTTCTGCTGTCCTGGCTTCTCTCTCTGAGCTGCCACCTGGTTTCCCACAGGACCTCCAGCTGCCTGTAGTCTGTGTGCTTTTCCAGCCACGTTTCTCTGAGGCTTCGCCTCTGCTGCTTCCTGCTTCTCTGACACGCCCACTGCTTCTCTCTGAGGAATCACAGCACTCCCTTCTCTCTGGGGAATCACAACACTCCCTTACTGGAGCTACCCTCCGGCTTTTATCTCTCTGTTCCCTGCAGGCTGGCTTGGCTTTCTTGTCCAGGTGAGTGTAATCAAGCTCTGAGCTTGCTGTTACGTCAGAGCTGGGGTGTGTCAGCTCTGCTCTTCTCTTTCCCTTTTTCTCATGAGCTGTATATGCTGGCTGACTAACAGTTTCAAAGGTAAATTCCTCCTTTCTTTCTATTTGCATAGGTTCTGTGTGGGCTTCTACATCACACTATGATGATGTTGAGCGAAGACTGTAAAGTGGAGGCTGACAATTGGATTAGACAAATGTGACTGTGGGCTTCTATAGAAAATGCAGCATTTGTTTCATTGCTGGATGCTGCTGCTCTCATGTACCACTGCTGACTTGGTAATGGCTAATAATTTAACCTACTGACTGCACAGAGATACAGTAACATTATTCGACAGTGACACATTCTGATAATGATGACCACTGAACTGGATAGTTTGGATGAAACATGTGTGGTGTACAATTCTTTTTTCATTAATAAATGGTTTTAGTTTTGTTATTTTTAATTTATCTTATGGATTACAGAAACCTATAATTTTTATGATATCTACTAACCACTGTAAATAGCCCACCCTGTATATAGCTCAAACAAATCAAGCACCCAACACATCCCTCACACAACTAAGTTTTATCCTCACTGCATGTACAACACACACACTTTACCTGATTGCTTGCTGTGATACCACCTTGATTATTAAGATAAGGCGGTTTAGAAATACTGTTAAATAAATAAATAAATAAATGTATTATATGATAATGAGGAAAATAGTTAAGAAAAAACTAAAAGGAGCAGTTGAAAGGTTAAAGACTTACATCAAGCTTGGGTGTTGTTTAAAAATACTATCTTGCAAGCCCAGACCAGCTGTATTCCATGCTTAAATAAAAGTGGAAGGAAGTCCAAAAACTGCCAGCATGGTTTAAAGGTGAGGTCAGAGAGGTTGTTGTTGCCAAAAAAGCATCTTTCAGGAAATGGAAAAAAGAGCCAAATGACGAAAACTGGAAACAGCACAAGCCATGGCAAGTTAAATGCAAGGCATTGATAAAGCAAGCAAAGAGAGAATTTGAGAAGAATCTTGCTGTGGAAGCAAAAACACATAATAAAGACTTTTTCAAGTACATTTGTAGCAAAAAGCCTGTGAGAGAGTCACTTGGACCATTAGATAATAGAGGGGTAAAAGGGGCAGTAAGAGGGGACAAGGCTATAGCAGAGAGACTGAATGAATTTTTTGCTTCGTCTTTACTGAGGAAGATGTAGGGATGTTACCCATGACTGAAGTGGTATTTAAAGGCAATGTTACAGAAGAATTGAAAGAAATATCACTACACCGGGAAGATGTATTACAACTATTTGATAAACTGAAGAGTAGCAAATCACCTGGACCAGATGGTATACATCCAAGGGTGTTGAAAGAACTGAAATATGAGATTGAAGACCTGCTATAAGTAATCTGTGAACTATCATTAAAATCATCTGTAATACCTGAAGATTGGAGGATCGCCAATATGACGCCAATTTTTAAAAAGGGTTCCAGGGGTGATCCGGGAAACTACAGATTGGAGAGCCTGACGCCAGTACCGTGAAAAATGGTAGAAACCATCATAAAGAACAAAATTACTCAGCATGTAGATAGTCATGGCTAAATGAGAGACAGCCATACATGGCTTTAGACAAGGAAGATCTTGTCTTACTAATCTGTTATGTTTTTTTGAAGGTGTGGATAAACAGGTAGACAAAGGTGAGTCAGTTGATATAGTGTATCTGGACTTTCAGAAAGCTTTTGACAAGGTCCCTCATCAGAGACTTTTTGCAAAACTAAAAAGTCATGGGATAGGAGGTGATATACTATTGTGGATCAGGTACTGGTTACACAATAGAAAGAAGAGGGTAGGGCTAAATGCCAATTTTCCCAATGGAAAAAGGTGAATAGTGGAATACCCAAGGGATCTGTGCTGGGTCCGCTGCTTTGTAATGTATTCATAAATGACCTGGAAAAGGGAATATTGAGTGAGGTTATCAAATTTGCAGATGACACAAAACTAAAGTTGTTAAAACCCAAGACGATTGTGGAAAATTGCAAGAGGATCTTGATAAATTGGAAGACTGGGCATCCAAATGGCAGATAAAATTGAATGTGGACAAGTGCAAAGTTATGCACCTAGGAAGGAACAACCCAAACTATGGTTACACGATGCAAGGTTCCACATTGGGAACCATCACTCAGGAAAAAGATTTAGGCGACATCATGGATAACATGTTAAAACCCTCCGCCCAGTGTGCAGCGGCAGCCAAGAAAGCAAATAGAATGCTAGGTATCAAAGGGAAGGAATGGAGACTAAAACAAAGGATATCATCATGCCTCTGTATCGTTTCATGGTGCGACTGCACCTTGAATATTATGTGCAATTCTGGTCGCCGTATCTTAAAAAGGATATAGCGTTATTAGAAAAGGTACAGAGAAGAGCCATCAAAATGGTAAAGGGGATGGAAGAATACTCCTATTAAGAGATGCTAAAAAGGTTAGGGCTGTTCAACCTGGAAAAAGACGGCTGAGGGGAGATATGATAGAGGTCTATAAATTAATGAATGGAATGGAATGGGTAAACGTAGATCGATTGTTTATGTCATCAGAATATAAAAAGTCTAGGGGACATGCAATGAAGCTACAGGGTAAACTATTTAAGACTAATAAGAGAAAATATTTTTTCACTCAATGTGTAATCAAACTCTGGAATTTGTTACCAGAGGATGTAGTAAAAGCTGTTAGTGTAGCTGGGTTTAAAAAAGGTTTGGACAAGTTCCTGGAGGAAAGGTCAATAAACCATTATTAAAAAGGGACACGGGATATCACTGCTTGACTCAATACAAGCACTGAGGAACCTGTGTCTTTTGGGGAAACTGCTAGGTACTTATGACCTAGATTGGCCACTGTTGGAAACAGGCTACTGGGCTTGATGGACCTTGGTCTGACCCAGTATGGCATATCTTATGTTCTTATGGTCCACTTTATATCTTGAAGAATTGGGAAGGTGCAGTATTGAATTGCTTGACCAATCTAAATAAATGTCTCTCTGGAAATGGGCCAATTTCTTCTTGTCACAAGTTTGCCCTGATTTACCCCATTCTTAAGAAATCCTCTGGCAAAAACTGATCAGATTATACACCCATCTCAAACTTGTCATCTACGAGAGGGGGCTGATAAGTCTCTGGCCTTGCAACGAAACAGAAAACTACAGGTACACTTCAGTTCTGGAGGTCCGAATGATCTCTCTGCAGTTTCATTTTATAATTACAATGAACATTAGTATAGGGGAAAGAGGATGAACTTTAAGAATTTATATTAAACATTCTGTGAACATAACTTTAACAACAGTATGTGTCCTTACTCCATTTGTGGCCTAAGTAGAGGGGTGGTTGTAGCCGATAATTGGGGTGGGAGTAGGGGTTGTGGGAGGGTAAGGAGATGGTGAAGAGATGGTGTTTGTATCAGCTTGGAGGGGGAAGGGGATGGCTGAATAGGGAGGGGGTAAATTGGGAAGGGTTTTGTAGTGTTTGCAGTCTTTTTTAGGTGTCTGTTCCAAAGAATTCCCAGAAGAGGTTTGTTTTTAGTTTCTTGCATCACTCAGTTATGTCATTGATGGATCTTAAATTGTTTGGTAGAGTGTTCCAGATTGATGGGCTGTATATGGAGAACGTTCTGTTGCATGTTTCTTGTGAGCTTTTAGCTTTGACCCTCTTTCTGACCCAATCACATTGGTGGGAACAGAGCTCCCTTGCATATAGATGCAAGTTGTGCGGGTAGCTCTGTTCGTGGGCAGGAGGGGGTGGGCTGAGGGAGCAGCGAAGGCAGGCAGTGGGTGGTGTTATGACCCCAGATGTACAGGGCCAATTCCATAGTCAGCCCTGTACATCCGGGGTCGGCCATGTAAATGGAATACGTCACCCTGGATATCTGGGGATGCCAGAATCAAGGCACAAAAGGTAGGTGAGGGGGTGCAGGGAGATTCCCAAGGCCTAACCCTGGCCATGGAAGTCCAGATCAGGTGTCAGGCTTCAGGGAAAGGGAATCTTGGGGTTCAGCCAACAATCACGACTCCTGCATGTTTTTTACTGCAGGCCCGGGGTGCAGATGGGGCAGGGGGACCTGAAGACTTTTCCCACAGCCCAACCCTGGCCTTAAGAGGCCGAATCAGGGGCTGGGCTGCGGGGAATGAAGCTAGGAAGCCGGCGGCTGGCATCGCAGCTCTCCAATGGATTCGCAGTGCCATGGCAATATGATGCCATGGCGCCGCGGCTCCATTGAAGAGCTTTGACTGAGCTGGCCTGGAAGGTCCTGTACCTGCAGGACTGAATGGCAGTCCTGGCCTGCACGTACAGAACTGTTCGCGATTCTGATCCCGCGGGGCTAGACATGCCCCGTGGGATCAGAATCGCGATCCTCTCTGTATGTCCGGCTCAAAAGTTGCTGATATGTCGAGAAATATTAGGATGCATCCTTGTTCTGCCTTTTCTATGCCTTTAATTATTGTCTTTGTTATAGAGGTGAGTAAGGTTTCTACACTATAATTGGGTCCGAACCCATGTTGCTGGTGATCGAGGGGGGTGAATGTGTTGATGTGGTCTTGTAGCTGGAGTTGTACTCCTTTTTCAATTATTTTGGCTAAGAAGGGGAGGCTGGCGATGGGTCTATAGGAACTCAGTAGCTTGGGGTAGAATGAAGATTTTGTTAGGATGGGTCTTATTGAAGTGGGTTTAAGGCTGATAGGCATGTGTCCTTGTGTGATGATTTTTTGTGTCCTTGTGTGATGATTTTGAGTATTGCAGGTGTTAGTTCATTTCTAACCATCTTGATCCATGAGATGGGGCATGGATCTAGAGGGGAGGTAGTGGTGTTGAGATTGGTCAGAATGTTTTCTAATTGTTCACTTGTGACTGACTCAAACATGATCCCCCTACATTCCTTTGTGTTTTTCTGTTGATTGTGGGACTGCTGTAGAGGTTTAGTTTGTTCTGCAGGAACATGGCTATTTCTTGTGGTTTTAGTTCTGTATTATGATGTTGCGGTGGATCCCGTGTGAAGATTTTCCTATTTCAAACAATTCTCTGGGACGATTTAGAGAGTTTAGGATGAGGTTTGTGTGGTACTCTTTTTTGCATTTGTTGATTAGGTTACAGTAATCTCTTTGTCTGACTGAGTACTCTTTGAGGTGGAGAGAATCTTTAGTGCATCTCCAATGACGTTCATAGAAGAGCCACCAAAATGGTAAAGGGGATGGAAGGATACTCCTATGAAGAAAGGCTAAAAAGGTTAGGGCTCTTTAACCTGGAAAAGAGACGGCTGAGGGGAGATATGATAGAAGTCTATAAATTAATGAACGGTGTGGAACGGGTAAACGTAGATCGATTGTTTACGTTATCAGAATATAGAAAGACTAGGGGACATGCAATGAAGCTACAGGGTAAACTATTTAAGACTAATAAGAGAAAATATTTTTTCACTCAACGTGTAATCAAACTTTGGAATTTGTTACCAGAGGATGTAGTAAAGGCTGTTAGTGTAGCTGGGTTTAAAAAAGGGTTGGACAAGTTCCTGGAGGAAAGGTCCATAAACCATTATTAAGAAGGAACCCAGGATATCAATGCTTGACCCAGTACAAGCATTGTGGAACCTGTGTCTTTTGGGGAAACTGTTAAGTACGTATGACCTAGATTGGCCACTGTTGGAAACAGGATACTGGGCTTGATGGACCTTGGTCTGACCCAGTATGGCATATCTTATGTTCTTATGTTCTTATGAGTAAGAAAAAGGAAAAAGTAAGTTGTGAATTAATGAATATGAGTATACATTAGTTTAAGTGGGAAATATTTCATCTATTGGGAATGAGTCTCCAAAGTACTCTATAAATAAGTGAGTTTTAAGATCTTTTCGAAATGCTGAAAGATCTGTGATATCTCTGAGTTTATCCGGCAGAACGTTCCATATTAAAGGAGCATTGAAGCTGAATGCCCTATTTGTTGTAGTTTTATTGAGTTTTGAAAAGTTGTTTGGAACAAGTAGTGTGTTCAGGTTCCTTTGTCTCACTGTTCTGATCCTTGAATGAATTGTCAGTAGATCAGTTAGATATGATGGGGCTATATCTCTTATCAGTTTGAACTGTAGTTTCTTTTATTTCCGAGGAGTACGATGGTGCTTGGAGTTTTCTTGCACAGTTATCCCCTTCATTATTTAGGGTGTAATTATCAGTAGCAGCGATCACCATTTTAATTTATATGTCAGCGCTGGCACTTAAATTAATAAATACATTCAGCATCACTCTATGTATAGTTGGCAGCATGAATATACATGTAGTATGATGATGACCACCGCCATACTCTGCTCATTTTAGGCCTGCTACTTGGCAGGCCTAAACAAATATTTGGATATTGCCCTCGCTACACCCTTCCTCTGCCCCGCACTTTATTCTTATTATATTTATTTATTTAAAAAAGCATATATGCAACAGTTAAAGCAGTGTCTAATTAATGCTTTAACCTCTAGGGGAGCCACCGGTTAGAGCAGTGGGCTGTAAGCAGGGGAAGCAAATCTCACTGATGCTCTATTTCCTCTTGCACCAAAGATGTGCCTAGGAGAAAAGGGACAGGATGGGCCTGGTAGTTTACTTATTTATTTCAAACATTTCTATCTCGCCATATGCTAAAATGCATCCAAGGCGACTTACAAAATTTTAAAAGTCCGAACAGTTTAACACAGAAAACACTAACGAATCTATTTTCCCTCCCCTATCCTCCTGCCCATATTGCCTCAACCTAGCCCTGCCTCTTAACATCAATAAATATAAAGATTACTCAATTAATGTGAGAATTATTTTTAAATAGTTTCCAACTCTTAAAAGAGACTTGTTAACACAGCGATGCTCTTCTATGAAACTTGATCATTTATTGTGGGTAATTCTATGAGTTCTGATTAAAGAAAAAGTCAGTGGCTTACCCCTGAAGAAACGTTTTTGTGAAACGTAGTAGCGCTATGGCTGACGTTGGGATTTTCCTGCTTCAAGAAAGATAAGCCTGACTATCTTATAACAACATTTTAATATAAACAAAAAATTACAAAAAACATTATAACAATTGATAAAGAATTGAAGAATAAGGGGTCATTGATGCAATTTGGAGCAAGTTGGTAGAAAAATACAATTACCATAGCTCTTTGAAGTCTGAGACCCAATGATAAATTAACAACTTTATGGCTGTGTTAACAAGTCTCTTTTAAGAGTTGGAAACTATTTAAAAATAATTCTCACATTAATTGAGTAATCTTTATATTTATTGACTTAACGGCATTATTACTCTATAAGATAGGACCATTTTTTGTTTGCTGCCTCTTAACATGACTGCAGAAACGAAAAGGTCTTCACAGCTTTCCTAAATACTACCAGATTTTGTTCCTGCTTCAAGCATACCGGAAGCTTATTCCACCACAAAGCAGCTACCACAGAGAAAAACCTCTTCCTCCATTTCTTCAAATGTACCTGCTGGAGGCCTGGGCCCACTAAACACTGGCCCTGACCGGACTGCAACTCCTAACCTCCATCAGATATCCAGGCCCCTGACCTCTCAACACCTTAAACGTTACTCAACTGGGAGCCAGTGAAGCTGAGCCAACACATCAGCTACCAACTCTTTTCGACTGCGTCCCTAAACCACTCTCACTGCTGCATTCTGAACAACCTACAGCTTCTGCAATTGGTACTTTGGTAACCCAACATACAATAGATTACAATAATCTAGTACTGACATTACCAAGGCCTGACTCAACAGGCACATCACCCCCACATCCAAAAATGGTCACAACTGTTGCACCAGACGCAACTTACTATATGCTACTCATACCAAATTCAACACCTGGGAGTGGAGATCCACTCCCAAGTTCTGTATTTATAAGAACAAAGATATGCCATACTGGGTCAGACCAAGGTCCATCAAGCCAACAGTGGTCAATCTAGGTCACAGGTACCTAACAGTTTCCCCAAAAGATACAGGTTCCACAATGCTTATATCAGGTCAAGCAGTGGATTTCCTGGGTCCCTTTTAATAATGGTTTATGGACCTTTTCTCCAGGAACTTGTCCAAACCTTTTTTAAACCCAGCTACACTAAAAGCTTTTACTACATCCTCCGTTAACAAATTCCATTGTTTGATTACACGTTGAGTGAAAAAAAAATTTCTCTTATTAGTCTTAAATAGTTTACCCTGTAGCTTCATTGCATGTCCCCTAGTCTTTCTATATTTTGATGGTGTAAACAATCGATCTACGTTTACCCGTTCCACTTCGTTCATTAATTTATAGACCTCTATCATATCTCCCCTCGGCCGTCTCTTTTCCAGGTTGAAGAGCCCTAACCTTTTTAGCCTCTCTTCATATGGGTATCCTTCCATCCCTTTTACCATTTTGGTGGCTCTTCTCTGTACCTTTTCTAATCACACTATATCCTTTTTAAGATACGGCGACCAGAATTGCACACAATATTCAAAGTGTGGTCACATGATGGAAGGATACAGAGGCATTATAATATCCTTTGTTTTATTCTCCATTCCTTTCCTTATGATTCCTTTCCATTCCAACTTTTCACCTGCAACCCTTGGCCATTCATGCACATCCCCCTTCTCTTTTCCCCCAAACACTAATAGTTCCGAATAGTTGCTGATTCAATCATTAGGCATGTAGATAGCTGGGTGGATGGTAGATGTGAGGATTATCTGGTCTCTTGCCTGCCTGGTGCGGAAGTGGTGGATCTCATGCATCAAAGAGATAAGAATTTAGATAGTGCTGGGGAGGAGCTGTCTATCTTGGTACATGTGGGCACCAATGACATAGGAAAGTGTGGGAGGGAGGTTCTGAAAGCAAAGTTTAGGCTTTTAGGTAGAAATATTAAATCCAGAACTTCCAGTGTGGCATTCTCAGAAGTGCTTTCCGTTCCGTGTGTTGAGGAGATGCATGTGTGGATGAAATGATGGTGCAGGCAAGAAGGTTTTAGATTTGTTAGGCATTGGACATCATTCTGAAAAGATGGACTCCATCTTAAACAGGGTGGAACCAGACTGGTAGTGCTTATCTTTGAAATGGTGATAGAGTGTCCAGGAGTGCATGGTTCCATATTAGGAGCCATTACCAAGGAAAGGGATCTAGGTGTTGTTGTGAATGACAGGTTGAAATCCTCTACTTAGTGTGTGGTGGCTGCCAAGAAAGCTAATAGAATGCTAGGAATTATAAGGAAAGGAATGGAGAATAAAACAAAGAAGTGGAGGAGTAGCTTAATAGTTCAAGTAGCAGCCTAGAGATCAAAAGAAGCATGGTGTGAATCCCACTGGCGCTCCTGTTGGCCTTGCACAAGTCTTTTTATTTTTTTATTCTTTATTTTTTATTGTTTTCTTTCAAATTCAGTACATACTTTCCAGCACCACTAGTGACATTATCTCTCTCATAGACTTATATATTGTCTTAAAGCGTGATACGCCCTTATAAATGTAACAAGAGAATGTCTTTTCCATCAGCTTTTTCAGCACCCACCTCTTTGCCTATTACCATAACATTAACATTTCCATTAACAATCATCATAACAAAAAAAACAAAAACGGATTAAGTAGAACATTTAGGACTAATCATAGAAAATAGTTTTTCACTCAGTGCATAATTAAGCTCTAGAATTTGTTACCAGAGGATGTAGTAAAAACTGTTAGTATAGCTGGGTTTAGAAAACGTTTGGACAAGTTTCAGGAGAAAAAGTCCATAAACCATTATTAGAGTATACTAGAAGAAATCCACTACTTATCCTATGGATCTGAAAACATTTTGGGATCCTGCCAGGTACTTACGACCTTGACTGGCCACTGTTGGGAACTCAGTATTACAGGTCATATGTTCTTATATTCTTATGGAATAGGGTAATTTGAGAAACTAAAGAATAGAAAATTATCTGGGTGCTAAAAGAACTGAAAAATGAAATTTCCGACATACTGTCATTAAAATCATCTGCAGCACCTGAAGATTGGAAAGTGGCCAGTGTAATGCCAATTTTCAGAAAGGGTCCAGAGGTGATCCGGGAAAACTACATACCGGTGAGCTTGACATCAATACTGGTCAAAATGGTAGAAACTCTTATAAAGAACAAATTACTGAATGTATAGATAGTCATGGTTTAATAGGACAAATCCAACATGCATTTAGCCAAGGAGAGTCTTCCTCGCCGATCTGCTACATTTTTTGAAGACGTGAATAAACATGTGGATAAAGGCAAGCTGGTTGATATAATGCACTGTATCTGGATTTTAGGAAAGCCTTTGACAAAGTCCCTCATGAGAATTCCTGGGCAAATTAAAATGTGATGGCATAGGGGGCAAAGTCCTGTTGTGGATTGGGAATTGGTTAAAGGACAGAAAACAGAGAATAGGGCTAAATGAACTATTTTCTCAGTGGAGGAAGTTAAATAGCGGAGTGCCCCAGGCAGAGCTCAAGGGTTTCTGCTTCCCCCCCCCCACCAGCCACCTGGCCATGGCACCCCTCCAGCCCTGCCACCGAGCCGCTGCCGTCCCCTCCACCTCCAATTCTATCTTAGGGGGTGAGGGGGGGGGGGGAAACTTTGCTTGGTAGCAGTTTAAAAGCAGAAGCTTTGCGCCACCACCAATTCCATCTTTGGGGGTGGGGGTGGGGGGCAAATTGGCTTGGTGGCAGTTTAAAAGCAGTGGCTTTGTGCCACTGCTTTGGTGCCCATGGTAGGCTGTGTGCTTTGGCACACATGGCCTGCTGCTTCTGACCCTCTTTCTGATGCAACTTTCTGTCATAGGGGGGCCAGAAGCGGCAGGTCATGTCTGCCAAAGCACATGGCCTGCTGTGGACACCATGCTTTGCCACACACTGAAGTCTGCCACCCTAGGCACCAGTGATCTATACTTGGCCCATTGCTTTTTAACATATTTATAAATGACTTGGAAATGGGAACAACAAGTGAGGTGATCAAATTTGTAGATGACAATAAATTATTCAGAATTGTTAAATAACAAGAGAATTGTGAGAAATTGCAAGAGAATTTTGAAACATTGGGACACTGGGCATCCAAATGGCAGATGAAATTTAATGTGGACAAGTACAAAGTTATGCAGGTAGGAAAGAGCAATCCTAACTATAGCTGTATACTAGGCTCCACATTTGGAATCACCATGCAGGAAAAGGATCTAGGCATCATTGTGGATAATACATTGAAATCCTCTGCTCAGTGTGCACCAGCAGCCGAGAAAGCAAATAGAATGCTAGGAATCATAAAGAAACGAATAATGAATAAAAGAGGGAATATCATAATGCCTCTGTGTGGCTCCATGATACGACCGCATCTGAGTGTTGTGTGCAGTTCTGGTTACTGCATCTCAAAAAGGATACAGGTGGAATTAGAAACGTTAGAGAGAAAGGTGACCAAAATAATAGAGGGGATGGAACGATACTCTATGAGGAAAGATTAAAGAGTTTAAGACAGTTCAGTTTGGAGAAGAGACAGCTCTTAAATGTTCTGTTGCTGCCAGTGTAGCACTTGTATCATTGGGCCAGTATACCCCCTCTATGATTCACTCAGCACCAACCTAGCTATAGCATTTTGCAGTAGAGATAAATTTATAAAGTCATTTCAGCATTCATGTAGCCACATACGCATATAATGAGCTCTCATAAAAATACCAACCAGTGTAAGAGAACACACTTTGGCATGAAGGCACATACTTTGCTGGTAGGTCCAGCCAGGGGCACAGTCTGGGCATAGTGTGGATGGAGTTTGCATGTAAAGGACAAGTGAATATTTACATCTGCTAGCTAGCAGGTGTAAGTGATCACACCTACATTCAAGCTGCATGCGCTGTCACATAGGTCAGTATTTTCTAAAGACAAGTAGGTGTCTGCTTGTCTTGTTTAAAAAGTGTCCATGTACGCACCTCCGCATGGTTTTTCCTAATCAATCTACCTGGTAGCCCTTCCAACAATACATGCAGATATCTAAGTGAGATGTAGTTAAAGTCTATGTCACTCTAACTAATCAAGTCATCCTTAGTTAGATATAGCTTCAATCTTCTATCCAGTCTTAGCTTCAAATTTGCTTTCTAGACCACCATCAACATGTAACACTCCACTGTAAAATGCCACCCCAAGATCTCTAACCTTCATTCTTCCAAATCTGAGGTACGTTTTTTCATACTCTCTATGTGCCCCTGAAACTGCAACATTCTTGATTTGCTCCCAGAGCCCCACGAACCTCGCTTCCAGAGTTCTTACTATTGTGGCTGAGCTATCTTCCACTGTTAAGGCTGCAGGGTCAGTCTGGGGAATACTAGGCCCTGGATCCACTATCTTAGATTCTCCAACTCATTCTCTCTCTCAATCAGGACCCTCAAAATACTCCATTTCAGCAGGAATCACTGTCACCACATTGGTCTCACAAAACCAGGATAGCAGCTAAACCAAAAGTTGAGCTAGTTAGCATGAAATGTCCCTGGGAGCCCCAGATCACAGAGGAAATGCAAATTCCCTAGCTCATGATGTCATACGACTCCCCCCCATCCTTTTCTTTAGGCTGACACATTACCCTATCCAATGTAAAGGGCAAATTATAGCCTGATTGATCAACACTTTCATCTTCATAACCTCAGACTTAGCCCCATTGATTGTCTCACAGTCACTGGGACATGGCCTACAAAAATAATTGAGCATTCTCCCCTCCCCAAAGACTGGAAGTACACATCAAAACAGTAAACATGACACGACTGAGCCTTGGGGCACCCTACCAACATCCACCTTGGGGCAATTGACACATTTTCAGCCTATTATCCATATAGGGCAGGGATTCCCAAACCTGCCCTGGGGCCTCCCCAGCCAGTTGGGTTTTCCGGATATCCACAATGAATATGCATGAGAGAGATTTGCATACAATGGAGGCAGGGTATGCAAATCTCTCTCATGCATATTCATTGAGAATATCCTGAAAACCGGAATGGCTGGGAGGCAGGTTTAGGAACCCCTGATATAGGGGCTGATTTTATAAGGAATCGCATAAAGATACACGCCATTTACATTTATACATTACTTATTTTCAAGGAGGTGTGCATATGACTGGGCTCAGTTTCTTTGCTTTTGCTGACAGCATTTTCACTGCGAGCCTCCATATTAGCTTTCTGATTTGATCAGACTTTTCCCTGTGGTTCTCTATATTTCTTTATTGTCAGTGTATGTCTTTATCTGCATCTTTGTAAGTGACCCTACTGTCTGCTCCCTGTTATTTGCTGCTGTCTAGTCCTAGCTCAGCGATGGCGAACCTATGGCACGCGTGCCAGCTGTGGCACGCGAAGGCCTTGCAGCTGGCACGCGGGAAGGTCGCAAATTGAGATATGCCGGCTCATGGCAATTAAAAAAAAAAAAAAAAGCTGGCCGTGGCGGCATGGAGTGTCCCGCGGGGCTCCCTCTGCCCGGCGGGACTCTCCCGGCGCGACTCAGCCCCTCTCTGCAGGCTTGCAGATACGCGAAGGGAGAGAGAGTCTCCCTCGCGTCTCTGTTAAGCCCGCAGGGGCTGATGGGAAATTTCCCATCTGCCCCTGCGGGCTTAACAGAGACGCGAGGGAGACTCTCTCCCTTCGCGTATCCCTCCCTCGCGTATCTGCAAAGCCGGCAGAGAGGGGCTGAGTCCCGCCGGGAGAGTCCCGCCGGGCAGAGGGAGCCCCGCGGGACACTCGATGCCGCCGCCGCGGCAGCGGCCAGTTTTTTTTTTAATTGCCATGAGCCGAGGGGGGGCGGGTAGGACTGGCAAAGGGCTAGGGAGGGAGGGGGGTTAAGACTGGCAAAGGGCTAGGGAGGGAGGGGGGTTAAGACTGGCAATGTGGTAGGGAGGGAGGGGGGTTAAGACTGGCAATGGGCTAGGGAGGGAGGGAGGGGGGTTAAGACTGGCAATGGGCTAGGGAGGGAGGGAGGGGGTTAAGACTGGCAATGGGCTAGGGAGGGAGGGAGGGGGTTAAGACTGGCAATGGGCTAGGGAGGGAGGGAGGGAGGGGGGTTAAGACTGGCAATGGGCTAGGGAGGGAGGGAGGGGGGTTAAGACTGGCAATGGGCTAGGGAGGGAGGGAGGGGGTTAAGACTGGCAATGGGCTAGGGAGGGAAGGGGGTTAAGACTGGCAATGGGCTAGGGAGGGAGGGAGGGGGGTTAAGACTGGCAATGGGCTAGGGAGGGAGGGAGGGGGTTAAGACTGGCAATGGGCTAGGGAGGGAGGGAGGGAGGTTAAGACTGGCAATGGGCTAGGGAGGGAGGGAGGTTAAGACTGGCAATGGGCTAGGGAGGGAGGGAGGGAGGTTAAGACTGGCAATGGGCTAGGGAGGGAGGGAGAGGGGTTGAAACTGGCAATGGGCTAGGGAGGGGGGGTTAAGACTGGCAGTGGGCTGGGGGGGTTAAGACTGGCAGTGGGCTGGGGAGGGGGGTTAAGACGCAGTGGGCTATGGGGGGGTTAAAACTAGCAATGGGCTGTGGGCTGATGAGGGCTGGCAATGGGCTATGGGGGGGGGGGTTAAGACTGGTAGTGGGCTGATGGGGGGGTAGGACTGATAATGGGTTATGGGGGGGCTAGAACAGGAAATGGGCTGATGGGGAGGGGTTAGGACTTGAGGTGGGCTGATGTGGTTAGGACTGGTAATGGGCTGTGGGCTGATGGGGGGGGGTTTAGGACTGGCAATGGGCTATGGGGGGCTGACTGGAAATGGGCTGATGGGGGGTTAGGACTGGTAATGGGTTATAGGGGGGGGCTTAAACTGAAAATGGGGTGATGGGGGTTAGGACTGGAAGTTGATTGACGGGGGGCTAGGACTGGTAATGGGTTGGGGTGTTGCTAGGACTGGAAATGGGCTGAGTGGAAGGGGAGGCTTGAACTGCAAATAGCTGATGGGGAAGGGGCTTGGAATGGAAATGGGCTGTGAGGGAAGGGAGCTAGGACTGAAAATGGGCTGATGGAACAGCTAGGATAGGACTGGAAATGGGCTGTTGGGGGGAGCTAAGATTGGAAATGGGCTGTGGTGGGGGCTTGAATTGAAATGGACTCATGGAGGGGCTAGAACTGGAAGTGGGCTCATGGGGGGGGGGCTTGGACTGGAATTGGGCTGAGTGCAGGGGAGCTATGATTTGACATGGGCTGATGGTGGGGCTAGGAAATGACTAGAAATGGGCTGATGGGGGGGGGCTAGGATTGAAAATGAGCTGATGAAGGGACTTGGACTGGAAATGGATGGGGGAGCTAGGACTGGAAATGGGCTGATGGGGGGCTAGGACTGGAAATGGGCTGATGCAGGGACTAGAAGGGGATGGATGCTGGGTGAGACTGGAACTAGAAGGGAGCTGATGTTGGGGGAGGATTAGAATGGGATGGGGCTGGGAGAGTAAAATGGAGAGGGGAAAAATATTTTGTGTAGGAGGGATGAAAAATCTACAATTGGCCAGGTATTGGGAGAGTAATTGGGGATTGAGGATGGAGGGGTAAAATTTGTGTGGATGAAATAGGAATGAGGAAAGAGCAAAAGGAGAAAGATTAGTATGTTAAAGCAGATGTAGAGAGAGAGAGAGAATGAAAAAAAACTAGAAGAGAGAAGAAAGGACAAATGGACAGCAGACGATGGAGAGTTAGCAGAAAACATGAAGAAACCAGAAGAAAGTGGCTGGACCAATTGCAACTGAAAAACAAATGCACAAAAGGTAGAAAGATGTTTCTTTATTTTGAATTTATT
The DNA here is from genome assembly GCA_033557465.1 of Ichthyophis bannanicus. NCBI lineage: Eukaryota > Metazoa > Chordata > Amphibia > Gymnophiona > Ichthyophiidae > Ichthyophis > Ichthyophis bannanicus. Next base: position 1,741,270,679 of record CM066032.1, on the reverse strand, counting down.
AACTGGAATATGTCAGCTCTGGGAAATGTGCATCATTAACATCTGCGCTTTGTTTGGTACAAGAGAAAATTCCTATTTGACGTTGCCACTTGTTCTCTTTCCCCAGTATTCTCTGAAATGTATTGGTTTAATATTTGCAGTGTTGCCTTTTGATAGGTAGGGTATGGTGCTTTGTGAGTCCTGGTAATGCTGTCAGGATACGGCGGGTTTGCTATGGGTTCTAAATGGGCAGCTTTTGTAGTAGTTCCTAATGTGCCTGGCGGTTGGCACTGGATTATAGTAATGTAGAAATCTTTTAGTCTTTCTTTATCCATACACTCATTAAGAGACATGTTTACTAAAAGTTAGTGTATGGTAACATTATGCAAATATTTATGCAAATAAGACCACTTATGCAAATGACGTGCTGGCACTTTGAGGAAATTCTTTGGTTTTGTGCGGCAGTTTGGGCACTCGGGCTCAAAAAGGTTAGCCATCACTGTCCTAGCTCAACTACTAACCTCTTTAATTCTTACCCCTCCTTGCCCCATCCACCCCTTGCCTGACTTTTATAGCCTTCCTGTGCTCATCACCACTATTATTCTCTCCTTCATCCTATTCCCATGACTCCACATCCCTTTCTCTTCTTAATGTTAGCTCTCCCTAATTTTCTTCCCTCGTTCCATCAACTCCAAGCCCCTACTCCTTATCACCAATGTTCCCTCTAATTTTCTGTAGGCTGTGTGCGCATAAAATATCAGCTGTGTGCAGCTTTTGAAGGAAGGTTAAATTTTTGTGCGCCACATAATGACATGCGGAGTTACATACTTTAAAATTTGTCTACACATCAGAATACAGTATGTACACCACACTGATTTTAATCAAATTAAATGAAAATAGATGATTACTAAATGAAGCGGGAAATTTCTGGTAATTACAAATCATAACTTTTAAATTTTAAGACGTCTGTGTTGTTTTCTATCAGAATCAGAGCAGTAATTTTTGTGCGCTCTGTTGTAATGTATGTGCGCTTGCTCGGCAAGGTGTGTGCGCGTGCACATGCGCACAGCTTAGAGGGAACAGTGCTTATCACCCACTACTTACTGTTCTCACTTCTTCTGCCATTTTGACATCTACCCTATCATCTGCTCTTGAATTTCACCATTTTTCTTTCCTCATTCAGCCATCTCCACTCTCTCTAAAAGAACCTCACCCATGTCACCGTCAAGCCTCTTCCTTACTCCCCATGCTCTCCTGCTCCTTCTTCTCCTTTCATTTGGGGATGTCAGTCCCAACCCTGGGCCCCTTAGACTTTTTCACATTCTCAAAGCAGATCAACAATCAACCCCAAATCTTATTCAAATCCCTCTACTTGCTCCCTTTTCTCTTCCTTTTTCATGCACCTTGTGGAATGTATGCACTGTCTATAACATGTATGATCTCTTTATCTCTAATGCTCTACATCTTCTTGCACTAACCAAGACCTGGCTTCTCCCTGAAGACTCTACTTCAGATACTGCTCTCTGTCAAGGTTACCTAGTCTGCCATACACCTCACCATCTTGGCCATGGTGGTGGGATTGGGGTGGCAGGAGGGAAGAGTGGCCTAGTGGTTGGGGGCAAGTTGCTTCAGCCCAGAGGGTGAGGGGCTCAGTTTCAAATCCCACTAGAGGACAGAAAACTTGGGCCAGAAGGACTGGGTTTTTTAGTCTCATAGGTGCTCCTTCTGGCATTGGGCAAACCACTTAACCATCTGTTCAATCAGGTGCAAAAAGATAGATTATGAGCCCTTTGGTGACAAGGGGAAAAATATATATGCAGTACCTGAATGCACACCACCTTGACAGCTAGAAAAGCAGTATATAAGCCTAGTTAAGTAACGTAGTAAATGACAGCAGATAAAGACCAGTATGGTCTACCTAGTCTGCTCTTTCATTTCTATCAGTTTCAACTTCTCCTTATGCCTCAGTCTCACTCCTTTTAAAGTCCACTCCATCAGCCTACTTACTCTGCTACCTCTCCAGGTAGCTGTCATTTATCAACTCCCTGAGAAGTCCACCTCTATCCTTCTCACTGACTTTGGCTCCTGGCATTCCTTCTTTCTGGATGCACTTTACCATTCCCTTATTCCTGGAGATTTTAAAGTTCATGTTGATGACCCCTCTGACTCATGCTTTAAAGCTCCTTTTTCTATCCTCCCCATTCAACCTCAAGCTGTGCTCTACTGCCCCAACTCACCAGCATGGCCACTGCCTCAACCTTGTCTTTTTCTCTAACTACTTGTCCTCATACCTCTTCATCCAAGTTCTTCCCTTGTCCAATCATCACCTGCTAACCTCCCTCTTAACTACCACCCACCTCAGACTTGCCCAATCTCCACCAACATGTTTAGGAATCTTCATGCCATTGACCCTTCAGCTCTATCCACTGCTGAGTATGCTGATGAGGCAATGTCTTCCTATAACACTATCCTCTGCTCTGGATGCTGTTGCTGCTCCCATTTCCATGCCCTGTAAGGTGTACTATGCCTCAGCCCTGGATGTCCTCTAAAACCCATTATCTACTTTCCTGTGCCCGCTCAGCCGAGCATTCTGGCTCAAATGATGCACTCTTGCTGACTTCCTACATTTCAAATTCATGCTAACTTCTTTCCAATTGACCAGAGTACTCGCCAAGCAAGAGTACATTGTCTATATAACTCTCTTGCCTCTAACCCTCGCTGTCTGTTTGTGACACTGAACTCTCCTCAAAATGCCTCCACCTCTGACCCCTCCTTCCCTTTCTGCCTAGGCTTTGGATGACTATTTCCATGATAAAGTCCTCAAGATAAGTCGAGTTCTCCATGGGGTCACCTCCACCCCCTTTCCCTCTCTTCACTCCCAAATCTTATCCTCAACCTCTGTCAGCCTTTCTTCCTTTTCTAAAATCAACAAGGAGGAAACCACACATCTCTCCTCTTCCAAACTTACTACCTGTTCATCTGAACCTACTCCCACTCATCTACTAAGCTCTGTCATCTTTTCCATCTGTCATACCCTCAATCTATCTCTGTCCACTGCAACTGTTCCTTCATCCTTCAAGCATGCTTTGGTTACACCTCGCCTCAAAAAAACCTTCATTAAACCCTATCTGTCCAAATTATCAGCCCCTTTACTTCTAAGCTACTCGAATGTGTGTTTCACTGCCATTGTCTTGACTTTCTCTCCTAGCAAGCTCTTCAGGATCCACTGCAATCTGACTTTTATCCTCTATATACTGAAGAAGTAGAGGAGTAGTCTAATGGTTAGAGCAACAGCTTCCTGCCTAGGAGATGTGGGCTTGATTCCCACTGGCACTTCTTGTGCCCTTGGACAAGTCATTTTACCCTCCATTGCCTTAGAAGAAAAGATCTGACAATCTATTCTTGGTTATAACTTCCCAAGAAAGCCCTGGGGCTGCTAGGTCACCAGAAGTTGGCATTGACTTGAAGGTATTTAAAAAAAAATTGTACTCTAACTGGTTTTGCTAAAGTCTCCAGTAACTTGTTCCAGGAGCCTTTACTCAATCTTCAACCTTCTTGACCTTTCTAATGCTTTTGACACTGTAGATCACCACCTTTTTCTTGATATCCTGTTCTGTCTTGGATTTAGGGGCCCTGTCCTATCTTGGGTTTTTTCTTATCTTTCTCACCATATTTTTACTGTATGTTCTACTGGATCTTCCTCTACGCTATTCTGTAAGCACATGCCTAAGTCTATTGCAGGGACTTTCAGTGTGAGCATACACAGGGGCAGAGTTTGGACAGAACATAGGCAGAGAGCAAATTTATGAACATAAGTTATAAAGTACTACAACTTTCTGAAAAATCTAAGTGTGGCCATTTACACCTTCCCTAGAGCAGGCATAGGTGCCTGCACCTAGATTTTTACACCACTTACATGCATATTAACTGCCTGGGAGTTTACAAAATTACCCTCTTTGTGGCTAAAATACACAAATAGAGAAGTTATACATTTACTGGTTGTCAGAAACATATAAGGCCCGATATTCAGTGCCAGAGGCTAATACCCCTATAGCAGCTAGCTGCCGGCACTAAACCCTAGATCCAGATATTCAGTCCTGGGCCATATCCGGCTACCGGCATTGAATATCCAGTTTGGCTGCAAAGCCTGGAAGCTTCTGAGGCTCAAGTAAGGCCAGTATTTGCTGTGCCTTACTTTAGCCATGTGTCGCTAACCCGGCAGCGGCTCGATATTGCCACTGTCTGGTTAGCGATGGATGCTGCCCTGAGACGCTCAGTTAGCATTGGAGCATGTAACAGCAGCATCCGCAAATATTCATCGGCACTAGTCATGTTAGTGCCTCTTTATATCCGGCAGAGCGGCGTCTACACAGTTTGCAGGTCCGCAAACCGTGTAAATGCCTTTGAATATGCCCCTCTTTGAATAATGATTCCTAAATATTTACTTGGTTCTATTGAGAGAATTTCTGATTAAACTTAAATCGAGACATTTAACATACAGTATGTGGATGATAATAATCAGCCGTTCGTTTCTTTAGGATGAGACTCTAATGCCTCAATAACTAGTTTGAATACTGGTTTGCCCTTGATCTCTCACTGGTTGCATGAAAATAGGCTTGTTCTACGTTCTGCTAAAAGTGAGATTCTTTTTTGTGAGGTGAGCATATCCCCTTTTCTATCCAGGAAGGGCAGTTGCCTATTAGCTTTGAAAAATGAGGTTCAGGAAGTGGTTGTGATGCTTGACACGAGTTCAGCTTTTGAACAAAATGCTGAACTGCCGCATGTCAAACTTCACTTGGTCTATTAACTCCACAGTTTTGCGGGCACTCGGTAGTCTCCCACAGACTAATGCAGCTTTATTAGCCTGGGTCTTCAACACATTGCATTTAGTCCAGAGCTGTGTGGCTTGATTGATCATAGAAGTGAACATGTTTTTCCAGTTCTTGAAGAAATGGCTATCAATTGAATATTGTTACCAATGAAAAATTCTCCCTTTTTTCATGTCTTTGGAGATGTTACAGTAGATCTTTTTCTCTCTCATCTAAAGTCCACTGGTATATCCCTACGAGAGTACATAAGGCACAAAGCCTCTCAAATTGTCTGCTTGCTCTGAGATTAGACTAATTGGGCTCGATATCCAAAACCCTTAGCCGGTTGTCTAACAGGAGGCTGGCCGGCTAAGGGCGCTGAACAGGTTATTCACTGGTGCTATCCAGACAGCAACACTGAATATTTCCACAAACCACAGCAGCACTCTCTGGTTAGTGCAGGGCTTGTCTGTGGGTGGAGAGAAGAGGTATCTGCGCTAATTGGCTATCTGATATACAGTCAGAACTTCTGTGGGCAACTTGGGCCACCTAAAAGACTGTTCTAAGTTGCTATCCACAGAATTCCCAGTGGGCTAACCAGGTAAGTGCCAGCACTTAGCTGGTTAATGCCACATAGCCATGATATTCAGCAGTAGCTCCTTTCCAGATAGCGCCGGTTTAATATCCTGCTGTGGCTAGCTGCTAGAGTGTTTAAATATGGGTCACTCTGACTATTGGCCTCATTGAATCTACAGTAGGTGATGTGCTTTTTTACAGATAGGGCACTCTTTATAGCATGCCATGCCTAGAAATCTGCAACTGGAATTAGATTATTTAGCCTTTTGGCATCATCTGAAGGCATGACCTTTTGGGTTGGCCCATAGTTAATTTTTAGCATTCTCTGAATGTATGACATTATCTGCGCCATTGGCAAATTTATTTGCTGTTGATATCTTCTTGTGATCTTTTGTCCTTCCCAGGAATTTTAACTTGTTTTATAGTTCTTTTGTTCTCAACTTCAGTCTCAAATTTTATGTTGTCATTTTTAATGTTATTATATATCCATATTTTGGTCTCCACTGCGGTGAGAAGCTTAGACTTCTGAGACTGAAAATTGAAATTGAAATTTGAGTCTCAGGTGGGCTCACCTGTCCTTTAGGTAATGTTGAAGCTGAAGAATTTCTGGCAATTCCATCTCTTGATGACTCTGTCCCTCAGAATATCTCTCTGCTCAAGATGCGGCTGCATGACATTCTTACTTAGGTAATACTGACCATAACTAAACTGCAAGTCTTTTTTTATTAAATCAAGATTTTCTAGCTTTTGCCTACCATGATGGCATTCTTCCAGGTTTTCCTTATCACAAAGTAATTAGGACCTGATTCATTAATGATCTTTTCCTGTTTTGGATCTATGGAAAAAAATCCTTTCTGAATCAGATCCTTACTGTATGTGCTGACAAGAATGCTTGCCTGACTCAAAGAGAAAATACTTTCACGGTACTAAAATAGAGCACTTACCCGGTAGCTATTTATCAGCTTTATGGTAAATGACAGAAGGCTTTGATGCTTTGACTTAGCTAATAAGCTAAATATAATCTTTCAGAAGTATTCTGAGCTGCAGCTGCTTTGAATACTAGGGATTCTAAGGTCAAATTAGGTCACTTTGCTCCAGAGTTACACTGCACTACTGCAACTGTTTGCTGTAACCAATCCTTATAATAGTTTTACCGCCTATTTCATGACTGTCACTGTACAGTATATTCTTAGAGTAACCACTTTGCAGTTCTCATAGTTCCAGCACTCCACTTTAATCCCCTAGTGCAGTATCCTTGTGTAGCAGGAACCCCAAATGTTCCCTCAATATTTGTAATGAGGGAAATTCTACAATCCCTACTCCTACTTTGACCTGTGCCAAAGGTGAGCAAAGAGATTCATTTTTGTCAGTGAGAGTTACCATTCTGTGTTTTGGAGGGAACTATACAGTGCCTGAAGATTAGAAAAGAGAAGTTAAAATGGATTTGTCAGCACAGGGGGATCCAAGGCTGCTGTGTGAGCGGCCTCTCTGGATGGTCAGCTAGACCACTAGAGAAGGAGAGGTGACTTCCTTACCCTGGATTTTATTTATTTAGGGCCCGATTTTGAGTTAGGTAGGCTATGTGCCACAGCGGCGCATAGCCTTCCCACCGACCCCTTTAACTCGTATTTTCATTTCCACAGTGGCGGAAGTGAAAATCCGGGTTAGCCTGGATGCCCCAGCAGCCGCAGAGGCTACATGGGTAGCAGCGATTTTCGATGCTACGTGCATAGCCTCTGCGCCTTAAAGAAAGGCGAGGAAAAACCTTGCCTATCTTTAAGGCACAGAGGACTACACGAGTAGCATTGAAAATCGCTATTACGCATGTAGCCCCTTCCTCCACCCCCGCTCTGCCCCAGAATGTCCCTAACACGCCCCGCTACTATGCAGATAGCATCTGGGCATGTTAGGGACTTAGCCAGGATTTCTGAAGGGCACTACCCGTGTAGGTGCCCTTCAAGAATCCCAGATAAGGCCTTTACTTGGGTTACTAAGGAAGTTACCTGTGTAAAGACCTTTGAATTCGGGCCCTTAGTATTTAGCTTACGCCTCTCCAGTAGTAGATTAAGGCAAGTTACAATCAGGTACTGTTGGTATTTCCCCGTCTCTGGAAGGCTTCAAATCTGAGCTTGTACCTGAGCCAATAGAGGATTAAGTGACTTGCCTAAAGCCATAAGAAGTCAATAAGATTTTGAACCCTGGTCTTTCTTATCCTAGGTTGTTGACCTAACCATTAGGCTACTCCTTCACTCCTAAGCACAATCCTATCCATGCAAAAGAGTTGGAAAGACTTACAGAAGAGACAGTGGAGAAGTTATCTGGCTCCCTTGGCATTCAAAGGAAGTCTAATATTGCAGCTAAGTGGTTTTGAAGCTTTTAAATGCATTTAAAAATGTAAAATAGTTGAGGTTTACCATGGGTTAGCAAATGCCAGTAGAAAATATATTGGCAGATAACCATGTTTCCCCACTACTGAGGCCCTTTATCTTGGCACCCCAGGGAGTGTAGTTAATTGGTATCCGATTAACTTTTTGAAACATCGTTAAAAGGATTGAGCTTGCAGATACTTAGGGGCTTGTTTACAAAGACGCAGTAGCGATTCGCGATCATTATCGGAGCCACGGCCCCATTGAAATCAATGGGGCCGCGGCTCCGATAACGATTGCGAACCGCTACCGCGGCTTTGTAAACAAGCCCCTTAGTAGCTTATAATTGTTTTACTGTACCCTCAAGCATTTAAAATACATTTGTGTCCATAGTCCTATCATTTCCTAGTTGCTTAGATATTCAGAGGCACAGTACCACTGTATATCCACGGTTTCTGCTGCTATATTTCCTGATGCTAACTATGTAGCATGGAGGTGTGTCATGGGTGTTCTGGGATGGAGCAGAGGTGGCATCCATCGCTAACTGGGCAGTGGCAATATTGAACCTCTGCCTAGTTCGTGACCCGCGGGTAAAGATAGGTGTGGGAAGAACCCTGGCATTGAATGGTCCCGGCCCTGGGGTAAGGCTCAGCGGCGATGGCTTTAGAAGTGCTGGTTGCTGCCGCTGAATATCGAGCTCAATGTTCTTATTTAATTAAAAAAATAATTGGAAATATAAGACTCATGAAATCCTGCTTCCCATAGAATAGGCTGTCTGATGTCTAATTTCCATCCTTGTCAGATCCTTGTAACTTCTGTAAATCAGTTAAACCATGACCAATTTGTAACAAAATTTCCAAGGAATTTCATATGTATTCAAAGGGTTTTCTTTCGTACACATTTTGATGTAAAATAAATCAAAATTAATATAATAGTAATCGAACCACCATCAGGTAAAAACTCTTTTTTGCCCGGCTGTCACTTTTTCTGCTGTAATTGAGAATAATGAAAGGCTGGCAACTGGTGTAAATTATTTGAAATCCATAAGATTATCAAACTTAAAGCTACATAGAATGTAATTCTTGAAGAGTCTAGACAGGCCAGGCGCTGATAAAATGTCAATTTTTAACTTCTACCAAAAAATATTCTTTTAAAGCACTGAAGAGGAGGTAGGAAACTTTTTGTCTACTCCTCTCTAATTCCCTAAAATAATTTGGGGTCAACTCCCTACTCTTGCACCATTTTTCACATTTTGCTATCTAAAAATACAATTCAAATTGCATTATAATAAAAGTTTTGGTTTTCACTGATCTACACTTTCACATTCTACACTTTCAAAGTGACATTTTAGAAAAGACGTCGAAGTTAAATATGGACATCCAAGGCGGAACATGGAGGAAAGTGCTAGGGACATTTATGTCTATGGCTGGTTTAAGTAACATAGACATCACCAATGTGGGAATCTACTACTGCTACTATTACATATCATTTACATAATTCTACAAGTCATATGCAGCGCTGTACAGAAACATGTAAGAAACGGACCCTGCTCCTAAGAGCTTAGGGCTCTATATTCGAAGGGCATTTACATGGTTTACAGCCCAGTAAACTGTGTAAATACCCTAAATCGGGATATTCAATGGCACTTACATGGTTAATGCCATTGAATATCCCCTTAAAAGCCCACTACATTCTCCAATACTCTGAGGTTAGCATTGGGGCGTGTTGGGGACATTCTGGGGCAGAGCGAAGGCGGAGACTGCCGCTAACCAGGCAGCGGCGATATTGCACCGCTACCCAGCTAGTGATACACAGCTTTTGGTTCACCTAGTTTTAGCCATGGATCCTAACTGGGTAGCAGTGCAATATTGCCACTACCCCGTTAGCCTCGGTCGCTCAGGGGCATATGCAGCGACACTGGATATTCAATGCCTTCGCCGCAGCATTGAATATCTGGTGTTACAGGTTGGTGGCAAGGCTGTGTGCCATAGCAGCGCATAGCCTGCCCAATACAATATCGGGCCCTTACAGTCTATTTAAGACAGACAACACAACCGGGTACTAGGATATATCTCAGAGAATGGTAAGGAAACAAATACAGTAGGAGGTGAACAGGAGACTAGGGGGATCAAAACCCAAAAGCAGTCTCAAAGAAGTGAGTTCCATGCAGACAGCCACATAGATGACTATCTCAGGAAAGTGTGGGGTGGGGACATCCATCTCATCCAAGCTAGGATAAGTGGACACCCAGAAGTGTAGCCAAATGAAGACATGAGCCCCCATTCCCATTAGTATTCATTGACAGAATTAAAATGGGTTTTAGTGTGGCTCCTTCTCCATACCCGCCAGACATTTCTTTATCACTTTTCAGATGTCTGTTGGCATCTGGAGCAAGTATAACCCTAGATGTGACTCTGGAGGTCCAGATCACTTCTGAGATCAGGCAGGGAAATCCACGCTCTTGAGAATGCCCCGGTCATGCCTTCACCATGCCCCCATTCAGATTTTTGGATGTCCTCAAGCTGGGGACCTCCACAGACCTGACTTCAAAAATGTCTCTGGAGGCATCTCTATGATTTGGATGTCTACATGCCTGTTTGCAGACGTTCAAAGCACAAATAGCACTTTTAAATAGCCCCCTCAATGTGAGGGAACAATTAAATAAATATTCAGAAAACAATTAAGAAGAAAACAAGGTCTTGAATGCAGAAATCTTCATACGCTTTATCCCTCAAATTGGTTATGATTCAAAAAATTTTGATTTTGATTTAATATTTAACTGATCATCTTTCCAAATCTGAGTTCAAGATGAGTTACAAGTTCAGGTACATGCTATTTCCTAGTCTAAGAGGACTTACAAGGGAGACAATGGAGGGTGAAAGGACTTGCCCAAGGTTCCAAGAAGAGTCTGTGGGAGAAACTGCCCTAATAAGATCCATAATAAGTTAGAGCCAGTCAGAGACACTCAGGGTAGCTGAGCTAATTTAAATACTCCTGGATGAAGAATCAGACTGCTTCTGTTGTGCGAAGTGAATCTGAAGCGAAGGTTTAACATAGAGCTAGGTAAAGTTAATCAAAAGCACAGATTGGGAGAAGACTTTAAGGTAATTTCAATGTGTTCGACTATCCCTTGAGGCACCCTGTCAACTCTATAATTCTACAATGAAAACAGATTAATAACAACAAAGTCAGCAGCTGTCAGTTGACTGTGAGGCCTAAGATTATCTTAAAAGAACTATAGAGGTCTCTGGCTGAGATTTGGGAAAGGGTTGACTAACAATTTCAAGATTATACCACAAGCATGGTGGGCGGCAAGAAAGAAACCACTGCTGAAGAAAAGCCATACGGTGTTCAGGGCCACCTCAACTCTTATTAGGCTCTGGGCAAACTTGAGAGAATGGGCCCCCTGTTCAATGGCCCTTCCCATTTGATGGCCACTCAATTCGTGTCCCTCCCACAGCAGCAGAAGAGTCTGCCCAAGGGAGATGGGATCCCCACAGAAAGAAGAGAGGGGGAAGGCTGTAATCATGACCCAGATACAATTGTCTGTCCATGGGGTCTCCTCTCCTGCAGGCAGATAGAAGGGATCTTTGCTGTGATCATGGCTTTCTCCTTTTCTTCTGCCCATGGGAGAGTGTTTCTCCATGGGCAGAAAGCTTGCATCCGGGCCGGGTTCGCAGCCTTCCCCTTCTCTGCTGCCGCAGGGATTCCATCTCCCGTAGGCAGCAGAGAAGGGGAAATTGTGGCTGAGATGCAAGCTGCCTATGTGATCAGGGCCACTTTTACCTATGGGTAGCTGGTCCTCCTTTGTGTAGGGGCCTGGGGCAGCTGCTTCTTTTTCCCATAGGTAAAATCAGTCCTGATGATATGCAATATAATGTTTTCAAGGAAATAATTAGGGGATACTGCATATATCTGGGAGAAGGTTTGGCGTTCTGATGAGACTAAAATAGAACTTCTTGGTCTCAATGCTAAACAAAAAGTGTGGCCTTAAACAAATAAAACACATCACCCTGAAAACAGTACCCTTACGGTAAAGCATGGTGGTAGCAGTATTAAGTTGCAGGGATGGTTTACAGCAGCAAGGAGATGAACGCTTGTGAAGATCGAATGGAAACTGCATGTTGAAATGTATACTGGCACTGTGAAAAGAAAAACTACTGGGGAGAAGATTCACCTTTCAGCAGGACAATGATCCTACATGCAAAGAAAAACAATGGAGTGCTTTAACAAGAAAGTGGGGTTACTTACCTGCAATGGGGGTTCTCTATGGATAAGTTGGCCACACCTGGTGACATCATCCGATGGCGCCATGCATGGAAGAGCTCTCCTATAGCTCAGAAAGACAAAGACTTTCTGAGCATGCTCCAGGTGCCCACACCTCTGAGCCCGCCCTCTACCTGGCTCAGTTCGTACCCAGCCTAAGCTAGTCTAGCCACTCCAGGTAGGGTAGTTGGCCTTGATACTCAAAGGATGTGGTCAGTGGGAGCATGTGCCCTTCCTCATCTGTAGGGGAGATTGGTGGGACTGTGTGGCTGACTTATTCTGCTGTCCATGGAGAACCCCTGTTACAGGTAAGAAACCCCATTTTCTCCATGGACAAGCAGGATGCATCAGCTGTACTTGGTGACTCCTTAGTGGTAGCCATGAGCAAATCAATGGCAGCCAACAATGCTGCCAGTGGAGACATGCAACAGGTAGGGTCAAGGAAGGCACACAAGTCCAAGTCTGGTAGAGTGCCTCCATCACTCATGTTGGCCCGTCTGTGCTGGAGGGCCCTGCCTTGGTCAGAGGGCTTCACTTAGAACAGAGCATCCAAAGGAGCTGTAAGTCAATACTAGCTGGTTGAGGCAGTAGTGTCTTTGAAAGGTGTGCACAGCCTTGCAGATGTGCTGTAGGGGCACAGCATTGAGGTTCACCAGAGTGGTAGCCATAGCCCATAGCTGTTGGGCCCGGATGGGGTCAGGAGGGTTGTGCCAGTCTGTGAATAGCAGAAGGCGATACAGGAGGTAATCCATTGAAACAGGTTCCTCTTTGTTACCAGGAATCCAAGCCTAATTGGATCTAAGGCAACAAAGAGTTGCATCCTTTGACAGGTAGCTGCAGTTCATGCTAGGTAGATGTGTAATGCCCGCATGCAATTGAGGGTGTGGAAGTGACATTCTTCTTGTGTGGCATGTGGCTCCAGATAAAAGATGGGGATCTTGATGGTCTGGTTACTGTGGAAGAGCAATGACACCTTAGGTAGAAACTTGAGGTGTGTGGTGCAGTCCAGGTACAGCGAGGTGTAGGGAGGGTGCACGACAAGCACCTGGAGTTCACTCACTCTCCTGGCAGAGGTGATGACGATGAGGAACAGGGCTTTCCATGTGACATACTTGAAGGGTGCCTTTTTGAGTGGTTTGAAGGGGCCCTTCATGAGTTGCTGAATATGTTGAGGTCCCAGGGGAACACTGGCCTTCTCATTGTATGCTGCAGTTTTGCCAGTCCCTTCTTGACACCAGTGAGTGTGCAGAGATGAGTTGGTTGTCAAGTTGATCGTGGAAGGCCACGATGGCTGACAGATGCACCCTGATGGAGGATGTCTGTAGGCCCACCTGTGCAAAGGTAGTGAAGTATTGTAGCAACTTGGTTAGGGGGCAGGGGTCTAAGCCCATTGATGCACTCCAGGTGTCAAAGCAGTTCTATTTCAGAAAGTACAATTGGTGGGAGGAGTCCCTCTGGGCCACCAGGAAGAAGTGCTGGACATCTCCTGTAAGTTCAGTGAGGACAGCTGCAAATGTTCAACTTCTAAGCAGTTAGTGTGAGGGCAGGAAGGTTGGGGTGGAGGATCCTCCCCTCATATTGGGTGATGAGGTCCGGCCACAAGGGGAGGTGCTCTGATGGGCCATTGGCGAGGTATTGGAGGTAGGGGAACTTTATCTGTTGCAGCCTGTATGGGACAATGAGGATGACCAGAGACTATCTTCTGCAAGACTTTGGAGATGAGTGACATTGGGAGGTAGGCATATAGGAACTGGCAACTCCCCCAGTGCAGTTTGAATGCATCTGTCGCTGTCCTCCATTCTGATGGCTGTCTGGAGCATAACTCCGCGCACTTCACATTGGAGGGGTGTGCAAAGAGCTCTATCTGTGGTTGGCCCCACTTCTGAAACAGGGAGGTTGTGACCTCCATTTTGAGGGACCATTCGTGCAGTTTCAGCTGGTGTCTGAACTTGTTCGCCAACTGGTTGTATTCCCCAGACAGATAGGTAGCTTGGAAATAGTAGTCTCTGGACAGTGTGAGGTTCCAGACCCTGTGTACCTCTCTGCACAGGGGAAGGGATTCCATTCCCCCTTGTTTATTGACATAGAATATGGCATCTTGATTGTCTCTTTGGATTAGCACCATGTTGCTGATAATCAAAGATGCAAAGGCTTGAAGTTCGTACCTGATCGCCCTCAACTCCAGAAAGTTGATATAGAGTTGTCTCTCCATCACGGTCCATGTACCTTGAGTGCAAAGTTGGAGGAAATGGTCACCCCAGCCAAGTTTGGCGGCATCCGTCATGAGGACAAGGTCATGCTAGGGGAGACTGGAAGACTCTGTCCTGAGTAAAGTTCTCCCTGTGCATCCATCAGAAAGTCCCATACTTTCTGGTCCACAGAGATTCTGTGTGACATAGGTTGAGAGTGTTGGTTCCAGTGTCACCGGAGAAGCTACTAGAGGCCTCTCATATGGTGCCTGGTGTGGTGAATGACTTGAGTTGTTGCTGTCATGTGTCCCAGGAGGCATAGGAGTATTCTGGCTGACACAACATCAGCTGCTGTCACATTCTGTGCTAGTGATAGCATGGCATCCACTCGTGTTGGTGGGAGGAAGGCCTTGGCTTGGATGGTACACAGCTTAGTGCCAATGAAGTACAAGGCTTATGTGGGCTGCAATTCAGACTTTTTAAAGTTGACCAGGAATCGCAGGGTAGACAACAGGGAGACAGTGGCTTGCACTTCCTCCTCCACTCCCTGTCTGGTGGGGGTGGCTATTAGCCAGTCATCCAGGTAGGGGAGGACACATATGCCGGATTGGCAGAAGTGAGCGACAGCCACTGCCATGCACTTTGTGAACACCCTTGGGGCCAGGGAAAGGCTGAAGGGGAGCATCTTGTATTTGTGCTGATCTGCAGTGCAGAAGCGCATGTACTTCATGTGTGCCGGGTTAATAGGAATGTGAGTGTAGGTGTCCTGTAGGTCCAGCAATGCCAAACAGTCATTCTTCTGCAGGAGGGGCAGGATGGGCTCCAGAGAGTACATACGGAAATGCTCCCTGCAGATGAATTTGTTGAGGTTGAGGATGGGGTGCACTCCGCCAGATTTCTTGGGAATAAGGAAGTATCTGAGTAGAAGCCTTGTCCGATTTCTTCCCATAGCACCTCCTCCACTGCTTTGGTCATAAGGAAGAATTGGATCTCTGTCATCATGGTGGCATGCAGGTGTGCCAAGGTGTGGCTGAGAGGGAAGGATTTCTGATGAGGGGTCACACAGAACTGAATGTGATAGCCTTGGTTGATGATGTTCAGGATCCATTTGTTGGTTGTGATGTTTGCCTAGGCTTCCTTGACGAAGGAGACTCAGCCCCCCACCGGCAAGGCTGAAGAGGTTGAGGCATCAAAAGGAAAGACTACTCTTCTCTGTGGGTGTTGAGGGCTTTTTTTGTGGCCTGTGCTCCTTCTGGTGAGGCTTCTTATGATAGGACTGGTAAGACTGGTGCCTGGACTGGTGAGGCTGCCATTTGTGGTTTGGTTGGTAGAGCTTCGATGAGGAGTATGGTTTCTGATGATTAGATTTCTGGGATTTGCGTGAGTTGGTGCCACGTTCTAGCCTGTCAGAGGCTAAGGTCTGGAGGGTTGTGATGTGCTCCTTCATGTCATCAACTGTTTCCTTGACCTTCTCTGAAAAGGGTATCTCCCACGCAGGGGGTATCCACGAGTCACTCATGTGTGTCTTCTCACAGGCCCGAGGCTCTGACCCAGGCCAAATGCTGGGAAGCAATGGTTACTGCAACCATCCGTGATGCTGAGTCAAAGGTATCGAAGGTCAAGTGGATGAGTTGTTTGCCGCACTCACCCAGGTCCCTCAGTAGGGGTGAAAGGGAGGCTTCAGATTTGGTCAGTAGCCCCTCCGCTTCCTTCTTGAGGTTGTCCAAAATGGTGTCCAAGTACAGCACTTGTTGGAATTGGTGGGCAGCAATTTTCATGCTGAACATGGCAGCCTGGTAGGTCTTTGTGCCATGTTCATCAAGGGTCTTGTGGTCCTTCCTGGGAGGTGCATTGGAGTGCATGTGGGAACTTTTTGCCTGCTTCAGGTTGGATTCCACCATGATGGGCTGGTGGGGCAGCTATGTCTTGTCAAATCCCAGCACAGGCTGGACCTGGTTTATGACCTCGAGCCTACGAGCCATGAAGAGTCTAGAGGCAGACGTCTGCCAGATGTGCATGAGGTTGCCCCGCAGGAGCTGGTGGACCAGGATGGAGACCAATAACTTGGGAGCATCATGGTACTTCAGGAGGCCAAGTATCTCATTCCTGGAAGTCTGTAGGCAGCAGCACTAGATAGCCAGCAGTTTCTGAAGGTACTTAGGATAGATCAGGTCCTCTGGTAGGGCAGGCAGGAGTGGTGGTGATGAGGACTCCAAGAGGATCTCTCCGGCATCCATAGAATGATGGAACAAAAAGTGGCTGCCTCTTCAGCTTTGCTACCCATGGAGAGAGGTCCAGGTGAAAAGTTGGCAGGCGAGGGCAAAGCCTTTGGAGAGGGGGTCCTGGGTGACATTGCAGGTGTTTGCAATGCTGCTGTAGTCAATTGAAGTTGAAGCTGCTGCTGCTGTCCTGTGAGGGCATGTGTGAGCCATGAAATGTGACCAGAGTTCCCTCATGGTTGTAGATAGTGGTGCCGGAGGAGGTGTAGCTAGAGAGGCTGTGCTAAGCATGGGCACTTTTCTGGGCTTGTGAGATTGGTGGATGCTCCCCAAGCTGTGTTGGCATCTCTGGGGGGTGGGGGGAGATGATGTGTGACTAGAATGGCTTCTAGCCCTCCTGTGTCACTTGTGCTTTTGGCACCAGCTGTGGCTGTTTCTGGAGCTGCTGCTGCTATAGTTGTTGGAGCGTTGGGAGTGTGACTTGGTGCCGGCATCTAGCTCCACGGGGTGGAGTGGATTGCCTGGTGCAGTAAAGCTCCCTCCCAGCAGGGCTTCCCTCATTGGAGTGTTGACGGCTGATGTCATCATGATGCCTGCCAATCGTGTCGATGGAGGGCGGTGCTGTGGGCTGTCTGCGGAGGTCAGAATCATTGGAGGAAGGCCCAGGGACTGCCAAGGGACCTGGAAGCATGGCAGGAACAGCAGGGCAAGAGTCTCTTTAGTGATCCAAGGATATGGAAGTTGCCATGGCTGCTGGAGGCAGGGGTGCCAGTTCTTTTGGAGGCAGATTCATTGTGTCTAAGATGGAGGCACTGCGGGCACATCCCGACTCATGGCAGAGCAGGAGGAGAGTGCTGGGACAGCAGCCATGTTGCTGGCAACCATGTGGCTGCTCCTTTCCTTTTGTTTGGTCCCCGAAGCTGCTGATGTGGCATTGTTCTTGCCTGTGAAGATGATCTCTGTCACAGGAGCTGAGGATCTGGATAAAAAGTCCTGAAGAGTATGGCTGCAGGACTGCTGAACCCTGGGGGAAATCCAAGCACAGTGTGGGCAGTCCTCCATGTGGTGTGCTTCCCCCAGGCAGCGAACACAGCGGTTGCAGGCATGTGTAGCATTCATCTTGCTTCCACACCTTGGATATTTCGTGGATCCAGGTTTGTTTTTTTCATTTTTATGTTTTCTCTTGTCTTGATCCATGATTGTAGATAGGGATTGAGGAGAGCTGGTGATCCTTCCTACTGGCTAGGCAGAAGAAGAAAAACTGAGCCAGGTAGGGGCAGGTTCAGGGATGTGGGGACCTGGATTATGGTATAGGAAAGCTCTTCTGTGCATGTGATGTTACCAGGTGTGGCTGACACATCCTGCTTGTCCATAGAGAAGAAAGTGGCAAAAAACCTGTAGCAAAACTTGAAGATCGTAATCTATAGAAGAAAGTGGCAGAAAACCTATGGCAAAACTTGAAGATTGTAGTCTATAGCCAAATTGAAAGAGCTTGAGCTATTCTGCAAAGCAGAACGAGCAAAATCTGCAACATCTTTCTATGCAAAATTGATAGATATGTATATGAAACAACTCATGACTGTTACTGGCACTATGGTTGGCTGCGAAATCATCTATGCCTGATCTGCATCAGGAGTATCATGATTTGCATACCATGCAGCTGATTAAAATACATTTAAATGAGTCAACACTGACTCAACGGCACTTAACAACAACATAAATGCATTTAAATATGTGTGGCGTTAATTGGGCGTTAGTTTTTCCACGGGGGGGGGGGGGGTTACATTTGTTTTCTGCATTCAAAAAGTTGTAAAGTGTGCTTAAACATGGCATTGTGTGCTTAAAGGCTGCGCTAGCTTTCTGCATCAGCCTGTAAGTTAGTAAGCTAGATCATTTGCTTATTGACCCTATGCATTCCACTTCTCCAAGCCTTATTCAGTATGGATTTCCTCGCTGTCTGAGCTCATAGAGAAAAGTTCTACTGAGCAGGATCTTAACATGTTTAAATTATTAAGAGGCTGATATTCAAAAGATTTTTCTGGTTAATTTTGATGGCTACCTAGGCAAGCATTTAATTTGGCCAGACAAAAGCTTTTAAGGTGTTCTAGGGATGCAGAGGATGTCCTAAAGTTAGCCAGATATCTAAAGTGCCACTGAACATCCGATTTTAATTGAATAAAGGTATTCGGTTAACTTTTTGTGTAAGCAAATCAGAAATTATGCTAAATTCAGACTCCATCCCACATTGTATAGTCAATTAAGGACAAATTATGAATCCTGCAGTCAATATGAAGCATCCTCCCAAGAACCTCAACCACATAACCAGGAAATAGAACTCTGCTTCTGGTCAATAGAACGCAAGTATGAGTGTGTGCGTGTCACTAATCTTTCTCCTGTTCCTAGAATGAAAGCTAGCTGCTCACAGACTATAATACAGACACCAGTGATGTTCTGGTGGCCTATAGCTAGTGCTGAGATGACAAGGAAAATCTGTAGAAATGGAGGGGAGAGGGAGGGAAAAAAAGAGAATGTATTGGCAGCTGGAGGAGATGACAGAGACTAGAGAAGGAAGGAAGGACAGACAATATGGATGGAGGGAGTAGCAAGAAAATGAAAGGTGGTTAAAGGAGGAAGAAATGTAGATACTAGAAGGCAAAAGAAAAGGGAATCTCAACTAGCCTTCAACTCACTTGTGTTGTTCTTCAGTTCATCTCTTATCCTCTGGCACTCAATAATTTAGGAAGGCTTATTTCCTTACATTTTGGGCACTCGAGCTGAAAAAAGATTTACTATCCTTGATGCAATGTCAAAATATTTATGTTTTATGTAAAACAAATTAAAATGTTCTTGAGGGCTGTCTATTCTTCCTTGAATAAATCTGAATTCTACTCAGACCTGACAACATCATTTTGTTAAACCTAAGGAAATATAGAAGAAATAGTACAACTGCTGATATAAATCTGAACAGAGCTTTTGTGACTAATTACTATATCAAAAGCTTGTACTTGTGAGTAGTGTGCGCATGGCTTTTCCAGAATTTCGTGTTTTCAAGGAACTGAGTCAGGCATTTCCTTTCTGCCTGTGTGCTGAAGCCTCTGCTGAACTCCACTGCTCCACAGGCAGACACTGTACCAGCTCCTATGGCAACATTTTCTCAAATCCTTGTTTGCCATTTTGTCGGTAGCAAACCTGTTGAATGGAAGAGAGAGAGTGCAGGCCTGTGTATGAGAGGGCAGTGGGCAGAATGTACTGCTACCATACTAGAGACAAACCAATGAGACAAAAGAATGGAGATCAACAAAAGGCCAAAAAAAGTCCAGTGCAATATGTTTATTAGAATGTATATTAAGGACCCGATTCAACTGAGTTTCGGCAACAAGACTGCATCAGGGGTCTAAAACATGCCTAAAAGAAACATTAAAACAATAAACAATAAAGCATAAAGCATAAATAGGATGTAAATCAAGACATAAAACATTAAGAGGAATGTACTGAATATAAACATCAATAACAGAACATAAAAAATATAATTAAAAATGCATTAAAGCAGACAAGAAAGCAAAATATATCTAAAACAGAAATTATCTAAAAAATATAACTTATAAATAAAATAATAGATTAAAAACAAAACAAGGATTTCTTTCCATTTCCTCCCTTTTCCCTTCCTCCCTTCTTCCCCCTCTTTCCCCTTCTCCCTTCTTCTTCCCTTCCCCTTTATTTTTTTCTCTTTTGCTCCTGTTATATAACTTTTTATGTTGATATTTTGATGTCTTGTCTGTTGTAATACATTTTTTAACGATATTTTTTATGTTCTGTTTTTTATATTTATATTTAGTACAATCCTCTTAATGTTTTATATGTCTTGATTTACATCCTATTTATGCTATATTGCTTATTGTTTTAGGGGTATGTATACTAAACCTTCTTAATGTTCCTGGCGCTAGCTCCAGCGATAATGTGAAGAATGCCATATAAGGAGTGGGCGTTACGGTCCTAAAGTAGCAAGAATCGGTATCGTGTGATAGTGAGTGCCATTGCATGTTAATGCGCGTTAACCCTAAGTTAATGCCAGCGCAGCATCAGCAGGAATAAAGATGTAGCCCACTGGTTACGGCAATGACTGTGGAGGAAAAGGTCATGGGTTTGATTCTGCAGTGGGGGTTATGTAAGAAAGCTGTCTGAGGCATTACTCTTTAATTTAAACCAGTGCTGTCTGAGGCATTTTCTTTTTTAATTCTTTTTTAATTTGTGCTGCCAGCAAAAACACCCTCGCGGTGCCGTAACCTAAGGTGCCGCATAAGGCGCCCTATAAGGCACTCCAGAGGGCACAATATAAAGTGCACTGTCCGCCAAGGCACCTTATAATGTTCCCTATAGGGTGCCTTATACGGCGCTTTATAGGGCGCCCTATAGGGTGCTTTATAGGGTGCCTTAAGGTTACAGCACTGTGAGGGTGTTTTTGCTGGCAGCACAAATTTAAATTAAAAAAAGAAAATGTCTCAGACAGCCTTCATACAGAACCCCACTGCAGAATCAAACCCATGACCTCTGCCTCTACAGTCAGTGAAGTAACCAGTGGGCTACATCTCTAAAGCTACTAACAAGCCCCTGGCTGGCTACAGAAAGACTGCAGGCCACCACTCAAACTGTCTGCTGTGGTTACCAGGATAGGGTAAACCCACCCGTACCCATAATGCACTGCACATGCAGATCAGCAGTCTACAGATGATCACAAGATGACGTATGCACCCCCACAGCACCTCGGCATGGTAGGGGGAACTGACTGTGTGTGTTACTGGCACAGAGTAGCTACAGACCGTCACATTATGTGGGTACTGTGCTCACCCTGAGGGCAAGGTTGGGTGCCAGCACCAGGTCTGCAGCACCTGGCTTAGCTGAGATAGGCTATGCTGCAGATCACTATCAGTGCCAGTGTGTGATAGGTAGTCCTTGCAGACATATTTAGGATACATCTGTGTCCATCCGTATTTCTTAGTCATGTCTAGCCCTTATGGACTATGGTGCACCCAGAATAGGGAATATCCTGTGTGGGTGCCATGGTCACATGATTTAAGTAAAGGGGGGGAGTGTTTGGACCCATAGGCGCATTATGTAGCACCACCCAACCCACCCTCTGGGGCTCAGGGTGGGGGACAGGATCTCCCACCAACAGATCCACATTCTACATCCCTGCAATGGTGGCAGTAGAGGGGACCATCTTCCCCAGTCCTGCTGGGGAACAGGCAACCTACAGGGCAGTCAATGCAGATCTGTATGCATTCATAAGGCAATGGCAGACAGACAGACAGTAGGCCTGGAAATGCTCAGCTGCCCCCCACCACTATCTGACATTCTCCAACAGCAAGCACACTGAGTCCCCAGCCACTGCACCCTGCAAAGTATTCCAGCCATACACATACTAACTGCAGACAGTCTGCTAGCTAGTCCGTAGTGCATGTTCCTGGAGGAGATGTGTGCACCCAAAACCAGGACATGAGCACACACAACAAGCAGGTGAGTCAGTGATTAGGCCCCAGAAAAAAGAACCCATAAATATCACTTGAGAGAAATACTATATAGCACTATGGGGGAACCTAGCCATGCCGTGGTCACTGCTCAGTCAGGGTGAGAGTGACCTCCCAGCAGGACATGCTGTGGCTACCCTGTCTGTGCAGGTAGTGGCCGGGCACTACAATGTCCCAGCCATTGCCTTATGCCCTGTGCAGATGCATCCTGCCCAGGCCACCCTGTCCAGGCCATGCCCACAGTACTTTGCTCCTCATTATGAACATTGGCAGGCTAACACTGGAAACAGTGCAAGCAGTGTGGGCTGAGTAAGGTGTAGGCAGCCACAACACTGGATAGACAGACACACACTCCCACACCTATGCCAGCATTGGGCAAATATAGAGGTTTTTGGCAGCCCTGGCCATCACACCAGTCCTGGGCACAGTGCAGGCATGGCTATGGTACGCAATACTGTTGGGGTCACTCCCCGGGGTGGTAAACACTGTCAGAAACAAAAAATGAAACACACTCCACTGATATCAGAAAGGTTGCTATGATGCAGCTCTATCAGCAAATTGTGCTTAACTTAGGAATAGTTATCTGCCATTAATCATAGCAACCTTTTGATATATGTGTAACGTATTCCCAAGTTTAGGGCGGCATTGCTAAGGTATGCAAGTGCTAGTATTGGGAGATGCTGCTGCACGCAGGGCCCAACAGCCTGACTCTCCATGAGGCTTTGGATAGTGTAGCCTGTGGGTGTGGGTGTGGGTGTTTATGCCCCTGTTGGCCGCTGCTCTAGGGCAGAGGTTCCCAACTCCGGTCTTGGTGGGCCAAACACTGTTCAGGTTTTCATGCTGTCCCTAATGAATATGCATGAGATACATTTGCATACCATGGGGGCTGGGCATACAAATGCAGCACAGGCATGTTTATTAGGGACAACAGGAAACCTGAATGGTGTTTGGCCCTCCAGGACTGCAGTTGGGAAACTCTGCTCTAGGGATTGCACGTTTATGGTGTCTGTGCTCTGTAGGGTAAAATATAGGCGTTTCAGGCATGTTTATTTTATCTTCAATAAAGGTTCCATCTTTATTACCACGGTTTAGTACTGGGTAAAATATGGGGATAGGGTTGGCAGGAGGCACTGCTGGGACTTGAACTTGTGACCTACTCCTGAACACACTGTTGCCACAGGGACAGTTCATTCCCTGGGGATACCATGACTGTTTGTCAGACAGACCCTGTCTTTTTCAGTGCACGGCACCCACCTAAACAGGGCTAGGCCATGGTCTGCTGTGGGCAGATGCCACTGCCCCCTCCACCACCAGCACCCCTCCACCACCATGCTGCCATGCCATTATGCCGGTGGTGCTGGTGGTGCGCAGTCTCAGGCCATCCAGTATGCCGGTAGGCAGCTGCCTATGGTGTGGGTTCTCAGGTAGCGGTGCCTACATGGACATGTGCGCTTCCCCCCCCCCCCCCACCGCCTGCCAATGTTATGTGCCCTTGGGGGTACCTGCTGGGTAATAAACCCTGTGACACTGTGGGACACACACTCGTGCCCATGTTGGACCCTCATCAGTTGCTGTCTTGCTGCCTTACAGTTTCGGCATTCCTGTGTGCCACCTAGGCATCTGCCTAGCCCGCACTGTGCTCCAGCTGGACCACAGCATGTGCCACCTGCAGCCCCCTGAATCCCATTTACGGCATCAGTACAGTTGCCCTTTCCTACATGCCCACTCTGCTGTTGCTGCACATGTGCACGCCATAACAAACCTGCCCATTTTAAACGACAGAAACCCTGATCAGCACTATTTCAATGTGGGATCATTCACTTTGTAGGGGGGACAGAGCATAGACCCTTCCTAACATGATATCTTAATTTATACGCTTTGTCAGTAGTGTTGCTTTATGTTTATCATTAATATCACTATTGATCAGCTTGGTTATTGGGATTTTAGATGTGGTTCTGGTCCTTTTATATGTTTATTTTCTTTTTGGTCCCTGCACATGTATCACAACCATCACTTTTCTGGGTTTCCCTGCCTTTGCTGCACATTGCTGACTGAAATGTTTTCTCTCTCCTGAAAATGTGCCTCTAGCGCGAGGTTTTCACTGGCGCTAATTTTCAGACCCTGATTTCACGGTGTTAGTGTGTATGGAGCCTCCCCACGCCCACTCTCCACCCATTTACCCCTTCTCTCCGCCCTCTGGGAAGCTTAAGACAGCGCGCAGACACCCAAATACAGAAACAGAGCTGTATCACAATGGTTACTACACAGACTGATAGTACAAGGGTCATGGGTTCGATTCCCCAGTGTGCCTAATGAATAAGGCTGGCTGAGGCATCATGTGGAGCCCTTTGAAGGCCTACTATAATATTTTAATCCACATTCTGCAGCCGGGTTAATGTTTGCACATGTCAGGAAAAATGTACCCGTCGTATCCAATATGTTCCAATAGTGACGTTCCCTCTGGCATGGTCATGTATTATATACCATTTGATAGGAATATATAGGCAGAAGTTGGGATCCCGAAAGTACTGGGCTTGGCCTGGAAAGGGTTAAGTAGTGGGCTGTGAGGAAGTGTAGTTGTACCTGAATAGTGCTGCCAGCAAACACACCCTCACAGTGGCGTAACCTAAGGTGCCACATAAGGCACCCTAGAGGGCACTCCATAGGGCACATTATAAAGTGCGCTGTCTGCCAAGGCACCCCAGAATGTCCCCTATAGGACACCATATAAGGCACCTTATAAGGCGCTGTATAGGGCGCCATATAAGGCGCCCTATAGGGCGCCTTATGAGCCACCCTAAGGGGACAGTACCCTGAGGGTGGTCCTGCTGGCAGAACTAATATACAATAAAAATAGACAATGCCAAAGACAGCCCTATTGATGAACCCCACTGTGGGTTCTGAACCCATGACTTCTGGCTCCACAGGCTATGAAGTAACCAGTGAGCTAGAGCTGCTAACAAACAACTGGCTGGCTACAGGAGGACTGCACGGCACCACACCCACATTCTGCTGTGGTTACCAGGATAGGGGTAACGCACTCGTACCCATGATGCACTGCACATGCAAATCAGCAGTCGAGAGATGGGCACAAGATCGGGTATGCACCCCCACAGCACTCGGCCTTGTAGGGGGAACAGACCATGTGTGGCACTGCCACAGAGTAGCCACAGACAGTCACATTGTGCAGGTATAGTGCCCACCCTGAGGTTGAGGTGGGGCACCCAGCACCAGGTCCACAGCACCTTTCATGGCTGAAATACGCCATGCTTCAGGTCCCCATCAGTGTGTGATAGGTAGGTCCGTTAGACACATCTAGGATACATCTGTGTCCTGCTGTATGTCCCGGTCATGTCTAGTCCCTATGGGCGCTGTTGCACCCAGACTAGTGCATATCCTGTGCTGGTGCCATCGTTACCTGCTGTAGGTGAAAGGGGGGGAGGGTGTATCGACCCATAGGCAGATTATGTACCACCACACAACCCACCCTCTGGGGCTCAGGGTGGGAAACAGGATCACCCACCAATAGATCCACAGTCTACCTCCCTGCAATAGCAGTGGTAGAGGGGACCAGCAACAGCAGTACTGCTGGGGAACAGACAGAGCAGCACACATCCATAACGCAATAGCGGACAGACAGCAGGCCTGGAAATGCTCAACTGCCCCCCACCATTATCTGACAGTCTCCAGCAACAAACCTCCAGCCGCTGCACCCTGCAAGGTGTTCCAGCAAGACACATACTAGCTTCAGACAGTCCGCCAGCTAGTCCATAGTGCATGGTCCTGGAGGAGATGCATGTACCCAGAACAGGGATGTCAGCATACACACCAAGCAGATAAGTCAGTGATTGGGCCCCAAAAGGAAACCCATATATATCACATGAGAGAAATGCTATATAGCACTATGGGGGAACCTAGCCATGCCGTGGTCACTGCTCAGTCAGGGTGAGAGTGACCTCCCAGCAGGACATGCTGTGGCCACTCTGTCCGTGCAGGTGGTACCGGGCACTACAATGTCCGAGCTATTGCCCTATGCCCTGCGCTGATGCGACAAGGCCAGGCCACCCTATCCAGGCTATTCCTGCACATTGGCAGGCCAATACTGGGAACAGTGCTAGCAGTGTGGGTTGTGGAGGGTGTTGGAAGCCACCACACACTGGATAGACAGACACACACTCCCCACACCTATGCCAGCATTGTGCAACCATAGAGGTGTTGGGCAGCCCAGGCCACCACACCAGTTCTGGGCACAGTGCAGGCATGGCTATGGTACGCAATACTGTAGGAGTCACTCCCCAGGTTGGTAAACACTGTCAGACACAAGACCTGTAGCACACTCCACAGACATCAGAAAGGTTGCTATGATGCAGCTCACTCAGGAAATTGTACTTAACCTAGGAATTGCTATCTGCCAGTAATCATAGCAACCTTTTGATAGATGTGTACCATATTCCCAGGTTTAGGATGGCATTACTACGGTATGTATGTGCTAGTATTGGGAGATGCACGCAGAGCCGAAAGTCCTGCCTCTCCAGGAGGCTGTGGATAATGGGGCCTGTGGGTGCGGGTGTGTCTGCCCCTGTTGGCTACTGCTTTACGGCAGAGGTTCCCAACTCCAGTCCTGGTGTGCCAAACACTGTTCAGGTTTTCATGCTGTCCCTCATGAATATGCATGAGATACATCTGCATACCATGGGGGTGGCGCATAGAAATGCAGCACAGGCATCTTCATCAGAGGCAGCATGGAACCGGAATGGTGTTTGGCCCTCCAGGACTGCATTTGGGAGGCTCTGCTCTAGGTAATGTGCATGTTTATGGTGTCTGTGCTCTGTAGGGTAAAATGTGGGTGTTTTGGGCATGTTTACGTCATCTGCAAGAATGGTTTTGTCTGTATTAGCATGTTATAGTAGTGGGTAAAATATGAGGACTGGGTTGGCGGAAACCACAGCTGGGACTTGAACCTGTGACCTTCTGCTTCTGAACACACTGGTTCTGTGCACTGCACCACCATGTTCTCACAGAGATGGTGGATTCACTGGTGCTACCATGACTGTTGGTCAGACAGGGCCTGTCTGTTGCAGTGCACGGCACCCACCTACACAGGG
This sequence comes from Ichthyophis bannanicus, assembly GCA_033557465.1. Lineage (NCBI taxonomy): Eukaryota > Metazoa > Chordata > Amphibia > Gymnophiona > Ichthyophiidae > Ichthyophis > Ichthyophis bannanicus. Next base: position 1,741,243,646 of record CM066032.1, on the reverse strand, counting down.
CTAGGCCACGGTCTGCTGTGGGCAGCTGCCACTGCCCCCTCCACCACCAGTATCCCTCAGCCACCATGCTGACATGCCCTTCTGCTGGTGGAGCTGGTGGTGCGCAGTCTCAGGCCATCCAGTGTGCAGGTAGGCAGCTGCCTATGGTGCGGGTTCTGGGGTAGGGGTGCCTGCATAGCTGTCCACGCTTTCCCCCAGCACCACCTGCCAATGATCCGTGCCATTGGGGGTACCTGCTGGGTACTATTCCCTGTGACACTGTGGGAAGCACACTCTTGCCCATGTTGGGCCCTGTCAGACGGCTGCCTGGGTGAGAATCTTCACAGTCTTGACAATGCATATATTTATATGATTTTTGCAAGGTATTGTGGGTAATGTAGTTCATTCACACCAGACACAGCTGCTGACAATAATTTAGTTGTGCACAAGTGTTAAAGCCAATAAGATACTTCTTTATTTATCTATCAAAAGGTTGCTATGATTACTGGCAGATAGCAATTCCTAGGTTAAGTACAATTTCCAGTCTTGAAGGACTGGAAAGGGGGGCTGTTACTTCTGGAGAGAAATCTGAAATTGTGAGTATATACTTCTGGGAATTTTTCTGAAAGGAATTTTTTTTTCTTTTAAAGCTAATTAATCTGTGAACCCACTATTTTTTTTGTTAAATCAGTCAGGGCCTAGTAGCAACAGTTTAAGATTCAATTTAAAAACACAGAAGAGAACTTTCTGGTTACCTTTCATACCCAGTAGACAGCTGTAGTTTAAATTTCATAGTCACTCAGGGCCTAGCATCAGCAAAGTACTTTTAGTTTCAAATTAAAACACAGAAGAGAGCTTTCTGGTTAAATTTAGAATCCAGCAGAGAGCTTGTAGTTTAAATTTCATAATAGGTTAGAGCCTAGTAGCAGCAAAGAGCTGTAATTTAAATCAAATCAGAATATAGCTTAGCACAAGAGGCAAAACAAGGTCAATTCTCCTTGAGCAGCATATAAAGTCTTCTAGAGACCTTTACAAAGAGGCCTTCTACCTAGTGGGCAAGCAACCTGTGAAGCTTTTTCAATAGGTGTTAACACCAGCTGGCAGTTCAAAAGGCCATTTTGAAAGACTCCTTCTATCCAAGCAAGGACTGTTAATTACCCAGGAAGTAGGTCACTGCTTACATCATCAGCACAAGCATAAATAGCTCAACCAGAGCTCTGTGACCCTGTCTTGAAGGACTGGAAAGGGGGGCTGTTACTTCTGGAGAGAAATCTGAAATTGTGAGTATATACTTCTGGGAATTTTTCTGAAAGGAATTTTTTTTCTTTTAAAGCTAATTAATCTGTGAACCCACTATTTTTTTTGTTAAATCAGTCAGGGCCTAGTAGCAACAGTTTAAGATTCAATTTAAAAACACAGAAGAGAACTTTCTGGTTACCTTTCATACCCAGTAGACAGCTGTAGTTTAAATTTCATAGTCACTCAGGGCCTAGCATCAGCAAAGTACTTTTAGTTTCAAATTAAAACACAGAAGAGAGCTTTCTGGTTAAATTTAGAATCCAGCAGAGAGCTTGTAGTTTAAATTTCATAATAGGTTAGAGCCTAGTAGCAGCAAAGAGCTGTAATTTAAATCAAATCAGAATATAGTTTTCCTCAGCAGCACAGGACAAGGTACTGTGTAGCAGCCCTTTTTTAATAAGTGTTATATCCCTCCCTCCCTCCCCACACCCACCCTCCCCTGGGAAAATCACAGCTTTAAGGTACTTGCACACCTTAAAAGACAGGAGGTGCTCTCAGGTGAAGCTCATTACCCAAATCAGTCATACACCAAGGACCTGAGATTAATTAAGCTTCAGGTGAACAAGGTATATTAAACTTCTTAGGTACAGTTTTAGTGGTATAAATATCCATTGCACCCTTTAGTACATATAGAACTTAAAGATCTAAACACAAACTTAAAACTAAGATGCAGACAGCAGTCCAGCAGCGGGATGTGGGCTTTCCAGTCTTTTGCATTGAGTGTCACATGTATGATTTTCTCCCAGCTGGTGAGAGGTCTTACGTGTGCACTAGGTGCAAGGAGCTCTCTGCTCTCAGGGAACGAGTCCGTTCTCTAGAGGCTAGAGTAGCAGACTTGGAAAACATAAGACAGACAGAGAGGTACATAGACGAGACCTACAGGGATATAGTCCTGAAGTCCCACCTCCAGTCTGGCAGCATCCCTGTTGCCATGGAGGAGAGAGGTCACGTGACAGGAGAGCATCACCCTGGTGTGGCAGGAAGTGATCCTGTAACTAGGACCTGTCCTCCAGGTGATGTAAACCCCTCTCGCACCGAGGAGGTTTCTCCAGGGCCAAGTGCCCATGCGGGAAGGGTTAGGACAGCAGTTATAGTTGGTGATTCGATCATTAGGCATGTAGATAGCTGGGTGGCTGGTGGACGTGAGGATCGCCTGGTAACATGCCTGCCTGGTGCGAAGGTAGCGGACCTCACACGCCACCTAGATAAGGTCTTAGATAGTGCTGGGGAGGAGTCTGCTGTCTTGGTACATGTTGGTACCAATGACATAGGAAAATGTGGTAGGGAGGTTCTGGAAGCTAAATTTAGGCTTTTAGGTAGGAAGTTGAAATCCAGAACTTCCAGGGTAGCGTTCTCTGAAATGCTTCCCGTTCCACGCGCAGGACCCAATAGGCAGGCAGAGCTCCGGAGTCTCAATGCGTGGATGAGACAATGGTGCAGAGATGAGGGGTTCGGATTTGTTAGGAACTGGGGAACATTCTGGGGAAAGGAGGGGCTCTTCCGAAGGGATGGGCTTCACCTTAACCGGGATGGAACCAGGCTGCTGGCATTAACCTTTAAAAAGGAGATAGAGCAGCTTTTAAACTAGATAATAGGGGAAAGCCGACAGTCGCCCAAGAGTGCATGGTTCGGAAGAATGTATCCTTGAAGGATACTACAAAAAGCAGAGAGGTTCCAAAAAAGAGTAAAGTAGCCCAAATGCCCTCGAGTATGGAGCAGACAGAACTTAAAGATCCCAAATTACCCATGTCTACCAATAGCCAAATTAATATGAATAAAATACAGTCTCTAAAATGCTTGTATGCAAATGCTAGAAGTCTACAAAACAAGATGGGAGAGTTAGAATATATAGCACTAAACGAGAGGTTAGATATGATTGGAATATCAGAGACATGGTGGAAGGAGGACAACCAGTGGGACACTGTGATACCTGGGTACAAACTATATCGAAATGATAGAGCTGATCAAATTGGTGGAGGGGTTGCGCTCTATGTTAGAGAGGGCATTGAATCAGAAAGGATTAAAGTTTTGCAAGAAACAAAATTTGCTGTAGAATCTCTATGGATTGAAATTCCATGTAAAAAGGGGAAGGCGATGGCAGTGGGGGTGTACTATCGTCCGCCTGGCCAGAATGAACAAATGGATGATGAAATGCTCAAAGAAATCAAGGAAGCTAGCAAAAGTTACAGTGCAGTAATAATAATGGGTGATTTCAATTACCCCGGCATCGACTGGGTCAGTGTCACAACAGGACATGCTAGGGAGATAAAGTTCCTAGATGAAATAAATGACTGCTTCTTGGAGCAGCTGGTTCATGAACCGACCAGAGGGGAAGCAATATTAGACCTAGTCCTTAGTGGAACACCAGATGTAGTGCAAGAGATAAGGGTGTTGGGGCCACTTGGCAATAGTGATCATAGCATGATCGCCTTTGATTTAATTAGTGGAGGAGGGATAGTAAGGAAATCCTCAGTACTACCCTTTAACTTTCGAAAGGGAGACTATGATAGAATGAGGAAAACAGTTAAGAAAAAACTAAAAGGAGCAGTTGCAAAGGTTAAAGACGTACATCAAGCTTGGGTGTTGTTGAAAAATACTATCTTGGAAGCCCAGACCAGCTGTATTCCACGCTTTAAGAAAAGTGGAAGGAAGTCTAAAAAATTGCCAGCATGGTTTAAAGCTGAGGTCAGAGAGGCTGTTGTTGCCAAAAAAGCATCTTTCAAGAAATGGAAAAAAGAGCCAAATGATGAAACCTGGAAACAGCACAAGCACTGGCAAGTCAAATGCAAGGCATTGATAAGGCAGGCAAAGAGAGAATTTGAGAAGAAGCTTGCTGCGGAAGCAAAAACGCGAAATAAAGACCTTTTCAAGTACATTCGTAGCAAAAAACCCGTGAGAGAGTCAGTTGGTCCATTAGATGATAAAGGGGTTAAAGGAGCACTAAGAGGCGACAAGGCGATAGCGGAGAGACTGAATGAATTCTTTGCTTCGGTCTTTACTGAGGAAGATGTAGGGATGTTACCCACGACTGAAGTGGTATTTAAAGGTGTGGAAGAATTGAAGGAAATATCGATACATCGGGAAGATGTCTTACAACTATTAGATAAACTGAAGAGTAGCAAATCACCTGGACCGGATGGTATACATCCAAGGGTGTTGAAAGAACTGAAATTTGAGATTGCAGACCTGCTATCAGTAATCTGTGAACTATCATTAAAATCATCTCTAATACCTGAGGATTGGAGGATCGCCAATGTAACACCAATTTTTAAAAAGGGTTCGAGGGGTGATCCGGGAAACTACAGACCGGTGAGCCTGACGTCAGTACCGGGAAAAATGGTAGAAACCATCATAAAGAATAAAATTACTCAGCATATAGATAGTCATGACCTAATGGGAGACAGCCAACATGGCTTTAGACAAGGAAGATCTTGTCTTACTAATCTGTTATGTTTTTTGAAGGAGTGAATAAACAGGTGGACAAAGGTGAGTCGGTTGATATTGTGTATCTGGACTTTCAGAAAGCCTTTGACAAGGTCCCTCATGAGAGACTTTTGGCAAAACTAAAGAGTCATGGGATAGGAGGCAGTGTACTACTGTGGATCAGGAACTGGTTAAAAGATAGAAAGCAGAGGGTAGGGCTAAATGGCCAATTTTCCCAATGGAGAAAGGTGAATAGTGGTGTACCCCAGGGATCTGTGCTGGGTCCGCTGCTTTTTGACATATTCATAAATGACCTGGAAAGTGGAATAACGAGTGAGGTTATCAAATTTGCTGATGACACAAAACTATTTAAAGTTGTTAAAACCCAGGAGGATTGTGGAAAATTGCAAGAGGATCTTGATAAATTGGAAGACTGGGCATCAAAATGGCAGATGAAATTTAATGTGGAGAAGTGCAAGGTTATGCACCTAGGGAAGAACAACCCAAACTATGGTTACACGATGCAAGGTTCCACATTAGGAACCACCACCCAAGAAAAAGATTTAGGCGTCCTTGTGGATACCATGTTAAAACCCTCGGCCCAGTGTGCAGCGGCGGCCAAGAGAGCAAATAGAATGCTAGGTATGATAAGGAAAGGAATGGAAAATAAAACAAAAGATATTATAATGCCTCTATATCGTTCCATGGTGAGACCGCACCTTGAATATTGTGTGCAATTCTGGTCGCCGTATCTTAAAAAGGATATAGCGATTTTAGAAAAGGTTCAGAGAAGAGCCACCAAAATGGTAAGGGGGATGGAAGGCTACTCCTATGAAGAAAGGCTAACAAGGTTGGGGCTCTTTAACCTGGAAAAGAGACGGCTGAGGGGAGATATGATAGAAGTCTATAAATTAATGAACGGAGTGGAACGGGTAAACGTAGATCGATTGTTTACCTTATCAGAATATAGAAAGACTAGGGGACATGCAATGAAGCTACAGGGTAAACTATTTAAGACTAATAAAAGAAAATATTTTTTCACTCAACGTGTAATCAAACTCTGGAATTTGTTACCGGAGGATGTAGTAAAGGCTGTTAGTGTAGCTGGGTTTAAAAAGGTTTGGACAAGTTCCTGGAGGAAAGGTCCATAAACCATTATTAAGAAGGGACCCAGGATATCAATGCTTGAACCAATACAAGCATTGTGGAACCTGTGTCCCTTGGGGAAACTGCTAGGTACGTATGACCTAGATTGGCCACTGTTGGAAACAGAATACTGGGCTTGATGGACCTTGGTCTGACCCAGTATGGCATATCTTATGTTCTTATGTTCTTATGGGTTATTTCTCCCAGCACAGATATGCTTGGTAGCACATAAATTAGATTACTTGCTTGCAGTGTTTAACTTGGTAAAACAAAGTCAAAAATCAAAATCAGGAAAACAACCTTCAAACTTGTCAGGCAATTAGCTAATGTTTTCTTAGCATATCTCTAACAAACGAAAAGCCACAAAGAAAGAAATAAACTGTTCTTGTAAGGTTAACTTCTGATTACTTTCCACACAGATCCAGAAGTAATTCTCTCCTAGCTCACAAGCAATTAGGTGCAGCTCAATTGCTATCAGTTATCCAGCTGAAACCCTTTAGCAGGCTGGCTTTCTACTGTGTGAGTCAAATCCTGCTTCAGGAGCTTTTCTTAGTGGAATAAAGAACAAATTTATATTTTCTTTGTGATGGCTGCTGTGCTTTATCACAGAAAGTTACCAACGGAGTTTGGATAGAGAGCAGTCCATATAAACAATATCTTGATCTGCTATTATTTCCCCTTCATCAACAAGCATAGGGTCACTATCATGAATTGGCACAGATGAATCTTTCAATGGAGCACTTTCAGGAGAACACTTATTTCCCTGCTGTCTTTCAAGGTTATAGCTAGGGCATAGATCAATGTTCATACCTGAGCTTCCATTGTTGCTATAATTCCTCTCTATATAGCCTGGCCAGTATGTAGTCCAGTTCTTATGTCCAGCCTTCCAGTCCTGATCCCTGGACACTGGATCTCTCTTCACATACCTTCTGGCATAGGTCTTAGAGTCCCTTCCACGTGCAGCCGTCTCCCTCACAGGTAGCCTCTGGTGATTCCTTGTTCTGCAGCACCATTCCTCTGGCTTTCCCCAGTCCAATGGTCTATGCTGGCCCTTGGAATACCTCCCAGTATACGTACTGCCTTGGACTCTTCTAGACCTCTCAAAGGCTTTTCTCCTCTTCCTTCCAGAGGGTTTCTTTCCTTCTCTATCCGTCCGGTTTGGCTTCTGCTTCTGCTGATCCTTCAGATGAAACTGATGATCCTTCTCTGCATCTCCAAGGTGATCATGAAGATGGTCATCTGTAGAATAAACTCCACTCTTATTCTGCTTAGATGAGTGCTCCCCCCTAATACAGCGCAGCTGTGCTGAATCAGGCCCTGCCCTTTGAGATGAGTGCTTAGGGATTACCTCATAGCCCTCCTGATTGAACACACGTTTCCTCACTTCAGCTCCTCTCATGGCTGTTGGAAACCTGGTGCATTCTGGGACTGGTAGTCTTTTATGGCAAAATTCTGTTTTCTCATTTCTACCAGCACTGACAGGTTGCTTGTTCAGAGACACTTCACCTTTTCTATAGCTCCTTCCTGAGCTATGATAAGCTTCCTTATCACAGCCCTCAGCAGTTGCTATCTGGCTGCTCTACTGTTTCAGCATTCCTATGGGCCAGCTAGGCATCACCCTAGTCCCCACTGTGGCCCAGCTGCACCACAGCATGTGCCGCCTGCAGCCCTCTGTATCCCTTTTTCCAGCATCTGCCCAGTTGCCCGTTCTGACATGCCTGCCCTGATGTTGCGGGACATGTGCATGCCATAGGAACCCTGTCCGATGGTGGGGAAATCCCTGAGCAGCGCTATTTCACTGTGGGCCCATGCACCTTGTATGGGGACGGAGTATGGACCCTTCCACGATTTATATCTGTTCTATGGAGCTACCTCGGGGGGGGGGGGGGGGTTGATGTTTCTCATTGATACCACTATTGGCCAGCTTTGTTGTTGTTTTTTTCCAGTTTGTTGGGGTCATTTTCAGTGTTTCTGTGCCCTTTTGTTCTGTGCACATGTATCACACGTATCACCTTTTTTTGGTTTCCCTGCCTATGCTGTACATTGCTGACACTTAAATGGTTTCTCTCCCCTTTAAAGTGCTTTTACCGGTAGGTTTTCATTTACGTTGGAATTCAGCTCTGAAATTCAGCGCGTTAGTGTAAAGGGAGCCTCTCCCCGCCCACTCTCCGCCCATTGACCCCTTCTCTCCGCCCTCTCTCCACCTTCTGCGGTGTTTTACCGCGCCGCAGAGCATTACGCTCGTTAGCGCATGATAACGTGCGCTGTATAACATTAATGCTCGTTAGCTTGTGATAACGCACGCTATCATGCGCTAATGAGCGTTAACGTTATACAGCGCGCGTTATTTACGATTACCGCAGTTTAGTAAACATACCCCTATGATTAAATGAGGAAAATAGTTAAGAAAAAATACTGAAAGGAGCAGCTGCAAAGGTTAAAGATTTACATCAAGCATGGGTGTTGTTTAAAAGTAATATTTTGGAATCCATACCAGATGTATTTCACACTTTAAGAAAAGTGGAAGGAAGGCCAAAAAACTTCCAGCATGGTTTAAAGATGAGGTCAGAGAAGCTGTTGCTGCCAAAAAAGCATCTTTCAGGAAATGGAAAAAGGAGCCGAATGACGAACATGGGAAACAACATAAGCACTGGTAAGTTAGATGCAAGGCATTGATAAAGCCTGTAAAGAGAGAATTTGAAAAAAAGCTTGCCATGGAGGCAAAAACTTATAAAAAAAATGTTTTCAAGTACATTCATAGCAAAAAACCTGTGAGAGAGTCAGTTGGACCATTGGATGATGGAGGGGAAAATAGGAGTGCTAAGTGAGGACAAGGCCATAGTGGAGAGACTGAATAAATACTTTACTTTGGTCTTTATTGAAGAAGATATAGGGAACTTACCCATGCCTGAAATGGTATTTAAAGGTGATGCATTGGAAGAATTGAAAAAAATAATTGATAAACCAGTAAGATGTATTACATCTATTTGATAAACTGAAGAATAGCAAATCACCTGGACCAGATGGTGTATATCCAAGGGTGTTGAAAGAACTGAAATATGAGTTTTCAGATCTACTATTAGTAATCTGTGAACTATCATTAAAATCATCTGTAGTTCTGAAAGATTGGAGAATGGCCAATGTAATGCAAAATTTTTAGAAACTGATTTCAGGGGTGATTCTGGAAACTACAGACTGATGAGCTTGATGTTGGTATGGGGTAAAATGGTAGAAACCATTATAAAGAATAAAATTGTTGAACATGTAGATAGTCATGGTTTAATGGTAGAAAGCCAACATGGATTTAGCCAAGGAAGATCTTGTCTTACTAATCTGTTATATTTTTTTGAAGGTATGAATAAACAGGTAGAATGTGAACCGGTTGATATATTGGATTTTCAGAAAGCCTTGGACAAGGTCCCTCAGACTCTTGGCAAAATTAAAAAGTAATAGGATTGGAAGCAGTATAGTATCGTGGATCAGGAACTAGTTAAAAAATAGAAAACAGAGAGTAGGACTAGATGGCCAATTTTCTCATCGGAGAAAGGTGAATAGTGGAGAACCCCAGGGATCTGTGCTGGGCCTGTTGCTTTTTAACATACTCATAAATGACCTTGAAATAGGAATAAGAAGTGAAGTGACCAAATTTGCAGATGACACAAAATTATTCAAAGTTGTTAAAAAGCAAGAGGATTGTGAAAAATTGCAAGAGGACCTTTATAAATGGGCAACCAAATGGCAGATGAAATTTAATGTGGACAAGAGCAAAGTTATGTATCTAGGAAAGAACAAACCAAGCTATGGTTACATGATACAAAGAACTACCTTAGAAACCACCACCCAGGAAAAAGATTTAGGCGTCATCAAGGATAATATGTTGAAACCCTCCACCCAGTGTGCAGCTGCGGCCAGGTCAGCAAATAGAATGCTAGGAATCAAAAAAAGGAATGGAACATAAAGTTGAGGATATTATAATGCCTCTGTATCATTCCATGATGCAACTGCACCTTGAATACTGTGTGTAATTCTGGTTATCATATCTTAAAAAGGATATGGCAGAATTAGAAAAGGCATAGAGAAAAGTGTCAAAAATGGTAAATGGGATGAAAGGATATGTATTTATTTTATTTAGACAGTGGTCACAACACAATTGGGGGATATATTTAACACAAGGGGATATGAGACACATACACCAATACTTACAGGGAACATGGACAATGGAGGGTTAAGTGGCTTGCCCAAGACCACAAGGAGCACCTGTGGAACTAGAAACCCCAGTCATTCCAGCCCAAGGTTGCTGTCTTCTAGTGGGATTTGAACCCCTGACCTTCTGACCTGAGGTAACTTGTCCCAACCACTAGGCCACACTCCTCCCTCTCCATAGGGATACCCCTATGAGGAGAGGCTTAAAAGGTTGGGGCTCCTCAACTTGGAAATTTGACAGCTGAAGGGGGATATGATAGAGGTATATAAATTAATGAATGGAGTGGAACGGGTAAACATAGATCGGTTGTTTACTCCATCAAAAAGTAGAAAGCTAGAGGACACGCAATGAAGCTACAATGTAACCCATTTAAGACTAATAAGAGAAAATATTTTTTACTCAATGTTACCGGACTTCGTTACTGGAGGATGTAGTAAAATCTGTTAGTGTAGCTGGTTTTAGAAAAGATTTGGACAAGTTCTTGAAGGAAAGGACAACAAACCATTATTTAAAAGGACCCGGGAAATCCACTGTTTACTCCGAGATGAGCATTGTGGAACCTGTGTGCCTTTTTGGGAATCTGCCAGGCACTTGTGACCTGGATTGGCCACTGTTGAAAACAGGATACTGGACTTGATGGACCTTGGTCTGACCCAATATTACTATAGTAACGTATGTGGTTTACAATAACAATATCATAATAAGGAAAAGAATGCCATTATAAAAACAGGAAAGATATAGCATAAAAGAACATACATCTCTAGGTTAGAAACATAATAGGCAAACTGAGGTGACGGAAAAATACTGCATTATTGATTAATAACCATAACCCCTTCCTGTACATATTGCGGCCACCCGAAAAGTAGAACTAATCAGATGGGTTTCAGGGACTCCTTAAAACTCTTCAGATCAGAAACTGTACCTATAAAAGTAGGCAAATAGTTCCATAGCGTAGGGGCTACAGCAAAGAAATCAGCCCGCCGAGTAGACTCAAATTTAATAAGAGCGGGGGATTGTATGTTTAATTGAAACACAAAACAAAAAGCCAAAAGCAGAAAAAGAGTAATCCAACTATAAAAAACCTGCTCTCAACATTAAATACATAAACTTCACAAATTTTAACTCATATCCCAATATTACTTCCAGGCAATAATGACCTCAGATGTCACAACTCCACATTTAGTGATAAATCACCATAGGGTGTTGATAGACGCTCACATCACCGGTCATAGCCTCCCTACCTTCCTATAATAATTAAACCAAGTCACAATAAATATAATACACCCTAATTACAACACTGGGAAAATATCTCAAACAATTTTATAACAATCGAGCAACCTCCAAAATTACACATACAATCCCAAACTCAATCTTACATACCCATACTCTCAAAACATCACACATACAATCATTCTCTCATACTAAAAACAGCGTCATAATAATGTGCGCCTGCACTATATCTTCAAGGCTGAACGCAGCCTAAAGCAGTCTGAGAGCGATACCTGCAAACATAATAAAGAATAATAAAGACTCAAAATTCACCAACAAAAGCACAAAAATGCAAATAACTTATCTTATAACGATGAACTTCTATCCAACAACGTCTCTAGCTCTTCAATGAACGCTATTTATAGTCAGTCACAACTTCCAACGCCAACAGAGGAACCAAACTGCTCGGGAGAAGTTGTTGTTGTTGTTAAGTGCCGTCGAGTCGGAGTCGACTCATGGCGACCCTCTGGATAGCTATCCTAAATTGTGTTCGGTCTTCAGTCAGGCGGCTCATTGTTGACAGGCTGGTACCCGTAGCTGCTGTTATTGTAGCGATCCATCTCATTGCTGGCCTTCCTCTTTTGCGTTGACCTTCTATCTTGCCAAGCATGATGTCTTTCTCTAATGATCTCTCTCTTCGCATGATGTGTCCGAAGTATGAAAGTCGAAGTCTTGTCATCTGAGCTTCTAAAGAAAGCTTAGGTTTGATCTCCTCTAGTACCGACTGGTTTGTTCTTCGGGCAGTCCATGGTATACACAGTATTCGCCGCCAGCACCATAATTCAAAGGCATCAATTTTCTTCCTGTCTGTCTTTTTCACTGTCCAGCTTTCACATCCATATGATGTTATTGAAAATACCATAGCTTGAACAAGTCGAATCTTTGTATGGAGAGAGACATCTCTGCTCTTGAGAATCTTATCTAGGTCTTTCATAGCCATTCTGCCAAGAGCAATGCGTCGTCTGATTTCTTGACTGCTTGTTGCTTCTTTATTGATAGTTGATCCAAGTAGGTTAAAGTTGTTCACGATTTCAATTTCTTCTCCTTCAACGATGAACCTGTTGATTTTGCCAGTTGTCATGATCTTTGTCTTCTTTACATTAAGGTGCAGGCCCATTTTGAGACTATGTTCTTTGATTGTAAGAAGCAAATGTTTCAGATCATCTTCACTTTCAGCCAGTAATGTGGTATCATCAGCATAGCGAAGGTTGTTGATGAGTCTTCCACCAATCTTCACACCTCTGTTGTCTTCATACAGTCCTGCTTCTCTGATGATTTGTTCTGCATATAAATTAAACAGGCAGGGGGAAAGTATGCAGCCTTGTCTTACACCCTTGCTTATTTTAAACCATTCTGTTTCTCCTTGTTCCGTTCGAACTATTGCTTCTTGATCAATGTACAGATTGCGCAAGAGAACGATCAGGTGTTCTGGTATACCCATTCTTCTTAATGTGGTCCAGAGTTTCTCATGGTTTACACAGTCAAAAGCCTTGCTATAGTCGATAAAGCACAAATAGATATCCTTTTGGTATTCTTTAGTCTTTTCAAGGATCCATCTCACATCCGCAATGATGTCTCTCGTTCCTCGCCCTTTCCTGAACCCTGCTTGCACTTCAGGTAGTTCTTGTTCTAGGTATGGCTGTAGTCTCTTTTGAATAATCTTCAGTAGAATCTTGCTGGCATGTGGGATCAGAGCGATTGTGCGATAATTTCCACAGTCAGTTGGATCACCTTTCTTTAGTATTGGTATAAACACAGATCTTTTCCAGTCAGTTGGCCATGATGTTGTCTTCCATATTTCTTGGCAGAGCCGTGTAAGTACGGTAACAGCTGCATCAGATTGCTGCAATACTTCTATGGGAATGCTATCAATGCCTGGTGCTTTGTTCTTTGATAAGGCTTTCAATGCTGCTTCAACTTCTTCTTTCATCACCAATGGTTCCTGATCATAAGGTATAGGTTGAAACGGCTGTTGGTCCACTTGATCTTTATCATATAAAAACTCTGTATACTCCTTCCACCTTTTCTTGATCTTCTCAGCATCATTCAACATAGAACCTTGAGCATCTTGTAACATTCCAATTCGAGGCTGGAACTTTTTCTTTAACTCTCGCAGCTTTAGGAAAGCCGATCTTGTTCTTCCTCTAATAGTTTCTGCTTCTATTTCCTTGCAAGTGTCATTGTAGTACTTTTCCTTGTCCTGTCTTGCTGCACGTTGGAAATCTCTGTTGAGTTCTGCAATTGTCTTTCTTTCTCCTCTGGCTTTAGCTTCTCTGCGTTTCTGGGCAATTTTCAGAGTTTCTTCCGTCATCCATTTTGGCCGTTTTTGCTTTTTCACCTTTTGTAGAGACTTCTCGCTTTCTTCTAGCACAACCTTCTTGATGTCATTCCATAACTCTTCCGGAGCTCTGTCATTTGTATCTAAAGCAGCAAATCGATTTTGCAGGCAGTCTTTAAATTCCAGTGGTATATTCTCAAGGTCATATTTTGCTGCATTCATGAGTGGTTTGCTCTTTTTCAACTTTAGCTTGAGTTTGCATACTAGTAGTTGATGATCTGTACCACAGTCAGCTCCAGGTTTTGTCTTGGTTGATGTTACAGAGCTTTTCCATCGTTGACTTCCACAGATGTAGTCAATTTGATTTTTATACAATCCATTGGGTGAAGTCCATGTGTACAGTCGCCGCTTGTGTTGCTGGAAGAAGGTGTTTGAGATGAATAGATCATTGGTCTTGCAGAATTCTATCAATCTTTCTCCAGCTTCATTTCTGTTGCCAAGTCCATATTTTCCAACTACTTTGCCTTCTTCTTTGTTGCCAACTTTTGCGTTCCAGTCACCCATGACTATCAGGATATCCTGTTTGCATGTTCTGTCAATTTCAGCTTGTACTTGTTCATAGAACTCTTCAATTTCATTCTCTTCTGCAGCTGTTGTTGGGGCATATACTTGAATTATAGTTGTGTTGATAGGCAATCCTCGTAGACGAATAGAGATTAAGCGTTCGCTGACTGCATTGTATTTCATTACAGTTCTTGCAAGTTTCTTCTTTATTATAAACGCAACACCATTTCTTCTTTGTCTTTCATTTCCAGCATAGTAGACCATGTGATCATCTGATGCAAAGTGCCCGATGCCAGTCCATTTCAGTTCGCTGACACCCAACAGGTCAAGTTGTACACGTTCCATTTCATTCTTGACCACCTCCAACTTCCCTTGGTTCATGCTTCGTACGTTCCATGTTCCAATGTGTAAGACATCTTTACAGCTTCTGACTCTCATTTCATGCGCAGCTACATCAGCAGTCAGACTTCCCGAGGGCTTTGATCCAACCACATCATAAATGCTGGCTTTACTCTGAAAAGTCTTCAGCTCTTCCCCAGTAGCTAGTTGAGTGCCTTCCGACCTGGGAGTCTCATCTTCCAGCACCATAGCACAATTTGTTTTGTTGTAACTATCCATTGGGTTTTCATGGCAAGATACAGAAGTAGATTGCCGGGCCTTCCTTCCGCGCAGTTTAAGTTTGGTGTTGTTGCCGTTGTCACAGAAATGTGATCCTCCGCCGTCAACACTATCCCATTCTGCTGCTGCCCAGATGGGTGGTTTGTCTTCGTCTGGCACCTCAGCTGAGACCTGTCCATCTTGGGAGACCCTGCCAGTAGTTAAACTACGGATAGTTTAGCTCTCAGCATCACTGATGCACGCAAGCCCTCACAGCACGACAAGCTGCAAACCAAATCGGGAGAAGTATTACAAGTCAATTCAACTGATAAAACCTTAGAATTGACCAAAGCTCTACAAAAGCTTTTGTTTCGCCATAACCCGGCTTCATCAGGAGCGACGTCAGGAAAACGGATTCTTTGTATGACGTCGCTCCTGATGAAGCTGCTCCTGATAAAGCTGCTCCTGATGAAGCTGCTTGGAGGCGTATGGAGATTTGCTAAGATTTTAAGAGCTAAGTTGAACAAAAATTTTGGTGAAAGATAAGTTTGTTCTACTATTCTCTATATAATTCAACCATACATAGATTGGATAAAGGGTTTAAACCATGGTATATCGAGAAGAGTCAAGAATATCGTTGTATTAATTAAAAAAGAAAAAAATATATCCCAGAGGTCGGAAGTCATTTAGACCCAGTAGTCATTGATGTTATCAAAGCGCTTCAAGTGTTTCATCAAGCATAATGATCACCAGCGCTGTTGAGTTCTGAGACTACATTTGGGAATTAGAGAAACGTTGTGGCCTAAAGAAATACCATTACCCCGGACATAGCCATAGATTGAAGTGGAGTGATTTGTCTTATCCTAATATCTGTTTTTTTTTTGGCAATGTATCACTAGAAGTAGATTGCTAGGACTTTTCTTCCAAGGCAACAGAGGCTAAAGTGAGTTGACCAAGGTCACAAGGAGTGCCAGTGGGAATTGAACCTTTGGTTTGCTGATTATTAGACAGCTGCTCTAACCACTAGGCTACTCTTCTACTTAATGGGGTCATAGTCCAAAGAAGGCATAACAGTATGAAGTACCACCGTTGTCTGGGCAGCCATGCCCAAAAAGGGTTGTATTGCCCAGAATCAGTGAAGTGCAAAAAACGATGATTTCACGACTAACTGTGGTGAAAAAGACAATTTAAAATCAAGAACCACTCCTAGGTACTTAAGAGTAATCTGCAAAGTCATTGGGGTACTCTTAATCACTGGCGTAAGACCTGGATCATCCTTGCCACAGATTTACTAGGATTAAGCAGGGGCCAATCTAGAGTGAGGCCGTGGCTTTTGGCAGTGATCCCCACCTAAGGGCCACCCCACACAGTATGGGGAACTGCATCTCTTATCTGGTATTGCACTGCATGCAAAGTTGGGGTTTTGGTTTAATTTTTGTCTAAATATTTTATTTTTACTTTAGGTTATGATCACATATTCTGTACTTGGTGAGAGAGTCTGTGTTCTGAGTGTGTGACTAAGGCCATGCGTTCTGTTAACATGAAATTTGTATGCAGGAATCTGTACTGTAGTAATTTTCCTTGTTCAGCTTTTCAAATAGGTGTTAGATTATTTATGGACCGCTGCAGTATTTATAGTGCTGCTTTTTTTCTGGGTAGGCACCTTGTATGAGTTTTGGAAGTTTATGCTGTTAATGGTAAGGTAGATTTGGTCTTGTAGATCTTTGGTGACTTTTGTAGGGTTTTATATTAGTTCCCAATATGCCTGGTACTGGAGAATATTTGTTAGTGAGATGACCAGAATCAGATTTTCTTTTTGTTTTGTTTTTTAAGATATTGAGTTCTGTGGGAGAATGTCCTGGTTCTGCTCTGCACCCACTATTGAGGGATGGGGTTCTGTGGATGCAAAATATATGTTCAAAAAGAAAAAGCAAGAGCCATAATGCAGTTTATAACAAAATAAAAATGAGTTATAATTTAGTTTTATAAATTGTTCTTTTAGTTCCTTGGTGTGCAAACATTTTGTATTTCGTCCATATTATCTAATCGGCTTTTTGGTTTGATTCAGTCCCTGACTGGAGTTTTGAGAAAGTGCCACCCCCCCCCCCCCACACACACATTACAAGGGGGAGGTAGAGGGAGGTGCCATCTCATCCCTCGCCTCAGGCAACAGATTGCCTTGAGCCGCCCCTAGGTTTAAGTACTAAAGAGTTAGTTCATAGCCTTGAAGCAATGTTTGCTAAACAAGAATTAATCCCCACCATATCTGGTGCTAGTGCATCTGTTGAGTACAGCAAGAGAATATCATCTGTGTAGATGAAAGCAGTGATCCCCAGGCCCTGAATGAGCATAACCAAAGTGCTCAGAAAGATGTTAAATGGAATGTGGGAAAGGTTAGACCGCTGGGGTGAGTTCATGCGAAGATGAAAGAAAATCTGAAATCTGAACCTGATATGATCATCGCTGAAGGAAAGGATAAAACCAAGGAAGTGGCAGAGTGCTAAGGTCTACATCAAAGAGACGAGCCACAAGCAGCCCTTGATCAACAAGATCAAATGCTGCTGAAAGTTCTAATAAGATGTCAAGAAGTATCTTACCTGCTAAGATGGTTTCAGTGCTATGTTGTGGCCTGAATCTTGACTGTCTAGGGTGCAGGACTTGCATTTGTTTAATGTGATTTACCTCGTTCCTTCTGGAGGTTTCTTCTCCTTTTTTAGACTATACCAGAGTCATCCTTGACTTATCTAGCCTATTGCAATGCTTTCCTCACACAAGACTGAACTGAGATCCCACAGGGAACATAGCAAATTAAATATAGGGGTCAATGCAGAGACAGGGTTTGAGCAAGAAGTTGACACCGAGCACTATTGTCATTTCTCTCCCTATTGTGATTGTGATTTTATGTGGTCACCGGCATAAACAGTGGAATGGGGTGGGCCACAAAGGCCATGGTTCCACTAATATTTTGCCCAAAACAGCATCAGCAACTTGATCTCCACCAGCACGGATTTTGTCCACAACATGGAGTTGAGACACTTCTCATACATCTACTCGACTAATAGACATGAGAAAGCAAGGCTTCTTACTAATATTCATCGACATATCAGCAGCCTTCGACACAGTTTCCCATCACATCCTTTTGAAGCGACTAATGGAGATTGGTCTACAAGATACCACCATCAAATGGTTCCAATCATACCTCGAATACAGACAACAGAAAGTAAAATCTGGGAACCTCACCTCAGCGCCCTTCAGTACCACTCAAGGAGTTCCCCAAGGCTCATCACTATCAGCTCTTCTCTTCAACATCTATATTCAGCCTATATGCAAAATATTCAACAAATACAAGATACAATATGCAATATATGCTGATGATATCATGGTATATACCCCTATTTGACTGGACTCCCCAGACTACACCACTATATCAATCTGCATCCATGAAATAACAACCTGGTTTACTAACAACAACTTAAACATCAACATGAAAAAAACTAAAGCAAGCATCATTACGAGAGACTCCACATTCATCCCTCCTAATTCTATCAACATATCCAACACACCAATTACAATTAAAGACAGAGTCCGATATCTTGGAGTGATCCTAGACAAGCAGCTTACCCTCCAACCACATATCAACAAGATATCAAAAACAGCATTCTTCAAACTCGCAATGCTCTGGAGACTAAAACCCCTCCTCAATAAGAAACATTTCCGCACAGTATACCAGGCCATCCTTACACCTGTGCTGGACTCCTGTAATATCCTATTCCCAGGCCTACCTAAACAAACCACCCGTCCACTACAAATAGTCCAGAACACCGCTGCCCGCATTATTGCCAGAGCTTCAATACAAGACCACATAACCCCAATACTACATGATCTGCACTGGCTACCAATCTCCTCACGGGCAAAATATAAATCAGCACTTCGGCTTCTCCTCCTGTGAGTTCATCCCCTGTTTTGCAGCTGGTGTTTTTGGCTGAGGCAGATGTCGGAACGTTCCCTTCCCCTTCGGTGGAAGTGACTCTTATGGATATTTGGACAGCTATTCAGAACATAGATAATCATTTAACCTCTACTGTGTCCTCTTTATGTACATTTTCCCAGGAGGTGGTGGGTAAATTGCAACATGTGGATAAACAAATTCATAATTGCTTGACGTTGGCTGCTCGGACTGATCTCCAGTTACAATCCTGTATTGATTTGGATGTTGCTTTATCTAAAGATGTTCTTTCAGTTTCTCACAGGCTAGAAGTACTGGAAAATCAATCACAAGCATGCAACTTACGCTTTTTAAATTTTCCTTACACACATTTGTTATCTCCTGAAATACTGCTGGGGAAATATGCTTCTGAAGTATTGCATTATATTTTGGCGGTCTCTGCTCCTACTAAACAAACTGAGAGGGTTTCGGCCCTCTCGGTTTGCTCTGTGGATCAGAATTTAACTGCTTTCCTGGAGGACTCTTTAGATGTTATCTCTAAGCGTAATACCTTGGTGGTGAGGTTTGGGTCTGAATCCGCCAAATTACGAGTTTTGAGAGCATATTTCAAGTTTAAAGATGTTCATTTTGTGGATACAAACTCCAGGTTTTTCCTGATGTCTGCTGGAGCACTCATTCACGGCGTAAGCAGTTTTTGTTATTGAAATCTCGTGTAGTGGCATTGGGGGCTACTTTTTTTTTAAAGTTCCCTTGCCGCTGTATTGTTACTCTGGGGGGGCAAACATATGTTTATACGGATGTGAAATCCTTACAACATTTTCTTGATGGGAAGCAGGCCGATGAGATTTTGGTGGAGGAATTGACATAGATTTTTTTTTTTAGCTCCCTATCATGGAGTTCTGTTACTCTTTTTTTCCTTCTTTTATGTATACGTATATTACAGTTTCTCTCTTCCTTAATGTGACATTGGTGAATTCTTGTTGTTCTTCCAACTTGGATTTCAAATAAGATTGTATTGTTATATTTCTTTTTTTTGTTTATTGTATTTGGAAAATGCTTAAATAGAAATAAAAAAAAAAATTATCACTCGCCATCTTCAAAATTAAAAACAATATGTCAGCAGGAATACTACAGGAACTCATCGGAACAAAGGCAAGCAAAAGACCAGACAGAAACAGCACCAAAAACAACATACCAACACCCACTCTATTCACAAGAACCAACAAATCCACATCCATGCGAGCCTTCTCTATTGCTGCACCCGCTATTTGGAATGACCTACCAGATATGCTAAGATCAACAACTGACATAAAGGAATTCAAAAAGCTGCTCAAAACCACCCTATTCATTGAACAATTTAACAAAGACCACCAAGCACCAATCACACCAATCACCACACAAGCCAATGTACACAAGCCATGAACACTATAAGGACTTCACATGAACCAGCTACCAGCCTTCTCCCACAAGCCGATGTACATAAGCCATGACCACTATAAGGACTTCACATGAACCAGCTACCATTTCATAGTTCACAATGTAAATAGCTCCCTGTAACCTGTATATAGCCCCTGTTCATAGTTCACAATGTATATAACCCCTGTTCATAACTCACAATGTATATAGCTCACCAATTAATCAATGACATTCCTCACCCACACCACATAAGTCAATGTATCCACTGCATGTATTCACCTTCCCACTCTTGATTGTTTGATGGGGCAAGGCTGGAGATTGGTTTGTTTAGTCTGTTTGGCCCCGTCAATCAAAAAGACATTGTTGCCCCTGGTCACCGATATCTACAAAACATACTTATGGCAGGCAACAATTATGCCTCTGTTCCTACAGAGCCTAAGTACTGATGGCAGGGGACATCATGGTTGGGTGCTACAGAGGGAATTGGAGGTGATCAGAGTGTAATCTGCTGGTATCTTACCCCATACTTCCTGAATTTGAACATGGTTCCGTTTTTAGTGAAAGAGAACTCGCTTGCTAGGTTCACAGAGGCTTTGAGTCTTTCATGAGAAAACAAGAGTGACACTATCAATCACTGGCTTCAGCCTCTGTCTGAGTCTATTCCATGGAATGGGGAACTTCCTTTCACACTGCCACTACTCCTCCACACATCCAAGAAAGGAGGAAAGACAATTCTTATTCAGAGCAGAAGCTTGTGATGGTGTATGTGATAATGGCATTCAGGTGGGATGGGGTGGGGTGGGGTGGGTGGGGGAAGGGAAGACACATTTCCGTTATTCTTTGTCATTGTGATAATACTCCAAAGTAACAAGTGAAATCCCACATTCAATAATCAATTTGCGTTCAGTAACTCAGGATTAATCCAACATAAGCCTCAGAACCAACCATCAGGCACTTAATTCTGGGTACTATTGTCTCCCCAGTTGTGTGCCGGTTAACATCAACGGCTAATGTCGGTAAAAATTCATATCACACTTCATCTAACTGACACAGTTCGTGAATTGTAACCAAAAAGTACTTAGCTGTTTCGTGTGATATGAAGTTGCTCTCATACGCTTTAATTATTTCCCTTAAAGGTAATTCCCATCTTTGTCTCATTCTCTGTAATTTTCTCAGAACTCTTGTCCCAACGCCAACCATGTAGGCGCCCATGCGTTTCTCCTTATGGGGTTTTTCAAGGGACGAATATTGATATTAGTGCTATCTTGTGTATGCGCCGCTCCACATGTCCTAAAGATTCACCCCTATCAATGCTCTGGGGAATCCCAAAAGAACGCAGCCATCAGTACCTGCCATCAGTACTGGATTGTGATAATACTGGCATTGTCTTCTGGCAAAAAACCTTTCCTGTGACAAGGACAATGTCTTCTACTCATGCTAAACTTTATTTAAGAATATGCAGATGATGCCAAAGCAGACCTACTTTAAACTTTTCTGTAAATTCTTTCACACAGGCAGTATGCATCCATATACCTTATGAGATTTTCCTATATCTGTCAGTTATGTCTACCATCTGTTACAGAAATTTATCTACATACTACTATGAAAAACTCTTTCTTTTGTCTTCCTCATTTTTTCTGGAGTGGCTTATGTTCAGAAACCAGAACGGAGTCCAGCTATAATAAATTTAAGGCATGGATAAAGTCATGTCTTTCAGAGTGCCTTCCATGATTTAGTTTAAACGGAATTAATTATTGGAGGGATCATTGTTTTCCTGCCCTTTGGGATCCTGAGTCTACCTTTTGAGTGGACCTGACAGGTACTTGTATTTTTGGTTGGCCACTTTTGGAAACAGGATACTGGGCTTGAAGGACCTTTGGTATGACCCAATATGGCATATCTTATGTTCGTATGTTCCACTGGTCTGCTTTGCTGACCTGTTTTGCAGCCTTTTCATCTAGGTTTTAGGGACTCATGTAAGTTTGTTTTCTCCTTCTGCTTCTGCTAGATTTCCTTTGGATTTGGACCTAGTCTTCTTCCTTTTGTATAGGATCATATTGTATTAGTATCCCTTTGTAGCCGGCTATTTGCCATATTTGTTTTGTTTTATGTTCTTTTTTACTTTTATTGTACGCTGCCTTGTTATCTTTTGGTGAAAGGCGGTTAATCAAATATAGTAAACTGTATATAGTTCCATAGGCATTGTCAGTCGCCAGAACTGAAACATCTGTAGTCACTAGCCTGGTTTCTTTTTTGCCTAGTGTGGCAACTGGTAGGTGGTCTAGCTGTATTTTACTGTTAGATCTAGTAGTGCTGACAGCTGGATTAGCTGTGTTGCCACTATCATTGCAATTATCATATCATGTTTGTCATGAATTTACAACTCCTACGATAGTTTGACTTTCTATCCCTGGATGTTCTTCAGTCTCAGGTTCTGACACTTCTGTCTTAAAGCTCTAATGACTGTTCTGAGACTTCTCTGCAGAAGTAGCAACACACATCTTCCTGTAATGGTGCATATAGGATGTTACCTGTCCCTCTCCAAAAGGATTATCAACATTCCCCTTTAAGAGAGTCTGCAGCCCAGAGTTCAGGACTAGGAGGGTGTGGCTCAGAGGCAAAAGTTAAGAACCCAATAGGGTGCAGGAGGGAGAGAAGCCTGTGGAGCCAGAACTTCTTCCAAGGCAAGCTGTGCAAAGGAGTTCTGATGTAGGAACTTTAACTGGGGCTGGAGGAAGGTCCAAAGAACCAGCTTGTGGAGGCTTAACAAGCTGGGACAAAAGTAAAGCTATTTTTGTTTTCCCTGAATTGGTCTGAGTTTGCTTTGTGGTGGTTTGACAAGCTGAAATAGAATAAAAACTGCTTTGTGTTCCCTGACCTGTTGTCTGACCTGCGTTGTAAATAAAACCCCTTCCTACTGCACGCCACGCTGGTAATAATTTACCTTCATACTGCACGCCATAGTGGTAATAATTTACATTCCATTGCACTTAGGGGTAATATTTCCAAATGGATTCATTTTGCATATGTGGAGGGTAATTTTATAAAGTCATGCCTAGTTCATGTGCATTTTCACATACCTGTTTCATATGTATTTTATTAAGTCAAGTACCTGCATACTTGACTTTATAAAATACTAGTGTTACTGGCAGAGAATGTGCCTTGTATTATGATGCAATCACTCACAGCAGCCCTAGAGCCATGCCGACCTTTTTGCAAGTATGAATATAAATTATTGTATACTCTAATCAATGCATGTACTTGCTCGTACCATGTTCCACCCAAGTATAAAACACCCACGGTGAAAGTATGCGTCATGCAAATACCCTATATGCTTTTTATTTTTATTATTTATTTATTTATAGAGTTTATAATACAACCAACAAGAAAATTACAATCTTGCAGGAAAAGAGAATGATCAGGCGAATACAATCAAATCATAACAATCATAAGATATATACCCAAAAATCTCTAATAGTCCACAAATTAAAGGAGAGGAGAAGAAACCAATCCAAGGAAGGAGAACCCCGGACACCAAAAAGAAATTACATTATCAAAGATAGAATTTAGCAAGAACACCAATAGCCACAGAGTACCCTGAAAATAGTATTAACAAGAGGTAGAGGTGACATTATACATTATTCTGGCACTTCATTGGAAGATAACTTAACATTAATGAAAGTAGCAAGATCAGTAGGGTGAGAAAATATATATCTCATAGAATTATGTAAAACCAAGCATTTACAAGGAAATCTTAGAAAGAAGGAACCCCAAAACGTAACACTCCGGCCTTATGTAGGAGAAATTGTTTCCTCCGCTTCTGAGTTTCTCTAGTAACATCAGGAAACATAGAAATAGATAAGCCATAGAAAGTCTCCTTACGCTTCTTGAAGAACATCTTCAACAGCCATTCTTTATCCGAGACCAGTGCACATTGAACCAATAAGGTAGAAGGAACACAGGATCCTCCACCAGTATCCTCAAGAAATCCCGATACATTCAAGACATAAAATCAATATTAGACACTTCTACAGGAACCTTGGATCCCTTCTTCCTTTGCGGAAGATAATAGACTTTCATCAAAGGTGGAATCAGCTCCAAAGGGACTTTCAGAATCTCATGAAGATACTTTTTAAACATATCGAGTGCAGTGACACCTTTCATCTTAGGAAAATTTAAGACCAGCAATTTCGAGGCCCTCACAGCATTTTCCAGCAACTCCACTTTATAACGAAGAGCCCCATTATCCTTAATCAATGAGGAAATCACATCTGACAAAGTTCCCAGCTGAGTTCCATGATCATTCAACTGTAATTTCACTTGTTCACAAGCAGACACTGCCACCTCTATTTTACCAGCATTCTCTTGAATGCTCACCGCGTTTTCTTGGATCCGAGAGGATAAAGCATTAGTCTGAGATTGCACCACTCCAGAGAGATTAGCTATGGCCTCCCAAATAGTTTCAAATGTAAATACCTTTGGTCGCGTCAAGGAAGGAGACACTGGCTCAGAGGGCGTGGAAGCAAACTGCTCAGGAAGCCTTCCATCCAAACATGAGATTGCCAGAGCTTCTGCCAGCGGCAATGCGCCAGAATCGTCCCCGAAGCTATCAGGGGCCAACAAGACCAAACCTCCAGCTGACTCCCCTCCACCGTTGCTTAAAGCCCCTACCTGGGGAAATGTCGGTGTTGTAGCAACTGGGATTGGGCTGGAAGCAGCCGGGCATTGCGATGGCATCCTCTGCTCAGGAGAGAGAGAGAGATCTCCACATCCGACAGCAACGCAGAAGCCTCCTGCAACGCCGTTGCCATGCCAGCTCGAATCTTCTTTATTTGGTCCAGGGTAAGCTGTACAAAACAATCCATAGGACCCACGAATGGTGGCTGGGGCTCCGAGGGGAAAGCCCTCAGGTTTCCCTTTCGTTTAGGCATCTATCAAGGAAAAGCTCTCAGCGGCCATCTTGAGAAAACTCCCCTCACTAGCCACCCTATATACTTTTACGTTGGTTGGTATTTTATAAGAGGTCATTTACATACACAAATGACTGAAATACCAATATTTATACTCATTGTTAGTGCCTAAAACAAGGTTCCCCTCTTATAAAATGACAACCAACACAACTGGATTGAACCTCCACCTATGCTGGGGTATATCGAAGATGGTCTCAGTCTCTCAGATTCACTGCTGTTGCTCACTTCAAAAATGTATCTTATTCCAAATATGTCCCCTTTCTGCAGTTCATAAGGTGTAATAAACACAAACAACATCAGTGCAGCAATGTTCTCCTTTTGGGGGCTCTTTGCATACCCTCTCTGTTTAAATATACGGTTTGTAATCTAAAGGTAGCAGTATCTTAACTCCTCTTTTTCTGCAGGGCTCCATTTAATTGTAGGTAGTCCATATATTTTTTTTCATTTGCTTCTGTAGTCTATGTCCTGCTCCGATGGGTCCATGAACAAGATCACCATGGTCTACAGTACATTGGCAGCAAGAATGTTATTTTCATTTGCAGTAGCTGCATTATCATCGCTACCCACATTAACCCTAGTGCTTATGCTAATAGTGAGCACCTTTTAATCTCAAGTGACATATGCCCATCACAAATAATTCTTTGTTTCTTCCTATCATACTTGCATTTTAGTGGTTGCTTTATTGAGATTTGTCATAGAATTCCTAAAACTGGTACTCAGCAGGATTTGGGGATAGCAATTCGCCATACTGCTGAAATTTATGCCACTTTCTCCTTGAACTTACTGTAAAGACTCCTTTTTGTTCTTTTAATGGTGTGTCCTGTGCCAAGGCAACTGTCTTTCCTCCACAGCTCATGACTTTCTTTTTCTCTTGGCAGAAAGAATAGGTTTTCGATTGAGCTTATTGTTCTTGTTATGACAATGAAGGGATTCTTTGCTTCAGGAGTTATGAAACTGTAGAGCATTTTGCCAGACGATGCAATACTGACTAACATAAAAAATAAAGTTCTGAAGCTCACAGAGGAAAATGGTAACAGGGCTGCTGATCCAGGCACTTCTGCTGATAGTCATCGTTGGTGTTGGGAAAATTTTGTTTCCTTCCATTGCTGTAAAATTGTCAAGAGATGCTTTCGCTTTATATTACCATTTGGAGCTAGATGTTAGAAGAAGTTCGGACTTGGAAACCAGCTCTTTTCTTCCAATCTGGGCAGTTACAAAACCAGGAAAGATTAAAGTGAGACAAGAGTTCTCAACCCAGTTCTAGGGACACACCTAGCCGGTCAGGTTTTCAAGATAACCACAATGAATATGCATGAGAAAGATTTGCATACAACGGGGACAGCACATGCAGATCTCTCTCATGCATATTCAATAGGATTATCCTGAAAGTCTGACTGGCTAGGTCTGTCCTGAGGAATGAGTTGAGAACCCCTGGGGCAGTGGTTCCCAACGCTGTCCTGGAAGCTCCCCAGTCAGTCAGGTTTTCAGGATATCCACAATGAATATGCATGAGAGAGATTTGCATTCAATAGAGACAGAGCCTGCATAATCTCTCTCATGAATATTTATAGTAGATAACCTGAAGCCCAACTGGTTGGGAACCACTGCCTTGGGGCACGACACAAGGAGGCAGATGGTATAGGAAGAAAAAAAAAAACAGAGAAAAGGTATGACAGAAAGGATCTTTGGGGAAGAATGAGAGGAAGTCTCAAAAAGGCAGAGCAGAAGAGCCCATGGGAATTGTAGAATATTTTGCTATTTTCAAGACCGAAAAAAAATCCACCATTTATATTTCATACAATTCTTATTTACGATGTGATTTTTGATGCCGCTACAGTAAGTATGGGTGGCGGTGACTGAATTCCCTTTTCTTCTCAGAGCCATGAGTTTTGTTTAACAATTTTGTGAATGAATACCAAATGTTGTGAGAGAAAACAACCAGACTAGCCTGTGTTCGGGGGGGGGGGGGGGGCATTTAAATTTCTTCAGCCATTAATGCCTTAATAATCACCAACAATCTTTAAACCCTCCCACAGTGCTCATTTATACAATAAGAAGAGGTAAAGCAAGGGAAGAAGCCTTTTGTTTCTACTCCGGTAAAATTGGCAAGTCAAACTTAATGCAGGTTTATTCATTCAGGCTGCCCAAAAACCTAAGAGAGCAGCGCTGTATAGGGAAGGGCCATCAAACTGTAATCTTAGAGGTCTGCAAAGCGATCAGATCTTCAGGGTACCCCAAATGCACATGCATGAGATACATGTACATATAATGGAGGCAGTAGATTCAAATATGTCTCATGCATATCACTGGGGATGCCCTGAAAAGCAGACTGCTTTGTGGAACTCTAGGATTTCCGTTTGACACCCACAGTGTAGGGGCTGGAATTTCTCTGTGGTCAAAACTACAGTGAAATCTGGGAGTGATCATATCTGGTAATGTTAAGTTAGCCAGACAGATAGATAATGCAATTGCAAAAAACAGAAGACTGCTTGGATATATATAGGGAGAAGAATGACCAGCAGGAATATGGAGGTGATGATGCTTCTGTATAAATCCCTTGTGAGGCTTCGTTTGGAGTACTGGTGCAATTCTAGAGATCATGTCTTTGAAAGGATATAAACCAGATGGAGTCTTTCCAGAGGGCAGCCACTTAAATGGTCAGCACTATTCATCTTAACCCTTTGAAGGCCTACTTTAAATTTTTAATCCACATTCTGCAGTCGGGTTAATTTTTGTATATTTCAGAAAAGTTGTACCCGTCTTATTCAATATGTTCTAATAGTGATTTTCCTTCTGCTATGGTCATGTATTATATACCATTTGATAGGAATATTTAGTCAGAATTTTGGATCCTGAGAGTTTTGCGCTCGGCCTAGCATATGGGGCCAGACTTTAAGATCTAACATGAGAACCGTGATGGAAAGATGGCTAGGGGAGATAAAATACAAATATTTAAATACCTCTCAGGTATAGATGCAAAGGAGCTTATGGAAAGAAGGGTTCATAAGAACATAAGAACATAAAATATGCCATACTGGGTCAGACCAAGGTCCATCAAGCCCAGTATACTGTTTCCAACAGTGGCCAATCTAGGTCATAAGTACCTAGCAGTTTCCCCAAAAGACTCAGGTTCCTCAATGCTTATATTGGGTCAAGCAGTGATATCCTGGGTCCCTTTTAATAATGGTTTATGGACCTTTCCTCCAGAAACTTGTCCATACCTTTTTTTTTTTTTTTAATAAATTTATTTTCATTATAACAAATAAACATAGTGACATCAACCATAACAACTAACCACTACACAAATGAGAAAAAACTATCCCCCCCCCCGCCCACTCCTCTAGGACAATGCAGACCTGCTCAGAAAACAGATGCATGCCTTACACAATGACAAGGCTATTTTAAGGCAGCGACTAGGGTCATGACTGACCGGGACTAAGTGGCCCCGCTGAGCATTTAGCTACATTCACAAAATCATTCAGCATTTTCCATTTAAGCACATTAGTACTAATCGAGGGGAAGGCTCTCTGGGGCATCTGCTCATATTTACTATACAGACACACCTGGCTCCACCATTCCTGCATGCTGAGATTGGCGCAATCCTTCCAATTCCGTATAACTAGGCATATAGCCAATCCCATCATGAAGTCTAGCAGGAAGCGACCATCCTTAGGCAAGGAAGGTAGCCCCGTCATTGATCAAAGTCCCACAATCCTCCAGCTAAGAGGCTCTTTAAATTTAAGGATGGTTTGTATCCGTTCCCAGACCTGCTTCCAATATAAATGTAGCCCTGAGCATTCATATATAAGATGAGCCAGAGTACCAATCTCTTTTTTACATGTCCAGCAGAGATTGCTAATATTCTTATCCCATTTTGCTATTTTAACTGGGGTGTACAAACACTGATGCGTGAAGAAGAAGAGCGTCTGAGTAATGGAGGAAGACCTGGACACCCGAACCTGCTTACACCAAAATCTCCTCCATTGCTGCTCCGTCAGTGTAACCTGCATTTCCCGCTCCCATGCCTGCTGAATTTTGAGCATCCTCGAACAGCTATTCTGACTCAGTTTTTTATAGAAGGTCGATGCCACCCCCGCAGCGCTCGCGATCGCTCGGACAACCTCCACCACCCCACTCTCACCAATATCCACTCTCGGATTGACCTGGGCACTCTCTAAACAATGTCTAAGCTGCAACTATTGAAAATATAGCTTAGATGGGAGACCAAACTCACGCTGTAACTCACTATACTCTTTCCATCTTTTATCTTTAAACAGCTGATTAACCATCCACACGCCTCGGGAATACCATTGACTCCAGACAACCGTTTTTTTTTTATTTTAAATAGGGGATTATGCCACAGTGGTAGCCGATATGGGGGAATGCCCCCGGGCCACAGGCTTGAATGAGGGCACCAAATGCCGCAAGCGTATCAACAATCATACTCGGGCATTGTGCACCCTGCGTGAGCTGCATACCTGGCAGGCTAAGTAACGGTATCGGAGCAAGTAATTTCTCTTCTATATCCTGCCAAACTGGCCAACTATCAATATGACTCTCCAACCATCTTGATCCCTGCTTCAACAGAAAAGCTCTATGGTAAGATAGGAAATCTGGAAACCTAACCCCACCCTGCTCTCTATCAAGTTTTAACTTCTGCCGTGCTAGTCGCGGTGTTTTATTCTGCCATAAAAACTGACTTAAAGTGCGTTCTATCTCTTGATAAGTACGTGGGGGGCAATAAACACAGTATCATTTCCAGTATGTAGTTCACTTTAGGCACTATCATCATTTTAACGGTCTCTACCTGTCCCCTCCAGGACATCGCAAGGGGGGACCATTTATTAGTCAATTCCCGCACTTTAGATACTATTTCCCTAGCATTAAATTGAACTGTGTCTTCTAAAGGGTAGCAATATTGAACTCCTAAATACTTTACCATCCGAGGTTGCCAAACAAAAGGAAAAGCCTTCATATCCTCCCTATGAGCCCAATGATTGAGTGGGAAAGCAACGGATTTCGTCCAGTTGATTTTGTAACCCGAAAGCATCGAGTAACGATCAATCTTCTCTAACACCGTCGGGACCGATGTCGGTGAAACGAATAGCATCAGATCGTCCGCATATCCCGACAGTTTAACTTCCCGGCTGGCGATCCATACCCCCCGAATGTCCGCACATTGCCGGATAAGAAGGGTTAACGGTTCTAGTGCCAAGTTGAAGAGCAGGGGAGATAATCGACAACCCTGCCACATACCTCGATGGAGGCTAAACGGCCGGGACTTGATTGCATTGACACAGATACTGGCAGTGGGTTAAGTATACATAACCTACAGGTGCTGAAGAAAGCCGGCTCCAAAGCCAAACCACTTGAGGGTCGCGAACAAGTAGGGCCATTCTAGGCGATCGAAAGCCTTTTCAGCATCGAGGGAAAGGCCGACTAAAGGTTGTTCCATATTTACTGAGCCCGCCAAAACATGACATAAAGTTCTTGCATTATCAGCTGTAGATCTGCCAGCTATGAAGCCACATTGGTCAGGATGGATCAATGTGGCCATTTTCCCTGACAGACGGGTGGCCAATATGGTTGCAAAAATCTTATAGTCCACATTTAACAGAGATATGGGGCGGTAGTTAGCGGTTAGCAATGGATCCCTGCCATCTTTTTCGAATACCACAACATTCGCCGCAGAAAAGGCTCCGACCTGTGAATTTGCCGCAACCAATGTGGCAAAGTATTGGCGTAACTGAGGGGCTAGGTCCTTACCAAAAGTCTTATAAAATTCGGCCGGAAGGCCGTCTGGACCCGCAGCCCTGCCGGCGGCCACTCGATTGATCGCTTGCCGAATTTCTTCATCAGAGAAGGGTCTATCCATCTCCTCCCTATCCTCAGTAGATAATACTGGCCGCTGTATACCAAGAGTCAACTGCTCAAACCATCTTGTGCGAATGCGCTCTCCGACTGATACAACTGGGCATAAAAGGCACGAAAGAGTTCCACAATCTCTGCATCCTTCGTTAATATCCCTTGCCCTTGCGGGTCCCGGAGAGCTGCTACTCTTTTGGCCTCCCTTTTACCCTTGAGGGCATTGGCGAGCAGTTTCTCGGCTTTGTTGCCCTCCCGGTAGTAGGCCCCCTGCTGTACCTTAATACTCTGCGAGGCTGCTGTAGTCAGAATTGAATTAAACTGAAACCTTAACCGCTGAAGTCGAAGCAGAATGCATGGGTCCGCCCTACTAATTAACACCCGCTCCCCAGCTTTGATTTGCTGTTCCAATGTTAACAACTGCTGCTTACGTTGTCTCCCCAGTCGGATGTGAAAGCTAGTGATAACAGCTCTCATGGCAGCTTTAAAACCTTCCCACCAGGCCCACCCAGCAATAACGTGAGGCAGATTAAATTGGAAATACTCTTGGATGGCCAATTTGACCTCTGCCCGGAAGTCCTGATTGTCTAGTAAAGTTCTATCAAAAAACCATTCCCCCGATTTTGTACCTGACCGATCATCTCGCAGTATAAAGGAGATGGCCGCATGATCTGAGATATGCAGAGGGTGTATCAGCACCTCCTCAATACTAGACACCATCGTTTTGGACACAAGGAAAAAATCTATTCTCGACTGAGACTGATGAGGGGGTGAGAAGTATATAAACTCAAGCTCTGAAGGGTGGAGCAATCTCCAGATATCTACCAAGGCTATCTCTCTTATCATAGAAGCCAGCATTAAATGGCCTTTGGATGGGCCAGAGATCCTGGGGGGTTGCCTATCAATCAAGGGGTCAATGACTTGGTTAAAATCCCCCCCTATTATCAAGGGGACTCGGGCAGAGATCTGGGCCTCCTGGGCTATGGTTGCAAAGAATTCTGGGTTGTCAACATTGGGAGCATAAAGGCATATACAAGCCACCTCCAGGCTTCCAAGTTTAAGCAACACTTTAGACCATCTTCCCTCCACATCGGAGCATGTATCCAAAATAGTAGCATTCAAAGATTTTCGTACCAAGATAGCCACCCCATGCTTTTTTGAAACAGCTGGGGAGTAGGCGGCTACCATGTAAGGTTTAATGTTGAGTTTTAATGTCTCCCTCTGATTTAAATGGGTTTCTTGCAACATCACCAGATCAGCCTTTGCATGCCGCAGATATCCAATGATTTTCTTTCTTTTAATCGGGCTATTTATCCCTTTTACATTTAATGATAAAACCTTACATAGGGCCATTTACATAAAGTGTAACATTCGCAATAAATATACAGTGCTGATTCCCACTCTAAACACCCTTCGATGGCACTGGTCAGCTACAGATCCCATCAACGCATACATATAGCCCCGTTACTGTTTAGTAGACCATGCATCCAATCTCATCCCTGTACCCCCAACATGCCCTAGAGGAGAAGCAATACCCCAACAAACTATGGTGAGCTCGTGCCAGCAGGGTGGGCCAAAGAGGGCCTTCTTTACAACAGCAATATACTGCTCACCCACACCGACGGTGACCCAGAGAGCTGCGGGCCCCTGAACATCTTACAGATATACACAATCAACACTGTTCGAAAACATGCATGCCAAGTTTGTCAAGCCT
Organism: Ichthyophis bannanicus; assembly: GCA_033557465.1. Classification (NCBI taxonomy): domain Eukaryota; kingdom Metazoa; phylum Chordata; class Amphibia; order Gymnophiona; family Ichthyophiidae; genus Ichthyophis; species Ichthyophis bannanicus. Next base: position 1,741,210,976 of record CM066032.1, on the reverse strand, counting down.
TCTATCCCTGACTGCACATAGCATTGATCGTGGCAGTTGTTACTATAGCGCACAAAACGCAATCTTATAAAGTTCTTTCCCCTCCCAGTCCTCAACGCATCTGATCTGCTTCTTTAGCTTCAAGATAAGTTGCTAGGGCCTCTGGATCTTCAAATGTTCTGGTCTGGTTATGCAGAGTTACCCTCATCTTCGCTGGGTACATGAGGCCGTAGCGCGCTTGCAATTGCTGCAGTCATGGCTGAAATGCCAGGAAGCGCTGCCTTCGCTCCACCGTGGTCTTGGCCAAGTCAGGATAAAAGGATACCCTGTGACTCTCGAACTCAATGGGGCCACGCACTCGCGCCGCTATCATGATCTGCTCCACATGTTGGTAGCGAAGGAGCCGGAAGATAATAGGTCTCGGGGCCTTACGATTGAGTGCCGGGCTCGTAGGAACTCGATGCGCCCGGTCTATTTCGAGATCTCTCTCAAAGGTTAGTTTCAGTACCGAGGGAAGCAATTTGCTCAAAAAGGCCTTCATGTCATTGCCCTCTGCTCCCTCGGGGACTCCAATGATCCTCACATTGTTCCAACGGGCCCGATTATTTCCTTCTTCCACTTCTCGTTGAAGCGCACGGATCTGCCGCTCGACCTTGTCCAACTTTGCTAATCGAGCGCTGTGTGTATTGAGGATTCCCTCCAGTTTGTCTTGCCGCAGGGAAATCCCTTCAATTTTGCTTTGCAGCTCGGCTATTTCCTCGCGTACGGCCCTCAACGACTCACCGTTGGTTTGCACAAGGTCTTTCACCCCGCGGATCTCTGCGAGCACCTCTTGCAATCCCTCGGGCCCTTCACGAGCAGCGGCCATTTTCTGAGGGGAGAGAGGTTCAGTCTTTGATTGTTTGCCGTGATTACTCATCGGGTTCGTATATTCCAATCGAACCGGTTTGGGCCCCACCATTACCCGGGCCCACCGTGGCAGAATTTAAAGTTGTTCCTTTAGCTTGCTGCTAGTTTTAATCAGGATTCTTGACAGGCCTCTCTGGAGCCTTCATGCTATGCGACCATCCTGCTGGACATCAGGCTCCGCCCCCCATCCATACCTTTTTTAAATCCAGTTACACTAACAGCTTTTACTACATCCTCCGGTAACAAATTCCAGAGTTTGATTACACATTGAGTGAAAAAAATATTTTCTCTTATTAGTCTTAAATAGTTTACCCTGAAGCTTCATTGCATATCCCCTAGTCTTTCGATATTGTGATGACGTAAACAATTTATCTACGTTGACCCGTTCCACTCCGTTCATTAATTTATAGACTTCTATCATATCTCCCCTCAGCAGTCTCTTTTCCAGGTTAAAGAGCTCTAACCTTTTTAGCCTCTCTTCATAGGGGTATACTTCCATCCCCTTTACCATTTTGGTGGCTCTTCTCTGAACCTTTTCTAATAATGCAATATCCTTTTTAAGATACGGCGACCAGAATTGCACACAATATTCAAGGTGCGGTCACACCATGGAACGATACAGAGGCATTATAATATCCTTTGTTTTATTTTCCATTCCTTTCCTTATGATACCTAGCATTCTATTTGCTCTCTTGGCTGCCACTGCAAACTGGGCGGAGAGTTTTAACATGTTATCCACGATGACGCCTAAATGTTTTTCCAGGATGGTGGTTCCTAATGTGGAACCTTGCATCGTGTAAACATAGTTTGGGTTGTTCTTTCCTAGGTGCATAATTTTGCACTTGTCCACATTAAATTTCATCTGCCATTTCAATGCCCAGTCCTCCAATCTATCAAGGTCCTCCTGCAATTTTCCACAATCGTCATGAGTTTTAACAACTTTAAATACTTTTGTGTCATCTGCAAAATTGATAACCTCACTCATTATTCCCTTTTCCATGTTATTTATGAATATGTCAAAAAGCAGCAGACCCAGTACAGATCCTTGGGGTACTCCACTATTCACCTTTCTCCATTGGGAAAATTGGCCATTTAGCCCTATCCTCTGCTTTTATCTTTTAACCAATTCCCGATCCACAATAGTACACTGCCTCCTATCCCATGACTTTTTAGTTTTGCCAAAGGTCTCTGATGAGGGACCTTGTCAAAGGCTTTCTGAAAGTCCAGATACACTATTCACCTTTGTCTACCTGTTTATTCACACCTTCAAAAAAATATAAGATTAGTAAGACAAGATCTTCCTTGTCTAAAGCCATGTTGGCTATCTCCCATTAAGCCATGACTATCTACATGGCTGAGCTGAGCATTTCCAGGCCTTCTGTCTGCCTTGCCTGATGGATGTGTACACATCTGCATTGCCTGCCCTGTATGGGGTCTGTTCCCCAGCAGGACTTGGGTTGATAGTCCTCTCTACCACCCCCATTGCGGGGCGGTAGAATGTGGCTCTCTTGGTGGGAGATCCTGTTTCCCACCCTGAGACACAGAGATTGGGTTGGGTGGTGGTACATAAGCCACCTATGGGTCCAATTACCCCCCCCTGCAGCATAGCCTATTTCAGTCATGAAAGGTGCTGTGGACCTGGTGCTGGGTGCCCCACCTCACCCTCAGGGTGAGCACAGTACCCACACAATGTGACGGTCTGTAGCTACTCTGTACCAGTAACATACACGGTCAGTACCCCCTACCAGGCTGAGGTGCTGTGGGGGTGCACACGGTCAGTTCCCCCTACCAGGCCGAGGTGCTGTGGGGGTGCATACCCCATCTTGTGATCATCTGTAGACTGCTGATTTGCATGTGCAGTGCATCATGGGTACGGGTGGGTTAACCCTATCCTGGTAACCACAGCAGACTGTTTGTGTGGTGACATGCAGTCCTTCTGTAGCCAGCCAGGGGCTTGTTAATAGCTGTAGCCCACTGGTTACTTCACTGCCTGTGAAGCCAGAGATCATGGGTTCAAACCCACAGTGGGGTTATTTAATAGGGCTATCTAGAGCATTGTCAATTTTTAATGTACTTTAGTGCTGCCAGCAAAAACACCCTCAGAGTACTGTAACCATAAGGTGCCTCAGAAGGCGCTTTATAGGGTGCCCTATAAAGCGCCTTCTGAGGCACCTTATGGTTACAGTCCATATAAGGTGCCTTATAAGTTGTCCTATGGAGCGCCTTATAGGGTGCCCTATAGGGGACATTATAGGGTGCCGTGGCAGACAGTGCACTTTATAATGTGCCCTATGGAGTGCCTTATAGGGTGCCTTATGTGGCACCTTAGGTTATGGCACGTGAGGGTGTGTTTGCTGGCAGCAATAATTAAAATACAAATAAAATGCCTCAAGAAACAATACTTACATGTCAAAGCTGATGCTTCAGCCAGCTTTATGCATTAGGCACACTGGGGGATCAAACTCATAACCCCTCTATCACCAGTCAGTGTATCAACCATTGTACTACACCTCTGTTTCTGTGTTTGCATGTCTGGGTGCCTACTTAAGATTACCGCGCGTTAACTCGCTTAGCGGCGCTTAGCCCGTTAATGTGCGCAGCAGCACGCGTTATCGTGCGATAATCCCTTTTTGCTACTTTAAGACTGAAACGCCCACTCCTTTTATGGCAGCCTGCACACTATCGCTGGGCGCACATTAAGACGGTTTAGTAAACATACCCCTAGGTGTTTCTATTGTGGAGACTATTTTTATATTACAGCACCTAGGTTTAGAGGGCAAAAAGGCATCTATTTTGACCCAATTTTTTAAAGTCACACAAATGCCAATTATTTTTTATAAAATATTAGGGGTATGTTTACTAAACCGTCTTAACATCACAGCGGTGGTATTATCGCGCGATAACGTCACTTATCGCGCGATAACGCAGTGGTGGCGTTAAGGCACACTAACGCTGTGAAATCCGGGCCTGAAGGGTGGAGTAAGGCTTCCCTGAGGCCGGAGAGAAGTGGTCAATGGGCAGAGAGTGGGCAGGGAGAGGCTCCATGCACACTAACGCCGTGAAATCAGGGTCTGAAAATTAGCGCCAGTGAAAACCTCTCGCTAGAGGCACATTTGCAGGAGAGAGAAACCATTTACGTCAGCAATGTGCAGTAAAGGCAGGGAAACCCAGAAAAGTGATAGTTGTGATACAAGTGCAGGGACCAAAAAGGCAAATAAACATATAAAAGGACCAGAACAACATCTAAAATCCCAAAAACCAAGCTGGCCAATAGTGATATTAATGATAAACATAAAGCAACACTACTGACAAAGCGTATAAATTAAGATATCATGTTTGGAAGGGTCTATGCACTGTCCCCCTAGAAAGTGAATGATCCCACATAGAAATAGCGCTGATCAGGGTTTCTGTCATTTAGATTGGGCAGGTTTGTTATGATGTGCACATGTGAAGCAACAGCAGAGTGGCACGTAGGAAAAGGCAACTGTACTGATGCTGTAAATGGGATACAGGGGGCTGCAGGTGGCACATGTTGTGGTCCAGCTGGGGCACAGTGCGGGCTAGGCAGATGCCTAGGTGGCACATAGGAATGCCGAAACTGTAAAGCAGCAAGACAGCAACAGACGAGGGTCCAACATGGACATGAGTGTGTGTCCCACAGTGTCACAGGGGAGATTACCCAGCAGGTACCCCCAAGGGCACATAACATTGGCATGTGGTGCAGGGGGGGGGGGAAGCATGCATGTCTATGTGGGCACCCCTACCTGAGAACCCAGACCATACGCAGCTGCCTACAGGCATACTGGATGGCCTGGGACTGCGCACCACCAGCACCACCGGCATAATGGCATGGCAGCATGGTGGCGGAGGGGTGCTAGTTGCGGAGGGGGCAATGGCATGCTTGAAACGCCTATATTTTACCTTACAAAGCACAGACACCATAAACATGTGCAATCCCTAGAGCAGAGTTTCCCAACTGCAGTCCTGGAGGGCCAAACAACATTCAGGTTTCATGCTGTCCCTAATAAATATGCCTGTGCTGCATTAGTATGCACTGCCCCATTGTATGCAAATGTACCTGATGCATATTCATTAGGGACAGCATGAAAACCTGAACAGTGTTTGGCCCACCAGGACTGGAGTTGGGAACCTCTGCCCTAGAGCAGCGGCCAACAGGGGCATAAACACCCACACCCACAGGCTCCACTATCCAAAGCCTCATGGAGAGTCAGACTGTTGGGCCCTGCGCAACAGCAGCATCTCCCAATACTAGCACTTGCATACCTTAGCAATGCTGCCCTAAACTTGGGAAAACGTTACACATATATCAAAAGGTTGCTATGATTAATGGCAGATAACAATTCCTAAGTTAAGCACAATTTGCTGACAGAGCTGCATCATAGCAACCTTTCTGATATCTGTGGGTGTGTTTCGGTTTTGGTTTCTGACAGTGTTTACCACGCCAGGGAGTGACCCCAACAGTATTGCGTACCATAGCCATGCCTGCACTGTGCCCAGGACTGGTGTGGTGGCCAGGGCTGCCAAAAGCCTCTATATTTGCACAATGCTGGCATAGATGTGGGAGTGTGTGTCTGTCTATCCCAGAGCTACTCAATTCCAGTCCTGGTGGCCCGCAACCCTGCAGGTTTTTGGGATATCCCTAATAATATGCATGAGATATATATGCATTAGAGATAGCCTGCCAACCTGACTGGTGTTTGGCCCTCCAGGGCTGGATTTGGAGACCCCTGTCTTACACCTCTGTCATTTAAGATTGTAAGTGGGCAAGGTGCAGATGTCCAAGACATCAAAAAGGTTAGAATTTGTCACATTCCTCCTTGCTTCTCACCACCACCAAAATATTGTCTATTAGACAACTTTTTGGTGGTGTTGAGAATCTAGGAGGAATGTGACACATTCTATCTACCCTTTTGATGTCTAGAACATCTGTACCTTGCCCACTCATAATCTTAAATGACAGAGGTGTAAGGCAGGAGTCTCCAAATCCAGCCCTGGAGGGCCACAAACCAGTCAGGTTGGCAGGCTATCTCTAATGCATATATATCTCATGCATATCATTAGGGATATCCCAAATACCTGCAGGGTTGCGGGCCACCAGGACTGGAATTGAGTAGCTCTGGTCTATCCAGTGTGTTGAGGCTGCCTACACCTTACTCAGCCCACACTGCTTGCACTCTTTCCAGTGTTAGCCTGCCAATGTGTATAATGAGGAGCAAGGTACTGTGGGTATGGCCCGGAGAGGGTGGCCTGTGCAAGATGCATCTGCACAGGGCATAGGGCAATGGCTGGGACATTGTAGTGCCCAGCCACCACCTGCACAGACAGGGTGGCCACAGCATGTCCTGCTGGGAGGTCACCATCACCCTGACTGAGCAGTGACCACGGCATGGCTAGGTTCCCCCATAGTGCTATGTTATATTTCTCTCAAGTGATATTTATGGGTTCTCTTTTCTGGAGTCCAATCACTGACTTATCTGCTCAGTGTGCGTGCATGCATATCCCAGTTTTGGGTGTGCACATCTTCTCCAGGAACATGGACTAGCTAGCAGACTGTCTGCAGTTAGTATGTGTATGGCTGGAGACTGTCGGATAGTGGTAGGGAGCAGCTGAGCATTTCCAGGCCTACTGTCTTTCTGCCATTGCCTTATGGATACTTACAGATCTTCACTGACTGCGCTGTAGGGTGCCTGTTCTACAGCAGGGGTGGGGTTGATAGTCCCCTCTACTGCCACCATTGCAGGGATGTAGAATGTGGATCTGTTGGTTGGAGATCCTGTCCCCCACCCTGAGCCCCAGAGGGTGGAGCTACATAATCCACCTATGGGTCCAAACACCCCCCCCCTTCACTTAAATCATATGACCATGGCACCCACACAGAATATGCACTAGTCTGGGTGCATCATAATCTAAAAGGGCTAGACATGACTGGGAAATACAGATGGACATAGATGTGTCTGTAAGGACTACCTATCACACACTAACACTGATTGCGACTTGCAGCATAGCCTATCTCAGCTTAGCCAGGTCCTGCAGACCTGGTGCTGGGCGCCCCACCTTGCCCTCAGGGTGAGCACAGTACCCGCACAATGTGACGGTCTGTAGCTACTCTGTGCCAGTAACTCACACGGTCAGTTCCCCCTACCAGGCTGAGGTGCTGTGGGGGTGCATACCCCATCTTGTGATCATCTGTAGACTGATGTTCTGCATGTGCAGTGCATCATGGGTATGGTTGGGTTAACCCTATCCTGGTAACCACAGCAGACAGTTTGTGTGGTGACCTGCAGTCCTTCTGTAACCAGCCAGGGGTTTCTTAGTAGCTATGGAGATGTATCCCACTGGTTACTTCACTGACTGTGGAGGCAGAGGTCATGGGTTTGATCCCACAGTGGGGTTATTTCATAGGGCTGTCTGAGGCATTTCCTTTTTTAATTTAAATTAGTGCTGCCAGCAAAAACACCATCACAGTGCTGTAACCTTAAGGTGCCTCATAAGGCACCCTATAAAGCACCCTATAGGGAACATTATGAGGTGCCTTATCGGACAGTGCACTTTATAATGTGCCCTCTGGAGTGCCTTATAGGGTGCTTTATGTGGCACCTTAGTTTACGGCACTGTGAGGGTGTTTTTGCTGGCAGCACTAATTTAAATTAAAAAAGAAAATGCCTCAGACAGCACTGATTTAAAGTAAAGGGTAATGCCTCAGACAGCCTTGCTCATTAAGCCCACTGGGGGATTGAATTCATGACCCCTCTTTCAACATTCATTGTATTAACCAGTGTGCTACACCTCTATTGCTGTGATTGCAGGTCAGCACACGAAGTTAAGGTTAACGCGCGGTAACGTGCGCGGCTCCCTCTATGGCGCGATAATGTACACGGCGCACTTTATCACGCGATAACCCGCGATTGCTACCTTAAGACCGGAACGCCCACTCCTTATATGGCATCCTTCACATTATCGCTGCAACCAGCGCCAGGAACATTAAGATGGTTTAGTAAACATACCCCTTAGTGTCAATTCAGCAAAAATCATGACTACATTGAGGTTGAGAACATTTACGACTGCGCAGGAAAAGTCATAGATGCTACAGGAGTACGCATGTACTAGTATATTTTATAATCAGACTGTGCCTCCAGCATTGCCTTCAGTAGAAGGTACATGCTTTCATGCCACCTGAAATACTTTGATGAGTCATTTTGCATGGGCATATTGCTACATACTGTATGTTCTAAAATGACTTTATAACATTACTCTTGTGGTGCCCGCAGCCACATCCAAATGGAAAATGGGGCCAAGTCAAACGTGAGTCAGCAGCCGCGGAGATAGATGCAGACACAGTTCCAGAATACGGGACATAGACGTGTTCAGCATGGCATGAACAAAGCTCAATGGTGCACGAGAGACGGGTATATGCAGCCAATGGCTATGTATGACCCCGCAACCACCATATTCAGAAATGATAGACTTATACAATCCTGCCCATCTCTGCAATATATCTGCGAATGGCTATGCCCCCTCAGTACAACACCCATCCCCAAAGCCGCTGTGCTCACTGACAGTGTCGGGCTGGTGCAGACTACACATGAAAGCTGATAGTACATAAATGTTGATGCAAAGTAGATGATATAGTCCAGTCTGTTGCATGCCCAGAGCACTGGAACAATAGCTCAGGGTGCTCTAGGATGGTATAAAAGCAAGTAGACAGTGATATGTCTGTCATGCGCTGCATTGCGACACAACATAAATAGCAGTAGATGACCTCGCTAGTTCTGCTTTTTTGGTCATCTCAGGAAAAAGTCTGGACAATGCTAAGTCAAGGCCAGATAAATGTAGAACTGGTTCTCCATAGCTAAATGTCAACACATAGTCCTGGCAGTAAAGAGGGACCCTCAGAATGAGAGCAGTCAACAGTGCAAACCGCACCAAGACATGCTCAAAGGTTCCAGCATCGCTCTCTGCAAATGTGCACATTTGTAGAGACCGTCGCTGGTGTCCTCGGGCATGTATTTGTGCTGTTTGCACTGGTGATTGCTCTCATTCTGAGGGTCCCTCATTACTTTTATTACTTTGGATTCTGTTGCTTCTGTGGGCCTCCAAACTAATTTTTAAAGGGTAACTCGGCAGATAGTGCTGCGTGGATTTTCTCTCCTGCAGACTTTGCAGGTACAATGTATGCAATAAAAATCTGAAAAAAATAGTAAGGGGATTGGAATATTAAATCCCTGCTCTATTTATTGCCATCCAGGCCCTGACCCTGGCTTCACTATTTTCCTTGCAGAGAAGATGTTGCAATTTTTAAAGGGTTCTTCTCTGCAGGTTGGGTGTTTAACTGCAGAGAATAATATCTTTGAAAATGACCTTCATAATGTGAATCATTGCTCTAACTCAAGAAATGGAGTACTATATTTGTTCTATGTTTAAATAATGTTGGAGCCAATGAAATCATAAGAAGAGCTGTCATGCCTGAGGATGTGTGAATGATGCAGGCATGGTGTGGTCAGAGCCACGAGAAACAAAAAATGGACTGGAATGCAATGGGGAACTGACACTGAGGAACAGAAAAATAATGCTGATGAATTGTGCTGCTTTGTTTGAAAGAAATTTACAGGACTTTAGCACAAGGTTTCTCAAACCTGTCCTGGTAACCCCCACAATCAATTGGGGGTTCAGGATGTTAACCATGAGGATGCCTGAGATAAATTGGTATGCATTGGAGACCCAGTGCATGCAAATTTATTTCACACATGTTCATTGTGGATATGCTAAATACTAACCTGGGGGTGGGATCTCCAGGATAGGATTGAGAAGTCCTGCTTTAGAGGTCTAGCGATATGGTTATAAAGGGCAGAGTTATTCATGACTGATAGCTCATGACAGGAAACCAGCAGAGATGAACCCCATGGAGGAATTTATATACACATTGGACAGAATAAATTAGCAATGAGAATGTTTGCCCCGATGAAATTCCACTTGTTGGAATGAAACATATATCACACTATTTTTCTGAATATGTTGTATGATCATTGGTGGGCTTGCTTTTTCTTTATTTAATATTTTAAATACATTTTAAATACATTTAATATTTTAAACACATTTTAAATTAAATCTTTCTCCCTGCTCTCCCCCCTGAACCTGCTGTGTTTTTAAATTTTGTTTTCCTGCCCTACCCTACCGAGTGAACCCCCCTCCCCTCCCCCCTGCTGAGGTATTGTGTACCTTCTTCCTGTCTCCACCACGTGTGCATAGTCAGTTTTGTTTGCTTCTCTCTGCTCTGGGAAGAGCAGTGCTCTAACAGTTCTCTGCTAGAGAGGTGGATATTACCTCCTGTGACAACTTGCAGTGAGTTCTAGCTGTTTATTTAATTATTTATTGTTTGTCTTATTGGTGTGCTGCTTCAGCTTTCTCAGCTGTATAACTTACCTTGCCTCTCTCAACTAACTGGGCTTTGTGTGGTAGCCAGGTTAACTGTTCATTTTAAATTAAATCTTTCTCCCTGCTCTCCCCCCTGAACCTGCTGTGTTTTTAAATTTTGTTTTCCTGCCCTAACCTACCGAGTGAACCCCCCTCCCCTCCCCCCTGCTGAGGTATTGTGTAGCCTTCTTCCTGTCTCCACCACGTGTGCATAGTCAGTTTTGTTTGCTTCTCTCTGCTCTGGGAAGAGCAGTGCTCTAACAGTTCTCTGCTAGAGTGGTGGATATTACCTCCTGTGACAACTTGCAGTGAGTTCTAGCTGTTTATTTAATTACACAGGTACACTAAAAAAAAATGTTTTTAAACTGCCTCTAATGTTTCGATTGATTTTTACGTTTTTTGGTGTGCTGAATCCAAATCTGGTAACCAATTTGCTCCATCACGTACAGATTTTTTGCTACATTGGGTTAGCAGTTTGAGGTGAATGTTTCAGATTGAGTGCGATCGAGATAAAAGTTTCTTGGATGAATTCTTTATACTAATTGTTTAGTAGTTATTCAAATAAGAATAAAGAAAATTGTAACAAGGCAGCACATAAGAATAGAGTAATGTCAACAAAACACACTGTGATGGTAGCAAAATTATCTGCACTTAAAACAGCCACATACATGTGCACAAACATTGAGCATATAAGAGCGAGGTTAGACACAAAGCAAAGCAAAGAAATGTGCAAAAAATGTTGTACAGGTATGTATGTAAGAATAGAAAACGCAAACCGCACCATTGCAATACATGAAGACAAACACCCGATGGTGTGAAAATAAAATTCTAATAAATGAGATCCGACACTGTGGTAATAACTAGCAAATTTTTATTTCAAAGTTTAGTAAAAACACGATATTTGTCAACACAGTTTAGATTTTAAAGTCATTCTTGGGTCAATCAATCTCCTGGTGGGCCCGTTTCTTCTTCCCCCGAATGCTTCTCTTGGTGCGCTGCTTGGCGTATTTTTCATCTGGGGTTTCCCGCAGCAGCAACCAGCAGAAATCAGCCATCATAGCGGTGTTCCATCTTCCTTGATACCTTCTCTCTGCGTCCTTGATGTCCTGGTGAAACCTTTCACCTTGTTCTTCACTGTACGCCCCCAAGTTTTCGGGAAAGTAGTTCACATGGGAGTGCAAGAAATGGACTTTCAGGCTCATGTTACAGCCTTGTTCTTTGAAGGCATTGAGCATCCTGGCAACAATATCCTTATAGTTCTCATCCCGCCTGTTCCCCAAGAATTTGAGAACAACATCCTTGAAGGAATCCCAGGCTTCTTTTTCCTTCTCAGACATCGTTTCAGCGAATGCTCCATCTGAAATGAGTTTCCTTATATCAGGGCCAACAAACACTCCTTCCTTTAGCTTTGCTTCAGAAAGTCGGGGGAACATTGAGCAAAGGTACCGAAAGCACTCACCATCTTTTGGAAGGGACTTGATGAATTGCTTAATGAGACCCAACTTAATGTGGAGAGGTGGTAATAGAATTTTATCACGAGGTACCAAGCTCTCATGAAGAACATTTTTCTCACCGGGTCTCAAATACTCCCGAATTGGCCAGTCTTTTTTCCCCCAGTGTAGGTCGTGGGCCCGGCTATCCCACAAGCAAAGGAAGCAGGGATATTTGGTGAAACTGGATTGCTGCCCTAATAGCATGGATAGAATTTTAAAGTCTCCACAAATCATCCACTTATGCTCATCATAACGAATCTTCTGAAGAATCAGGGCCAAATTCTCGTATTTTTCTTGGAGAATAACAGAGTGAGCAATAGGAACTGAAGCGAATGTGTTGCCATTATGAAGAAGAACACCTTTTATGCTGTCTTTTGACGAATCAATGAACAGCCGCCATTCAGCAGGATCATACTTGAGTTTAAACTTTTCCATCACTCCGTATATATCGTTGCAAAATACCAAATCTTCCTCTTTGCTGAAATACTTCAAAAATTGTGTCTCGCGGTTGCGGTACCAATAAAAAGTTGTTCCTGGTGACAATAGATTTTTCTGTTTAAGCCGAGAACCTAGCAGTTGGGCAGCATCTTTTGGGAGTCCTAAATCCCGGACTAAATCATTCAATTTAGCTTGAGAGAAAAGTTCAGGTTTCGGATCTGGTTCAGTTTCAAACTCGGAAGTACTGGACTCATCGGGAAAAGCCATCTGATGAGTCTCATCATGATCAGAACCGTCCACACAAATATGATCCAAAGATTTTGGTGGTTCAGGCACAGGTACTTCGTTGCTATGAGGCATAGGCCTAATTGCTGAGGGAAGGTTGGGGTAACTTATTACGTTCTTATTTTTTAAGTTGTATCCCTTCACAATGCAAGAGCAAAAATAGCAGTCACTGCTGTGGTCTCTTTGTTCACGCCACATCATAGGTATTCCGAAACGAAATGCTTGTTTTTTACCTTTCATCCATAAGCGTAGATCTTCCTCACATGTCTTGCACACTTTGTGAGGAGCCCACGGTTTGTCTTGATCGCCTAACTTCAAACCGAAATAGGCGAAATATACTTTTTTAATAAATGCAGAAATGTTCCTCTGCCGCTTTTTCACGGTATATTCCCCACAAATAAAACAAAAACTGTCCGGAGAGTTGACGCAACCTCTGGCTCTGTGAGCCATCACAAATACACAGCACTGCAAACTACAACTGTAGTGAACCACTTCGGAATAAAGCTGGATTACGACTGAGCAAACAAAAGGTAATAATGAACTTGCAAGAAACTGAAATTTGACAGGAACGTTCATGTCGCAACCACCGTGTTTGAGCGAGCGAACGAGGCGAGGCAAACAGGAAAGAACATGCGCCAGCGCGAGTACTGGATTTAGCCCCCCGCCTCCCAATTGTCCTGTTAATGTATAAAATGAATACAAAACACTCTAAAATATCATGAGGGAGTGTTTCTAGTTAGTTAACCATTACAACCTCTATTTTGGGCCAAGAAAATAAACTGCAGTCGGCTAAAAAGAAATTATGTGAACATTCCTTATATGGGTAAGAAATCTAATTTTGCAAGAAAACGTGACGTGATGGAACATTTTGGCTATTTTTCCTGGATTCAGCACCCCAAAATCTATAGGAATCAGTTGCAAAACTGGAGGCAGTTTTTTGGTAGTGTACCTGTGTTATTTATTGTTTGTCTTATTGGTGTGCTGCTTCAGCTTTCTTAGCTGCATAACTTACCTTGCCTCTCTCAACTAACTGGGCTTTGTGTGGTACCCCCCTCCCCCCCTGCTGAGGGCTCAGGACAGGGTACCTTGTAACTGCCCTCTTTAATAGGACTTATTTCCCTCCCTCACTCCCCAGCACCCACCCACCCCTGGGGTAATTGCAGCTTTATAGGTACCTACACATCTTGAAGGAAAGGGGCTGCTCTCAGGTGCAGCTCTTTATCCAAATCAGTCATACACTGAGGACCTGAGATTAATTAAGCTTCAGGTGAGCAAGGTGTATTGGGGGTGTTAGATACACTTGTATTAGTATAAGTATCTACACCACTCCTTATTATATACAGAATTTAAAAGACCTAAACACAAGCTTTAAACTAAGATGCAGACAAAAGTCCAGCAGCGAGATGGGGGCTTTCCGATCTTTTGCATTGAGTGTCACATGTATGATTTTCTCCCAGTTGGTGAGAGGTCTTACGTATGCACTAAGTGCAAGGAGCTCTTTGCTCTCAGGGAACAAGTCTGTTCTCTAGAGGCTAGAGTAGCAGACCTGGAAGACATAAGAAAGACAGAGAAGTACATGGATGAGACCTACAGGGATATAGACCTGAAGTCCCACCTCCAGTCGGGCAGCATCCGTGTTGCCATGGAGGAGAGAGGTCACGTGACAGGAGAGCATCACCCTGGTGTGGCAGGAAGTGATCCTGTAACTAGGACCTGTCCTCCAGGTGATGTAAAACCCTCTCACACCGAGGACGTTTCTCCAGGGCCATGTCCCCAAGAGAGGAGATTCAAGACAGCTGTCATAGTTGGTGATTCAATCATTAGGAATGTAGATAGCTGGGTGGCTGGTGGACGTGAGGATCACCTGGTAACATGCCTGCCTGGTGCGAAGGTAGCGGACCTCACGCACCGCCTAGATAGGATCATAAATAGTGCTGGGGAGGAGTCTGCTGTCTTGGTACATGTTGGTACCAATGACATAGGAAAATGTGGTAGGGAAGTTCTGGAGGCTAAATTTAAGCTTTTAGGTAGGAAGTTGAAATCCAGAACTTCCAGGATAGCGTTCTCCGAAATGCTTCCTGTTCCACGTGCAGGACCCAAAAGACAGGCAGAGCTCCGGAGTCTCAATGCGTGGATGAGACAATGGTGCAAGGATGAGGGTTTTGGATTTGTTAGGAACTGGGGAACATTCTGGGGAAAGGAGGGGCTCTTCCGAAGGGATGAGCTTCACCTTAATCAGGATGGAACCAGACTGCTGGCATTAACCTTTAAAAAGGAGATAGAGAAGATTTTAAACTAGAAAATAGGGGAAAGCTGACAGTCGCCCAGGAGCGCATGGTTCGGACGAAGGTATCCTTGAAGGATACTACCAAAAGCAGTGAGGTTCCAAAAAAGAGTATAGTAGCCCAAATGCCCTTGAGTAAGGTGCAGACAGAGCGTAAAGATTCCAAATTACCCATGCCTACCAATAGCCAGATTAATATTAATAAAATACAGTCTCTAAAATGCTTGTATGCAAATGCTATAAGTCTAAAAAATAAGATGGGAGAGTTAGAATATATAGCACTAAATGAAAGGTTAGATATGATTGCAATCTCAGAGACATGGTGGAAGGAGGATAACCAGTGGGACACTGTGATACCTGGATACAAACTATATCGTAATGATAGAACTGATCAAATTGGTGGAGGAGTTGCGCTCTATGTTAGAGAGGGCATTGAGTCAGAAAGGATTAAAGTTTTGCAGGAAACAAAATTTGCTGTAGAATCTCTATGGATTGAAATTCCATGTAAAAAAGGGAAGGCGATGGCAGTGGGAGTGTACTATCGACCGCCTGGCCAGAATGAACAAATGGATGATGAAATGCTCAAAGAAATCAAGGAAGCTAACAAAAGTCACAGCAGAGTAGTAATAATGGGTGATTTCAATTACCCTGGTATCGACTGGGTCAGTGTTACGGCAGGACAAGCTAGGGAGATAAAGTTTCTAGATGAAATAAATGACTGCTTCTTGGAGCAGCTGGTTCATGAACCGACCAGAGGGGAAGCCATACTGGACCTAGTCCTTACTGGAACGCCTCATCTGGTGCAAGAAATAAGGGTGTTGGGACCACTTGGCAATAGTGATCATAGCATGATCGTGTTTGATTTAATTAGTGGAGGAGGGATAGTAAAGAAATCCACAGTACTACCTTTTAACTTTCAAAATGGAGACTATGATAAAATGAGGAATATAGTTAAGAAAAAGCTAAAAGGAGCGGTTGCAAAGGTTAAAGACTTACAGCAAGCTTGGGTGTTATTTAAAAATACTATCCTCGAAGCCCAGACCAGCTGTATTCCACGCATTAAGAAAAGTGGAAGAAAGTCCAAAAAACTGCCAGCATGGTTTAAAGGTGAGGTCAGAGAGGCTGTTGCTGCCAAAAAAGCATCCTTCAGGAAATGGAAAAAAGAGTCAAACGAAGAAAACTGGAAACAGCACAAGCACTGGCAAGTTAAATGCAAAGCATTGATAAGGCACACAAAGTGAGAATTTGAGAAGGAACTTGCTACGGAAGCAAAAACACGAAATAAAGACTTTTTCAAGTACATTCGTAGCAAAAGGCCTGTGAGAGAGTCCATTGGGCCATTAGATGATAGAGGGGTAAAAGGGGCAGTAAGAGGAGACGAGGCTATAGCAGAGAGACTAAATGAATTCTTTGCTTTGATCTTTACTGAGGAAGATGTAGGGATGTTACCCAAGACTGAAGTGGTATTTAAAGGTGATACTGCAGAGGAATTGAGAGAAATATCGCTACACCGGGAAGATATATTACAACTATTTGATAAACTGAATAGTAGCAAATCACCTGGACCGGATGGTATACATCCAAGAGTGTTGAAAGAACTGAAATATGAGATTGCGGACCTCCTATTGGTAATCTATGAACTTTCATTAAAATCATCTGTAATACCTGAAGATTGGAGGGTCGCCAACGTAACACCAATCTTTAAAAAGGGTTCCAGGGGTGACCCGGGAAATTACAGACCGGTGAGTCTGACGTGAGTACCGGGGAAAATGGTAGAAACCATCATAAAGAACAAAATTACACAGCATGTAGATAGTCATGGCCTAATGGGAGACAGCCAACATGGCTTTAGACAAGGAAGATCTTGTCTTACTAATCTGATATGTTTTTTTGAAGATGTGCATAAACAGGTAGACAAAGGTGAGTCGGTTGATATAGTGTATCTGGACTTTCAGAAAGCTTTTGATAAGGTACCTCATCAGAGACTTTTGGCGAAACTAAAAAGTCATGGGATAGGAGGCAGTGTACTATTGTGGATCGGAAACTGGTTAAAAGATAGAAAGCAGAGGGTAGGGCTAAATGGCCAATATTCCCAATGGAAAAAGGTGAATAGTGGAGTACCCCAGGGATCTGTACTGGGTCCGCTACTTTTTGACATATTCATAAATGACCTGGAAAAGGAAATAACGAGTGAGGTTATCAAATTTGCAGATGATACAACACTGTTTAAAGTTGTTAAAACCCAAGAGGATTGTGGAAAACTGCAGGAGGATCTGGATAAATTGGAAGACTGGGCATCGAAATGGCAGATGAAATTCAATGTGGACAAGTGCAAAGTTATGCACCTAGGAAAGAACAACCCACACTATAGTTACACAATGCAAGGTTCCACATTGGGAACCACCACCCAGGAAAAAGATTTAGGAGTCATCGTGGATAACATGTTAAAACCCTCTGCCCAGTGTGCAGCGGCAGCCAAGAAAGCAAATAGAATGCTAGGTATCATAAAGAAAGGGATGGAAAATAAAACAAAGGATATTATAATGCCTCTGTATCATTCCATGGTACGACCGCACCTTGAATATTGTGTGCAGTTCTGGTCACCGTATCTTAAAAAGGACATAGCATTATTAGAAAAAGTACAGAGAAGAGCCACCAAAATGGTGAAGGGGATGGAAGGCTACTCCTATGAAGAGAGACTACAAAGGTTGGGGCTCTTCAACCTGGAAAAGAGACGGCTGAGGGGAGATATGATAGAGGTCTATAAATTAATGAATGGAGTGGAGCGGGTAAACGTGGATCAATTGTTTACGCTATCAGAATATAGAAAGACTAGGGGACATGCAATGAAGCTACAGGGTAAACTATTTAAGACAAATAAGAAAAAATATTTTTTCACTCAACGTGTAATCAAACTCTGGAATTTGTTACCGGAGGATGTAGTACGGGCTGTTAGTGTAGCTGGGTTTAAAAAAGGTTTGGACGAGTTCCTGGAGGAAAGGTCCATAAACCACTATTAAAAAGGGACCCAGGATAATCAATGCTTGACCCAGTACAAGCATTGTGGAACCTGTGTCTTTTGGGGATATTGCTAGGTACGTATGACCTAGATTGGCCACTGTTGGAAACAGGATACTGGGCTTGATGGACCTCGGTCTGACCCAGTATGTCATATCTTATGTTCTTATGTTCTTAAAGAGGCAAATGTATGCCAAAGTGTGAGAATGTAAGAAATTAAATAGAATAGGGCAAAAATGAAAGGAGATTTAGGAACAAAGCCAAAAGCAAAAACAGAGTGAAGAAACAGACACCCTGAAGACTGATGTCTTGTTGCTGTATGTATGAGAGAATGCATATACAAAATCAAATTCTCACGGGCAAAATGGAACAGAAGGGGAAAATTAGAACTATTGGATGGAACTGACAAGGAGTGTAAAATGGACACTGTATTTACCTCAGCATAGAATGACTGATTTTGTTCAAAGTTATCTTCTTTCTCACTCACAATCCCTCAGCGTATTTGCAGCTGATCTATTCACGCAGTACCATGGTTTTCCACCAATATAACGGTCTGCTGTCCTTAACTGTTTTAAAATTACATTACAGAGGGTTGTGCGACTAGTCCATCGGTGTTCTTTGGGTGCTCACAAAAATAAATCCATTGTTCTGTGGGGAGTTTCCTAAAGATTAGCTGCAGGTCTCCATAGAAAGCTGAGCTTTTCGATGCTCTGGTTGGCACGTTTTCCATGGTCTTGATAAAATCCAGTTGTTTTTTGTGCTCCCAATTCTTTGCCCAAGGGGAATTCTTTCCAGATATGCTATGAGAAAAAGCAGAGGAACATAAAACTATTACCAGACCTGCCAAAAGTATGAAAGAGACGCCAATTTTGTCTAAGCTCGTTAGTTGCAGTTCTAACATTTCTAAGTCACCGAGTCACAAGAATAATCCTTTATAGCATCATTTACAGCTCCGTTAGGGGCCTGCTTGGCAGAAGTATTAGTCATATCTGTCAGTATGAACAACAAGCAAAAAACATCACCATTGTTCAAGAAATCAATTAATGCTTAGTTCTCTTCTGGGGCAGAATAAGACCTTGACTTATAATGAAATGCTAGCCTCTGGAGTAAGACTTCACTTTTAGTCCGTGCCAATGAAACTTGTTCTGAATCAACACAAAATATTGTAGAAGAAAGGAAAGAGCCCCCTAAATTATTTGGTTTGCCATTTACTTTTTCAGAGTTCATGTTTCTCTCCTCATTACCTATTCCCTCTTCTTCTTCCCTACACCTTTTCTCTGAACTTTGTTCATCAGGCAAGCATTGTACCTGTGCATTTCTCTCCACTGCTAGCTTTCATCTCTGCCCTTTCCACCTTGCTCTGTCATGTACCTGGAACAGACTCTGAGTCAGTGCATGACGCTCCCTCTCTGGCCATATTTAAAGCCAACCTAAAAACTCAGCTTCTTGCAATTCAGTCTCACAGATAAAAAAGCAATCGTGTGTGTGTGGTCTTTTTACCAATGCACTTTGAAAGTTGCCCCAGCTCACTTTTTCAGCATTACCATTTCTGACAACAGTTTATGTTTTCATTATTTATCCCATCCTCTCGCCCTCTAAATTCATTTATTAGTATTTGATAAACTGCCATTTCAGCAACAAAATTTGCTCTGATAGTGGTTTTCAAAGCCTTGTAAGACCATTACAGTAAATAACAAACATAGGATACAATATTCAAAGGCAGTAACATGGTTACCAGACTTGCTAACTGTGTTACTCCCTTTATCCGGGTTATTCAGCGGCACAAACGGGGGGGGGGGGGGGGGAGGTGGCAACCAGCCGGGGAGCAAAGATATTGAGCCACTGCCTGCTTATGGCTATGCGCTAAAAGTCAGACTCAGCAAAGGCTGGCCTAACCTTTCACCATGGAAACTAACCTGGCAGCAGATGAATATTAGCATTGCTTGGTTAGTTTCCTGCAAGCCGGATATTAAATACTGGGGCTGGATATGACCCTGTCATTAAATATCTGGGTTTAAAATGACGAAGACAGTGGACAAAAATAGCTAAAAAAGAGGGCGTGTATAGGACAACAATAAATAGCTCTGTTCCAAAATGAGAACTATCAGAACACACAAGGAAGGGGGGGAGCAAAAAGAAAAGAAAACTGGTAGCGAACTAAGGGGTATGTTTACTAAACCGTCTTAATGTGCGCCCGGCAACGTTATCACGCGATAAGGTACCTTATCACGCAATAATGGCACTTTATCGGGTGCAGAGGTACCTTATCGCACGATAACACGCGCAGCGGCGCAAATGAGCGCTGAAGGTGGAGAAATGCTCCCGAAGGGCGGAGGAAGGCTCCCCAGGGGCAGAGAGAGAGGGTCAATGGGCGGAGAGTGGGAGGGGAGAGGCTCCCTACACACTAATGCTGTGGAATCCGGGGCTGAAAACTAACGCCAGTGAAACCCTGACGTTAGAGATTTAAAGGGAAAAGAAACCATCTCCGTCAGCAATGTAAAGCAAAGACAGGGAAACCCACAAAAAGTGATAAGTGTGATACATGTGCACGGAACAAAAGGGCAAATAAACATTGAAAATGACCAGATGAAAATGTAAAAAAAACATAACCAAGCTGGCCAATAGTGATATTAATGGGAAACATCAAAAAACACTACCAAAAAAGCTCCAAAATAAAGATATTAATTTTGGAAGGGTCTATGCTCTGTCCCCATACAAGGTGAATGATCCCACAGTGAAATAGCGCTGATCAGGGTTTTCCCTTTCCATTGGACAGGCTTCCTATGGCATGCACATGTTCCGCAACAGCAGGGCGGGCATGTTGGAATGGGCAACTGGACAGATGCTAGAAAAGGGGACACAGAGGGCTGCAAGTGGCACATTCTGTGGTGCAGCTGGGCCACAGTGCGGACTAGGGTGATGCCTAGGTGGCCCATAGGAATGCTGATACAGTAGAGCAGCCAGACAGCAACTGATGAGGGCCAACATGGGCACGAGTGTGTTTCCCACAGTGTCACAGGGAATAGTACCCAGCAGGTACCCCCAAGGGCACAGAACATTGGCAGGCGGTGCTGGGGGGAAGCGTGGACATCTATGCAGGCACCCCTACCCCAGAACACGCACCATAGGCAGCTGCCTACCCGCACACTGGATGGTCTGAGACTGCACACCACCAGCACCACCAGCAGAAGGGCATGTCAGCATGGTGGCAGAGGGGTACTGGTGGTGGAGGGGGCAGTGGCAGCTGCCCAGAGCAGACCGTGGCCTAGCCCTGTGTAGGTGGGTGCCATGCACTGCAACAGACAGGCCCTGTCTAACGAACAGTCATGGTATCCCCAGGGAATGCACTGTCTCTGTGGCAACATGGTGGTGCAATACACACAGCCAGTGTATTCAGGAGCAAAAGGTCACAGGTTCAAGTCCCAGCTGTGGTTCCTGCCAACCCAGTCTCCATATTTTACCCACTACTAAAATATGGCAATACAGACAGAACCTTTATGGCAGATGATGTAGACATGCCCAAAACACCTACATTTTACCCTAAAGAGCACAGACACCATAAACATGCGCATTACCTAGAGCAGAGTCTCCCAAATGCAGTCCTGGAGGGCCAAACACCATTCAGGTTCCATGCTGCCTCTAATAAATATGGCTGTGCAGATGTATCTCATGCATATTCATTAGGGACAGCATGAAAACCCGAACAGTGTTTGGCCCACCAGGACTGGAGTTGGGAACCTCTGCCTAGAACAGCGGCCAACAGGGGCAGAAACACCCGCATCCACAGGCTCCATTGTCCAAAGCCTCCTGGAGAGGGAGGATGTTGGGCCCTGCGTTCATCTCCCAATACTAACACTTGCATACCGTAGCAATGCCACACTAAACCTGGGAATACGTTACACATATATCAAACGGTTGCTATGATTAATGGCAGATAGCAGTTCCTAAGTTCAGCACAATCTGCTGATTGAGCTGCATCATAGCAGCCTTTCTGATGTCTGTGGAGTGTGCCTCAGGTCTGGTGTCTGACAGTGTTTACCACCTTGGGGAGTGACCCCAACAGTATTGCATACCATAGCCATGCCTGCACTGTGCCCAGGACTAGTGTGGTGGCCAGGGCTGCCAAACACCTCTATAGTTGCACAATGTTGGCATAGGTGTGGGGAGTGTGTGTCTGTCTATCCAGTGTGTGGTGGCTGCTAACACCTTCCTCAGCACACACTGCTAGCACTGTTGCCAGTATTGGCCTGCCAATGTGCATAATGAGGAGCAAGGTACTGTGGGTATAGCCTGGACAGGGTGGCCTGGCCTGGATGCATCAGCACAGGTCATAGGGCAATGGCTCAGACATTGGAGTGCCTGGCCACAACCTGCACAGACAGGGTGGCCACAGCATGTCCTGCTGGGAGGTCACTCTCACCCTGACTGAACAGTGACCACGGCATTGCTAGGCTCCCCCATAGTGCTGTGCTTTTCTTAAGGGAAATATGTAGGTTCTCTTCTTTGGGGTTTAATCACTGATATTTGTTTGGTGGGTGTGCTTACATCCCAGCTTTGGGTACACACATCTTCTCCAGGATCATACACTGTGGTTTAGCTAACAGACTGTCTGCAGTTATATGTGTATGGCTGGAACACCTTGCAGGGTGCAGTGGCTGGTGACTCACTGTGCTTGCTGCTGGTGAATGTCAGATGGTGGTGGGGGCAGCTGAGCATTTCCAGGCCTACTGTCTCTCTGCCATTGCCTTAGTGATGTTTACAGCTCTGCATTGGCTGCCCTGTAGGGTGTCTGTCCCCCAGCAAGACTGGGGTTGATGGCCCCCCCCCACTGACACTGTTGCAGGCAGGTAGAATGTGGATCTGTTGGGGGGGGGATCCTGTCTCCCACCTTGAGCTACAAAGGGTTGGGTGGTGGTACATAATCTGCCTATGGGTCCAAACACCCCCCTTCCCCATGTTACCAACACAGAATATGCACCTGATTGACAACTACAGATGGATACTAATGTATGCTAAGTGTGTCTGCAGGAACTACCTAAAAAAAAAGCACCAGCACCAGCCACATGACCTAATTCAATCATGGAAGGTGCTGTGGACCTGGTGCTGGCCGCCCCACCGCACCCTCAGGGTGAGCACAATACCCACACAATGTGATGTCTGTAGCTACTCTGTGCCACTAACACACACCGTCAGCATCCCCTAATAGGCTGAGGTGCTGTGGGGGTGCACTCGGTCAGTTGCCCCTACCAGGATGAGGAGCTGCAGGGTGCATACCCCATCTTGTGATCATCTGTAGACTGCTGATTTGCATGTGCTGTGCATCATGGGTACGGGTGGGTTGACCATATCCTGGTAACCACAGCAGAATGTTTGTGTGGTGACGTACAATCCTTCCGTAGCCAGCCAGGGGTTTATTAGCTGCTATAGAGCTGTAGCCCACTGGCTATTTCACTGCCTGTGGAGCCAGAGGTCATAGGTTAGGTCACAGTGGGGTTGTTTGATAGGGCTGTCTGAAGCATTGTCTATTTTTAATGTAAATTAGTGCTGCCTGCAAAAACACCCTCAGAGTACTGTAACCTTAAGGCGCCCCATAAGGCACCTTATAAGGCACCCTATAAAGCGCCTTATAAGGTGCCCTATAGGGGACATTATAGGGTGCCTTGGCGGACAGTGCACTTTATAATGTGCCCTACTGATTCCCTATAGTGTGCCTTATGCGGCACCATAGGTTACGCCACTGTGAGGGTGTGTTTGCTGGCAGCACTAATTAAAATAAAAGTAAAATGCCTATAAAAGCACTACTTCAACATAAAGGGTGATGCCTCAGCCAGCCTTCCTCATTAGGCACACTGGGGGATTGAACTCATGACCCCATACTATCAGTCAGTGTATTCACCATTGTGCTACAACTCTGTTTCTGTGTTTTGCATGTCTACGTGCCTACTTAAGGTTACCACGCGTTAACGTGCTTAACGGCTTCTCGCACGATAATGTGCGCAGTGCGCGTTATCGCGCGATAATCCCATTTTGCTACGTTAAGACCGAAACGCCCACTCCTTTTATGGCAGCCTGCACACTATCACTGGGTGCAAGTTAAGACGGTTTAGTAAACATACCCCTAAGAATCAGCGATAGTTACAGTCATAGATACTCAGCATATGAACGTTGAAACAGCCCTGTCTTAACCTGTACATTGAGATTTTTATATGAGCTCTCTGAGTGGATGCTGGCTGGCAGGGAGTTCAAAAGCACAGGCACTTGATAGGGAAGGTGGCATTTCCAATCCATTTTTAAAAAAAAAAATATTTATTCATTAGCATTTCGCTCACGTCTTTCCAAAGATAGTTCAAGGCCAGTTACATTCAGGTGCATAGGTATTTTCCTTTCCCCAGAGGGCTTACAGTCTAAGTTGTATTTCTAGGAAATTTAACTGTGAAATACATGCATACTGTACTTTATAAAATAAGGTTGTAAGTTACAAGCACTTAGGCCTGTCCTATAGCAGATGTAAATGTCCACGCCTAGATTTTGCAGGAATGTGCTTCACCCAAACTTTGCCCCCTGCATGACCACACTGAAAGTACACTGAAAGTACACACGATCAGTCTTACATACATACTTACCATTATTAAAAGGGACCCGGGATATCACTGCTTGACCCAATACAAGCATTGAAGAACCTGTGTCTTTTGGAAAGACTGCTAGGTACTTATGACCTACATTGGCCACTGTTGGAAACAGGATACTGGGCTTGATGGACCTTGGTCTGACCCAGTATGGCATATCTTATGTTCTTATATTCTTACAGAATAGCAATCATCTGAAGATCTTGAAAATAGTGACTTATATACATAAGTGGTGTGTATCTTTACAGCTCGCTTATAAAATCACTACCAAATATCTTTGAGGACAGTATGGAACAAGAAGAGGAAAGAAGTAGTGTGGATAACCAGAATAAAATGAACAATGGACAAGCATGAGCATTTTAAATTAATTCTACTTAAGACAATAGCCATGTTGTTCTGTTAATAAAGGTCTTATGTGATCATGGTGCTTGGCATTATAGATTAACTTAACTGCAGTGTTTTGGATAAGTTGACGTTGCTTAATCCTATAATGAGAAATTTCTATCAGTAAAGAGTTACAGTAATCCAAGTGAGGCAAAATGAGGGCATGGATAAGGACAGTAATTGCTTTGTTATCCAGGTATGGTCTAATAGATCTTACCTATCTAAGGCCATAGAAGGACTTTATCAAATTAGAGATATGAAGGTTGTAATGTTGTTGTTGTTGTTGTTAAGTGCCGTCGAGTCGGAGTCGACTCATGGCGACCCTCTGGATAGCTATCCTAAATTGTGTTCGGTCTTCAGTCAGGCGGCTCATTGTTGACAGACTGGTACCCGTAGCTGCTGTTATTGTATCGATCCATCTCATTGCTAGCCTTCCTCTTTTGCATTGACCTTCTATCTTGCCAAGCATGATGTCTTTCTCTAATGATCTCTCTCTCCGCATGATGTGTCCAAAGTATGAAAGTCGAAGTCTTGTCATCTGAGCTTCTAAAGAAAGCTTAGGTTTGATCTCCTCTAGTACAGACTGGTTTGTTCTTCGGGCGGTCCATGGTATACACAGTATTCGCCGCCAGCACCATAATTTAAAGGCATCAATTTTCCTCCTGTCTATCTTTTTCACTGTCCAGCTTTCACATCCATATGATGTTATTGAAAATACCATGGCTTGAACAAGTCAAATCTCTGTATGGAGAGAGACATCTCTGCTCTTGAGAATCTTATCTAGGTCTTTCATAGCCATAACCGGGTAAGGCGGACCGGCCTCCGCCACACCGCAACACCCCCCCCACCCCCTCCACCATCATAAAAAAGGTAGACCACACATATATGGAAATTCAACTGGTCGCAGCTTTATTGCCATAAACCATAACATCAACAATCCAAACCTTAAATTGTATTCCCCCCCCCAGCAGAGCGAACCCTCACCAGCCATGTGAGTAGCAAAGTGATGCCACTTCTGCTTCTGCCTTGTCCAGGCCCCGGCAAATTGCCTAGCCTCCCTCATCCGGCTTCGCCATATTATTAGCAAAAGCCTGAGGGACCGCCTGGGCGGGGGTACCCCACCCCCGCCCTACTACTTGGCTCCGGCTCCGGACCCCGGAAACCTCCGGGATCCCGCCCCACCCCCCCCCAGCTGCAACACCCCTCCATAGCCACCACACCCCCGAACGCCAGTTAAAGGGCGGGAGGGTGGGACGTCCGGCACCTCCGGCCACCTCGAGGGAAAGGCCGGAGGACACCGCAACGCTCCCCTTACTCCCTCCCCGAAACTCCTCCACTCCTCCCATTGGCTCCCGCGCACTGCCCTGTGCCATGGGAGCCCTCCACGTGCTGCGGGCCCCACCCGTGAACCACGCAGCCATGCCGCGGTGGGCACGCGGCCGATCGCCCCCCCGGTTAATGCCGGCCGCTCGCACGCCTTGGGGGAGGCCACGCAGACTCGCCATTCTGCCAAGAGCAATGCGTCGTCTGATTTCTTGACTGCTTGTTGCTTCTTTATTGATAGTTGATCCAAGTAGGTTAAAGTTATTCACGATTTCAATTTCTTCTCCTTCGACGATGAACCTGTTGATTATGCCAGTTGTCATGATCTTTGTCTTCTTTACATTAAGGTGCAGGCCCATTTTGAGACTATGTTCTTTGATTGTGAGAAGCAAATGTTTCAGATCATCTTCACTTTCCGCCAGTAATGTGGTATCATCAGCATAGCAAAGGTTGTTGATGAGTCTTCCACCAATCTTCACACCTCTGTTGTCTTCATACAATCCTGCTTCTCTGATGATTTGTTCTGCATATAAATTAAACAGGAAGGGGGAAAGTATGCAGCCTTGTCTTACACCGTTGCTTATTTTAAACCATTCTGTTTCTCCTTGTTCCGTTCGAACTGTTGCTTCTTGATCAATGTCTATATTGTGCAAGAGAACGATCAGGTGTTCTGGTATACCCATGCTTCTTAATGTGGCCCAGAGTTTCTCATGGTTTACACAGTCAAAAGCTTTGCTATAATCGATAAAGCACAAATAGATATCCTTTTGGTATTCTTTAGTCTTTTCAAGGATCCATCTCACATCCGCAATGATGTCTCTCGTTCCTCGCCCTTTTCTGAACCCTGCTTGCACTTCAGGTAGTTCTTGTTCCAGGTATGATTGTAGTCTCTTTTGAATAATCTTCAGTAGAATCTTGCTGGCATGTGGGATCAGAGCGATTGTGCGATAATTTCCACAGTCAGTTGGATCACCTTTCTTTAGTATTGGTATAAACACAGATCTTTTCCAGTCAGTTGGCCATGATGCTGTCTTCCATATTTCTTGGCAGAGCCTTGTAAGTACGGTAACAGCTGCATCAGATTGCTGTAATACTTCTATGGGAATGCAATCAATGCCTGGTGCTTTGTTCTTTGATAAGGCTTTCAATGCTGCTTCAGCTTCTTCTTTCATCACCAATGGTTCCACATTATAAGGTACAGGTTGAAACGGCTGTTGGTCCACTTGATCTTTATCATATAAAAACTCTGTATATTCCTTCCATCTTTTCTTGATCTTCTCAGCATCATTCAACATAGGACTGGAGTTGGGAACCTCTTCCCAGTCTTTAAATTCCAGTGGTATATTCTCAAGGTCATATTTTGCTGCATTCATGAGTGGTTTGCTCTTTTTCAGCATTAGTTTGAGTTTGCATACTAGTAGTTGATGATCTGTACCACAGTCAGCTCCAGGTTTTGTCTTTGTTGATGTTATAGAGCTTTTCCATCGTTGACTTCCACAGATGTAGTCAATTTGATTTTTATACAATCCATAGTCCATGTGTACAGTCGCCGCTTGTGTTGCTGGAAGAAGGTGTTCGAGATGAATAGATCGTTGGTCTTGCAGAATTCTATCAGTCTTTCTCCAGCTTCATTTCTGTTGCCAAGTCCATATTTTCCAACTACTTTGTCTTCTTCTTTTTGCCAACCTTTGCGTTCCAATCACCCATGACTATCAGGATATCCTGTTTGCATGTTCTGTCAATTTCAGCTTGTACTTGTTCATAGAACTCTTCAATTTCATTCTCTTCTGCAGCTGTTGTTGGGGCATATACTTGAATTATAGTTGTGTTGATAGGCATTCCTCGTAGACGAATAGAGATTAAGCGTTCGCTGACTACATTGTATTTAATTACAGTTCTTGCAAGTTTCTTCTTTATTATAAATGCAACACCATTTCTTCTTTGTCTTTCATTTCCAGCATAGTAGGCCATCATCTGATGCAAAGTGCCCGATGCCAGTCCATTTCAGTTCGCTGACACCCAACAGATCAAGTTGTACACGTTCCATTTCATTCTTGACCACCTCCAACTTCCCTTGGTTCATGCTTCGTACGTTCCATGTTCCAATGTGTAAGACATCTTTACAGCTTCTGACTCTCATTTCATGCGCAGCTACATCAGCAGTCAGATGTCCCGAGGGCTTTGATCCAACCACATCGTAAATGCTGGCTTTACTCTGAAAAGTCTTCAGCTCTTCCCCAGTAGCTAGTTGAGTGCCTTCCAACCTGGGGGTCTCATCTTCCAGCACTACAGCACAATTTGTTTTGTTGTAACTATCCATTGGGTTTTCATGGCAAGATACAGAAGTAGATTGCCGGGCCTTTCTTCCGCGCAGTTTAAGTGTGGTGTTATTGCCGTTGTCACAGAAATGTGATCCTCCGCCGTCAACACTATCCCATTCTGCTGCTGCCCAGATGGGTGATTTGTCTTGGTCTGGCATCTCAGCTGAGACCTGTCCATCTTGGGAGACCCTGCCAGTAGTCAAACTACCGATAGTTTAGCTCTCAGCATCACTGATGCACACAAGCCCTCACAGCACGACAAGCTGCAAACCAAATGAGGGAAGGTTGCAATAGACGTTGTAATCTAAGATAATATCAAAAGTAGTAATCTTATTATTGGTTGTAATAGGATTTCCATTTCCTGTAATAAAAGGAGCTATTACAGTAGTAATCTTATTATTGGTTGCAATAGATGTTGCAATCTAAGATAATATCAAAAGTAGTAATCTTATTATTGATTGTAATAGGATTTCCATTTCCTGTAATAAAAGGAGCTATTACAGAGGGATTGGTGTCAAGATACAAAAGGGCAGATGATTTTCTTGGATTATGAGTAAGTTGATGGTCAGAAATCCATCAAGCAGACTTTGCAGCTCCTGAAGGATTAAGTTCCTGTGTAGGGGGGGTCTTGGAGGCTCCCCTGGAAAGAAGGGGGGGGCACCTGGTGAAAATGCAAGAGGTAGCCCTTTTGAACCACCTGCAGCACCCAGGAATCGGATGTTATGGCAGACCACCGGTGGGCAAAGTGGGTCAGCCGGCCCCCCGTGCTGAGCGAAGGCCCCTGAGGGGGAGAGGCTATGCTGGCATAGTCAAAACCCCCCACCCTGCTGGGCTGGGTCCTGCGTAGTGGGCTTGGGAGCCTTCTGCCTACGGGATCCGTTACCCTGCCCCTTAGGCTGTTGTCCCTGATGGGGGGCTGCTGAGGCCTGATATTGTGGGTGGTGTTGTTTATAAGCAAACACCTTCCTCTGGTAAAAATGCTTTTTCCCCGAGCCCTTCCTCTTCTGTGAAGGTGCAGAGGTCTTTCTGGATAGGCGAGTCCTGGTGAGAGTCTCGGACTCGAGTTCCGCCGCCTTTTCAGCCATGGGCTTGCCAAAGAGGTTTTCACCTCTGCAAGGGACATCGACCAACTTGTCCTGCACCCATGGCTCGAGGTCGGATGACTGAAGCCAAGGCTGACGGCGAGCCCCGATGCCGGCTCCGGCTACTCAAGCCGATGCTTCGAAGCCATCGTAGGCTGCTCGAGAAATGAACTTTGAACACTCTCGAATCCCTGTGTACAAGGCCTGGAACCGCTGCAATGGTTCCTCGGAGAGACCAGCAGAGAACCCCGCAATTTCTTTTGCCAGGTCTCGAAGATACATGCCCATATATAGCTGGTATGTCTGGACTCGACAAGCAAGCATAGAGCCCTGGAAGCACTTTCTACCGAGGGCATCCAGGTTCCGGGCCTCCTTACCCGGAGGCACCGAGGAGTGCATCTTTTGACTCTTAAGTCGATGCAAGGCTGATTCCACCACCATGGAATGGTGTGGCAGTTGTGCCTTCTGGAACCCGGGGCTCTTGCGGACTCGATACATGGAATCGACCCGCTTGCTCAGCACCGGCGTCGAGGCCGGGCTCTCCCACATGCGGAAGAGTAGCCGCTCCAGCATCGGGGGAACCGGTACAGTAAAGGCCTCCTTCGGGGGAGAGTCGTATTGGAGGGCCTCGAGCTCTTCGGCTCGAGGCTCCTCCTCCGGATCCGCGGGGAAGGCCAAAGCCTTGGCCATATCCCTCATGAAATCGGAGAGCCGGGTATCCTCTGGGGGGGACCGCCTCCGAGGCTCCGACTCGGGCGAGTCGGAGGGGCCGCACCGAGTCTGGAAAGAACCGGGTGACTCGTCCTCCTTCGTGTCCCAGCCCGATTCCTCCGAGGAGGAATGGAGTGGCTCCGTGTGGGCGAGAGCCGGGGATCTCCGCCCCGACGCCGAGGCTGGCGTCGAGGACCTCGGTCCCGAACGGGAGGCCGAGGGAGACCTAGGTCGAGGATCGACTCAAGCTCATATGGACACGAGGATCAACTCGGCCTCTGGGGTCGACTTGGGCGTTGACGTCCCGGTGGTCGGGGCAGATGCACTGGCGAGGCCGGTGATCAATGCCCGCTGCTGGTCCATGAAGGCAGCGATACTGCGCTCCAAGGTCATCAATCTGAGACCAAACTCAGAAGACCCAGCAGCCCCCGACTCGGGCCTCGACGGCGTCGGGCCCGACGTTGGCGAACCGAGAAAAATAACAAGAAACAAAATAAAAGAAATCAACTTTTTCAGCGGCGATAACAAACTACGTCTGTAGGGCTCCGCGGAAAAAAGGAGACTGAGCAAGATGGCACCCTTGGGCGGGAAGGGGACCGCGCATGCGCGCTGCAATTTCCCGAGGGCTCCATCGGCGCCGACGTCACCCATAAGTGAGGACTGACTTCCTGCTTGGTCCTGGAGAATTAAAGAATAAACTTGATGCAATTTATTAATCTTGATAAAATCTGAGATGATTAATTAAATTGAAATAAATGAAATGAGAGGAAATGAAAATAAATCCAGGTTACTGCCACTGGAAGATGGCTACCTTGAGAAGAAATGGAAGGAGATGCTGTTGTTGCCTCTCATTTCCCATTCCAAGGTTTCTTAAACTTTGGTTTGTAGCTGATATGGAAAGGCAGATTGTAGTTGATATGGAAGGGCAGACTAGATAGACCATGTGATCTTTTTCTGCTGTCATGTTTCTGTTTCTATGGTTTCTAGTTATGGGGGGCATTTTAGAAGCTCTGTTTGTGAGTTGGATGTCTGAAAATGGGCACTTAGATGTGCAAATCATGAAGACAGCCTCAAAGCCATTTAAGAAAGCCAGACATATAGACGTCCCTGCCATGAGAAAATCCATGTAGCACGGGATGTATGGTGGAGGCATGCCTTGGGCAGAGTAAAGGAGTTGCATATCGTGGAGCAATTTCAAAATGCAGAAGCACTTTAGGCCTTGGTTGTTGAAGCAGCCGTTTATACCTGCTCCTGACTATGAATAAGATGCAAAAAAGTGCTTGTTTCATGGCTGCAACTCTTCCAGGGAGAAGAGCAAAATGAACTTACATTGCTGCAGTTAATATTTCCTAACCTAAGAAACCTGCCTGTAAATACATACATATTACTGGCCTGCCACCACATGTCTGAGTATCTGAAATGTCAGGGCAAGACGCGCTAGTCTCAAAACATAGATATCACTCTTCTGAAAACATAGATATCACCCTTCTGAACTACCCAGGCTGGGGCGTCCAAGTACCCCGTTCTGCGGGCATGCACTTCAGGGCATCCACGTTTATAAAATGGCCTACATCCATGCATGTACCCGACCTTGCCAACTGTGCAGGTCCATCTCCACAACCAGTTACTGGGACACTCCTTCTTTTGGGGTGGAGACTGAACATTTTCAGAAGGCATGGCTGCCACTTCCCCAGTTTTTGGCAGCCCAGATTCTTCCTAGACATCCCTTCTAAAATGTCACTTTATACTTTATACTGTTTACTTGATGAAAAGTCTACTTTTATTATTCCTTTGCTGCACACAATTTGATTTATGCTGCTGAAGGCAAGTAGTGCCACTGGATCTTAAATGAAGGCCCAGAGCCTTGAGTTGGAATGATCCACCAACTATGCCAGTTCCCCCTGTTGTGTTCTTCAGGTTAGTGCTGGTTTCTAGAGAAAGTGAAACTGGCTGTTTTATTTTGCAGATTCTGGACAGGATGAAAAAGTTTCATTGAAAGAATAAACTGCTTTCATAAATCTCATTTGAATGGGAGCAATTCTTGATTAGTCATATGGCAACTTTTCATTTATTAAAATTTATTTCAGTATATTGCACATCATTTATAACAAAATGTTTGTGACAAGTTAATGACAATGTCCTCAAGAATAATTAGTAGTGTCACAGAAATACCATAAAATGTAACTAATTTATATGATCTTTGGCTATTTTTCAAATGTAATTCAACAATTTGAAAAATATATTGTATCAATTATTTTAAAAAAGATCTTGGTATACTCTCAGATGTATCGCTTGCAAAATTTATTTTTTGAACCGTTGGCTTAGTAATAAAGGTATCTGGAAGTGAGCCTCCATGCAACTACAAAGAGCCATGATACATTCAATGCACACGACAAAGTTTGCCCTCTATCAGTGGAACGTGAAATGGTGGCAAAGCTAAGATCCATTCATAAGAACCTAAGAAAAGTTGTGCTGAAGACCAAGCTTCATCGAACACTGCATCCTGTCTCCGACCATGGGCAGTCCAGGTCGCAAATACCCAGCAGATTTCAAAAAGTAGATGTCTTTCCCATAGTTCATTTTTAACGCTGAGCAATTAGCAAATCTACCTGACTAATATTTTTTTATGGGCTTTTCCTCCATGAACAAGTCCAATCCTCTTTTGAATCCTTCACCACATCCTCCGGGAACAAATTCCGTAGCTTAATTATGTACTGCATAAAAAATAACTTTCCGTGATTTGTTTTCAGTCTGCTGGTCATTAATTTCATGGGGTGCCCTCTTGTTTTTGTGTTCTTTAAAAGGTTAAATAACTGTTCCAGTCAATTTATAATTTTATAAATGTCCATCATAACCCCTCTCTGTCCTCTGTCCTCTTTTCTCCAACTGAGCTACTGCTTAGCCTCTCTTCATAAGGGAGGTGGTCCATTGCTTATATCATTTTTGTTGTCCTTTTCTAAAGTTTTTCTAGTTGCACTATCATTTTAGAGATGGGCTGACCACAACTGCACACCATCTTCAAGGTGCAGACATACCTGAGATATATATAGGGATACAGGGATCTAAACAGAACTAATATTCTCATGTTTGTTTTTCATCTCTCTTTGTATAATCCCTAACATTATATTTTCTTTTTTAGCAGTCATGGTACATTAGGATGAAAATTTCAACATTATCCACAATGACACCAAGATCTTTTCTTGGATGGTGGCTCCTAACTCAGAACCCAGCATTTCATATCTGTGGTTAGACATTATTTTTTCCCTACGTGCACTATTTTGCACTTGTCCACATTAAGGGGCATGTTTACTAAATTGCGGTAACGTTACAGACCGCGCGTTAGGTAACGTTAACGATCGTTAGGTAACGTTAATGCGCGGTAGGTAACGTTAAAGTGCATTAACGTTACCTAACGATCGTTAACGTTCCTGGCCGCGGTAAACACTGCAGAGGATGGAGAGAGGGCGGGGGGAAGGGGTCAATGGGCGGGGAGAGGCTCCCTGCACACTAATGCGCTGAAATGAAGGGCTGAATCCTACCGCAAATGAAAACCTGCCGTTAGATGCACATTTGCACGAGAGAGAAACTATTTTAGTGTCAGCAATGTACAGCATAGACAGGGAGCCCAAGAATGTGATAGTATTGCTCCATTTCCAGCAACAGCATAGTGTCCAAGTATGAAAGGCCACTATGTCGATGGTGCAAGTGGGGCATAGGGGGCTGCAGGCGGGACATGTAGCAGGGGAAGCTGGGGCACAGGGTGGACTAGGCGGGCACCTAGGTGGCACATAGGAACATAGAAACTGGAAATCATCTTGACAGCAGCTGACAAAGGCCAAACACAATCCACCTACATCTATCTGGTCCACCCGAGCTAATAGTTGCCAGGGCACTGACCTGACATCCCCCTAGCCAACCCTCCCTCAAGCGGAAGGGACAGACTATTGGTAGGCGGTGATGGGGGGGATGTTAGGATGCTCATGTATGCCCCATGTCCCAGACCCCGCTCCCTAGGCAACCACCTACTCACACAATGGATGGTCTGGGACTGCGCACTACCAGCACCGACAGCATATGGTCATGTCAACATGGCAGGGGGTGTGTGTGCCTGTGCTGGAGGGGGCAGTGGCACCTGCCTGCAGTGGACCTAGGCCATGCCCTGTATCAGTACGTGGTGTGCAGTGCAACATAAAAGGTCTGGCTGTCTAATATGTAAACTATTTACAATAAATAAAAAGATTAAATACTAAAAAAAAAAAAAAAAAAAAAAAAAAAGGTCTGGCTGAGGAAAAGTACAGGTAGCCCCAGGGACCACCATGCATCTGTGGCAACAGTGTGATGCAGTACACCCAGCCAGTGTGTCCAGAAGCAGAGGGTCCCAGGTTCAAGCCCCAGCTGTGGCTCCTGACAACCCAGTCCCCATATTTTACCCAGTACTAAACCGTGGAAGTAAAGACTGAACCTTTAGTGCAGAGAACAGAACCATGCGTCAAACGCCCATATTTTACCCCACAGAGCACAGACACCATACACATGCGCAGTACCCAGAGCAGAGTCTCCCAAATTCAGTCCTGGAGGGCTACACACCATGCAGGTGTCATGCTGTCACCAATAAAGATTGCTGTTCTGCATTTCCATGTGCCGCCCCCATGGTATGCAGATGTATCTCATGCATACACATGAGGGACAGCATGAAAACCCGAACAGTGTGTGGCCCACTAGGACTGGAGTTGGGAACCTCTTCCCAGAGCAGCGGCCAACAGGGGCAGACACACCTGCACCCACAGGCTCCATCATCCAAAGCCACCTGTAGAGGCAGGATGGCGGGCCCTGTCTGAAGTCCCCAATACTAGCCTCTGCATACCGTAGCAATGCCACCCTAAACCTGGGGATATGGTACACATATATCAAAAGATTGCTATGATTACTGGCAGATAGCAATCCCTAAGTTAAGCACAATCTGCTCTTTAGCTGTATCATACCAACCTCTCTGATGTCTGCGGAGTTTGTATCAGGTCTGGTGTTTGACAGTGTTTACCACCCTGGGGAGTGGCCCCAACAGTATTGTGTACCATAGCCATGCCTGTGCTGTGCCCAGGACTGGCGAGGTGGCCAGGGCTGCCAAGAGCCTCTATTTGCACAGTGCTGGCATAGGTGTGGGAGTGTGTGTATGTCCATCCAGTGTGTGGTGGTTGCCCACACCGTACTCAGCCCACACTGTTTGCACTGTGTCCAGTGCTAGCTTGCCTATGTGCATAATGAGAAGCAAGGTACTGTGGGTATAGCCTGGACAGGATGCATCAGCACAGGGCTCAGGGCAATGGTTGGGACATTGTAGTGTCTGGCCGCCACCTGCACAGACAGGGTGGCCACAGCATGTCCTGCTGGAAGGTCACTCTCACCCTGACTGAGCAGTGACCACAGCATGGCTAGGTTCCCCCATAGTGCTACATAGTATTTCATCTAAGTGATATATATGGGTTTTCTTTTTTGGGGCCCAATCACTGATCTATCTGCTCGGTGGGTATGCTTACATCTTCCCCAGTAATATGCACTATGGACTATCTAGCACATTGTTTGCAGTTAGCATGTGTATGGCTGGGACACCTTGCAGGGTGCAGTGGCTGGGGACTCACTATGCTTGCTGCTGGAGAATGTCAGATAGTGGTGGGGGAAAGCTGAGAATTTCCAGCCCTACTGTCTGTCTCCTGTTGCTGTATGGCTGCGTACAGGACTGCCCTCAAGGTTGTGTGTACCCCAGCTGGACTGAGGTAGATGGTGCCCTCTACCGCCACCATTGCAGGAATGTGGATCTGTTGGTGGGAGATCATGAGCCCCAGAGGGCAGGTCGGGTGGTACTACATAATCTGCCAATGGGTCCATACAGGCACCCCGCCCCCTGTCACATAACCAATGTGGCCATGGCACTCACACAGAATATGCACTATTCTGGGTGCATCATAGTCCACAAGGGCTAGATGTGACTGGGAAAGAAATATGGATGGAGGTGTATTACCGAGGTGTGTCTGTAAGGACTACCTATCACACACTGTCACTGACGGCGACCTGCAGCATAGCCTATCTCAGCTATGTCTGGTGCTGTGGACATGGTGCTGGGTGCCCCACCTCACCCTCAGGGTGGGCACAGTACCCACACAATGTGATGGTCTGTAGCCACTCTGTGCCAGTAACACACATGGTCAGTACCCCCTACCAGGCTGAGGTGCTGTGGGGTGCACACGGTCAGTGCCCCCAACCTGGCCGAGGTGCTGTGGGGGTGCATACCCCATCCTGTGATCATCTGTGGACTGATGATATGCATGTGCAGTGCATCATGGGTATGGGTGGGTTAACCCTAACTTGATAACCACAGCAGTTGGTGTGGAGACGTGCAGTCCCTCTGTAGCCAGCCAGGGGCCCGGGTGTAGCCATACAGCTGTAGCCCACTGGTTACATCACTGTCTGTGGGGCAGAGGTTATGGGTGTGATCCCACAGTGGGGTTATGATAGGGCTGTCTGAGGCAGTTCGTTTTTTAAAGTTAGATTAGTGTGGCCATCAAAAACACCCTCAGTGCTGTAGCCTGAAGGTCCCTCATACGGCACCCTCGACAGCGCTCCATAGGGCGCCCCATAGGGAACATTATAAGGTGCCTTGGTGGACAGTGCACCTTATAATTTGTCCTCTGGAGTGCCCCATAGGATGCCTGCTGTGGCACCTTAGGTTACGGCACTGTGAGGGTGTGTTTGCTGGCATCACAAATCAAAATATAAAGAAACTGTCTCACAAACCACTGCTGAAATGTAAAGGGCAATGTCTCAGGCAGTTGTATGCAAGAGCTGCACTGGGGGATCGAGCCCATGATCCCTGTACCATCAGGCAGTCTGTCAACCAATGTGCTACACCTCTGCCACAATGCTTGTATGTCAGCACCCCTACCTACAATTAATGCGCATGAACGTGTCACACCTCCCTCAATCGTGTGATAATGTGCGCCATACAACCTATTGCACGATCCCGACATCTAGACTATAACGCCCCCCCTCCCCCCCTTATGACATCCTGCACATTATTGCTGGGCACACAGTAAGACGGATTAGTGGACATACCCCCTTGGTGTAAGTGTTGAGCCAATCATTGCTATGTGAAAAGGCATAGCACACTGGTTAAAACAATGCCCTGAGAGCCAGTGGTTATGGGTTCAAGACCTAAGTGTGCCAAAAACCAGGGGGAAAAAAAAAAGAAAAAAGAAATATCAAACTTTGTATTTAAATGTCAGACACATCACTGCTATGTGTGTCTGCAGCATAGATCCATATGTAGATTGTTGGCAACACTAGATCCTGTATACTAGTTGTAGCAGAGACAAAAACAAATGCACCGCACTCATACATGTGCTGACACACGTAGGCCTGTGCGGTGTAGGGCGTGTCAGTGCGCATGTGTGCTGCCATGCACGTGCCTGCGTCCGTGAGTAGTGTATAGATGAAAATGGCCACCAGGTCAAGAAAGCCTGCATTCACCAGCCAGGACCTGCGCCACCTGGCAGAGCTGATAGTAACAAGGCAGCACAAGCTGTTCCCGGGTTCCTCCAGGCAGCAGGACCTGGTGAGAGTACGGAGGGCCTGGGACCGTGTCACACGGCGGTACAACCGTGTGGCAGACTACCCACGTGAGGTAAGTGTATGGGGACAGGTCAGTATAGCCATATACATATCCAGTGTCAATTGTAGCTGTGCATGCTGCTGTGTGTAAGTAGCCTATCACAATTATGTGTATTCGTGACACCCACGTGCTATATTGTCTATGTATCACATCTTAGTGGTTTGCCCTTTACCCAGGGGGCTAAGGACCTGTTCACAGAGTCCCATATGCCATCCTGGTGTCATGGCAGCTGCTGTAATTGATTTGCTAAAACACACCGTAACACAGGTAGCCCATAGATCTGCCTAAGGAGGTTCTGTAATCATCATGCTAGTATGGTGGGTTCTGCATTTGCAGGGTCACACATCTGCCCTACCTCCAGGGGCCGTGAGACCTTCCACAAATGGTCTGTCAGTCCCCCTGGTGATATGGATGTTTGTGCCCCAGCAGTGTAAAACATCTGCCCACCCCCAGTTGCCCTGGGAGTCCAAAACAGTGGGTCCCTAGCCCCCCTGGAGGTATGGTTATGCCGCTGTTGCTGTTTTCCAATTCCCCCTATCCCCAGGAGTCCTGTGAGCCCATCAAAGTGGGCTTCCAGTCACCCTGGTGATATGGGGGGGGGGGTGTGCCTATGTACTTTAAAACATCCGCCTTATCCCCAGGAGTCCTGAGAGCCCATCAAAGTGGCTTCCCAGTCACCCTGGTGATATGGAGGTGTGTGCCTATGTACTTTAAAACATCTGCCCTATCCCCAGGAGTCCTGAGAGCCCATCAAAGTGGGCTGCCAGTCACCCTGGTGATATGGGGGTGTGTTCCTATGTACTTTAAAACATCCGCCCTATCCCCAGGAGTCCTGGGAGCCCATCAAAGTGGCTTCCCAGTCACCCCGGTGATATGGTCCTGTGTGTGCCCATGTAGTTTAAAACATCCGCCATATCCCCAGGAGTCCTGAGAGCCCATCAAAGTGGGCTGCCAGTCACCCTGGTGATATGGTCCTGTGTGTGCCTATGTAGTCTAAAACATCCGCCCTATCCCCAGGAGTCCTGAGAGCCCATCAAAGTGGCTTCCCAGTCATACTGGTGATATGGGTGTGTGTGCCTATGCACTTTTGGAGTGCAGGAGTAGCCTAGTGGTTTGAACACTGGCTTGGTAGCCAAGCAACCAGGGTTCAATTCCCACTAGCACTGCTTGTGGCCTTGGGCAAGTCACTTAACCCTCCATTGCCTTGGAAGAAAGGCCTGGCAATCTACTTCCGGTGACACTGCCAAGAAAACCCAGGAGCTTCTGGGTCATCAGGAGTCAGGACTGACTCAAAGGCACACATTGCATTTTTGCCTATGTACTTTAAAACATCCGCCCTATCCCCAGGAGTCCTGAGAGCCCATCAAAGTGGGCTGCCAGTCACCCTGGTGATATGGTCCTGTGTGTGCCTATGTACTTTAAAACAGCCACCCTATTCCCAGGAGTTCTGAGAGCCCATCAAAGTGGGCTGCCAGTCACCCTGGTGATATGGGGGTGTGTGCCTATGTACTTTAAAACATCCGCCCTATCCCCAGGAGTCCTGGGAGCCCATCAAAGTGGCTTCCCAGTCACCCTGGTGATATGGTCCTGTGTGTGCCTATTTAGTTTAAAACATCCGCCTTATCCCCAGGAGTCCTGAGAGCCCATCAAAGTGGCTTCCCAGTCACCCTGGTGATATGGGTGTGTGTGCCTATGCACTTTAAAACATCCGCCATATCCCCAGGAGTCCTGAGAGCCCATCAAAGTGGCATCCCAGCCACACTGGTGATATGGGGGTGTGTGCCTATGTACTTTAAAACATCCACCCTATCCCCAGGACTCCTGAGAGCCCATCAAAGTGGCTTCCCAGTCATCCTGGTGATATGGTGTATGCTGCTCATGATATCATATAATCTACCCAATCCCCAGGAGTCTGGAGACCTGCTGAACGCATCCAGTTAGTCACCCTGCTGATATGGTGTGTGTCACAGATGATGTGTGCTAGGACACCCTGTACCCAGGGGGCCTGAGACCTGTCTGCAAATGTGGGTATGGCATCCAGATATTGTGGTAAGTGATGCCGTGTTTTGACACACATGTGCCCCATTCCCCTGAGGCCCATGGCTCATGACACAGGTCAGGTCAGTATCCTGATTGTATGGTAGGTGCAGCTGTGGATGTGGTGTGAAGCAGCCCACCCCCGGGAGCCATGAGACCTGATAAAGAAGGTGCGAAACACATCCATATGTCATTGCTGTGTACCCAGTTTGTGGCAGCATATCTAGTCACAACCCAGGAGGGCCATAACAGATTGCATAGGAACATTAGAGATGCTTGTGTAGGGGTACAGGATCTCACACTGCCCACACCACACACCCAACAGTTTGCGTCCCAAATGATTCCATATTCAGTATCACGCACAATTTGAGTGTATATATCTATGTTGACAACATGTCTATAAAGACACAATACTGCACAGATGGTCTCAGTACACATGGACCGACAACACGCATACCACAGACTAAACTGTCTGAATGCACATGGCCGTATAACAGCCATGACCTCTCCGTGCACATCACGACAAGACATCCAGACACAATCAATGGGACAGCACATAACTACCCAAAATATGCATGGTGGCCCAAAGGGTGGTTGCCCTGACCCACATTGGCTGCCGCATCAACTCACAACACAGGAGCATATTCGCAGGCACTTTGGCGTCACCAGGTGTATGGAAACTGTCCATGTAAACATATGACCAACATGGATCACACACTTTGCCTAGACAAACAGCACACCCTAGCATAGCCAACTCTTGCCCTGTAACCACCCCTATCCAACGTTAGCAAGGCATAGAGCCAGAGATGTGCGGATGTCATGTTGGTTACATGTCCTGTTGGACTGGTGCTTCCTCTCTGATGAAGCAAGGATGTATGTGAGATGCCTCTGGGCCCTGTGATGATGTGTCATGAAGTGGGAAGCAGGACAGCCATCCTCAGAGGTGTAAATAATGTCTCTGAAGGTTGAGTGGTGGCGCACTGAATGTGTCCAGGTGGCTTGGTGGACTCTGCACTGAAGGTCAGTGACGTCATAAGGGATGGTGCAGTATGACAGTGTAGTCTGTTGTATGCGCGATGTGAGGCGCAGGCCACGGAGACCCTCTGTGCAGTAAGGTA
Source organism: Ichthyophis bannanicus (assembly GCA_033557465.1). Classification (NCBI taxonomy): domain Eukaryota; kingdom Metazoa; phylum Chordata; class Amphibia; order Gymnophiona; family Ichthyophiidae; genus Ichthyophis; species Ichthyophis bannanicus. The sequence goes on along the minus strand of CM066032.1, from coordinate 1,741,169,873 downwards.
TTATGAGAACCACATAATGAACAGTGAAAAATATACATGAATGATGAACTGTAGCACATATGGTACGATGTGCAACAGTATCTTATGTTGCTGTTGTGCAGGGACCGTGAATATGTGATGTATGTCACATATGGAATGACAGTAGATATGTTGGTGTGAGGGTACATGCACATGTTGTGGTTTCACAGCTCTGTCACACCCCAGATAAACACACAGATGTACATAGGCCTGACCAGAGGAGACCCCAGTCTGGACACTAGAGGTACAGTGGAACAGCAGGTGTCACGTCAGTAGCGTCTGGCATGGGGCACCCACCCACCCTCTGCTGTATGTCAGGGAACATCACCCATGCGTGTCTGCCCATCATGGTGCCATGGCGGGTGTGTCGGCTGATATGTTCAGGTCAGGCAAATACACATGTGTTTGCCAGACCACACAGGGGGTTGGTGAGGTCCCCTCTAAACACCAGCCTAGCCATGCCACAGGTGGCATGCTGCTGCCATGTCATGCAGGGAGAGTGTAGGGACAGGGTATGGTGCATCCAGGGTGTGATGCACGGGACACATATGTGTGACTGCACACATGGCCACACATGTGTGGGCAGTGGCAACTGTTGGTACAGGACACACTGAGCGGAGGAGCAGGAGCAGCACGATGCCCTGCACGGAGATGTGTTACATCTGTGGACCACCCACCAGGGTAATATGGCAGTAATGTACCCTCCCATTGTCTCTCCCCACTAGGCGGAGGACCTATGGAAGAAGGGCATGGAGATGAGGCTCCGGTGTCCCGGCTTCTTGGAGCAAATCCGAAGGCGGGCACTGTCACAGCGGGGAGGTGAGTGTCACAACCTCTGTGGCTCATTAGACAAGGTCACATTGGCCCACCAGGCCTTGCGGGGCCAAACTATTTAAATGTGTCATGTAACTCACGTAAGAGTGTGCTAAAAACTGTAATTCCCCACAGAGGAGGACCACGCAGCTGAGACACGAGCACTGGCACCACACAACCTGCCACGGCCCACGCGCCAGAGATGGCCCAAAGGGGAGGTGGAGGAGAATGAGGATGAGGAGGCGGCAGTGGCAGCTGCGGCAGCGGACGAAGACGAGGGGGGGAGGAGGAGGAGGAGGGGCCAATGGAGGTGGTAGAGGAGGAGGAGGGTGAGGAGGAGGGGGTGCCTGGGGAGGAGGCAGCGGAGGCCCCTGTGTCAGACATGGGCAACGGGGGAATGGCAGAAGTGGGGGGTGGGGCGTGAGGGGCAAGCAACTGTGTGTGGGTCATGTCGGGGGGGAGGGGAGGAGGGTAGTGTGGGGTGCTGAGGGTGGGTGGGAGGGGCTAGGGGTGGAGGTGGGGTGGACGGGGAGGCGGGGTTTGCTGAGGGTGGGAAGGTCTGGGCAGAGCACAGGACAGCATGGGACACTGTGGGTCCCTGCCAGCACACGCATGTGGGTGGAAATGGTGCCTAGGTAGTTGTGGCCATGCCACCCATTGCCACGGACAGGACCCATGCACACTCTACCACATACACACCTAGCACCATGTGTGTATGTGGAGGTAGGTGTGTATATGACCTGTCTGTGGCAATGGATGGCATGGAGCAACACCTGAGGGCCCTTCAATGCACTGTGCATGTGCTGGCAGGGTCCGTCCAGTGGTTGGTCGCTGAGAGGCAGCCTGTGGTAGGTACGGATGCTACATCTCAACAGCCATCCACTGATGGGCGTCCCAGGAGCGTATGACAGCCCCTGGGGTGCCCACACACATGCCCTGTGCTGTCCTGTCCTCCATGACCCAAAAGGACAGCTGGGTCCCGATCATGTGGACTGCCCACTGCTGAACAGGACATGACCCTGTGTTGACACGGCATGGCACAGCGTATGTGCAGGCAGTTGTAAATAGTTGTATGCTCCTGTACATATGTACATTGTTGGTTAATACAAGTTGTGAATAACATCCTAATGGTCATGTGTTGCCTTTACATACAATGGATGTAAGCATGGGACATGTGAGTGGATATGTATGTGTATGCAAGGTAGACATGGGTGTCATATATGGCCCTCCTCCACATGCAGTTGTGGGGGCTGGCCATGTGCATCGGCGTGTGAGTCGACAGTTGCATATGAGATGTGGCAATGTGGAGAATGTCCCAAAATGCCAAAGCATGTGCATGCTGTGTGCAATGTGTGGGAAGCACATCTGGTGCACCATGCTGGTGTGCCAATAGCAGATCCTGCATGGGGGATATGATGGGCTGCTGAACCCAGGATCTGCAAAGGGGGATGGCATCTGAGGGTGGCCCAAGGCAATGCATGTCACAGAGATGGGCGGTGGGTGACCATAGGTGCATGCACGAATGAGCTGCCGACCTAAGTAGGCCACCCATGTCTGTCTGTGCCGCAGGCATGTCTGTGTGGGAGGGCAGCCATGTAGGCCGTGTTGCGGGCTGTTCGAATGTTCACACATGTGTGACTAATGTTGGGGGTGTCGGGTGTGAGACGGCGACAGATCCCAACACCAGACATGCAGCACCATGACATTTGCTATGTGCAACAGGGGAGGGTGGCTATCCCCCCACAATGAGGTCCTGGTGCTGAGACCTGCCACAGTCCATACCACACAGGACATGTTGTGACCTCTGTGCACTGATAGCCGGCAGTACGGACACCCCACCACAGAGGGGCATGGGTGAACCACATGAGGGCAGGAGGACAACATGAGGTGCAAGCCACATGGGGGATCACATTGCCACACATTGGAGAACTGCACACAGGATATCATAGGTCAGATAGGTATGTATTTGTAGGAGTATGTGATGTGTTACGTCTACTGCCCTAGTTGCAGTCAGTGCAGTGTACATATACTATATGTCCACTGCAGCCACGACTGCAAGGCAGTTACAGGTCAACAGGGATATCGACCTGTCTACCCTGGCAAACATGCACATGAACAGATGTTGTATCAAGGTGTTTATTTTACTGTACATTCACTTATGCGCTGTTCTATTCTGCATCACTGCGGTGTACATTGAACAACCTGAGAGTACATTGCACAGGGCATTATAATGTGGAGATAGCTATTTTACAGGGAACATGGGCTATGGAGGGTCATGTGGCTTTCCCAAGTCCACAGGGAGCACCTAAGGGGCTTGAAACCCTAGTCCTATCGGCCCAGGGTAGCTATCCCTACTGTGAGTTGAACCCCTGACCATCCGGCCTGACGTACCTTGCCCCAACCACTAGGCCACACCTCCATGTTATATCCTGCGTGGCCGCCCCCATCACCCCCGGCCCAAACCACCCCTCCTTTGCTGTGTCGCTGCTGCAGTCTCCGGGGCTGGTGCTGGCTGTGCCATTCTTGCCACCATGGCCTCCAGTGCAGTGGCGATCCATTCCGCTGCTGTCCGCAGCTGTCGCAACTCTGCCGTGTTCCCGCGTATCTCACTCCTTATGAGCTCCAGCGCCTGACGAGTGCCTGTGGGTGGAGGACACGGTGATATGTGCTATACCCCCCTCAAAAGGCAACCATTACACATGTACATGTCAGCCATATTCCACAGGATCAGTCAGTCACACTCTCATGCATGGCACATATCGTAACACATGACCATGGTCAGACCTCTGTGTCCCATGAGCCATTCCCAGGCAAGTCATGGGGCCTAATGATGGGTCATGGGACACACCAAGCCCTCACATACCTGTGTTGCAGCAGGATCCATCCATATGCACTCTGCACAGTGGCCAACTGACATAGGTGAGGGAACGTGAGGGGTCATGGGACACACATGCATATATCTCTGGGGCTGTCCAGCCAACATTGCTGGCACACAATTGCTAGGGTGCCCAGATACCTTTGATCCACGATCAGGACGGTCTATAATGCAGTTCACGGTTGTACCGTGCAAGTGAGTTCAAGCAACCGCCCACTGCTGTCTGCACAGGGAACGTACTCTTTCCACAGCCCCGTTTGACGTAGGGATCATAAACATTATGCTAACGAGCCATTACAGAGCACAGCATTTGACAGATCTGCGCAACCAACAGAACAGATACATACATTACTATGTCCTGCAGTTGTGCGCGACACCCCGGAAGACATATATGCTACCCTACATCGTGGCTTACAATCACAGACCTTAATGAAATGTTCCATCTTACGGATCACATATAGCATCTTTAACCTGCGTACTCTGAATGTTTACAACAGCTCAGCCAAGATCAGGATGAGAGCTCAGATGTCAGGTCACGATCTGGACATTTTCAGAGTCAGGACAAGCCTCATGAACTCAGGACAGTCCTGATAAGATCAGGACATCTGGGCACCCTACACATTGCTGACCATGTATGGACACTGTGATGCATATCACAACCCATGGAGTGGTGACTATCACGTAGGGGGCCCAGATGACCCTGTCTTGGTGGATCTCCAGGGACAAGCAGGAATTAGTCTGCACGTGTGGGTATCATCGGTACCGACGGAGCCTGTGCGGGAACGCTCCCCAGCATCCAATGGGCAAGCCTTTGGGAGCATCTCACAGTGCCTGCGTGCTGGCGTCCCGTCTTTCCCAACTGCCTCTCCCCAGTTCATTGTGCTCTGCGGAGCCAGCAGGTCGTGTTCCTGTCACCGCAGGAACATGTTCTCACTGCCACATTTCTGTGGTTGCGTCTGCCTTTCTGTAATTCTATACCGGCACCGCCGGTTACCAGCTCAGAAACAAATAAGGGGATAATTCCCTACCTTCCTAATGTGTCTTCTCAGGTACACGTGCCACCTCGGGCCGTAGGCCCAAATAGTTGGCCATCATCTTGGGGAAACCCTCCTCAGGTTACGAAACATGCTCAACATGTGGTAGTACTGTTTCCGTCACCGACACCCACGGGTGGTGTCTCACGGGTTTGGGACCTGATCATCCCATGTCCGAATGTTTGGCCTGTGGGATGTTATCGACTAGAGGTCGTACAAGTTGAGCGGCCAGGTTCAGTACCCTCTGTCCCTCCGACGCGGCCTCGGTGGCATCGACGTCCTCAATGGCTTCCACACCCTCCCATGGATCTCAGGTAACCAAACACACATCTGGCCATACCTCTAAGGGTTGATCCCCTTCCAGTCATCGGGATGCCTCTGGTGTTGCTCGTGGGGAACATACTCTGGCCACACAGCCCCGGCGGAAGGCTTCAGCCCCCAAAGCAATATCGGGGGTCCAGGACGTCCCTGAGGCCTCCACCCTGTCTGAGCCCCTGGGGCCATGCTCTGGGGTACCGGCTATCCTTGCCGGCACTGATAGCCACACATCGGCAGCGTTGATGGACCAGAGAATTCTGGTCATCGAATGCAGTCCGGTGGCTCTCCTTGCGGCATCAAAGGCCTCGGTACTGCCCCAGACCTGCCCACCGGTACTGGCACTGTTGTTGCAAACCCCGATACCGGTACTGGTGTCAATAACCTCGGCGCCTGCGCCCACGGTACCGAGTCGGGCTGGTAACGATACACTGGTGCCAGGACCCTCCGATGCAGATTGGTACGGGTATCGCTGCCAGGAGCAGCCAGACAGAGGGTATATCCAGTCTCCTGCTGAATTGGATGGGTCTAACAGCTCTGCGGATACCGGTGTGCTTATCCCTGAGGAACCCTCCTCTCCAGAGAGGAGGATGTCTCCCCCTGAGGACATGTCCTGTCAGGATGTCATCTGAGTTGTGGCGAAGGGTCTGTCTATCTCTGTAGCTGCTGAACCTGACCCCAGGGCAATGGAGGTGGGATACCTCAATATCCCCAATCTCCCCAGGTGGAAGCAACATAACCAGTGCATGAGATCCTGCAGGATCGCCTGCTGCGAATGTGGGGGACACCTCTAACCACCTCTCCACATTCTCGCGGACTCGATACCATGTATCGTGTCCCTCCATCAGCTGGTGTTCGTGAAACACATCTCCCTCACCATTCTATTGTGGTGGGGTCTGCTATGAGGGGGATCAGACGTGCCAAAAGGCATGCCTCTAATCCTCCTGGTCGTGGATGCATGACCCTAGATGCCTTTGGACACCGTATCTTCCAGGCATCGATGCTATCAGCCAGGATACATTCCTATCTTCTATCTTTGGGAATGTTCCTGAAGGAGGCCTCAGAGGATCTAGAACGTCTGAGCCTCTCGTATCCCAGACGACAGGCGATATGATCATCAGACTCTTGGCAAACATGCCCAGCACAATTCCACATTTGAAATGCCTGGCTCCATGCCACCGACTTGGAGCACTGGGTACAGGACAAACTGGATAGTATCCCTTGTAATGGGGAGAGCCTTTTGGAAAACCTGGCAAGGGACGGCCAATGCATTGGTGCTGACAGGTCCACCGTGAGTAGGCTTTCAAACATTACAGATCCTTCAAGACAGAAAGCTTTTAGGAAGCCTTTCTGCTCCAAGAGGAAAAGGTTCTATCAGTCCTACGCCCAACAGGGACAACCTGCAGGCCACTCCACTAGAAAAGGACAGCAGTCAGCTAAACAGAGAAAGCCAAAGGCCTCTCTGTCCCAGAAGACGCAGCTGGCTCAGCCTCCTCAGGGGCTTTGACTCCCTGCCGGAGGACGTGCCTTTTCTGGCTCCCAGGGGACCAGACCCCATCCCCATCCCAGGAAGGCTCTGTTCATTTGCCCACAGATGGAGCCACATAACAAAAGAGAGTTGGACCCCAGGCATTGTCGGTGAAGGCTACAAGCCTCCTTTCCGATGCAAGCCTCCTCCAACAGTGGTAGGAGAGTTCACCTCTCAGAGCAACCATTTGCTTCATGACGTTCATCAACTTCCATCCCAAGGGGCAATATAAGATGTGACCATCCTCCAACAGGGCACAGGGTGGTACTCCCCCTACTTACGTATCCCAGAGAAGACAGGGGGCCACAGGTCCAGGTTGGACCTCCAGGAACTGACAAGATATCTGTTGGGAGAGAAAGTCACAATGCGTTCTCTGGGGACTCCTCTACCATTCCTTCACAGTCAGGATTGGCTATGTTCTCTAGCTCTCAAGGCTGCGTACACTCATGTCCTCCTCCACCCAACCCACAGACGATTCCTACATTTTCTCTGCCAGGGAACGCACTATCAGTATCGCGCTCTTCCCTTTGGCCTGGCCTCAGCTCCAAGTGTGTTTACGATATGCATGGCTATGGTAGCAGCATATCTCCGCACCCTCGGGATATTTGTCACCCCCTACCTAGACGATTGGCTCATTCGCGCCCCCTCAGAGTTCGCGGCCACACATTCTCTATCCTGCACAATGCATCCTCTCCAGTATTCTGGTCTAGTTATCAACCTGCCCAGATCCAATCTTACCCCCACTCAATCCTTGGAGATTACAGGTGCACAACTAGACACCAGGGAGGTAAAGGCCTATCTTCCTTGGCCTTGTTGTCACCGCATTGTGCAGTTAGCTTCCTAAGCCGTGCTGGGGGCGCACCTCACCGCTCGGGAGATGCTACAACGTTCACGTCACCTGGCCCCCACAGTACATGTGGTCCCTTATGCATGCCTCCATATTGGGGCAGCCCAATGGACATTGTCCACTCAGTGGACCCAAGCATCAGGCAGCCTATCAGACAGGATACCGGTATGAACTCACTGTATCTAGTCTCTTCCATGGTGGCAAGCATTTCAGTATCTGTTGGTGGGGTCACCCTTTCTATTGCACCCTCCTCAGACAACCTTGACAACAGATGCCTCTCAGATGGGGTGGGGAGCTCACCTCCAGGACCTCTCAGGGGTTCCTTGCCATACCAATCTGTTTGGACTCGGAGCAATATGTCTAGCTCCCCAGGTGTTCCACACCCAATTGCACGGCAAGAGGGTTCTAGCTCACACAGACAATCACGTAGCTATGTTCGACGTGAGCAAGCAAGTGGGAACAGGCCCTCTGTCGCTATGCGACGAACCCCACAACTATGGGCCTTCACCGGAGAGCATCAGAGTCATCTCCAGGCAGTTTACCTTCCAGGCATTCAAAGCTCTTGGGCAGACAGGCTCAGTCGGGGTCTGCCTCCACACAAATGGTCTCTTCACATAGACCAGGTGACCAGAGTCTTCCTACTCTGGGGAACTCCAGATATAGACCTCTTTGCACGTCCAGTGACTGCCAAACGTCCCCAGTTCTGTTCACGGATTCCGTCTCAGGGTTGTCCGGCCAGGGATGCTGTCCCCCTCCATTGGGGACAGGACTACCTGTATGCCTTTCCGCCCATCCCCCTAATTCCGCACACTTGTTCAGGCTTCAGAGTGACAGAGGTGCTATGATCCTCCCAGCCCCAAATTGGCCACGTTAGGTGTGGTTTCCTCTGCATCTGCATCTCTCAGGTTCCACTCCAGGGATTAGGGTCTGCTCCAGATCTACTGTCACAGGAGGATGGGATGCTATTGCATCCCAATACTCAGTCTCTGCATCCCAGAGCCTTGCTTCTGAAGGCCTTTACCCCCTAGGCCATCACCTCCCTCAGGACGTACGGAACATCCTTCATGCTTCCGGAAGACCAACCACGAAACGCTCTTATGCTTTCATGTGGGGAAGGTTTACAATCTGGTGTTCACAGAGGGGTCTCAACCCTCTTGTGGTTCCAGTGGTATCATTATTGGAATGTCGCAGTCACCTTTGTAATGCCGGTCTCAGGACTCATTCATTCCGAGTCCATTTCAGTGCTATCGCATCTTCTTGCACACCCATCAATGGGCAACCTGTGCCGTCTCATATCAGGATTCATGAGAGGCCATCTTCTGACAACACCTCCCATAAAACCTCCAACGGTTGCATGGAATCTGAACCTGCTTCTGGGTGAGCTTATGAGGCCGCCTTTTGAACCTTTAGCCACTACGTCCTTGGGACTCCATTCCTGGAAGGTCCTGTTCCTCCTTGCAATCACATCAGCAAGGCATATCAGTGAGGTGAAAGCTCTAGTGGCAGATCCACCTTATACACAGTTCCACCATGCTAGGGCAGTCCTTAGGACACATCCACACTTCATTCCCAGGGTGGTCACGTCCGTCCATTTAAACCAGGAGGTTTATATACCTGTTTTCTTTCCAAAGCCTCATGCATCACGTGCAGAAAGGAATTTCCATACTTTGGACTGTGGAGGGCCTCTTGCCTCCTACCTGCAAAGGACTCAGCAGCATAGACAGTCCTCGCATCTCTTTGTAGCCTTTGATCCCTCTCACCTGGGTCGTGCTGTCTCCAAGGGAACACTATCCAACTTGATTGGTCAGTGTATCTCTCATATCTACCAGAGCAGACACCGTTCTCTGGGGGGCCATGGCACAACTCACAATGTGTGAGCCATGGCAGTCTCTATGGCTCATCTGCACTCTGTATCTCTTGATGACATCTGTCGAGCAGCTACCTGGTCCTCGGTTCACACCTTCACGACCCACCACTGCTTGGATAATGTCTCCAACAGGGGGGCCTTGTTTGGGCAGGCTGTTCCCTAGCACCTTTTCCATACATACTCAACTCCTACCCACCATCCCTCATACGGTGCCGGAGATCCATGGCGGGACGTGGTACCCCTTCCCAGGGGCTCCCCACCTCTGGGGATCCTATCCTGGTACCTACAGCTAGGGGGTCCCAACATGTCAGGACTACTTCCTGCTTGTTCCTGGAGATCGCATAGTCACTCACCTGTAACAGGTGATCTCTGGGAACAGCAGGTATAGGTCTTTAATGCCCACCCACCTCCCCCTGGAGTTGTATCACTCTCTCTCTCTCCCTTGCCCTATCTCTCTCTCTCATTTTGTCTCAACTTTTAAAGCTCAACAGGGGTGAGGCAGTTGGGAAAGGCGGGATGGCAGCATGCAGGCGCTGTGGGATGCTCCCAAAGGCTTTCATATTGGACGCTGGTAAGCGTTCCCACGCAGGCTCTGTCGGTACCGACAATACCCACATGTGGAGATGTATCCCTGCTGTTCCTGGAGGTCACCTGTTACAGGTGAGTAACTACACTGCTCTGCGGTGCGCTTGCTTGGGGTATGCGTCGGTGCACAGTGCACATAGGTCTGCGCCCCTTACACATGCTGACCCCTGAGATGCCATGCTACACAGGGTTGGAATGCACAGGGAACCTGACATACTCCTCCCCACCCGACATAGCTATCGCTCTGCTATGCTGCCTTGTGTATCTGTGGACAACCCCCCATGGGGATCCCTGTATATGCTCTTACCCACCTTCAGCATCACGTCTTGCAGATTCAGTGTGGACATGTAGCCCCTCCAGTGCGGTTGCCATGCGTGGGGGGGAGGGGGTGGGCCTGATGACCCTTGGGCCTGGCTGGGGTGGTGGGTCTCCCCCCTGTCGCTGCCCGCCTGGGCATGTTGGGTGGTGCAGCTGGCCTCCACTGTGGCTACCATGCCCAGGGGCATGTCCAACCCCTCCGGGTGCACGCCTGCCCCAGGTGTGCCCTCGCCATCGCTGATGGTGTCTGCCGACATTGTAGCCTCCGGCTTCTCGCCATCCTGGGGCTCTGACACTTCCCCCTCCTCTGGTGGCTTCATGATGCTGTAGTCACCTGGGTTGTGGGATGACATACACAACAGAGCTTGGATTGGTCCGTGCAACTATGTACACCTGTGTGGTACATGCACCCCACATGTGATGTGTGCTTGGCCATGCACTGTGCATGTGTCACATACTACTGCCACTACTGGTAATTGGTTTTGTGGGGGCACTGCCAAGCACACGCAGCAATGTGATGCTATGGTCACCAGGTGCCAATCCGTGAACAGGGGTGCTTCACATTGGGTCAGTCAGTGCAGAAACAGGTGTGTGATGTGTGAGACTAGCAGGAGTTGTGCATACCGGGCAGCCAGGGGTTAGTAGGGGGTGGTGTTGGCACCACCTGTGGGTGGGGGACAGGCGTATGCAAATGTTAGGGGCTGTGCCATTGAGGGGGACACCCATGGGCCTGGGGATGAGGGACAGGGTTGACATATGCCACCAGGTAGGGGGGGGGGTAATAAGATGCATGCCACATAGGCAGAGTGCTGTCGCATCATGCCTTTGGGACAGCAGGATGTGATGTGTGTACCTACCTGTCCTGGGATGGGCAGTGTCCAGTGCTTCCGGCAGGCCACACAGGTATACCGGGCCCAGCCGATCAGCCAGTTCCTGCTCCAGTGGCGTGAGTGTTGGGGTAAAGGGGCCTCCACCACCCGTACCCACAGCATGTTTCCGCTCAGCGGCCATGTGGGCACGCACACCACGTTTGATGTCGCTCATCCGTTTCCGTATTCTCTCGAGGTCTCTTCGTGTCCACCCTGCCTGTGCTATGGCCTCCTGTACCTCCTCCCAGACATGTGTCCGTGTTGCCACAGTGGTGGTACGGCTGTGCTGGCCATATAGAACATCATAGTGTTCCAAAACACTCGCCAGCAGGAGATGATTCTCTTGAGGGCTGAACCGAACAGCCCTCCTCCTTTGCACAGACGGCACTGGTTGCCGCTTTCGCTTAGCGACGGGTGGTCCATGTGTGTGCTGTGAACCACACGATGGGCCTGCAGCCTCCTCTGCCTGCCTCACACCTTCAGGGGTCTGTGTCCTGCTGGACAGGCACACCCCCCTCCTCAACCACACCTGCCCTGTGCTGACTCTCCATATCCTCCCACCCCCTACCCACTGGCCTCCACCTCACACCTGCTGCTTGTACCCACCTGCCCTCCCTGCTGCCTACTCCTCACCTGTCTCTCCTGCTTCCCCTCCCCTCCTCTGTTCCACCACACGCCCCTACCTCTCTCACCCTACACCACCACTCCCACCCACAGTCTCCTCCACATCCCACTGCCCCCTGGCACTATCTGAGCTCCACTATCAACACACACCTTCCCTCTCCGTCTCTCACTCACTCTCCTACAGGACACCATCAATGTTACACAAATCTGCAGATGTATTTATCAGTTTGTATGGCGTACCGCGCGTTGCATACCACGCGTTGCACATGCACTGCCCAGATGCTGTGTGTGCGTGTGGCATAGCACATGCGTGTGTGATGTATGCACAGCGCATGTGTAGTATTGCGCACATGCACACGCAGTGTCTAGGCGGCGCATGTGCAACGCATGCAGCCACTGCCCGCATGCAACTGCGCATGCGCAACGCACGCAACGTAGGTTTGGCCTTTAAATACACCTGATTACCTGGGACACATTGAGGGGTTTATGTAGGAGAGAGTCTGTGACGTGGTTGTGAGGTTTGAGGAGAGTTAGAGGATGGTTCTTTGTGTATAGTCGCTGTGTGTGTGAGTGTTCTTTGGCTTGTGTGTCTGGCTCTGTGTCTTCGTCAGTGAGGTGAGTGTCAGTTTTTGTGTGTCATTGTGCATCTGGACAGGTTGTGTGTATGGCAGCCTTCCTGATTACTGTGGTTGAGGAGGAAGCTGAGGAGGGGCTGCGGTTGTCTGATGGGGGAGATGGTGTCAATGGGGCTGCAGCACGGGGCATGGGTGTAGACCCGCTGCAACTCAGACCTGCAGCTGTGGGGCAGTCCAGGCAGGGGCTGTACCCGCACGGGGCAGGAGACGTGCAGAGGTGAGGCTCCACTGGCCTCGCCTTTACAAGCCCAGGGCCCAGCTCCAGGGCATGCGTGAGGACCAGGTCATCTCCCTCTACCGCCTGAGCACAGGGGCTATTAGGGAGCTCTACGAGGATATAAGACCTGACCTCGAGCCCCTGACTGCTCGGTCACATGCCATACCGGGTTTGGTCAGGCTCCTTGGTGCCCTACATTTCTTTGCCTCTGGCTGTTTCCAGTCTGGCTGTGGCCGCAGTGGGAGGCATGAGCCACCCCACCTTCTCACGATGTCTCCACCAGGTACTGCGTGCCATGGTCAGCCGGGTGGGGAATTACATAGCCCTTCCCCACACTAGGCAACAGTGGGGGACCCTGAACCAGGCCTTTGAGGCATTAGCCGGGATACCACACGTGATAGGAGCTATTGATTGCACACATGTTGCCATGGTCCTGCCTAGAGACAGGGAGGTAGTGTTCTGCAACCGCAAACACTATCATTCCCTGAATGTTCAGGGTGTCTGTGATGCACATCAGCATATTCTGAATGTGGTACCCAGGTTTGCAGGGTCCACCCATGACTCCTATATCCTGCAGCACTCGGCACTTTACACTCAATTCGAGGCTGGACAATATGGGGACTGTCTATTGCTGGGTGTGTATTTATCACTTCTGACGTGCACATGCTGTCCATGTTACTAACCGTATGTGCAGATGTCTGTCTCGGAGGTGTATCCCTCGTTGTGTGGGTATGTCATCTGTCTGTATGTGATATCAGGGGGGGGGCCTCAAACTCCACCTTGCTATGGAGCTTTGTCGTGATAGTTAAATGGCTGCTAGCATATGTGTTGTGGTTACAGATTATGTTTCCAATCCGTACACCAAGCCCTTGTCATGTGTGTCTGCCCTTCACACCCTGATGCATAGTTCTGCTGTCCCATTATGTGATGTCATATGTTTATGTCACAATGTGTTCTGCATTTGTTTTGCACGTACATACCTGTGTCCATTTGGGAGGACATGGGCTCCTGCTTTAACGTCGTACATCTCTTTGTTGCAGGTGATGCAGGATATGGGTGTCGCCTCTGGTTGCTGACCCCCGTGCGTCGACCACCGACACGTGCAGAGAGGAGGTACAATGAGGCCCATGCCACCAGCCACTCCGTCATAGAGTGCACCTTTGGTGTATTAAAGAGTCGCGTCAGGTGTCTGGATAGGACAGGCGGGACCTTACAATACAGACCACAGACTGTGGCAGAGATCATTGTAGCCTGTTGCAAACTGCACAGCATTGCTCTCAGGCACCACATCCCTGTCGATATTAATGAGGGTCTAGAGGAGGACCCTACATGCCCCCCTGCATGTGCCCGTGCCGACACACGTGAGGGCACAGCGGTCAGGTGGCAGCTGATTGCAGAGCTCTTCTCATGTAAGTACTGCATATGTTCCCACCTACATTTGTTTAGATATGTGTGTACTGCTAATACTAGTGACCATTTGTATTACGATATCCGTAAGATGCAGTACTGCACTGACATGTAACTGAGGCTGGCTAGCCATACCAGCTTCACATCTACTCATGCCTGATCCACATCAGATGTGGGCAGGGCACAACAGCAGGTGGAGGTGGCTTGTGTGTGTGTGGTGTTTTAGGCTTTGGTGCGGTGTTGGGCTGCCATACCTGGTTTGTGGCTGCATGTGATAGGGGTTAATGTGCAGGCACACGTAGTTGGCTTTGATACTTTGGGGGCAGCAAGATGAAAGGCATGTGGTATGGTGTTAACAGTGTGCGAGCAGACCATGGATGGGGCCAGTTGTCTAGATGTCTGTGACTTACAGTGGGTGTTTTGAGCTGATTGTGAGGTTGATATGCTCAGATGTACAGGGTCTGTGCATTAGTTGTTTTAGTATGCCACTAAATGTGATACATACCAATATCTACGTGATCTGTGGTAACTGGATCACTGGTATGTGGTATCCTTGAGGGACATTATTGCAACACCACAGTGTGCCTGAATGTAAGGGTCATCACGTAGCCCTCTCAAAGATTCTGGGAAGAATAGAGAACCTGTGCAGTGTGCAGCCAGGGGGGATGTATTGTGCTAGTTATGTGGGATATCGAATAGCTATGCAGTGCAGTGTTGCATATTTATATGCTGACAGAGATTATTCATGCCAGATCAGCAAGGTGTAGGTTACAGTAGGCAAGCTGTGGGCTAACTATGGGTGTGGAATCATGTTTCAGTGTTGTTGTCAGGAGGATCAGGGCGCATCTATCTGATGACATCTGCACATGTACCATAGCACTCACATACAAGCTGGGTAGGTGGGCAGAGGAAGTAGATGCCGTCCAATTCAACAACTACATTGCTGAGCCTAGAGAGGGAGAGTTATGTCCACATACACAACGTCGCTCTGATGGGGGGGGGAGGGTTTAGGTGCACATATGGGCTATCCATGCCTTTCCATTATCCATGTCACACAGCAGTATGACATGCAGCCATCATGGTCTGGTCACATGCACACATTGGGGGTGTGGTTTGCCAGGCATAACTCAGCCATTGAGATATATATTTGCAGCTCATCATCACACAGCTGTTAATGTAAGTGAAGGTAAGAGATATACACACCACTGAACTGTATATGGTCAGCCGATGGGGAGGTGCCCCTGCATAGTTCCGTGTGTTACAGTACTTGACAGCAGGGTAGCAGACATCATTGGGACACCAGAACACACAGTGAGGGGCATTGGGGGAGATATGGGGGACACAGGATATTACTGCAGTCTTGGATTGATGCTGGAACACAGTAGTGATGAAACACTTCTGTTCACCCTTTTGTACATGAACAGAGGGATGTGGGAGGGGACAGACCAAGTGCAGACCCTTGCAGTTTGGCAATCACACTTCAGAGATAACTCTCACATGACAAAGATCTGTACAGTGTGCTGGTGAACAGTAGGTCTGTGAAGGATCTTGGGGGGTCTGCGAGCTGAGGACAGGAAGGTGCAGTGTGTGTTGCATAGCTGGAAAATGACATATGTATGTTTCCCTTGTGTTTCCTACTCCGCAGGACATACCTGTTGCAGCTCCTGGTGCGGGCGTGCATTGGCAGGTGACTGTCAGTCATCCAACATGCAGTGGTCTGGGGTAGGTGGATCTTCGACTACATTGTCTGTGCTGACAGTCAGGGTAGACACATGTCCTCGGTGATGTGTCAGATTGTACATATGATGTTGTTTACCTCTTTTCCCTGCACCACCATAACCCATATCTTGGTGTTGGCACACATATCCCCATGTGTTCCTGTCCAGTTTGTCCTCTGCAACACTGTGTCTGTGACACAGCCAACAGAGCTTCATGTGTGTGGGTGTCTGAGGTGTTGTGGTGGTGGGCTACACGTGCACCCTTCCCCAACAGTGTACCATCAGCCAGCACCAGTGTATCATTTGATTTCACAGGGCCTTTTGGTCCAAAAATCTCCAATTGGGCACATCCCAGCCATATGCTACTGCTGGCACGCTCACCTTAGCATACTGTGTGGGTGTGTTTCTTAGGGTTGGCTGTGTGTTGGTACAGTGTGCAGGCATTTTACATTATCATGTGGTGTGTGGGGTCTGTACACCTGGGGGGCAGTGCTGACTGTGCTATCTCTACCTTACTGCTGTTTACCATGTGAATATTGTGGACATGTGTTGTGTATTGTGAGCAGACCTGTGTCTTGTGTTGTGACATATGACTGTTGGACTGCATTTTTCAGATCTCAGATATCGCCATAATGTGGGCATGCATCAACAGTGGCTGGACATGGTTACATGGTGATTCTTCCTATTGGGGTGACATCATCTCCCTTCACTGAGTGACCCAGGGGATCCAAGACATACACCTGCTGCACGCAGACGGTAGGTTTAACCTTTTCGGGGGGGGGGGATGACATCAGGCTTTACATGTTAATGATTTATGGTTTGTTTCAGAGATATTTCATGCTGCCTCTCTGTTCACAAACGCTGATGCACATGGGGTGGTGATTTGATACACTTGTGTAACATGGGCATGGCCATGGACATGAACATATCCATGTTACAGCCGTGTCTGCAGTTCCAGTTCCACATCTGACCAACCTGCACTGTGTTCTGTTTTGTGCTCATGTTATGTTTGCCTGTGTGTCGTTTTATTATGTGCATATTCATGGTTGCCTGTCTGCATTTTGTGCTTCTGTTGCACACTGCATACCAATATATTATTTCTACTCTTCTGACAGGGCAGAGAACAAACTGGACATATCCACTGGAGCGCATCCGGCATCGCCATCGTCCATCAGTTGGGGGACACACCGCCATGGAACTATCCCTGGGAAAATGGTGCCATAGGATGTTTGACCTCTGCAAGTGGGACACATGCCTAGGATGGACAGTATTACTTTTGGATTGCTACTTTGCCCAGGACAGACGTATCCAACACACTGTTGCTGCCATGCTCTGGCTGGGAGTCGTAATCATCGCAGGAGACACACATGACCTTTCATGTACTGTGGCATATTGGGATGTGACACTTGACTATGCATGCCCAGGGTTGCAAGGATAGTCTTCACCTGACATGTTGGATTGCAGATACGCTTTGGACTTTGCACACTGTGTACTGGTCCCCACGTGTGCAGCAGGGACTGACATTGTCACTGTATGTTGTACATTCCTCCACAGTTGTGGTGTTGTTGTGTTTTGTCCATGTCTGTGACATGGAACACAGGATACACTCATCTGTTTGTTTCAACACAGGCATACAGCCATGCATGTGGCATAGCGATGGAGAGGTCCTGTTGTCTATGTCCACCTACTCTCCACCTGGACATGATACAGGTTTTGCCACAACACCGCTTTAATGACCACCAGCATCCTGGATTGATGTTTTCAATCACCAAGGGTGTTTCTGTGCATGTGTGGCATCACTGTTGCATGTTGAGATGTACATGGTACATGTGCATATGACTGAGTATGTTGGAGAAACACAGCACGTGGCAATATGGCTTCTGTGTGGTTTACTGTAACATGTTTGCCCTTAATTTCCATCTCTCTATACTGTTTCTTGAGTTTGTTTACTGTACAGATGTGATGCTCTGCATTGATTTACAAACCTTGCATTGCATGTCTGCACAGTCCTATTTATCCCCTGAGGTAGCGACACTCACATTGCCCCGTTATATTTGGAGTGTCGCAGTGTGAGTGTCCGATGTCTCCCTTCAATTGTGCATTCCCTGTACCGTGATATATGTGTACAGACACTATCTACACACCAACCAGTGCAGGGGGATCTCCTGCATGGTGTTCTCTGCATGTTTCTGCAGGTAGTTTTCATTTGAATTCTCTCTGTGTTGATGTGCCTCTGCTACCTGTTAGCATATCCTCATTGTGCATTTGATGATTGTTTAGGGTTACATTGTTGCAACTTTGATTCCTATATCAGGCATTATGTGAGAGCTGAAACATTACTTTCAATATGTTTTTTTCAAATTACGTGTTAACAACAGATGCTGTTTTCATTTGTGCGCCTCCTGTGTTGCCAGATAGATATGTTTTGGGGAACAGATCATGATTGATGTGTGTTGGTCCCTCATCATGCACCGCCTACTGTCTACATGCACTCATATGTGAGTAACACATTTGAGGCGTGCAGCAGCATGTGGGGGGTGGGGGCCTATTACATGGTGCATACCATGCACGTGCTGCACTTTATGTCTCCTGCCCTTCATTTGTAGACGGGCCAGTGACCTTTCTGTAGGATGTGGGTTGCTGCCCTGCTAAATGTGTTTCCGTGTTTCACCTGGGATCCACTTACCTTGATATTATGATGGCGATATCGGTATCAACACTATCTGTGAGAATTAACCCAAATAAAAATATGTGTTTGATATACATTTGTCTCTGCTGCTGCTTGATCATGGTGACAAACATACAGTACAATGTGTGCCTTTGAGTCAGTCCTGACTCCTTGTGACCCAGAGACTCCAGGATTTTCTTGGCAGTGTCACTGGAAGTAGATTGCCAGGCCTTTCTTCCAAGGTCCTGGAGGGTTACATGAGTTGCCCAAGGCCACATAGAGTGCTAGTGGGAGTTGGACCCTGGTTGCTTGGTAACCAAGCCAGTTTCCTAACCACTAGGCTACTCCTCTGCTCTTTGCTCACATTGACACTTGTATCTACTGATTTGCTGGTCATGTACATGGTCCACTTGTGCTCACATCCTTGTACGGTGGCAGTTGTGTATCTGCCAGCCATTTACCACATCACTGGGTATTACAGGTTCCCATACACACCCTCCCTTTGGGGTACTATTTTTGCATTGTGCTCAGTGTGCTCATTGTGGTTATTTGGGGTAGTGGTTGCAGGCATGTGTTATAACGCGATAGGTTGCAGGTTTGGTCCCCAGATAGGGTTTATCCTTTTCTTCTCTGTTGTGCTAACATGACATTAGATACCAGCAGGTTCATCACCTCTGCACACACCCTTCCATCTCTTCAGTGTACACCAAGGTGTGCCCTCTGTGCTGCCTAGCCATCACATATTAGGTGTTACATATATCTCTTTCTTTATGGTGTTTACATGGCAGTCCGCTTGGGGGTTTGGTATTGCTGTGGTTCAGCTGTTGTGTGGTATTCCTGTTTGCATATTCAATTCTCACCTGTCCTGTTCCAGATTTTGCAGCAGCTCCACAGAGCATCCTCTGCTGCCCTTGGGGTTTAGGTACTTTCCTCTTTTGCATGCTGTATCCACTGCATAACATTTCATTGTGTGTGTGCATGTAGTTCTATGTGGCTTTGGTCCCAATTACAGACTGTGATCTGATCTGTACACAGCAGATCTGCATGTGCATTTCAACATGGTTACTGTTGGGGGTTTGCCTGTCCTGACAGCCAGCAGGTGTCTTGTGTGCTGCCCTGCACTATTTTTGTATGCAGCCTTTGCTAATGCACTCACGTTGGTGGTGTGGCCTACCGGTTTGTGCATTGCCATTTGTGGTACTGGTCATAGGTTGGCTTCCTCTCTGTTCTCTTTCATTTGTATGCCTGTCCTGCAGAACTACTTTTCATTCCTGTGACAGTCATATCTGTGCAGAGCTGTGCTGTGAGTACATTGTACCCTTATCACAGTTGTGAATCATCCTTGTGTCCATCTACGTGTGTCTGCCAGCGGTGTGTCATCCTACCCTGATGTGCATGCTGCTACCCCACGTCCTGCACTTCTACACATTCCTGCATTGCAGCTCTCCCTGTTTGCCTCTCCTGTGTGTGCTCTGCATGGCACTGCTACTCCACTGTCATCCTGACATTCCACCTATCCTGCCACTTCTACCTCCTCTGCTGCACACATCTTCCCATCCTCTGCCATACACTGTCATTATTGCATAGTACATTACCATCGCTCTGTGCATAGCTACAGCTGCCCCCAATATGTCTGTCCATTTTTCTAACTGCCACATGGGCTGGGGGCTGCTTTGTCTGGTCCATCAGCTCTGATCTACATCCTTCCATTACTTATGCATTGTCTTTCCTTGCTGCTCTGTGCAGTGTTTGGGTTACATGTGTGTTTGGCACATACCTCTCTTGCCCTTTTAATTGGGGGACCTTACTGCTCCTGACCAAAGTTTTTGGGTTCACTTATACATCCTTGGGGCATCTTACGGCACACCTTCGGTTCAGGCAGCTTCTGGGGTGCCTACTATGGTGCCTTGGGAGTTGGCAACCTTTCAACATGGCCTCTGGGGGGCATTATACCCCACCTTCGCTGATGTGGTTGTTTCAGATGTGCCTTCTGGTGCACCCTAAAAGGTGCATTACTTTATGGCACTAGGGTGCAGTTATTTTTAGATGGCAGCACAGATTGTTGTACAGTTGATAGCAGAAAAAGGAATTGCTTCTGCCAACTTTATTCATGAGGTGCACTGGGGATTTGAACTCATGACCCCTGTACCATCAGTCAATGTATTAACCATTGTATTACAGCTCTGTTGCAATGCTTGTAGGTCAGCGCACCTACTTACGATTTTCATTCGTTAACATGTACAGTGCTGCCATCAAAAACAGTGCTGTGACTCATAGGGCACTCTATACAGCACCTTATGGGCAACATTATAGGGTGCCTTGGCAGACAGTGCACTTTATGATATGCTCTCTGGAGTGCCTTATGCTGCACCTTATGTTACTATTATCAAAAAATCCTCAAGGAGCCAGTACAACACAATAAATTATAAAAACCCCAAACAAGGCTGACAAAAACAAAATGAAAAAACAAACAAACAGCATGTGAGACAGAAACCAAAAAACCAGATGGGGTGAACGTGACAGAGGAAAAAAGACCTCAGTAACCCTCCATACAGAAAAGGGAGGAAACGAGTCTCACTAAAGGGGACAAGTCCCATCAGACGTGAGAAGACTCTCTTTACATCAAAGGTCTGAAAAAAACCTCTCACGCCCCATCAGCTAGGTAGCTTGAAAACAGAGCAAAGCCAAAAGAAACATTCAGCGCTAAAACTGTTCAGCATGAAAACTTATCTGAAATCCAGAAGAGAAATGTCCAAATGTCCAAATATCAAACGAGCCCCGATAAGAGCCCCGACACCAGATGTTTCGCCTTGCGGCTTCTTCAGGGAGCTGCAACAAAAGGGAACTGCAGTTTGAGAAAGGAACGCTGGCTGAAACACGCTGACTTCAAAACTATTTGTTTCAAAAAAGCTATGTGGAGCGGTAAGCTGAACCAAATCCCGGCATCAATGGAGCCCTGAACAGCAAAAAGACGCACCTTATGTTACGGCACATTGAGAGTGTGTTTGCTGGCAGCACAGATATAAATACAACTGGCACATGCCTCAGACAGCACTGGGTACAGGTATTATTATTTATCTGACCCACTTGGGAATCAAACTCAGGACCCCTCTAGCATCAGTCAGTATACTAACCATTGTACTACACCTCTATTGCTTTGCTTGTAGCTCAGCGCGGCTACTTAGGATTTCCATGCATTAACATGCGCAGTGCTGCCATCAGAGACAGTGCTGTAACCTTGCGGTGCCTCATAGGGCACTGTATACAACACCCTATACAGCGCCTTATAAGGCTCCCCATGGGCAACATTATAGGGTGCCTTGGCAGACAGTGCACTTTATGATATGCCCTCTGGAGTGCCTTCTGCGGCACCTTATGTTACAGCACTTTGAGGGTGTGTTTGCTGGCAGCACAGATTTAAATAAAACTGGCACATGCCTCAGACAGCACTGAGTAAAAGTATCATCAGACATCTGGCCCACTTGGGAATTGAACTCAGGACCCCTGTAGTATCAGGTAGAGTACTAACCATTGTACTACACCTCAATTGCTATGGTTGCAGCTCAGCGCGCCTACTTAGGATTTCCATGCATTAACATGCGCAGTGCTGCCATCAGAGACAGTGCTGTAACCTTGCGGTGCCTCATAGGGCACTGTATACAACACCCTATACAGTGCCTTATAAGGCTCCCCATGGGCAACATTATAGGGTGCCTTGGCAGACAGTGCACTTTATGATATGCCCTCTGGAGTGCCTTATGCGGCACCTTATGTTACGGCACTTTGAGGGTGTGTTTGCTGGCAGCACAGATTTAAATAAAACTGGCACATGCCTCAGACAGCACTGGGTAAAAGTACTATCATTCATCTGGCCCACTTGGGAATCAAACTCAGGACTCCTGCAGCATCAGTCAGTGTACTAACCATTGTACCACACCTCTATTGCTATGTTTGTAGCTCAGCACGCCTACTTAGGCTTTACGCGCATTGTCGCATGCTGCTCCCTTTCTGTGTGATATTGTGCGCTGCGCACATTTGCGCGCATTAACGCGCTCTTGTTACTTTTTGACCGGACCGCCCACTCCTTATATGGCAGCCTGCACACTAACGCCGGGTGCACATTAAGAAGGTTTAGTAAACATGCCCCTCAGTGTTTTTGAAATTGACGTTAAGGTGATTGGACTTTAACCAAGCTTCAGTTTCTCTTATGCACTCTGAGAGATTGAGGTAAGAAGGGTTGTTTGTGTCTATGGGGAGGGACAACATGTTGTTGGCATTAGGGTAGTGCCCGGTGTTAAATTTTCTGAAAATGTCTGCAATGGGTTGCAAGTATAAGTTAAAAAGTAAGGCTGAGAGGGCCGAGCCCTGTGGTATCCCTTGATGTTAGGGGAATGTATCTGAGATTTCTTGGTCCATTTGGACTTGCAGTGTACGATTTGATATATAAGACTTGAACCAATGGAGAACAGTCTTCTGGCCCACCACTGCATGTCTGAGTATCTGAAATGGCAGGGCAGAACATACAGTACTAGCCTCATAACATAGATGCCCCCCCTTCTGACCTACCCAGGCCAGGGCATCCAAGCACCTCATTAGGCGTGCAATTCAGGATGTCTACATTTGTAAAATAGCCAACACCCAGGCATGTTCCCGGTCTTGCTATCTGTGCAGGTCCCATCTCCAGAAGCAGTTACTGGGACATTCGTTTTTCTGAGTGGAGGCAGAGCAATTTCAGAAGGCACGGTTTTGGATCTTCTGCTCTAGGCATCCCAGATTTTTACTAAACGTCCCTTCTAAACTGGTACTTCACATGTATCTCCGTGCCTCTCCTGTCCTTAACATGGGGAGTTTTAAAATTGTATTGATTTTGCACCAATTTTCAAAGCAAAAGCACCTGCATACTTTTTTTTCACTCTGAAATATGCTGTGGGTACCAGTATATATAGTCACTTGTATCGGCCTTTTCTGCAAATAGATTTTAAAAGTACATTTAAAGATTTGAAATTGCCAATTGCATGTGTGCTTTTCCTCCCCTGGTCTGCACACACTCCTAAGAGCGCCTGTTTCCATACCTATCAGCATCATACAATGAGACGCTTCAAACAATTTGAAAAAAAGTATTCCTTGAAAAAGTTCTCCATCTTTTGGATATAGACACAAATGACATTGATACCCCAATATTAAACTGGAACCAGGTCATTGGCAAAGCAGCAACAAAAAAACACACCTGAATTTTTTTTTTTTAGTGCCATCAAGTCAGTGCTGACTCCTAGTGACCCAGCTGCCTCTGTGTTTTCTTGGCAATGTATCACTGGAAGTAGATTGCCAGGCCTTTTCTTCCGAGGCAATGGAGGGTAAAGTAACTTGCCCAAGGTCACACCTCAATAACCCACCACAAAGCTCCAAAAGACTCCATGGTACACAGCAGACTTCAGAGAACTCAAAAGACAACTACAAAAGCTAGAACATATATGGAGAAGAACCAAACTCCAGAAGACAGAAACACTTATATGCTGCTATCAATGGAATACCACACAGTGACTGATAAGTCCAAAAGAACCTACTACACAAAACTTATTAACATATCACTCAACTGAACAAGGGAGTTAATCAATATAGTAAAGAACCTAAAATAAATCTTTTTTTATAGACATTTTGGACAATACTCCAGATTCTCAGGCATTAGCAGACCACTACAAAACAAGCAATAGGCTTACTCTACCACAAGCCCTTCAGATGCCACCCTCCAACACCACAAACAATACTTGGGCCTCCTCCAGCTCCATTAGCAAAAAGAACATAGAATTTATAATCACTGCATTAAACACAACCACATCTCCATTAGATCCATGCCCAGTAAGCTGGATCAAAGCATCCAAAGCAGAACTGAGTCCATTCCTCATGAAACTCACCCAACTATCACTCCTACAAGGCTATATGCCCAAAAGCCTCAAATCTTCTTCCATCCGCCCCATACTAAAAAATGCAAACCTCAGCCCCAATGACCTCGCATCCTACATACCTATAGCCAGCCTTCTATTTTTGATTAAAATAATAGACAAAGCCATTCAACAACAACTACAAGACCACATTAACAACCATGCCCTCCTAGACCCATAGTAGCATGGTTTAAGACCCCACCATGGAGTTGAAACCCTCCCCACATCACTGATGAACAGATTAATAAAAGGAACACAAAAGTCTCACCAAGGATTTATCTTAATATTTCTGGGTATATCAGTCACCTTTGATACTATCAACCATAGCATCCCCCTTCAAAGACTCCAATCCACTGGAATACAAAATGATCTTCTAAATTTGGTTTCACTCCTATCTACAATATACAAACAACAACAGCAGTTGAAAATGGACAACAATACATCATTCCCCTTTCCACAAACCCAAGGCATCCCTCAAGGCTTATCTCTATCAGCTCTCCCCTTCAATATCTACCTACAATTGCTATGCCCAGAACATACACTTTCACAACTATGCAGAAGACATAATTATTTATGCACCGTTCAATACCAACAATTCCACATATGAAGGAATAATAAGTTGCTTCACAGACATTACCCACTGGCTAGCAAAGAATTCACTGAAAATAAACTACAAGAAAACAGAAATACTCTTCATATCAAAGGATGACACATTCCAACCATCAACTTCAATGACAATAAATGACATTGAAGTGAAAGTCCAAACAAAGGTCAAATACCTAGGCATCACCCTTGACCAACAACTAACACTGAAGCCACATATCAACATCACAACAAAGACTATCTACCACAAATTCTGAACATGCCAACATCTTTGCCTCCTGCTGGAATCATCTGACTTCTGCTCAACATTCCAAGCCATTATTTCACCACATTTTGACTACTGTAATTCAGTATATCAGGGCTTACCAAAATCAACCCTGCTTCCACTACACATCGCTTACACACAGCTGCAGTCATTATTCAAGGGGCCTCAAGATACGACCACATAACCCCTATCCTGAGACAACTACACTGGCTGCCACTACTAAGCCACATCTGCTACAAAATACTGCTCCTAATGTTCAAAATTATCACCAACCAACTCTCACACTATCTAAAAACTCTGCTACGTACTATCAAATCCAGCAGCACAAGAAGTCAAATCACAAAAAACATATTGAACATCACAAAAAAATCAAAAGCACCCACTATGCTTGTAGAAGAGTATTTGAGCTATATGCACTAAGCCACTGGAACTCTACCTGAAAATCTCAGGAACATCACTGATCTGACCATATTCTGGAAACATTTTAAAACTTTCCTATTCACTGAACACTTTGGCCCCATCACATGATCCCTCACCACCCCAACCTGGGGTCCCTCCCCCAGCTATCCCCCCTCCCACTTTCTCCCCCGCCCCTTGATTTATCCCCCACTCCACCCCCCCACCTACCTCCTTTCTACCCCACCTGCTAGTCCCAGACCATAAGAGCTGTCTCCCTTCTCAGATTAATCCCTTTGTATAATGTATATAGATGCCTTTCACGTACTGTATATAAGTTTCTCTCAGTTGACTGTTCATGTAATTAAGTCTCATTCAGTTGACTGTTCATGTATATAAGTTTTAGTTTACTGTAACAATTTGTTGGTTGAAATGTACACCCCATTGCCCCAGTAAAAAGCGGTATAGAAGAACAGTTAAATAAATAAATACATATATCCTAATCCCCGATTGTGTTGTGTGGGGAAAGAGTCAGGAGAAATATGCAGAAATATTTATTGAAAAAGTGGTAGATGTCAGGAATAGTCTCCCAGTGGAGATAATAGAGACAAGGACCGTATGGGCCCGATTCTGTCCTGGACGTAGATCCCCTCTGTGCGTCTGGTCTCAACCGGATGCACAGAGGGGATTGCGATTCTGATCCCGTGAGGCACGTCTAGCCCTGCAGGATCAGAATCGTGAACAGTCCTGCATGTGCAGGCCGGGACTGCGATTCTGTCCGGCCTGCACGTGCAGGACTGTACCTGGCTAACTCAGTCAAGGCTTTTCCATGGAGTCGCGACGCCATGGCACCGCGACTGCATTGAAGAGCTGCGATGCTGGCCACCAGAGGATAAAGTTAATTTCCCGCAGCCCGACCCCCGATCTGGCCTCCCAAGGCCAGGGTCGGGCTGCGGGGAATGTTCTCCAGCCCCCCTGCCCCATCCACACCCCAGAAGCAAAAAAAACAAAACATCCAGGGAAGTTATTCCATCTCGGAGGAGGAATAACTTCCGCAGACATTGAGCCGGCCCCGGACGTACAGGGCTGACATTAGAATCAGCCCTGTATGTTGTGACGCCTTCCACCGCTCTCACCGCACTGCCCCTAGGGGTGGCACGGCAGATTGTCTCTGTTGGAACACTTATAGTGCTATTTAGTATAGACACCTGCCTGATGAGAGACGGTGGATCACCTCCTTAATTGTAGTTGTGGTTTGCTTTTGTTAGCAGTCCGAATAGAAGGAGCACAGGACAATTTATAACATAAATTGCTTTTATTTTTATTTTCTGTAAGGAAATCATTCGTGGCAAATTTCCAGAAAGGTAAAACACATTCAACCAAAAGTATAGGATTCTTCTCCAAAAGGTACAAGGTGAATTTCTTCCATAAACTTCTTAACCTTGATAGCAGTATTTTCCAGTATTTACAAACGCAGTAGAAATATCTTTGTGCATTACTCACAAACTTTGGCAATATGAAAAGCCTTACTTTCCTTGCTGACTTCAAGTTTAAAACATCACTCAGAGTGCTACCTCTTAGCTTTTAA
Organism: Ichthyophis bannanicus; assembly: GCA_033557465.1. Classification (NCBI taxonomy): domain Eukaryota; kingdom Metazoa; phylum Chordata; class Amphibia; order Gymnophiona; family Ichthyophiidae; genus Ichthyophis; species Ichthyophis bannanicus. The sequence goes on along the minus strand of CM066032.1, from coordinate 1,741,142,744 downwards.
ACCACTAGCTTTCTCAGCTGACGTTACAGCAGCAATAAAACTAGCTAGGCTTTCACATGAGGTTTCTCTTATCCACTTGTCTGCTTTCCAAGCATACAATGATATCTGAACTCCTGACGTCTTCTTACTTGTTTCATACAGCATAAAGGAAAAGCTTTATACATTAGACACACACAGACTGCAATCCATCGATTCAGCCGAGGACATTGATTTATCAGAGAGACAGTCCACGTCCATTTCTGTTGGGGAATTGTATGGCTCTGAACTTGGGGTAATCTCTGGTTTAACCTGTTGTATGTTCTTCAGAAGCTTACAAAGGTTTCTCCACTTTAGCTCACGGTTCCCCTCTGTAACTGGGTTTGAACCTTTTGCTTTTCTCCCCCTTAATAGTTTCTCATCAGGAAATGCAAAAGCTTCTTGACTAGCAGTAACTCTCCTCCTAACAGGCTTTCTATAATATCTGTGTGGAGGTTCAAGACTAGAACTGCTATATTCTGATTCAGAGGTAAAATCCAGGCTTCTCTGCCGGTTCTTTCTATGCCCACACCCTTTGCACTTGCCTTGTAAGTAGTGGTCAGTCCTTCTGGGCTTAACAGAATTAACAGCCTTGAAATCCTGCTTCCTTCCCTGGTTTACTGGCCTTTTCCTCTGGCTCCTAGCCTGCAACCGGTCCTGCCTTTGAACAGACCTTCTTTGCAGTCTTTCTGGTGTAGGAGCACATACCGTTTGATCAGTACCTGATTCCTCCTCCCACTCAGCTGATTCTTCAAAGAAACTTTGTCCTCGGGGTTTTGCTAGTTTCCCTTTAGCATTGCAATTTCCTTGGCACCGTCCTGTGCCTAGTCCTCGTGTGTGTGAAGCTCTGGAATCAACTCTCAGCTGATTCTCCAGCTCCTGTTCATCTCCCCCCTCACTTCCTGTGTGACGCAGCTTATATGTTCTGTGAACTGTTTGCTTCTCTGACCCCACCCTCTCTCTGCTTGCAGCTGTCCTAGAGGTTGGGTGTGGCTTCAAGCTAACCCTGCTTCTATGTGCCTTAGTTTCATTCTCTCTGTGGGAAATGTGCTTCTGTGATCCCATCCCCCGCTTGTGGGAACAAATCTCAGAGTTTTTTCTACTTTTAAAGGGCTCTGCAGCCTTCACATCATCACAATGTTCAGGGCTGCCGACTGCCCACTGCCTGCCCACTCTCCGCCCCCATGCTTCCCATTCCCACCCCATCTAACTTTCCCACACAACCAGCGGGGATGTTATTTGGAGGCAGAAGAAGCCATGAATAGAGGGTATGGACGTCCCGTCGGGCTGTCCATCCCCACTATTCGTGGCTCAGAATGACACCCTATCTGAATTTAAGAAAGCATGAGACAAACACAGAAGATCTCTAAAGGAAAAAAAGGGGCTATAGTAGTTGATATGGAAGGACAGACTAGATAGGCTTTATGGTCTTTGTTTGCTATCATGTTTCTACATCTGTCTGGACTGTCGTATTGTCTGTCTTGAGTAGACTGTAAGCTCTTAAGAGCAGGGACTGTTTCTTACATGTCTCTGTAGAGTGCTGCATTCACCTTGTAGCACTATACAAATGGTAAGTAGCAGTAGTAGTAGTAACCCCATCCAGAATCTACCTATTAACCACTTTGGCACGTTTCCTTCGGTTACCTGGCTCCGCCACTTTGGATTGCATTACCAAACAAGTTCAGAATGAAAACATCGTAACCCAAGATCAAATGTGGCTTAAAAACCCGCCTCTTTTCATTTAAGACTATAGTTAAGCTGGTTGTCAGCAAAAACCCGCTGCCCATATCCATAACTAGTTTCCTGGCCGTTGGGTGGAGCAAAGCATCAGCCGCAAACACTTGCGGCACTTTTCCCATCTGCTGCTATTTCTGCCCGTTGGCATCATGCTCCTGCTTATTGCTGGTGTCGGCTTTATGTACCCTTACCTATCACGTTGATTATTTTGTACACTGCCTTGGGGTTTGAGTTTGAAAGGCAGTCAAGCAAAACTAATTAAACAAAATTAAACTAATCCAGTTTCCTGAATCTGAATCAGTTACTTTTACTGTACAAGTGGAGGGTGATTCATTTATTTATATTTTGTTTGAGACAATTCTATCATCTACTTTGTTGCTTAAGCGAGAGACCTGCTCGAGTCTGAAGTGCTTTAGTGTGACATTTATCAGCATGGAACTTTGGGAAACAGAAAGCTATTAAAGTACCCTGATATTTCATGTTTTAAATGACTAGAACGAGCCAAACTGCAATAAATCAAATCCCACAAAGCAAGATTTTATTAAAGAAGTAAGTAGCCTAGGTATTTGGCATACCTCCTTACAAATAATATTACCTGTTCAAGTGGATGCTCCAATACTGATCCATTTATGGCAAAAGCAACATCTTGACAGAGTGGAATTTTCTGTGATACTGAGCTGCATTCCCTGAACTGTACAAACAAATTCATGTAGAAAGAGAAAAAAAAATCCCACTTCAAATGCTCATGAAATAACATTGCTAGTCTACATTCCCATGAGAACTTTAGAAAAAGGCACATTTTTTGTTAATTTTATGGAGCATAGTTTGAAAATGCTGCAGATAGGCATCTGTTCCCACATGCCATTCAGGTAATTAAGAAAATGTTTTACAGAATAACATAGCCAATGATGGCAGATAAAAGGCCAAAATGGTTCCTTCACTTTGCCCTGCAGTGATTTGTCTATTTTGGTAGGACACGACCAGACATTCCATATGGAAACCAACAATCACTTCCTCTTCCCCTATGTGGCTCATGCATCCTACAGAGTTGTACCACTGCCTTTTAGGGTTGAAAGTGCTGGCTCTGGGCAAGTTGCCCCAATACTTCCTTTCTATTCTCAGGTCACTAGAGATCCCAGGTATTTATGCGATGCATTTTGGGAATTTTGCTACCAATTGTTTCTACCACCTCTTATGGGAGGGCATTCTTTTTTTTTTTTTAAATTTTTATTTTCATTTTGCAACAAACAAAAGAAACAACACACCAAAGGAGACAAAACTATTATACAAAAAGAAAAGTAAACCCAATTACCCCCCACCCCCCACGCTTCTTCTCTAACTGATTATGTCAGCATGTGAACGCTTCCAAGCAACAATGATTATACATCAAAACAATCAAAAGAGTATCTGCGATACAGAATAATCATAGGCCAAAGATATATACAATTTAGACAGTCAGGTGAGAGCATTGAGCAGAGTGTACATAGTCATTGAGCATCTTCCATTTAGACCGATGATGAGGAGTCTGAATGGGGGAAGCAAACATACGAGGTATTTGTTCATATTTACTGTAAAGACAGACATGATTCCACCATTCATTGGGGCTCAGATGAGAGCTATTTTTCCAGTATTTCGTGATTAGGGAAATAGCAATGCCAAGCATAAAGTCCAAAAGGAAGTAAGCCGTTTTTGGAAGAGAGGGGATCCCCGCAGCTGAGCGAAGACCCACTATCCTCCAAGAAAGGGGCTCTTGAAAGTGCAATATAGACTGGATACGACCCCAGACCCGACGCCAGTAATACTGTAGTGCGGGACATTCATACATAACATGAGGTAGTGAACCAATGGCCGCATGACATGTCCAACAGCTATTGCCCTGAGTACTGTTCCATTTGGCTAATCTATCAGGAGTGTAAAAACACCGGTGGGCTAGAAAGAAGAGTGTCTGAGTGAGTGAGGCGGATCGGGAGACCCGTGTCACTCTACTCCAGACAAGGCTCCATTGCTCCGGGGTCAAAGTCACATGCAATTCTCTCTCCCATGCTTTCTGCGCTATAGGGGTATCCCTAGTTATAGCCTTACATAAGGTTTTGTAAAAATTGGAGGCTACGCCCGATGAATTACCGATAGATCGGATAGTCTCCAACCAACCCTGTGTAGGGGAAGCCGAGGGCGGGAGCACCTTAGCACTCCGAAGGCAATGCTGAAGTTGCACCAACTGAAAGTAGTGTTTCGCTGGAAGACCAAATTCAATTTGCAATTCACTAAAAGTTTTCCAGCGACCTTCATGAAACAACTGATTAGGAGTCCAAATGCCCCTAGTGTACCAGGGGCTCCACGCCATCGGCTTATGTTGTATTCGAAATCGAGTATTGTACCAAAGTGGGAGCTGGTCTAACGGACATAGTCGGGAGTCTAAAGATTGCATAAGAGTATTAAAGGCACCTAAGGTGTCTAAAAGCATTGGTGGAAAGTGGGAATCTGATGGGAGAGTCATACCAGGAAGAAAAGTAAGAGGAATCGGTTTGCAAAGGTCCTCTTCGATGTCTAGCCACACAGGTCTACTCGGTACTGGATCTTCCAGCCAACGAGCGCCTTGTTTGAGAAGAAAAGATTGATGATACTTCAGGAAATCGGGGAATCTGACACCCCCATTTTCCTTATCTGCTTGCAGCTTATGTTTCGCTATCCTAGGTGTCTTGTTTTGCCACAAGTATCTAGTCAGAAGGCCCTCTATATCTTTATATATACGTCGAGGTAAGAGACAGGGCAACATTTCTAAGATATAATTCACTTTCGGAACAATCATCATTTTTATGGTGTCTAATCGACCCCACCAGGTAAGTGTTAAAGGAGTCCAGCGGTGAGTAAGCGCCCGGACTTTAGAGGTTAAGTCTTTGGCATTGAAGGAGATAGTGTCTTCCAAAGGAGAACAATAGTGAACCCCAAGGTATTTGACCATGCGAGGTTGCCATAAGAAGGGGAAGGGTTGCATATCTGCCTGATGAAGCAAAGGATTTAAGGGAAAGGCTACCGACTTGGTCCAATTTATCTTATAACCGGACAGTTGTGAGTATTTACCAATTTGCTCTAGGACAGCCGGTACGGAGTCTATAGAGACAAAAAGCATAAGGTCATCAGCATACGCTGAAATTTTGATTTCCCTATGGGTGAAGGGGACTCCATGAATCTCCTCCGATTGCCGGATTAGTAAAGCCAAGGGTTCGAGTGCGAGATCGAAGAGAAGTGGAGACAGTGGGCATCCCTGGCGAGTGCCGCGTTGAAGGGGAAAAGGCTGAGACTTTAAAGCGTTGGCACATATACTGGCTGTAGGCTGTGCGTACATGGTGCGAAGACAACGGAGAAAACCTTCCCCGAATCCGTACCAACGGAGGACTGCAAACAGGAAAGGCCACTCTAAGCGATCAAAGGCCTTCTCAGCATCAAGTGAGAGACCAACAAATGGGCGATCAAGATTAACTGCGGTAGTCAGTACATGGCATAGAGTCCGAGCATTGTCAGCAGTTGATCTACCCGGAATGAAGCCGCATTGATCCGGGTGTATTAAGGTAGGCATCCTATCAGAGAGTCGGGTAGAGAGAATGGTGGCAAATATTTTATAGTCCGCGTTTAGGAGGGAAATTGGACGATAATTAGCTGTGAGTTGCGGGTCTCTCCCCTCTTTCTCAAAAACTACTACGTTGGCTATTGAAAAGGACCCAGAAGGAGAACCCTCCTCGGCCAGAGCAGAAAAATAAAGTTTCAAAACTGGAGCTAAGTCAGCGTGAAAGGTTTTGTAGAATTCAGCAGGGAGACCGTCTGGGCCTGCGGCTCGACCAGAGGCACATTTCTGGATAGCAGAGTGAATTTCTGAGACAGTAAAGGGTGTGTCCAAGGCCACTCTATCTTCGTCAGATAGGGTCGGTCTTTGTACCCCTGAAAGTAAGTTTTCAAATATATCTGGCTCAAAATCACATTCAGATTGATAAAGCCGAGTATAAAAATCACGAAAGAGTTCTAAAATTTCGGTATCTTTAGTGACCAAGCCCCCCCCCGACGGATTGCGGAGGGCGGTAACACGCTTGGCTTCTTTTTGACCTTTTAGGGCATTTGCTAATAATTTGCCAGCACGATTATTTTCCCGATAATATAGCCCTTGTTGTGATTCAATATTTTTAACAGCAGCAGTGTACAAAAGCTGATTGTATTGAAAACGCAAGCGTTGTAAACGGAGTAAAATACATGGGTCAGTACGGGACGTGAGAAGACGCTCCCCAGCTTGTATCTGCTGCTCGAGAATCAGTAATTGCTGCTTTCGTTGTTTCCCCTGCCGAATTTGATAGCTAGTTATAGTTGCGCGGATAGATGCTTTAAAGCCCTCCCACCAAGCCCAGCTCGCTGTGTCATGGGGTGAGTTAAAATGAAAATAATCTTGGATGGCGGCCTTTATATCAACCTGAAAATCCTTCTGACCCAGTAAGGATCTATCAAAAAACCAAGCTCGGGGAGAGTCGTCCCGCGCAGTGACATGTAATGATAAAGATATGGCAGCATGATCCGAAATATGGAGAGGATGAATCCTAGTCGTGTCTACTTGAGAAATCAGTGCCTTGGAAATGAGAAAGAAATCTATTCTAGATTGGGAGTGATGTGGGGCAGAAAAGAAAGTGAACTCTAAGTCGGAGGGGTGAAGCAGCCTCCATATATCTACCAGCGCAAGATCTTGCATCAGAGCTGTAAGGGTAGCAAGACTCTTGGGTGGACCACTCGTTCTAGGCGGCTGTCTATCTATCAGAGGGTCTAACACTTGATTAAAATCACCACCAAGTATTAATGGAGTATTGGCAGAGGCCTGTGCCAACTGCGCAATACTAGCATAGTAAGCAGGGTTGTCCACATTCGGGGCATAAATGCAAATACATGTAAATTCACTATCTCCAACCTTAAGATGTACTCGGGCCCATCTACCCTCCTTGTCAGCGCTAGTATCAATTACAGTAGCTTGCAAAGATTTCTTAACCAGAATGGCTACCCCGCACCGTTTGGAAACGGCGGGAGAATAGGCAGCCACCATGTAAGGCTTAACATTGAGTTTCAGTGTTTCAGCAGAGTTTAAGTGCGTTTCCTGAAGAAACGCTAAATCAGCATGCTCATGGCTAAGATAGCTAAGGATTTTCTTTCTTTTGATTGGACTATTAATGCCCTTTACGTTGAGTGATAAGATTTTACATAAGGCCATTTAAACAAGTGAAAAATTCTGAGCATAATAGCGCACATAATTTCAGAATGTCCCTCATATTGACTGTATCTAGCTGTACATATGGCATAAAAGAAAATAAGCTTAGATAATACAATGAAGCGCCCCACATTAAAAAAGAAAAACCGCAGCGCGGTAGAGAAGAAGCAGAACCCCAAAAATTACTGGCGACCATGTGTCTGCGGGGAGAAGCCCCAGAGAAGGCCGATATGGAAAAAAAAAAAAAAACACATAACCTGTAGAACTGTGCGTGCTCCGAATCCGACCGAGGCACACATCATGGAGGGATAGGAGACCTAAGGCAAAAAGACATAGAAAGAAAGAAAGAAAGTCCAGGTAGTCTCTGTGCTTGGCTATGACCGCCGCATCGGGCCCTCCAAAATGGCGGACAGAGCCGGTAAATAAAAGTCCAAGTCGTTGGATTAGCGCATCAGCTCTGCTTCTTTGGAGTCCAAAAATGTTGATAGCAGATCAGGATCCTCGAATGTCCTGGTTTGATTGTGGAGAGTCACTCGGAGCTTCGCGGGATACAACAGGCCAAAGCGAGCCTGTAGCTGTTGAAGTCGAGGGCGAAAAGCAAGGAGTTTCTTCCGTCGGTCAACGGTAGGCTTTGCCAAATCAGGGAAGAAGGAGACTTTGTGACCTTCGAATTCCAAATGATGGTTCGCCCGAGCAGCATTTAAAATTTGTTCCACTTGTTGATATCGTAGCAAGCGAAAGATAATAGGCCGGGGGGTCGTGCGGTTGAGCGCCATGTGGGTAGGAACACGGTGTGCACGATCGATTTCCAGTTCTTTATGAAAGGTAATCTTCAGCAGGGAGGGAAGAGTTTTGAGCAGGAATTCTCTCATATCTCCCGCTTCCACCCCCTCCGGTATTCCAATGAGCCTCACGTTATTGCGACGGGCTCGATTATTGCTATCTTCTAATTCCTTTTGAAGATTTTGTATCTGGCGCTCAGCCTTGTCTAGTGTGCCCAAGCGCACCGCGTGCGAGTCGAGGACCCCCGCCATATTGTCCTGCCGTAATGAGAGACTGTCTAGTCGGTCCTGGAGCACTCCAAAGTCTTCTCGCAGGGCTCTAAGCGCTTCTCCATTGGACTGCACCAGTTCCTTCACGCCGCGTATTTCCTCTAAAATCTCCAGGTGCATTTCGGGGTTGTCCCGAAATGGAACCATCTTCTGCGGGGAGGACACCTCTGTTTTGGAGCGTTTTCCGTGAGAAGAAGAAGGAGACCCGAAGTCCAAGCGCGCTGGTTTATGGGTCGCCATCCCCCCCGAGGTACCCCGGTCAGCTCGGAGCGAAATAGTAATTTTGTATAGGTATTAAGTCAGGATTCTAAGTAGGCCTCTCGGGAGCTTCAGCGCGAAGCGTCTTACCCGCTGGACATCAGGCTCCGCCCCCATGGGAGGGCATTCTTGATGTAATTTTTTAAATATATACTGTATCTCTTTGTATATGTGGGGTCACTTCCTCATTCAAACGTTTAAGTAAAAATCTGTACAACTTTTATTTTTATAACCAGTGTAGCGGTGTGCACTTATTCCCACACCACACATAATTTCACATAACCATGGTTACCTGAAATGATATGTGGTCTAGGAATAGGTGCACTACTACACTGAATATAAAAATAAGTGTTGAGATAAAAACAAGTACATTGGGTTCAATTCTTTTGATAGATCACTGAATAATGCCCCCTGACTTGGATGCTCCAGTTGTTTGATTTCGGTACATTATTCCCATGTGTACGTGCGGGCTTTGGCATCAGGGTATGTACTTTGCCAGAAGGCCTACACAGGGGGTGAGTTGGGGTGCAGCATAGGCAGTACGTATGGATATATATATATGCACCTGCTATAAGGCTGCATCTGCAATATAGGTTCATGTTATAGTAGTATTTTATAAAGACAAATAGATACTTGGCTGTTTTGATGTTCCTATGCTGATCACCTATAAGGCATCTAGCTGTCCTCACACACAGTTTTTCCCATCCTTCCCCTTTTGTCTTCCATTTTATATATCACAGTCTACTAAGGATTTGATTGTTGTACAATGCATCCTCCCTCTTCCCTTTCTTACCTCCCTCTAACTGGTTGCTGTTACTAGGTGTTCCTCGCTGTTTCATTTTGTGTCTGTAACCCTGTTTTATTTGCTTGCCATATCATTTTTGTATGTAAACCGCCATGCTGTAGATGTATATTCTTGAATGGTGGTATGATAAATCTCCATAAATAAATAAATAAAAATAGCCTTAGCATATGAACCTTACAATGCTCTTCAACTAAGCGACCTCTTAAAAAATTACCCCTCAGGCATCCACCATCCTACCATCATTTCTCTCAGTGATTCTCAGCCCAGTCCTCAAGGACCTGTCTGGCCTTTAAAAATATCACTAATAAATATGCATGAGATATATCTGCATACAATAGACGCAACACATGCAAATCTATGTCACATATATTCTTTGTGGATATTCTGAAGACCCACCCGGCCAAACAGTCCCTGAGATGGGTTTATAACCATCGCTTTATGTGTAAACAAATTTTTCTGATTTTCCTTGGAGCTGCATATGGTGAGCCCTAGTTCTAGGACTTCTTTTCCATTGAAAATAATTTTTTTCTTGTATATTATTAATTCTTTACAGGTATTTAAATGTCTCTGCCACAATCCCCATGCCTCTCCTCTCACCTATGGTATATCTATTTACATCCTTGAGTCTCATCTCATATGACTTCTGATGCAGACCTCATGCCATTTTGGTTGTCTTTCTCTGGGTGGCCTCTAGTCCATCTCTATCCATTCTGAGTTATGGGACCCTGTTTACTAAAGGACCGCTTCCATTTTGCGTCTATGGGAAAAATGCTTAGTAAACAGGGCCCTTGGTTTCCGGAGCTCAACACATTGACCTCACCAATGATCTGTACTGTACAAAGGCATGATCACTTCCTTTTTTCTTTTTTTTCTTTTTTTTTTAATTTCCAAAATGTATTTCAAAATGAAACAAAAATTACAAAGAAAACATTACATAAACTGTAATATCCAGTCCACATCAAGGAGCAGCTTCACACATTTGCAGTCAAATTTAAAAGGAAACCTGAGAAAACCAATAAGCTCAATTTACTAAATCAAGTGATACACTATATTCCCCCTATAATTACATCAAGTTATACCAGTTCCCTCTCACTCAACAAGCTAACTAATTGATCAGGTTCAGAAAATATATATCGCTTACCTTGAAAGGTAATCTGACATTTACAGGGAAATTTAAGATAAAATAAACCCCCCAAAGCAAGAACACGTGGACGGAGAGCTAAGAAAGCCTTACGGCGTTCTTGTGTGATTTTAGCCACATTTGGAAATATCTGAATAACTTGACCACAGAACTGTTCGGTTTTCTTCTGAAAGTAAACCGTCAAAACCCTATCCTTATCCATCTCCCGAACAAAGGAAACTAATAAGGTATCTCTTGTAGGAATATCATCTGTGGAAGATTCAAGAAAGCCAGATAGATCCAGAGTGGAAGAAGCCATCTTTTCACTTTGGATGTTCCCTGACATGTTACCATCCAAATCTTTTTTAATTCTAGGTATATAATACAATTTCGAAATTAAAATATCCGAAGCATCTTTAAACATCAGAATTTCCTTAAAGTATTTTTGCAACAACAACAAGGGGGATAAGTAATGTGTCCTAGGAAAATTTAGAAAACGTAAATTTTTTGACCGATATACATTTTCTCGAAATTCATCCTGTCGTTGCAAAGAACTAAAACCCTGGAAAAATTTCAAATTAACTTCACTTTGAGAGGAAACAAATTGCTCAGTAGAATTAACAAGCCTTTCCACAGATGTCAGCCGAGCTTCATGATCAGTTAGTTTACCAACCGTCTCTTTCAAGAAAACAGATATCTTCTGCAATGAAGCACTTAACGCTGTTTCCATCCGTGAAACGACAAGCCAGACATCTTTCAAAGAAACATGTTCAGGAGGGGAACATCGTTCAGCAAAACCCAGAAAGGAAACCACCGATGGTAACGGTAATGACAATGGTAGATTAGAAGAAGTTACTTGCAAAAACGAATCTGGAAGTAAAGCTGGAGAAACATCCAAGCCCTTCGTATCCACAGGAGAAGAAACGGCACAACTATCAAGAACAGTTATCTCTTGATCGGGCTGAACTAAACCCGTAGCGGAAGCAGAGGTGGATGAGGAGGCGGTACTCACAGTTGATGAGTCCAGCGAATCCGATGGGAAGGAACCCAACAGTGCCGGAGAGTTCTCCACACGTACGTGGGCATCCATGGGGCCAATAATCTTAACCGCCTTCGATTGCGCTGGCTGAGAGTGCTGTTTCCTCCGCTTCCCCATAACCTGAAATCACCAATGCACCTCGTGCACCGAAGGGTATCCTGCCCCTTTGGTCATGCCCCTTCGGTCACGGAACTGCGGGAACGCACCCGCTTAACGCGTCCCGCATAGGGGCCGGTCTTTAATGGCCCTCCTCCAGTCCAGCGGCCCAATGAGGAGCTAGGCAGGCAGGAACCTCAGGTAAGCAATCAGGAAATCAAAAGAAGCAGCTCACTGTTCCACCTGAGAGCTGGTCTTTAATGGCCCTCCTCCAGTCCAGCGGCCCAATGAGGAGCTAGGCAGGCAGGAACCTCAGGTAAGCAATCAGGAAATCAAAAGAAGCAGCTCACTGTTCCACCTGAGAGCTGGTCTTTAATGGCCCTCCTCCAGTCCAGTGGCCAAATGAGGAGCTAGGCAGGCAGGAACCTCAGGTAAGCAATCAGGAAATCAAAAGAAGCAGCTCACTGTTCCACCTGAGAGCTGGTCTTTAATAGCCCTCCTCCAGTCCAGCGGCCCAATGAGGAGCTAGGCAGGCAGGAACCTCAGGTAAGCAATCAGGAAATCAAAAGAAGCAGCTCACTATTCCACCTGAGAGCTGGTCTTTAATGGCCCTCCTCCAGTCCAGCGGCCCAATGAGGAGCTAGGCAGGCAGGAACCTCAGGTAAGCAATCAGGAAATCAAAAGAAGCAGCTCCACCTTTTTTCTAAAAATTACTATTTATACAGTTTTAACAGGATTTACCAAATGGAAATCACAAAGAAATTTTTAAGAGCATAACACTAAAGAAAATCGTCTTTTATTAGATTTTAAAAATTAAAATTGAAGCCTCCAAAGCTCTCATACTTCATATCATGGAGTTAAATTGCATCCCCCCTCCAGGTGGTCCTTCCATATTATCACGTCACATTATTAGATTAATCTAAAGGAACTACAGAGGCAGAGAAGAGTTGAGTGACAGCGAAGTGTATCTGTCTCACAAGCAGACAGGCAGAGAATTCATTTGTATAGAAAATCTCACCCACTTGTTGTACAGACAAATCATCTAGTATAATAAAACAATAGTATAGTATCAAAACATTAACATCACCCTGGGATTTGGTTTTTTTTTTCAAATTTTCAATGCTAATCTAACTTTGAGAAAAGATTCCATCTTGCAGTCTGCTGAAAGGCTTCTCCCAGTTGACTAGAACAGTAGCAGAAGTGCACTAGTGACCAATGTTCCCTCTAATTTTCTGTAGGCTGTGTGCGCATAAAATATCAGCTGTGCAGCTTTTGAAGGAAGATTACATTTTTGTGCGCCACATAACGACACTCGGAGTTATATACTTTAAAATTTGACTACACGTCAGAATACAGTATGTACACCACATTAATTGCACTAGAAAATATTGTAGAACTTGTGAAAACCGTAAATACACAACAACTTTTAAATTTTAAGACGTCTGTGTTGTTTTCTATCAGAATCAGAACCAAAAGGTTTGTGCGCTCTGTTGTAAAGTATGTGCGCTCGCTCGGCGAGGTGTGTGCGCGCGCACACGTGCACAGCTTAGAGGGAACAGTGCTAGTGACTGACATGGATTTGCCAGACTCTTAAAGGGACCTCAGCCTACTATGCGAAAAATCATAGTCGGTGTCTACTTTTTGGGAACCTGACAGGTCCTTGTGACCTGGATTGGCCACTGTTGGAAACAGGATATTGAGCTTGATGAACCTTTGGTCTGACCCAGTATGGTATATCTTATGTTCTTATGCTCTTACGTATTATGCTATCACTATCACTACTTTTTCCGAAGTGCTACCAGGTTACACAGCACTGTTAAAGGCACATAGAAGAGAGGAGGTCCTTGTTCCATAGAGCTTACAATCTAGTCTGATTCCATCATAATGCTTGGGAAGGGAAGGTGTAGAAATGGTCAAACAAAGAAAGAAGGGAAGACAGGGGCTAGCAATGGCACATTTCTGGAAGAAAAGACAGGGTATTCCTGGACTATGCCTATGTCCTCCCATAGCAAGCTAAAGAGAGATTTCTAAGAGGAGAGCAGGTTCCAGTGCAACTCTGAAAGAGCAGGTGTCAGGTCCCGTCTCCACAGAGTGGCGAAGAAAGGCAGAGATGGAGCAGGCCGGGGGGAGAGACAGGAGAGAAGCAGCAGGTAAAATCAAGAGAGCTGTGCTGCAGGTATAGCCTATTCCTTGCTGAGAAATGAATGTGTAATTGTGGTCAACAATAATGGCACCCTTGCAGTTCTCCCCTAAATGTCCAATATTTCCTAAAAAAAATGGGGAGTCAGTAATATGCCTATGGACTACATATGGACACATATTTAACACTTAAAAGAATCAAATAACACAAGACCAATTAAAAAAGGAAATAGTAGGAAATAATATAAAAACTGGGACACTGCCATGGCATGATTATTCTCCCAAAAGCCCGACCATTCACAGAGCGAAAGAATGATAATTATCCACACAAAAATGTTTCACTCCACTCTTCACAAAGAAACCAGATGGAAAATTTTTAACAAGGAGAAAAGGATCTCAGACCACCAGAGCGCCAGTAATAGGCATAAGTTATCTCAGATGTTTCTCTATTGATTATGTGCCTCAGGGAATTGCCGATATGAGTCGGGAACGTGCTCTCTTGAAGTGTGAACAGAAATAGATTTGTGTCTTGAATACTGTGCACCCTTCTAGATCGAATGCTCAGATTGAGTGGGGTGCATGTCTCTGAAGGGTGGGTGGGTTGAGTAACACTAACAGTAAAATAAACATGAACATTAATACTCACTATGAATTAATATCTAAGGTGATTTTTTTCTCATGTGGGATATGCTGCTATTGAATGTGCTTAAATAGCCATTTGATGGTGTAGGCTATAGGCCTCATGCAGAGACGTGGGTTGTGGGGTTCAGGACGGGGAGAGCCAGCAGGGGGCAGGAGGGGGTGGGATTGGGGTGGAGCAGATGTGGGATCAGAGTAGAGCAGGGGCAGGCCAGTGGAATAAGCAGCACTTTTGACACAATCGGGGCCAGGGATCCCCCCCCTGGGGTCGGGGCCGGGTGTGGGGGGTCCCTGCCACCCAGTCCAGGCCATGGCAGGCCAGCCTTGGGTCAGGCGGTGGGGAAAAGGGGAGCCAAAGATAGGGGCACCTGCAGGGAGGATGTCCCCACAGGTGGCTGGGGCACACCAGGCCTTCCTTGGGCCCAATTCTGACCACCGCGGTAACGTTTGGTTCCCACGGTCCAGAATCAGGTCCAAACGGGCCTGTCTTGCTTGGGGCCATCCAGACAGCCCTGATGTGCCCTTTTTTGAATCGGGCTCCATGTCTTGCTGGAAAATGACTCCCATTGAGAACAGTAGGGAATAGCATCGATCCATTACACAGGTACACTAAAAAATTTTTTTTTTAAACTGCCTCTAATGTTTCGATTGATTTTTATGTTTTTTGGTGCGCTGAATCCAAATCTGGTAACCAATTTGCTCCATCACGTACAGATTTTTTGCTACATTGGGTTAGCAGTTTGAGGTGAACGTTTCAGATTGAGTGCGATCGAGATAAAAGTTTCTTGGATGAATTCTTTATACTAATTGTTTAGTAGTTATTCAAATAAGAATAAAGAAAATTGTAACAAGGCAGCACGTAAGAATAGAGTAATGTCAACAAAACACACTGTGATGGTAGCAAAATTGTCTGCACTTAAAACAGCCACATACATGTGCACAAACATTGAGCATATAAGAGCGAGATTAGACACAAAGCAAAGCAAAGAAATGTGCAAAAAATGTTGTACAGGTATGTATGTAAGAATAGAAAACGCAAACCGCACCATTGCAATACATGAAGACAAACACCCGATGGTGTGAAAATAAAATTCTAATAAATGAGATCCGACACTGTGGTAATAACTAGCAAATTTTTATTTCAAAGTTTAGTAAAAACACGATATTTGTCAACACAGTTTAGATTTTAAAGTCATTCTTGGGTCAATCAATCTCCTGGTGGGCCCGTTTCTTCTTCCCCCGAATGCTTCTCTTGGTGCGCTGCTTGGCGTATTTTTCATCTGGGGTTTCCCGCAGCAGCAACCAGCAGAAATCAGCCATCATAGTGGTGTTCCATCTTCCTTGGTACCTTCTCTCTGCGTCCTTGATGTCCTGGTGAAACCTTTCACCTTGTTCTTCACTGTACGCCCCCAAGTTTTTGGGAAAGTAGTTCACATGGGAGTGCAAGAAATGGACTTTCAGGCTCATGTTACAGCCTTGTTCTTTGAAGGCATTGAGCATCCTGGCAACAATATCCTTATAGTTCTCATCCCGCCTGTTCCCCAAGAATTTGAGAACAACATCCTTGAAGGAATCCCAGGCTTCTTTTTCCTTCTCAGACATCGTTTCAGCGAATGCTCCATCTGAAATGAGTTTCCTTATATCAGGGCCAACAAACACTCCTTCCTTTAGCTTTGCTTCAGAAAGTCGGGGGAACTTTGAGCAAAGGTACCGAAAGCACTCACCATCTTTTGGAAGGGACTTGATGAATTGCTTAATGAGACCCAACTTAATGTGGAGAGGTGGTAATAGAATTTTATCACAAGGTACCAAGCTCTCATGAAGAACATTTTTCTCACCAGGTCTCAAATACTCCCGAATTGGCCAGTCTTTTTTCCCCCAGTGTAGGTCGCGGGCCTGGCTATCCCACAAGCAAAGGAAGCAGGGATATTTGGTGAAAACCGGATTGCTGCCCTAATAGCATGGATAGAATTTTAAAGTCTCCACAAATCATCCACTTATGCTCATCATAACGAATCTTCTGAAGAATCAGGGCCAAATTCTCGTATTTTTCTTGGAGAATAACAGAGTGAGCAATAGGAACTGAAGCGAATGTGTTGCCATTATGAAGAAGAACACCTTTTATGCTGTCTTTTGATGAATCAATGAACAGCCGCCATTCAGCAGGATCATACTTGAGTTTAAACTTTTCCATCACTCCGTATATATCGTTGCAAAATACCAAATCTTCCTCTTTGCTGAAATACTTCAAAAATTGTGTCTCGCGGTTGCGGTACCAATAAAAAGTTGTTCCTGGTGACAATAGATTTTTCTGTTTAAGCAGAGAACCTAGCAGTTGGGCAGCATCTTTTGGGAGTCCTAAATCCCGGACTAAATCATTCAATTCAGCTTGAGAGAAAAGTTCAGGTTTCGGATCTGGTTCAGTTTCAAACTCGGAAGTACTGGACTCATCGGGAAAAGCCATCTGATGAGTCTCATCATGATCAGAACCGTCCACACAAATATGATCCAAAGATTTTGGTGGTTCAGGCACAGGTACTTCGTTGCTATGAGGCATAGGCCTAATTGCTGAGGGAAGGTTGGGGTAACTTATTACGTTCTTATTTTTTAAGTTGTATCCCTTCACAATGCAAGAGCAAAAATAGCAGTCACTGCTGTGGTCTCTTTGTTCACGCCACATCATAGGTATTCCGAAACGAAATGCTTGTTTTTTACCTTTCATCCATAAGCGTAGATCTTCCTCACATGTCTTGCACACTTTGTGAGGAGCCCACGGTTTGTCTTGATCGCCTAACTTCAAACCGAAATAGGCGAAATATACTTTTTTAATAAATGCAGAAATGTTCCTCTGCCGTTTTTTCACGGTATATTCCCCACAAATAAAACAAAAACTGTCCGGAGAGTTGACGCAACCTCTGGCTCTGTGAGCCATCACAAATACACAGCACTGCAAACTACAACTGTAGTGAACCACTTCGGAATAAAGCTGGATTACGACTGAGCAAACAAAAGGTAATAATGAACTTGCAAGAAACTGAAATTTGACAGGAACGTTCATGTCGCAACCACCGTGTTTGAGCGAGCGAACGAGGCGAGGCGAACAGGAAAGAACATGCGCCAGCGCGAGTACTGGATTTAGCCCCCCGCCTCCCAATTGTCCTGTTAATGTATAAAATGAATACAAAACACTCTAAAATATCATGAGGGAGTGTTTCTAGTTAGTTAACCATTACAACCTCTATTTTGGGCCAAGAAAATAAACTGCAGTCGGCTAAAAAGAAATTATGTGAACATTCCTTATATGGGTAAGAAATCTAATTTTGCAAGAAAACGTGACGTGATGGAACATTTTGGCTATTTTTCCTGGATTCAGCACCCCAAAATCTATAGGAATCAGTTGCAAAACTGGAGGCAGTTTTTTGGTAGTGTACCTGTGTTATTAATATCTAATCTAAGTTCACTTTCCTGCAGGATAGGCTGTTAGTGAATAGATCTAAATTAGTTAACTAATGGTGTAGTGATGACTTGTCAGTATAAGAAATAATGAGAGAAATGTCTCCCATTTAGAGTAGTAGGGATTAGTGCTGGTCACTGTGCTTGTGGTTTCTCTGAATGAATGGTGCTGGGTGTGTTGACAGCATGCCTTGGGGGTATGTTGTGTGCTATATCAGGTGTGCTGGGGCGGCGTTTTTTGGGAACCCTATGGAGCATTGTTGACATAGTTCTGTGCCTCACACTGCATTGTTTGATATAAGAAGGTAAGTAGAAAGATTGAAACCTTTGGTGGTATGTGGGGTTTCTCACGTCTAATATTGGGAGTACAGTGTGTTTTTGTGGAGTCCTGTTGTAAATCTATGGAGTGCTAGTGGAGTGGTTAGTGCTTGCTGCTATTGTGCATGTTATGAGAAATTAAGCTGTATGGTATCAATTTTTGTTGGTATCTGTGGCTTCCTGTTTTATCTATTATTGACACAGTGGGTTTTGGTTTTAGTTTATTTGGATTTTAGGTAAAAAGTAATTTTGATAAAAATGTTAAAATGGTGCCTTTCATTCCACACAGCACCATATGAATATATGACCCCCTGAAGAAGCTGGCATGAAACGCTTGTGACGGCATCTGGATTGGTGTTGGAGAAAGATGAATCAGCAATGTTGATGGAATGAAGCAGATAAGTTTACTATTCAGCTGTTGATGCAGATTTTATGGTGTTGTCTACTTATATGGATTTGGGCAGTACCGAAGAGCAGTAGAACGGATACTGTAGGACATAAGAACATAAGATATGCCATACCGGGTCAGACCAAGGTCCATCAAGCCCAGAATCCTGCCTCCAACAGTGGTCAATCTAGGTCATACGTACCTAGCAGTTTCCCCAAAAGACACAGGCTCTGCAATGCTTGCACTGGGTCAAGCATTGACATCCTGGGTCCCCTCTCAACAATGGTTCATGGACCTTTCCTCCAGGAACCCGTCCAAACCTTTTTTAAACCCAGCTACACTAACAGCCTTTACTGCATCCTCCGGTAACAAATTCCAGAGTTTGATTACACATTGAGTGAAAAAATATTTTCTTTTATTAGTCTTAAATAGTTTACCCTGTAGCTTCATTGCATGTCCCCTAGTCTTTCTATATTCTGATAACGTAAACAATCGATCTACATTTACCAATTCCACTCCGTTCATTAATTTATAGACTTCTATCATATCTCCCCTCAGCCGTCTCTTTTCCAGGTTAAAGAGCCCTAACCTTTTTAGCCTTTCTTCATAGGAGTATCCTTCCATCCCCTTTACCATTTTGGTGGTTCTTCTCTGAACCTTTTCTAATAACTCTATATCCTTTTTAAGATATGGTGACCAGAATTGCACACAATATTCAAGGTGTGGTCGCACCATGGAACGATACAGAGGCATTATAATATCCTTTGTTTTATTTTCCATTCCTTTCCTTAGCATTCTATTTGCTCTCTTGGCTGCCACTGCACACTGGGCCGAGGGTTTTAACATGTTATCCACAATGACGCCTAAATCTTTTTCCTGGGTGGTGGTTCCTAATATGGAACCTTGCATTGTGTAACAATAGTTTGGGTTGTTCTTCCCTAGTGCATAACTTTGCACTTGTCCACATTAAATTTCATCTGCCATTTTGATGCCCAGTCTTCTAATTTATCAAGATCCTCTTTCAATTTTCCACAATCCTCTTGGGTTTTAACAACTTTAAATAGTTT
The DNA here is from genome assembly GCA_033557465.1 of Ichthyophis bannanicus. NCBI lineage: Eukaryota > Metazoa > Chordata > Amphibia > Gymnophiona > Ichthyophiidae > Ichthyophis > Ichthyophis bannanicus. The sequence continues at coordinate 1,741,123,382 of CM066032.1, read as the reverse complement.
TGTGTCATCTGCAAATTTGATAACCTCACTCGTTATTCCACTTTCCAGGTCATTTATGAATATGTCAAAAAGCAGCGGACCCAGCACAGATCCCTGGGGTACACCACTATTCACCTTTCTCCATTTGGAAAATTGGTCATTTAGCCCAACCCTCTGCTTTCTATCTTTTAACCAGTTCTTGATCCAATCCCATGACTTGCCACCTATCCCATGACTCTTTAGTTTTGCCAAAAGTCTCTGATGAGGGACCTTGTGAAAGGCTTTCTGAAAGTCCAGATACACTATATTAACTGAATACACTATATCAACTATACACTATTGCAATGTGCTCTGTGGGGCAGAAGGGGTTTACTTATCTACAGTAGTGTTTATATGGATTCTACTCCTGCATTTCTGAGTGATACCTGGTCAGAGATTTGTTTGGTATCAGCATGTGAGGTGGTTGATGTGATTTCAGATTTGCTGTCTTCCATGTGTTCACTCAACCCCTGTCCTGCCTCTTGGGTAAGGTTAGTTCGGGAAGAGTGTGCTTCTTTTTTCAGAGATATGGTGAATCTTTCTCTGCGGTTGGGTACTGTGCCAGCTGCTTTTAAGTTGGCTTCTATTTGGCCATTGCTTAAGAAGGGTACTCTTGATGCCTGCCTCGTATCAACCTATTTTGAGTCTCCCTTTTCTGGCAATGCTGCTTGAGTGGCTGGTGTTGGTGTAGCTGTCAGAGTTTGTGGAATCTCATAGTTTGTTGGATGTGCAGTAGCATGGTTTCCATCGAGGCTATGGTGTGGAACCTTGTTGCTGTCATTGTTTAACACCCTGTGGTGCAGCTTGGATTGAGTGAAAATGGGGGTTATCACGATATTTATTGATATTTCTGTGGCGTTTGATTCTGTTAATCATGTGTTGCTTTTGCAGTGTTTGCATTCATTGGGAGTTACAGGACAGGTACCGCATTGGTTTGCATCATATTTAATGGATCGTTTTTTTCAGGTTCAGGTAGTTTCAGATGTATCGGGCTGGACTGCTGTAGATTGTGGTGTGACACAGGGTTCAGCATTATCTGCTCTGCTTTTTAATTTGTATATGGCTCTTGTGTGTGCCTTATTTCGGAGTTTTGGTGATTTTTAGTGTATTTGTCGTTTGATGTCTGTGTTGGGTATAGTTCTTTACTGTTGTTGCGTCGTTTGGAGGTTGTTTCTTTGTGGTTTGCCCAGTATGGTCTGCGTATTAATTATCGGAAGACAAAAGTTTTATTTGTCTCTCGTAATAGGTTTTTGATAGGTGTTATTAAACGGGCATAAGGTTGCTTCATGTCAGGAGGTAGTTTATCTGGGCATGATTTTAGATTCATGCTTGAACATGAGGGCTCATGTTGCTAAGCTTACTCATCATTCTTTTTTTCAGATTTGGCTTTTATGCCTTCTTCGGCCGTTGATTGCCCCTCTGACTTTTGTTCTGCGTTTCAAGCGGTGTTGTCACTGACTTTTAACTATGCCAACATGGTGCTATTGGTTTGCCTGCTTCTACTTTGTCATTGCTTCAGTTAGCATAGAATAGTGCAGCACGGATCGTTTTAGGTGCTGGTCGCTGTGCTTATGGATTTTGATCATATTATTCCTTGCTTGTGTTTACTGCATTGTTTACCCATTCAGCAGTGGATTGTTTTTAAGGTTCTTTGTGTGGTGTTGAAGCTTTGGGTGGGTTTGTTTGTGGTCTGTTTAGTGGAGCTGTTGTTTTGGTGTACTTCTTTGCATCTGATTCATTAGGAGTTGAGTGATACTCTCAATTTGTTATCTTCAGTCTAGTTTACATATTACAGGGTCTCATGCTTTTGCTTTGTGTTGTGGAATTGTTTACTGACTTCTTTAATTGGCTGTCAAGTTTTTTTGTCTTTTTGTCGGCTCTTGAAGAGCCATTTGTTTTGTCAGGTGCTTGGTGCTTGATGTTCTGTGTGTTTTTGTTTTAAATTTGTCATATGTTTTTTGTACCATTTGGACTTATGTGATCAGGCAGTTTATAAATGCTGTAAATAAATAAATAATGAAACTGTTCTACACTAGTAATTGAATTGGGAACTAAAGACGAGAACACAAATTGTTAAAATATATAAATATTTGAATAAGGAATTTTTCTGGATTGTTGATTCAATTGAGCAATGGGTCAAGGGCTGAGATAAGCTATGCCTATGTTCGGCACTCTGGTGGTCTGAGATCCTTTTCTCCTCGTTAAAAATGTTCCATCAAGTGTCTTTGTGAAGAGTGGAGTGAAACATTATTGTGAGGACATGATTATTGGTACCCTTATATACAATTCAAATCAGTTTGAATAGAAGAACCACATTCACACTGCAGTAAAATTAGATACATCTGTGATCAATTGTGAGTACTCACATGACTTGAACCAACCAATGAATGATGTTTCCAATGTTTAAAATGGTCACATTCATTCCCTGTTCCATTTTCATAATGGTGAATAAAAGAGAGCTGCCTGAGACCATCAGAAAAGCCATTATGAACAAACGTCAAACTTCAAAGGGTTACGCGGCCTTCTCCAAAGACCTTGGGATTCCTGTGTCTAGAGTTTGCAATGTTATTAAGATGTTTTTTGCTAATGAAACTGTCAAGAACCTCCCAGGATGTGATGAGAAGAGGAAAATAAATCCATGAATCCTTTGAAGGTTAGTGCAAACTGTTGGAAAAACACCACATACAACATCCAACTAGCATAAGACTGACTTGGAGCAATCTGGAGTGGTGGTTTCAACCTGCACCATAGGCCACCCACTAAATGAAGAAGGACATCATGGTGAAGGCCAAGGAGGACCCCATCACTCAAACGCAGACATAAAAAGGTATGCCTGATCTTTGCTCAAACCCATCTTGAGAAGCCACAATCCTTCTGGGAAAATGTTCTGTGGACAGATGAAACCAAATGGAGCCCTTTGGCAATGCAGGTGAAGAAATGAAGCTTATAAGGAAAAAACCACCCTTCCTACAGTTAAATATGGTAGAGATTCCATAATGTTATGGGGCTGTTTTGCTGCCTCAGGAACTGGAGGCTTGGAATGTATTAAAGGAATCATGAAGTCAGAGGACTACCAAGGTATTTTGGAGCAAAATGTGCCACCTAGTGTCAGAATCTAGGTCTGGGTTGAAAATCATGGGTCCTCCAGCAGGACAATGACCCAAAATGTGCATCCAAAAGTACAAAAGAATGGTTAAAAAGAAACACATGGACTGTTTTGAACTGGCCAGCAATGAGTCCTGATCTCAATTGAATTGAGAACCTTTGGAAAGAGCTGAAATCTGCCATTAGTAAAGGGAATCCTGGAAACATTCATGAGCTGCAACAAATCACAGTTGAAAAGTGGGAGAAACTACCAGCAGACAGATGTATGAACTTACAGATGGCTGTAAGAAATATTTGGAGTCTGTCATCACTGCCAAGCAACCAAATATTAGTGAAGGATGCCATTAATTCTGTCTAGGTAATGTTTTGTTTTTTTCTCAGAAATGACTATGTCTAAGTTACACAGACATCTTTTTATTGTTGTATACCTCTGAAAATGCTATTAAAATATTATGATGACATACAGTTGGAATATTTCCAATGATTTCTCAATATATTTTATATAATATACCTAAAATGGAAGGGTGCCAATAATCTTGACTACAACTGATATTAGTACTACTACTACATATCATTGGTATTATACTACAAGGTATGCACAGAACATACATGGTTTATGGTTTATGTTTTACTTGATATACCGCACCTTCTATTGGCAGGGCGGTGTATAATTAAAAATAATTCACACAATACAGTCATAGATTAGGAAAGGAACGCCAATTAGTGGATAGGATTTAACCATTTTTTATACTGCTTTATCCTGAAATCAAAGCAGTTTACAATATAACAAAGCTTTACAGAGAATTTGATTTCTAGGTAAGGGTGGTATGCGGGAAATGCTGGTAAGCATAACTTATTCACATTGCAACACATATACAGCTACAGGGCAGCATCTGACATGCATCTGAGAGGATTATGTTATGAGGGTAGTCTGGCAATTGATGTGTTCAGAGAGATTATTGAAGCATTCCATGAGTAGGAAGGTTTTCAGCTTCTTCCTAAAATCTTTTAAGTCCGTTGTTGCCCTTAGTGACTCTGGCAGAGAGTTCCAAATGGTGGGTGCTGCAAGAGATAGAACTCTCTTGGTCATAGAGCTGTTGGCTTTGGTGAATGAGCTGGGTGTCTGGATGCAGTCTGTGTAAGTCATAGTCCCTGATGATCAGAGCTTACAATCTAATCAAAACCGGAGAGTAGAGTATACTAGTAAGATACGCATGTAGTCAACAAGAGAGTGAGGAGTATCAGGGTCCAAAAGTAGCGTTGCAAAGGCGGGGTTTTAGCCTGGATTTGAATAGGGCTAGAGAAGGAGCCTGACATATTAACACAGCTAGTTTATTTCAGGGATATGGAGCAGCAAGTTGGAATGAATGAAGTCTGGAGATGGCAGTGACAGAGATAAAAGGGATCTGTCATAGGAGAGTAGTTCCCAAGGAGCGGTAGAGAGTGAGATAAGAGAGGAAATGTAGTGAGGAGCCTCAGGATGAAAGCACTTGTAGGTTAGTAGGAAGTCTGAACTGAATGCAGAAATGGACAGGGAACCAGTGAAGTGACTTGAGAAGAAGGGTTATATTGAAAGTTTAATGGCAGAAAGGGTCTTGAAGATTTTGTTAGTATCTTAAGTAGTGAGGAGGTAGGAAGTGATACTGGCATTGCCAGGGCCAAGAGCACCTCACAGGTAGAGCAGACAGTTTGAAAGGATATCCTTGTCTCTCATCTTCTCCTCCATCCTCAACTAAGGGTCCAGCAGCAATAGCAGTAATAGTAGCAGTCCCCATCAAGGAAGTAGAGAGGAAGTCTCATAAAACCTCAGAGATGAGGAGGCATTTTAAAGTTTCTAGGGAACTGCAATATGCAGAATGCAATTATTGTAGGAAGGCAATTAGTAGAATGAAGCTGATGGACCATCTTACCAATTATGGCCAAAGAATATAAGAACAGAAGATATGTCATACTGGGTCTGACCAAAGATCCATTGAGTCCAATATCATGTTTCCAACAGTGGTGTTTGGCAGAACTGTCATGGAGCAAATTGTAGGCACCATCGATGGAGTGACATGGTGCATTGAGGAAATGATTGCCTTGGATGACCAGCCTTTAAACATGGAGTTTAAAGGCTGTGGCATCTCTTTGCTTCCAATTATCAAGTGCCCTGAAGGAAACTTTAGCATTTATTAATAAAAAAAATTGATACCATCTTTCTGATGTATCATGCAAGATGGTTTACAATAAATTGATAAAAGATAATTCATTAAAGAATAAAAATAATAAACCAAAATGAAATACATTTAAGATAAAATAAAATAAAAATAATAACACAAAACCTCTAATATTTCTTCCTTATATCACTCTTCTTCCTTCGTTTTTCACTTTGGAAATAAGTATTCTTTAAAAACTTCCTAAACTCCAATAAATTAATACCACCTCTAATCTTTTCTGTGTTTTTATTCCATGTCTCTGGTGCTTTGATATTGTTGTTGTTAAGTGATGTTGATTCGTGACGACCCTCTGGATAATTGTTCTAAACTGTGTTTTATCTTCAGTCAGGTGGCTCATTGTTGATAGAGTGGTATCCATAGCTGCTGTTACATAGTAACATAGTAACATAGTAAATGGCAGCAGATAAAGACCAGTATGGCCTATCTAGTCTGCCCAGTAAGATGGCAAGAGTAGGTGCATCTGCCGCTCCATGCAGGCCGTCCCTTCCCATGTCTTTGTTTAGGGGTGAACCTACCGTTCCATCTAGGACACCCCTATTTGTTGAGAAATTAGATAGTTAAGTTTATTTTGTTTTTATCCTGTTGCGTTAAAGGGATCCACTGTGCCTGTCCCATGCCATTTTGAATTCTGTCACTGTATTTGCCCCCACCACTTCCATCGGGAGGGCATTCCAAGCATCCACCACCCTTTCAGTGAAAAAGTATTTCCTGACATTACCTTTCAATTTACCCCCCTTGCAGCTTCATGTTATGCCCTCTAGTTTTACAGCTTCCCCGTCTTTGGAAGAGGTTTGTTTGTTCATTATTTCTCTTTAAGTATTTAAAGGTCTGAATCATATCTCCCCTATCCCTCCTCTCCTACAGAGTGTACATATTTAGGTCTTCAAGTCTCTTCTCATAAGGCTTCTGACACAGGCTCCAAATCATTATTTATTTATTGTATTGATCCATCTTTTTGCTGGCCTTCCTCTTTTGCATTGACCTTCAACCTTGCCAAGCATAATGTCTTTCTCTAATAATCTATCATCGCATGATGTATCCAAAATTTGAAGGTTGAAGTCTTGTCATCTGAGCTTCTAAAGAAAGCTAAGGTTTGATCTCCTCTAGTACTGACTGGTTTGTTCTTTGGGCAGTCCATTATATACATAGTATTCATTACCAGCACCATAATCAAAAGATTCCATTTTCTTCCTGTGTATCTTTTTCACTGTCCATCTTTCACATCCATATGATGTTATTGAAAATACCATGGCTCGAACAAGTCAAATCTTTGTATGGAGTGAGATCTCTGCTTTTGACAATCCTGTTTAGGTTCTTCATAGCCATTCTTCCAAGAGCAATGCGTTGTCGGATTTCTTGACTGCTTGTCATTTCTTTATTGATAGTTGATCCAAGTAGGTTAAAGTTGTTTGCTATTTCGATTTCTTCTCCATCAATGATGAACTTATTAATTTTGCCAGTCATCAGGATCTTTGTCTTCTAACACTAAGGTGCAAGCCCATTTTATGACTATGTTACTTGATCTTGAGAAGCAAATATTTCAGATCATCTTCGCTTTCAGCAAGTAATTTAGTATCATCAGCATAGTGAAGGTTGTTGATGAGTCTTCTACCAGTCTTCACACCTCTGTTGTCTTCATACAATCCTGCCTCTTTGATGATTTGTTCTGCATATAAATTAAACAAGTAAGAGGAAGCATGCAGACTTATCCTACCCCTTTGCTGATTTTAAACCATTCTATTTCTCCTTGTCTTGTTTGAACTTTTGCTTTTTATCAGTGTAAAGGTTGTGCAAGAGAACTATCAGATGTTCTGGTATACCCAGAGTTTCTCATGTTTTACAGTCAAGAGCCTTGCTGTAGACGATAAAACACATATAGATATCCTTTTGGTATTCTTTTGTCTTTTCAAGGATCCATCTCACATCCACAATGATGTCTCTCATCCCTCACCCTTTCCTGAACCCTGCTTGCGCTTCAGGCAGTACTTGTTCCAAGTATGGTTGTAGTCTCTGCTGAATAATCTTGAGTAGAATCTTGCTGGCATGTGGAATCAGAGCGATTGTGCGATAATTTCCATAGTCAGTTGGATCGCCTTTTTTTAGTATTGGTATAAACACAGATATTTTCCAGTCAGTTGGACATGATGTTGTCTTCCAAATTTCCAGGCAAAGCCTTGTAAGTAACAGATACATCCAATTGCTGTAATATTTCAATAGGAATTCCATCAATGCCCGGTGCTTTGTTCTTGGATAAGGCTTTCAATGCTGCTTTGACTTATTCCTTCATCACCAATGGTTCCTGATCATAAGGTACAGGCTGAAAAAGAGCAAGCCGCTCATGAATATAGCAAGCCACTCATGAATATGGCAAAATATAGCCCCATCATACCTTACTTCCCTGATTAATGTTCCATCTAATGAGAGAGTAAGAAGAGGATGCTCTCAAAATAACATAGTAGTTCACTCAGACTACCGTAAATCAAACCATTTCACAAGTAATAGGGCATTTTCATACTTTGCTCCTATACTCTGGAACTCCCTCCCTGAGATATTAAGAATCATCAAGGACCCCCAAATATTCTGTAAGAAAATTAAAATACACCTGTTTCTTGGACATTTTGGAAATTCAGTAGACCAAAATAGTACTGATCCAACCTAACTTTGATACATTCATATACTCCCTCTATGCAACCTCTCCTAACTGATACTGTCAGTACTATAGGAGATCTCATCTTTGTCTATCTTTTCTTTATCTTTTATTTACAGGTTTTGATATACCGCCCTTGCCGAGGCATCAGGGCGGTGTACAATAAAACAATACGTTGGCTACAAGGACGCAGAAAGGAAAAGAACACCAATGGAGGACAGGAAAGAAAAGAGAAGGAGAGGGAACAGAAAATAGTTGGGAGAGAGAGTGTTCCTAGATTAGTGATGACTGAGTGTAAGATGGGGGGGGGGGGGTTAGGTGAGGGGAGACCAGAGCCATCAGCGGGCGGGGGAAGGTCGAAAGCCTGGCAGAAAAGGTGCATTTTAAGGAGAGCTTTGAAGCGAGGAAAGGAGAGTTCGATGCAGAGGGAGTGAGGGAGCGAGTTCCATAAATCAGGACCAAGAAAGAAGAAGGCAGAGTGTCGGATAAGTTCAAGGTGGGCCTGGGAAGGAGAAGAAAGGAAGAGACGTTTGCCATGTGCAGAGAGGAGAAGATGAGGAGCAGGTTGGAGGTGAATAATGTCGGCCAGGTATTGTGGAGTGCTGGTGTAGAGGACCTTGTGAGTGATAGTGAGGAGTTTATAGATGAACCGGACTTTGATTGGAAGCCAATGAAGAGAAAAGAGATAGGGAGTGATATGAGCGGTAACAGGGGAATAAGTGATGAGACGGGTAGCAGTGTTCTGAACTAGCTGGAGATGACGTAGCTGGTGACAGGGGAGACCTGCAAAGATAGAGTTGCAATAGTCCTAACGAGTGATCATGAGGGACATGACAAGAGTGGTGATGGCAGAAGAAGAAAGGAAAGGGCGAATGGATCTGATTCGACGGAGATGCAGGAAGCAGGAGCGCACCACAGAGGAGATGTGTTGGTGGAAAGAAAGAGAGGAGTCTAACGTAACACCCAAATACTGAAGGGAAGAGACCAGAGGGATAGGATGGGCAGACATGGTAGGGGACAGGTCAGGAGGAGGGTTATGAAAGGAAAGCCAAATGGCTGAGGACTTGGATGGGTTGACATGCAAGAAATTTTGTCTGAACCAGGAAGCAATGAGGTCAAGGCAGTTGTTAAGTGGGGCAAAATCAAGCGCTGAGAGGGAGACATGGTAGACCAGCAGAATATCATCAGCATAGATATAGGCAGAAATACCGATTTGCTGGATGAGCAGAGCGAGAGGAGCAAGAAAAACGTTAAAGAAAAGGGGAGCAAGGATAGAGCCCTGGGGGACCCCACATTGTAACAGGAAGGATGGGGAGACATCGGGGCCCATGTGAACAGCGAAGGAACGAGAAGAAAGGAAAGACCAAAACCACCGCAAGACTGTACCGTAGACACCCAGGTCGGACAGGCGTGAGGGAAGGGTGCGGTGATCAACAACATCAAAAGCAGTGGAGAGGTCCAGTGACACAACAAGGGAAAGGTCACCTCGACTGTGAGAGCAGTGAATCTCGGAGAGAAGTTCCAGAAGAATAGTCTCAGTACTGTGGCCAGCACTAAATTCTGATTGGCGGGGTGAAGGGAAAATGTGGTATCGAGGTGGGCAGAGAGCTGGGAGAAAACCAGTTTCTCGGGAACCTTGGAAAGGAATGAAAGACTGGCAACTGGTTGCCAGTTACCAGGGACAGCTGGGTTTAGGGTAGATTTTTTAAGGAGGGGCCGAACAATGGCATGTTTCTACCTAGTGGGAAAGCATCCAGTAGCAAGGCTAGAATTCAGGATGGTAAGAGCATATGGGATAAAGTGAAGTGACGAGTTAAAAAGCCAGGAAGAAGGAAATGGATCGAGAGGACAGGTGGTTTGATGAGAGGAAGAGATAGCCTTAATAAGCTCAGCAGAGGCAACGGGACTAAAGGTGCCCCAGGTATGGGGGAAGGTGTTAGAAATGGGCAGAGAATCAAGGAAGGGGAAAGCAGGGGGGTAGGAGGGGGGAAAGAGGCAAGGGGCAGGTCGGGAAGGACGAACGGAGAGAAGAGACCTTGTCAGAAAAGAAAGAGGCGAGCGTGGTTGAGCTGGGAGCTAGAGTGAGAGAAGAGGAAGAGAGCGAAGTAGAGGAAGAAGAGAGGGACTTAAGAACTTGAAATAGTCGCCTGGAAGAATTAGAGGATGAGGTAATGAGATGTGATTACTAATTTTTCTTAGCAGAAGTGATCATAGAGCGATAATGGTGATGAGCCTGACGAAACGCAGAGGTAGAGGAAGGGGAGGGCTTCTTCCTCCACTGATGCTCAGCACGACGGAGATGTGTGCGGAGTAGATAAAGACCGGGATGGTACCAGGGGTGGTGAGAGGAAGGACAAAGCGTGACAGGACGGAGTGGGGCAAGAGTATCTAGCATGGTGGAAAAAGCGGTGGTCCAGGAATATACCTGCTGGTCTACCGTGAGGGAGGCAAAGTCAGGAGGAAGAAGGGAGTCAGCCGGGGGGAAACAATTGAGGGTACGTCGGGTGAGGTGATGCCCGAGAGTCTGCAAGGGGGTGTTTTTAATGGCAAGTGAAGGGGACTCTGGGGAAGGAAGAGAGAAAGAAAACAGTAGGCAATAGTGATCAGACCCAGGGAGAGGAAGTGTTTGGATGTCAGAAGGCAGAAAAAGAGAAGAGGTACTGGTAAGAACAAGGTCCAAGATGTGGCCAGATACGTGGGTTGGACAGGTCACATGTTGGGTAAAGGAGAGATCATGAAAGAGGGAGGCCTTGGCCTTGTCACGGGGCCTGGATGGGGAACTGAGGTGAGCATTGAAGTCGCCCAGCATGACTAGATGGGGTGATATAAGGGTAGCATCTGATAGAGAAAGGAGCAGGGAGTCCCAGAGATCTGTACGGAGTGAAGGAGGGGCATAGAGAAGAAGGAAGTACAAGGGGGTAGTAGATCCAAAGTGAAGAGAAAGAGATTCAAGATAGTGAGGGGGAGGAGTGACCAGCGAGAAAGGAAGAGAGGATTTATAAATGAAAGCTACACCTCCGCCCATCCGGCGGAGGCGGGATGTGTGTAGAGCCGAGTAGCCCGGAGGGAGACAATGGTGGAGCAAAGCATCGTCCCCCTCGTGGAGCCAGGATTCGGTAATAAAAAGAGCATCAAGGGAGTGATGAGTAATAAGATCATGAACTAAGTGAGTCTTTGCACGTAGAGAACGACAGTTAAGAAGAGCAAGTGAAAGTGTCAGCCAGAGCGTGGGTGAAGAGAGCAGGGGAGAAGAGCTTGGGGGCGGTTGGCAGGAATGACATGGGAGAAGGTTGAGCAGGTTATGGGCGACGGGCCCTGTGGGAGCAGAAACAGACGTGAGTGGACGGTGTCCCTAGAAAACGGGGATAGCAGACATGCTGGGGATAGGATGAATGCCAGCAAGTCGAGTGGGAGGGCAGGGTAGAGAGAAGGAAGAACCGAACATGGACAACAAACTTACTGCTAAGAAAGTGAAGAGAGCGGACAGCCAATGCAGACCACGAAAGTGATGGCACTGGGCGCCCCTGTCGTCACCCCAAGGAGCTCGCCCAAGGAGCACGAACTGCTCCTTGGGCACGCTCCTTCGGCACGTGCCCATGGCGCACGCCGCCGCAGCACGAAATGCCGCCGCGGTGATCTTTAAGTCTGAGGGAGTACCTCGTCCGCGTCACTTCCAGGAGTGAGGAGGTGGTACTTTGCACTTGATGGGCAGGCGGAGGCACCTGGACGTCGATGCGGATACATGATGAAAGCAAAACACTGTAAATAATTCACAAACAATTCATTGTAACATCTATGGGTTTTTTTTTTACTTCTTTATTTATATTTTCAGACAAATACAACAAAACCAAAAATACAATTAAAATAATACTTCTCTTTAACATAAAAACAAAAAAAAAGACTTTGAATAGCCTTCCCCAAACTTAACCCACCCAACATCGTGTGATCATCAAAGGCTACATATAAAAAAACAAGAGGCCTGAAGATGCCTACAAGGGCTATGGCACATCAAGTAACCCTCCACTAGATAGGAAACAAAATGGTTTGACTAGTGACCCCTTAATTTACATCATAACGTGCTTTGTAGATGTAGTTATACAGTGGTTTCCATTTGAGAAAAGTGGAAGGCATAAGGGTTACACCATAACGTGGCATTTGTTCATATTTGCAGCATAAATACAGGCAATTCCACCATTCGTGCCAACTAAGCTCTGCAGTATGTTTCCAATTAGAAATAACGAGATGTAGGGCCATTCCCATCATGAAATCAAATAAAAATGTACAATCCCTTTGTAACGACGAGATGCCAATTGCTGACTGAAAAACAACCACAGACCAGGAGAGAGTAGCCCTGAATCCCAACACCTCTTGGATGGGGTTTCAAATCGAAACCCAATAAGACTGAATGTTAGGGCAGTCATATATTACATGTCTCAAAGTGCCAACATCATTCTGACAAGACCAGCACTAATTCCCATCTGCCTTATCCCACTTAGCCACCTTTACCGGAGTGAAGTGTGCTCTGTGTGCAAAAAAGTATAAAGCTTGTGAAATAGAGGCAGACTGGGATACTCTATTTGTCTTGCTCCAGAAATTCACCCATGCTTCCGAAGAAGGAGCTTCCCCAGTGTCGCGTTCCCAAATTCGTTGAACACTAATGGCCTGTGGCATCATTTTATAGTAATAAGAAGCCACCCCAGAGGCCGAATGGGCTAAACCTATGATATTCAGCAGCCCCCACTCTTCAAGCAAAGACTTAATATCAATAGAGGATTTCTCTATGCAATGTCTCAGCTGGATCCACTGGAAGTATAGGGATTTAGGCAAATCAAACTCACGTTGTAAGGAAGCAAAAGATTTCCACTTGCCATCCGATATCAGTTGGCCAAAAGCCAAATGCCCCTACTGAACCATTGTTGCCATGCAAATGAACCTGATGAATTATTAAAAAAGGACTGTGCCAGATGGGGATTAGTTTTGCTAGGCATTCTTCCTTAGGAATAGCCTTTGCTAATTGTTGAAAAGCCCTTTGAGTGTCAGCTATTATCCTGTGAGACTTAATCTCTCTTCCAGGTCAAGCCATACTGGGTGTTTCCCTATGGCCCCCTCCACCCAGCTTGAACCTTGTTTTAGCAAAAAAAGCACAATGATAGGCCTGAATGTCAGGAAAATTCACATCCCCTCTTCTTTTTTTTAGCTTTAAGTTTCCTAAGAGCAATTCTAGGTGGTTTGTTTTTCCATAGAAATTGGACAAGAATTCTTCCAATTTGACGATAAATGTTACTAGTAAGAAAGACTGGTAACATTTCTAACACATAGTTCACTTTAGGAGTGATAGTCATTTTTATAGCTTCAAGATGACCCCACCAAGAGAGATAGACCGGCGACCAATTTGCTGTTATATTACGAATCGTAGAGAGGATCTCCCCTTCATTGTACTGTAAAGTTTGAATGAGTGGGTAACAATAGTGAACTCCCAAATATTTCACCATCCTAGGCTCCCACGCAAAAGGAAAATCCTCCAAATCTGCCCTACACACTCTTGAGTTTAAGGGGAACGCAACAGATTTTGACCAATTAATTTTATAACCTGACAATCCTGAGTACTTATTTATTAACTCTAGAATAGCCGGGATAGAGCTGGGCATGGTGAATAGCAGTAGATCATCAGCATACGCAGATAATTTAATTTCCATGTCAGCTATGGATACACCTTGAACCGCGGGGCTTTGTCTTAATAATAGGGCCAAAGGTTCCAAGGCCAGATTGAAAAGGATGGGAGAAAGAAGGACAACCCTGATGGGTACCACGCCCTAAAAGAAAGTCTCTAGATTGAGTCGCATTCACAGAGATTTTAGCACTTGGTCTCACGTACATAAGTTTGACTAGTTTAAAGAAACCCTCACCAAACCCAAACCATTTCAGAACAGCAAACAAGGCCACTCCAGCCGATCAAATGCTTTCTCTGTGTCTAATGATAATCCCACAAGTGGGCCTTCTGTTTCATCCACGCCTTCCAGTACGTGACAAAGCACTCTAGCATTGTCGGCTGTGGAGCGTCCCTCTGTGAAGCCACACTGGTCCAGATGAATCAAAGAAGGGATCAATTTGGAGAGATGACCAGCTAAGATGTCCGCAAAAATTTTATAATCTGCATTTAGCAACGAAATTGGGTGGTAATTACTAACCAACTGAGGATCTCTCCCAGGCTTTTCAAGCACAACAATGTTTACAAACGCTCCATTTTCCAAAAGAAGTCTATAGTATTGCCCCATTTTCCAAAAGAAGTCTATAGTATTGTTGAAGATATGGGCCAAGAGTTTTGGAAAAGGTTTTATAAAATTCAACCGGAAGGCCGTCAGGTCAGTAGCCTTGCCCACCTGCATAGAGTCAACAGCCTGGATGATTTCTATGACTGTAAACTGCTTATCTAGTCCTGCAGCTATTTCTTGATCTAACACCTGCCTCTGTATATTGGCCGGTAAACTATCAAATTCCTTCTCAGAGAAATCTATCTCTGGGGAATATAATTGGGCATAAAATTGACAAAAGGTCTCTGCTCAGAGTCTTTGACAATCAATTGTTGCACCTGAGGGTCTCTCAGAGCAGCAATGCGAGAAGCTTCCTTGCGAATTAGCTAGTAACCGTCCAGCTCTGTTACCTTCCAAATAGTACCACCCTTTCTGCCCTTGAATATTCTGTGAAGCCTCAGTAGTCAAAATCGAGTTATATGTAAATCTAAGGCGCTGTAACCTTATCAGAATGTTAGGATCAGTTTTCTGGCCTAAGATGCGTTCTCCCGCTTCAATCTGCTGGTCTAATGCACCAAGTTCTGCTTTACGCTGCTTGGCCTGCCGTATGGCAAAACTGGCAATGGTGGCCCACATATTAGCTGTGAAGCCTTACCACCACGCCCACCTGAGGTATTCTGAGGCACATTAAACTGAAAATACCCCTCTATAGCCAACAGGATGGTCTCACGGAACTCCTAGCTGTCAATACGGGATCTATCAAAGTTCCACCGTGAGTGTGATTGGCAGCTCGTTGAGTCAAATAGGGTGAATGAGATTGCGGAGAGATCAGAGATATGAGCCGCATGGATATTGGACTCATTTATTCTAGAACAGAGTCCTTTGGAAACTAGGAAAAGGTCTATGCGTGATACCAAATTATGAGGGGGAGAGAAGAAAGTATATTCTTTATCCGTAGGGTGCTGCAACCGCCATTTATCTATCAGGCCCAATTCTTGCTTTAGAGAAAAAAGAACAGGGTGAGCCTTGGGAACCTTAATGGTTCTCACTGGACTCCTATCTACCAAGGGATCTAGTATGAGGTTGAAGTCTCCCCCACAACAGTCGGATATCTGGACACCTCCTGCGCCAAGGCCTCAATGGAGCAAAAGAAGGTAGGGCAATCTATATTAAATATAGAAACATAGATAAATGATGACAGAAAAAGACCACATGGCCTATCACTTCTGTCCTTCCATATCAACCACTACAGCAGTCCCCTTTTTTCCTTTAGAGATCCTCTGTGTTTGTCCCATGCTTTTTTGAATTCAGATACTGTCCTCATCTCTACCACTTCCACTGGGAGACTATTCCTTGGATCCACCACTCTTTCTGTAAAGAAATATTTCTGCATATCACTCCTGAATCTGTCCCCTTTCACCCTCATCGCACGTCCCCTCATAGCAGTACTTGCTTTCAATTGAAAGAGGCTCTCCCCCTGTGCATTTATGCCACGGAGGTATTTAAATGTCTTAATCATATCACCTCTATCCCGCCTTTCCTCTAAGGTGTACATATTAAGATCCTTAAGTCTATCCTCATATGCTTTATAATGAAGACCACTAACCATTTTAGTAGCCACCCTCTGTACTGACTCCATCCTGTTTATATCCTTTTGAAGGTGCGGTCTCCAGAACTGCGCACAATACTCCAAATGAGGCTGCACCAAAGACTTATACAGAGGCACTATCACCTCCTTTTTTCTGCTAGTCATTCCTCTCCGCATGCACCCAAGCATCCTTCTAGCTTTTGCTGTCGCCTTTTCTACCTGTTTAGCTACTTTAAGATCATCAGGCACAACCACGCCTAGGTCCCACTCATCTTTAGTGGACAAAAATACTTCACCCCCTATACTATATTGCTCCCTTGGACTGCTGCAGCCCAAATGAATGACCTTGCATTTTTTAACATTAAATCCCATCTACCAAATTCTAGACAATTCTTCAAGCTTAGCTAAATCTTTCCTCATGTTACCTACACCTTCCTGGGTGTCTACTCTATTGCAGATTTTTGTATCATTCGCAAAGAGGCAAGCCTTACCCGACAACCCTTCCGCTATATCACTAACAAAGATGTTAAAAAGAATCGGACCAAGGACAGATCCCTGGGGCACACCACTGGTAACTTAGGAATATTAGAAGCAGTGGCAGTGGCAGGATCGAGTGTCCGTGGGGCCACCCCTGCCCGGCAGAACCCTCCCTCTCTGCATCCGTTCCCTCTCGTGCTGGCTTTCAGATCCGCGAAGGGAGGCATTTCCTGTTTCCCATCAACACCAGGCCCCGGCAGGCTTAACAGAGCCATGAAAGGGAAACTCTCTTTTCGCGGATCTGAAAGCCAGTGCGAGAGGGAATGAATGCAGGTAGGGAGGGCTCTGCTGGGCGGGGGGGGGGGGGGGCCCGCGGACACTCAATCCTGCTGCTTAATGGATGGGCCGGACCTGGCAGCGAGGAGAAGATTGAGGTGGGGAGATAGGGAGATAAAGGGAGGTATTAGACATGGTACGGGGCATAGGGAGAAGCAAGGAGGGGAGATGGAGTGGAGATGTTGGCCAGAGGGTTATAGGAAGACTATGGGACAATTATAGACTTGGGGAGGGGGGCAGAGGGAGAGAAAGGGGAGATGCTAGACCTGGGGTAATAAGGGGAGAAGGAAATGAAGGACATGGGGGTAATGGAAAGAGAGAGGGGAGAAGATGGACGTGGGGTAAATAGGTTGAGAAAAAAATTTATTTATTTTTCTTTATTTAATGGGGATTTTTATACCGCTTTATCATACAATCAAAGCGGTTTACATAGAACTCAACATATTACAGAGAATACATTGTATAATTTAGGTAAGGGTGGCATATGAGAGTTGCCCGGAGGCAGAACTTATATACATATACAGCGTGTCCCAGCAGACATCCACCCTCCATCCTCACCGGCGAAGCTTCCCCGATTGGGGTAGAGCACCTGAGCAGGAAGCTGCTTCCCGCTCAGAAGCTCCTGCCCAATCAGGGCAGTGGGAGGCAGCATAAAGAGCAGCTCCACCGTCAGGAAGGCAGCCAGCAGCCAGCAGATGTCCACTCTCCATCCTCACCGGCGAAGCTCTCCCAATTGGGCTAGAGTGCATGAGCAGGAAGCCGCTTGCCGCTCAGAAGCTCCTGCTCAATGGGGGCAGTGGGAGGCAGCATAAAGAGCAGCTCCACCGTCGGGCGCGTCCATGCCTGGTGGGCCCACGCCTGCGGGCCTCGCCAGAGGGCCCTTTGGCATGGCTCTTAGGCGGAGCACGAGGGCGGAAGCCCTAAGACCATCAAAAGCGACAGCCCCTGCCAACAAGACAGCGACCGCACAAGAACAGAACAACTAGAACAGGAAGAAAAACACCTGAAGGACAACAACCAAATGAACTGGCAAGGTAACCCCATCATGGCTGCAACACCTTACCTGCCCATAGTTCTACTTCTGACTCAACTCCTACAATACCATACCCCCATCATCTACAGCCCTATGAACACCCGTTGGCTTCAACCTACACAGCACACACCCTACCCTTACTACCACTACCACTATACCACTCAAATCACCCCACACTTTGATTTTGCAAATATAATCCTTAATGGCATCTCAAAGCAAAATATTAAAAAGATACAACTAACTCAGAACATAGCAGCAAGGATAATAATGAATATAAGCTCAATAGAACATATCACACCGATCCTGGCTGAACTTCATTGGCTTCCTATTTACAGCAGAATAAAATACAAGATTCTTCTAACCACATTTAAACTAATAAATAACTTAGCACCATCTGTACTCAATACACTCATCAATGTAGAAATAGATAAACGATCACAAAGGAGTAGAAACACAAACACCATAGCAGTACCAAAAGATTACACAAAAGCTAGAAAACAAACCAACAAGAGGGCCTTCTCACATTCAGCACCTATCCTCTGGAATAATCTTCCTGACAACATTCGCCTACTGTCGGACATAAAGGAATTTAGAAAAAAATTGAAAACCCATTTATTCTCTTTACACTACAACAAAGGAGCAGAATCTAATCAAACTACACAAAGAGACACAGGTTAACAACCATACTACAATAATTTATAAATATGTGATTCGTCACTCTTAAAATAATTTATGCAACCACAGGTGATCTATGATATTATTTGTAAATACCCACAATGTAAATAGGTTCTAATAGTTTACTGTTCTAACTTTGTATTGTTACCTGTAAATAGTTCCAACTGTTCTATGTAAAATGACTTGGTATGATATTTCCCATACCATATAACTTACTGTTCATTGTAAACCGCACTTGATACTTGGGAAAGAGCAGTATAGAAATAATTGTTAAATAAATAAATAAATAACAAGCCCAAACAGAGTGGACGAAGAAAATCTAATCCCAGCACCCACACACTCACTCACAGTGCCCCAGGATCACCCAACGGGCCACCGACCATCTAAATAGAGCTCATCAATGCCAGATCAATAAGAAACAAGATCAATACTTTGGCAGACCACATAGAAGCTCAGCAACCAGACATTCTCTGCATCACTGAAACCTGGCTCACACCCACCGACAACGTGCTCCTCCAACTCACGCTGCTTACAACTGCCCACGCACACACAGAAGAGGAGGAGGAGTCTTGGTCATCGCAAGGAACAACCTAAGGCTCAGGTCCCAGTCATCCTCATCCACAAGTCAATGCAACACTATTGTCGTAGAGAACAGAAAGCTTGCCCTGTGTCTCACCTATAGAGCTCCACACGCACCCCCGGACAAACTTTCGACAATTCTAGAATCAGTCTGTGCAGTCAACAACCTCCACAAACCCTTGCTGGTGCTGGGAGACTTCAACCTTACATCTTCCACAACCAAAGATGCAGAAGCCTTTCTGTCAGCCATGGACTCCCTCCAATTCACCCAGATCATCAGCGCTCCCACGCACAGGCTCGAATCTTCCCCCGACCTCATCTTTGCCCCAAACAACCTAATAGAAAGAAACAGCATCACAAAACCCGCAATCACACCTGTGCCCTGGTCAGACCATCACATAATAATAATCAAGCTACAAAGAACAAACCTCAACAACCAGCAAGACAAGGCCTCCACCACAAGGAGATTCAAAAACTTTGACAAAAACCAATTCCTTCGGAACATTACACCCCACCTAAACACAAGCTCCGATGAC
The DNA here is from genome assembly GCA_033557465.1 of Ichthyophis bannanicus. Taxonomy (NCBI): domain Eukaryota; kingdom Metazoa; phylum Chordata; class Amphibia; order Gymnophiona; family Ichthyophiidae; genus Ichthyophis; species Ichthyophis bannanicus. The sequence goes on along the minus strand of CM066032.1, from coordinate 1,741,103,921 downwards.
CTAAACAAACTAATCACCAACTGGAACAACACCATCATGTATGCCGCCAAACCAACCATCCCCAGAACACACAAACCACACTGCGCTAAATCCAGCTCCACCCCATGGTACTCCAAGGAGATCCGAAAAGCAAAGAAAGCCCTAAGATGATTAGAACGACGCTGGAGACACACCAAATCAGCCACATCACAGGACATATACCAGGCAAAACAAAAGGAATACAAAAACCACATCAACCAACAGAAGAAAGAATACCACACAAACCTAATTCTAAAATCTGCCAACAAACCCAGAGAACTTTTTGAAATAGTAAAAACACTCACCGAAGAACCCAACACCAAGAAAACCAAGCTAATAGAACCACAGATCTTCACAGACTACTTCCAGATCAAATTCACCGCCACACCCAAGATCACCGTAAAAAACAACAAACCACCCCCATCTAACAGAATCTGGGACAGCTTCAGCATCCTGTCAACAAAACAGATATCGAACATCATCACCTCGCCCCCACAGATACATGCCCAGTGACCTGCATCAAAACTGTAAAAGAAGATCTGATCCACATCCTCCACAAAATGGTGCACAGCTCCCTTACCACAGGAATCATGCCTAGCTCCCTAAAGCTAGCGACAATACGCCCAATCCCTAAAAATCACCCCTAAGCAAAACAAACCCAGCTGCCTACAGACCCATCTCAAGCCACCCCCTTCTAGCAAAGATCATCTAAAAAGTGGTTCAACACCAACTCCAAGATCACATCGACAGCCATGACCCTCTAGACCCTAATCAACACGGCTTCCGTCCAAACCACGGTGTCAAAACCTTACCGATACACCTCTTCGACAACCTGATTCAAGTTATAGACAATGCCAAGAAAGGAGTCATCATGATTTTTATAGACATCTCCTCAGCTTTCGACACGATTTACCACACAACACTTCAATCAAGACTAAAGGACATTGGCCTACACGGCACTACCTTGAGATCGTTCACCTCTTACCTCACTAACAGGCACCTCCAAATCAAATGCGGCTCAGCTACCTCCTGACCGCTGAAAGCAACCCAGGGTGTTCCGCAAGACTCATCCCTTTTGGCTGTGCTGTTCAACCTGTACATACAACCTATCTGCTCAATCATACAGCACCACAAGATAAAATATACTATCTACCCAGATGACATCATGATATACACATCCATCAACCTGGACAACCCAGACTACTCCAGCATAGCCAATTGCCTACAACAGATGACAAGCTGGTTTATTGACAACAACCTGGCAATAAACTACAATAAAACAGAAGCATTTCTCATCACCAGAAACTCCACCTTCACGCCACACCCTCCATCAAGATAAATGACATCACAATACCAATAAAACCGGAAGTAAAATACCTCGGAGTCACGCTCGACAAAAACCTAATCCTACAGTCACACATTGCCAAAACCACAAGGAACGCATACCTCAAAATGAGAACCATCAAACCTAACCTCTCCCATGACCACTTTTGCGCAGCCTGTCAAGCGCTAATCACCCCCTCGCTAGAACTACTGCAACCCCATTTACCTCGGACTATAAAAACAAGCACTCTGACCATTACAAATAGCACAGAATACTTCCGCTCACATAATAATGGGCTCCTCAAGGCAAGACCACATTACCCCAATTCTCTACAACCTCCACTGGCTCCCAATCAGCTCCCGCATCTGATACAAGGTAATACTAAACATATTCAAAATAAAACAGAACCTCTCAGCGAACAGTCACAACCCCTCATCAAAGCTGACCAAGGCACCAGACCCAGGAGAAGAGGAACCTTAAACACCATCATCACCCCCAGAGCATATGCCAAAACCAGACAAGAAACCTTGGGTAGAGCACTATCCCTGGCTGCGCCCATGCTATGGAACTCACTCCCTGATGTCCTAAGAGTAACTGTAGACCTTAAGGACTTCATGAAGATACTCAAAACTACCCTCTTCAAAGAATACTACAAAGACTACACATAACCCAGCCACACATCCGACTCCCCCCTGCCTATATCCCCATCTCTCCCCCCCATGTTTGTAAATAATCCTGTATATATCGCACTGTACTTAGTGCACACTGTATCTAGCTCACTATGTAATGAACCACACACTACACACACACACTGTTGTACTCACTGCATGCCTTCACCCACCTCAATGCCACCTGATTTGTGTGACGTATAAAACTGCTTTGATTTCAAGATAAAGCAGTATATTAAATCTGTCTAAATAAATACATAAATAAATAAACTTTGAAACTGGACGATGGGGGGGGAGCAGGAGGACAAATGCAGGACAACTGGGGGGGGGAGCAAGAAGACAAATTCTGAACATGGGGCAAGCAGGACGACATGCTGGACACGGGGGAGGGAGCAGGTAGATAAATACTGGACAAGGGGGAAGAAGGAGGACAAATGCTGAACACAGGGGGGGAGCACGATGACAAATGCAGGACAACAGGATGAGGGAAGAAGGAAGACAAATGATGGACATGGGGGAAGCAGAGGACAAATACTGGACATGGGAAAGCAGGAAGACAAATGCTGGACATGGGAGGAAGCAGGAAGACAAATGTTGGACAACAGAGGGAAAAGCAAGAAGACAAATGCTGGACAATGGGGGAGGAATCAGGAAGACAAATGATGGATAAGGGGAGGGGAGAGCAGGAGGACAAATGCTGGACCAGGGCTGGTGCTACCCAGTAAGCTGATTAAGTGTGGCAAGTGGATGCCGACATCAGAAGGCAGTATTGCTAGCTACCCATCTGCCCCCACTCCCCATTCAGGATGGCCTGTGGAATGCCAGTGGCCTACTGGAGAGCCTGCCTGCAAGAAACACTGCTCCCACAGGCAGAAGGCTGTGAGGAGATGCAATCGCTACTCACAGCCTTCTGCTCGTAGGAGCAGTGTGTCCCGCGGGCGGACTCTCCACTAGGCCACCGGTGCTCTGAAGGTCATCCTGAATGGGGAGTGGTTGCGGGCAGCCAGCAACAGCACTCTACCAATGTCAGCTCCCATTGGCAGGTTTTCTCTGGGCTACAGTCGCAGCTTGCACAGCCCCTGCCTACAGGACATGCTCCTCCCACAGGCAGAAAGGTATGAGAGGCAGCGATCGTGGCCCAGAGAAGCAGAGTCTGCTCACAGGAGCAGCATGTCCTGCGGTCAGGAACTGTGCAAGACCAATTATGCTCTGCCTCTCTGGGCTGGGATCACGGCTTGTACAACTCCTGCCTGTGGGGTATGCTGCTCTGCAGGCAGGCTTTGCCGCTTCTACATACAAGGGGTGGACATGGGGGGCATTGGGAAGGGGGAGTGAACATGAGGGAGCATTGGGAGGTGGATGGGAATGGGCACAGGGAGTCAGAAGGGAGATGCTGGATGTGGGGGGGGGGGGAATAGGGAGGCAGCGGGGAGAAGATTGATTTGGGGAGATAGGGAGATAAAGGGAGATATTAGACATAGTAAGGGGCATGGAGAGAAGCAAGGAGGGGAGATAGAGTGAAGATGTTGGCCAGAGGGTTATAGGAAGACTATGGGACAATTATGGATTTGGAGAGGGGGGCAGAGGGAGAGAGAGGGGAGATGCTAGACCTGGGGTAATAAGGGGAGAAGGAAATGAAGGACATGGGGGTAATAGAAAGAGAGAGGGGAGAAGATGGACATGGGGTAAATAGGTTGAGAAAAAAATTTATTTATTTTTCTTTATTTAATGGGATTTTTATACCGCTTTATTTATTTTATTTTTATTTATTTACATTCTGTTATATACCGCGCTATTCTGCATCAGTGCGGTTTACATTGAGCAAACTGAAATTACATTGAACAGGGCATTATAACTTGGAGATAACTATTTTATAGGGAACATGGGCTATGGAAGGTTAAGTGGCTTTATCATACAATCAAAGCAGTTTACATAGAACTCAACATATTACAGAGAACACATTGTATAATTTAGGTAAGGGTAGCATGCGAGAGGTGCCCAGAGGCAGAACTTATATACATAGCAACATAAACAGGGATATCTCTGGATTTGAGAGTAAGATGGGAGGGTTAGTTATTGTCTTTGAAGTGGTCGGTGAAGAGAAACGTCTTGAGAAGTTTTTTGATCTTTAAGTCTTTTGTTGTTCTAATGCTTTCAGGCAGGGTGTTCCAGATCACGGGAGCCAGCTAAGGAGAGGGCTGTCTTTGTGGTGGACTTCTTCGTTTTAGTATAAGAGCTGGGGATTGGTATGGTGTCTCTTGTGTTCTGCCTCTTAGTTTGTACATATGAGTTCATGAAGAGCTCCTGCTGACAGGTTGTTTCTTACCTTGAAGATCGTCAGAGACATTTTGTATTTAGCACTTGAGTATATTGGAAGCCAATGTAGCTGATATAGTAGAGGAGTTATGTGATCACGCTTGGGTGATCCTGAGATTATTCGGGCTGCAGTGTTCTGAGCCAACTGCAATGGTTGGATAGTTTGTGCTGGTAGGCCATGAAAGAGAGAGTTACAATAATCCAGTACGGGGGTTATGAGCGTTTGACAGACTGTCCGAAAATGATCTTCACTGAAGAGTGGTTTTAGTCTTCTGAAGATAGCAAGTTTTTGGAATGCATTCTTGAAGGATTTGTTAATATGGGCTTGTAGGTTTAAGTAGTGGTCAATGATAATTCCTAAGTAGTGTACTTCCTCCTTTACTGTGATTAATGTATCCTCAATGGCTATTGAAGAAAGGGGATAGAATGATGGGTCCCGTGTTATGTGAGTATGGAGAGATGCTGGGCATGGGAGTAATAGGGAGGGTATGGAATGGTATGGAGATGGGCTAGATGCTGGTTGCAGGGGAATAGGAAGGGAGAGGGCAGACATGGAAGGAAAGAGAGAGTAGAGGTACTGGATGGAGGGAAAGAGAGCTAGAGAGAGACACACACACACTGGATGGGGGAGGGGGGGTGTTTGAGCGATATTAGACATGGAGAGGGAGAGGGAGTGAGCAAAAGACTGGGGAATAATGGACCAGGAAAGAAGAGCTGGGGAATGGAAGGACGGGGGTGAAGGTTGAAAAGCGGTAGGTAGATGGTATAAAAAAGAGGGAGATTGAGAACTGGATAGTAAGGAGTAGTGAAATCTGTGTGGACAGAGAGAGAGAGAGAGAGAGAGAGAGAAATACATGGAAAAAAGCCAAAATGAAAAAAATCAATATCCAAGATCAACGCCATACCTAGCCCTATGTGAACGGTGAAGTCCACAAGGTGCAAAAAAATAAGTGTGTTTGGGGTTGCCGACCTTAGCTCCCCCCTCCCACTGCCTGCCTTTGCACCATTGCTGTCACTGCCACTGCTCCTTTTCATGTTCCCTTTGCAGTGGCAGCAGCAGCAGAGTGGACTTCAAATTTAAAAACAAAACAAAACAGGTCTTTCTGACTCTGCACGTGCATGCTGGCCTGATCCCTCCCTCCTCTGATGTATGCTCACATGTGAGGAGGGAGGGACCAGCCCAATCCTTCAAATATGGGTCTTTACAACTCCTCACTTGAATGGCTGGTCTGGTCCCTCCCTCCTCTGATGTCCTTATGCAAGCGAGGAGTACCTGAGGCAACAGAGAGTTAAGTGACTTGCCCAAAGCCACAAGGAGCACCTGTGGGACTAGAAACCTCAGTCCCTCCAGCCCAGAATTGCTGTCCTCCAGGCCCTCTGGCTTGAGGCAACTTTCCCCACCCACTAGGACACTCCTGTTAAGACAGAGTTTGTACGAAGGGATTTGTACTGTAGTAATTTGACTTGTTCAGCTTTTCAAATAGGTGTATGGATGTTCTAAGGCCTGCTGCAGTATTTGTAGTATTGCTTTTTTCTGGGTAGGCCCCTTGTTGTATGAGTTTTGGAAGTTTATACTAGTATGGTATGGTAGATTTGGCCTTGTAGATCTTTGGTGACTTTTGTAGGGTTTTATATTAGCTCATAATATGCCTATGTACTGGAAATATTTATGTTTTTGTTAGTGAAATTACCAGAATCAGATTCTTTTTTAATATATTGAGTTCTGTGGATGAATGTCCTATTGCCCTTCTCTTCTATTGCTAACTCCAGACTTCACTCCTTTCACCTTGTTGCTCCTTATGCCTGGAACAAACTACCTGAGTCTGTACATCAGGCCCTTTCTCTGGCCCTTTTCAAATCCAGGCTGAAAACTCATCTCTTCCCTGCCGCTTTTGGATCTTGACTCACCTGGTCTCCTTTGTGTTTCCATACCATTCCCTCTAGATGCATCCCATGTCTACAGCTGCTGTGTCGTCTATCTTGACTAGATTGTAAGCTCTGATGAACAGGGATCGTCTTTTACATGTGTCTGTGCAGTGCTGCGTGTATCTTGTAGCTCAGTAGTAGTACTTCTGCTCTGCACTCATTGTCGAGGGAGAGGTTTCTGTGGATGTAGAATATATATTAAAAAAGAAAACGCAAGAATCATAACACAGTTTATAACAAAATAAAATGAATTTGTTATTATAATCTGCTCTGTGGTTCTCATTTTTTCTTTTAGTTCCTTGGTGTGCTGGGATCATAAAGTCCCTCCTGTTTTTCAGAGGGTGGGAAGTCCTGTATAGGGGCCACTGAACCTTTCTTGTTTTTGTGAAGGTGGAAAATGCTGTGTTGGTGCACCAAGTTGCTCTTGTTTTTGTGGAAGTGGGAGGTGCTGCATGGGTATTGTTGAGCCTCTCTTGCATGGCATATTTAGCAGCATGTTTCCTAAGCTCTGCACTGGTAACATATGAACATAAGAAATGCCATACTGGGTCAGACCAAGGTCCATCAAGCCCAGTATCCTGTTTCCAAAAGTGGCCAATCTAGGTCACAAGTACCTGGAAGGTCCCAAAAAGCACACAGGTTCTACAATGCTTATCTTGGGACAAACAAGGATTTCCTGGGTCCTCCTTAATAATGGTTTATGGACCTTTCCTCCAGGAACTTATTCAAACTTTTTTAAACCCAGCTACACTAACAGCTTTTACTACATCCTCCAGTGTCAAATTCCAGAATTTGATTACGCAGGGCTGTAGGCTAACTGCAAGGAGGCAGTTACATCCCCCTGCAGTTACCGCATTTCAGCATGGAAAAACGGCTGCTGGTGCAACTAAGGCCACCGACTGAGGTGGCATTAGTTGCACTCACACTACTTCTGCTGAGCCATTATGTTAGTTTCTACTGACAATGCAGATGCCTGCGTGTGAAAATTCTTTCCTATGCCTCACTCTGGAGTAAAGTATAATTTTGGGAAACAAATCCTGTAAACCGAAGAGTAATGCAATTTTTCACAATCCTCTTGGGTTTTAACAACTTTGAATAATTTTGTGTCATCTGCAAATCTGATTACCTCACTCGTTATTCCCATTTCCAGGACATTTACGAATATGTTAAAAAGCAGATGTTACTACCATCTCCGTGTGTTTTTCAGCCATCACAGAACACCTATCAATTCTAAACTTAGCAGTAAACAATGACAAATCTGAAGTACTCATAGTAACAAGGGACCCCTACGTCATCCCTCTGCCAAAGGTAAGATTACATCAAACAGATATCTCAATAAAAAAAGAAATCAAATACTTGGGTATCACACTAGACCAAAATCTTAGCCTGCTACCTCATATAAAGAATACAGTTAATTCAGCATACTTTAAGATTAGATCACTTTAAAACTTATGCTCTTTACTAGACCTCAAAGACTTCAGAACAGTATTCCAGTCAATCATCACACCACACCTGGACTATGGCAACATCCTCTATCAAGGACTACCAAAGCATGCATTGTATCCGCTGCAATAGCGCAAAATGCTTCTGCCAGATTGATCACCAGTACCTCCAGATTCCAACATATTACACCTACGCTCAAGAATCTTCATTGGTTACCTATAGCCCCAAGAATAAAGCATAAGGTCATCACTACAGCTTTCAAAATACTGCATCATCTTTCAGCCTGCTGCCTGGAGGCCCTAATTAACAAACACCCAAAATAAGATCTAGAAGATCCATAATTCAGAACCTATTATCTCTCCCCCACTCAAGACAAGATGCAGAACCTTCTCTCACATTGCTCCTACAATTTAGAATTCACTCCCAGAACCTATAAGATCAGTAGAAGCAATACAAGACCTGAAAAAGAAGATAAAGACTCACCTTTTCACAGACATTATGGGTCTGATGAAATCACCTAACTTCTAATCTCTAAGTATGTCAGCTCTACTCATGGTTGACTAAGGGGTATGTTTACTAAAGGGTGTTAAGGGAGCAAGTGTGCCGTTAATGCCTGTTATCGTTACCCTTGCACCCTTAATGCTATGAAAAAACTGCATCAACGAGAGTTAAAGGCTCCTGCAGCGTTAAGGGAACAGTAGGTGGAGAGAAGGCATTAACAGAGTGGAGAGTGGGCGTTAACAGCAGGTGCTCCCTTAATGCCTGTTGTGTTAGTGACCTTTAATGCTAGGAACCTTAACATCAAGTTTCCTCATGGAAAGGGGGAATTTTGAGCAGAGAAAGCCTATTTAAACATCTGCAATATCTGAGTGGGTGTTAACATCATAGCACGCTACTAGCTCCTGCACATTGAGCACACATTAACAATGCTTGAGGTGATATCAAGACCAAAGTGGCAAGTAGAAATACCAACCATCCCCAGTTTTGCATAGTGTGGTGATGTGAGTGTGTGTGTTTGCATGTCTCTCCATTGTTTTGTGGCTTTCTACACCTCACTGAGCCTTGCATTGCCTAAGCTGTTTCCAGCATTAGTCTGCAAATGTGCATGATGAGGAGCAGAGTATTGTGGGTGTAGCTTGAAACAGGGCGGATTGGCCAGGATGTGCCCAAATCAGTGGAAGGGTCAATGGCTGAGACATTGTAGTGCCTGTCTGCCATGTGCATGGACTGGGTAGCTACAGCAAGTCATGCTGGGAGGGCACTCTCCCTCTGACTGAGCAGTGATTATGGCACGCCTGTATATCCGCATAGTGCTTATTCAGTGTATGGTTCCAGTAATGTGGGTGCACTTCTTCACCTGGGGCCCCAATCATTGCAACAAATGCTGGGTGTGCATTGTTGCTTTGTGGACATGCAATGTGTACTGACCAGTGGACTGTCTACAGTTGGTATGTGCATGGCTGACTGTGCTTGCTGTGGGTGAATGTTAGACCTAGGTGGTTGGGACAGGAGGTGTTCCAGACATACTCCGTGTGATAATGATAGGACCAGGAGGACTTTGGTTACAAGCCTAGACATCCCCCATGGTAGCTGGTGTCCATTGCATCAGCAGTTTAACACTGGGTATTATATACTGCTCTAGGCAGGTCCCTGTTCAACAGGAGCAGGACACAAAAGGACTAGTATAACACACTAGAAGTACTTATAGATCTGTAGCACAGCAGGTAGAGACCATCTCTAACAGTGCAGGTACTGGGACCAGGTGCTGGGCGCCCATCCTCACCCTCAGGGTGACCACAGAAACGCTCTGTATCATGGTTTGTAGGTGCTCTATGCTTGTATCACACACTGTCAGTGCATCTTACTGAGCTGACGTGATGGATCAGTGCATTCTCCATTTGGTGATCAGCTGCAGACTGCTATTCTGCATGTGCACTGCATCATGGGTACTGGAAGGCCTAACCTTTACCAGCACACACAGCAGACATTTTAGGCAGTGACCTGCAATCTCTGTATCCAGCCAATGCTATACAGAGCATGTCGTGGGTAGCCTACTGGTTTGTGCAATGTCTCCATAAGCAGCGGACAGGGATTCCAATCCTACTTGTTCTTTTTGTGACTGTGTGCTACTCAGAGCATTTTCATGCTTGTAACAGTCATGGCTCTGCACATCGATGCTGCCAGCCCATACCACTCTCTTCTCAGCCGCCATTCTTCCTTCAGTCCATCCATCTGTCTCTGTCAGCTGTATGCAGTCATGTCTTCTTTGTGCAAGCTGCTACACCATGGCCTACACTGGTATACTTTTCTGCATTTTGGCTCTTCACGCACACCTCTCCTGTGCCTGGTCTTCATGTCACCACTCCTGCTCCAACCTTCTTTCACTGCACACATCCTGCTACTTCTGATTTCGCTGGGGGATACATCTTCCCCATCCTATGCCATACACTGACATTGTACCATTTTACATTGGTATCCCCCAGTGCATCGGTACAGCAGCCTCCAACAAGCTTATCCAAATTACTGGCAGGTCCATCGTCTCTCACCAGTCCTTCCATCCATCACCTTTACATTGACTTTCCTTGGTGTTTCTTTATCAAGCATTAAGGTTACAGCCGTTTTCGTGCATTAAGTGCCTTTTTCTGGATTATCGTCCCTTACCGCTGCCATTAACGCCTGTTACCTTATCGCGCTTTAGTAAACATATCCCTTAGTGCGTCTTACTGGGCTGATGTGATGGATCAGTGCATTCTCCATTTGGTGATCAGCTGCAGACTGCCATCTCACATGTGCAGTGCCTCATGGGTACTAGAGGGGCTAACCTATACCAGCACACAAGGCAGACATTTTAGGCAGTGACTTGCAGTCTATTTGAATCCAGACACTGCTGCACCAAGAACTGTGGAAGTGTAGCCTACTGGTTAGTGCAATGTCTCTATAAGCAAGGGTCAAGAGTTCAATTCCTACTTGTTCATTTTGGGCCTGTGTGCTACTCAGCCTTTAACAGTCCAGGCTCTGCTGTGACTTGCAGACACACATTCTTCTACTTTGTTATGCATTCTGGCAATGCTTTGAGTCAGCAAACATGCTATTCTCCATCATGCCCTTCTGAGAGCATGGTTTTATTGGCTCTGCTGTAGTCTATTGCAGGGGGTCAGATGTTCAGGTATCCAATTGGAGGCATAGCGCAATGATCATGGCAATGGCCTGGGGACCAAGATACCAGGATTGGAGGCACACTAGCACTCCTTATGTGACACTTCGGAATATGTTACTGTCACATTTTATGTCTGCCACAACCTTCACGGATTGACAACATCTCCTTGTGACCCTGAGCAGATCATTTAACTCACCAGTGGCTCAGCTGACTACAGGTCCGTACAGTCCCTGTTTATCATCTAACATTAGCAATTTGTTGGTAAGATGTACCCTGACGTGACTGCACTGCTACAGTGGTATACTAACAGGCAGTTAGATGCATACAGCTGTAACCTACATGTGAGACATGAGTCATATATGACATCATGGCTGTGACAGTATAGCTTTGACTCTATCACATCTCTGCAGTACATGTGGACATATCCTACCCCTCTGATAGCCACCCACAGGTATCACCTCATGTTTGTATGTGGCCCATTTGCCCAGTTTGGATGACACCTGTCCAGTTGTTATCTGCACTTTTGTCTGGGGTGTTGTATGGCAGTTGCGTATCTGGGACAGATATGAGACCCACATGTCTGGTATCAGGCCTTCCACGTGGAACTGACACACATTTTCCCATACATTACAAATACGTTGGGGATGGCACCTATGGCACATCGGTGCTGCCAGCCCATACCACCCTCTCTTCAGTTGCCAGCCTTCCTTCAGCCCATCCATATGCCTCTGTTGGCTGTATGCAGTCATGTCTTCTCATGCAAGCTGTTACACCATGGCCTACACAGGTACTTTTTCCCGCATTTTGGCTCTTCACGCAAGACCTTGGGATTCCTGTCTCTGCAGTTCACAGTGTTATTAAGAAGTTTTCTGCTCATGAAACTATCAAGAACCTCCCAGGATGTGGTGAGAAGAGGAAAATCAATCCAAGACATCTTCGAAGGTCAGTGTGAACTGTTAGAAAAACACCATGTACAATATCCAAAGAACTTAAGGCTGACCTTGAGCAATCTGGAGTGGTGGTTTCAACCGCACCATACACCACATTCTAAGCAAAGAAAGATTTCATGGCTGAAGGCCAAGGAGGATCCCACTGCTCCAAGACAGACATAAACCCATCCCATGATCTTTGCCCAAACCCACCTTTAGAATCCACAATCCTTCTGGGAAAATGTTCTGTGGACAGTTAAAACAAACTTGAGCTCTTTGGCAATGCAGACCAGCGATACATTTACAGGCAAAGAAATGAAGCTTATAGGGAAAAAAACACCCTTCCTACAGTTAAATATGGTGGAGGTTCCATAATGTTGTGGGGCTGTTTTGCTGCTTCAGGAACTGGAGGTCTGGAATGTAGAATCATGAAGTCAGAGGACTACCAAGGTATTTCGGAGTGGCATGTGCTACCTAATTTCAGAAAGCTAGCCCTTTCCAGGCCGAGCCCAAAACTCTCGGGATCCAAAATTCTGACTAAATATTCCTATCAAATGGTATATAATACATGACCATAGCAGAAGGAAAATCACTATTAGAACATATTGAATAAGATGGGAACAATTTTCCTGAAATATGCAAAAATTAACCCAGCTGCAGAATGTGGATTAAAATTTTAAAGTAGGCCTTCAAAGGGCTAGGTCTGGGTTGAAGGTCATAGGTTCTCCAGCAGGACAATGACCCAAATCATACATCCAAAAGTACAAAAGAATGGTTAAAAAGGAAAAAAATGGACTGTTTTAAACTGGCCAGCAATGAGTCCTGATCTCAATCCAATTGAGAACTTTTGGAAAGAGCTGAAATCTGCCATTGGTAGAAGGAATCCTGGAAACATTCATGAGCTGGAACAAATCACAGTTGAAGAGTGGGAGAAACTACCAGCAGACAATATGTAAGAAATTTATAAATGGCTACAAGAAATGTTTGGAGGTTGTCATCACTGCCAAGGTTTGTGCAACCAAATATTAGTGAAGGGCGCCATTAATCCTGTCCAGGTCATATTTTGTTTTTTTCTCAGAAGTTACTATGTCTAAGTTACACAGACATCTTTTTTTTTTGTTACATACCTTTGAACATACTATTAAAATATTATGATGACATTTGGTAGGACTATTTCCAATTATTTCTCTGGATATTGTACACATCATACCTAAAATGCAATATTGACCACAACTGTGTGTATAAGCTAAGCCTCTTATAAAATCACTAATTACACATGCCTGACAATCTATATGGGGAAATGGCATCTTGTTTGCACATGTAAACCTAAAATTGGCTCCATATGGTTAAGAAACTGATTGCTCCAGATATAGATACATATCAAATATGCAATTCATTTCACCTAAAGGTGAAAAAAACCAGGTTGGAGTTTTTTTCTGTCAGACGGCAGGTGGATGAAGACAGGATGGTGTGCTATCGGTTTCCCAGTCTGTTAAAGCTTTAAGTAGCTGTTCGATTTAATAAAGGCTTTTGATTACTTTCACAGAAGGGTGCTACTTCTAGCACTTTTCTACTTTTGATATTATAGAAATAAAAAGAAGTGCCCAAAATCTTGTTGTTCCTATCCTAACCTAAATCTGAACAAAAGAAAAAAAGAAAAGAGACAGAGAGAGAGAGAGACAGAGAGAGTGTACACACAATAGAACAGAACTCAAATAAAAGCCTAGTATTTCCAAGAACCCCATCCAGAAAAACTCCCCCAACAATAGGTACAGAAAAGAAACAGGATGTTTTCCTTTTCTACTCAATAAAATCAAGGAAAAAAACAGATGACTTGCCAGTTGCAAATCATGAATATAGAATGAAGGTGACTCATTTGTATACCTAGACATGTGGAGGGTAATTTTATAACAGTGCACCCAGGTACTGTAAGAGGATAAAAAGGCACCTATTCTTAGGGGTATGTTTACTAAACAGCGATAGCGTTCCCACGCTACGTGCTGCGATAACGTGAGGAATGCCATATAAGGAAGTGGGCTTTCTGGCTTCAAGGTAGCAATGGCTGTTTATCGCGCAATAGAGGGCACCTTGGCTTGTTATCGTGCGGTAACCTTAATTTCGTGCCAGCGCTGTGATAAAAACTGTAGAGGTGTTGCCCACTGGTTAATACAATGACTGCTGAGCCAACGGTCATGGGTTTGATCCCTCAAAGGCCTCATCTAGTAAGGCTGTCTGAGGTGATCCCTTTTCCTACCTGTAACAGTCAGACACATCTCTACAATCTGTGCTTCCAGCAAAAGCACCCTCACCTCAGTGCCATAACTTAAGGTGCCTCATAGGGCACATTATATTTATTTATTTTATTTAGCTGCATTTATATCCCGCTTTTCACCGGGTCAAAGCAGTTGGGGGATACATTTAACACAAGGAGATATGAGACACATATACTAATACTTACACCAAGGCACTTTAAAATGTGCCCTATAGGTTACGGCACTGAGGTGAGGGTGTTTCTGCTGGCAGCACAGATTGTAGAGATGTGTCTGACTATTACAGGCAGGAAAAGGGATTGTCTCAGACAGCCTTATTAGATGAGACCTCTGAGGGATCAAACCCATGACCTTTGAGATTGTTCAGAGTGAAGTTAGAAGAGTTTCCACCCTGTGATGAGGTTGAAAACCATGTTACTATGGTTCGAGTGGAGCATGGCATTGAGATATTCTTGTAGATGGATTTGGACAGTTTTCTTGATTATTTTGATTAAGAAAGGTGGGCTTGCACTGGGTCTGTAGGAAGAGGTGTCGAGCAGGTCAAGGGGTATTTTTAGGAGAGGGCGAATTGAGGAGGATTTTAGGCAGTTTGGTAAGTAGCCATGTAGTAGGGAGCATTGAGTGAGTTTTGCAAGGAATAGAGCGTGATCAGATTTGGTGGCTTCGATCTAATTGACTGAACAGGGGTTGAGGGGGGAGGAGGTGGTGTTGAGAGATGAGATGATGCTTTCAATGTTTTCAGCAGAGATATTTTCAAATGTGGTCCATGAGTGCGTTGGTATGGTAAGTTGAAGTGGTGGGCTTGATTGAATAGGGGATGGTAGGTTGAGAAGTAGTCTGCTAGTTGTTGAGGGGTGATGAAACTGTTGGTTGTGTCATTGGAGGGTGATCTTGTATGTTCTTTTACTAGAGTGAACAGTTCTATTGGGTGATTGAGTGATCTTTGAATTAGTTTTATGTGGTAGCCTTGCTTTGAGCGGGTTGTAGCTTGGTTGTATTTTATTTATTTATTTAGCAAGCATTTGTATACCGCTCCTTCCAGCGATCAGAAGCGGGGAAGATTACATGGATAAAGCTGTCAAATCAAGACAGAATAATTTTGATTTGTACATAAAGATTCGAAAGGTTAGCACGTCACGCAGAAAATTATCTACTTCTAAGCTAAGGGGATAATAATTTACATATTTATTTATTTATTTATTTAACATCTCTTATATACCGCACTATTACCATCAGCGCGGTTTACATGGAACAAACATATACATACAGAAAAACTGTAATGCATTTTACAAGTAACAGGAATTTGAACTTGGTAGTAAGGGAAACTATATACACTATATAACTATATACAATAGTCTATACACATATGTACATTTATACATTACAGGTTTCTGGGGAGCTGTGGGGGAGTTGCCCCTCATGCAAATTTAGTACAGGTTGAAATGACTTTGAAATAGGTGGGTTTTTAGTTTCTTTCTAAAGTCGGCTAGATCAATGCTGTCTCGTAGGTCGGGTGGGAGTTGGTTCCATAGTGTCGGTGCTGTGTATGAGAAAGCCCTGTTACTAGTGATTTGTTTGACTGATCTGATATCTGTTGGAGTGTGGAGGGTGTTGGAATTGATGGTTCTCCTGTTTCTGTTGGATGGTTGCAATCTGATTAGGGTGTCGAGGAAGGATGGTGCTATGCTGTGGATGAGTTTGAAGGTAGTCATCAGTATTTTGTATTTTGTGCGGGCTGCTATGGGGAGCCAGTGTAGCTCAATTAGTACTGGTGTAATGTGTTCAGTAAGACTTTTCTTCATGATGATCCTGGCAGCTACATTTTGTGCCATTTGAAGAATGTTCAGGGTTTTCTTAGGAAGTCCTTGAAGAATGGCGTTGCAATAGTCGAAATGTGGCATGATGAGTGCTTGAGCAACGGATCAAAAGTCGTGGGGATCAATAATATTCCGTATGGGTTGTAGAGCTCTCAGTTTGTAGAAGACTGCCCTGTTGGTTTTGCGCAGGTGAGTTTCCATTTTTAGGTCACAGTCAAATGTAACTCCTAGATATTTTATTTATTTCTTTGTTAGATAAGTGTTGTTGCACAGGGTTATTGATGTAGGTGGGTCAAAATTTGCTTTCCTTGAGATATACATCACCTCAGTTTTCTTGTGGTTGATTGTCATGCTGCTTTGTTGTAACCAGTTTTGCATCTCGCCAAGACATGTTTCGAGTGAGCTGTAGTCCGGGTTGTCAGTGTCAAGTTGTGTGTACAGCATAATATCATCAGCATAAATGTGGTAGTTGATTTTATGCTGTGTAAATATTTTGCATAGTGGTTGCATATATACATTGAAAAGGAGTGCTGAGAGTGCAGAGCCTTGTGGTATACCTTGTGTTTGAGAGAATGCTTCTGCTTTTTCGCTGTTGAATTGTACCTGTTGCATTCGGTTTGAGATATATGATGTGAACCACTTTAGTGGGGTTCCTGATATTCCTACTGACTTGATTCTGTTTAAGAGGGTTCGATGGTTAACTGTATCAAAGGCAGCTGAGATGTCGATGAATAGGAGTATATACATTTTCTTTTTGTTTTCCAGGCCCTTGAGTAGGTTGTTAAGTAGAACTAGTAATAGGGTTTCGACCCCATGATGTTGTCTAAAGCCGTATTGCTGGTCATCTAGAGGAGCATTGTCATTCGGGTGGTCTTGGAGTTGTAATAGGACCGCCTTTTCAATGATCTTTGCTAGGAATGGTATGCTCGATAATGGGCGGTAGGATGCTGGGTCATCTCTGCTGAGTGTACTGTTTTTTAGAATAGGTCTTATGACGGATTTCTTTAGCTCAGTGGGCATGAATCCTTGTTGTAGTGATAGGTTTACTATGTGCGAGATGTACAGTGCTAAGTCCTGTTTCACTGCCTTGATCCAGGTTGCTGGGCAGGGGTCGAGTGGGGATGTGGTGCTGTTTATGCTTGTGAGTATGGTTGCAATTTGCTGGTCTCTGATTTTGTGGAAATGTTTCCATAACTGGTCTTGATTTGTGTTGGTCTCAAGGTTGTTTAGTGGTGTCGGTAGTGTTGAGTCGTGGTAGGGTGTAGGTCTTGTGGCAGTTAGTTTGCTCGCATAGTGGTTTGCCAATGTTTGGGCCTTGATGGAGTTGTTTAGGTTGTCGCTTTGAGATGTTTTAGTAAGAGATTTGACGAGTTCAAATAACTCCCGCAGTCTGTTGATCGCTTTACTTAATATGTTAGTGTGATGGTTTCTCTTAGCAGAGTTAACGTCATCTTTGTACTTTGTAAGAAGGGTCATGTATTTGGTTTTGAGCTCGATGGATTTGGTTTGTCTCCATTTTCTCTCTATTTTGCGGAGTTCTCTCTTCGATCTTGCTAGAGTTTCCGTGTACCAGGGTTCGGAGCTGGGCTTGCTTGCATTACCTGAGGTTTTCGATTTAGGGTTTGAAGCATTTTGTATGTTCGTATTCCATCTGTTTGTTAGATCACCCAGGTCCGTGTAGTCCAGATCTATGTGAGATAAAATGGTATTTATGAGGTGTTCTTTGTTGAATTTGTTGAACTTCCTGATTGGGTGAGGTATTCTCATTTCCTTTGCATTTTTGGGTAGGGACGGCAATATTATTTTGAGATCGATTTGGTGGTGATCGGACCATGGGACTTGGGTTATCTTTAACTTAGGTGGTTCTAAGTTTGGTTGACGATTGGTGGGTACGAAAATCATGTCCAGGGTATTTCCCCTATCATGGGTGGCATTGTTTACTATTTGGTGGTAGCCTAGTTGGTCCATGGCTTCAAAGAAGGTGTTCGAGTGGGTTGGGGGAATTGATGCTAAGTTCAAATCTCCCAGGATGATTTGGAATTTTTTGTTTTGGGTGGTAGTGATGTTTTCCAGTGCTGTGGCTAGCGCTTCGTGGTGAGGAGAGGGAGGTCTGTATATTAGAAGTATTCTCTTAGAAGGGTCATGTAGTAGGTTTGGTCTGTGGATAGCCATGATTTTCTCCATCTGTGTTCTTGTTTCCTTAGTTGGGAGTTGAGCCTTTGGAGGTTGGGGGTGTACCATAGGGTCTGTTTTGATCAATTAGAGTGGGTCAAGGTTGAAGCTGGTTCATTGATAAGTTGATTCCAGGTGTTGATAGCAGAGTCTAGGTCTTATATTTTGGTGCTGAGAATTGGGGAGATGTGAGCGAGGAAGGAGTCTTTGTAGAATTGTCTGAAGCAATTCTTATGCAGTTTAGGAGGTGTAGTTTGTTTATGGGGGGTGTTGAAGAGCAGCTGAAAGATTACTATCTTGTGGTCGGACCAAGGTACTGGGAGGGTTTGACTTGGTGGGGGAGAGTCAATTGTGGTAGGATTGTTACTGGTGAAGATGAGGTCGAGAGTGTTGCCTTTGCAGTGAGTGGGGGAGTTCACGATTTGTGAAATGTCAAGGAAGGTTGTCGCTTGTTTGGTTGGGCTGATTGGAGGTTGAGGTCTTCTAGAAGGATGAGGTCTTTGTGTTTCTTGTTATGTTTGAGAGTGATATGGAGCAGATTGGAGATGTAATTGGTTGGTCCTGATGGGGAGCAATAGGCAAGGCAGATGGTGAGTTGTTTGTTTGAGATGGTGAGTGTATCCAGTATTGTGGTGGATTCAGCTGCTTTCTTGTTGAAGTATAGGTCTGATTTAGCGAGGATGAGGATGCCACCCCCTTTTCTATGAGTGCGTGGGGAGTGGAAGAGTCTGTAGTTTGGGGACGTATTTGATTTAGGAAGATTGTGTCCATTTCAATGAGCTAGGATTCTGTGATGCAAAGGATGTCTAATTTGTGGGTGAAGAGGAGATCTCTTCTGGGAGTGATTTTGTTCTTTACCAAGCGTGTTTTGATGAGGGCATGGTTGAGGTATGCTGAGGTGGGGGATTTGTTTATGAGAGGGAGTGAGGTATTGTATGTTTGGATTGTGATGAAGTGTTGTGTGTTGTGAGTGCGGAGGTGGGGTAGTTTCATGTTATGTTGTAGTGAGAGAGGGGATAAGGGGTGAGGAGGAAGGGGGAGGGAGCAGTGGGGGTTTGGGTAGGGGTGTAGGAGAGAGTTTGTAGTGGAGGTGAAGATGAGTAGGGCTAGGAGGGAGTAGATCAGGGCTAGGAGGGAGTAGATCAGGGCGTACAGTTGTAGCATGTTGTTGTTCAGTTTGTTAAGTTTGCTGCCTGAGAGACTGTGCTGCGTTACTGTGTCTGAGGAGGGCATGGTGAAGGAGTTCAGCTCACCGTTTGCAGGCATCTCTTCATGCTGTTCTTGCCGGCAGATCTCTGCAGTGAGAGAGTTGTTTGGTCAGTGAAGAGATCGTAGTGCTGTCCTTTGCGAGTTGATCGGCAGTATCTGTTCTGTGTCTGCTGGGCTATTTGGCTTTGGTGGAGTGAGGAATTGGTCTAATCCGAAGGGCCCTCTGGCAAGGCCCTTTGATGTGACCCTTCATGCCTGAGCGCGTTGAAGATCTTAAAGTTCCTGCTGCTGTGGCCTGATTGGACTTGGTGGTGGGGAACAGGGAGGAGCTTACCTGCCCACTTCCTTCCTCTGATGCCGATTGGGCTTGGACTATCATGCTATGGATACTCTCCTGCAAGGACGGTGGTATAAGCAAATTGGCGGTGCAGACACGCCTGGTGGTCATCGCCTTCTTTGCCAGAGCAATGGGGCAGCAGAGCCCGTCAGCTGACTTTGTCATTGCTAGGGCAATGAGAGGATGGTTTGCTGGGTGTAGCTGCCCACTGGACCGCAGATGCTCAATCATGCATGAGGTGTTTAGAAGGATGCAGTCTGTCACGATGCAGTCTGTGTTAGAGGTGCGGCTTTTCAGATGTGCTTTCATGCTGGCATGTTTCAGGGCACTGAGGGTAGGTGAGTTGGTGGCACCCTCGAAGTACATACTGGGAGATTAGGAGTGGTGTGCTGGAGATACACATTCGTAGATCCAAGACCTACCCGATGAGTAGAGGTGTTAAGCTGTTATGGCATCCCTGCCAAGAGACTCGCTCAGTGTGGAACTGGAGTACAGCCGGATCTGATCACGGGGAGGGGGCAACTCCTGGCCCATGTGGATGGCACCCCACTCTCATTTTACCAGTTTGAGAGAGTCTTAAGGATGTGAATTGTTAGCATGGGGCTGGAGCAGAAAGACTACAAAACACACTCTTTTCGTATTGGTGCTGCTACTATGGCCGAGGGGCTTGGCATGACGCGGGAGCAGACCATGGCAAATGTATGGGCCATAGGACATGAAGCTGGAGTGAGAAAAGAGTGAATACATGGCTACTTTCCAGCTGGATCAGGGTATTGAGATCTATACTTTTTCCATTATTCCTAGTTTTTCAGGATTTCTTTTTCAAAATTATACTTTCCTCCAGAGTGAAGTGAAAGAAAGAACTCTCACACAGAAGCTTCTGCATTGTCGGCAGAAACTAACATAATGGCTTAGCGTAAATAGCATGGATGCAACTAATGCCACCTCAAGCAGTTAGCCTACAGCCCCACATCAATAATGCAGCCCGCACATGTTACCAGCATAGAGTTTAGTAAACATGCCACTAAATGTGCCAAACAATAGAGGTTGATGACTGATTGACGATCACTTTAGCCAATATGTGTGACTCACCCTCTATATCCGGTGTTCGTTGTTTGTTGAGTTACAAGCGGGATTTCTGCGCATTTCTGAACACTTGATATAGGGCTTGGTGGCCCGAAACGTGCGCGTCGTGGAGTGGATAAGCTGCTTTTGACCGCTATCACATTGAAAAAGACTACTGCAATACTTCACTGGGATACTACTACTTGGATAAGTACCATATTTGTTTGGTTTGATTAAAAAGGAACTGGCTGTCTGGAGCGGCTGTGTTGTTCTTTCAGTCGCCTCCAGCCTGCTCCAACAAAAAAGATATCTTAGATAGAGGAAAGGTTTGACTTGGGTTTGGTTCTATTTTTTTGTGAAACAATAGAGGTTTGGCAACCCCAATATAACTTCTTTGAAACTGCACACTGGACCAGCATAGTGCTAATGTAAATATATGTTGTGCAAATAAAAAGGAAATACAAGATGCTCACACACTAAGGGCCCGTTATTGCAAGGCATTTACATGGTTTGCAGAGTTGTAAACTGTGTAAATGCCCCTAAGCGGGATATTCAGTGGCACTGAATAATAATGCTGTACGCCTCAATGCTAACCGCCTAGCATCGGGCCTGTTTGGGGCATTCTGGGGCAGTAGCTGGGGATAACCGAGCAGGGGTGATATTCAGTCACCGCTAGGTTATCCCTCAGCGGCAAATGTTAGGCACAGCAAATGTTGTCCTAACTTTTGCCGTCGAAGCTAACCAGGCAGTGGCTGAACATTGCCGCTGCATGGTTAGCTTCTTTGCCATGTGTGGCCGTGTGGCAATCCTGGATATTCAACGTTGGTGGCCGGATAAGGTCCAGGCATTGAATATCTGGGTTAAGTCTTCAGTGGCAACGGTTATGTGCTGAACTAGCACTAGCTGTTGCCGCTGAATATCAGAGCTTTAAAGAAAAAGTAAGAATCACAGCACAGTTTAAAACACCAAATTATAAAATTATAACTCATTTTATTTTGTTGTTACAAACTGTGTTATGTTTCTTGCTTTTTCTTTTTGAACATATATTCTGCATCCACAGACACCCCTCCCTCGGGAAGGATTATGCTCAGAGTCCTGGAGACCTGTGAGCGCTTCGGTGTGTAGGTGACAACATCAGCAGGCCTATAAGAACCCGGCACCAGCTGCAAGATACCAGAAGGATTCTTACCTTGCTTGTTACTTCTAGCATGCTCAGAATCCAGGAGACCTGTGAGTGCTTCAGTGCGTTGATGATATCACCAGGGGCCTATACGAATCCAGCTTCAGCTACAAGATACTGGAAGGATTCTTACCTTGCTTGTTCCTGCTAGTGCACTCAGAGTCTGGGAGACCTGTGGGTGCTTCAATGCATTGATGACATCACCAAAAGGCCTATAAGAACCCAGCCCCAGCCACAGGATGCTTTTACGGGTGTGTGTCCGAAGAGACCTGTCCAAAGGGGCAGGTTCTGCTCCTTTGGAGCCCCTTCGGAGCACTGAGGAACCGTTTGTGAAGGTTGGTCCTCTGGCATGGGGAAACGGAAGAAGAATTTTGTGCACATGAGCACCTCTAACCCTTCTAAGGCTGTTAATGTGGTGGGCCTATGGACAGGCATTTAATAACTGAACTTAAGCCAGAAGGTTTTTCTATTACTTCTGTGAGCTCCGCTTCATTTGTGGGCTCCTCTCCAGTTATGGGGGGATTTGTCCCCATTCCCCTCTTCCAGCAGTAAAAACTTGGAGGGCTGGAGTGACTCAATAGAGAGGAGTGAGAAGTTGGCTCCTTCAGTAGATAGTTCGGGGATTATTGGCCCCACTAACCAGTCTATTCAGGGGTTGGTTGCTAGGTCAGTGATTTTCCCTGTCGGAGAGGCCAGTTCTGAGGCCTCTCTTGGTCAGTGGCCTGGGGCATCTTTGTGTGTGGAGGTTTTCTTGAAAGACATTTGGGACATTCTTTCTCGAATGGAGGCCTCCCTCTCCAGATCCCTTTAACAGATTTCTATGTTCACTACAGAAGCAGTAGAAAGTTTTCTTAGCATGAACAGCTAGCCTCTGTAGATTCTCATCTGAATAAAATTGATGCTCAGCTGTCCACTTTGCAAGCTGTAGTGACTTTGTCTGAGATGGATAGTTTAGTTCTTCATCGCCGGATGGAGGCATTAGAAAATACCTCCAGGGCTAAAAATCTCTGTGGTCTAATTTTTCCGTGTACCCAATATCTGTCCCCTCTGATCCCATTTCAGAAGAATTTTAAAGAGGTTTTGTCCTTTCCAGGAACTGAGGCCTTCCAGGTGAATAAGCTTTTTTATTTGCCTAGGGATGTTAAAGCTCCTCTTCCAAGTTCAGAGGGGGCGAGTCAATTTGTATCCATGGATAGCTTGGAATCTATCTGTTTTATGGAATCATTCAAGGATGAAATTACTACATGGGCCATTTTATTAGTTTCTTGTATTTCTGAAATGGATAAAAGTCTGGTGTTAAAATTTTATTTTCAGAAAAAGAACGAGGTATTTTGTGGACAAAGATGACTATTTTGCCAGATGTATCTCGTTCTACTCAACTGTTGCGCAAAACCTTCTTGGTATTAAAGCCTGAGTTTTGATGCTGGGGGCCAATTTTTTCTTGAAGTTTCCCTGTAAATATTTAATTTCATGTCAGGGTAGTTCCTATACTTTTTTTGATCCATCCCACCTTAAAGATTTCCTAAAAATTAAGAATAATGATTTTCTGTTAGGTAGGTTAAAGAAAATCTTGGGGTTTGTAATGTTTGCTTCTGGATGTCTGGGTATTTAGGCCCGATATTCATTTGCGATGGCTATGTGCCTCTAAGACACATAGCTGCTGCCACCGAACTTTGACCTCAGATAGTCAGTCTGGGGAAATATTCAGCCACCGGCATTGAATATCCAGGGTCGCTGCACAGCTGCCCACAGTGTAGAAGCTAACCGCACAGTGGTGATATTCAGCCACTGCCGGGTTAGCTCTGGTGGTGAAAGTTAGGACAGCTTTTTTGCACCTAACTTTTGACAATGTGTGCAGAGCAGAACTAGGACATTCACTCATATAATTCAATATATATAAACAAAATCTGACTCTGGTTATCTCAGTAACAACAACATAAACATTCTCTAGTACCAGGCATATTCTGAACTAATACAAAGTCCTACAAAAGTCACTGAGGATCTATAGAGCAAATCTATAATACCATACCAGCACCAGCTTCCAAAATTCACACAATAAGTAGCCTACCCAGAAAAAAGCAGCACTGTAAATAATACAGCAGATCCTAGATCATCCATACACCTATTTGAAAAGCTGAACAAGTCAGAATACTATAGTACAGATCCTTACGTGCAAACTCCATGTTAACAGAACACTTGGCCTTGGTCACACACTCAGAACACACACCTCACTAAGTACAGAATAAGTGACCACAACCTAAAATAAAATAAAAATATGTAGACAAAATTAAGCTGAAACCCCAAGAAGCCAGACTCTTCATGCAGTACAGTGCTACAGAAATAAAAAGATGCATTTCCTCATATACTGTACAATATAAAGATAGCACAAAGTAAAATTATTTTTTCTACCTTTTTGTTGTCTGACTTTTTTATTTTCTGATCATCCTGGTCCTAATCTGAAGTTTCTTCTTTTCTCCATCTTCTCTTAGCTCTCTTTCTACGGTCTCTAGTCCATCTGCCATTTCTTGTCTCCCCTTTTTTTTCTTCAATTCTTTTCATCTTGGATATTGATCTTTTCCTTTCAACATTCTTCCATTTATTTTTCTCTCTCTGTCCACTCAGATTTCACTACTCCTTCTTACTATCCAGTCCTCAATCCTCCCCCCACCAGTTTTCAATCCTCATCCCAGTCCTCCTATTCCACACCTCTTCTTCCGTAGTCCACTATTCCCCAGGCTTTTGCTCATTCTCTCGCTCCCCTACATGTTTAGCATCTTTCCCTCACTCCATCCAGTGTCTCTCCCTTCTTTGTCTCTCGCACTCTCTTTCCCTTCATCCAGCATCTCTCTCTCTCTCTCTCCCTATCTTTACATGCCCTCCTTCTCCCTTCTTAGCTCCACCTCCAGCATATCCCCCTCTCCATTCCTATCTCCCTGTTTCCAGCATCTCTCCTGTCTTCATACCATCCCCTCTCTATTACTCCCATGTTCAGCATCTCTCCATTTCTTTCTCATCGTACTTACCCCATGTCCATTTTCACCTCTTTCTCTCCCTATTACCCCCCATGTCCTGCAATTCTCCTCCTATTATCCCCGTCTCCAGGATCTCCCTCTGTCTCCCACTGTTTCACTCCACATGACCAGCATCTTCCCATAGTCTCCCTATAACCCCCGGTGTCCAGCATCACCACTCTATCTCAAACATCTCCATGCCTTGATTGATTCTCCCTATTACTGTTCTCTCTATGCTTCTTTCCCATGTCCAGTATCAGCCCTTCCCCTCCCTAGCTCTGCCCCCATCTAGCATGCCCCCTCTGCTGCCCTATTCCAACTTTGTACCCTCTGACTTCCTGTGCCTTTCCATGTCCAGCAGTCCCCTCCACCTCCCAATGTCCCCCCATGTCAAGCAACTCCCATGTTTTCCTATGATACTCCCCCTGCGTTCAACATCTTCTCACATCTCCATTTTCCCTCTATCTTCCTATGTTTCCTCTTTGTCCATTATCTGTCTTCCTAGCCTTCCAGATCCATGTCCAGTTATCTTCCCTCCACCCTCCCACCTCTCTCCTGCTGCCCCAACTCTGTTCCCTTCCCAGACTTTAACCCTTCTCACTTCCCCTTTATACTCTCACCCCCTGTTATCCTAACTTCTCTGCCTCTCTCTCTGGCCCCCAACTCTAAACTGTCTTTGCACTGCTACCTCCAGGGCTTGCAGCAGATGCGATTGGCTGGCAGCTGTTCTGCTCGCGGGACTTGCTTCTCCTGTAGTCTAGGTTCTTCTGTTCTTGGATGATTGTGCAATTTTGCTCATGGAACATGCTGCTCCTATGGAAAGGCTCTTCCATTCTTGGTCATATTTGCGGCCTTGTGCAATTCTTCTACTGGTGGGACCTTCTGCTTCTGCAAGCAGAAGAATTGTGCAAGGCCATGAAAGTGGCCGAGACTGGAAGAGTCTGCCCAAGAGATCAGCAGATCCCATGGACATAAGAATTGTGCAAGGCTGTGATTGCAGCTGAGAATGGAAGATCCTGCCTGCAGGACTTGCTTTTCCCATGGGTAGGCTTGTGCAACTCTTCTGTGCTTGTCATCTTGCTTAGCGGGGCAGCTAGCAATGGTGCCCCCCTGATATTGGGTAGCACCAGCACTGATTAGTGGTGATGTGAGCACATTCTCCTCTGCCTTCTACAACTGTTGATTTACCTCACATTCCCACACAACCCCTTCTCACCTTTCCATAATTCCCTCGTCCTTTATCTCTTTCTCTTATTTTTTCTTCCACCCCTTACTACTTGCTTCTTTCTTCTCTGTACCACATTTTCCCTTTTTCCTTCTTTCCACTTCTGCCCCTTTCCACTCATTTCTCCTTCCCACCCTTCTCTCAGCTTTTCTTCCTTCCCTCTCATCTCTACTTTCTGCCTTCCTCATTCTCCCTCTCCTTTATTTATTTATTTATTTAGGTTTTTTTCTATACCGCGCTCTTTAGCATCAGCTCGGTTTACATTATAACAATTTTGTGCAGTGCAGACAGCGTCTGAACTGTACTTACAAGGAACAGGGTTTACAACTTGGCTAACTGGGGGGAACTATATACAGGCTACATAGCAGCAGGCTAATTGGATAAGAGACTTTAGCCTTTCTCATCTCGCTTCCTTTTTTTATCTCTCCTTTACCCTACTCTCTTAACTCTCCCCTTCCTCCTCTCTATCCTCGCTTCCCACCCTCTTTCTCTCTTTTTCTTTTCCTCCATTCTCTTTATCCTCCTTGCACATTCTCTCTCCCTCTCCATCCCTCTCAGCACTCACTTTTTCTTTCTCACCCTCCCACCTCTCTGGGCACACCCTCTCTCATCCTCCTATTTCCCCCCCCCCCCCCCCCAAGGACTCTTTACTCTTTCTCCCTTCCCTCCTCCTGGTATGGTCTCTTTGTGCTCTCTCTTTTAAAACTTACATGTGTAACTTTGGACTCTTCCCATGCTCTGCCTAAACTCTCCCCCTATACATGCCTCCACAATGAGCCCAACATACATGCTTTCAAAATAGCAGCTCTTTCAAATACATGCGTAAATGCTCATTTATATGCGTACAGAATGGGGGACATTTAGAACTGTGAATATTAGGGATGGACGTCCGGCTTGGACATCCAAACCCTGCTATTTGCAGGGACCTAATTCTGGACCTAGAGCTCCCCGCACATGCAAGGCCTTTGTGCGGGGGAGCTCTGGACAGGGGCCGAAGGGGGCAGTGTCAGGGCGGGGAATGGGCATAGCGAGGGCAGGCTGATGCACCCAGATGTATAGGGCTGATTCAGACCACGGCCCTGTATATCCGGGGGTCTTATTCTACCTCGGAGGTGGAATAAGTCCCACACGGGGCAGTGATCGTATGGCATAGACCACCCAAAGTTACAGGGTTAGCAGAAGTATGGCCCCACTGCCCAATCCCGGCCCTGGATGCACCAGCCAAGGCCTGGGCAGTGGAGAAAGAAGCATGGGACCGGAGTCGGGGTGTCTGTGCTCCTGCTTGGCGTCCCAGTGCCATGGCGATGGGATGCTATGGCACCAGGGCTCCAGCAGGAGCATAGGGAGGGATGGCTGTGGATGTTGCTGCACATTCATGGCCTCAGATTCAGGCCCATCTGGCCCTCCAGCCCATCCAAGTGCACCAATTCTGTAACCGTGGGAACGTATAGCTCCCGAGGTTGCAGAACGAGGTGCAAATCCGACCCGTCCAGATTTTGGACATCCAGACAGCCCGGATGTGCCCCAATCAGAATTGGTCTCCACATGATTAAAATATGTAGTGGGCTGATTTTTGACCAGTTCTGAAAGGTAGAACGATGAGCACTATGGTCCCTAGCTTATATCATCATATATCCAGCCTCTCATTCATTTCAAAGGTAATTGCAAAGGTGGCATTGCAGCAATTGCAGCGTTTCATTGATGAAAATGCCCCATTTGATCCCCAATAGCATGTTTTTTGGTTACCTTGTGGGGTAGAAACTCTTTTGCTCAGCATGTTAGATAGGCTCATTCGAGGTTTAGAGAAAGCCCACAGTGGTTTTATTCTTATCTGTCTAGATATTTCTGCTGCCTTCAATTTTGTACATTTTGAGATACTTTTATTGTGCCTTCAGTCCTTGGAACTAGAGAGGACAGTTTTGCAGTGGTTTCGATCGTACCTGTCCTATTGCATCCAGCAAGTTTGGTTTGGCACTAGCACTAATCTGGGGTCCTGCAAAGCTTCATGCTTTCTGCCTTGCTTTTAATATTTACATGCAGCTCTGTGTGCATTAATCAATTTGTTTAGGGCTCACTATCACCTTATTGCAATGATATTATGATTTATGACTCATTTACAACTGCTTTAGCAAACTGCTTTACAGCAGCAGTCAAATGACTATCCACTCGTGGGCTGGCAATTAACTACAAAAATAAGTTATTTTTCTCTCACTTGATTCTACTTTTGCCCTGCCAGCAACATTACAGGTCAGAAACATCACACTCAGGATGAAAGCTGAGGTCCATTATCTGGAAATTATATTGGACCAGACATTAACATTTCAAGCACATATAAATAGCATTATCAGAAATGTTTATCACAAGATATGGACTATCAATCACTAAGGCATCCATTCACTGCTCTAATTTGATTGTGATAGAAGATTTTAACATCTACCCGAAAAAACAAACTAGACAAAGATTTTTTAATGTTTGTGGAATTCATGAGCAACTTACAATTTCATCAAGCATTTCCCCACTTATGCTTTAGATCAGTGATGGCCAACTCCAGTCCTAGTGCACCACAATCCAGCCTGGTTTTCAGGATGTCCCTAATGAATATTCATGAGGTATATTTGTATCCACTGCCTCCCATTGTATGCAAATATATCTCATGAATATTCAATTGTATGTTGGGAGAAGAGTTTTTGGTCTGTGAGTGTGAGGAGTATGAATATTTAATTAGGGACATCCTGAAAACCAGGCTGGATCGTGGTACACCAGAGCTGGAGATGGCCACTCCTGCTGTAAATCATAGTTTGGATTCAATTTTCTCTTTAACCTCTCATGCCTTTTTTTTGAATAACCTAGCCTCTCTACCCCTTATCTGGTCATATCACTACTTGATAATTTTCACCATTCACAACGCCTGGGAACCCTTTAACCAGGTACCATATACTGATCATTTTACAAAAACTCAGAAATTGTCCAACAATAAACCTTCAGTGCTCAGGTATCACCTTTCCCCCCAAACATTCACCAACTACAATTTACAGATTAAGTAAACACCTAAAACTCTATCATGTACTTTGTGACTCCCTTCAGCGAGTTTCATCGCAGTCTAATAAGCACTCGCTCAACCAAGAAGTCACATCCCTGGTCTCATACTGGCTTCTTATTACTTAAATGGCAACTACATAAAGCAAAAAGAGAATGGAGGTGCCACAATATGAAGAAACAGTATTTTAATTTGGCCTAATCATTAACAATACCATCTCATAATTCAGTCCCTACAATGGAGCCACTACCATCTGCTGCTGATCTTGCCACCTGTTGATCCGAATGTTCTCTGTAATGTGCACTTTATTGTTATTGCGTTAATTTTACTGCACTGAGTTCTCTGGAAACCATTTTGGTAAAAGACGGTATATAGAAGATATTAAATAAATAAATAAAAATAAACAACCAAGAAAGATTGTATACAGTAGATTCAGTCTGGAGATGCAGATTGTCTGTAATGTGCATTTATGTCGTGATTTTTGTCATGAAGATTTAATGGTTTGCTTTTATTTCATGATTTCTGGTTAACAAGGAGGGAGGAGTGGCCTAGTGGTTAGGTCAAGTTGCCTAAGACCAGAGATTCAAGTACCACTGGAAGATAGCAACCTCAGGACAGAAGGATTAGGGGTTTCTCATCCCAGAGATGCTCCTTGGGCAAGCCACTTAATGCACTGTTGCCTCAGGTACAAAACATAGATTGTAGCTCTTCAAGGACAAGGAAAATATATACCATACCTGAATGTATACTGTTTTGACCCAGTGAAAAGTGGTATATTTATTATCAAGCCCAGTATCCTGTTTCCAACAGTGGCCAATCTAGGTCTGAGCATGACTCTGATGGGCAGGGACTGTCTCTTTATATGTTGGCTACCTCTTGTAGGTTAGCTATGCAGCGCTTCATCCGTGGCACTCTATAAATGTTGAATAGTAGTAGTAGTAGTAGGTCATAAGTACCTAGCAGTTTCCCCAAAAGACACAGGTTCCTCAATGCTTGTATTGGGATAAGCAGTGATATCCCGGGTCCCTTTTAATAATGGTTTATGGACATTTCCTCCAGGAATTGTCCAAAACAAGTTCCTGGAGGAAAGGTCCATAAACCATTATTAAAAGGGACCTGGGATATCACTGCTTGACCCAATACAAGCATTGAGGAACCTGTGTCTTTTGGGGAAACTGCTAGGTACTTATGACCTAGACTGACCACTGTTGGATACTGGGCTTGATGGACCTTGGTCTGACCCAGTATGGCATATCTTATATGTTGTTATGTTCTTAATACTGATGTCCCTGGGCCCGATATTTGAAGGCCTTTACATGGGTAACTTAGTTACCATGTAAAGACCTCATCTGGGATTTTCTAAGGGTACCTACACGGGTAGTGCCCTTCGAAAATCCCAGCTAAGCATCAGGGTGTGTTAGGGGTGTTCTGGGGCGGAGCGGGGGCAGAGGAAGGGACTACATGTATAGCAGCAATTTTTGATGCTACCTGCATAGCCTTCTGCATCTTAAAGATTGGCAAGGTTTTTCCTCGCCTATCTTTAAGGCGCAGAGGCTATGCAGGTAGCGTCGAAAATCGCTGCTACCTGTGTAGCCTCTGCGGCTGCCAAGGCATCTAGGCTAACCTGGATTTTCACTTACGCTGCCGCAGAAGTTAAAATCTGGGTTAAAGATGTCAGCAGGCGGGCTATGTGCCACTGTGGCACATAGCCTGCCCAACTCAATATCGGGACCCCTGTTTCTTATTGTGCAAGAAGTGTAGTGATACGTATAATATAAAAGAAAAAAAGTTTAGGGTTTTAGCTTTTACAAGTCACAAATAATGAATGATACAATTTCATTCTAACAATTGAATTAAGTAATTAAATTAAGATGGTAAAATGTGTGTTATAATATTTTATTTTTATGTTAGTAGATTAATTGAAAATCCTGGTACACATCACATCTATGAAAGTGCAAGAGACTACAGAGTAATGATGTCTGTAGAGAATGCTGACATCTCTCCCAGTTTGCTTTAAACTAACCTGCAAGGGTCTATTGGAAGAGTAATCTTAAGTTCTCAAGTTGTGTGTTTCAGTTGTTGTTATGGAATGGCCCCTGGAAAACTGATGCTATTAAGTGTGAAGCAAATGTCTTGTTGCTAGTGGAATACCACAAGCAACAAGACTGATTAACTAAATTAGTATCACTGATTGAGGTAGATTATATATGTATATGTATATATATATATATATACACTAACTACCATATGAGCTACGAGCAATCAAAGACATTATTGCTTTCAGGAAAAAACTAAAGACACATCTATTCCAGTGTCAATTCAATTCGATGTAAATCCCACTGGACTTCAAGATGACGCAAATAAAACATGAATTCTGCTCTGTAAAAATGTATATATGTAAGTTCTAACTCCTCTCCTGTAAAAATGTAAATATGTAAATTCTAACGCCTATCCTTAAGACCCTATTTCTGTGTGCTGTGCCTTACCCTCTAATCTATGTGTGTATACCTCTACATTTCTGTGATGATTTGACATTTACCAATCTGTAATCAAACCACTACTGATCGCTGGAAGTAGCGGTATACAAGTGTATACTAAATAAATAAAATAAATAAATAAATAAATAAATAAATGTAAATAAATTTAATTTAAGAGATTAATTGACCCTTTATTATTATTATGCTATTTTGGACAGAGAACACTATAACAAAGAAAAATAGAAAGCTATTAAGCAATAATAATTTAATTTCTAATTGGTTTAAATTTTATGTTTAAAAAAAAAAGATGTGGAGGCACATTCCATAATGTGCGTCCATGCCTCTATGCATCCAGTAGGAATGGGATGCACAGAGGCAGACCTGATTCTGATCGTGCAGGGGCTAGACGTGCCCTATAGGATCAGAATCAGGTCTAGGGTCTGTACATGCAGGCCAGTCCCTATTCCAATCGGCCTGCACATACTGAGCTAAGCCAGGCTAACTCATTCAGGCTCCTGAATGGAGCCGTTGTGCTATGGTGTCGAGTTGCCATGGCACCGCAACTCTATTCAGGAGTCACGACCTCCGTCCACTGACCACTCTGTAATTTACATGCAGCCGAACTCCCAATCTGGCCTCCCATAGCCAGAGTAAGGCTGCGGGGAATCTCCTGCACCCTCCCACCTGTTTGATGCTGGCTGGGCCTCCCGTCCCCTAATGTCTAGAGGGACATATTCCACCTCTGAGGTGGAATAAGTCCCCTGTCCAGTCTGAAAAGCCCAGATGTACAGAGCTGACCTCAGAATAAGCCCTGTACATCCTAGGTCATGGACTGCCCAATTCCCACCCTAACTCTGCCTCTGCAATGCCCCCTTTCACCCCTGTCTAAGCCTCCCCATACAGACTCCTTGTTCGTATGGGGAGGCTTTAGACAGGGCCAGCAGGGGAGCATATAGCGAGGATGGATGTTCCAATGGGATGTCTATCCCTGCTATTCACACGACAGAATAGACCCCTATGTGTTTATGAATGCGTATACCCTTATGTAAATGTTCCTTCCTTTATGAGCTGAGATGTTTATGTTAATTAAATTGTCATGGAGTAGCCTAATGGCTTGAGAACCAAGAGACCAGGGTTCAATTCCCACTGGTGTTCCTAGTGACCTTGGGCAAGTCCCTTAATCCCCCCATTGTCTCAGAAAAATCAATGTCCCTATTTAATGTATAATACCAAGTTTAAATTACCTTGTATATTTTAATTGGAGAGTAAATCACAATTATAATTAGTGGTATGGCTATATACAATTGTGCACCTGGCAAAAAGAGGTGTGTCTATTAGCATGTGGCCCAACATTTAATTTGGTAAATAACCAGGATAAATTACAGAATGTAGATGCAAAATAGAAGTATGCTATAAAATAGTTTGGTCTACATATATTCAAGTAATTTGGAATAATTTAGTACCGGCAGTAGAGATATTGTAATTAATTAGCATAAGATAAGATAATTCTGTTTAACAATTCTATGTTGCCATTATGTACAAGTAATTGTGCTTGTTTGCAATTGTGTGGAATCAAGACAGATGCTGTAGTGGTGAGTTATGGTTCTGCAAATTATATATTGCATGCACTGAATCCTACGGACAGAAGACAATGGCTTCTGTGAATGAAGAGAAGTCTGAAATGCTACTAAATATGTTGACTCCTAGTCAGGATCAGCAATTTCAGCAGGACTACTCACGTATATGCAGTCATGAAGCCTGGGTGAACAGTCACTGAAACTGTCCAAGATGTGTATGGTGTAGCTCATAGTGAAAAAGAGATGCTGCTGAAGAATCTAACGTTGTGACTGGTGCCATGATGCGAATGAGGGTGCAAGCCTCTGAACTACTAAAACGATCTAGGGAAAACTGTTGGCTACTGCCAGCAAAATAATGCTTACAAGAATAATTGGTAAAGCCTTACTCTATGCACATTCTTATTGAGACCTAGCAAGGGCAAATAGTATCACATAGTTTGGTTAATTTGCAGGATGATTGTAATCCTTTTTTTATATTGCCAAATGAAGCATATGTTATGTATAAAGACTTCTTCCAACCAACAAGATGAAGTTCACCAGTGGACTAAATGTGCCTAGGACTCTGAATATACAAAACAAAAAGACCTCCTAAAGAAAGAACATATGTTTTGTCGGACAAATAGCATCCAGGCAAGAAAAACTTAAGTGGAGACCTACGTCCTTTTTAATCCAGTGCAGTAAAACATTTAGAACTGCTAAGGAAAGGTATGTCCATTCAAAGCAAGAAGTACTTAGCTGAAATCCCAGCACAGCAGCACATCCCAACAGTGGTGGTACAACGACACAGTCCTGCGTTTCAGGTCATCAAATTTCAAAGATCCTGCTTCAGATTTTCAAACCCACCACAGTCATCTTGCGTACAAAGGGAACTCCAAATGGAAGTCCTTTAAAGCCCGGTGTCTGACATCAGCCACAGATCACATGATTACTGCCTAGCCAACCAGGGGCCGAGAGCAACAAACATGCAAATGCCTCCTAGAAAGGCAGAAAATCAAAGGAGACTATGCCAGTCTAGTTCCAAATTCAAACCCTTCGGTGTAACAGAATCCAATCTAAAAATCTATTGTTGCTCAACCCACTGTAAACGAAACAGATTATTTCCCCCATAGGTAAAAGGGGGAACCCAGTCAATAACTCGCCAAGTAAAGTGAGCAAATGAATGGGCATGTTGAAAGACATGTTGAACTATTAGGGCCGAAAGTACCTGTGTGTGAACACGTGAGGCATGCTCCGCCAGACGTTTCTTAAAAGGGCAAGAAGTGCGATCCACATATTTGAGACCACACGGGCACAGCAATATATACACCACAAAAGCAGTATCACAAGTAATATAGTGCTTAAACTTCCACACTCGTTTAGTGAATGGGTCTTCCCAAGTATCCCCAACCAATGAACCGGAACAGTATGAGCACCGACCACAAGGGAAATGCCCAACCTGTTCAATGGAACGTTGGATACGCGGGGTAGAGTGCACTAACCTATCACGTAAGTTCTTCCCCTGGAGTGGAGGAGTGGCCTAGTGGTTGGGGCAAGGTACTTCAGGCCAGAAGGTCGGGGGTTCAAATCCCACTAGAGGACAGCAACCTTGGGCCGGAAGGACTGAGGTTTCTAGTCCCATAGGTGCTCCTTGTGGTCTTGGGCAAGCCACTTAACCCTCCATAGCCCATGTTCCCTGTAAAAATAGTTATCTCCAAGTTATAATGCCCTGTTCAATGTAATTTCAGTTTGTTCAATGTAAACCGCACTGATGCAGAATAGCGCAGTATATAAGAGAATGTAAATAAATAAATAAAGGCTAAACATAAGTGTTAACAAAAACATTCGTGCAACCATAAAATC
Source organism: Ichthyophis bannanicus (assembly GCA_033557465.1). Classification (NCBI taxonomy): domain Eukaryota; kingdom Metazoa; phylum Chordata; class Amphibia; order Gymnophiona; family Ichthyophiidae; genus Ichthyophis; species Ichthyophis bannanicus. Next base: position 1,741,068,924 of record CM066032.1, on the reverse strand, counting down.
TGTCAATGTTTACACAGAATAGATTGTACTGCCATAGTTCTGTTAGTAAAAGGCAAGACCCCCACAATCTTATCCTCCTGTAACTTTTCATCTTCACCTGCCATTTTTTGTTTTGTATTGATGATTTGGGGCCGGCAGTATTTCCATGACCCTTGGAGCTTGTTTGTTTAGGACTCTGAAGAGGCATCTGCAAAGTAAAGCAAAAAGCATACCCCAATGTAGAAGACTTATTCTGTATTTGGACATGTTGGAGCTACCACTCTTTTGTAATGATTTTTTACAGAATCACAGGGGGGACTATAGGAATGGATATATAGAGGAATATCAAAATCTACAGGATATAATTCAGGACATAATGAAGAGATCTATTACTTTCTTTACACAGGCCTCTAATATGTGCTGATTAGATGAATTTTGGTGACAGTGACAGACATATGTTTAGCTTTTTACTCATTGCTTTCAATAAAGACTGACATAGCATCATATATGACTATATGATCATTCTAAAAAGAATGGTAGAACATTGCTGATTTAGTACAAATGTAACTATAGGTCACTGCTGTGTTAGCATAATTTTGGAACTCGTTAGTCTAAATTAATTTTATGATAATTAAGCAAAGATATTATTGCATATGTAAGCTGTTTCTTTGTTCTGTGGTAGAATTCTAGCGACACCTTGTGTCATTTTATGCTTATGATTTTGGCTGTGTAACTTCCTTAAATTACCCAATAAAGGCCAGGCTTGGTTGAAAGTTCTCTGAGTCATCCAGAAAGAAGCTATGCATTTTCATGGTCACTGGTTGTTTTTCATCTGAAGTTCCAGATTAATTTTGAATCTATGTGTTGTGTCTCTCTTTTCCCTACAGTATGGAGGACCTAGCTTAAAGAATTGAGGAGACCCTGCCCTCGCTTGAAGGGATTAAAACAGGCCCATGTACTTATTAGCTGTTTCCTGGACACATCCATGTTATTCCTGCTGAAACGTGGAATAAGGCCAGGACTCAGAAACAATTCTGCTCTTCTCTGCAATGCATCCCATATTGAAGAATGGTTGTGACAAGTATATTTTGCACTGGTGTGACTGCAGTCTGGAAAACCACAAGATGCAGTTTTAAGGAACAGAGAGCAGAGGTGAGGGAATGTTGTAAGGTATAGACACATTAATAAACACTTACAAAAATATTAAGATGAGGAAGTATGTATTATAGCAATGCTGGAATGTGCTGTTTGTGCTAAAGGAGCCAATCTAGGGGACCCTAACAATTCCCATGTTCTGAAAAGAGGAACTGCAGATATAGGGATAGCATGGGCATGAATAGAGAAAGGATTCTTGTCTGGGTGAGAAACGGAGACCATATTTTTAGTCCTGGTACATCATGCTATTATGTTATGTCATAGTTGATATGTATAGGTCCAAAGCATCTTTTTGGCAGAATTATGTTTTTGTGACAGAAAGTAAGAGTGTGTGTGTGTGTGTATGGTTTGAGGGGTACACGGGAGGATCTGGCGTGCTCATTTGCAATTCAGGGGGGACATGAAAGCCTGACCAGTACCTGGACCATATGGATGTCAAAATATATCCCTGTCAATAATAAGGAACTCTCAGAATAAGGACATTCAACACTGAAAACAGCACTAATGGATGCCCATAATGCACATTTTTTAAACCAATGGTATTGCTGTTGAGCATGTATTAGTGCTGTTTTCACTGCTGAATGCTTTTATTCTAAGGATCCCTTATTATTGATAGGGATATGCTTTGACATTTAGCCATAGGTAACCTATGCAGATTCTTTCTGGATTATATTGCATAGGTTACTCTAATAAGATCATATATTGTTGGCAATGTGATAAGGTAGCCATATAACCACTGTGTTAGGCACTGGGAGACATGGCTGATGTTGTGCCAACATTCTCCAGATTGTATCATGAGGCCTACATCCCTACCCAGTCCAGGATCTGACAGAAAAAGGAGCATTTGTGGACAGGATATATCCAGGGGGAATGGTGAGGACACACAAGGGAGATTAGGCAGATCAGATCCAAAAGTGGCAACAAAGAGGTACGTGCGCTGCTTAGATTTGTGAAGGGCCAGAGAATAAGCCTAATGTACAGACTCAGGTAGTTTGTGCCAGGCATAGGGAGCAGCAAGGTAAAAGGAGCGAAGTCTGGAGTTGGCAGTTGAAGAGAAAGGCACAGATAGAAGCAATATGCCAGAATAGCGGGTTCCCCAAGAGGGTGTAGGGAGGGATAAGAGAGGACCAGTAGTGCAGAGCAGTTAAATGAGTACACTTATAGGTCTGAGGCGCTAGGCAGTATTATGCATCCTTTGGGGACCTGCAATGTTAGTTTCTGGTTTTGTGCACTTGGTAACGGTCCATCCTTAACAGTTTAAAGCATGTTTGTAGAGATGACCAAGGCAGGAATCACTGGGGCCATTTTATAATGCCACGTACCATTTGATGCAAAGAGAGCAGGAAAACACCATGCTGCTGGCAGAAATGAGAGCTTTATTGGTTGTTTTGGCCAGTGGCCTTCCTCAAAGGTCAACGACCAATATGAAAAAGACACACAGGAAGCACTCTTTAAATCTATAGCAATCTAAAGCTGACTCCAAGATTCTAATGGTAAAGAGTTTAAATACTGACCTTTTTAATCACTCCTCAAAATTTTATCAGTGGCCACCAACTTGACTGTGTGTGCATACTGCAGCAAGGTTTTGTTTTCTGAATTGTTTCAGCCATTTTGACTACCAGTTCTCAGTTTTTTTTGTCTCAATAATTGTGCCTAGGACTGCAACTGCATTTATATGCTAACTCTGCTTGTCCAGGGTTTTGTTTTGTTTGAACCTACATCGAATGCTTTATGTTAATGTATGCCTAATTTTTAACCTGATATTTTATTTCCCTGTAAATCTTGCAAAATGAGGGTCTCCATTCAAAAACACTAAAAAACTTGAGTTTTGAACAACCATTCATTTGTTTTTTTGTAAAGGAGATTTTGAAGATCTTTGATTAAATCTGCCCATGTTGCTGTACATGAAACTATGGTCCCCTTTTACTAACACTTAACATGTATTATCTGCCACAGAGCCCATAGGAATAAAATGGGCCATGCAACAGATAACATGTGTTAAGTGTTGAGCAAAAGGAACCCTATGAGGTCTCTTTTCTTCCATTTAAGCAATTGCTCTTTAAAGGTGTAATAGATTTAATTTTTCCAGCAATATCTTTGTGGGTGCAAATGCCTGTCCTATAAAAGTATCTGGTGAATTTTAATTGAATGACTTAACCCATTATTTTTTGGGATATCATGGTTAAAGTTCGCTGAATAAATTATGTGGTTAGCTCTAGCTGGATATGTGCTGCTGACTGTCAGTCCTATTGTTCATTGTGTGGTAATAATTAGAGACTTTCCCTGAAATTTGATTCTCACAGAATTGCTTTTTTCAGACATTTTGATTACTCAGATGGATCCATGCTTTATCACAACAAGTTTTAGGAAAATATCCAGTCAGAATAATGTACTTCATTTTACAAGCTGCCGGAATATAAATATTTGGTGGTCAATTTTTTTGGCCTTAGATACTTTGCTCCATGACTTTGGCATATATAGGAGGCAGGAGACTTGACCTTTTTGCCCCAACCATCTGGAACGCACTATCAGAACCCATCTGATGAGCACAGTCTATAAAAAATATGAAGAAACTCTTAAAAATACACCTTTTCATTGAACACTTCAGACCAAATGATATCACATAGCTACATATACCATACCTCATTCTCACACTGCTGAAAGCTGTTCACTCCCAAGCTGTTAAATCCATATCCCCATGAGTTCTATGTAGTTTCAGCTCCTGTGAGTTTGTTATTGTTGTTCTATGTAAACCGCCTTGGTACCTGTTAAATAAATAAATAAATAAATACATATTTTTGAAATTGAGTTATCCAATTATTGTACATAAGGAAAAATCCACATTATCTGGTGGTTAAGGTTTTTTTTATTCTATTCTAAACTGCTTTCGTATGTTGTGAAAGGTTGTAAATTAAATGAATCAACCAAACTGAACTGAACTAGGGGCATGCAGTACTGTGTCAGCATCTTTCTCCCTTACATCCACTTACTACTGGAACAGCCCTTCCCCCACTCCAGTCCTGAAGTATCATCATACTTCGGACTTAAGCCCATTATTCCCCCAGCCCCAAACCATCAACCTTCAGGTGTATATGTTGTGACCCAGTAGCTCCCCAGGAACCGATGGACACAGATAAGCATCCGGTGGTAGAAGCCGGTACTGCAGGAGAAAGCAGGGATTTCTCTGCAGAAAGAAAAAACCTCAGAACTAATCAAGCAGAACATCTCACCTCGGGGGAAGGGAGTAGTAAAGCTCTTGATTGGGCACGCCCCAAGAGGAGGCGGGCAGTGCAAGCTAGAAGCACCTGGTTAAATAGTCTGAAACCAGGAAGTGAAAGAGAGCAAAGGAAACTAGGAGAGCCACAGAGGCTAAGAGAGAAGCCAAGAGAACAGGGACAGAGAGAATTTCCAGAAGGAGAAACAAGAGTTTCAGAGGGAAAATCTGGAAGGAAATATCTTTGCTGCTGTGATTCCTCCAATAGTCTGCAACTAGCAGGTAGCGTGGTGGAAGACTCAGAGGAGGAAAGGAACTGCTGGAGGCAGAATACTTTCAGAACGCTGAGAGATCCAAGGCTACAGGACCAGGCAGAGCTATGGAATAAAAGGCAGAAGGACAAAGAATTCTCCAAGGGAAAACTTCTATACAAGGTACCCAGTGGGGGAGAAGTAGTGGATAAGTGTTATGCTCCAAAGCCAGAGAGAGTGTGCCCTAGTTTTAAAAGCCAAGTCAGACAAAATGGTGGCAGCTGTTTTCAGCAGGGAGAAGCTTTGAATAAAAGTGAATATTCTTACAAGCTAACTGAAGAACCTAGCCAGGAAAGGGCTGACGTCAGTGCTTTTAAATATCTCTTTAAAGACTCTCCCATTACTGCTAAGTATCCAAGCACAGCACCCACATGTAGAGAAAGGTGGGGAGATAACGTTAGCAGCACATTGAATGTTTGTTTTCCTGACACAAACAAATATGCTAATCAGCCTGAGATAGAGAGGCTCAGCAAACAATTGCTCACGGGAGAAAAGGAACGCCAGCTAAGTGAAGGGAAGTCACCAGCTGAATCACTTCTCCACGAGTTCAGAGAGTTTTTAGAACATAAGGCAAGTTTTAACTACAGTGCTCCAGAACCAGTTATTGGCTGTAAAGAAGGAATGCCTATTTCTAATTCTCTGCCTTCCTCAGAAGAGGATATGTTAATGGACTGTTCTACATGCTTAATTGAGAAAAACAATTAAGGGGAAAAGTTTACCTGTTATATGAAGCAATATAGCAGAGGCACTTAACTCGTCCTATACAAGAAGCTGGTAGAAAGTGAATGAGTCAATGTACCAGTGATTGCTATAACAGGAGCACTACTGTTGTAGGAACTTTTCTGTCTCACCCTTTTTGATGGGATCACATGAAGTGAATGTGAATTCCTGAATATAGCACAGCATTGCAAGTCTGTTTAGCAAGTTTATTTACTCTTGTTTTGGATTTATACTTCTGCACCATCTGTACCAATTGAACTGCACAACTGGCAAATAAACCTCATGAAAAATAAATTTCTCTTTGCCATGCCTTACTGCTCGAAGCATTAAACACAACTACAACTAATTGCCTCCAGGGCATCACAAGGCAACCCCTCCTTAAAACCCCAAGGTTAGGGAGCGGGCGGCGTGATAATGTGTGATTGATTAGAAAGCAGAGGGTAGGGCTAAATGGCCAATTTTCCCAATGGAAAAAGGTGAATAGTGGCGTACTGCAGGGATCTGTGCTGGGTCCGCTGCTTTTTGACATATTCATAAATGACCTGGAAAAGGGAATAATGAGTGAGGTTATCAAATTTGCAGATGACACAAAACTATTTAAAGCTGTTAAAACCCAAGAGGATTGTGGAATATTGCAAGAGGATCTTGATAAATTGGAAGACTGGGCATCCAAATGGCAGATGAAATTTAATGTGGACAAGTGCAAAGTTATGCACCTAGGAAAGAACAACTCAAACTATGGTTACACGATGCAAAGTTCCACACTGGGAACCACCACCCAGGAAAAAGATTTAGGCGTCATTGTTGATAACATGTTAAAACCCTCCACCCAGTGTGCAGCGGTGGCCAAGAGAGCAAATAGAATGCTAGTTATCATAAGGAAAGGAATGGAAAATAAAACAAAGGATATTATAATGCCTCTGTATTGTTCCATGGTGCGACCGCACCTTGAATATTGTGTGCAATTCTGTTTGCCGTAGCTTAAAAAGCATATAGCGTTATTAGAAAAGGTACAGAGAAGAGCCACCAAAATGGTAAAGGGGATGGAAGGATACTCCTATGAAGAGAGGCTGAAAAGGTTAGGGCTCTACAAATTGGAAAAGAGACGACTAAGGGGAGATATGATAGAGGTCTATAAATTAATGAATGGAGTGGAACGGGTAAACATAGATCGATAGTTTACATCATCAGAATATAAAAAGTCTAGGGGACATGTAATGAAGCTACAGGGTAACCTATTTAAGACTAATAAGAGAAAATATTTTTTTCACTCAACGTGTAATCAAACTCTGGAATTTGTTACTGGAGGATGTAGTAAAAGCTGTTAGTGTAGCTGGGTTTAAAAAAGGTTTGGACAAGCTCCTGGAGTAAAGGTCCATTAACCTAAAAGAGACCCAGGATATCAATGCTTGACCCAATACAAGCATTGAGGAACCTGTGCCTTTGTGGAGACTGCTAGGCACTTATGACCTATATTGGCCACTGTTGGAAACAGGATACTGGGCTTGATGGACCTTGGTCTGAACCAGTATGGCATACCTTATGTTCTTATATATGTAGGGGCATGGAAATGGTTGATGCTAGTTACCCTAACTGAAATAACATAGAGAAGAGGTAGACATGAGGAGCAAATGTGTGTGGGAGATCTCAAGATTGTAAGAGTGAAACTTTGGAGAAAATACCTGGTGTGAATGCGAGTAAGTTTGGACAGTATTTTAAGCAGTATGGATATAGTCGACAGCGACTTGACGGCACTTAACAACAACATGGATGTATTTATGAGAAAACAATTGGAAATCAAAATATATATTAGTTTAATAAGCTCATCAGTTGATATCTAAAAAATAGATTAATATTATATAGCCGACCTTTCACTAGGGGCTAAATATAGCCCTGAAAGCCCTACATAAAATAATTTATTGAAGATGTCTGTTGCTTTAATTGGAAGAAACACATGTCCCCTAAATTAACATGGGTTTCTGTGCTTAGCTCTGTGCCACAAACATGCACCACCGGCACACCCTAAATATACCCCTGTTTTCCCCCCCTCTCTAGTGCATATGATTTTCAGTTATTTTTACTTATATCTTGATGGCAATTGTTTCCCATGGAGAAAAAAAAATGCTTAAAGTTGAATTTGGATAAAATTACTGTTTTGTGGGTTAGAAAGCAACTTGAGTTTTTGCCATCTGGAAAATTGAATAGTGGGATGATTTTCAGTTACAGTCACAGATCCAGAGCTTGAGGATATTGATTCAACATTATCATTTGAAGTTCAGATGTTGAATCTCTTTTAAAAGGCATTTTTAAAATTGCAAATGATGGGATAGGTCCACTCTATTAATGGACAGCGATTTGAGACAGGGTTTCTTTCTCATTGTAATCTGCTGTATATGAGTTTACCTAAGGCTGTAGCTGTTGTACAATACAGCTGCTAAGGTGATTTGAGAGAAAAAAGGTGGAAAGAGCTACTCCTTTTCTGACTTCCTGACATTGGTTACCCCTGAATTCAAGGATCATTGCTTACTTTTGCATTTATAATATTTCATGGAATTGGTCCAAAATATCTCTCCAATTTTATGATTAAAGTATTGCCAGTAAGAGCTTTCTGTTTCCAATCAGATCTCTAGGTTATCCAGTCTGTGAAGGAATTGAGGTTGGTCTCTACAAGAGATAAAATGATTAGCTGTGGGGCACCTTTAATTTCCACCAGAGCTTAAGACTGAGTCAAGTTGTCTCTTACTTAGGAAAAAATTAAAGACTTGGGTATTTGAGGAGCTGTTACTAAGGCAATGATAGTTTTTGGTGTTGATTATTATGGGATAAATTGACCAGTTTATATGCAGAAAACTTATCAGCATATCCATCCCAGAAGCCCCAGCAGAGGACTTCAGAGGTCACCGCGAGTCAGCTAAGCAAGAGCTGTTAAAGCCCTCACACCCATCCCAGCAGCAGAGGGCTGGAAGTCTCATTTGTATGTCCATCCCAGCAGCCCCCACAGAACGTCACAGTGAGTTAGACAGGTAAGAACTGTCACAGACCTGCACTTGTCCCAGCAGCAGAGGACTGGAAGCCTCATTTACATAGCTGTCTGGTTTCTCATTTACTTTAACAGGTACCAAAGCTCCACCAAATGAACTATGGCTGGGAAAAATCATATTACCAAAGCTGTTGCTCCCATCACAGCTTCTGCCTCTGTCCAGATAGACAGCCCAATGCCAATTGAGGGACTGGTTCCATGTGAAAGATGTCTGCAAGCTGAAGTCCTCATGAAACAAGTGGAGGACTCAGGGAAGAGATGGCAAGGCTAAGAATCATTCGAGACAGCAAGAAGTACAGTGATAAGATACTTCTTGAAGCATCCAAGCTGTCAAATAGAGATGAAGATTGTATACCGTAGAATGAAATGAGTTGGACATGAGTCACCAGAGCCTGAAGAATCAAAAATCCAACTTCTCCAGCTCTCAAACTGAAGAACCAGTATGCAGTCCTGGAAATGGAGGAGGTGAGAGCATCCCACAAAAGGGAAGAACCAGAGCTCAAATACTCCAAAGTTGCAGAATCAGTGACCAGATGAGGTACTGAGGCATTCATCTGCAGACCAGACTTGATGTCCAGGGTGGTGTGCTATCTGCTAGGTGCCAAAATCTGAGATGTTATGGAGAGTTTGCTGAGACTCATCAAGCCTACTGATTATTATCTGATGTTGCTCATCTATGTCGGAACAAATGATACTGCTAGGTATCCCTCCAAGCATATCAAGCGGGACTTCATCGCTCTGGGACAGAGGGTGAAGTAGACAGGTGTGCAGGTGGTGTTCTCTTCAATCTTCCCTGTTGAGGTCAGGCCAAGTTAGAGAAGCTCGCATCCTGGAGACGAATACCTGGCTGGAATCATTGAGAGTATGGTTTCCTGGACAATGTGATGATTTTTCAAGGGTTGCAGAGCAGAGATGGTGTCCACCTATCCAAGAAGGGTCAAAGTGTCTGCAGCAGCAGACTAGCTAACCTACTGAAGAGGGCTTTAAATTAGATTTATTGGGGATAAGTGAAGAAAACCCCCAGGTAAGTGAAAGCCCTCAGGTAAGTAAAACATTAATGCCTCTGTAGAAATGGATAAAAGGGGCAATATCTGGAAAGCAGTGTGCATAAATGTCCACAATATGGGAAATAATGGAAGAAGATGACTTGGATTTAGTTGCAGTTACAGAGACATGGTTCTCGGACAGCCCTGATTGGGATTTAATTATATAGGGCTATTCTTTATTCAGGAAGGACAAGGTAGGAAAAAGGGGAGGAGGATTGGCACTATATATAAAACATAATATTAAAGCTATAGAACTGCAGTTTTTTTAATTAAAATTTTTTATTTGCATTTACAAAACATCCAGGTATACACATGTATGAAAAACAAAATGGCACCAATCAAAAATCAAGGAAACACTAAAAAGAAAACCTAAACCATTAACAATTAGTCCCCCCCCCCAAAAAGGGAAAAAACAGGAGGTCCTAGGAAAAAATACATAGATAACAAATGCAACATTAATTGTGTCCTAGTTAACACATAAAAAAAACGAAATCAAAACAGGCAGAACTTGAGCATCAGCCTTATGGGTCACCACCACTACCTCAGATCCTTCCCTAGTGACTAGGAACTGCAAGAGCTGCGTGGGCTTAAAAAAACCCTTATTTTTATAGGAAACATAACAATGCAAAGGAAATTTTAACACAAAAGTAGCCCCCAGGGAGAGGACCCTGGCTGTATATGCCAGGAATTCCTTCCTCCTAACCTGGGTAGCATAAGACAAATCAGGAAAAATATGAACTTGAGAGCCCAAAAACAGCTCACTGAAGTATATATAGTCTGATTTGTATGATCGTATTTATTTCATCCTTATTAATGTGTTGTTTGCATTAGCACACCACTGTCAATATGAACATCAGCTTAGGAGATGTACATTTTGCCAGCAGGGGCTTGACCGCACGGAGATGGGAAGCATCTGAAATGTCTATCTTGTCAGAATATAGTGGGCATGGGGATGTAAGCAGTACCAAGGATTCATATCTCCCTGATTCAGAATGGCAGGTGTGTCTATACCCGCGGTTTCAGAATCAGGTTTATTACATGGCCATTTCAGGTTAGACGTTTCTGCCAGACGGATGTGGCTGTTATAGAATCGTGCTCTTAATAGATTTTTTGCCTTGTGAATCTATTGACTCTTGCTCTAGAGACATGGAGCCCAATTCACAGAAGGGTATGTCTGGGCCGTCCGGACGTCCCCGATGAAGACAGCCGCTTTAGGACCCAATTCTGGACCACAGGAACAAAACATTCCCAAGGTACACAGAATCGGGCCCAAGGATGGCCCGCCCCTGCCTACCTGAGGGGACGTCTTCCCCACAGGCTTCCCTGGCTGCCATGGCTTGGCCCCCCTCTTCCCTGTCACCTGACCCATGGCTGGCCAACCAGGGCCTGGATCGGGTGGCAGGGACCTCCCTGCACTCGACCCCGGCCCCAATCACCATATCAGTGCTGTTTATTCCACCTTTGAGGTGGAATAAGCAGCACATCCCCTTTGATCCATCAGGATGTACAGGGTAGTGACCGGAGTTGGCCCTATACATCCTGCCTGGATGGCTCACCCTGCTCTGCCCTAGCCCCACCCCCTCCCAGCCTTGCTGGCTTTTCCCATCCTGCTGCTTAAGACGTGAGGGGAGAGTCGGAGGGGGAATCAGGCCAGAACGGCTGGTGGGGCGGCCCCTTAGTTCAAAGATTTTTCATGTGCCTTCTTACTAGCCCTGTAAGTTCTGGGAAAACTATCCTGGAGCTCTTTTTAAAATGTTTTTTTCATAGTATATGATGGCAGATAAAGACCAGTATGGTCCATCTAGTCTGCCCAGCAAGGCGGCAAGAGTAGGTGCACTTGCTGCTCCGTGCAGGTCACCCATACCCATCATGCCTTTGTTTAGGGGTGTACTCACCGCTCAATGTAGGTCACCCCTGTTGAATTCTTACAATCCTGAATCCTTGTGTGAAATTCCACTTTTCTTTTAGTGCCATCAAGAAAGTGTTGACTCATAGCAACCCAGCTACTTCTGGGTTTTCTTGGCAAAGTATCACTGGAAGTAGATCACCATCCTTTTCTTCTGAGGCAATGGAGGGTAAAGTGACTTGCCCAAAGTCACAAGGAGTGCCAGTGGGAATCAAACCCTTGTTCTTCTGGGCATTAGGCAGTTGCTCTAACCACTAGGCTACTCCTCCACTCAAAATGCTATTACTATTTTACTATCAGAGCTATTTACAAAGTCTACTCTAGCTCCTGGTTGTGCCATTATCTATCCCGTTCAGAAATTCTGTGAAACTATGGGGTATGTTTACTAAACTGCGGTAATGTCATTCACGTTAGGTTCCCCGGTAAAGGTACAGATGCCCATATAAAGGCGTGGGCGGTGCATCGTTACAGCAAGCCGTATCAGCTAACACATGTTACAGGGCGCCTTCGACTAACGCGCGTTACAAGGCGCCCTACAAGGCACCTTACAAGACACCTTTTAAGGCACCTTACAAGGCACATTACAAGGTGCCTTGTAAGTAAGGTGCCTTATAAGGTGCCTTGTTAGGTGCCCTATAAGGTGCCCTGTAAGGTGCCTTGTAAGGTGCCTCATAAGTAAGGTGACTTATAAGGTGTCTTGTTTGGTGCCCTATAAGGTGCCTTGTAAGGTGCCTCATAAGGTGCTTTGTAAGGTGCCCTATACAGTAGGGCTCCTTAGGCTAAGCGCCGTATTAGGTACCCCTGGACAAGGCACCTTAGAAGGCACCCTGGGTTACGGAACCATAGGTTAAGGTGGCCTAACAAGGTTATGGTACCCTAGGTAAGTGTGGCTTAAGGGTTGCAAGGTGCTTCAGGATGAAATGCTTGACCTGTGAAGAACAGAGACAGATGTAGCCCTAACACTAGATAGAGCACTCAGGAAAGGCAATGAACAGGTGAGTGAAGGAGGGAGAACTTGGAGCCGCTGAACCTGCCATATCTGCGGGCATCCCATGTGGCTGCCAGTACTGATGACAAACATGCTGGGGGCAATTGTATCACAGCACAGGATATTGACAATGTAAAGTACTGGAAAGACAGTTGGTGGCAGACGATGGGATTACATGTCCCCCAGTGGAGGCGGAGGTGGCAGGATAGTTACAATAAAGGGTGGACAGAGGAGTGGTGGTGCCATGCAGATCAGGCACAGGTGAGGCAAGCATGAAGAGGTGCAATGCAGGAAAGGATAGCAGGGCAGGACATGGAGTGACAGCCTGCACAGGCAGATAGGACTCTACACAGCTGACAGAGGCAGATAGACGGACCGAGGCAATGTTGGCAATTGTGGTGAGGGTATTATGGGCTGGCAGCACAAATCTGAAAAAATATGACTGTTATAGGCATGCACACTATTTGAGTAGGTAAACACAAGAGGCAAGAGGGAGTGATGAACACAGGTATTTTATTGAAACCCCAATGCGTTTCGGTGAATGCCTTCTTCAGGGGGACTAAATAACTGACAAACAATAAGAGATAATAAACAAACATATTAAAAACATAATAAAAAATCTTAAAACAAAAGGGCATCATAAATAAAGAAGCTGTTGCATATTAATATGTAAAATAACACTCATAAAACAACAATAAAATAAATAAATGACTAATACCAATCATAAAAATGATTATATAAGGCTAATAATAAACACATGAATAAATACAAAATAATATAAAAATAGACGCAGGGCAGATAAAGTTTCAAACCAATGTGGATGACAATGAAAAGAAATGGAGTCGCAATACAAATTCTACTCTCTGTTATGCACCTTAGCTGCAAAGCCATGCAGGACTTGAAGGACTAGAAAGGGGGACTGTTACTTCTGGAGAGAAATCTGCAACTGTGAGTATATACTTCTGGTAATTTTCTAAAAATAATTCTTTGTATTAAAGCTACTTAATGTGTGAACCCACTGTTTTTTGTTGGATCAGTTAGGGCCTAGTAGCAGCAATTAAAGTTTGAATTTAAAACACAGAGGAGAGCTTTCTGGTTACATTTCATACCCAGCAGAGAGCTTGTAGTTTAAATTTAATAGTCACTCAGGGCCAAGTAACAGCAAAGTACTTTTAGTTTAAATTTAACATACAGAAGAGAGCTTTCTGGTTAAATTTAGTACCCAGCAGAGAGCTTGTAGTTTAAATTTCATAAGAAGTTAGAGCCTAGCAGCAGCTAAGAGCTATAATTTAAATCAAATCAGAATTTAGCTTAGCACAAAAGGCAAAACAGGGTCTGTACTCTTTGAGCAACAAATTAAGTCTTCTAGAGACCTTTACAAAGAGGCCTTCTACCTAGGGGGCAAGAGACCTGTGAAATCTTTTCAATAGGTGTTAACACCAGGTGGCAGATCAAAAGGCCATTTTGAAAGACTCCTCCTATCCAAGCAAGGACTGTTAATTACTCAGGAAGTTGGTCACAGCATTACCTCAGCAGCAGAGGCATAAATAGCTCAACCAGAGCTCTGTGATCCTCTGTCTTGAAGGACTAAAAAGGGGGACTGTTACTTCTGGAGAGAAATCTGCAACTGTGAGTATATACTTCTGGTAATTTTCTAAAAATAATTCTTTGTATTAAAGCTACTTAATCTGTGAACCCACTATTTTTTGTTGGATCAGTTAGGACCGAGGAGCAGCAATTAAAGTTTGAATTTAAAACACAGAGGAGAGCTTTCTGGTTACATTTCATACCCAGCAGAGAGCTTGTAGTTTAAATTTAATAGTCACTCAGGGCCAAGTAACAGCAAAGTACTTTTAGTTTAAATTTAACACACAGAAGAGAGCTTTCTGGTTAAATTTAGTACCTAGCAGAGAGCTTGTAGTTTAAATTTCATAAGAAGTTAGAGCCTAGCAGCAGCTAAGAGCTATAATTTAAATCAAATCAGAATTTAGCTTACCTCAGCAGCACAAGACAGGGGACTGTGTAGCAGCCCTCTTTTAATAAGTGTTATTTCTCTCCCACCCCTGGGATAATCATAGCCTTATAGGTACTTACACATCTTAAAAGACAGGAGGTGCTTTCAGGTGAAGCTCATTACCCAAATCAGTCATACACTAAGGACCTGAGATTAATTAAGCTTCAGGTGAACAAGGTATATTAAACGTATTAGGTACAGTTTTATTGGTATAAATACCCATAGCAACCCCTAGTAAGTAAGAACTTAAAGATCTAGACACAAACTTAAAACTAAGATGCAGACAACAGTCCAGCAGCGGGATTTATTTATTATTATTTATTTATTACAGGCTCTTATATACCGCTCTATTCAGAATCAGCGCGGTTCACAATATAACAACATACCATAACAACAAACTGTTAGGTTTTACAGAGAACAAGGTCAGAGAACTTGGAATAAAACATGGAATGGGGGCTTTCCAGTCATTTGCATTGAGTGTCACATGTATGATTTTCTCCCAGTTGGTGAGAGGTCTTACGTGTGCACTAGGTGCAAGGAGCTCTTTGCTCTCAGGGAACAAGTCCGTTCTCTAGAGGCTAAGGTAGCAGACTTGGAAAACATAAGACAGACAGAGAGGTACATAGACGAGACCTACAGGGATATAGTCCTGATGTCCCACCTCCAGTCTGGCAGCACCCCTGTTGCCATGGAGGAGAGAGGTCACGTGACAGGAGAGCATCACCCTGGTGTGACAGGAAGTGATCCTGTAACTAGGACCTGTCCTCCAGGTGATGTAAAACCCTCTCGCACTGAGGAAGTTTCTCCAGGGCCATGTGCCCATGAGGGAAGGGTTAGGACAGCCGTTATAGTTGGTGATTCGATCATTAGGCATGTAGATAGCTGGGTGGCTGGTGGACGTGAGGATCGCCTGGTAACATGCCTGCCTGGTGCAAAGGTAGCGGACCTCATGCGCCACCTAGATAGGGTCTTAGATAGTGCTGGGGAGGAGTCTGCTGTCTTGGTACATGTCGGTACCAATGACATAGGAAAATGTGGTAGGGAAGTTCTGGAGGCAAAATTTAGGCTTTTAGGTAGGAAGTTGAAATCCAGAACTTCCATGGTAGCATTCTCCGAAATGCTTCCTGTTCCACGTGCAGGACCCAAAAGGCAGGCAGAGCTCCGGAGTCTCAATGCGTGGATGAGACAATGGTGCAGAGATGAGGGTTTTGGATTTGTTAGGAACTGGGGAACATTCTGGGGAAAGGAGGGACTCTTCCGAAGGCATGGGCTTCACCTTAACTGGGATGGAACCAGGCTGCTGGCATTAACCTTTAAAAAGGAGATAGAGCAGCTTTTAAACTAGATATTAGGGGAAAACCGACAGTCGCCCAAGAGTGGATGGTTCGGAAGAATGTATCCTTGAAGGATACTACCAAAAGCAGAGAGGTTCCACAAAAGAGTAAAGTAGCCCAAGTGCCCTCAAGTATGGAGCAGACAGAGCTTAAAGATCCCAATTTACCCATGTCTAACAATAGCCAAATTAACATGAATAAAATACATTCTCTAAAATGCTTGTATGCAAATGCTAGAAGTCTAAAGAATAAGATGGGAGAGTTAGAATATATAGCACTAAATGAAAGGTTAGATATGATTGGAATATCAGAGACATGGTGGAAGAAGGACAGCCAGTGGGACACTGTGATACCTGGGTACAAACTATATCGTAATGATAGAGTTGATCAAATTGGTGGAGGGGTTGCGCTCTATGTTAGCGAGGGCATTGACTCAGAAAGGATTAAAGTTTTGCAGGAAACAAAATCTGCTGTAGAATCTATATGGATTGAAATTCCATATAAAAGGGGGAAGGCAATGGCAGTGGAGGTGTACTATCGAGCAGCTGGCCAGAATCACCAAATGGATGATGAAATGCTCAAAGAAATCAAGGAAGCTAGCAAAAGTTACAGCGCAGTAATAATAATGGGTGATTTCAATTACCCAGGTATCGACTGTGTCAGTGTCACGTCAGGACATGCTAGGGAGATAAAGTTCCTAGATGAAATAAATGACTGCTTCTTGGAGCAACTGGTTCATGAACCGACCAGAGGGGAAGCCATATTAGACCTAGTCCTTAGTGGAACACCAGATCTAGTGCAAGAGATAAGGGTGTTGGGGCCACTTGGCAATAGTGATCATAGCATGATCACCTTTGATTTAATTAGTGGAGGAGGGATAATAAGGAAATCCACAGTACTACCTTTTAACTTTCGAAAGGGAGACTATGATAAAATGAGGAAAACAGTTAAGAAAAAACTAAAAGGAGCAGTTGCAAAGGTTAAAGACGTACATCAGGCTTGGCTGTTGTTGAAAAATACTATCTTGGAAGCCCAGACCAGCTGTATTCCACGCTTTAAGAAAAGTGGAAGGAAGTCCAAAAAACTGCCAGCATGGTTTAAAGGTGAGGTCAGAGAGGCTGTTGTTGCCAAAAAAGCATCTTTCAGGAAATGGAAAAAAGAGCCAAATGACGAAACCTGGAAACAGCACAAGCACTGGCAAGTCAAATGCAAGGCATTGATAAGGCAGGCAAAGGGAGAATTTGAGAAGAAGCTTGCTGCGGAAGCAAAAACGCGAAGTAAAGACCTTTTCAAGTACATTCGTAGCAAAAAACCTGTGAGAGAGTCAGTTGGTCCATTAGATGATAAAGGGATTAAAGGAGCACTAAGAGGCGACAAGGCGATAGAGGAGAGATTGAATGAATTCTTTGCTTCAGTCTTTACTGAGGAAGATGTAGGGATGTTACCCATGACTGAAGTGGTATTTAAAGGTGCGGAAGAATTGAAGGAAATATCGATACATCGGGAAGATGTATTACACCTATTAGATAAACTGAAGAGTAGCAAATCACCTGGGCTGGATGGTATACATCCAAGGGTGTTGAAAGAACTGAAATACGAGCTTGCAGACCTGCTATTAGTAATCTGTGAACTATCATTAAAATCATCTCTAATACCTGAAGATTGGAGGATCGCCAATGTAACACCAATTTTTAAAAAGGGTTCCAGGGGTGATCCGGGAAACTACAGACCAGTGAGCCTGACATCAGTACCGGGAATAATGGTAGAAACCATCATAAAGAATAAAATTACTCAGCATGTAGATAGTCATGACCTAATGGGAGACAGCCAACATGGCTTTAGACAAGGAAGATCTTGTCTTACTAATCTGTTATGTTTCTTTGAAGGAGTGAATAATCAAGTGGACAAAGGTGAGTCGGCTGATATTGTGTATCTGGACTTTCAGAAAGCCTTTGACAAGGTCCCTCATCAGAGACCTTTGGCAAAACTAAAGAGTCATGGGATAGGAGGCAGTGTACTATTGTGGATCAGGAACTGGTTAAAAGATAGAAAGCAGAGGGTAGGGCTAAATGGCCAATTTTCCCAATGGAGAAAGGTGAATAGTGGTGTACCCCAGGGATCTGTGCTGGGTCCGCTGCTTTTTGACATATTCATAAATGACCTGGAAAGTGGAATAACGAGTGAGGTTATCAAATTTGTAGATGACACAAAACTATTTAAAGTTGTTAAAACCCAAGAGGATTGTGGAAAATTGCAAGAGGATCTTGATAAATTGGAAGACTGGGCATCAAAATGGCAGATGAAATTTAATGTGGACAAGTGCAAGGTTATGCACCTAGGGAAGAACAACCCAAACTATGGTTACCCGATGCAAGGTTCCACATTAGGAACCACCACCCAGGAAAAGGATTTGGCGTCATTTTGGATACCATGTTAAAACCCTCGGCCCAGTGTTCAGCGGCGGCCAAGAGAGCAAATAGAATGCTAGGTATGATAAGGAAAGGAATGGAAAATAAAACAAAAGATATTATAATGCCTCTATATCGTTCCATGGTGAGACCGCACCTTGAATATTGTGTGCAATTCTGGTCTCCGTATCTTAAAAAGGATATAGCGATTTTAGAAAAGGTTCAGAGAAGAGCCACCAAAATGGTAAAGGGGATGGAAGGATACTCCTATGAAGAAAGGCTAAAAAGGTTGGGGCTCTTTAACCTGGAAAAGAGACGGCTGAGGGAAGATATGATAGAAGTCTATAAATTAATGAACGGAGTGGAACGGGTAAACGTAGATCGATTGTTTACCTTATCAGAATATAGAAAGACTAGGGGACATGCAATGAAGCTACAGGGTAAACTATTTAAGACTAATAAAATAAAATATTTTTTCACTCAACGTGTAATCAAACTCTGGAATTTGTTACCGGAGGATGTAGTAAAGGCTTTTAGTGTAGCTGGGTTTAAAAAAGGTTTGGACAAGTTCCTGGAGGAAAGGTCCATAAACCATTATTAAGAAGGGACCCAGGATATCAATGCTTGAACCAATACAAGCATTGTGGAACCTGTGTCCCTTGGGGAAACTGCTAGGTACGTATGACCTAGATTGGCCACTGTTGGAAACAGAATACTGAGCTTGATGGACCTTGGTCTGACCCAGTATGGCATATCTTATGTTCTTATGTTCTTATGTAGCACTGTCTCTTATTCAGTTATTGTCACTGATAAGTTGGCAACGTATGACAACTGTGCATATCCTGTAAAACTAAAATGTGATGAATCCATTATAAGAACATATAAATAGGTAACAACCCCACACCAAAGAACTGCTTCACCTTTAACACTAGAAAAAATCTTGGGAGCTTTTACTAACTAGAGGTGTGGACAATAAATCAAATGGTACTTGTTCTAAAGTATAAATATACAGGGACCTTACACCAGCTACACTGTATCTTAAAAGAGTTACTGTTGCCATTGAATTAGTGGCTTCACAAAAACAAATGGTCACTGAACGATATAGATCTCTCAAAAAACACAAACAGTTATCGTTCGATTTTAACTATGCAGAGTAACTCAGTAACAGCCAAAGAGGTCTCAGTATAAAATAACACTACTGCTGCTAGGTATCACTCCCAAATGGCAGTATAAGTGTTGTATCACATCAATGACCATTGGCTATCACTATAAAAATTTATTTTGAACCCGAAGACATCAAGCAATCAATCCTTATATGCAAATTGTAATATACTCAGCTTCTGTATAGGACTGAGTGAAGTCTTTCCAAGTGCTTTAACTGCGATAACTGTTTGTGTTTTTTGATTGAATTAGTGGTGGCAGAGGACGGCGTGCCACAATTGTGTATGTGTTATAAAACTAAATTGTAGTGAATCCATAGCTAAACTATATGAATAGACAAGAAAACAAAATCGAGGTGATTATTCACTGAGAACCGGTAAAAACATAACGCTTAAAACTGGGTAGTCAAACATAAGTTAAAATGTGCTAGTAAGCAAAGGGGTGCGAGTGTCTTACGCCGTCCCTTTATAAGTTACGATTGTTGTTGTAAACAGGAAAAATCAGCGTACTTTTACTGATATTCTTTTGCTGTTTCCAAGAGCAAAACAACATCGATCTATTATGTCTTGGTTTTACAAGATGTGCACAGTGGTAACATCATCTGCTTGGGCTGCACTGAACAGCGACAACGTTAAGGACAAAACATCTCCGATTATCAGATAAGCGCTGTCTTTTAAGAGATATGGTTGAGTAGAATATAGCAGAATGCAGTAGAACTAGAATGAAAAAACATAGTCAGCGACAGTATCTGATTGATTAAGCATTATTCACGGGAGTGTTAAAAGATTGAAAATATTACAGAAAATACTACAATTGGATCAAAAAAATACAATAAATATGAAAGAAATTTTCAAAAAAAGGGAAAAACTGTAAGAGTTGACAAC
The DNA here is from genome assembly GCA_033557465.1 of Ichthyophis bannanicus. NCBI lineage: Eukaryota > Metazoa > Chordata > Amphibia > Gymnophiona > Ichthyophiidae > Ichthyophis > Ichthyophis bannanicus. The sequence goes on along the minus strand of CM066032.1, from coordinate 1,741,048,764 downwards.
GGAGTAAGGTCGTTGATGCCAAGAAGGCATTTCACCCCAGCAAGTCTGGGTTGAATAAGAGCCTAATAATAGTCTGAGACCTTGTTGCAACCAAAAGAGTTTTTCCATAGCAAAGGATCGATAAATACTGAACTCATAGTTAAGTATTGAGCTGAAAAACACACAGCTATTACAAATTGCCACTAATTCAATGGCAACAGTAACTCTTTTACGATACAGTGTAGCATGGTGTAAGGTCCCTGTATATTTATACTTTAGAACAAGTACCATTTGATTTATTGTCCACACCTCTAGTTAGTAAAAGCTCCCAAGATTTTTTCTAGTGTTAAAGGTGAAGCAGTTCTTTGGTGTGGGGTTGTTACCTATTTATATGTTCTTATTATGGATTCATCGCATTTTAGTTAGACAGGATATGCACAGTTGTCATACGTTGCCAACTTATCAGTGACAATAACTGAATAAGAGACAGTGCTGTATGGTTTTGCAGCTAAGGTGCATAACAGTGAGTAGAATTTGTATTGCGACTCCATTTCTTTTCATTGTCATCCACATTGGTTTGAGACTTTATCTGCCCTGCGTCTATTTTTATTGTTTGTCAGTTATTTAGTCCCCCTGAAGAAGGCGTTTGCCGAAACGCGTTGTGGTTTCAATAAAGCACCAGTGTTCATCACTCACTCTTGCCTCTTGTGTTTATCTGATTGGTCTGCAAGAGCGATCTGCTCTTTTTGTGCCTACCTGGTTGGTGTTGAGCCACTGTTTGAGTAGGACAGGCATGAGAGGAGGGAACAATGAGGAATTGGACCCATGAATACTGCCAAGAATGGCATTGTATTAACCAGTAGGCTATACCTCCATGGAGTATGTCACAGCAATGGTTGGGTACAGAAGGAATGCAGGTCACCACACAAATTGTCTGCTCTGAGTGCCAGGATAGGGTAACCCCACCAGTACCCATGATGCAATGCACATGCTGAATAGCTGTCTACTGCTGATCGCTAAATGGGGTCTGCACATCTCCGGTACCTCAGCTTGGAAAGATGAACTGACAGTGCATAATACTGGCACAGAGTAGCTACAGACCATGCCATTGTTTAGGTTCTGTGTTCTCCCTGAGGGATAGGATGGGTTCCCAGCACTAGGTCCGCAGTACATGTGGTGCTAGAGATAGGCCCTGCTGTATGTTCCCATCACTACCAGTGTGTGACCGGTGTTCCCTGAAATACAGCTGAAGATAATTCAGTGTCCATCTTTATCCTGCAGGCAGATATGGCCCTCTGGGACCAGACACCACCCAGATTAGTGTGTACCCTGTGTTGGGGTCTGGCTGACATGGGCACCTGTTATCAGGGCAGAGGGGTTTCCAGACTTGCATGAGTTTTGTGTAGCAGTGCCTTTATAGGTCAAAGTGGTATACACTACATACCCCAAAGAGCTCACAACACCCTGTTTGTAGGTAAGGGACAGGTACCCCAGCCCCAGTGAAGCAACCTCCATCCTGCTGGTATACGACAGCCCTCCAGGTTGGTGGGCCAGAGCCATACCTGTGGCTGGGGCAGTGGCAGACCAGCAGCAATGATGGAGTTAGCTCTGGAAAACCCCAACTGCCTCACACCACTGTCTGCCAGTCACCAGCAGACAGCACAGTCAGACTGCACCTTATAGGTGTTCCGACCATGCGCAGTCTAACTGCAGACAGTCCACTAGCCAGTCCATAGTACATGCTCACAGAGGAACTATGTGCACCAAGCAGGCATCTTAGTGATTGGGGCCCCAGCACTGAGAACACAAAAGTATCACTGAAGGCAGATAGTTTAGAGTGCAATGTGGGAACCTAGCTAATGCTGGTAACTGTGGGACATTGTGGGTCCGGTGAGGTTTGGGCAGCCACAAAACAATGGATAGACATACACACACACACTCCTATTGCAGCATTGTGCAAAGATAGGGGTGGTTGGCATCGCGTGTCTATTTGAGGCCCTTTATTTAACTTTACAGGACTGGTTAACCCCAGCCTCCACTCAGCGCTTCCTGGTGTCTTTTTGGCCATCTCGGCTTCAAGAAACCGTTCCGTCAATTGCGCTGCCTTTACGGAGGTTGTGCAGTCTTGTAACGTTAAAAAGGTTTTTACCTCTAATGGAACTGCCTCAAAATACTGTTCCAGGACAATCATGTCAATCAGGCTATCCACAGTTTTACCCTCAGGTTCCAGCCACTTTACAACTAAACTGCGCACCCTATGGCACAGTGCTTTCGGTGTTTCACCTGCTTGTAATTTAGTGGACCTGAGCATTCTTCTGTATACAGCCAGTGTCAGGCCTAGCCTGTCCCGCACTGCTCTTTTGATCTCCTCATATTCAGCTGCCAAAGCGGCAGGCATTGCTCGGTACGCCGATAGAGCTTCTCCTATTAAGGAGGCGGCGAGTCTAACCGCCCACTGCTCCTTAGGCCAGTGTGCGTGGAGAGCTACCCTCTCGAACGACTCTACAAAGTCATCAAAATTGTCTTTATCAGTCATTTGACCAAATGTCCATATCCCACACTGTTGTGGGCCTACCCTACTGAAGTCTTCTGGTGTTATCCTCTTCCGTGGTTCTTCCAACAGTGTCTGCACCAAGTCCGTCAAGGGTTTTTGCTGCACTTGCAGGGCAGCCATGGCCTGCTCCTGACTCTGCTGGGCCAGCTCCCGTTGCTTATCAAATTGGAGGCTCATCCAGCGTAGAACCTCCTGGACGTCCATCTTGCGGCTTTCAGACTCTGTAAAACAAACCACAAACAACCACCAAGTGCGGTACCACTGGAAAAAAACTTTTCCTTTTTTTTTTTTTTCAAAAGCAACTCCTTCTCACTTTGAATCCTCCCCAGCCTGTACCCATATACCTTTTTACCTGAGCCAGGTGGAGGGTCTCGCTTTGAGAAGGTGCTTGTTTTTTCTGTAGTCCACTCCGGTTCCTTCTGGATCCTTCTGGGTGTGGCAATGTCCGCTCCTTCCGTTGAGCTGTGCAACGTCCTGGTGGGCTTGCTTCTGGAATGAAAATCCACCCCAACTACGCCATTTGTCACGGAGACCCTGGGTAGAGCCTCTGTGGACCCAATAGGCCAATGCCTAGGGTATTGTGGTTTTAATAAACTGCTTCTCTCCTTTAAACAGAGTCAGTCAGTCAAGTGATTAAAGCAAAAATTAGGGTTTTATTCCCTTTCCCGGACAGAAAACATTCTTTGCAAAGGCACACAGGACAAAAACAGCAACTGAACGAAAATAGCTAGAACATCTCTTCTTCTTTCCTTGTTCACGTCACAAGGTCACATTGGCTGAAGTTAACACAAAGAGGTTATGTCATCTGATAGACAAATCGTGCAGTCCATTGGCTCAGGGTCTGTATAACTGTTAACACTCTCCCACTGCATTAAGCCTGAACCACTCCCAATATTCTCCGTATCACATTCCTTACATGTGCTGGAGCATGGCTTATTCTCTTGTGGCTGATAAACCCCTTTTCTTCCAAGGTACTTATCAAAGTCAGGGTTATAGAAACCTGGTACAGATAATTTATTTATTTATTTAGCTGCATTTATATCCCGCTTTTCACCGGGTCAAAGCGGTTGGGGGATACATTTAACACGAGGGGATATGAGACACATACACTAATACTTACAGGGAACATGGGCAATGGAGGGTTAAGTGGCTTGCCCAAGACCACAAGGAGCACCTGTGGGACTAGAAACCCCAGTCCTTCCGGCCCAAGGTTGCTGTCCTCTAGTGGGATTTGAACCACCGACCTTCCGGCCTGTAGTACCTTGCCCCAACCACTAGGCCACTCCTCCCTGGTTTGCCTCTCTCTGGTTTGCCTCTCTTGGCTCTCTTAGTAGGAAGTCTGAGTATCTTTCTGAGTTAAAACCCTGCTCAGGGCTGTGCCCATTAAAACTTCCAGCCTCTTCTCTATAAAAATAAGGCTTCAAGCTTGTTTCCTTACTGCAGGCTTTGAAGTCAGCCTTGGGCTTTCTTTCTCCTGGCCCAGTTCCTCCAGCTTGAGCTAGGTTCCTCCGTGGCTCATGCAATCCCTCAGAGACACTACCCCACTTCCTGCTCGTGTGGGAATCCTCCCTAGGACTGTCGTTCCAGAGACCAGCTGCTCTACTGCTCCCTTGGTCTCTCCTGGAACTTCCTCTAAGAGCTTTGGGTCCTCCCAGACCTCCAAGACCTCCCCTGGAACTGGAACTTCCTCTGGGACTCTCAGCTCTTCTCCAAGTCTTTCTCTCATACTCCTTGCTCTTGCTGATCTCCCCTCTTCCTAGTTCTGAACAGGAACTTATATACCTACTCTCTCTGCACGTTACGTCAGATTCTGAGGCCAGGTGATCCTGATGAGTTTCTCTAATTCTACCTGCGTCACTACTAGAGAAGGGAAACTTCATTTTAAACCCTTTCTGCTTTACTTGTGCTGTCGGCACTGGCTGCTCAGCTGTTTTCACACACGCTGAGTCTTCCTGTCCAGCCAAGTTTGAGGTAAGCTCTTCCCTCTCACTAACCTCCATAGGTTCCACTGCATCACAATACGCATGTGTGCCATCATGTGTACGCTGACCTGACACACTTCCTGCATATACACCACAGCTAGGTTTATGCGCATGCCAGGAGGGTGTTAATGATGTTGATGTGCATGTACAGTATGTACTGCAAAATACATATCACCCACCTGCCTTTATACTTCATGGCATGATGTTGCTGTATGCATGCTCCTGTGTGTCAGTGGTGATTGTGACGCATGTGAAAATCTCATATCCATTGGTACAAGTTGCCTAGTAAGTAACTCTGTCATCCACAGGTCCAAGAGCTGCGAAATAAAGGACTGGAGCTTCACCGCCTAAGACCTGATTATATACCGCAGGTGTGGGAAGAACTACGTTGCTCAGCTGATTGAGAGTTATGGTCCAACACATGTTCCCCCTGTTGAAGGCACATACTGTGTATGCTACAAGCGCTGTGCTTATGTGCTGCAACATTACCCTCTCACCATGCATATCCTGTCTTGTGCTCAACACTTGGCCTCCTCTGTTCCCATTGCTGCCCTGCCACACATTGTTTCCTCACCTGCAGTGTCCATCGCCACTCTGTACCTACCTTGAAGGACTACAAAAAGGGACTGCTACTTCTGGAGAGAGATCTGGAGAGACATCTGCAATTGTAAGTATTTACTTCTGGGAATTTTTCTAAATCTTGGGGAGAAAGGAATTCTTTAGATTAAAGCTGATTAATCTGTGTAAATTGGAATATAGTGTATTTGTTAAATCAGTCAGGGCTTAGTATCAGCAAAGAACTTTTAATTTAATTAAAAACTCAGCAGATAACTTTCAGTTTAAGTTTAAAACTCAGCAGAGAGCTTTCTATTTACACGTAAAACCCAGCAGAGGGTTTTCAGTTTAAATTCAGAACCCAGCAGAGAGCTTTCAGCTAAATTTAAAACCCAGCAGAGAGCTTCTAGTTTAAACTTAATACTCTGTCAGGGCCTGGTATCAGCAAAGAACTTTTAGTTTACATTCAAAATGCAGCAGGTAGCTTTCAGTTTAAATTTAAAACTCAGCAGAGGGTTTTCAGTTTTAATTTAAAACCCAGCAGAGAGCTGCTAGTTTAAATTTAATACTCAGTCAGGGCCTAATATCAACAAAGAGCTTTAATTTAAATTAAATCAGAGTATAACTTAGCATATAAGGCAAAATAGGGTCAATATTCTTTGATCAATAAATTATATTTCTAGAGACCTTTACAAAGAGGCCTTCTAGATAGGGGGCTAGAGACCTGTGAAATTGTATTAAATAGGTGTTAAAGCCAATGGACAGATCAAAGGGGCATTTGAAAGACTCCCTTTATCTTTATTCAGTTACTTGATATACCGCCTAGTTGGAATATAGCATACAATATAAACAAAATGACTGCTTAATAACAGAAAGAAAGGAACGCCAGTAACTAATAGGACAGTGGAAGAAGAGATTTAGAGGGTCAAAGAGAGAGAGTAACAGGAACAGAAGATACTGGAAAGGGAAGAACCAGAGCTCAAGTACCCCAAAGTTCCAGAATCAGTGACCACAAGGAAGCAAAGGGTAGTGGTGGTTGGTGACTCTCTTCTGAGGGGTACTGAGGCATCCATCTGCTAACCAGACTTGATGTCCAGAGAGGTATGCGGTCTGCCTGGTGCCAAAGTCCAAGATGTTACGGAGAGTTTGCCGAGACTCATCAAGCCCACTGACTATTACCCAATGTTGCTAATCCATGTCGGAACAAATGATGTTGCCAGGTATCCATCTGAGCATATCAAAAGTGACTTCATGGTTCTAGGACAGAGGGTGAAGCAGTTAGGTGCACAGGTGGTGTTTATTTATTTATTTATTTACATTCTCTTATATACCGCGCTATTCTGCATCAGTGCGGTTTACATTGAACAAACTGAAATCACATTGAACAGGGCATTATAACTTGGAGATAACTATTTTACAGGGAACATGTTCTATTCAATCCTCCCTGTTGAGGGTAAAGGCCAAGGCAGAGAGGCTCGCATCCTGGAGATGAATGAATGGCTGCATGGATGGTGTCATTGAGAGCGTTTTGGTTTCCTAGACCATGGGATGCTGTTCCAAGGGTTACAGAGCAGAGATGGCATCCATCTGTCCAAGAAAGGTCAATGCGTCTTCAGTAGTAGACTGGCTAATCTACTGAAGAGGGCTTTAAGCTAGATTCATTGGGGATGGGTGAAGAAATTAAAACAAATGAAAAAAGAACTAAGAAAACACGAAATTAAATGGCGAAAATCTAAGTTGACTATACACAAGGAAATATACAATAACCATCTCATAAAATATAAAGAAACACTAGATAGTACAAAGAAAAACTACTACGCAGCAACCTTATCAAAATCATATAACAGACCTAGAGAGCTATTTTCTATTGTAAGAAACCTTACCAATAACGCTCAAACTTCTAGCAACGAAATCACCGACATCTCAGTACAAACACTAGCTAATCACTACCAAAACAAATAAAAAAACCCTCAAATGTCTTTAGATACAATTAACACCTCTCACCAGTCTGTTGACGAATGGTCAGACTTTTACCCCATTTCAAGTACGACATTAAAAACTATCATATCCGGACTCAATACCATAACTTCTTATTTAGACCCATGCCCAGTGTCATGGATAAAAAACACACTGCCAACTCTACTATCCTTCATTCTCCCAATAGTCAACCTCTCATTATCCCAAGGTTACCTCCCACAATCGCTCAAACACGCACAAATACGCCCAATCCTAAAGAATGGCAAATTAGATAAAACATCCCCAGTATCATACAGGCCCATTTCTAGCATACCATTTTTGGCCAAAATAATAGAAAAAGTAGTGCAATTACAGACACAGGAATACATAGACACATCTTACCCACTTGACGAGCAACAATATGGATTTTGGCCCCGCCACGGAGTAGAAACACTACTAACAGTATTAATTGATACTCTCCTAAGAGGAATCGACAATCATAAACAAGCATTCATCCTCCTCTTCATTGACATATCAGCGGCCTTTGATAGTGTACATCACTCAATAATGCTCAGCAACCTAAGGCAGATAGGCATAAACTCTACAGTACATAAATGGTTTACCTCCTATTTAAACAACAGAACACAAAATGTACGAATAGGTAATCAAACTTCAACTACATATAACCAAGAAATAGGTTTACCACAAGGATCTGCACTATCAGCCCTACTTTTTAACATGTACATAAAACCGGTCTGCAATATCTTAAAAAAATTTGGAGTACAATATCACCTCTATGCAGACGATATTATGATGTACATTCCATTTACTATCCCTAACCTACCGTTACAACTCCTCTCAGACTGCTATAACGAAATCACAATTTGGATAAAAACTCAAAACCTCCACATAAACCATGCTAAAACCGAAGTCCTAATCATAACAAAAAATCAATCATTTATCCCCCCAACCCATATAACACTACAAGATCAAGAAATTAAAATAAAAAATGAAATAAGATATCTAGGTGTGATCTTAGATACACACCTTACAATGGAAACCCACATTAGAAATACCATAAAGAAAATCTATTTCAAACTTAAAATTCTCAAACAACTACTCCCGCTAGTATTTGTACAAGATTTCATTAATATAACACAAGCTATCATAACCCCTCACTTTGATTTCGCTAACCTAATACTTATGGGCATTTCAAAACAGAACATTAAAAGAATTCAACTAGCCCAAAATGCAACGGCAAGAATTATACTAAAAATAAACTCACTCCAACACATAACACCAATACTAGCATCCCTTCATTGGTTACCAATACAAAGCAGGATAATATAAAACAATAATAACCTCATTCAAAGCATTAAATGACATGGCTCCGACTACACTATGTAATCTAATATGCAAAGAAACACCTAAACCTACTCACAGAAAAGAACAATTAAATAAACTAAAGATTCCGAAGGACTTCATAAAAGCACATAAATTAACCAACAATAGAACCTTCTCTCACATAGCTCCAACTATCTGGAATTCCCTACCAGAGGATCTACGATCACTAACAGAGATCATGGAATTCCGCAAAAAATTTAAAACGTATCTATTCACTAAACACTACAACACCATGGAAAACCTTGCACTCAACTTAGATAAAGGCTAAACAGGTAACTGACCACACAAAGCACAAACCTCCCACCTAAATGGACAACACACATAACTCAAACGAAATGACGATCCAATCTCTTATGCCCTAATACCCCCTCATGTATATAGTTATATCTGTTATGTACTATCTTATGTATATAGACACTACATTTTGTTAGTTAATTGTTTTAACACGGTTCCAGTTTAAATTCACTGTTTAGTTTCCTAGACTTAACTTTGTTTAATTTATGATATTTTAAGATGTTCTATGTTCTATGATATTTTAAGATGTTCTATGTAAAATTAAGATGTTCTATGTAAAACAAACTTCGCTTTGTTAATTGTTGTTATTTGTACACCGCAACTGATCTCTGGAAGATGTGGTATAAAAATGAGTGTTAAATAAATAAATAAATAAATAAATAAGAAAGCCCCCAGGTAAGTGATACATTAAATACCTTTTAAAGCAGTGTGTATAAATGCCCATAGCATGGGAAATAAGATCCCTGATGTTGAAGCTTTGGTGGGAGTGGCCGACTTGGATTTAGTGGCAGTTACAGGAACATGGTTCGCAGAAAACCATGACTGGGATGTAACTATACCTGGTTATAATTTATTCAGAAAGGACAGGGTAGGAAGAAGGGGAGGAGGAGTGGCACTATATGTACAAAATACTATTAAAGCTTTGGAATTACAGAGCTTAAAAGGGAGAGAGGAAGCATTGTGGGTTAAACTAGAAAGAGGGAAAGAGAAATCTATTTGCATTGGCGTTATATACAGACCTCCCTCACAAGAGGAAGAGGTGGACAGAGAGTTAATTGAAGACATGCTCCCAGTCAGAGGGCTAACAATTTAATATAATAAAACAAACCCTTAAATCCTTACTGTTGGTTGATCTGGAGAGCTCCTGTAGGAAAGCCTGAACAGGGCAGGGCACTGGAGCCTTTTACGCAGGCCCTCAGCTGCTCTCAGGTAATCAGGCACACTAACTCCTGATTAGGTGTTAACAGTTCCCAAAGCTGAGGAGGTTACTGGAGTTCCACCACCTACTGTGCTCAAGGAAAGTCCCACTAAAGCACCAAAAAGAAAGTAACCTTGCTTTAAAAATGTACAAAAAACCCTTTTAAGAGCTCCCAGTCAGAGAGCTAACAATTTAATATAATAAACCAAACCCTTAAATCCTTACTGTTGGTTGATCTGGAGAGCTCCTGTAGGAAAGCCTGTAGGAGAGCTCCTGTAGGAAAGCGGAAGTAAGGATGTGGTTGAAAACTACAGGCCGGTTAGTTTAACTTCGGTGGTGAGTAAATTATTGGAAACGCTGCTGAAAGAGAAAATAGTGAGGTTTCTGGAGTCCAGCAGATTACAGTATCCGAGGCAGCATGGATTCACCAGAGGCAGGTCTTGTCAGACAAATCTGATTGATTTCTTTGACTGGTTGACCAGGGAGTTGGACTGAGGGAGAGCCCTAGATGTGGTGTATTTAGATTTCAGTAAAGCCTTTGACACCGTTCCTCACAGGCAACTTATAAACAAACTGAGCACCCTAGGGATGGACCCTAAAGTTACTGCTTGGGTTAGAAATTGGTTGGGTGGAAGGCGACAAAGAGTAGAGGTAAATGGAGCTCACTCTGAGGAGAAGGATGTTACCAGTGGTGTGCCCCAGGGATCTGTCCTTGGTCCGATTCTTTTTAACATCTTTGTTAGTGATATAACAGAAGGGCTGTCGGGTAAGGTTTGCCTCTTTGCAGATGATACCAAAATCTGCAGTAGAGTAGACTCCCAAGAAGGTGTAGATAACATGAGGAGGGATCTAGCTAAGCTTGAAGAATGGTCTAGAATTTGGCAACTGGGATTTAATGTTAAAAAATGTAAGGTCATACATTGAGCTGCAGTAATCCAAGAGAGCAATATAGTATAGGGGGTGAAGTACTTTTGTCCACTAAAGAAGAGCGGGACATAGATGTGGTTGTGTCTGATGATCTTAAAGTAGCTAAACAGGTAGAAAAGGCAACGGCAAAAGCTAGAAGGATGCTTGGGTGCATACGGAGAGGAACGGCTAGCAGAAAAAAGGAGGTGATAGTGCCTCTGTATAAGTCTTTGGTGCGACCTCATTTGGAGTATAGTGTGCATTCTGGAGAGCGCACCTTCAAAAGGATATAAACAGGATGGAGTCAGTACAGAGGGTGGCTACTAAAATGGTTAGTGGTCTTCATTATAAAGCATATGAGGACAGACTTAAGGATCTCAATATGCACGCCTTAGAGGAAAGGCAGGATAGAGGTGATATGATTGAGATGTTTAAATACCTCCATGGTATAAATGTACAGCGGGAGAGCCTCTTTCAATTGAAAGCAAGTTCTGCTATGAGGGGACATGGGATGAGGGTGAAGGGGGATAGATTCAGGAGTGATATGCGGAAATATTTCTTTAAGGAAAGAGTGGTGGATCCGTGGAATAGTCTCCCAGTGGAGGTGGTAGAGATGAGGACAGTATCTGAATTTAAAAAAACATGGGACAAACACAGAGGATCTCTAAAGGAAAAAAGGGGACTGTTGTAGTTGTTGATATGGAAGGACAGACTAGATAGGCCATGTGGTCTTTTTCTGTCATCATATTTCTATGTTTCTAGACGCAAGGGATAATGTGTGGGAGATTGAAAGCTAGCTGAAATAGATGGTTTTTTAGGCCTACTTTGAACTGGGTGAAGGAGGGTTCTGACCAGAAGCTGAGCCGGAGTGATTTCCAGAGGGAGGGGGCAAGGAAGAAAAAAGCAGAGGAGAAAGTACATTCAAGGTGTGTCTGGGTGAAGGAGGGGAGTACCAGATGATAGTTATGGATAGAATGCAGAAGGCGCTGAGGAGTGTGGTGGTGAAGAAGGTCTGCAAGATATTGAGGAGGAATGGATGGTCTGATGCACAAAGATAAGCATTTTAAAATGAATGCTGAAGCATACTGGCAGCCAATGTAGACAGGCAAGGAAGGGAGTGACATGATCATAATGGGAGGAGGAGGTCAGAATACAAGTCGCTGTATTTTGCAATAACTGGAATCTGTGGAGTTGGCATTGTGGAAGACTGGGAGGGTGATGTTACAATAGTCAATCCTTGAGTTAATGAGGGTTAGAAGAAGAGTGGTTAGGGAGGGAGGGGTGAGAAATGGCCGGACCGCACATAGCTGTCGGAGATGAAAGAAAGCATAATGAGTAATTGACGAAATGTGCTCAGAAAATTAGAGGGAAGAGTCAAGGGTGACACCAAGATACCTAAAAGAAGAAACCACAGGGATAGCAGCAGAAGCAAGTGAAGGAGCCAGAGAGGGGGAGGGAGACCCCAAAGTGATCCAAGTGGCTGTGGATTTTAGGGGGTTAAGATGAAGAAAGTTAGCAGACATCCAATCATGGATCAAGGATAGACAGACATTGAGGGGTAGAGGAGCTTGTATGGTAAAGGAGAATAATATCGTATGTGTAATAATACACAGAGATACCAGACTGTTGTATAAGAAGGGCAAGTGGGGCCAAAAGGCATTGAAAAGCAGTGGGGACAGAACAGAATCCTGGGGGACTCCGCAAAACAAAGGCAAGGGGGAGAGGTAGAAGAAGAAGACATAACAGAGAAGGAGCGAGCAGTGAGAAAGGAGCAAAACCATTGCCAGGGGACACCGGAAACACCAGGATCCGCAAGACGTTGAAGAAGAGTATGGTGGTCGACTAAGTCAAAAGCAGCAGAAAGATCCAAGGAGTCAAGAAGAGTATAGTCACCCCAATCATGTGTGTCATGCAGTTCATTCAGAAGGGAAAGAAGAATAGATTCTGTGCTGTGACCTGTGTGAAAACCAGATTGTCGTGGGTGCAAGGCAATGGTGGAAGCAAGGCAAGAGGACGGCTGTGCAAAGACGAACCACTCAAAGAGTTTAGAAATAAAAGGAAGATTAGAGACAGGGAGCCAATTTGCCAGGGTGGAGGGATCGATGGAAGGCTTCTTGATAAGGGGACAGATTCCTCCCCTTCGTTTCTAAACTACTCGAACGTGCAGTTCATTGCCGCTGCCTTGACTTCCTCTCCTCTCATGCCTTCCTGGATCCTTTACAATCTGGCTTTCGTCCTTTACACTCTACTGAAACAGCTCTTGCCAAAGTCTCCAGTGACTTGTTCCTGGCAAAATCCAAGGGCCTTTACTCTGTCCTCATCCTTCTTGACCTCTCTGCTGCTTTTGACACTGATGACCACAACCTTCTCCTCGATACCATGACCTCGCTTGTTTTTTTTAAAAATTATTTTATTTATCAATTTTAACAATAAATCAAGCAAAACAGCTTGTACAGAAAGATACAACTTGCAGCAATATATACCACAAGAAATAAACAAAGATAATGAAAGCAAGAAAAATCATTAGTCCACCAAATATAGGGCAGTGACAACGTTAACACAAAGGGGACAGGATCTCCCCATTGGTATAATAAGAGAAACAACTTTATCAAAAATCAAGTGAAGGCGGAAGGTCCAAGAACCTACATATATATGAATGGGAAAACACAAAATCTACTCAAGGAGGAGAAGAAATAGACACATGGGTGCTAATGAAGGAAGAAGGGTCTTCAGGTTGGAAAAACACATATTTCTGTGACTTATATACTAATATACATTTAAAGGGAAACCGTAGCACAAAAGAAGCTCCCAGTTGCATTACTCCAGGTCTAAGTAACAAAAAGGATGTCTGACGCTTCTGCGTTTCCCTGGCAACATCCGGGAAAAGCAGAATTTTTTTTCCATAAAACAGATTAGCTCTTTTTTTTATAGTACAACTTAAGAAGCAACTCTCTGTCAGAAGACAGAGCTAATGTTACAAGCAATGTGGAAACAGCCAGTCCCTGTTCTTTGGGAGTTCGAAGCAAATCAGAGACATTGAGAAAATCCATTTACAGAGTCCCAATAGAAGTTTTACCCTCTTTTTTCCCCGATGGTAGATAATACACTTTAGTTACCGGTGGCATAAATTCAGGGGTTACAGACAGTGCTTCCTGAAGATATTTCTTAAAAAGGTCCAAAGGAGTCTCCCTAACAATCATCAGAAAATTTAACAAACAAATGTTTGAGGATTGGGCAGCATTCTCCAATGTCTCTACCTTCACCTCTTCCGAAGGGATGGGCTTCACCTTAATCAGGATGGGACCAGACTGCTGGCATTAACCTTTAAAAAAGAGATAGAGAAGCTTTTAAACTAGAAAATAGGGGAAAGCCGACAGTCACCCAGGAGTGCATGGTTCGGACGAAGGTATCCTTGAAGGATACTACCAAAAGCAGTGAGGTTCCAAAAGGGAGTATAGTAGCCCAAACGCCCTTGAGTAAGGAGCAGACAGAGCATAAAGATTCCAAATAACCCCTGCCTACCAATAGCCAGATTAATATGAATAAAATACAGTCTCTAAAATGCTTGTATGCCAATGCTAGAAGTCTAAACAATAAGATGGGAGAGTTAGAATATATAGCACTAAATGAGAGGTTAGATATGACTGCACTCTCAGAGACATGGTGGAAGGAGGATAACCAGTGGGACACTGTGATACCTGGATACAAACTATATCATAATGATAGAGCTGATCAAATTGGTGGAGGGGTTGCGCTCTATGTTAGAGAGGGCATTGAGTCAGAAAGAATTAAAGTTTTGCAGGGAACAAAATTTGCTGTAGAATCTCTATGGATTGAAATTCCATTTATGAAGGGGAAGGTGATGGCAGTGGGAGTATACTATCGACCACCTGGCCAGAATGAACAAATGGATGATGAAATGCTCAAAGAAATCAAGGAAGCTAACAAAAGTCACAACAGAGTAGTAATAATGGGTGATTTCAATTACCCCGGTATCGACTGGGTCAGTGTCACAGCAGAACAAGCTAAAGAGATAAAGTTTCTAGATGGAATAAATGACTGCTTCTTGGAGCAGCTGGTTCATGAACCGACCAGAGGGGAAGCCATACTGGACCTAGTCCTTAGTGGAATGCCAGATCTGGTGCAAGAAATAAGGGTGTTGGGACCACTTGGCAATAGTGATCATAGTATGATCATGTTTGATTTAATTAGTGGAGGACAGATAGTAAAGGCATCCACAGTACTACCTTTCAACTTTCAAAAGGGAGACTATGATAGAATGAGGAATATAGTTAGGAAAAAACTAAAAGGAGCGGTTCCAAAGGTTAAAGACTTACAGCAAGCTTGGGTGTTATTTAAAAATACTATCCTCGAAGCACAGACCAGCTGTATTCCACGCATTAAGAAAAGTGGAAGAAAGTCCAAAAAACTGCCAGCATGGTTTAAAGGTGAGGTCAGAGAGGCTGTTGCTGCCAAAAAAGCAACCTTCAGGAAATGGAAAAAAGAGCCAAATGATGAAAACTGGAAACAGCACAAGCACTGGCAAGTTAAATGCAAAGCATTGATAAGGCAGGCAAAGCGGGAATTTGAGAAGAAACTTGCTACGGAAGCAAAAACACGAAATAAAGACTTTTTCAAGTACATTCGTAGCAAAAGGCCTGTGAGAGAGTCAATTGGACCATTAGATGATAGAGGGGTAAAAGGGGCAGTAAGAGGAAACAAGGCTATAGCAGAGAGACTGAATGAATTCTTTGCTTCGGTCTTTACTGAGGAAGATGTAGGGATGTTACCCAAGACTGAAGTGGTATTTAAAGGTGATACTGCAGAGGAATTGAGAGAAATATCGCTACACCGGGAAGATATATTACAACTATTTGATAAACTGAATAGTAGCAAATCACCTGGACCGGATGGTATACATCCCAGAGTGTTGAAAGAACTGAAATATGAGATTGCAGACCTGCTATTGGTAATCTGTGAACTTTCATTAAAATCATCTGTAATACCTGAAGATTGGAGGGTCGCCAACGTAACGTCAATTTTTAAAAAGGGTTCCAGGGGTGACCCAGGAAATTACAGACCGGTGAGCCTGACGTCAGTACCAGGGAAAATGGTAGAAACCATCATAAAGAACAAAATTACACAGCATATAGATAGTCATGGCCTAATGGGAGACAGCCAACATGGCTTTAGACAAGGAAGATCTTGTCTTACTAATCTGATATGTTTTTTTGAAGGTGTGCATAAACAGGTAGACAAAGGTGAGTTGGTTGATATAGTGTATCTGGACTTTCAGAAAGCTTTTGACAAAGTCCCCCATCAGAGACTTTTGGCGAAGCTAAAAAGTCATGGGATAGGAGGCAGTGTACTATTGTGGATCGGGAACTGGTTAAAAGATAGAAAGCAGAGGGTAGGGCTAAATGGCCAATATTCCCAATGGAAAAAGGTGAATAGTGGAGTACCCCAGGGATCTGTACTGGGTCCGCTGCTTTTTGACTTACTCATAAATGACCTGGAAAAGGGAATAACTAGTGAGATTATCAAATTTGCAGATGACACAAAACTGTTTAAAGTTGTTAAAACCCAAGAGGATTGTGGAAAACTGCTGGAGGATCTGGATAAATTGGAAGACTGGGCATCCAAATGGCAGATGAAATTTAATGTGGACAAGTGCAAAGTTATGCACCTAGGAAAGAACAACCCACACTATAGTTACACGATGCAAGGCTCCACATTAGAAACCACCACCCAGGAAAAAGATTTAGGAATCATTGTGGATAACATGTTAAAACCCTCCGCCCAGTGTGCAGCGGCGGCCAAGAAAGCAAATAGAATGCTAGGTATCATAAGGAAAGGGATGGAGAACAAAACAAAGGATATTATAATGCCTCTGTATCGCTCCATGGTACGACCGCACCTTGAATATTGTGTACAATTCTGGTCACCGTATCTTAAGAAGGACATAGCGTTATTAGAAAAAGTACAGAGAAGAGCCACCAAATTGGTGAAGGGGATGGAAGGCTACTCCTATGAAGAGAGGCTAAGAAGGTTAGGGCTCTTTAGCCTGGAGAAGAGACGGCTGAGGGGAGATATGATAGAGGTCTATAAATTAATGAATGGAGTGGAACGGATAAACGTGGATCAATTGTTTACGCTATCAGAGTATAGATAGACTAGGGGACATGTAATGAAGCTACAGGGTAAACTATTTAAGACAAATAAGAGAAAATATTTTTTCACTCAACGTGTAATCAAACTCTGGAATCTGTTACCGGAGGATGTAGTAAGGGCTGTTAGTATAGCTGGGTTTAAAAAAGGTTTGGACAAGTTCCTGGAGGAAAGGTCCATAAATCACTATTAAAAAGGGACCCAGGATATCAATGCTTGACCCAGTACAAGCATTGTGGAACCTGTGTCTTTTGGGGATATTGCTAGGTACTGTGATGAAGAAGCCCCAATTTCTACTTTAAAAATGCAAAACTCACAGCATTTCAGTTCTAAAGCTGACGGGAGAACAGACCCGGTGGGCAGCTGTTGTCAGGGACAACGACAACAAAGGGAGCCACGAGGTCTGAGAAAATATTTAGCAAAGAGAAACGCCCTAGTTCCTGATAGCACACACCTGGGAGGTAGAAGTACTTACAGCCCTTATAAGGACAGTGCAGGGAACACAGAGGAGGGTCATTACAAGAGCAACACCTCCAGGGAGCTGCCATGAGGAGAGGAGTTGTTAGAGGAGTCAGACTTGGAACAAGACTTGAGTGTAAGAGACCTGGAACAGCGTGAGCAGTGTAGGCAGAGAAGACAGCCTGTCTTACCTACAACAGCTGGCTGGGAGGAACCAGGAAGAGTCTCTCACTTTAACCTAGGAAGTGACTCAGAATCAGAACCAGGAAGGATTCACCCACATAGCTACCCAGAATCCACCAAGAGGAAGCAGCTTACTCGTGCAGAAGCCAGGTGTGCATGCCCTGCTGATTCTAGCCGGAGTGAGTGCAAGCCAGTGTCAAAACAGTATGTACCAAGAAGCTGGGACTTGGGGAATGAATGTGGGCAGTTAAAAGTTAAGAAGGACAAAAGTTCTTATTGTGTGAATGCAGAGCAGCCTTATACAGGAAGCCTAAGGTGGGGGCAGGGCAGCAACTCCCAACCTAGCCGTTTAAGCAGAGAGCATTCACTGCCTTCAGAGAAGCAGAGAGATTTACCTGAGGACGTATGCATGTCAGATGAGGACCTGGTAGGAATCTCTAAACCCCAAAGAAAACCCTGCAGGTTAAAGCTTGGTAGCAAGAGGGAACAAAGATATCATCTATCCCAACCAGAGGACAGAAATAAAGAGACTTACCGCGAGGGCACGCCACGGGGAAATATCCAGGCATACTTTAACAAAGAGGGTTTTGAATGTGAAGAAGATCCAATGTTAGTGGACACCCTCAGTGAATGTTCATCCACCTGTGACCCGATGGACTGTACATTGATTTCATCTGAGAAAATGTCTTTACGCTAGCCAGAGCTAAAACCTAGTGTTACAGGAAAACACTACGTGTCGGTTTCACACAGAAAGGCTGTGCGCTACAGTTAAATATATAACCGTGTTTCTTACTTTGAAGCAAGAAGATATTGCCCTTATGTTCTTTGTGTTTTGCCAAAAGATATGGATACTTTTGTTTAAGTGCTTGTGTTCTATTTTCCTGTTTGAATAATCCAACCCCGGGAGGGGAATAAAACCTCATTTTTGCTTTACCACTCGAGTTGCACAACTATTTCTTCGCCATCAGGCGCAGGCTTGCTGGATTGGAAGCGGTCTGCCCCCTGGTGGTGACATAACCTGGCGTAGTTCTTCGGATTTTTTCAAGCGGAGAAAAAACACAGCACAGCACCGAAGATACCTAAGGATTTACCTTGCTGAAAAGAGGAAAAATTTGCTGACGGAGGAAAAGAAAAACCGGAGCGGACTTTCTCAGTTCCTGACCTGGAGTGCAGCAACCTACAGCTTTCTCAACGCACGATCCTTCACCGTGCTGAGGTAAAGGTAGGAAGGCACGGGGTGATTAGGATCAGAGAAAGGGGGAGCTGTGGTGCTAGGAGCAGCAAGTGAAAAAAAAAAAATTACATATAGAGAAAACACCTTGTTTTGTGCCGCACTTGGTGGGCTTGTCTTTTCTCTTTCTTTACAGGTGCGTGACGCAGTAAGAGATGGATCCCCAGCAAATAAAGGACTGGATGGAGGTCCAATGGAAAGCCCAAGGAGAGCTGGCCCGGCAAAGCCAAGAGCGAATGATCAACGCAATGACTGAGCAGCAGCAGCCGCTATTGGAGTTATTGGAGACTCTTATCAAGAGAACTGCTACCGCAGCAGACGTTAAGCCTGCAGAATCACTGGGACAATTGAAGTCATATGATAACTTCGATGACTTCACCGATGCGTTTGAGCGGATTGCAGCAGCGGCTAAATGGCCGACCGATCAGTGGGCAGTAAGATTCGCCATGACCTTGTCTGGTGAGGCGCTAGCCGCATACAAAACCATGCCCGTTGGTCTGTCTTCCAGTTACCCAGATGTAAAAATATCTATCAGGGATAGGCTGGGTTTAACACCCATGCATTATAGAAGGCTCTTTAGAGAGGCAAAACTCCTAGATAAGGAAACGCCTAAAGCCTTATTACAAAGATTAAAAGGTCTAGCGACCAAATGGCTCATTCCAGAAAGGGCGACGGTCGAGTCCTTATTTGATACCGTCCTCCTGGAACAGTATTTGGAGGCCATTCCACAGGAGATAAAAGCATTTATATTGTTACAAAAATGCAATTCTACCAATGACGCAGCCATCCTTACGGAGAACTATTTTGAGGCTGAATTAGCCAGTACCTCCGGAGGCAGTGTTTTGAAAGTGGCTGGCATTAATAGAATGCATGGTGTGAGAAAGTCTTTTAAAAGCAGTGCATATGGTGATAGTGCATGTAATGTCAAGATGTCTGGTAACAGTATGGGGAAAATGGTTCCAATGAAATGTTTTAACTGTGGCCAGCCTGGACATGGGTATAGAAAGTGTAATGCACGTAATGCTCTAGTTGTGGGAGGACAGAACCCCCTAGAGAAGGGCATTCAGGTAGAGGTCCAGATAGAAGGGGTAAAAGCTTTGGCGCTCCTGGATTCCGGAGCTGACCAAAGCATGGTCTCCCAGGAGGTATGGCAGACCATCACAGCCCATAACCCTTCTGCAGAAGGACAAATTGACGGAAGAGTGAGTGTGAGATGCGTGCATGGCACCTCGTCCCATTACCCCTTGTATAGTGTGTGTGTGGAAGGAGCAGGTACTCAGGAGAAAGTACAGGTAGCCATAGTCCCACATCTCCCGTATGAGGTAGTGCTAGGGAGTGATTGGCCCCCATTTTCCAGACAAATGAAGGAAGGTCTTAGTGAAGAACCTGAGATGCCGAAGACAGAGGCCATAGCCCAAAAGGTCCCAAAACCTTTATTTGAAAGGGTACAAAGGCCCAAGGGCCCCACAAAACCCCAGGTAGCGGAGGGAACCTCTTTGAAGAAAAAGTTCGCTTTGCGGTTCACCAAGCTATCTCCCTCGGCTCAGAGTCCAAAGAGGGCCTCTGAAGCTGCAGCAGGTTATGACCTGTGTAGCATAGATGATGTGGTGGTCCCGAGGGAAGGGAAAGCCCTTGTTAATACAGGGTTGCGGATCCAGATACCCGAAGGCTACTACGGCCGAATAGCCCCGCGATCGGGATTAGCTGCAAAACACTTTCTAGATGTTGGAGCGGGAGTAGTGGACCCTGATTACCGGGGCGAAATAAAAGTCCTGCTGTTCAATTTTAGTAAAGAGAACTATGCAGTAAAGAAAGGCGACAGAATCGCCCAATTTATATGTGAGCGGGTAGGTTTCCCCTTAGTAGAAGAAGTCCCTGCTTTAACAGAGACAGCCCGAGGTACAGGTGGGTTTGGCTCCACGGGGGTGGGGGAAGTGAAAAGTCTAACAGCCATGGCAGACAGGAAAAAGGAGGAAGACTTGGGCCCCCAACCTGCTGATTGGAGGGAACACCCAGAGCCGCGCATAGGCATGGACTTATCAGTACCCCAACAGAAAGAATTGATACAGGTGCTGGATAGATTCAAAGATGTTCTCACGATGACACCGGGGGAAACCCGTATTGTCGCGCATGAGATCATTACCACCCCAGGGAAAATAGTCAGACAGCGTCCCTACAGGTTACCTGAGGCGAAAAAAATGGAAGTAATAGCCCAGGTGAAAGAAATGGCAAAAATGGGCATCATTGAGGAGTCCAAAAGCCCATGGTCGAGCCCAATCGTGCTGGTCCCAAAACCAGACGGGACACTGCGATTTTGTATTGATTTTAGACAAGTGAACAACATATCGCAGTTTGACGCCTATCCGATGCCACGGATAGACGACTTGTTGGACAAGTTAGGCCAAGCCCGGTTTTTGACCACACTCGATTTAACTAAGGGATATTGGCAGATCCCGCTAACCAGGGACTCCAAGGCAAAAACTGCCTTTAGCACACCGGTGGGGCTCTATCAATTTAGGCGTATGCCATTTGGTCTTCATGGCGCAGCGGCCACGTGCCAGAGACTCATCGACCAGGTCTTGCGGCCTCACCATCCCTACGCCCTTGCATATATGGATGACGTTGTTATCCACAGCAAAACCTGGGCCGAGCATTTGGTTAGGGTGGAGGCAGTGTTACAGGCCATTAGAAAGGCCGGCCTAACTTTAAATCCGGCGAAGTGCCTATTTGCCACTAGGGAGGCAAAGTATTTGGGGCACATAGTGGGGAATGGGTTGGTTAAGCCACTCACGGGAAAAATCGACAGTGTTCGAAATTTTCCCAGGCCCCTGGACAAGAGACACATCCGCAGCTTTTTAGGCCTCGTAGGTTATTACAGGCGGTTTATCCCTAGGTTTGCGGAGCTTAGTATGGTATTTACGGAGATGATCAAAAAGAACGCAGCAAACGTTGTACGGTGGACTCCAGAGGCAGATGAGGCTTTTGTTTCTCTAAAGGAGAAACTCTGTAAGGCCCCAGTTCTCAGAGGGGTTAATTTTCGGCTGCCGTTTATCGTGCAGACCGATGCCTCTGAGACAGGTTTAGGTGCCGTTATGTCGCAGACCTTTGAGGGGATCGAGCATCCCGTTCTGTATCTCAGCCGGAAACTCTCCGATGCTGAGAGAAAATATTCGACTGTGGAACGTGAATGCCTCGCGATCAAGTGGGCTGTGGAGGCATTGCGCTTCTACCTGTCGGGGCGCAAGTTTGTCCTAGTCACGGATCATGCGCCACTGAAGTGGCTCAACCACATGAGAAACGATAACGCCCGTTTAACGAGGTGGCACCTAGCCTTACAGGCATTTGATTTTGAGGTCCAACACAGGGCGGGCAAGTTGCACGGCAACGCAGATGCGTTATCCCTGCTTACGTGCTGTCAGACGGAGACGTCAGCAGCACGTAAGGTTTTAAGGGGGGGGATATGTGATGAAGAAGCCCCAATTTCTACTTTAAAAATGCAAAACTCACAGCATTTCAGTTCTAAAGCTGACGGGAGAACAGACCCGGTGGGCAGCTGTTGTCAGGGACAACGACAACAAAGGCAGTCACGAGGTCTGAGAAAACATTTAGCAAAGAGAAACGCCCTAGTTCCTGATAGCACACACCTGGGAGGTAGAAGTACTTACAGCCCTTATAAGGACAGTGCAGGGAACACAGAGGAGGGTCATTACAAGAGCAACACCTCCAGGGAGCTGCCACGAGGAGAGGAGTTGTTAGAGGAGTCAGACTTGGAACAAGACTTGAGTGTAAGAGACCTGGAACAGCGTGAGCAGTGTAGGCAGAGAAGACAGCCTGTCTTACCTACAGCAGCTGGCTGGGAGAAACCAGGAAGAGTCTCTCACTTTAACCTAGGAAGTGACTCAGAATCAGAACCAGGAAGGATTCACCCACATAGCTACCCAGAATCCACCAAGAGGAAGCAGCTTACTCGTGCAGAAGCCAGGTGTGCATGCCCTGCTGATTATAGAGACGTTGGAGCATGGAGGCTACGTTCTAGCCGGAGTGAGTGCAAGCCAGTGTCAAAACAGTATGTACCAAGAAGCTGGGACTTGGGGAATGAATGTGGGCAGTTAAAAGTTAAGAAGGACAAAAGTTCTTATCGTGTGAATGCAGAGCAGCCTTATACAGGAAGCCTAAGGTGGGGACAGGGCAGCAACTCCCAACCTAGCCGTTTAAGCAGAGAGCATTCACTGCCTTCAGAGAAGCAGAGAGATTTACCTGAGGACGTATGCATGTCAGATGAGGACCTGGTAGGAATCTCTAAACCCCGAAGAAAACCCTGCAGGTTAAAGCTTGGTAGCAAGAGGGAACAAAGATACCATCTATCCCAACCAGAGGACAGAAATAAAGAGACTTACCGCGAGGGCATGCCACGGGTAAATATCCAGGCATACTTTAACAAAGAGGGTTTTGAATGTGAAGAAGAACCAATGTTAGTGGACACCCTCAGTGAATGTTCATCCACCTGTGACCCGATGGACTGTACATTGATTTCATCTGAGAAAATGTCTTTACGCTAGCCAGAGCTAAAACCTAGTGTTACAGGAAAACACTACGTGTTGGTTTCACACAGAAAGGCTGTGCGCTACAGTTAAATATATAACCGTGTTTCTTACTTTGAAGCAAGAAGATATTGCCCTTATGTTCTTTGTGTTTTGCCAAAAGATATGGATACTTTTGTTTAAGTGCTTGTGTTCTATTTTCCTGTTTGAATAATCCAACCCCGGGAGGGGAATAAAACCTCATTTTTGCTTTACCACTCGAGTTGCACAACTATTTCTTCGCCATCAGGCGCAGGCTTGCTGGATTGGAAGCGGTCTGCCCCCTGGTGGTGACAGTACGTATAACCTAGATTGGCCACTGTTGGAAACAGGATACTGGGCTTGATGGACCTCGGTCTGACCCAGTATGGCATGTCTTATGTTCTTATGTTCTTACCCGTAGGACAGTATTATCCTTAACCAATGAATCAGTCAAATCAGAAACCTGATTAAGCTTCTGATCCAAAACAGATAAATTTACATTCATTTCCAACACATCATTATTCAACTTAAGTACAGTTTCCTCAAGAGAAGACATTTTTGTGATAGAAAGAGCCAACTGCTGACCAACTACCTTAGATAGCTGTGAAATCACATCCCAAATGCTGTCCAGGGTCACAGAGGCCGGACGAGAAATTTCAAAAGGAAATGAAGATACAGCAACTGCAGAAATATCCGATGCCTTCTTCATAGCACTACTCACTCCTTGGGTAGGAATCCCTCCAGATGGAAACTGTGGCTCTCCAGGTGAAACAACCAGGAAGTCTCCCGGAAAATCTATAGCTAGTTCCTCCGACAAGTCCCGCTCCAAAGCCAAAGAAACACCCATTTCTGGTGAGTCCACAGCCCCACTAGACGGAGAGAACACCATGGAACCTGGTGGAGCCGGAGGGATACGCCCATTCGGGGAGAGAGAAGTATCTAGGGCGGAGGATGCCGAGAGTTCCTCCACCGGCGCCTCCAAGCCCTCTCGAATCTCCCGAATCTGATTCTCAGTTAGCCAAACATATCAGTCCATAGGCCCCACACCAGCAGACAAGGGCTCCGCGGGGAAAGCCTTAGGTTTGCCTTTTCATTTCGGCATCTCAGCTCAGATCCTTACCGCCGCCATCTTGCTGTTAGCCACTCCCCCCTCCCAACCTCGTTTGGTTTTAAGGGTTCTGTACTATCCTGGTTATCCACCTATGTCTCCCATCGCTATTTCAGTGTTAGTTCTGGTGGCTCCTCCTCTTCTGCTATCCCACTCTCAGTTGGTGTACCCCAAGGATCTGTTTTGGGTCCGCTCCTTTTCTCTTTATATACCCAGTCCCTTGGTGTGCTCATCTCTTCCCATGGCTTTCAGTACCATCTTTATGCCGATGACTCCCAGATCTATCTCTCTACGTCTGAAATCTCTCCGGTAGTCCAGACCCAGATCTCTGCCTGCCTCTCTGATATTGCTGCTTGGATGTCTCACTGCTGCTTGAAATTGAACATGGCCAAGACTGAGCTTCTTATCTTTCCCCCAAAGCCTCCTCTCCTCTCCTCTTCCTCCTTTCTCAGTCTCTGTGGATAACTCTCTATGCCTTCCTTTTTCTCAGCTTGCAACCTTGGGGTTGTCTTTGACTCCTCTCTCTCCTTTTCCACACACATCCATCTGATAGCTAAGACCTGCTGTTTCTTTCTCTATAACAACAAAATACACCCATTCCTTTCTGAACACACTATTAAGACACCTATCCACTCCTTAATCACCTCCCGTGACTATTGTAACCTACTCCTTGCTGATCTCCCTTTGAATCATTTCTCTCCCCTTCAATCTGTTCAACACTCTGCTGAGTGACTAATCTTCTGCCAGCCTCATCATGCTAATATTGCCTCTCTTCTCAAGTCACTTCATTGGATCCCTATCCTTTTCCGCATCCAGTTCAAACTTCTCCTTCTGACCTATAAGTGCATTCACTCTGCAGCTCCTCACTACCTTTCCTCTCTGATCTCTCCCTACACCCCCCCCCCCCTTTGGGAATTCCACTCTTCTGGCAAATTGCTTCAATCTGTGCCCTTCTCTTCTATCGGTAACTCCAGACTTTGCTCCTTTCACCTTGCTGAACCTTACACATGGAACAAACTACTTGAGTCTGTACATCAGGCACCTTCTCTGACCCTTTTCAAATCCAGTCTGAAAACTCACCTTCTTGGCTACCGCTTTCAGATCTTGACTCACCTGATCTCCTTGTGTTTCTCTTGTGTTGTCTGTCTTGACTAGATTGTAAGCTTTGATGAGCAGGGACTATCTCTTACATGTCTGTGCAGTGCTGCGTATGTCTTGTAGCGCTATACAAATGCTCAGTAGTAATAGTAGTAGCAGTAGTAGTAGTAGTAGTAAGTGGGCCATGCCTGTGGGGGACATCCGTACCAATGCACTGGGGGGTGTCCACATAAAATGCCATGATGTCAGTGTGTGGCAGAGGATGGGGGAGACATGTCCCCCAGCGGAGTCAGAAGTGGCAATATGTGTGCAGAGAATGGAGGACAGAGCAGGAGTGGTGACATGCACATTGGGCATAGAAGAGGGGTGAGTGAAGCTTCCAGATGGGGAAATTAGTACCTGTGTAGACCATGGTGTGGTAGCTTACAGAGGAGGACATGACTTCAGATAGTCACCAGAGGCCGATGGATGGGCTGAAGGAAGGATGGCAGACTTTGGTATGGGCTGGAAGCACAGCTGTAAAAGAGATGTCAACCCCAATGCATGTGTGCTGTGTGGGAAAACCATGTGTCAGTGCCATGTGGAAGGCCTGCTACCAGACATGTGGGTCTCACATCTGTGCCTGCCACCCAAACACCAGACAACACCCCCAACAAATGTGCATACAACAACTGCACAGGAGCACGTACGGACATGAGGAGATACCTGCAGGTGCCAATCTGAGAGGTAGCATATGTCTGCGTGTAATGCAGAGATGTGATAGAGCAAAAGCTATATAGTCCCAGTTATGATGTGATACCTGATTCATCTTTCACAAAGAGGCTAAATGTCGCTGCATTTAACTGCCTGTTAGCATACCAATGCATATGTGCAATCACATTGGGGTATGTTGCACTGAAAAGTGGTGCTTTCTGATACCAAAAAGGGACTGAAAGAACCTGCACTCAGCTGGGGCAATGGAGAGTTAGGTGACCAGCCCAAGGTCACAAGGAAATGTGGGAAATCCTTAAAGGGTGTGGCATACATAAAACACCAAAGTAACACATTCCGAATTGTTGCAAAAGAAATGCTAGTGGGCCTTGAGCAATAGATCTCAAGCCAGTGCCATGACCATTACATCACACTACCAAGCAGGTGGCAGACTCTGCAGATATGTTTGACATCTTGCAGTGGGCTGCAGCAGAGTCACTACAGCCATGTTCTCACAAGGGCATAATGGCAAATAACATGTTTTCTAAACCATCTTGTGCGCAGTACACATATCAAGTTATTAAATCTTGGGGGGAAAAGGAATTCTTTAGATTAAAGCTGATTAATCTGTGTAAATTAGAATCCCATGTATTTGTAAATCACTCAGGGTCTCAAAATCAACCTAAAAAAGACAGAAGCAAAGGATCAAACCTTCATCCCACCAACACACCTCACCCTGGGAATGACCCAAATAAGAGTCAAAACTCAAATAAAGTATCTGTGAGTCATTCTTGACCAAACCCTTTCATTCAAACAACAACAGATCGTGAAAACTACACGGACAATACTCTTCAAAATGATACAGTGCCTCAGACCACTCCTAGACCCCCAGGACTTCATATCAGTTATATAAGCAATGACTCTCCCCCACCTGGACTACTGTAATGTGATATATTAAGGACTTTTGTGCTCCACACTCAGTCCACTACAGTCAGCGCTCAACACAACAGCCAGGATCATTCAAAGAGTGAAGAAATATGACCACAAACTCTTGTTGGAAGCCCAGATCAAGTACAAAATCTTAGTACTGATTCACACCAACAACAAACATTGCATCTTCACACTCTACTACCACAACTGAACTCTGGAAGACCAACACGGCAGACCACTAACAATGTGCCACATGAAAGGACAAAGTACAATCTCCAAACTTGTACCCGTGCATTTGAACTCTACACCCCATCCATATGGAACTCCCTCCCAATCAAAATCTGGAAGAACAAGGATCTCTCCTCATTCAGAAAATAATTAAAGGCCCACTTATTCAGTGAACACTTTGGGACAGATCTCAACACCACCAATTGAACACATGACCACGTTGTGAACATCAGAGAAGTTTAAGACCGAGAGGCAAAGGAGAATTGTAAATATGTTAGGAAAACCTGATTAATGCCAAATCAGGAATGTGAATAAGTCAACTCCCCCCTCCCCCGGTGAAGGTATAACTGCCCCTACCCTGTAGACATGTCATGACCAGTTCGATGTATCTCTTGTTGTTTTTTTGTGAACCGCTTTGACCCATTGAAAAGCAGTATATAAGCATAGCTAAATAAATAAATAGCTAAATAAATAGTATCAGCAAAAGCTTTTATTTAAATTAAAAACTCAACAGGTAGCTTTCAGTCTACGTTTAAAAACTAGCAGAGAGCTTTCAGTTAAATTTAAAACCCAGCAGAGAGCTTCTAGTTTAAATTTAATACTCAATCAGAGCCTAGTATCGGCAAATAACTTTAATTTAAATCAAATTAGAGTATAACTTAGCATAAAAGGAAAAACAGAGTCAATATTCTTTGAGCAATTAATTGTTTCTAGAGACCTTTACAAAGAGGCCTTATAGATAGTGGGCAAGAGACATGTGAAATTGTTTTAAATAGCTGTTAAAGCCAAGTGACAGATCAAAGGGACATTTCGAAAGACTCCCTCCATCAAAGCTAGGGCTATGTGAATCACCCAGGAAATTGGTCACAGATTACCTTTAAAAGCCCAGGACAGGGTACTGTGTAGGAGCAAGCTTTTAATAAGTCTTCTTTCCCTCCCTCCTTCCATGACTCCCATTAATCCTTTGGATAATCATTGCTTTAAAGGTGATTAATCCTCTTAAAGGGAAGGAGGTGCCATATTCACTCTCAGGTGCAGCTGTTTATCCTCATCAGGCATACATTAAGGACCTCAGATTAATCTTGAAGTGAACAAAGTCCATTAAACGTAGTAGGTATAGTTTTATTAGTACAAGTAACCCCAGTAAACCTAAGTAAGTAAATAACTTAAATACCTAAACATAACCTTAAAACTAAGATGCAGACAGCAGTCCAGCAGCGAGATGGGGGGTTTCCAGTCTTTTGCATTGAGTGTCACATGTATGATTTTCTCCCAGTTAGTGAGGGGTCTTACATGTGCACTAGATGCAAGGAGCTCTTTGCTCTCAGGGAACGAGTCTGATCTTTGGAGGCTAAAGTAGCAGACTTGGAGGAACTAAGGAAGACAGAGAGGTACATAAACGAGATCTACAGGGATGTAGTACTGAAGTCCTACCTCCAGTCTGGCAGCTTCCCTTTTGCCATGGAGGAAAGGTCACGTGACAGGAGAGCATCACCCTGGTCTGGTAGGATGTGATCCTGTTGGTAGAACTTGTCCGCCAGGTGAAAAAACCCTCTTGCATTGAGAAAGTTTCTCCAGTTTTGGATTTGTTAGGAGCTGGAAAACATTCTGGGAAAAAGAGGGGCTTTTCCAAAGGGATGGGCTCTACCTTAACCAGGATAGGACCAGGCTTCTGGCATTAATCATTAAAAAGGAGATAGAGCAGCTTTTAAACTAGATAATATGGGAAAGCCGACAGTCAACCAGGAGCTCATGGTTCGGAACAATGTATCCTTCAAGGATATTAGCAAGAGAGTGAAGTTAGGGCATATCAACAAAGAGGTTCAAATAAAGACAAAAGAAACCCAAATGCCCTTGAGTACAGAGCAGACAGAGCTTAAAGATTCCAAATTACCCCTGCCTATCAATAGCCAGATTAATATGAATAAAATACAGCCTCTATATGCTTGTGTGCAAATGCTAGAAGTCAAAAAAATAAGATGGGAGAGTTAGAATATATAGCACTAAATGAGAGGATGGTATCTCAGAGACATAGTAGAAGGAGGACGACCAGTGGGACACTGATACCTGGGTACAAACTATATTGTAAAGACAGAGCAGATCAAATTGGTGGAGGAGTTGCATTCTATGTTAGAGATGGCATTGAACCACAAAGGATTAAAGTTTTGCAGGAAACAAAATTCACTGTAGAATTTCTATGGATTGAAATTCCATGTAAAAAGGGGAAGGGGAAGGCAATGGCAGTGGAGGTGTACTTTTGACCGCATGGCCAGAATGAACAAATAGATAATGAAATGCTCATAGAAATCAGGGAATCTAACAAAAGTTACAGCACAGTAATAATATTGGGTGATTTCAATTACCCCAGAATTGACTGGGTTTTTGTCATGGCAGGACTTGCTAGGGAGATAAAGTTTCTACTGTAGATGAAATAAATGACTGCTTCTTGGAGTAACTGATTCATGACCCAACCAGAGGGGAAGCCATTTTGGAGCTAGTCTTTAGTGGAATGCAAGATCTGGTGCAAGAGATAAGGGTGTTGGGGCTACTTGGCAAGCAATAGTGATCATAGCATTATCACATTTGATTTAATAAATGTAGGAAGGACAGCAAGGAAATCCACAGGACTACTTTTTAACTTTCAAAAGGGAGACTATGATAAAATGAGGAAAATAGTTAAGAAAAACTAAAAGGAGCAGTTGCAAAGGTTAAAGATTTACATCAAACATGGGTGTTGTTTAAAAATACTATCTTGGAAGAACAGACCAGCTATATGCCACACTTTAAGAAAAGAGGAACGAAGTCCAAAAAACCGCCAGCATGATTTAAAGGTGTGATCAGAGAGGCTGTTATTGCCGAAAAAGTATCTTTCAGGAAATGGCAAAAGGAGCCAAATGATGAAAACTTTAAATAACATAAGCACTGGCAAGTTAGATGCAAGGCATTGATAAAGCAGGCAAAGAAAGAATTTGAGAAGAAGCTTGTTGTGGAAGCAAAAACATATAATAAAGGCTTTTTCAAGTACATTCGTAGCAAAAAAATTTGTGATAGAGTCAGTTGGACCATTAGATGATAGTGGGGTAAAAGGGGCACTAAGAGGGAACAAGGCCATAGCGGAGAGACTGAATGAATTTTTTGCTTAGGTCTTTACTGAAGAAGATGCAGAAATGTTACCCATGACTGAAATGGTATTTAAATGTGATACCACAGAAGAATTGAAAGAAAAACCAATACACTGGGAAGATGTATTACAACTATTTGATAAATTGAAGATTAGCAAATCACCTGGATCGGATGATATTTATCCAAGAGTGTTGAAAGAATTGAAATATGAGATTGCAGACCTACTATTAGTAAGCTGTGAACTATCATTAAAATAATCTGTACTACCTGAAGATTGGAGGATGGCCAATGTAACACCAATTTTTAAAAGACGGGGAAGCTTTAAACTAGAGGGCATAACATGAAGCTGCAAGGTGGTAAATTGAAAGGCAATGTCAGGAAATATTTATTCACTGAAAGGGTAGTGGATGCTTGGAATGCCCTCCTGATGGAAGTGGTGGGGGCAAACACGGTGACGGAATTCAAAATGTCATGGGACAAACACAGTGGATCCCTTTACAGCCAACAGGATAAAAACAAAATAAATGGTACCATCTAACTTCTGAACCATCTAACGTCTCAAATAGGGGTGTCCTACATGAAGTGGTGGGTTCACCCCTAAACAAAGACATGGGGAGGGGTGGCCTGCACAGAGCGACAGGTGCACCTACTCTTGCCATCTTGCTGGGCAGACTAGATGGACCATGCTGGTCTTTATCTGCTGTCATTTACTATGTTACTATGTAAAAAGGGTTCCAGGGGTGATTTGGGAAACTATAGACTGGTGAGCTTAATACCAGTACCAGGAAAAATGGTAGAAACCATTATAAAGAAAAGAATTGCTGAACATGTCATGGCTTAATGGGAGACAGCCGACATGACTTTAGCCAAGGAAGGTCTTGTCTTACTAATCTGTCATGTTTTTTTGAAGGTGTGAATAAACAGGTAGACAAAGGTGAGTCAGTTGATTTAGTGTATCTGAATTTTCAGAAAGCCTTTGACAAGGTCCCCCATGAAAGACTCTTGGCGAAATTAAAAATTCATGGGAGGCAGTGTTCTATTGTGGATCAGGAACTAATTAAAAGATAGAAAGCAGAGGA
The DNA here is from genome assembly GCA_033557465.1 of Ichthyophis bannanicus. NCBI lineage: Eukaryota > Metazoa > Chordata > Amphibia > Gymnophiona > Ichthyophiidae > Ichthyophis > Ichthyophis bannanicus. Next base: position 1,741,017,356 of record CM066032.1, on the reverse strand, counting down.
TGGGGCTAAATGGCTAATTTTCCCAATGGAGAAAGGTGAATGGTGGAATACCTCAGGGATCTGTGAGGTAATCAAATTTGCAGATGACACAAAATTATTCCAAGTTGTTAAAACCCATGAGGCTTGTAAGAGGACCTTAATAAACTGGAAGACTGGCCATCCAAATGGCAGATGAAATTTAATGTGGACAAGTGCAAAGTTATGCACCTAGGAAAGAACACCCAAACTACGGTTGCACGATGCAAGATTCCACAGTAGGAACCAACACTCAGGAAAAAGATTTAGGCATCATCATGATTAACATGTTGAAACCCTCTGCCCAATGTGCAGTGGTGGCCAAGAAAGCAAATAATGCTAGGAATTTTAAGGAAAGGAATTGAGAATAAAACAAAGGATATTATAATGCCTCTGTATCGTTCCATAGTGTGACTGCACCTTGAATATTGTGTGCAATTCTGGTCGCCATATCTTGAAAAGGATATAGAGTTATTAGAAAAGGTACAGAGAAGAGCCACCAAAATGGTAAAGAGAATGGAAGTATACACCTATGAAGAGAGGCTGAAAGGGTTAGGGCTCTTTAACCTGGAAAAAAGAGGGCTGATGGGAGATATGATAGAGATCTATAAACTGATGAATGGAGTGGAACGGGTAAACGTCGATCGATTGTTTACACCTGGGGTCACCAACCTCCAGAGGGCCGCGGGCCGCACAGCCGACTACCGGGAGCCTCGCGGGCCGCACCCCCCTTCTCCCCGCCCCCGCGAAAAAAAACAACAAACGCAAAATTATGAAAACAATGGCTGATCACCTTTATTGAATTTAATGAGATGGCTGATGATTCATGCTAGCAGACAAACGCTTAAAGTCCGGCTTCACAGATGACACTGACAGGAGAAGGGACGCTTGCAGGTGGTCGTCGGTGAGCTGCGAGCGCGTGGATACAATGGCGGGAATCCTTGGCGGGCCGCACGAAGGGACCTCGTGGGCCGCAGGTTGGTGACCCCTGGTTTACACCATCAAAATATAGAAATGCTAGAGGACATGCAATGAAGCTACAGTGTAACCTATTTAAGACTAATAAGAGAAAATATTTTTTCACTCAATGTCTAATCAAACTCTGGATGTTGTTACAAGAAGATGTAGTAAAATCTGTTAGTTTAGCCGGGTTTAAATAGTTTGGACAAGATCCTGGATAAAAGATCCATAAACCATTATTAGAGGGGACCCCAGAAATCCACTGCTTGCCCCAATACAAGCATTGTGGAATCTGTGTCTTTTGGGGAAATTGCTAGGTACTTATGACCTAGATTGGCCACTGTTGGAAACAGGATACTGGGTTTGATGGACCTTGGTCTGACCCAGTATGGCATATCTTATGTTAAGATGCACTGACAATGTGAGCTACAAGCACATAAGTTATAAACCATGCTAATAAGCACTTTCAGCGGTCACCATGAGGGAGAGTATGTGTGCCTGCCACCTGGTTCACAGAGGTTACAATGCTAGAGATGGTTTCTGCCGGATTTGCTGCAGATCCACATCACTGCCTATGTGTTACAGGTATTGGTGTGTCGTGTGTTATGCTCGTCACCTTGTTTCCTGTGCAGTTACACCATACCATAGGTACCTGGAACATCTAAGCCCTGTGTCTGGTCTCTGCTGGATAGGGATAAGAACTCTCCTAGTTCAGTGCATGTCAGTGCCCAATATTGCAGGAGTTGCTACTATGGATGCCAAATTCAGGTGGTCTGATGCCAGCATCCTGCCATGAACATGGAGAGCAGGTCAGGTACAGCTCCTTGCCCAACCATCTGAAAATAGCAATAAACCACAATATGAACAGTCAGACTGCAACTGCTGCCCACCCCAGACCTGTCTCAGCCATGCACATACCAACTGTGATAAGTCTGCTGGTAAGTACACCATACATGGACACCCAACATGTGGCTCAGTGATTGCGCTCCTAAGACAGGGATTGCACCCTCATTACTTGAGCTACATACTATAGAGCACCATGGTCACAGCTCGGTCAGAGTGGAAGTACCCTCACATCATTAAGTGCTCTGGCCACATAGGCCATGCACATGGCAGACGGGCAATACATCATCACAGTCATTGGCCCTACCTCTGATGCAGGCACCTCCTGGCCAAACTGCTCGGTATGAAGCCTTACCCACAATCCTCTGCTCCTCATCATGTACATTTGTAGAATAACAGTGGTAACAACTTATGCAATGCGAGGCACAGTGAAGTGCAGAAAGTCACAGAACTCTGGGGAGACACACGCACACACACATACTCACATCGGCGTGCTGGGCAAAAGTGAGAATGGTTGGCATTCCTGCCTGCCACTGTGGTCTCCTTCTCTGCTCAGGCATTGTTAACTTGTGTTCATTATACAGGTGCTAGTGGCACAATCTGACATTCATGCCTGTGATTAACACCCGCTCATTGTACCAGTGCTGTCAGCCAATCTTTCCATCCAGCTGTGGATAGTGGAGCCTGTCTGTGTGGCTGACTGATGTTTGTACCCTTGCTGGCGGATTCATTGGGGGTTGCACATGCTAGTGCTGTACCTGCACTGTAGGCTAAAGTTTGGCCACAGGGACATTCAATATATGATCCACAGCCAGGACTTGAATCTGTGACCCTCTGCCCATATACACACTGACCCTGTGTGTTGAGCCATTGTGCTACCATATGGATGCAACAAACCCCTGGGCAGACATACTGTCCATCAGACAGACCTTGGCACATGATGTGAAGTTCATGACACACAACCCCATACCATGTTGACATGCTCATGTGCTGTCAGTGGTGGTGTTGCGCAGTCCCAGCCTTCCAACATGCAGGTTTGGTGGGAGCCTAGGGTGCAAGGTCTGGATGGGGGCAGAGGAACACATGGATGGCCATGTAGCCCCTGAACCATTTGCCTCAGCAGGGACCTCATCCGTTCCTGCCACCGATACATCTTGGGGGGAGGATGACAGTCACAGCTGTGGTCTTTCCCCAGGCACCTGCATTTTGCAGCTACCTGGTTGGCCATTGCTACTGGCACTATTGGCCTCTTCCTCCATAGTTGACTTCAATGGCAGTGGAGGGGGGAGCATCCAGCATCTTTGCCTAGGGTTCAAGGATCCTTGGACAACCCCATATGTCGCATTACCTTTCCACAGAAACAGCATGTCTGTGTGCTGCCACTGTCACTGTGGGATCATGATGGACATCACAGATGGTAATGGGGATGAACGGATACCCCTATGAGGAGAAGAAAGAGTTGAGGGGAGATATGATAGAAGTCTCTAAATTATTGACTGGAGTGAAATAGGTAAACTTAGATCGATTTTTTACACCATCAAGATGTAGGACGACAGGGAACATGCACGGAAACTACAGTGTAATCCATTGAAGACTAATTTAAGAAAATATTTTTATAGTCAATGTGTCATCAAACTCTGGAATTCATTACCGGAGGATGTAGTAAAGGCTATAAGTATAGCAGGGTTTCCTGGAGGAAAAGGTCCATGAACCATTATTACAGGGGACACAGGAAATCCACTGCTTGCCCCAAAATAGGCACTGTGGAACCTATGTGTCTTTTGGGGAAACTGCTAGGTACGTGTGACCTAGATTGGCCACTGTTGGACCCAGGATACTGGGCTTGATGGACCTTAGTCTGACCCAGTATGATCTTATGTTCTTATGTTGTTATGTGCCACATCGGCAGCTATCTGGTCCATCTTGTGCATCAGCAACTCCAACTGCATGACCCATGTGCCACCTCCTTTGCCCTATCTGCACCATCAACATAGTGCCCTTTCATATTTGGGCACTATGCTGTTGCTGCTAATGGAGCACTACTATCACTATCTTGCCTCCTTTTATTGTATGCTTCCCCAGATTTGCCTTTATAATATATCCTTACAACCTCAACATGTAACTTCTTAGTTCTTATGCAAACCGCTTTGATTGTATGATAAGGCGGTATATAAAATCTGTTAAATAAATAATAAATTATCTGGTGCTCCCCTGTGTGTGAATCACATTGTAGACAGAAAAATAGGCACTCTCCCCTAACCCTGGCATTAGGGTTACCAACGTTAAGGGGCTTTTAGACACATTGTACAACCAGCGTTAGGGGAGCATATGTTGTCGATACCCACTCTCTGCTCCGTTAATGCCCACTCTCCACCTACTGCACCCTTAACACTGCTGGAGCCTTTAACACTCAGTAATGCAGCTTTTTAGCAGTGTTAAGTGTGCAAGTGTGCCCATAATGGCGTTAATGCCACACATGCTCCCTTACCACCATTTAGTAAACAAATCCCTAAATGTTTGGGAGGATATTTAAATGAAGTTGATATATGACTGAGACTGGCTTTTTTGACTCTTCTTTAGATTATGCTGTCATCTCTCCTTGTGCAAAAATCCCTCATAAAAATGGCTTATTAATTGGCTTATGCACCTCTAATTGGGATCCCAATGAGTGAGTTTCTAACGACCCTCCTGAATGAGTTATTAATAGGACCTCATCTCTTTTCCAGTCTCTGAATGGACCCCTAACTGAATAATTTTTTATGATGATCTACTTTCACATCAATGATTGTTTAGTAAATTCCAACTCCTTGGCAGAGGTTAACACATTTTGGGCAACTCAAACCCCCTACTCATAAGTAAAAACAGGTGAAAAGCTGCCTGCTCATGTACCTTTGGAAAATGTGATGTATGCATAGGCATCTAATACTCACCCACAAAGCATGCCCTCTGGAATGCATCTTGTTTTATGTGGACAAATCTGTGAGCATTAAGTATGCATATATTCTCAGGCAGCTAAAAATCTACTTGCCCATACATGGCTGCATGGAATAGTCTCCCATGCATGGTATAGTTTCCCAGTCTCCCAATGGAGGTGGTAGAGATGAGGACAGTATCTGATTTCAGAAAAGCTTGGGACAAATACAGAAGATCTATAAAGGATAAAAAGGGACTGTTGTAGTGGTTGATATGGAAGGACAGACTAGATAGGCCATGTGGTCTTTTTTGTAGTTATGTTTCTATGTTTCTATGTAAAGCCTGAGGGTACTTTGATCACCAGTTTTCCATGTTCAGAAGGAATACAAGGTACCTAGTTTTCTTTGAAAAAAACTGACTCGATTTAGGGATACAAATCTACCTGTAGATGTTGTACCTTTGCAGGCTACAGAAAATTGCGCCCAAAATTAGAGAAATCCCTTCATCCCTTCCCTAACTTTTTCATAATCTAATCTATGGCATTTTTGACCAAATCTCCTAACCACACCAAACATCTTCTGAACATTCTCCCTCAACAGTTTGCTGCTCAATATAAACATCTTCACCCAACCCCCAATATCTCACTCACCAACACCAAACTGAAACCACACCACCCCCACTAGGACATGGGGCACATTTGAAACAATCAGCAAAGAGAAGGTCAAAACTGGTGGTAAATATACAATACATCGTTAACCAATCCCTTTCACAGGGCATCATGCCTGATGCCCTAAAACTCACAACACTCCGACCAATAATAAAGAATAATAAGCTCGACTCAAAAGACCCGAATTCATACAGACCCATAGCCAGCATTCCATTCATAGCCAAAATAATAGAGAAAACAATTCAAATTCAGTTACAAGAACACATTGATGAACACAAACCTCTTGACTCACACCAATTTGGTTTCCGCCCATTCCATGGAGTAGAAACCCTCCTAATCACCCTTATGGACTTCCTCATCAAGGGCACAGATGACAAACATCAAGGCTTCTTACTCCTATTTATAGATATCTCTGCCGCCTTCGATAACATTAATCACATGACACTGATCAACAGATTAGAAAACCTAGGAATAGGCGGGATTGTCCTTAACTGGTTCAAATCCTATATTTCACATAGATTAATACGAGTCCAAATTGACCAACAAGCATCAGAAACATTCCCTCAAGGACAGGGAATACCCCAAGGATCAGCCCTTTCAGCCCTCTTATTTAACTTGTACCTGCAACCGATAACAGACATATTTAAAAAACACAGGATTAACCATTTTATATATGCCGATGACATCATGTTAGCTATCCCCATAAATGCTAAAAAACCCTACATATGACTCGCTATCCAAATGCATGGCTGAGACCTCCTCCTGGATGGAAACTAACCACCTTAGCATAAACCTCAAAAAAACTGAGGCAATGTTTGTGACAAGACCACCCACGACTGAGAACACATACCCAGAAACAATCACAATCAACAAAACCTCCATACCCGTCAGAAAACAGGTAAAATACTTAGGAGTAATAATAGACCACACCCTCACCATGCTACCACACATAAAACAAATAGTAAAAACCATTTTCTATAAACTCAAAACTATTCAGCACCTAAGGCCACTCCTTGAAACACAAGACTTTAGATCCGTAGTAAGTACACTGATCACCCCGCACTTCGACTATTGCAATAGTCTCCTAATAGGCCTCCCCCAAAAAAGCATATACCTTCTCCAAAGAGCACAAAACATCTGTGCAAAGGTAATCTCTAAAGCTCGCCTAACAGACCACGTAACCCCAATACTGCTGGAACTCCACTGGCTCCCTATAAACAGCCGAATCAAATATAAGATTATCCTAACAACCTATAAACTCATAAATGACATAACCCCTTCACACCTATCCACATTACTGCAATCTCCAACATCGACAAGGACCCTCAGACAGAACGCAGCCCACTCCCTCATCATACCAAAAGCCATCCGTAAAACTAAGAATTCCACTAGCTCCAGAGCATTCTCATTCACTGCCCCTACACTCTGGAACGACCTCCCTATTGAACTTCGCACCATAAGAGACCTCACCCAATTCAGAAAAGAATTAAAGACCTACCTGTTCACTGAACACTTCGAAATCCCCTATTCCCCCAAAGCCAGCTCCACAACAAACATGGTCACACATACACAAACTCCCTTAATCCCCTAACCCAACAATGTAACCACAAGACTTTTCCCCCCCTCACACCTTGAAGACGAAAAAAGGAACTAAATTCCAGCACCTACACCAATTCCTGCCCCACACACTACACACACCACACACTGTAAATATTCATTTGTATAAAGTTTAATGTGTTTGCTTTAATACCTATAAATGTTATATTTACTGTTTAATGTAAATAGTTGATTTCTATTGTTCTATGTTCTATGTAAAATGTATACAAACTGTGTACATGACTGTTAACTTGTTATATGTAAACCGCCCTTGATCTCTGGAAGGGGCGGTATAAAAGAAATAGTTAAATAAAATAAATAAATAAATAAATAAAAGCATCATAACAACCCTCAACACCATCACCTCACCCCTTGATTCATTCCCTGTCAGCTGGATCAAGATAACAAAGCAGGAGCTAAGACCAGTGCTCACCATCATTGCACATGAATCACTCAAACAAGGCCAGATGCCTGCAAGCCTCAAAATGTCCATCATCCGCCCCACCTATAAGAAGCCTGAACTTGACCTGTTGGATCCTGTCTCTTTCAGACCCACAGCAAGCCTCCCATTTGCCACCAAAGTCATTGAGAAAACAGTACAGCAACAGCTACAGGACTATATGGACAGGAACAACCTACTCAACCCACAACAACACGGATTCCGACCATCACACGGAGTCGAAACACTCATGGTCTCCTTAATGAATACACTGATCAAGGAAATACAAACCAAACACAATGGTTACATACTCATCTTCCTAGATATATCAGCAGCATTCAACATCGTATCACAAAGCATCCTCCTCCACCACCTACAAGAAGCTGGCATGAAGGATAAGGTCATTCAGTGGTTCCAGTCCTACCTGACAGACAGATACCAGCTAAATCGAACCAGCTCAGTTACCTCTGCTCCCTACCGCCAGATTCAAGGAATACCTCAATACTCTGCACTATCGGCACTGCTCTTTAACATTTATCTGCAACCACTCTGCTCAATAATATGGTCACGCAACATTGACTTCCACATATACGCAAACAATATTATGCTATATGGACCAATAACCACCTCAAACTCCACAAACTCACAGTTAATACATTGCTTCAGCGACATCTCCAGATGGCTCCAAGAAAATAATCTGACAATTAACCTCAAGAAACCAGAAGCATTATTTGTCACAAAAGATCAAACGTTCACTCCTCCAACCCACCTCACCCTGGGAACAACCCAAATAAGAGTTCAATCACAAATAAAATACCTAGGAGTCATACTCGACCAAACCCTCTCACTGAGGCAACAGACAGCAAAATCCACAAGAACAATATACTTCAAAACAAAACTGATACAGTGCCTCAGATCACTCCTAGACCTCCAAGACTTCAGATCAGTACTACAAGCAAAGACACTCCCCCCAGCTTGACTTCTGTAATGTGATATATCAAAGACTCCCACTCTCAACTCTGCACCCTCTAAGAACAGCCCTTAACACAGCCACCAGGATCATTCAAAGGGCATGGAAGTCTGACCACATCTCCTCAATACTGAAACACCTCCACATCTTCCCACTGGAATTTCGGATCATGTAGAAATCCTTACTACTGACTCACAAAGCATTACACCAACAGCGAACATCACACCTACACACCCTACTAGCACAACCAAATTCTGGGAGATCCACAAGACAGACCACTAACAACATTCTGACCATACCCCATGCAAGGATAAAACACAATAATCAAGCATGTGCCAGCACATTTGAACTCTATGCCCTGTCCCTATGGAACTCTCTCCCAACCAATATCTGGAACAACAAGGCCCTCTCCTCCTTTCAGAAGCAAATAAAGACTCACTTATTCAGAGAATAGTTTGATACAGACTGAGTCATTAAGTGAAATGGTAATGAAGAGGAATTGTAAGTAAGTTAGGAGCACCTGATGTTTACCAAAATCGGGATTGTAAATAAGTTGAAACCATATTGATTGTACAACCTCCCCTTCTCCCACTCCTGCAATCAGAACAGTAAATATGTTATAACCTGTTCAATGTATCACTTGTAGTTTAATATAAACCACTTTGACTCAGTGAAAAGCGGAATATAAGCATAGACAAATAAAATAAATACATATATTTTTGGCATCTGATACATTTTTATAAATCAATTTAGCCAAAAGGTTTATTCCAGATTTAGTATGTAACTGAAAATACTTTGGTATTAAAAGGGCTTTTAGGAATAATTTTATAAAGGTTGTTCCACATATAAAAGCTGTTGTACATGTGAGAATGGCTTTTATAAAATTATCCCATGGTATAAATGTGTGTGCCGACAAGAGATCCATCCTTATTTATTTATTTTTGTTTATTTATTTGAAACACTTTTACACAGCCTTACTGGCATAAATCATCCAAGGCAGTTAACATAAGAAGAACATTAGTACAATCCAATCCAATCCAGTATTACAGGGAACACTCCCAGACCCAAGAGTCTAACATCCTTGGTTCTAATTCCACATTCTAAGACAAATCTTCCATACCAAAGTAAAGATCTACCTGAAAGCAGAACCTCCTCATAATCAAAATGCAAACAACCACGTCTTCAAATTTGTCCTAAAAACAGCATAATTCTGTTCTAACCGCAATCTTATGGACAAAGAATTCCAAACAAAAGGAGTTGCCACAGAAACTCTACTTTTTTTGCTTGCTTCAGGGGGCAATTTCTCCAAATGGATTAGTTTTGCACATAATATGAAACTCCAATATTCCAAAAAATTACATCAATACTAATACCAAAAATTCATTCTCAGACAAAATGACCTCAGATGGCACAACCCCACATTTAGTGAAAAATCACCATAGGGTATTGATAGACGCTCACATCACCGGTCAAAGCCTCCTCCAAACTCTCAAACCAAATATACAAAATCCTTACAAAAGTCTTTGAAAAACCGCAAACTTATCTCTGGGAAAAGTTATTAAGAAACTATATAAACCTACATAAACCTATAAACCATCCACTCGCATACAACACTATCCCAATTATACCAACATTCACACACAATCATTCCATTCATAAAAAAGCGTCTATAATATAAATATAGGCTTAATACCAATGGGGCTGAACGCAGCCGGAGCAACTTCGGAATAACACCTGCAAATGTAAAAACAGATGATAAAGTAACCAACTGAATAACATCAGCAAAGTAGTTTAAAAGACTTATCTTCTAACAGAAGTCTTGCTGCCAGCTGAGTCCATAGCCCTCAGGATAAACGCTCATTACTCTAGGTCCACTCTGACCTCCAACGCGGGAAACAAAAATATCTTCAAATGATATCACTGTCATTCATTCACATGATGACCTGAGCCCTACAAAAGCTTTCGTTTCACCATTAACAGGCTTCTTCAGGAGCTATGCCGTACAGATGTCATTACTCCACAATGGCTACTCAAATCTTCCCGCTATCCCAAACACAGCGTGTGATGCATCAATTATCCTAAATCAACCACCAATCACAAGCATCTCTTAACCATGACGTCACCTTAAAGCTATACAAACCCATTCCAAATAACACATCCAAACTATTGGACTGCACAGTGAATAACCCCAAACTCAACACGTCACACTTAGCGCCAACGACGTCAAAAAAGTCCAAAAGGTAATCAAAAAAATAATGTCCATTCCAAACGATCATTCAAACCGCCAGGCTGCAAAGTGTCCATTAAAAGATCTAATGATGTCACATATAGGTTGCATGTATATGTTAAATAGTAATGATGATAGGGAGGATCCTTGTGGGACCCCTTGTCCTTGATGAAACGGATCTGATATTGCTCCATCTGATCGCACATGCTGCCATCTACCTGATAAGTAAGAGTTACACCATTTTAGTGCTGTTCCAGAGAGGCCCTTTTCTTTTAGACGGATAATAAGAAGCTCATGACATACCGAGTCAAAGGCTGCCGCAATGTCCAAAAAGATAAGAACGAAACCATTCCGGATGTTGTCAATTCCGGAGTTAAGGTTATTGAGGAGGGTGGTAAGGAGAGTCTCGACACCATGTGATTCTCTGAAACCATGTTGGCATGTATCCAATGGAGCTGCCTGAGAATGAATTTTTGGTATTAGTATTGATGCAATTTTTTGGAATATTGGAGTTTCATATTGAGAGCAGTTTTTTCTATTGTTGGTTATCCTTTTCTGCTTTTGGCGGCTGTTTTGTGTGTTAGTTTTGCACATACCATGACAGTCATGAACATCATTTCTAAGCCGGGGTATGTTCACTCTTGCAATTATGACCTGTCCTGTTTGATGTGAACATAGAAGTCTAAGATGATTATACCGATTCAAACTATTCCACAGATAGATAGGGCCAGTCCCATAAAATACTTGAAAGGCCACAATTAGCACCTTAATTTGAACTTAGCTTCTTAATGAAGGCCAATGCAGATATTTCAATAAGGTGGTAGCTGAAGTCCACCTGGGGACACCCAGAATCTGTCTTGCAGCACCATTCTGAGCAGATTGGAGTCTAGCCAAAAGCTGTTAGTGTAACTGGGTTTAAAAAGGTCTGGAAAAGTTCCTGGAGGAAAAGTCCATAAGCCATTATTAAAGAGGACCCAGGAAATCCATTGTTTAGCCTGGGACAAGCACTATTGAAGCTGTGTACCTTTTTGGGAACCTGCCAGGCACTTGTGACCTAGATTGGCCACTATTGGAAGCAGGATACTGGGCTTGATGGACCTTGGTCTGGCCCAGTATGGCATTTCTTATATTCTTATCACATAAACCCAAAATCAAGCCATTATAATAGTCCAAGTGAGCAAGTACATGTGACTGAGCAACTTCTCCTCCAACAGTGGGCATAATCCTTTTACTATTTATTTATTTAGGCTTATATACTGCTTTTCTTCCAGTCAATGTGGTGTATATTTGGGTACTGCATATATATTTTCCCCTTGTCCCTGAAGGGCTCACAATGTATGTATTTGTGCCTGAGGCAATGGAGGGTTATGTGGCTTGCCCAAGGCCATGGGGATCACCTGTGGGGCTAGAAGCCCCGGTCCTTCTGGTCCAAGGTTGCTGTCCTCTAGTGGGATTTGAATCCTTGGCCTTCTGGCCTAAGGTAACTTGCCCCAACAACTAGACCACTCCTCCCTGCCTCCTCCCTAACTTCAGTTTATGAAAGATCATCCTAAACATTTGAAAAATTTGATTTTCCATCTCAAAATGTGAATCTAAAATGATCACTAAATCTTTAACCCTATCTACCAAAGGGAAATCCCCAACCTCATTTTTAAAATAGGTTCTCCATTCCTATCCAGAGAATCTCCATCTTATCAGTATTTAAAACCAAATAATTACATAGCAACCAATCTGAAATCCTTTGCAGGCCCGTGTCCAATCGTTACATCATCAATGTCCTATCCCCATCAAATGGAACTACCAGCTGAGTGTCATCAGATAAATAAACCATTTAAAACCAACCTGATGACAAATTTCTCCAATTTAAAAAGTAAAGAGGAGAGTCAGGACCTCTGGGAACAACACAATGAATCTTATATGGAGTCAATCTATTCTGGCCCTTCATCACTATGGCAGGCCATCCCTGAATAAACAATTCTATTCACCATGGAGTTTTTTATCTCATTCCCAACATTTTGCAGCACTGAGTCAAAATATCATGCTGCTTTTAGGCTTTCCTAGGGGTGGAATTTGGGCAGAACAGAGACAGAATTGGGCAGAATTGTAATGGGTATTTTATAAAATATGTGAATGCACATGTATAAGTACTTTTGCACTTACTTCAATGTAGTGTATAAATATGTGCTTCAACATTTCTGCTCTACTGAGGCTGGACCTGGGAATCTATTTTATAAAGGCACATAGGTGCCTCTGTTGCCTTCCTAAAATAGATTCAAAATAGATGCCTTTTTGGGCTTCTTGTCATAAAATCGGGACCTTAAAACACATGCAAAGATTTACATTTCTTTTGATAGTGGAATAATGTAGCAAGGACAGAAGGTTAGTCCAGCTAGATATGCAAAATGAATTGAGTGTGACAGCAAGTGAATATTTGATTTGATTTATTAACTTATTCTGTTCTTTGCAGCTCATCGTAGCAAGCTACAAAAAACATTTCATACAGTTGTCATAAAACAATTGTAATGTAATAAAATCAATATGGATTAATTTGGCTGCTCATTATATATACCAGTCTTGAAATAGCAAGGTGTTAAGATGTTTCCTGTATATCACATAATCAGATTCTTCTCTTAGACCCAAAAGAACGTTTAAGCCGGATACAAGGGCTCGCATACCTGGAAGGCCTTTCCCAAGTAAATGTCAATTTAATCAAAGGTAGTGGAAGCCATTCCACATAGCCCTGCTGAGATGAGCATGACCTCCCAACTGGCTCATATCTTTTCAATCTACTAGACAAATAACTTGGATTTTCTTTATGAATATATTTATGACTCAAGCAAGCTATTTCAAAGTGTATGTTGAAATAGAGCATCAGTGTTTCTGAGCTGTGGTTGAGTTATAAACAGATGTGGAGGTAGTGGTGGTGACGGGGGGGAGGTGATGTGATGAGTTCAGAGTGGTGTGAGCTGGGTGAGGGATGAAGCAAACAGCAGAATTTGCATCTATTGAAAGAATGATATGATTCACTGAGGCCTTTCTCCCATTCTGTTTCTTTAGGGAAAAATGATAGTGACTCATGTTCTATGTCTGGTATTGAGTAAAGGAAACATATGTTTATCCAAAAAGCTATCCTCACAACTCAGGACACCTAAAAAGCTGTCCTAAGATATATGGGGATAGCTATCCGGCTAGCAGTGCTGAAAATCTCCCCTCTATGGATTGTGTAGCAGGGGCTTCTCCCCACCCACTCCCTGCCCATTGACCACCTATTCTCTGCCGTCTTCCTGCCCTCTGGGACATTTACAGCTGCTGGTAACGTTAACGTGCGTTAATGTCACCTAATGTAATGTTAACGCGCATTAACGTTACAGATGCTACATTAGCGCCATTTAGTAAACATGCCCCTAAGTTTGGGAGTCAGGCAGACAACTTTCACATTGAAAACTCCCCCTTGCTGATCAGTTACATTTTGTCTGGCAAATTGTAACCCACACAGAACTTATAACTAGATAAAAGTGGAAAACAATAGAGTATTCCTGGGGCCAGATAGCTCTGGTGGTTAAAATTGTAGTCCTAAAGTTGACTAGTAAACTTTACTTGTGCATGGCCAGCTGAATATCATATATAGGCCAATATTCAAAATATCTGGATATCTGGTTTTAACAGAAAGGCATCTAGAGTTACCTAATTTCCTGCTGAATTCCTAAATTTTGGTGCCTACTATTACTAGGTGCTTATATTTGCCCTTCTAAAAAGTAGACAGGAACAGTGGTGAGGCAAGGCCAAGGAAATATAAAGTTTGATGCTCAGTACTGAAATTTGGGTGAATCAATAACTACCTTAAATTTAAGCACCTCTATTTTTAGGTCCTTGCTTGCTAATGTATAATAATTTGAGTGTAACATATAATAAATAGGCCAGCTGAGTATAATGGGGATTGTGTTATTTAATACACATTTAATTCCATGTATGTGCATTAACTTGTTAACATATGAGGCCCGTAGATCCCTTTGATTAATGATGCCCTTTGAATGCTAAATTTTAGATGTTCAACGATCTTTGAATATCGACTTATAAAATATTATGTCGGTACTAGAGGAGATCAAACCTAAGCTTTCTTTAGAAGCTCAGATGACAAGACTTCAACTTTCATACTTTGGACACATCATGCGAAGAGAGAGATCATTAGAGGAAGACATCATGCTTGGCAAGATAGAAGGTCAACGCAAAAGAGGAAGGCCAGCAATGAGATGGATCGATACAATAACAGCAGCTACGGGTACTAGTCTGTCAACAATGAGCCGCCTGACTCAAGACCGAACACAATTTAGGATAGCTATCCAGAGGGTCGCCATGAGTCGACTCCGACTCGACGGCACTTAACAACAACACAACAACAACAAAATATTATGTATGCTATTCAGCAGGATTCTGAATGCCAATCCCTTGGGTGCAGGCATGTCTGATAGTTTGTCAGACGGCTGCCTAGGGTGAGAACTTACACAATCTTGACGATGCATATATTCATATGATTCTTGCAAAGTATTGTGGGTATTGTAGTTCATTCACTCCCAAACACAGCTGATGACAATAATTTGAGTTGTGAAACCAAGTGGTAAGATCAATAAAATACTTCTTTTATTGATGGGGTTTAATTCACCCAGCACATGTATGCTTGATAGCACTATAAATGAGGTTACTTGCTTGCAGTGTTTAAAAATGGATAACAAAAAGTCACAAAGTAAACCAGAAACAACCTTCAGCTTGTCAGGCAATTAGCTAATGTTTTCTTAGCAAATAATTACCAAATACAAAGGCACAAAGAAAAGAATAAACTTTGCTGGTTAGGTTAACTTCTGCTTATTTTCCACGCTGATCTCAGCAGTGATTCTCCCTTGCTCACACACACAATCAGGTGCAGCCCTAATTACTATCCATGGACCAGCTGAAAGCCTTTAGCTGGCTGGCTGCTACTGTGTGAGCCCAAATCCTGCTTTAAGAGCTGTTTGCAGTGGAAATAAAGAACAAAGTTAGGTTTCTTTGTGATGGCTGATGTGTTTGCTCATAGAAAACTAGCAATAGCATTTAGATAAAGAACAGTCCATGTAAATAGTTTCATCTGCTGTATTTCCCCCTGCATCAACAATCATAGGGTCAATATCATACATTGGCACAGATGAGTCTTTCATTAAGGCACTATCATGAGAATGCTTATTCCCTTGCTGCCATTCTCTATTATAGATAGGGTCTGGATCAGTGTTCATACCTGAGCCTCTCCTGCTATCATTATTCCTCTCTGTATAGCCTGGCCAATATGTAATCCAATTCTGATGTCCAACCTTCCAATCTTGATCCCTGGACACTGGATCTTCTCTCACATACCTTCTGGCCTTGGTCTGAAAGTCCCTTCCACATGCAGTCTTCTCTCTTCCAGGTAGCCACTGGTGATTCCTATCTCTGCCACTCCATTCCTCTGGCTGAATCCAGTCCAATGGACTCTGCTGGCCTTTGGAATACCTCCCAGTATGAGTACTGCCTTGGAATCTCCCAGACCTTCCAATGGCCTTTCTTCTCTTCCTTCCAGAGAGTTTCCTTCTCTCTCTATCTGCTTGGCTTGGCTTCTGTTTCTCCAGGTGATACTGGTGCTTGTAGCCGTTGCTGAAGCTCTCCCCTCTGTATCTCTTCCTGAAGCTGTTCTTGAAACTGTTGCTGAAACTGTTTCCTGAAGAATAATCTCTATTCTTATTCTTTCCTAATGTGTGCTGCTCCCTAACACAGCGCAGCTGTGTTGAATCAAGCCCTGCCCTTTGAGATGAGTGCTTAGGGATTACCTCATAGCTCTCTTGATTGCACACACATTCTCTCACTTCAGCCCCTCTCATGGCTGCTGGAAAGCTGGTGCATTCTGGGACTGGTAGTCTTTTATGTGAAAACTCTGTTTTCTCAATTCTACCAGAACTGACAGGTTGCTTGTTCAGAGTCACATCATCTTTTCTATAGCTCCTACCTGAGCTATGATAAGCTTCCTTATCACAAGTTTTGCAAAACACTATAGAATAGTATTGCTCACTATAAAGACAGGAGTGCTAGGAGTGTAACAATTGTCGTGACCCCCTGCCTAGGCCGATGGCCGGTAGGCAAAATGGCTGCCTTATTTGCCCTTTGAGTATTGTCCCAGGCTTTGGCTGCCAGCACTGAATTCTGGGACTTGCAATTTTGTATACTCTCCAAGCAAAATAGTGTGACCACACAGTTTGTCAGGCAAAACAAAGAGTTTATTCCGGGGTTTCTCCCTCGCATCAAAATTCATAGCGCATAAACAAGGCAAGGATCATTTCACCAAATTAAATAATGAAGGTGAACAAAACAGGCTTAACATCAAAGTCAGAAATATTCTTTCCACAGCAGCGGCACTCAGCTTCCTTCAGCCAAATGCCTTTCTCTGCTATGGCTGTGAATTACATCAAACAAACAGATATAGGACTTCTCAAGAGTGAATAACTTATTAACGTAACTAAAATATACTTCACCCATGTGTTGTGTAATCTATAGATTTATTCAGTCATTCATTCATGGCCTTAATGTGGTCTCAGATAAACGGCAAGTTTTTTCGCTTTTGTCAGCCACTTGCTACCACACTTCTTCTTGGGTCAATAGCTTACACCCAAAACTAGTGCCCGTTTAGCATCAATGACCACGGCCTATTTTTTTATCTTATCACTTAATATTGCTCATAGTATGAATTTTTTTTGTATAATTTTCTCAGCGGGTAAATACCCTATTAAGTTAAAACAATATGGCGTATGCTGGTCTACTTAGCTGATGTAGAACCTTTGTAGCTACAAAGGTTCTACATAAGCTAAGTAGACCAGCATACGCCATATTGTTTTAACTTAATAGGGTATTTACCCGCTGAGAAAATTATACAAAAAAAATTCATACTATGAGCAATATTAAGTGATAAGATAAAAAAAATAGGCCGTGGTCATTGATGCTAAACGGGCACTAGTTTTGGGTGTAAGCTATTGACCCAAGAAGAAGTGTGGTAGCAAGTGGCTGACAAAAGCGAAAAAACTTGCCGTTTATCTGAGACCACATTAAGGCCATGAATGAATGACTGAATAAATCTATAGATTACACAACACATGGGTGAAGTATATTTTAGTTATGTGAATTACATCAGGCAGACTTTAAAACTTCTCAGTCAGGGTTTTCTTTCTCACTCAGCTTAATGTTGTTGTTAAGTGCCGTCGAGTCGGAGTCGACTCATGGCGACCCTCTGGATAGCTATCCTAAATTGTGTTCGGTCTTCAGTCAGGCGGCTCATTGTTGACAGACTGGTACCCGTAGCTGCTGTTATTGTAGCGATCCATCTCATTGCTGGCCTTCCTCTTTTGCGTTGACCTTCTATCTTGCCAAGCATGATGTCTTTCTCTAATGATCTCTCTCTTCGCATGATGTGTCCAAAGTATGAAAGTCGAAGTCTTGTCATCTGAGCTTCTAAAGAAAGCTTAATAAACCAGGATAAATAAGCTTCTTCACCTGGCCTGAGGCTAGCACACGTTTGACTTACAAAATGAGCATTCCATTTCTACTACGTCATCAACACAAGGGTTTTCAAATATTTCTATCTGCATATCTTCCACGGCTTCGTTTGAATCCTCTTCTAGGGAGCTTATATCAGAAGGTTTAAACTTCTCACTCTGCAGAAACTCTTTTAGTTTCCCTAAAAAGTATTTCTGCTCTATATCAGCACAGCTTAAAGAAGGAGTTTCTCTCTCAAAGAGTTTTTTTTATTTTTTTTTATTTACGTTCTCTTATATACCGCGCTATTCTGCATCAGTGCGGTTTACATTGAACAAACTGAAATTACATTGAACAGGGCATTATAATTTGGAGATAACTATTTTACAGGGAACATGGGCTATGGAGGGTTAAGTGGCTTGCCCAAGACCACAAGGAGCACCTGTGGGACTAGAAACCCCAGTCCTTCCGGCCCAAGGTTGCTGTCCTCTAGTGGGATTTGAACCCCTGACCTTCCGAACTGAAGTACCTTGCCCCAACCACTAGGCCCCTCCTCCACTCAACAGCTTCTCAACAGCTTTTAAAGCTGACTCACGGCACTTACTTGCACTGCTCCTGTTCCTGGCTGGAACTGCTTTCCTTGTCTTTTGACTAGCACAGCTTTCAGAGCTTTTCCTCAGCTCTCTGACCACTTCTTCAGAAAAGCTTCCGTTAGGAACTATAGCAAACTTGTCTGCCCCACCTTTCTTACTTGGCTGGCTCTCTGAGCTGTTTCCCCACGTGGAAACAAACCTTTTCAGCTTTCCTTCTCTGGGGTGCTTTAGGACAGGTTCCAACCTTGGTTCCACTGCTTCCTGAGGGCAAGAATCAGCTGTCTTTCCTCCTCCTCTCCTTTGCTCCTTAAACTCCCTTCTCTCTTGGCTTCCTTCCTCGTGAATGCTTTCCTCCTGACTCCTTTCCTACTGACTACTTTTACCAAACTCTGAAGCCGTTTTAAAATGGTGCTTCTTTTCAGCCACACCCTCCTCTCTGCACATGTGAGAGCTGTTAGGGCTCAACATAGCTCTTACGTCACTACTTGGGCAGGGTTTAGCTCTAGCTACTGCATGCTCAGGTGGCTTGTGGTTTCTATGGCAACCCTGTTTACAACTGTTTTTAAAGGCACATTCTTCATTTCTCTCCCATTCCATCTCATCTTCACAGCTCACCTTATCACATATTCCCCCCTTAAGATATTACAGGCTGGGGTGATATCATCTTCACAGCACGAAATTCTAGCTGAAGCATTTATCTCATTCTTTCCTTTCTGCTGTCTACGAGCACACATAGCCAACTGGGCCAGTGCTACCCTTTCGTGCCAGGGCCTCAATAGATTAACATGATAAATCTGTCGGTGGCCTTTCTTATTCTCCACTGAATAGGTCGCAGGGCCTACCTGTTCAACTACTCGGAAGGGCCCTCTCCACTGGCTCTCAAATTTCGGGACTGTTCCCGCTACCATGACAATTACTTTTTCACCAATAGCAAGCTGGCGAGGCTTGGTATTGCGATCATAATATGTTTTCTGTTTCTGTTGACTTGCTTTCAAATTGTCCTCTGCTATCTGGGAGGCTCGTATCAAACGACCTCTCAAGTCTCTCAGAAATTGGGGAACCCCTATTTCCTCTATTCCTGGTTCTACCCATTGCTCTCTGAGGATATCCAAGATATCCCTTGGGGACGAGGTAACTTCCTGACAAGCGGGACAAGCTTCACAAAACCTAGTGGTCTCCTTGAACACTCCTGGCCAGTAGAATCGCACCAGAATTTGGTTCAGTGTTCCTTGAACCCCTTTGTGCGCTCCTATGGGATGGTCATGAGCGAGTCCAAGCACCAAGGTTTTGAAAGTGGTAGGTACCACCAGCTGCTTGCGCGTGTCTCTCGTAGCTGGATCTACACTTTCCCTATATAGAATTCCTCTGTCAAGCAAAAACCTGGGTAAAGTATCCCTCCCTTCTTGGGCATACTTGAAAGCCTGGCTGAGAGCGGGGTCAGCCTGCTGCTCTTTCGGGAATGAATGAAACTTATCTATTAGCTCTGCTAGGACCCAGGGTAACTCCATCACGACCCGTACCTCGGCTCTACTCCGGGAGCGAGTCTGACGTTCCCAACGCTTTTCTCCTTTCCCCTTTTTGGCCTTAGCCACTGGGGCTGTTACTAACTCTTCATGAGAAGGAAGGTTCTCCAGCTCTACCGCTGTAGATTCCCCTTCTTCCTCTAAGGCCTTGGTTTGGCTTCTCGTGGAAACCATTCCTTCTTTTACACTTAAATCCTGTTGGACACCTTTCTGGAACTGAGGCCAGTCTCTCCCTAACACTACTTCTTCGGGTAAATGGGGCACTACTGCTACCGGGATCTCTTTCTCTATCCCTAGCCCTCGGTAGAACTCGGTAGATGGGATACGTGGACGCTGTCCCATGCACACATCTAATCTTCACTGTGCCATTAGGTGAACGGGGTATTCCTTTGCCTTGGGCCCCTATCTTTCGCCAAAGGCTTCTGGAAAGCATAGATTGGTCAGATCCAGAATCTAATAAGGCTTTTGCTGTTACTCCTTGCACTGTAACTGCTAACAGAAAACTTTCTCTAGCCTCTCCTGGGTCATCTATTATTAATGCTGTTTTCACCTTACACTCACATTGTTTATTTATTTATTTATTTGGTTGTGGTTTCTATGGGAACCCTGTTTACAACTGTTTTTAAAGGCACATTCCTCATTTCTCTCCCATTCCATCTCATCTTCACAGCTCACCTTATCACACAATATGACACTTTCTGCGTTCCTTCAAGCAACATGACTGTCTTTATTCCACACACACATTTATGCTCTAAGATTTTTACTTTCTTTTGCTGACCTGAAAATTGGTGAGATTGAATGCTTCCTGCCTGCATATACAGTACCAAAACTATGTGTTATGTACACTTTAGAGGAAAAAGAAAAACATTTTAATACCATGTTGAATAAACCCCATTATTATGCAGGAAAAAAACCTCCCGTGTTAAAATTATTTTTTCCCAGCAAAGGGAATGCATGTATAATGATACCATCTATTTTGGCATTTTATTCAGTCACACAAAAACTCTGTGAGAACAGTGGCTCAAAAATACAGTCCTACCCTGCTGTGTAAGACCTTGCTTTGGTTTCTGAACTCAGTTTCTTTGGCTAAAGCTCAATTCACAATCCCCAGGAAAGAGAAGGAAAAAAGATAGTGGGAAGGGAGATCCAGCCATTGCATAACAGCAGCATCTATTGGCCAGGGGCCAGAGCATATGCCAACCAGGCTTTTGCGCGAGCTGTAGCCTATATCCCATGGGTGAAGATCATGGCTACAAGGCTAGATGGTGAAAGTTAAAAATGGAGGTGAAAATATGAGGATCTGTTAAAGAAAGTTCTGGGCGCTCTACCCTCTTCCAGGGCTGATTCTGGTTGAGGTGGAATCTTAAATGACTAGAAAGGTGTTGCCAGGCAAAAACAAAAAAACCTATCAAATTACCTTTCCAAGATTGCATTGTGATTTGGTGACCATTGTACTGAATTTAGTACCAACTGTACCATACCGTCAGCCTTTAGCTCAGTGCATTATTTGCATTCCCTATATTACAATCACTCTGCAGTTCTCAACAAGGTAATGCTTCATCCTTCATCACAAATATTGAAATATATGACATTTCAGAGGGTTTAAGTGGGTTTATTCCAATGGAAAATATTCAGTTTGAAGAGTGAAAAAATTTTGACAGTCTGAGACCGACTATGAGAGCCAGCCTGAGGTGACTTTAAGAGGTTTCGGCACAGGTTCTCATTTGTTACCATCTTTCTTCCTGCACGTTCATTAAAAATGATCTCTTATTGCTTCATTTTGCACCATGCCCTTGTAATGGAATTTAAACAGCAATCTGACCCACTTTCAAAATGTGCTTAAAATGCATCAGTGAAGCAGATACTGAAGTTCAGTGCAGACGATATAGTAGAATAAAGTACTAGAGCGTGATAATTAAAGCCATTTTCAATGTTTTCTGAAACGGAACTGAAATGCAGCAAATACTTCAAGCAGACTTCTTAGAAATATTCCATTTTAAGAGGGTCATTTTACAAAGTCATTTTAGCATGTATTTGGCAATACACATGCATAAAATAGCTCCTATAAAATTGCTCCAGGTGTAAAAGTATGCACAGTGCATAAAAGTATGCACAATAAGTATTACCGGGACCATGGTCTGAGTGGAGCGTGGGCAACGCTGCAAACTATGGGGCATGTTTACTAAGCCCCTAGCCAGTAATGTGTGTCTGGGCCATGTTACCAGCACAGGGCTGTGGGCTAACTGTAGTGGATGCAGGAACGTCCATCTTCCTGCAGTTACTGTGCTTCAATGCAGCAAACTGGCCACAGAAGCAACTAAAGCCAGCCATTGAGGTGACATTAGCTGTGCCCACACTACTTGTGCTGAGTGCAGGTAGCAGGGGCTACAAATGTGCACACCAGCTGTGCTATGGCTGTCTCACCCAGTCCCCACCTTAACATATTTATTTTTTATTTTATTTAGCTGTATTTATATCCTGCTTTTCACTGGGTCAAAGCGGTCAATTGGGGGATACACTTAACATGAGGGGATATGAGACACATATGCTAATACTTACAGGGAACATGGGCAATGGAGGGTTAAGTGGCTTGCCCAAGACCACAAGGAGTGCCTACAGGACTAGAAATCCCAGTCCCTCTGGCCTGAGATTGCTGTCTCCAGGTGGGACTTGAACCCCCGGCCCTCCGGCCTGAAGTACCTTGTCCTAACCACTAGACCACTCCTCCCTCCCTCCCATATGCCAGAAGGATAGCACAGGGTTTTTGGCTTGGGGCCCTATGCTACCTTTCGACTCCTTGCTAAAACCACGCACTAACCCAGTGCTATCCCCTTCACCACCTTTTAGTAAACATGCCCCATGTGCATTAATTCCAAAATCCACTAATCTATGGATACTAATCTGTTTACTAATCGGTGGTAGCGGCTTCCGTGTGATATCGGAGCCATGACCCCATTGAAGTCAATAGGGCAGTGGCTCCGATATCGCACGGAAGCCGCTACCGCTTATTAGTAAACATACCCCTATGTGTGTCCGTATGTACTCAGCACATAGACATTTATACCTGTTCCCCAGGGTAGGTATAATTGTCCACAACCTCAGTGTAGCCATGATTGCTATTGGGTTTGTGCTGGTATTTTGTAAGGACATACATGTGACTTTATAAAACTGGGCAAAACTAGGCACCTTCTTGACATCTAAACCTAGGTGACCTGTTATATAATTCCCCTCTACATGGATAATTTTATAACAGGTTGCCTAGGTTTGAGGACTGAGTATGTGCCTATTTTGAGAGTTATATTAGAAGTATCCCCATAAGTAAATAGCAGCGTTTACATGTATATATTGACATATGAGTGTAAATGCCGTTTTAGAACAGAAGCTATTTAAACCTGTGGATACTTTCCCTATCATATTTAGATTTCCGGCAAGTGTGGTGGTTAAGGCAGGAAGAAGGAGTGTTTGGTGCGGGCCTTCAGTATAGATGTGGATTCCCAGATTTTGCATGGGAATCCACGTCTTGAGACAAAAGTATAGACATTGGCACTTACATCTTCCCTAAGGCATGAATAAGTGACTACTTGAAGGGACAGCTGTCAAGCCTGAGGTCTTCCCCCCATTCACCCCCTCATGACATTGATCCTCCCTATCTGCTGGCCTTCCAATCTTCCTACCCTCCAAGACATCCAATGTCCTCCTTAATCTTCCTCCAGCTCAACCCTTAACATATCCAACCCCTCCAAAGTACCCAAGTCCCCAGCCTCTGCCCCTCAACATGAAGA
This sequence comes from Ichthyophis bannanicus, assembly GCA_033557465.1. Classification (NCBI taxonomy): domain Eukaryota; kingdom Metazoa; phylum Chordata; class Amphibia; order Gymnophiona; family Ichthyophiidae; genus Ichthyophis; species Ichthyophis bannanicus. The sequence continues at coordinate 1,740,993,304 of CM066032.1, read as the reverse complement.
CCCCCACCCAACACTCCTTGAAATAGTGAGCACCTGAAGCCCCCAAACTGGCACACTCCCACCCTTGATCCACATCCCCAGCTGTAAGCAGGTCCCTGGTGTCTAGTAGGAGCAAGCGTATTCTCAGTTTGCCCTGCTGTTTTGGCCTCTTCTTTCAAAATTGTGCCTATGATCCCAGTGGTGCTACCATTATTTTATTAAATGTTTACCAGGTCTTTTATACTGCTTTATCATTTTAGTCAAAGTGGCTTCCATTGTAACTTAAATGCAGCAATGCATATCAGACAGGACATTGATAACTTGGAATGTTCTGAGGCAACGGAGGATTAAGTGACTTGCCCAAGGCTACAAGGAGTGCTATTGAGAATTGAACCCTGGTTTATTGGATACCAAGCCAGTGCTCTAACCATTAGGCTACTCAACCACTCCTTGAGGAACATCATTAGGCGTCTCAGGCATTATTTACAAATTGGAGGCCATAAAAACAGGACTGACTGGGGATAGCTCCTGCTCCTACTAGACACGAAAGACTCCTCTGAGACTGGGGCTAAGGATCAGGAGTAGGAGTATGCCCACAGGGTAAGTGAAGCAACTAGTACTAAAGGACTGGGGTAAAAGTGGAAAATAGGAGCAGTGATGTTAAAAAGCTGCTTCACACACATGGGGGGGGGGGGATTTGCAGATTTTTACCACACATGCATTTTAAAATTGCTTCTCCCACTGGATGTGGGGAGACAATCGGTCTATTTTATAAGATGCCCTGTGTTTGCAAATTATTATGGGAATTTTCTTTGCCCCAACCTGGAGTTCTAGAATTCCCCCTTCCATATAATATCTAAAATCTGCCTTTTTGTATCTTTTTAAATGCAGCCTTACAGTTGTAGTCAACGTTATTGGCACCCTAGCATTTTAGGTATATTGTGTACAATATCTTGAGAAATAATTGGAAATATTCTGACTGTATATCATCATAATATTTTAATGGTATGTTCAAAGGTATTCAACAAAACAAAAGATGTCTGTGCAACTTAGATGTGGTAATTTCTGAGAAAAAAATATATAACCTAGACAGAATTAATGGCACCCTTCACTAATATTTGCTTGCACCACCCTTGGCAATGATGACAGCCTCCAAATGTTTCTTGAAGCAATCTATACGTTTTCTACATCTGTCTGCTGATAGATACTCCCACTCTTTAACTGGGATTTGTTCCAGCTCATGAATGTTTCCAGGATTCCTTTTACCAACAGCAGATTTCAGCTCTTTCCAATGGTTCTTGATTGGATTGAGATCAGGACTCATTGCTGGCCAGTTTAAAAAAGTCCATTTGATCCTTTTTAACCACTCTGTTGTACTTCTGGATGTATGTTTTGGGTCATTGTCCTGCTGGAGGACCCATGACCTTTGACCTAGACCTAGCTTTCTGATACTAGCTAGAACATTTCGCTCCAAAAAACCTTGGTAGTCCTCTGACTTCATGATTCCTTTAATGTTCCAGGCCTCCAGTTCCTGAGGCAGCAAAACAGCCCCATAACATTATGAAACTGATATATCAACAGTCAAACAGCATAAGAGGTTTATAAACAAAGGCATCTTATTTTTAAATCCCCTATCCATTAACAAATCTAAATAGGTAGCCCAAATTTTCTAAAAAGACAGACTTTCCTCCCATAACAGAATGGTTAATTTTTCCATGACAAAAATATCAGTGACTTTCTTTAACCACTCTCCCTTCATGGCAGAGACTGTTCTTTCCAATGTCATAGTAACATAGTATATGATGGCAGATAAAGACCAGCATGGTTATGGTTTTAGGCATTTGATATACCGCCCTTTACTTATGCATCAGAGCGGTTTACACATATATACTAACAGGTACTTTTATTCCCTTGTCCCCGAAGGGCTCACAATCTAAGTGTATCTGAGGCAATGGAGGGTTAAGTGGCTTGCCCAAGGCCACAAGGAGCAGCCATGGGACCAGAGACCTCAGTCCCTCCAGCCTGAGGTTACTTGTCCCCATGCGGGAATTGAACCCCCGGCCCTAGGTAACCTGTCCCAACCACTGAGCCACTCCTCCCTCCATCTAGTCTGTCCAGCAAGGTGGCAAGAGTAGGTGCACCTCCCTCTCTGCCCTTCCTATGCCTTTATTTAGGGGTGTACCCATTGCTCCATGCAGGTCACCCCTATTTGTTGAGATATCAGAGACATGTCGGGCTATAATACATCATGCTGCTACTGATAAATATCTTCTAATAAGTCAGGCAGTAGACCCTGAAGCAACCCAGAAGCACTCCTCCCCCAAGACAAGCACCTCATATTGGAGTGGCAATGCTGTACTAGTCATAGTATGTATTGTCTCTTGAATCTCAATCCAGATGGCATGTATCAACCTACAGTCCCACCACATATGGTCAGAGGTGGCATATAGACCACAGCCCTGCAAACAGAGAGCAGAAGCATTTGGATGCCATTTCACCGAAGTGCTGGGGAGCTTATAAAGCTTAAACTAAATTTTTAGTTGAACTGCCACCAAATTGAGGGAAATAGTCACTTTGGAGGTCAATCTGAACAGGGAATAGCGGAGCTGCATTTCTGGTCTAGACATACAAACTCCACTATTCCTTGTTTGGCGATTCTGATTTGGCAGCTCCCCGCATGTACTGTATAGGGCATTTTTGCAGGGAGCTCCAGACAGGGACGAGAAGGAGCAGCGATAGGGAGGAGAGTGAGCAGAGCAGGGCGGGACACACAATCCGGCTGTATAGGGCCGATTCAGATCACGGCCCTGTACGTCCGGAGAGGCAAAGTTGGACAGGGAATTTATTCCACCTCAGAACTGGAATAAGTCCCCGCGATGCTGATGACCAGCCATGGAGGACACCTCCCAACAAGATGAGCAGCAGCAGGGGGTTTCCCACAGTCTGATTCCGGCCTCGGCAGGCCCCTCCTGGGGTCAGGTGGTGGGGAAAAGCATCTTTAAACTGTTGCAGGGAAGCGGGACTCCTGCATGGTGTCCAAGTGCCATGGCAATGGGATACCACAGCACCGGGGCTCAAGGTGGAGCATGGGGAGGGTTAGGCAGGGATAGCGCTGAATGTCTGGGTCCGCAGAATCGGGGCATGTCTAGCCCTGCAGGAACGTCTAGCTCCCGCGGGTGCAGAATCGGGGCATGTCTAGCCCTGCAGGAATGTCTAGCTCCCGCGGGTGCAGAATCGGGGCATGTCTAGCCCTGCAGGAACGTCTAGCTCCCGCGGGTGCAGAATCGGGTGTGGTCTTTTTCTGTCATCATGTTTCTATGTTTCTATGTTTCTAAATCTGGCCCATCCAGATTTTGGATGTCTGAATGGGCCAGATGCCCCCCAATCGGAATTGGCCTTTTTATGTGCATAGAGACAGATGTGGAGCCAAAAAGGTTTCTTCCATTTTTCCCAACACTTTTTCCCTGAGATTCTGGTGTTGCAAAGGCTGGTTATACTTAAGCACCAACAGAGCCCTATACAGCTTAGCAATAACATGTCTCCCATTGTCATCTAGAAATAGCATCCATTCCATGTCAAGGAGTCACTAGTAAAATAATGAACGCTCCTCCAGCCCCCCCCCCCCCCATCTCCCCCAAAAAATGTCAGAGTTGGAAATATTGGAAGGTAAGAATGTTCTGAGCCAGTTTCTCCTCCAAATGAGCTTTAGACATTAATATTTCCCCCTCGACTAACTCTGGAAAACACAGGGAAACTGCACCTGCGTATTGTCCCCAGAGTTTTCTACCCATCAGTCTAATAAATCCTTGTGCTGTCAAAGGCATAAAAGGGGTATAAAGGGGCAAGATCCCAGCCAGCTTATACATTTCAATCCAACACTTCCTTACTGCTCCCAAGAATGGATGCAAGATCCCTCTAGGAGAAGCTTCTGAATTTGGCACATCCAGGTAGGTTAACAGGGAAATTGGTTTCAACCAATCATCTTCTAATGCTACCCAAGCTGGCGAGTTCCCTTGGTCACTCTAATATGGAACAGCTCTGAGAAAGGCACTCCAGTAATACAGTATAACATCTGGGAACCCCTCTCTCCCCAATTCCTTAGGGACAGTTAATGTCCATAATGCTGTTATGGACATCTTTCCCTGCCAAATGTATTTCGCCAAAGTTTGATGCACCTCCCGGTAAAAAGACCTAGGAAGCAAAATCATAAAAGTTGTGAAAAGGAATGTTAAACATGTCAGAATAAGCATTTTAGTAACATTCAATCTCCAGGAACAAGCAGGAATGAGTCTTCACACGTGGGAGACGTCGCCGACGGAGCCCGCACGGGAATGCTCCCCAGCATCCAATCAGAAAGCCTTTGGGAGCATCCCCCGCGCCTGCGCGGTGGCTTCCCGCCCTTCCTACTGCCTCTCCCCAGTTTTTCGTTTTCCGCGAAGCAGGCAGGACGTCCCTCCTGCCATCGCAGAAATTTTTTCCCTTTGTTCTTGTTTCTGTAGTCGCGGCTTTTTCCCGCCGACGGTGGCACCTCCGTGCCCCTTTCTTTCTTTTCTTTTCAATTAATTTTCATTTAAATTTCATTTATTTTTGGTCACCTGGAGGGACCCTCCCCTCTGGGCGCCGAGGCCTACCGGGCTTACAACATGGAGCCTTCTTCTCCCCAGAAGTGCCCTCGCTGCGGGGACCTAATTTTCCAATTGGACTCCAATGCCTGGTGCCTCTCCTGTTTGGGGCCTGACCCTTCTTTCCCGGATCCCCCGGGCTACAGTGTCGGGAGAAGACCCTCCCTTTTTCGGATATCCCTCGACGACGTCTTCGCGCCCAACGCGTGGTCGTCGGGTTGTTCTTCTCTCCAGGATCAGGTATCCACACAACAGTCTGTTAAGACTAGCCGAGTCTTGAGGGACGAGTCTCATGCGCGGCATGGCGACAGCTCCAGCCGAACCCTCAAGTCCCCCTTGGCTAATATACCCCGGCGGGAGTCCTCGGGCTCCAAAGCACTTACGGGGTTTCGGGATGTTCCTGAGGTTCGCTCCTTACAGAACATTCCCGAGCCATGCCCGAGGGAGGTACCCGCTTCGAGCGGTGCCGATTCCCCGGCATCGGCGTTGGCGTCGAGTGTTCCACTCTTCGCCAGGGATCATCAGCTGGTGTCCTCGGCGCCTCCGGGGCCGATCGACTCGACCGGGTCTGACCTCCCTACATCCCAGCCATGCTCGGGTGTGGTATCCGCTCTGGGCGGTACTGAGACCCCGGCATCGGTGTCGGTGTCGAGTGTTCCGCTCCTCACCGAGGATCGTCGGCTGCTGTCCTTGGCGCCTCCGGGGCCGATCGACTCGGTCCAGCCTGGCGTTCCTCCATCACTGCCATGCGCGGGGGTGGTACCCGCTACGAGCGGTACCGACCCCTCGACGTCGGCGTCGGTGTCGAGCGTTCCGCTCCTCACCGGGGATTGGCGGCTGCGGTCCTTGGCGCCTCCGGGGCCGACTGACTCACGCCGGTATGGCGTCCCTACGGGGGTAGTATCCGCTTCGGGCGGTGCTGACCCGTGGGCGTCGAGTAACCCGCTCCCCACTGGGGATCTCCAGCTGCTGCCCTCGGCACCTCTGGGGCCGATCGGCTCGACACACTCTGGCCCTGCGTTCCGGCCATGCGTGGAGGCGGTACCCGCTTCGAGCACGCCGGCGTCAATGGTTCCACCCCTCGCCGGGGATGATCTCCTGGCCTCACTCCCCTCGGAGCCGCTTGCTTCGACCCGAGCTGGGTCGCCTGTATCCCAGCCCTGCGCAAGGGTGGTACCGGTTTCGAGCGGCGCCACTCCGCCGGTGACGGCAGGGGCATCGAGCTCAAGGCATCAACCTTCCCCGGGGACCTCGGGGTGTGTCGACCAGCATACGGGCGACCCCACGGCATCGACGCGGCCGTCGAGGGCCCCGCCCTTTCCTAGGAAAGGGGCCTCGGGGTCTTCGATCGCCTCGATCCCACCACAGGGGCTTGGCACTTCCCCCCCCCGCAGGGACTCGTCGTTGGGTGACCTGGGTCCCCTCGGGGACGGGCCGTATGCCCCGACAGCCTTTCCCTCCGGGTAGGACGGGTTCGAGAGGGGGCCCGGCATCGGGCAGCGCCCGCCGATCGACATCGGCGCCAGCGTCAGATGACCCCCTCTCCACCGAGCTCTGTCCTCGGGGGCCCTTGATGCTCGCGGCACCGGTCGGCGCGGTTCCGATCCGCGCTCCGGGATCTCCACCACCGGCGCGGTCGCTCCCACCGGGGTCCTCGAGGAGGGAGTTGATCTCCTCGCTCGTTTCGATGCCCAGCCTGGAGTCGTTGTCCAGCCTTGAAAGCCTGGCCACTGCATGTCTCGGGATCGGCCCCTGTCCCCTCCCGCAACGCAGAGCAGAGACCGCTGGCCCCTGCCCTCTGGCGGCCGCGGATTCGCTCCAGTCACGGGGGGAAGCGCCGCCCCCGGGTTTGGGGCCGAGGCCGATTCCTGCGGCGCCGTCGGTGCCATCGACCCCTTCGATGCCTAGCTTGGAATCAATTCCTGGAGCTGACGACGCCATGTTGACTGCCCCGATCTGGGTCGGTTGGTCCCCTCCTCTGCCCAGCGGGCATCGGCCCGAGCGGCCTCTTAGTGCCCTGGCGGCCTCTCCCACCATAACCCCTCCGGCAGAGCCGCCTTTTCAGGATTTCCTCCTTGAAATGGCGGACTTGCTGGCCATCCCTATCCCGGACCCGAGCCCAGGCCCTGCGGAACAGGCAGCTGTGATGCTTCCTCTGCATCCCTCCCTGCAGGATCTCCTGCTGGGGGCTTGGCGGTCGCCTTTGAGGGTTCCGGCGCCGTCGACTGCGATGCAGGCTCTGTACTGGGTGCCTCCGTCCCCGGGGTTTCGGCAGCACCAGCTTCCACATCGGTCCATTGTGGTGGAATCAGTGCTGAGGAAGGCCGGAAGCAAGGAGAAGCATGCTTCTCGCCCTCCAGGCCGCGCCTCGAAGACGCTAGATACTCTAGGACGTCAAGCCTTCCAAACGTCTATGCTGGCGGCCAGAATTATTTCATATATATTTTATATGAGTCTGTCGCTTCGGGAGGTCACCGAGAGGTTATCTCGGTTATCCCCCTTCGTATCTGCAACCAAGGCCTTTGAATATTCCCTGCTTCTTTGTCACTGCAGGAATATCTCCGGATTCCTTTCTCGGGCTTCTCTGGACTCCTTCCGGTCGGTCAGCAGAGCCTCTGCTGTTGCCATTAGAGCACGCCGTACAGCATGGTTGCAGGCGTCCGAGTTGTGTAGACGGGCACAGCACAACCTGGGTAATTCTCCCTGCGACGGAGATCACCTCTTCAATAGCGAAGCCTTACATCAGGTCGCACAGTGCTTCGCTAACCTTCCCAGAGTTAGCAGCCAGCCTAGGGCCCGGCTCCCCCCCGGCGGTGGTAAACACCTCTCCAGACCCCCCTTCCCTAGGAAGAGGAAATGTCAGCCCTCCGCCCACCCTCCAGGCGTGCCCAAGCAAGGGACCTCTCACCCCGGGTTGATGTCCCCGGGCCCGCGCCAGGACTCTCATACTAAGTATTTTTAGGCTCAGGTGGGCGGCTGCCTGCACTTAACCTCCTTACCAGAAGTTTAAAATCGAGCTCTACTCTGGGGCTCGTTCAGTTGACAAATGTTTCGGGGACTTATCTAGGGGTTCAGGTATTCTCCTCCGTGGGAAAGGGAGACCACCTTACTCCATGATAGCTATGGTCCACGGTCACCCTACTTACTCTTCGGTACGTCCCCGAACCCCTCTCAGCCAGTGTTTCCTTTCTGATTGCTTCCGTACCGGAATTCCCCTTCCAGCCGCTATAGTCCCCCAATACTTACCAGGGACTATACCCTCATGTCCCCCGATTGTGCGGGGGACGAGTTCTGCGTGCAGGTCCTGGGGACACATATAGGGCCTCCAACCACTGAGGCGTTCTACCGGACTGATGTTATCCTCCGTCCCCCATGCTACCGCGCTCTTAGCTCGCCGATCTGCCCTTGCCCTCCGGAAAAGATCCCTCCTCTGACGGATCTTGAGGCTACCTCTCCAGGTGGACGTTCTGGGGATTGATGGCAGATCCGCCTTACCAGGGTGCTGCTCATGGAGGTAGGCCCCCCGGCGTACCTGCATTAGTACCGGAGGGGGCGTCCCCATGTCCACCGGCTTAGATATACTAGATATCACCTGCTTGATAGGCGCCTATTGGGGGATGCCCACAGTACCTGTGTTCTACCGCCTTTTTCCCCTATGGCCGGTACTCACCCCCCCCCCCCCCCGGGGGTCCGGCCAGTCCGCCTGCCTATTCCTCGATTGGCCCGCGGACTGGTGGTACCCTACTGCTGTGAAGTCAACAGCTCCTTTTTTCAGTTGGGTCCTCCTCCCGGAGGTCCGGACCCTTGTCTCCCTATCTCTCGCTAGGGCAGACTGTGTACTCCTTCTGCTCTGGGGTACACTTCTACTCTTCTCCGGGATAGGCTCTCTAGTTCGGCCTGTCTTCCACTGTTAGTCCTCTGAGTTATGGACTCTACTCCTAAGGGAGTGCTCAGCTTGCATTAAGCCTCCTGGAAGACCTGCCGTCCTTCTCCTGACCCAGCTGACGCCTGGATCTCATGGCCTTCCGGATTTGGAACTTCCTCCTCGCTGTGGTGAAGTTTCCTTGATGACCTCGCTACTGCGTCTACAGTGCCTTCATCACAGGACTACTTCCAACAACCCGGTGGGTAAGCTATACAGGGTGCTAAACCATTAAATCTTTAAAACTTAATGGCCGGTAAGCTCTATATGGTACTAGGTCATTTACTCATTAAATGCTTAATGATACTCTTCATGCACCCCTCTGACTACTCTCCCGTAGCCTGGGTTTTTTTTTGCTGTATCTTAATGGTACCTGTTCTGCACTCTAAAGACTTTCCTCTGTAGTCTTTAGATTCGCTGTTCCTCTACAGCTTCCTCTATTCAACTCCTGCCCTCCATCCCACAGGGGATGCCGGGGATTCAGGTTGGGCAAATGCCATCCCGTCCTGGGCTGTGCTTATGGGATCTCCCCGGGCATCCTTAGCTAGGGAGTCCCCACGTGTGAAGACTCATTCCTGCTTGTTCCTGGAGATAGCACAGTTACTTACCTGTAACAGGTGATCTCCGGAACAGCAGGAATTAGTCTTCACAACCCGCCCACCTCCCCTAGGAGTTGTATCTCTATTTTCTCTATTCCTTCCTCTCCTCTCCTTCTGGCTCAGCTATGAAACTCAACTGGGGAGAGGCAGTAGGAAGGGTGGGAAGCCACCGCGCAGGCGCGGGGGATGCTCCCAAAGGCTTTCTGATTGGATGCTGGGGAGCATTCCCGTGCGGGCTCCGTCGGCGACGTCTCCCACGTGTGAAGACTAATTCCTGCTGTTCCGGAGATCACCTGTTACAGGTAAGTAACTGTGCTTTCTCCCCAAACAAGACACTGCCTGGTCCTGCCACTTTTGAAGATCAGCCTTAATAGAGTAAGAGACCTTCATAGTTCAACTGAAAAAGCTAGGCAGGATCATTGGAAACCACAAATAGTAGAACTTTTGAACCACTTGAAAACACATAAGGTCCTGAGACCTACTTTACCTGCTGGCTTGGTGCTAGCACTTGTTAGTGGCCCTATTTCCTATCTGTGGATGCCATATGGCTTTGCCTGCATCTTGAGATTCACTGCAGGTGGCAGATTGTCACAAAAATGGGTACTCCTTCAGTTAGGAAATGGAATGAGAATATTTTTAAGGGGGAAGGGAATTTGTTGTTTCTCCTTTTCATGTTTTCTGAAACCACTACTAGCACCATACAGAGACATATAAGAGACTGTCCCTCAATCAAGACAATGCAACAAGTAGGGATTAGAATATATCTAGGGGAATGGAAAGGGAACACATTGGAGATGAAAAGGAGACTAGGGTCAGGATCCAAAAGCAGTCTCAAAGAATTGAGTTTTTAGCTTGGATTTGAACATGGTCACAGATGGATCCTGACATACTGACTCAAGAAGTTTGTTCCAGGAATAAGAAGCAGCAAGGCAGAAAGATCAAAGTCTGGAGTTGGCAGTGGAAGAAAAAGGCACAGATAGAAGGGGTCTTTCAGAAGAGCAGCGTTCCCAAGGACGGGTATAGGGAGAGATAAGGGAAGGTGCATGTTAAGATGAGAGGGGGGAGTAATTCTTGGATGTTGCCAATTCGTAGACAATTAAATGAGAGAATTAAGGCAGGACAAGCAGAGGTGGAGGAAGTCTGGGGACTCTGATGCTAAGGATTCATTTTTCATTAGGCAAAGGGTGATTACTTTCAAAGTTGCATCATATTAGTGGTCAACCACCCTAAAGTGTTATTTGGTGTACTAAACTCTTTGACAAAGGAAAACCAGGGGAGAGCTTGTAAAGTTCCTTTTTCCCCTGAGCTTGTTAATGATTATTTTTTGAAGAAGATTGTGGACCGTGTAGCCTTGTCAGGCTCTGATTTGGTATCCTTCTTTTCTTGCTCCCAACCATTGGGGTTATGGAATGAGTTTGAGAAGATAGGTAGGGAGGAGGTTGGTCAGCTTTTGAAGCATCTGAAGCCTAGCTGTGTGACCACAGATGTATGCTTGGTTTGGGTCGCACAGTGGGGCAGTAGATCCCTTCTTTCATATTTGACCAGATTGATAAGTTCCTCTCTCATTTGGGTCTCTCAAGGTGACTACGGTTAAGCCACTTTTGAAGAAGCCGGGCTTAAATCCTCTTGAGTTGAGTAATTATCAGCCTATCTCCTCTCTGCGCATGCTTGCCAAACTCCTTGAATGGTCTGTTTTGAGTCAGCTGGAAGATTTTGTTGAGAGATATGATCTACTTGATCCATGTCAGTTTGGGTTTCATTGGAAAATTTCAAGAGGATCTTGATAAATGGGAAGACTGGGCATCCAAATGGCAGATGAAATTTAATGTGGACAAGTGCAAAGTTATGCACCTAGGAAAGAACACCCAAACTATGGTTACAGGATGCAAGGTTCCACATTGGGAACCACTACCCAGGAAAAAGATTTAGGCGTCATCGGGGATAACATGTTAAAACTCTCCGCCCAGTGTGCAGTGGTGGCCAAGAAACCAAATAGAATGCTAGGAATTATAAGGAAAGGAATGGAGAATAAAACAAATGATATTATAATGCCTCTGTATCGTTCCATGGTGTGACTGCACCTTGAATATTGTGTGCAATTCTGGTCGCTGTATCTTGAAAAGGATATAGTGTTATTAGAGAAGGTACAGAGAAGAGCCACCAAAATGGCTGCAAAGCCTATGAAGAGAGGCTAAAAAAGTTAGGGCTCTTCAACCTGGAAAAGAGACGGCTGAGGGGAGATATGATAGAGGTCTATAAATTAATGGAGTGGAACGGATAAACGTAGATCGAATGTTTACATCATCAGAATATAAATTATGAATGTTAAGACAAGTGAATAATCTGTTTCCTGCATCAGATTTTCATACAGTGTTTCAAAGTTTGATCTTAAGAGGACTGGATTACTGAAACTCCCTTCTCCTTGGCTTGCTACAGTATAGGTTAAGGGCATTGCAAGTGATCCAGAATCCAGCAGCTCTATTGCTTGTGGGTTGTTCAAGATCAATTCATGTGTCTCTCATCCTAAAACAGCTTTATTGGTTGCCAATAGTGCAAAGGAACTGATATATGGTCTTCTTGTTATTATTTAAAATTTTGCATGGAACTTCAAATTGTTATCTATCCTCGATGGTTGAAACTTATACACCTGCATGATGTCTTCAGTCTTGGGGTTCTATGCAATTAAGGACTCCTGCATTTTTTTTTTGTCCACTATGAAGAATTTAGGCAGCAAATATTTGCTTTTGCCAGTCCAATGCATTGGAATCAGCTTCCTGCCTATATATGTACCGAAGCTAGCTTGGTGAATTTTCAGAGGTACATCAAGACTCATCTGTTTCTGGAAGCCTTATGACCTAGGGTTTCTCTGCATCTGATGCATTTGATGGTATTTCTGGTTGTGCTGTTTGACCTTTGATCTTTTCATTTGTTTTGTCTTTGGTCTTTTTATTTGTATAGGGGTGAAGTACTTCTGTCTACAAAAGAAGAGCGAGACCTAGGCGTGATTGTGTCTGATGATCTTAAAGTATCTAAACAGGTAGAAAAGGTGATGGCGAAAGCTAGAAGGATGCTTGGGTGCATAGAGAGAGGAATGGCCAGCAGAAGAAAGGAAGTGATAGTGCCTCTGTATAAGTCTTTGATGCAACCTAATTTGGAGTACTGTGTGCAATTCTGGAGACCGCACCTTCAAAAGAATATAAACAGGTTGGAGTCAGTACAGAGGATGGCTACTAAAATGGTTAGTGGTTTTCATTATAAAGCATGTGAGGACAGACTTAAGGATCTTAATATGTATACTTTAGAGGAAAGAGGGGTAGAGATGATATGATTGAGACATTTAAATACCTCCATGGCATAGATTCACAGGAGGTTGAAAGCAAGCTCTTCTATGAGGGGACATAGGATGATGGTGAAAGGGGACAGACTCAGGAGTAATATGCGGAAATATTTCTTTATAGAAAGAGTGGTAGATGCATGGAATAGCCTCCCAGTGGAGGTGGTAGAGATGAGGATAGTATCTGAATTTAAAAAAACACGGGACAAACACAGGAGATCTCTAAAGGCAAAAGCGGAACTGTTGTAATGGTTGATATGGAAGGGCAGAATAGATAGGCGATGTGTTTTTTTTTCTGCCATCACATTTCTATGTTTCTATGTTTTAATTGTGGTTTTGTATTGGTTGTTGTTGTAAACTGCCTAGTTTTAGACGGTATAAACGTTTTGTAACCATTAAACCATGAGAGGACAGGTAGGTAGGAGCTGCCGAAAGAAGGCACTAGGTCATTAGGAGAAGTTTGAACTGGATGTGGAAATGGATAGGAAGCCAATGAAGTGACTTGAGAAGAGGGGTGACATGAGCATAGCGACACTAGCAGAAGATTCGCCATGTAGCTGAGTTTTGATGACATTGAAGTGGGGAGAGATGATTCAGAAGAAGACCAGTGAAGAGGAAGTTGCAATAGTCTAGATGAGAAGTGAAAAGAGAATGGATGAGGGTCTTCGTGGTGTGTTCAGAAAGGAAGGGACAAATTTTGCCAGTGTTATAGAGAAATAAGCAACAGGTTTTAGCTTTTTGTTGGATGTGTGTGGAAAAGGAGAAGGAGGAGTCAAAGATGACCCCAAGGTTGCAAGCCGAGGAACCATGGAGGAGTAGAGTGTCATCCACAGAACTTGAGAAAGGAGGAAGGGGGGATGTACACTTAGGGGCAAAGATAAGGAGCTCAGTTTTGGCCATGTTCAATTTCAGATGGGGATGAGACATCCAGGCATTAATGTCAGATAAGCAGGCAGAGAAATATTAGATTAATTATATTGAGGGGCATATCCAAAGGTGGCATCCAGTGCAGTCAAAGTAAATGTCCATCGCCACTTTAAATTACCCCCAGATATTCAGTGGTGGGGTCATATCTGGCCAGAGGCTCTGAATATCATTTTCACTGGATAGAAACATATAGAAACATGATGACAGAAAAAGACCACAAGGCCCATCTAGTCTGTCCTTCCATAACAACAACTACAACAGTCCACTTTTTACCTTTAGAGATCCTCTGTGTTGGTCCCATGCTTTTTTAAATTCAGTTACTGTCCTCATCTCTACCACCTCCACTGGGAGACTATTCCACGGATCCACTACTCTTTCCGTAAAGAAATATTTCCGCATATCACTCCTGAATCTATCTCCCTTCACCCTCATCCCATGTCCCTTCGTCGCAGAACTTGCTTTCAATTGAAAGAGGCTCTCTCCCTGAACATTTATGCCACGGAGGTATTTAAACATCTCAATCATATCACCTCTATCCCGCCTTTCCTCTAAGGTGTACATATTAAGATCCTTAAGTCTGTCCTCATATGCTTTATAATGAAGACCACTAATCATCTTAGTAGCAACCCTCTGCACCGACTCCATCCTGTTCACATCCTTTTGAAGGTGCGGTCTCCAGAATTGCACACCATACTCCAAATGAGGTCGCACCAAAGACTTATACAGAGGCATTATCACCTCCTTTTTTCTGCTAGCCATACTGGTGATTTAGCTATCTGGTCAGTGGCGATATTCAGCAGTTGGCCAGATAATTAAACCAGCTAAAGTTAGGAGAGCCTTTTTTCTACCTATCTTTAGCCAGTTTAGGTTAGCTGGTTAGTGGCTGAATATTGTAGCTGACTGGCTAACCTTTCTTGCTGCCCCTATTCTGACAGGAACACCCCAATGCTAAGAGGGTATTGTCAGGGCATTTTACTGGGCTATGTGGGGACATTCAGTGGCACAAACCGATGAATATCCCGCTGAGCAGGTCTGCAAACCGCATAAATACTTTCGAATATGCTCCTCATTATTTTCGTTCTTTTGGAATTGGAATTGTTGATATTTTAGAAAAGTAATTAATTGTTGTAAGCCACTTTGAGTACTCAAAGAAAGGTAGGCTATAAGAGAATGCAGGGGAAGTGATCGAGAACAGAAATATCTCAGAAAAAAAATAAGAGGGGGCCGGAAAGAATGCCAGAAGATAGATATGAGAAAAGAGGAGAGGTGAGAAAAAAAACCACCCCAGAGCAACATGTGGAAAAAAATTCAACTTCTGTAAAAACATATGGGCTGATATTCAAAGCAAGCTAAACGTATAACTAGCCTATCAATGGATTTTCAAGCAACTATTCAGATAGTATTGATACTGAAAATCTGTCTAAGTATCCTAATCCTCTCTGTATAATAAAGGGATAGAGGGAGGGTGGAGCAAAGGTGGTCTACGAAAATTGTTGAAATCGTGGCAATCGTCAGTTGCTATCCAGAAATGGGTACTGTAACTGAATGTAACTCGTCAATCTCCTCCTGGTAAGGTGTGAGCTAAATATTAATAATAACTAAATAAATAAATATTAAGTTTAGGCCTGCTGAATAGCAGAGAATCAGAGATCACACTTAACTTTATAAAATAATGGCGTAAGTGGTGGGATGCACATGTCAAATTAGGCTCGGACAGTTACACCAGTGGTTCACAACCCAGTCCTCTGGGACCCCTAGTCCAGTTGGGTTTTCAGGGTATCCACAAAGATAGATCTGCATACAATGGAAGCAGTGTACGAAGATCTATCTCATGCATATTCATTGTGAATATCCTGAAAACCTGACTGGCCTGGGGGTCCCAGAGGACTGGGTTGAGAACCACTGAGTTACACCAACCCTAGGGCAGGTATAAATGTCTGCACCTAGATTCTTTTTTTTTTTTTAATTTTATCTTTAATGAATATTCCAGTAATTCAAGTAAAACACACTTGTATAGAAAAGTCCTGCTTGAAATGAACAGACCAAACCATACAATGCATAATGAAGAAATAGTAACAGACCACAAAATGTATTTATTTATTTATTTAGCTGGATTTATATACCACCATTCTCTGGGTCAAAGTGGTGTACAAAAAACAAATTATATAGACTGGATACATTAAAACAGTATTACTATATACAGCATGCAATGGTGAATTATTTATTTATTTTATTTATTTATTTAGTATACATTTGTATACCGCTACTTCCAGCGATCAGCAGCGGTTTGATTACAGATTGGAAATTGTCAAATCATGACGGGAAATTTTGGGGTATACACACATTGATTAGACAGAAAGGCACGGCACACATTGGTAAGGTCGTAAGGAGGTTCAGAAAATACATATGTACATTTTTACATAATTTTACAAAATTTTATATACAGGCACTCTTTCAATTTAAGACATCTCGTAGCTCCCTGGGATTTTACTTCAAATTGTATTGACACTGGAATAGATGTGTCTTTAGTTTTTTCCTGAAAGCAATAAGGTCTTTGGTCGCACGTAGGTCAGGTGGGAGTTGGTTCCAGAGTGTCGGGGCAGAGTATGTGTATGCTCGGCGGCTAGTACTGTATTTGACAGATCTGATATCAGTTGGAACGTGTAGTGTGTCTGAGTTGCCGGTTCTTCTGTCTCTGTTGCGCGGTTGCGTGTTGATAAGGGCGGAGAGAAATGATGGAGCGATGTTATGTACGAGTTTGAATGTGGTTATCAGTGTTTTGTATTGTATCTGAGCAGTGATGGGGAGCCAATGCAGCTCGATCAGTATGGGCGTGATGTGCTCAGTAAAACTTTTTTGCATGATGATTCTCGCCGCTACATTTTGGGCAAGTTGTAGGATGTTTAGCGTTTTCTTTGGGAGACCTTGAAGGATGGCATTGCAGCAGTCTAGGTGAGGTATAATGAGTGCTTGCGCAACAGACCTAAAGTCGTGAGGGTCGAGGATACTCCGTAGAGGTTGTAACACTCTAAGTTTGTGGAAAATGACCTTGTTGGTTTTTCGTAGGTGCTTTTCCATCTTTAGGTTGCTGTCCAATGTGACTCCCAGATATTTTATTTCATTCTTTGTATTGTACGTATTGTTACACAGGGTAGTTGTCGCAGGAGGTTCAAAGTTTGGTTTACTGGCGATATACATCACCTCAGTTTTCTTATGGTTGATTGTCATGTTGTTTTGCTGTAACCATATTAACATCTCATTGAGGCATGTTTCTAGCTGACTATAGTTAGGGTTGACTGTATCCAGTTGTGTGTATAGCATAATATCATCAGCATAAATGTGGTATTTGATATTATGTTGCTGGAAAATATCACAGAGGGGCTGCATATAAATGTTGTAAAGTAGTGCTGAGAGAGCCGATCCCTGCGGTATGCCTTGCGTTTGAAGGAATGCTTCTGCCTTTTCACCGTTTAATTGAACCTGTGGCATTCTGTTTGATATGTAGGAGGAGAACCATTTTAGGGGGGTTCCCACTATTCCTATTGATTCGAGCTTGTTAAGGAGTATTCCATGATGGACTGTATCAAAGGCGGCAGAGATGTCAATGAAGATGAGTATAAACATCTTCTTTTTGTCTTCAAGGCCTTTGAGGAGGCTGTTAAGGAGTGCTATTAACAGTGTTTCAACCCCATGATGTTGTCTGAAACCATATTGCTGTTTATCCAGGATTTTGTGGTCTTCCAGATGATCTTGTAGTTGAATAAGTACTGCCTTTTCAATGATCTTTGCTAGGAAAGATATGCTGGAGATGGGGCGGTAGGATGCTGGGTCGCCCTTGTTGAGTGATGTGTTCTTTAGAATTGGTCTTATTATGGATTTCTTGAGTTGCGCTGGCATGATTCCTTGTTGTAGGGATTGGTTCACAATATGCGAGACTTGTTGGGCAATATCTTTTTTTGCCGCCTTGACCCATGCAGCTGGGCAGGGATCTAGTGGGGAAGTGGTGGAATTGATGTTTGTTATTATGTTAATAGTTTGCTGGTCATCAATTTTGTGAAAGTTGCTCCATGCCTGATCCTGTTCTATACTGGTTTTCCGATGTTTTGTGTTCAGACATATAGTGGACGGGGTTGCAGAAAGTTTGCTTGCGTAGTGGTTTGCAAGGATTTGGGGTTCGATTGCGTTATCATAGTGGTCTACCTGGGCTGTTTTGGTTAGAGATTTTACTAGTTCAAAAAGTTCACGAGGCTTATTGATGGCTTTGTTCAATAGGTTGGTGTGATGGGTCCTCTTGGCGGCATTAACCTCCTCGTATTTTGAGAGGAGATTTAGGTACTCAGACTTGTGTTCGATGGATTTGGTTCGTCTCCATTTTCTTTCGAGTTTTCTGAGTTCCCTCTTTATTTTGGTCAGTGTTTCTGTGTACCATGGCTCAGATTGGTGTTTCGTTTGATTTGGGGGGGTGTTCCACGTGGGGTGTGCTTCCTCCTGGATTCCGGTGTTCCAGCTGTTTGTTAGAGTTTCGAGGTCCTTGTTTTCCAAATCTATGTGAGTTGTAATGGTACTTATAAGATTATCCAGGTTGAGTTTGTTGAATTTTCTTTGTTGGTGTATCACTCTCTGTGCTTTTGAGTCCTTGGTTAGTGTGGGTAGCTTTATCTGGATATCAATTTGGTGGTGGTCGGACCATGGTTTTGGGGTTATCTTTATCAGAGGTTTCTCTTTGTTGTTTTGTTTAACGGTGGGGGTGAAGACCATGTCAAGAATATGTCCCTTGTTATGGGTGGCGTCATTTATTAGTTGTTGGTACCCTAGTTGGGTCATGGCTTCTAAGAAGGTATTTGCGTGCGTCGATGGGATCGATGCAAGGTTTAGGTCTCCTAGGATGATTTGGAATTTCTTGGGCTGTGTGGAGGTTGTGTTTTCTAGTGCTGTGGCAAGTGTTTCATGGTGGGGCGAGGGGGGTTGGATGACTATATATAAATGTACAGGAATTGAGGCTTTAAGGAGGACTAAATAGAGAGGGGGGTCAGGAGAACATTGGGGGGGGGGTTACATTGGGGATTGAAGTGTACAGAGAAGAGGTGTGTCTTTAGGTGCTTTCTAAAAGTGTTGAGGTCAGAGATGATACTTAGAGGGTCTGGTAATTTGTTCCAGAGTGATGGTGTGTAGAGCTGGAATGCACGTCCACAGGCCTGTTGGTTGTGTTTGGTCTTAGTATGCGGAATGGTCAGAGTGTTCATTGTGGAGGTGCGTCTGGACCTGATTGGTGGTGGGGTTTCCAGAAGTGTGCAGAGGTGTGTGGGGGGGTCGGAGTGTGACTTTGTGGTTTAGGATCAGGGTTTTGTATGTTATGTGGCTTTGTTGTGGCTGCCAGTGTGGGTGCTTGAGTATGGGCATGATGTGGTCATGTCTTCATGCTCCTTGGATGGGAGCAATCCATACAAAAGGCAAGGAAAACAAAAATTATTCAATTATATAAAGAAAATAGAGAATGAGGACTGAAGGCAGCAGGCATAAACTACCGATATGGGTCATAAGATAAAAAATTTAAACTAAGCTAAGTATGGCACACTGAGGAGGTTGTTCCAAACAGTGAATAGCGGGATGTACGTCCAGTTTGGATGTACAATCCTTGCTATCGCTGGGGGGTGTATTCTGCCCAGGGAGCTCCCCGCACGTACAGGGGCTTTGTGAAGGGAACTTCGGATGGGGCGGGAGAGAGCGGAGACAGGGGTAGTACACAACCCAGACCTACAGGGTCTATTCCGGTGATGGCCCTGTACATCAGGCTGGCAGCAGATGGACGTGGGACTTATTCCACCTCAGAGGTGGAATAAGTCCCATAGCCGGTGGCAATCGGGCAGGGAAGGACATCTGCATCAAGGAACAGCACCCGGTGAGGCCCCTCCACCCAGCCCTGGCCCTGGAGGAACCCACCAAGGGTCGGGCGGTGGGGCTGGAACACTTTTGTCAATGTTGTGCTTTGATGGGCTCCTGCATGACATCCCAGTGCCATAGTGATGGGACACCACTGCAATGGGGCTCCAGAAGGAGCAAAGGCTGGGCTAACCGGGGATCTCAATGGATGTACAGTGGGCTGAATCAGAGTATATCTGATCTGTCCAAGTCCCTTGATTCTGCACATGCAGGAATGTCTAGCTCCCGCAGGTGCAGAATTGGGTGCAAATCCGGCCTGTCCAGATTTTGGTTGTCTGGATGGGCCGGACATCCCCCAATTGAAATTGGCCTCCAAATGAGCAGGGTCAGTAAATATATATCTAGCAGACATATTTTATGACACACTTGCAAGGGAATTTCAAGAAAAACAGGGCTCTGAGCTAAAGAACCCCTGGTCTCAGAAGAAGAAACTCCCTCCGCCATCTCTGGGTTTCCCTTGAAACGTAGGGTACAAACTAATTTTATTAGCCAAAACAGAAATCATCCTTATGTCAAAAGAAAAACCACAGGAGCCAGTCCCAATCCGAAGATAATGCAAAAGTCATTATCAAGGTCGCAGGCCTTGTTATCTCAGATCAGAAGTCTCCAAGACTGCAGAAATATCCAGAACATCCGTAATTACAACCTGGTCCTGAGAATGTTCTTGATGGACTTTGCCCATAGGTAAATAATAAGTCTTTGAAAAAGGTGAAATAGCTTTAGGAGATACTTTCAAAACTTCCACTAAATAAATCTTGAACTCTTAAAGTAGACAAAGTGATAGGACCGGATGGGATACACCCTAGAATACTGAGAGAACTTGGGGACGTTCTAGCAGCTCCACTGACTGACCTTTTCAGTGCCTTGTTGGAGTCAGGAGTGGAGCCAAAGGACTGGACAGAGGCTCATGTGGTACCTTTACACAAAAGCAGAAATAAGGATGTGGTTGAAAACTACAGGCCAGTTAGTTTAACTTTGGTGGTGAGTAAATTATTGGAAATGCTGCTGAAAGAGAAAATAGTGAGGTTTCTGGAGTCCAGAGGATTACAGGATCCGAGGCAGCATAGATTTACCAGAGGCAGGTCTTGTCAGAAAAATCTGATTGATTTCTTTGACTGGGTGACCATGGAATTGGACCGACAGAGAGCCCTAGATGTGGTGTTTTTAGATTTCAGTAAAGCCTTTGACACTGTTCCTCACAGGCGACTTATAAACAAACAGAGCACTCTAGGGATGAACGCTAAAGTTACTGCTTGGGTTAGAAATTGGTTGGGTGGGAGGCGACAAAGAGTACAGGTAAATGGAGCTCACTCTGAGGAGAAGGATGTTACCAGTGGTGTACCAAAGGGATCTGTCCTTGGCCTGATTCTTTTTAACATCTTTGTTAGTGATATAGCGGAAGGTCTGTCGGGTAAGGTTTGCCTCTTTGTGGATGATACCAAAATCTGCAATAGAGTAGATACCCAGGAAGGTGTAGATAACATGAGGAGGGATCTAGCTAAGCTTGAAGAATGGTCTAGAAGTTGGCAGTTGCGATTTAATGAGAAAAAATGTAAGGTCATGCATTTGGGCTGCAGCAATCCAAGGGAGCAATATAGTATAGGCAGTGAAGTACTTTTGTCCACTAAAGAAGAGCGAGACCTAGGCTTGGTTGTGTCTGATGAACATCTAAACAAGTAGAAAAGGCGACGGGAAAAGCTAGAAGGATACTTGGGTGCATATGTAGAGGAATGGCTAGCAGAAAAAAGGAGGTGATAGTGTCTCTGTACACCTTAAAGGCGGGATAGAGGTGATATGATTGAGATGTTTAAATACCTCCGTGGCATAAATGTACAGGGGGAGAGCCTCTTTCAATTGAGAGCAAGTTCTGCTACGAGGGGACATGGGATGAGGGTGAAGGGGGCTAGATTCAGGAGTGATATGCGGAAATATTTCTTTACTGAAAGAGTGGTGGATCCGTGGAATAGTCTCCCATTGGAGATGGTAGAGATGAGTACAGTATCTGAATTCAAAAAAGCATGGGACAAACACAGAGGATCTCTAAAGAAAAAGGGGATTGTTGTAGTTGTTGATATGGAAGGGCAGACTAGATAGGCCTTGTGGTCTTTTTCTGTCATCATATTTCTATGTTTCTATATGAAGAAAAGTCAGGGGAGCCTTAGGAAAGTTAATTATTCTTATATTAGCCTGCCTATAGCATTCTCAAAAACTTCAATTTTATTCTGTAGAAGGATATTATCCTTCACTAGGAACTCCTTGAACTGGAAAGCTTACCAAAACACTCTTCAAACTTAGGAACTTGCATTTTCAAGCCCTGAACTTGTTCCTTCAAACTCAAAACATGGTCTACAGTATAGCAAATACTGTAGAGGAAAACGATTCCAAAGTCAGAGCAAGAACCTTGCTCAGGTCGGTAATTGCCTGCCGAATAGACTCCAAAGAGAAAACTTCAGGATGTTTAAAAGGAAATCTAGGGAGAGATAAAGGAGCCATTGACTGACCTGGAGGGTTCCAGGGACCCCACTGCTCCAAAATAAAGGAAGGAGAAATAACCTCAGCGGATCGATCCAGCACCGTTAAACTCTGCTCTTGATGCTCCTCAGACAAGCCAGCTATGAACTGCTTTGAAACTGCAGCTCTCTCATCAGCACAAATGCCCCCCCCCCACCTCGGGTTGGTGAGCTGGTCACAGCTTCAGCGATAGACATGCTGTCCTGGCCAGAAAGTGTGGGGAAAGCCTGTGGCTGCACTGGGGGAACCTGTTACTTCGGAATAAGGGAGATTTCAGAGCCAGAAGATGGGCCAGGGCTCCCAGTGTTGGCCTGACACTTCAACGGCTGCTGTTCAGAGCCAGAATCCAGCATGCTTTGGCTCACAAGGTAGGGGAGAATACAGGCAGTTGCCAGGGTAGGTCCAGGCTCCGAGGGAGCCTTTGCCGGGGCTTCCCTTTGCATTTCCCCATAGAAGCAAGCACTCAGCAGTTGACATCCGCCATCTTGTAACCCCCCCATTAACAGAACCTGTGCCTAGGTTTTTAAAGAACACACGAGAGTATTTTAGAACTTACGTGTATAGATTTGTGCTCCGCTCAAGTTCCGCCCTTGTGCACGCCCACAGGGAAAGTAAACCTCATTGGCCTAACATGTATACTTCTAGAATTGCGACAGGCTATAGTGCATGTGTAAAGGTCCATCCATGTTTGTTAACTGAAAATTGGTGATTTATGTGCATCGATGACACATTCTCTTATAAAGAGGTGTTGCTTTGTTATTGTTAAATGCCATTGAGTTAGTGTATGTGGATAAAATGAAAGGAGTTGAAATACTGATCAAACATTAGAGTCCTAATCAGCTAAGAAGCTAGGGTAAGGATGAGATCATCCCAAGGTTATTCATTTCAGAATCCAGAGGGAGAAGTTCTAAACACCCAAAGGGGGGTGCTACTGAAAACCCCCAGGGATTATAGGAAGTCAGAAGAGGATTTAAACAAGTAACAGAGAGGCTTGAAGATTAAGAAACCCATCTTTTCTGGTTTTGAGTTTGTCATTTTCTGTGCATCAAAGGACTGAAATTGGTTTGAAAAGAACCACCTAGCAAATTATAATTTTAATCTATAGCATGGTGTGCCCTAGATTTTATTTTAGGAATAATGAGAGGACTGAGAGGCTTATTCCAAAGAAACTGTGAACTGGGTTTATGGCCACAGAAAAAAGTGTCCTCAGGGACGCCCTTTGAGCAGAGTGTGGTGAGTCTGTGTGAGATGCTTACATAAAATGGGAACTCATGCAGAATAAGAAAGAGGTACAGAGTGGAGAGAGTTTGCTTTCCAAGAGTCGTGTGCTGCATGAAGATCTTGGAGACGTTTACCAAAAAGAAGTACGTGGGTAGCGCGGGGATAGCGTGTGTTTTTGGCACCATGCTAAAAAATAGCAAAGGACCGTGCACTAAAACACTCATGATATATGGGCAGTGTGCATCTGGGCAGTGCCTGGGCCTGGAGTTGCTATTTCTGCTGCGACAGCACTAGCTTGGGCCTAGAAAGCCCACATTGCTGGCACTTGGCAGGGAGGAACTACCGCCAGCAGAGTAGGTGGTGTAAGTTGCTCCCTGCGGCGGAATTACAGTGGAGAGCTGTGCTAAATTCATGGGGAAGACTTTTCCTGCCCCCTGCATCTAATACAGTTCCCCAAGCTAGTTATGCAACCCAAACCCACGTTACTAGTGTGGAGCTTAGTAAACCAGCCCCAGAATCTACCCCCTGCTCTTTAGGGCTCCAAATAGATAAGAACTGTTCTGTAGCCCCAAGAATCTGCCGCTAAAAAGGGGGTTGTTGGGGTCCACTACAACTATTTTGGTGAAGAAATTACCTCATTCCTGATTCTATCCCTTTGAGCCTTATAGTTCTCCTCATATTTAGAAATCCCTTTCACTGAAAATTATTTGCTGTTTCTGCATTATTTATACCTTTGAGATAGTTGAATATCATTATCGCAACCACTTACAAAGCCTTTTTCCGGGGATACATGGTGATACCTTTTCCATTGCTTGCAAAAATCGACCCATTTATGCCCCTAATGCATACATAGGGGGAGAGTATGTGCCTGCTACAGTCAGCACATAATAGCTTAGCATCTGCAGACTGCGGGAGGCACAGACTACAGAAGCTGAGCTGGCCAGACAATAAAGGTATACTACTTTTTTTTTTTTTTTAGTTTTAGTGATTTGATTATGCTAACTTTAGGAATTTGAATATGCGGCATATCTTCTGCTTATATTTTGCATGGTACAGGAGTAAATGTATTTCTGTTCCTATTTCTTTCATACTGTACTGCATGCTGAGTTTAGTCTCTCAGCATTTCCAGTTCAGATTCTGTCTGCACATTTCTGCTTCTAATTTATTCTGTGTTTGGTAAGGCTTTATCCATATTTTGCATATGTGCCAAGGTGAGGTATTCTGTGAGCATTTAGTTTCTGTGTAGGGCAGTGGCAGAGCCAGCAATGAATTTGGGGAGGGGGAACACCACGATTAACATTGGTGGGCAATAGGCATACTGGTCTGAGCCATGCTGGATACTCTTATTGACAAATCATGCAATGGAGTGCACCTGCAATCGATTTCTAAGTAGTTTGCAGAAGCTGTTATGTATCATTTATTTATTTAACAGGTTTTCTATACCACTTTATCCTACGGTCAAGGTGGTTTACATTGAAACAAAACTTAATACACTGCAACAGGGCAAAGAACTTGGAGAGGAGTTAATACAAGGGGTGAACAATGGTTAAGGGGGGGGGGAAGGGGGAAGGGGAGAGGGGAGAGGGAATGGGAGAGGGGACAGAGGTGATTGCACGAAGGTATTATGTCTTGTCCTTGGTGAAGTAAGCTGTGAATAGGTGAGTCTTGAAGGCCTTTCTGAATGTTAGTAGATCCTTTGTTGCCCGGAGTTTGTATGGGATTGAGTTCCAGAGAGAGGGCGCATATAGGGAGAAGGCTCTACTGGATGTGGTGGTGCTGGATCTGGTGAAGGATGCTGGAGTTGCTAGGGTGTTCTGGGCACTGGTTCTTCTTGTGCGGTTATCTTTGGTCTCGTGGTGAGTAGCTGATAGACCGTTGAGGATCTTGAAAACTGTAAGAATGGCTTTAAATTTTGTGCATTCGGTGATAGGTAACCAGTGAAGCTGTTTGAGCAATAGTGTTATGTGCTGAGTTATGCTGACATTGCAAAGAGTACATGCTGCTATGTTGAGGGCTAGCCAAAGTGGGTGGACTGTTTTCTTAGGTAGCCTTGGAGGATGAAGTTGTAGTAATCCAGATGTGGGAAGATGAGAGCTTAAAGGACTGCGTGGAATTTTTGTTCAGTTAGGAGAGGCCTGAGATGTTGTACAGTCTTGAGTTCATAGTATATGCACCTGGTGATGTTTCTTTATGTGGGCAGAGAATGTTAAGTATTGATCAAAAGTGATACCTAGATAACGTATCTCTTGTCATACATGAAGTTGGTGCCATTTAGGTTTATGGTGTCCAGTGGGATGAAGCTGCTGTGTCTCGTGTTATTTAGAGCTTTCGTTTTATTGATGTTCATGGACATGTTGTGGGTGATGAGCCATGATTTGACATAAGATATAAGAACAGAAGAACCTAAGATATGCCATACTGGGTCAGACCAAGGTCCATCAAGCCCAGTATCCTGTTTCCAACAGTGGACAACCTAGTTCATATGTACCTAGCAGTTTCCCCAAAAGACGCAGTTTCCTCAATGCTTGTATTGGGCCAAGCAGTGATATCCCGTGTCACTTTTAATAATGGTTTATGGACCTTTCCTCCAGGAACTTGTCTAAACCTTTTTTAAACGTGGCTACACTAACAGCTTTACTACATCCTCCGGTAACAAATTCCAGAGTTTGATTACATGTTGAGTGAAAAAATATTTTCTCTTATTAGTCTTAAATGGGTTACCCTGTAGCTTCATTGCATGTCCCCTAGTCTTTTTATATTCTGATGACGTAAACAATTGATCTACATTTACCCGTTCCACTCCGTTCATTAATTTATAGACCTCTATCATATCTCCCCTCAGCCGTCTCTTTTCCAGGTTGAAGAGCCCTAACCTTTTTAGCCTCTCTTCATAGGACTATCCTTCCATCCCCTTTACCATTTTGGTGGTGCTCGATTGGGCTGTCCGGTGGTGTGGCAGCCTTCTCAGAGTGCCCTGAGGCGTTTGAATTTTAAAAGCTACTGGCGGGGTCCTGATTGGCCCAAGTGGCCTTGTGGGGGCTATTGGGGAGGGATATCCTTCCCATTCACCTCCCCGATGCTGATGAATGGTATTTTTATTTTGAACCCAATTATTTCAAGCATTTACCAACACTAAAGCACATTAAATGATATCCAAAGATGTTTTAATAGGCAGCATCCTATATCTTAATTTAAACTTAAGCAGACACACTTTGGAAAGTGGGACAAGAAAAACATTAAATAAAAGAGGAGCTAATACAGAGCCTTTTGGAAGTCCACAGGGAGGATAGAATGCATTAGAGGTGGGACCCAGAGAAAACACTTTATAGGCTCTGCCCGAGAGAAATGTATTCAACTATTGTAACACAGTACAACATACACCTGCTGAATGTAGACAAGATAGTAAAAGAAAGTGATTTACTAAATTGAAAGCAGAGGATAGATCTAAAGATACCAATAGAGAGACATTACCTCAGTCATGAGATTGACGAACTTCACTTAATACAGACAAGAGAACGGTTTCAGTGCTAAATCCTGCCCTGAAACCAGATTGATGCGGATGTAAATAGTCTGTCAGTTCAAGGTGATTCTGTAACTGGTGGAGAACCTATTTTTCTAGAATCTTAAAAAGATAAGACAAGTTAGAGACTGGATGATAATGCATGGAGGAAGTGGGATCAAGTTTAGGATTTTTAAGCAGAGGATGTATCAATGCTGTTTTCCAAAGAGAGGGAAAGATCCCAGAGGAAAGACTATTTGAGAAGAGAGTTAGAACAGATGGAAGAAGAGCGAGAGAAGATTCAGGAATCCAAGTGGGGGAGGGGGGTAGATAGGATCAAGACTAATGAAAGTTTTCTGGGTATCGGACAAAAACATCTTAAGGTTTTCTAACTCAATATTTTTGAATGTTGTCCATGCGAGACAGTGGGAAGCATTAGGATGAGGAGAACGAGAAGGAGAGGGAGTATCTCCGGATACCATAAAGGCATCCTGATATGGGAATTGAGAAGCAATCTGAGTGAATTTGGTATGAAAATAATCCGCCAATTATTGTGATGTTAGTTGGATTGTGTTATTGTTAGAACAGATAATTGGTTGAAGAAGATGAGAAACCACCGAGAATAACTTCTTAGGATAATTAGGAGGAAGAAATAAGCTTATCAAAGTCGCACTTCATTGCAGAGGTAATCACTGATTTATAGTAGGTGCTAAGGTGTTGGAAAGTGGATAATGTCGATTTGGTGGAATTCCAACGCCAAAGATGTTTGGCCCTACGATGCTGCTGACGTAAGAGCCAAAGTCCTGAATGATACCACAAGTTTCTACAAGTGGATGGTTGATAATTGCAATGACGAAGGGTTTAAGCATATCTAAAGTGGTTCGAAGGGTAGTCTTCCAAAAATGCACTTGTTCATCTACAGTTAAGGATGCAAAAGAGTCAGGGAAGAGAGAATTTGCAGAGGGAAATATCTAGTAGGTCTTAGGAGTAATTGATCTCCAGAAAACAGTGACACATGCTGAGTCTAAAACTGAAGATGGTGCTGATAAGGATTTGGGTGGGTATGACAATTGAAAAGGCACAAGCAAATGGTCAGTCCAAGGATACAGTAATGGAGAAAAAGGTGTCACCGTGGTAGTAGTAGAGGGAGAGCACATAATGAAATCAAGTGTTTGTCCCGCTATATGAGTTGGGAATGAAACATGTTGTCGCAATGATAGGTCTGAGATGAGTAAAAGAAAGTGATAGTCTTGTGGCCTATTGGGATTATGTATGTGAAAGTTATAAACACCCAAAATGAGAAGAGAAGAATAAGTTGTGGAAGCCTCAGTCAGAGTAACTACCAACAGATCCTGGAGAGGAGAGGAGAGGAGGATGACAAAGAGGGAGGTACGTAAGACAAAAGTAGAGTAAAATCATATGGTGGGGGATGTGTACTAAAAGGTATTTGGGATAATGCCGAGTGGAAGAGGGAAGTTTAACAATTCCAAGTGACTGGCAAAACAGGAGGGCCACCTCACCTCCTGTTCTACACGAATGGGAGACAGATAATAGGTCAAAACCAGGGGC
The DNA here is from genome assembly GCA_033557465.1 of Ichthyophis bannanicus. NCBI lineage: Eukaryota > Metazoa > Chordata > Amphibia > Gymnophiona > Ichthyophiidae > Ichthyophis > Ichthyophis bannanicus. The sequence goes on along the minus strand of CM066032.1, from coordinate 1,740,965,181 downwards.
ACATAAGCCTCTTCTCCCTCCCATGCCCATGTTTCAGTCAAAAATAATAGAGCCAGAGACCGATCAAGGATTAGGTCATATATTAACACCAACTTAGATCATATTGAGCTGCAGTTCATGAGAGCACATGACAAAATTAACAGTGTACTAGTCAAAGTTGGATTCAGGAGGCCATGAGTGCCAGCAGCGGTATGGCAAGGAATGAGAACACAAGGATAAGTCGACAAACTGTGCCAGAGTAATGGACAGTAATCCCATAGAATTGGGATGGAGAAAGCCGTAAGAAGGTGAACGAAGATAAAAAAGAATGCCATTAAGCTAAGTGGAAAAAATTATGATGTGACAAAGGCCAAAGATCTTTTGATGATGACTTCAGTGGATAAGTAGACATTCTTAATAGGTTTGGTGTGGACTTTTTAATATTTAAATAAATAGAAAAAAATGGACTTCAAGGCCATCTAGCTATCACTGGGCTAGCAATGGTAATTCAGTCTGACAAAAAATGTTTGTGTGGTAATTAGATCTTCTTTAGTTACTTTGTGCTACTAGCATCAAATGATTTTACCCATGATGCAGCTGATAGACAAAACCAAGGCCTCTGCTGGGTATTCAAAATGAAACCTTTCAGTTGATTGAAGGAATTGTGAAGTGTAAGCAATTCACTACCAGCTAAAATACCCTGATATCCTGAATCAGAAAGGACAGAAGGTTTACTCTAAATATTCCTTGTTGCTGTGGTAAGCCTGAACATACAGTAAACTACAAAGATTGGAGTGTCATAACTAATTTACAGGCTTGGTGAGTTCTGTAATCTAAATGGTGTTGGGACATGCCAACAAGACCCTTTGCCACAGATAAAATGTCCTAAAGGTTTGGAATTATCAAGTATGTACCTAATTTCTCTTCAAGCCTGCACAGTGCACCAGGTAATTAATGGGATACAAAATATCATTTGGATCGTGGTTTCCAGAATATGCGTTTCTAAGATTTTTGTTTGCAAAACCAGTATGTATAGCTAGCACATCCCAGTGCTTCCACCAGTTTTGAAGAAATGTGAGAATAGCTCAGAGAACATATTAAGGTCTCAGTATTTTCTGCTGGATCCACCTCTTGAGCCAATTGTGCATGGCTTTGGTCTCCGCTGGCTGTTGGTAACTGAAGATGCAGGCCCAGGGTAGAGGGCATGTGATGAGGGATCTAGGCAAGGTTGAGGTTGGGTAGGGGAAGCAGGCTGACCGGTTAGATGGAGGGGGGCAGGTGGCATGTAGGGGGTGGATGTGAGATAGGGAGCGCATGGGGAAATCCCTTGCAGAAATACTTTTGGAAGGGATTTCTTTGGCTGGGTGCGAGGTATCTCAGGAGGGGGAGGTGGGAGCAGCTTGGGATTATTTAACCCCACTCATTGTTGCTGCCTTCCTCTCCCAAGTTCTTGCACCGAGTAAGGCCATGGTCAGTGGCTTTTCTTCCTTTTGCCGCATTGGTTCAGTTTGTCTGCTTTGGTTTCAATTGCTTTAAAAAAAGAAAGAAAAGAGAAATGAAACCCAAGCAGACAATCTGGAGGCGAAAGGAAGAATTGTGATTTAAACTTCAGTGGTCTGTCGGCATTTTGAGGCTGGCTTACCCTCTCTGCCTGTGCAATGGCTATAGCTTTTGTCATCTGCGATGCCTCTGAAGAGATGAGGGAGAGGAGGGCAGTCAGCTGGTCTAGTTTCTTTGCCAGTTGATCAGGCAGTTCTGTTGGTGAGTCCTGCTTTTGGAGAGGAGAGGGCTGAGGCTGTCCCGTGTTAGTGGGGGGCTGAAGGGAGGCATGGTTTGGGAGCGGGGTGCAATCAGTGGCAGTTCGTTCCAGCCATTGAGGAGGTCTCCCCCAGGAGGGAGTCCCTTTGCAGTACAGAGACTTCTGCTGCAACTAGGGCTGTGAGGCCTGAGAGGGGGCGGGGGAAACAGAAGGCAGCAGGATTGAGGGGACTGGGAAGGGGTAAAGCAGGTAGCAGGTCTGGCGGGTGTCAGATCCTGGGCTCTCAAGGTGGAGCACCTCTCCCAGAGGCTGTGGGGCCTGTGTGAATACATGGAGAAACACGTGGGAGGGGGTCCAGTCCCACAGAGCTGCAGAGGATTCCCAGACATTCTAGTATGGGTCTTGCTGAAGAGGTTTCTTTCTTGCCACAGACCACAGATGGAGGTCTTGGGTCCTTTGGGGCAGAGTGACAGGCTGGGCATGACTTGTCAGGCAATAAAGGAGGAGCTGGTTTGGGGATGTGGGAGCTACCCGAAGGAATCAAAGCCTTTCAGCTCAGGGACTGGGGTGCCATCTTGCCCCCCCACGTAGGCAGACTGGACATGTGGATTCCTTTGATGGTATCAGTTGGGAGGGTTTTGGGTTGCCTAGTGGGGTCTCGGGTGGTCTTAGCTGCTGGCTGGTCTCCATGATGTTTCTCAGGATGGGCATTAGCTGGGTTGTGGGCTGATGGGGGGGAGGGCTCGTCTTCTGCTTGGGCTGGCTGGCCTGGGGTGGCTTCAGCCAACTGGCCAGCCCCTCTAGCTCCTGGGTCTGCTTTTTCTATCTCCTATCTGCAGGTGCCTGATCAACCCCAACAGCATCAAGACTCGATGAGTCCTGAACTGAGAGGAGCAGCTAGTAGGGGTGCCTCCTCACTTCCTGTGAGGGGTGCTGTATTGGAGGAACCACGTTTCACTAGGCAACTGTTGGAGACTCCGCATGTTCCTTCAGCCCCTGCCACAACATTGGGGGTCAGCCAGTCAGGTGAGTCCTGGTTCCAGGAAGGGGAGGGGGGGTACAGGGGGTAGTGGTGACCCACTGGCTGGTGTAGGTAGGAAGGTGTCTATAAGGCATAAGCGTTCGCACATGTGTCTTCCTCTTCTCCATCAAGCTTGGATTTGGTGTCCTCATCATCTTCTGAAGGCAGGTCTGGGCTGGAGTCTTTAGCTAAGAGGCTGGGGTTTCAGGCAGGGGTGGTTCTGCGGTGCTAGTACCTTTCTTGGAGCTCTGGGAAGGGGTGCCTTGTGCACTACTGCAAAAAGTTTTGAAGCGGAAATACACAGATATTTTCCAGTTGCTGGAAAGTCGGAAGCAGTGGGGAATAGCAAGAAGAAGCACAAGGATGACGAGAAGGCAGGGTGTCCAGGAATGTGATTAAATGGGCCTTTTTTACGGTTGGTAAATGCTTGGTGTCACCAGGCACCTGCATTGTTTGGGCTTTACTTGCTTCTGTGGACTCTATTCTGGAGTCTTTCCAGATTCATGATGGTTGGACTTGGCTCAATTATAATGAAAAATGTAGGGATAAAATGGAGGAGAATAAGTTGATGCCTTGGGGGATGCAAGATATCAATTTGAGGTTGACACAGATGTCCAAACAAACGGGGACAGTGGGCAGTTTGGCTGGTAGAGGCGGTCTGTCAACTGTGCAAGGTATTGTGAGTCGATCCTTTTGAGGGGAGTAGGGAGGCAGCAGTGGGAGTGGGTAGGTGTTTGTTGGCACTTCAGTAAATCATCCTGGCTTTTCCTGATTGTAAATTCTGGCATGCATGTTCAGTCTGTGGTGGTGGACATTCCGCCACTAAGTGTAGCCAAAAAGGGTTTGCAGGTGCCCCGTCAATTGGTAAGTAGTGCACCACATTGTCAGAGGGCATTCGCTCCAGTGTGAGTTGAGGCCATGCACCCTTGGCTAACTCGCTACTGGAAGCATAAGGATGGTGTGGCTCTAGAGAGTGGGTTTGCTTTTGATTTCCTGATTCCTTTTCAGGGGAAGGGAGTGAATACAGTTGCAAAAAATGTCCCTCAATTCAGTGTTTTTCTCAGCTTATGTCTGAGTTGGATTTGGGTAGGATTTCAGGCTCTTTTGATGAGCATCCTTTCCCAGTGGTATCCCCTTTGGAGGTTATCTCTAAGAAGGAGCCAGGCAAATTTCAACTGATTCACTATTTGTCATTCTCGCAAGGAAATTCAGTGAGTGATCATTTGTCAAGGGAGGCCTGTTCAATGTATTATGCTTTAATTGATTGAGAGGTCTCGTCAGTTTGTCAGTGTGGTGGGTGCTTTACTCATGAAAGTGGACATTGGATCCGCTTTTCGTTAGCTCCCAGTTCACCCTTCAGCTTTACATTTTCTTGGTTTCATGTTTGAGGTTGGTTTTATTTTGACAAGTGCATGCCCATAGGATGTTGTATCTCGTGTGCCCATTTTGAAATGTTCAGTTCTTTTGTGCAATGGGTTGTGATTCAATGTTCAGGTCTTCCAAATGCAGTCCATTATTTGGACAATTTTTTGTTTGTTGCACTGGGTCGGGATGAGATGTGCAGAATTTTTCTGGAATTCTTTATGGCTTTGGCAAGGGAATTTGGCATTCCATTGGCGGGGGACAAAACTGAAGGGCCTGTGAAGAAGCTCACATTTTAAGAACATAACATAAGAACATAAGATATGCCATACTGGGTCAGACGAAGGTCCATCAAGCCCAGTATCCTGTTTCCAACAGTGGCCAATCTAGGTCATACATACCTGGCAGTTTCCCCAAAAGACACAGGTTCTGCAATGCTTGTACTAGGTCAAGCATTGATATCCTGGGTCCCTTCTTAATAATGGTTTATGGACTTTTCCTCCAGGAACTTGTCCAAACCTTTTTTAAACCCAGCTACACTAACAGCCTTTACTAATCCTCCGGTAACAAATTCCAGAGTTTGATTACACGTTGAGTGAAAAAATATTTTCTTTTATTAGTCTTAAATAGTTTACCCTGTAGCTTCATTGCATGTCCCCTAGTCTTTCTATATTCTGATAACGTAAACAGTCGATCTACGTTTACCCGTTCCACTCCATTCATTAATTTATAGACTTCTATTATATATCCCCTCAGCCGTCTTTTTTCCAGGTAAAGAGCCCTAACCTTTTTAGCCTTTCCTCATAGGAGTATCCTTCCATCCCCTTTACCATTTTGGTGGCTCTTCTCTGAACCTTTTCTAAAATCGCTATATCCTTTTTAAGATACGGCGACCAGAATTGCACACAATATTCAAGGTGCGGTCTCACCATGGAACGATATAGAGGCATTATAATATCTTTTGTTTTATTTTCCATTCCTTTCCTTATCATACCTAGCATTCTATTTGCTCTCTTGGCTGCCGCTGCACACTGGGCCGAGGGTTTTAACATGGTATCCACAATGACGCCTAAATCTTTTTCCTGGGTGGTGGGTCCTAATGTGGAACCTTGCATCGTGTAACCATAGTTTGGGTTGTTCTTCCCTAGGTGCATAACCTTGCACTTGTCCACATTAAATTTCATCTGCCATTTTGATGCCCAGTCTTCCAATTTATCAAGATCCTCTTGCAATTTTTCACAATCCTCTTGGGTTTTAACAACTTTAAATAGTTTTGTGTCATCTGCAAATTGATAACCTCACTCGTTATTCCACTTTCCAGGTCATTTATGAATATGTCAAAAAGCAGCGGACCCAGCACAGATCCCTGGGGTACACCACTATTCACCTTTCTCCATTGGGAAAATTGACCATTTAGCCCTACCCTCTGCTTTCTATCTTTTAACCAGTTCCTGATCCACAATAGTACACTGCCTCCTATCCCATGACTCTTTAGTTTTGCCAAAAGTCTCTGATGAGGGACCTTGTCAAAGGCTTTCTGAAAGTCCAGATACACAATATCAACCGACTCACCTTTGTCCACCTGTTTATTCACTCCTTCAAAAAAAACATAACAGATTAGTAAGACAAGATCTTCCTTGTCTAAAGCCATGTTGGCTGTCTCCCATTAGGTCGTGACTATCTACATGCTGAGTAATTTTATTCTTTATGATGGTTTCTACCATTTTTCCCGGTACTGATGTCAGGCTCACCGGTCTGTAGTTTCCCGGATCACCCCTGGAACCCTTTTTAAAAATTGGTGTTACATTGGCGATCCTCCAATCTTCAGGTATTAGAGATGATTTTAATGATAGTTCACAGATTACTAATAGCAGGTCTGCAATCTCATATTTCAGTTCTTTCAACACCCTTGGATGTATACCATCCAGCCCAGGTGATTTGCTACTCTTCAGTTTATCTAATAGTTGTAAGACATCTTCCCGATGTATCGATATTTCCTTCAAGTCTTCCACACCTTTAAATACCACTTCAGTCATGGGTAACATCCCTACATCTTCCTCAGTAAAGACTGAAGCAAAGAATTCATTCAGTCTCTCCGCTATCGCCTTGTCGCCTCTTAGTGCTCCTTTAACCCCTTTGTCATCTAATGGACGAACTGACTCTCTCACAGGTTTTTTGCTATGAATGTACTTGAAAAGGTCTTTATTTCGTGTTTTTGCTTCCGCAGCAAGCTTCTTCTCAAATTCTCTCTTTGCCTGCCTTATCTGTGCCTTGCATTTGACTTGCCAGTGCTTGTGCTGTTTCCAGGTTTCGTCATTTGGCTCTTTTTTCCATTTCCTGAATGATGCTTTTTTGGCAACAACAGCCTCTCTGACCTCACCTTTAAACCATGCTGGCAGTTTTTTGGACTTCCTTCCACTTTTCTTAAAGCGTGGAATACAGCTGGTCTGGGCTTCCAAGATAGTATTTTTCAACAACATCCAAGCTTGATGTACGTCTTTAACATTTGCAACTGCTCCTTTTAGTTTTTTCTTAACAAAGGCTCCTGTGCCCTGCTCTTTTGAGGCTTTCCTAACCAGGGCTCCACACATCAAACAGTAAGTAAGGATTTGAGGGTTTCTTTGTTTGGTTTTTTTTATTAAATTGCTAGCTCTCTGACTGGGAGCTCTTAAAAGGGTTTTGTGTATACTTTTTAAAAGCAAGGTTACTTACATTTTTGCTGTTTTAGGGGAACTTTACTGGAGCACAGTAGGTTGCTGAACTCTGTAACCTCCTCAGATTCAGAAACTGCTAACACCTAATCAGGTGTTAGTGGGCCTGTTTCCTGAGTGCAGTTGAAGCCTGCATAAAAGGCTCCTGTGCCCTGCTCTTTTGAGGCTTTCCTAACCAGGGCTCCACACATCAAACAGTAAGTAAGGATTTGAGGGTTTCTTTGTTTGGTTTTTTTTATTAAATTGCTAGCTCTCTTACTGGGAGCTCTTAAAAGGGTTTTGTGTATACTTTTTAAAAGCAAGGTTACTTACATTTTTGCTGTTTTAGGGGAACTTTACTGGAGCACAGTAGGTTGCTAAACTCTGTAACCTCCTCAGATTCAGAAACTGCTAACACCTAATCAGGTGTTAGTTCCCTCCCTACCCACCCCGGCTCCCACCCACCCCTAGTGAGCAGTCTTGCTTTATAGGGCACATCCCCCTTTAGCAAATCACAGTGAATTGGACCAGCACATATTGAATATAATTAAAGAGATTTAACTGCTTTTTCTCTGAAAGGACAGCTGCGAAACCAGCTAGTACTTGGTAGATCTCTCTCTTTTGCTTTAACAGATACCTAAGCTCCACAAACAGAACAATGGCTGGGAAAAATCGTATTGCTAAAGCTGTTGCCCCCCGTTACAGCTTCTGCCTCGGTCCAGACAGAGGTCCTAATGCCAGTTGAAGAACCGGTTCCATGTGCAGGGTGCCTGCATGCTGAAGCTCTGAGGAAACAAGTGGAGGAACTCAGAGAGGAGGTGGCGAGGCTGAGGAGCATTCAAGACAGTGAGAAGTACATTGATGAGATGCTTCTTGCAGCAACCAGGCTCTCCAGCACAGGAGAAGATGGGTGTCAACAGAATGTCGATGGTTGGACAACAGTCACCAGAGCCTGCAAAATCACCAATCCAACTTCTCCAGCCCTTGAATTGAAGAACCATTATGCAGCCCTGGAAGTGGAGGAGGTGAAAGCATCCCTGGAAAGGGAAGAACCAGAGTTCAAGTACCCCATAGTTGCGGAATCAGTGACCAGAAGGAAACGAAGGGTAGTGGTTGTTGGAGACTCTCTTCTGAGGGGTACTGAGGCGTCCATCTGCCGACCAGACTTGATGTCCAGAGAGGTGTGCTGTCTGCCTGGTGCCAAGATCCAAGATGTTACGGAGAGTTTGCCGAGACTCATCAAGCCCACTGACTATTACCCAATGTTGCTAATCCATGTTGCAACAAATGATACTGCCAGGTATACCTCGGAACGTATCAAAAGTGACTTCATGGCTCTGGGACAGAGGGTGAAGCAGGTAGGTGCACAGGTGGTGTTCTCTTCAATCCTCCCTGTTGAGGGTAAAGGCCAAGGCAGAGAAGCTCGCATCCTGGAGATGAATGCATGGCTGCGTGGATGGTGTCTTCGAGAGCGTTTTGGTTTCCTAGACCATGGGATGCTGTTCCAAGGGTTGCAGAGCAGAGATGGCATCCATCTCTCCAAGAAAGGTCAACACATCTTTGGTAGTAGACTGGCTAATCTACTGAAGAGGGCTTTAAACTAGATTCGTTGGGGATGGGTAAAGAAAGCCCCCAGGTAAGTGAAAGCCCCCAGGTAGGTGATACATTAAATACCTTTATGGAAATGGGTAACAGGGGTAACACATGGAAAGCAGTGTGTATTAATGCCCGTAGCATGGGAAATAAGATCCCCGAAGTTGAAGCTTTGGTGGGAGTGGCTGACTTGGATTTAGTGGCAGTTACAGAAACATGGTTCACAGAAAACCATGACTGGGATGTAACTATACCTGGCTATACTTTATTCAGAAAGGACAGGGTAGGAAGAAGGGGAGGAGGAGTGGCACTATATGTAAAAACTACTATTAAAGCTTTGGAATTACAGAGCTTAAAAGGGAGAGAGGAGGCATTGTGGGTTAAACTAGAAAGAGGGAAAGAGAAATCTATTTGCATTGGTGTGATATACAGACCTCCCTCACAAGAGGAAGAGGTGGACAGAGAGTTAATTGAAGACATACGCAGCATTGCTAGGAAAGGGGAAGTGCTACTGCTAGGAGATTTCAATATGCCAGATGTTGATTGGCACATTCCTGCTGCAGTATCATCTAGAAGTAAGGAGATCCTGGATTCTCTACAGGGAGAACTATTCAGGCAATTGGTAACAGACCCCACACGTGAAGGGGCCATACTGGACTTGGTGCTTACCAATGGTGAGAGTGTTTCTGATGTTGTAGTGGGAGATCATTTTGCATCCAGTGATCACCAGATGGTGTGGTTCAGTATTAGGACTAGGGCTGTTAGAATCCATTCCAAGGTGAAGATCTTAGACTTTAGGAAGACTAACTTTGCGAAGATCGGCCAATACCTCAGGGAGTCGTTAGTGGGATGGGAACAGCTGGGGGATGTAGAAAAACAGTGGGCAAAACTGAAAGGGGGTGTTTTAAAGGCAACCAACCTTTTTGTTAAAATGGTAAATAAAGGCAAAAGGAACAGGAGACCGCTATGGTTTTCGAAGGAAGTAGCTGAAAAAGTGAAGAAAAAGAGGGAGGCCTTCATGAAATACAAGAGATCACAGAGAGAGGAAGACAGGCATCTGTATTTGGAAAAACTTAGAGAAGCTAGCAAAGTAGTCAAGAAGGCAAAGATTCAAAAGGAGGAGGAAATAGCCAATGCAATAAAATGGGGGGATAAGACATTTTTCAGATATATTAGTGAGAAGAGGAAGGGCAAAAGTGGTATTGTCAGACTCAAGGGTGCAGGGGGGGGGAATATGTAGAAGCTGATAAGGATAAAGCGGAATTGCTTAACAAATATTTTTGTTCTGTGTTCACAGATGAAGAACCAGGAGCAGGACCTCAGAAAACACCCACAAATAAGAACAGAAGCGAGGGACATCTTGAACAATTTTCAGAAGACTGTGTTCGTGAGAAACTAGCTCAACTTAAAGTAGACAAAGCGATGGGACCGGATGGGATACACCCTAGAATACTGAGGGAACTTGGGGACGTTCTAGCACCTCCACTGACTGACCTTTTCAATGCCTCGTTGGAGTCGGGAGTGGTGCCAAAGGACTGGAGAGAGGCTCATGTGGTGCCTTTACACAAAAGCGGAAGTAAAGATGTGGTTGAAAACTACAGGCCGGTTAGTTTAACTTCAGTGGTGAGTAAATTATTGGAAACACTGCTGAAAGAGAAAATAGTGAGGTTTCTGGAGTCTGGCGGATTACAGGATCCGAGGCAGCATGGATTCACCAGAGGCAGGTCTTGTCAGACAAATCTGATCGATTTCTTTGACTGGGTGACCAGGGAGTTGGAACGAGGGAGAGCTCTAGATGTGGTGTATTTAGATTTCAGTAAAGCCTTTGACACTGTTCCTCACAGGCGACTTATAAACAAACTGAGCACCCTAGGGATGGACCCTAAAGTTACTGCTTGGGTTAGAAATTGGTTGGGTGGGAGGCGACAAAGAGTACAAGTAAATGGAGCTCACTCTGAGGAGAAGGATGTTACCAGTGGTGTGCCCCAGGGATCTGTCCTTGGTCCGATTCTTTTTAACATCTTTGTTAGTGATATAGCGGAAGGACTGTCGGGTAAGGTTTGCCTCTTTGCGGATGATACCAAAATCTGTAATAGAGTAGACACCCAGGAAGGTGTAGATAACATGAGGAGGGATCTAGCTAAGCTTGAAGAATGGTCTAGAATTTGGCAGCTGGGATTTAATGTCAAAAAATGTAAGGTCATGCATTTGGGCTGCAGCAATCCAAGGGAGCAATACAGTATAGGAGGTGAAGTACTTTTGTCCACTAAAGAAGAGCGGGACCTAGGCGTGGTTGTGTCTGATGATCTTAAAGTAGCTAAACAGGTAGAAAAGGCGACGGCAAAAGCTAGAAGGATGCTTGGGTGCATACGGAGAGGAATGGCTAGCAGAAAAAAGGAGGTGATAATACCTCTGTATAAGTCTTTGGTGCGACCTCATTTGGAGTATGGTGTGCAATTCTGGAGACTGCACTTTCAAAAGGATGTGAACAGGATGGAGTCGGTGCAGAGGGTTGCTACTAAAATGATTAATGGGCTTCATTATAAAGCATATGAGGACAGACTTAAGGATCTTAATATGTACACCTTAGAGGAAAGGCGGGATAGAGGTGATATGATTGAGATGTTTAAATACCTCCGTGGCATAAATGTTCAGGGAGAGAGCCTCTTTCAATTGAAAGCAAGTTCTTCTACGAGGGGACATGGGATGAGGGTGAAGGGAGATAGATTCAGGAGTGATATGCGGAAATATTTCTTTACGGAAAGAGTAGTGGATCCGTGGAATAGTCTCCCAGTGGAGGTGATAGAGATGAGGACAGTAACTGAATTCAAAAAAGCATGGGACCAACACAGAGGATCTCTAAAGGTAGAAAGTGGACTGTTGTAGTTGTTGTTATGGAAGGACAGACTAGATGGGCCTTGTGGTCTTTTTCTGTCATCATGTTTCTATGTTTCTATGTTTCTATGTTTTCCTCATTTTATCATAGTCTCCCTTTCGAAAGTTAAAGGGTAGTACTGTGGATTTCCTTACTATCCCTCCTCCACTAATTAAATCAAAGGCACCCATTATTATTACTGCACTGTAACTTTTGCTAGCTTCCTTGATTTCTTTGAGCATTTCATCATCCATTTGTTCATTCTGGCCAGGCGGACGATAGTACACCCCCACTGCCATCGCCTTCCCCTTTTTACATGGAATTTCAATCCATAGAGATTCTACAGCAAATTTTGTTTCTTGCAAAACTTTAATCCTTTCTGACTCAATGCCCTCTCTAACATAGAGCGCAACCCCTCCACCAATTTGATCAGCTCTATCATTACGATATAGTTTGTACCCAGGTATCATAGTGTCCCACTGGTTGTCCTCCTTCCACCATGTCTCTGATATTCCAATCATATCTAACCTCTCGTTTAGTGCTATATATTCTAACTCTCCCGTCTTGTTTTTTAGACTTCTAGCATTTGCATACAAGCATTTTAGAGACTGTATTTTATTCATATTAATTTGGCTATTGGTAGACATGGGTAATTTGGGATCTTTAAGCTCTGTCTGCTCCATACTCGAGGGCATTTGGGCTACTTTACTCTTTTTTCTAACCTCTCTGCTTTTTGTAGTATCCTTCAAGGATACATTCTTCCGAACCATGCGCTCTTGGGCAACTGTCGGCTTTCCCCTATTATCTAGTTTAAAAGCTGCTCTATCTCCTTTTTAAAGGTTAATGCCAGCAGCCTGGTTCCATCCCGGTTAAGGTGCTTTTCAACAACACACAAGCTTGATTTAAGTCTTTAACCTTTGCCACTGCTCCTTTTAGTTTTTTCTTAACTATTTTCCTCATTTTATCATAGTCTCCCTTTTGAAAGTTAAAAGGTAGTACTGTGGATTTCCTTACTATCCCTCCTCCACTAATTAAATCAAAGGCAATCATGCTATGATCACTATTGCCAAGTGGCCCCAACACCCTTATCTCTTGCACTAGATCTGGTGTTCCACTAAGGACTAGGTCTAATATGGCTTCCCCTCTGGTTGGTTCATGAACCAGCTGCTCCAAGAAGCAGTCATTTATGTCATCTAGGAACTTCATCTCCCTAGCATGTACTGCCGTGACACTGACCCAGTCGATACCGGGGTAATTGAAATCGCCCATTATTATTACTGCGCTGTAACGTTTGTTAGTTTACTTGATTTCTTTGAGCATTTCATCATCCATTTGTTCATTCTGGCCAGGCGGTCGATAGTACACCCCCACCGCCATCGCCTTCCCCTTTTTTACATGGAATTTCAATCCATAGAGATTCTACAGCAAATTTTGTTTCCTGCAAAACTTTAATCCTTTCTGACTCAATGCCCTCTCTAACATAGAGCGCAACCACTCCACCAATTTGATCAGCTCTATCATTACGATATAGTTTGTACCCAGGTATCACAGTGTCCCACTGGTTGTCCTCCTTCCACCATGTCTCTGATATTCCAATCACATCTAACCTTTCATTTAGTGCTATATATTCTAACTCTCCCATCTTATTTTTTAGTCTTCTAGCATTTGCATACAAGCATTTTAGAGACTGTATTTTATTCATATTAATTTGGCCATTGGTAGACATGGGTAATTTGGGATCTTTAAGCTCTGTCTGTTCCATACTCGAGGGCATTTGGGCTACTTTACTCTTTTTTGGAACCTCTCTGCTTTTGGTAGTATCCTTCAAGGATACATTCTTCCGAACCATCTGCTCTTGGGCGACTGTTGGCTTTCCCCTATTACCTATTTTAAAAGCTGCTCTATCTCCTTTTTAAAGGTTAATGCCAGCAGCCTGGTTCCATCACGGTTAAGGTGAAGCCCATCCCTTCGGAAGAGCCCCTCCTTTCCCCAGAATGTACCCCAGTTCCTAACAAATCCAAACCCCTCATCTCTGCACCACTGTCTCATCCATGCATTGAGACTCCGGAGCTCTGCCTGCCTTTTGGGTCCTGCACGTGGAACGGGAAGCATTTCGGAGAACACTACCCTGGAAGTTTTGGATTTCAACTTCCTACCTAAAAGCCTAAATTTAGCCTCCAGAACCTCCCTACCACATTTTCCTATGTCATTGGTACCGACATGTACCAAGACAGCAGACTCCTCCCCAGCACTATCTAAGACCTTATCTAGGTGGCGTGTGAGGTCCGCTACCTTCGCACCAGGCAGGCATGTTACAAGGCGATCCTCACGTCCACCAGCCACCCAGCTATCTACATGCCTAATGATCGAATCACCAACTATAACGACTGTCCTCACCCTTCCCTCATGGGCACTTGGCACTGGAGAAACTTCCTCGGTGCGAGAGGGTTTTACATCGTATGGAGGACAGGTCCTAGTTACAGGATCACTTCCTGCCAGACCAGGGTGATGCTCTCCTGTCACGTGACCTCTCTCCTCCATGGCAACAAGGATGCTGCCAGACTGGAGGTGGGACTTCAGGACTATATCCCTGTAGGTCTCGTCTATGTACCTCTCTGTCTTTCTTATGTTTTCCAAGTCTGCTACTCTAGCCTCTAGAGAATGGACTCATTCCCTGAGAGCAAAGAGCTCCTTTCACCTAGTGCACTCATAAGACCTTTCACCAACTAGTTGAGAAAACCATACATGTGTCACTCAATGCAAAAGATTGGAAAGCCACCATCCCGCTGCTGGACTGCTTTCTGCATTTTAGTTTTAAGTTTTCGTTTAGATCTTTAAGTTCTTTACTGACTAAGGGTTGCTATGGATATTTATACCAATAAAACTGTACCTAATACGTTTATATACCTTGTTCACCTGAAGCTTAATTAATCTCAGGTCCTTAGTGTATGTCTGATTTGGGTAACAAGCTTCACCTGAGAGCACCTCCTGTCTTTTAAGATGTGTAAATACCTATAAAGCTACGATTATCCCAGGGGTGGGTGGGTGTGGGGAGGGAGGGAAGGAAACAACACTTATTAAAAAAGGGCTGCTACACAGTACCCTGTCCTGTGCTGCTGAGGTAAGCTATATTCTTATTTGATTTAAATTATAGCTCTTTGCTGCTGCTAGGCTCTAACTTATTATGAAATTTAAACTACAAGCTCTCTGCTGGGTTGTAAATTTAACCAGAAAGCTCTCTTCTTTGTTTTAAATTTAAACTAAAAGTACTTTGCTGATGCTAGGCCCTGAGTGACTATTAAATTTAAACTAAAGCTCTCTGCTGGGTTCCAAATTTAACCAGAAAGCTCTCTTCTCTGTTTTAAATTTGAACCAAAAGTACTTTGCTGATACTAGGCCCTGAGTGACTATTAAATTAAAACTATAAGCTCTCTGCTGGGTATGAATGTAACCAGAAAGTTCTCTTCTGTGTTTTAAATTTAAACTTAAACTGCTGCTACTAGGCCCTGACTGATTTAACAAAAAATAGTGGGTTCACAGATTAAATAGCTTTAATAGAAAGAATTCCTTTCAGAAAATTCCCAGAAGTAAATACTCACAATTGCAGATCTCTCTCCAGAAGTAACAGTCCCTATTTCTAGTCCTTCAAGACTGAGGATCACAGAGCTCTGGTTGAGCTATTTATGCCTGTGCTGCTGAGGTAAGCTGTGACCAACTTCCTGGATGATTAACAGTCCTTGCTTGGATAGAAGGAGTCTTTCAAAATGGCCTTTTGAACTGCCACCTGGTGTTAACACCTATTGAAAAGGTTTTACAGATCTCTTGCCTCCTAGGTAGAAGGCCTCTTTGTAAAGGTCTCTAGAAGACTTTATTTGCTGCTCAAAGAGTACTGACCCTGTTTTGCCTTTTGTGCTAATCTATATTCTTATTTGATTTAAATTATAGCTCTTTGCTGCTGCTAGGCTCCAACTTATTATGAAATTTAAACTACAAGCTCTCTGCTGGGTTGTAAATTTAACCAGAAAGCTCTCTTCTGTGTTTTAAATTTAAACTAAAAGTACTTTGCTGATGCTAGGCCCTGAGTGACTATTAAATTTAAACTAAAGCTCTCTGCTGGGTTCCAAATTTAACCAGAAAGCTCTCTTCTCTGTTTTAAATTTAAACTAAAAGTACTTTGCTGATACTAGGCCCTGAGTGACTATTAAATTAAAACCAAAAGCTCTCTGCTGGGTATGAATGTAACCAGAAAGTTCTCTTCTGTGTTTTAAATTTAAACTTAAACTGCTGATACTAGGCCCTGACTGATTTAACAAAAAATAGTGGGTTCACAGATTAAATAGCTTTAATAGAAGAATTCCTTTCAGAAAATTCCCAGAAGTATATACTCACAATTGCAGATCTCTCTCCAGAAGTAACAGTCCCTTTTTCTAGTCCTTCAAGACTCAAGATCCTTCAAGATTTTTGTGCACTGAACTTGACATGGTGAAGATGGTGACAAGGTTGATGGAAGAGAAGGTAAAGAAACTCAGGACTTTAGTGACCTCAGTGGGTGCTGCCTGTAAGGTCATTTTGAAAGAGTTGCAGACCATAGTAGGCTTGCTGAATTTTGCTTGTGGAGTCATCCCATGGACTGAGTATTTTCAAGGTGACTCTCTGCTGCTATGTCTGGTGTAGCGAGGCCGCATCATCGCATTAGAGTTAGCAAAGGGATTCAGGATATCCTTTGGGTTTGGGGTTCCTTTTTAGCTGACTTAACAGAGGGTCTTTATTGCAAGCAAGGTAAGATTTGTGACTTTTAATTACTAGCTCTCTACCTGAGAGCTCCTAAAAGGGTTTTGGTGTACATTTTCAAAAAGTTACATTCATTTTAGGTGCTGTATTTAAAAAAGGGGACATTTTTTTGTAGTGTAGATTTAAAACTCTGATTTTAGTTTCCTTTTGCCAGCCCTTTGAAGCCATTGACACCTTATCAGGATCATCAGGAGTTAGTTCCCTCCTACTCACCTCAGCTCCCACCACCCCATATGAGCATTCTTGCTTTATAGGGCAACTCCCCAGTTAGTTACACACAGGGAAATAGAACAGCACTTTTAGAACACACTTAAAAGAGGTTAACTGCTTTTTCTCTGAAAGGATAGCTGAGGAACAGGCAGGGACTTTGGTAGGTCTCTGTATTTTACTTCTACAGGTAACTGAACAATGTCTGGGAAAAATCGCATTGTCAAAAATGTCCCTGTTATAGCTTCTGCTTCTGACCAGACAGAGATCCCAATCCCAACTGAAGGACCAGTTCCATGTGCAGGATGCCTGCATGCTGGAGCTCTCAGGAAACAAGTGGAGGAGCTCAGAGAAGAGATGGCGAGGCTGAAGAGCATTGAGGACAGTGAAAAGTACATTGATGAGATGCTCCTTCAAACAACCAAGCTCTCCAACAGAGGTGAAGATGGGAGCCTACAGAATGAGGAAAGTTGGACATGAGTCACCAGGGCCTGCAGAATCACCAATCCGACTCCTTGAAATGAAGAACCATTATGCAGCCCTGGAAGTGGAGGAGGCGAAAGCATACGAGGAAAGGGAAGAACCAGAGCTTGAGCACCCCGAAGTTGCAGAATCAGTGACCACAAGGAAGAGAAGGGTAGTGGTGGTTGATGAATCTCTTCTGAGGGGTAATGAAGCATCCATCTGCCGACCAGACGATGTCCAGAGAGGTATGCTGTCTACCAGGTTACAAAATCTGAGATGTTATGGAGAGTTTGACAAGATTCATCAAGCCTACTGACTCTTACCTGAAGTTGCTCATCCATGTTGACCAAATGATACTGCCAGATATCCCTCTGAGCATATCAAAAATAACTTCATGACTCTGGGACAGAGGGGGAAGCAGAAAGATATGCAGGTGGTGTTCTCTTCAATCCTCCCTGTTGAGGGTAAAGGCCAAGGCAGAGAAGCTCACATCCTGGAGATAAATGCATGGATGCGTGGATGATGTCATCGAGAGCGTTTTAGTTTCCTGGACCATGGGAAGATGTTCCAAGGGCTGCAGAGCAGAGATGGCATCCATCTGTCCAAGAAGGGTCGACTTGTCTTCAGTAGGAGACTGGCTAACCTACTGAAGAGGGCTTTAAACTAGATTCATTGGGGATGGGTGAAGAAAGTCCCCAGGTAAGTGAAAGCCTCCAGGTAAGTGAAACATTAAATACTTCTATAGATATGGGTAAAAGGGGCAACATCTGGAAAGTGGTGGGTACAAATGCCTGTAGCATGGGAGAAAAGATCCCAGATGTTAAGGCTTTATTGGAAGACATGACTGGGATGTAATTATACAGGGCTATATGTTATTCAGAAAGGGCAGGGTAGGACGAAGAGGATGAGGACCTCAGAAAACACCCACAAATAGGAACAGAAGCAAAGGAGATCTTGAACAATTTTCAAAAGACTGTGTTCGTGAGAAACTATCTCAACTTAAAGTAGACAAAGCGATGGGACCGGATGGAATACACCGGAGAATACTGAGGGAACTTGGGGACGTTCTAGCAGCTCCACTGACTGACCTTTTCAATGCCTTGTTGGAGTCAGGAGTGGTGCCAAAGGACTGGAGAGAGGCTCATGTGGTGCCTTTACACAAAAGCGGAAGTAAGGATGTAGTTGAAAACTACAGGCCGGTTAGTTTATCTTCAATGGTGAGTAAATTATTGGAAACGCTGCTGAAAGAGAAAATAGTGAGGTTTCTGGAGTCCAGCGGATTTCAGGATCCAAGGCAGCATGGATTCACCAGAGGCAAGTCTTGTCAGACAAATCTGATTGATTTCTTTGACTGGGTGACCAGGGAGTTGGACCGAGGGAGAGCCCTAGATGTGGTGTATTTAGATTTCAGTAAAGCCTTTGACACTGTTCCTCACAGGCGACTTATAAACAAACTGAGCACCCTAGGGATGGACCCTAAAGTTACTGCTTGGGCTAGTAATTGGTTGGGTGGGAGGCTACAAAGAGTACAAGTAAATGGAGCTCACTCTGAGGAGAAGGATGTTATCAGTGGTGTGCCCCAGGGATCTTTCCTTGGTCCGATTCTTTTTAACATCTTTGTTAGTGATATAGCGGATGGGCTTTCAGGTAAGGTTTGCCTCTTTGCGGATGATACCAAAATCTGCAATAGAGTAGACACCCAGGAAGGGGTAGATAACATGAGGAAGGATCTAGCTAAGCTTGAAGAATGGTCTAGAATTTGGCAGCTGGGATTTAATGTTAAAAAATGTAAGGTCATGCATTTGGGCTGCAGCAATCCAAGGGAGCAATACAGTATAGGGGGTAAAGTACTTTTGTCCACTAAAGTAGAGAGGGACCTAGGCGTGGTTGTGTCTGATGATCTTAAAGTAGCTAAACAGGTAGAAAAGGTGACGGCAAAAGCTATAAGGATGCTTGGGTGCATACGGAGAGGAATGGCTAGCAGAAAAAAGGAGGTGATAATGCCTCTGTATAAGTCTTTGGTGCGACCTCATTTGGAGTATAGTGTGCAATTCTGGAGACCGCACCTTCAAAAGGATGTGATCAGAATGGAGTTGGTGCAGAGGGTGGCTACTATAATGATTAGTGGTCTTCATTATAAAGCTTATGAGGACAGACAGAAGGATCTTAATATGTACACCTTAGAGGAAAGGCGTGATAGAGGTGATATGATTGAGATGTTTAAATACCTCTGTGGCATAAATGTTCAGGGAGAGAGCCTCTTTCATTTGAAAGCAAGTTCTTCTACGAGGGGACATGGGATGAGGGTGAAGGGAGATAGATTCAGGAGTGATATGCAGAAATATTTCTTTACGGGAAAGAGTAGTGGATCCATGGAATAGTCTCCCAGTGGAGGTGGTAGAGTTGAGGACAGTAACTGAATTCAAAAAAGCATGGGGAAAACACAGAGGATCTCTAAAGGTAAAAAGGGGACTGTTGTAGTTGCTATGGAAGGGCAGACTAGATAGGCCATGTGGTCTTTTTCTGTCGTCATATTTCTATGTTTCTATGTTTCTAGGAGTGGCACTATATATAAAAAATAATATTAAAGCTATAGAATTACGGGGCTTAAAAGGGAGAGAGGAGACACTGTGGATTAAACTAGAAAGAAGGAAAGAGAAATCCATTTGCATTGGTGTGATATACAGACCTCCCTTACAGGGAGAAGAAGTGGATGGAGATTTAATAGAAGACATACGCAGCATTTGCAGGAAAGGGGAAGTGCTACTGATAGGGGATTTCAATATGCCGGATGTTGATTGGCACATCCCTGCTGTGGTGTCATCTAGAAGTAAGAAAATTCTGGATTCTTTACAGGGAGAACTATTCCGGAAAACTGGTAACAGAACCCACACGTGAAGGGGCCATACTGGACTTGGTATTTACCAATAGCAAAAGTGTTTTTGATGTCATAGTGGGAGATCATCTCACATCCAGTGATCACCAGCTGGTGTGGTTTAGTATTAGGATTAGGGCTGATAAAATCCATTCAAAAGTGAGGGTCTTAGACTTTAGGAAAACTAACTTTGCCAAGATGGGCCAATACCTCAAGGAGTCATTAACGGGATGGGAACTGCTGGAGGATGTAGAAAAACAGTGGGCAAAACTGAAAGGGGATATTTTAAGGGAAATCAACCTTTTTGTTAGACTAGTAAATAACAGTAAAAGTAAAAGGAGGCCTCTATGGTTCTCAGAAGAAGTGGCTGAAAAACTGAAGAAAAAGAGGGAGGCCTTCCTGAAATATAAGAGATCACAGAGAGAGGAAGACAGACATCTATATTTGGAAAAACTTAGAGAGGCTAGCAAAGTAGTCAAGAAAGCAAAGATACACAAAGAAGAAGAAATAGGCATTGCAATAAAATGGGGGGATAAGACATTTTTCAGATATGTTAGAGAGAGGAGTAAAGGCAAAAGTGGTATTGTCAGACTCAAGGGTAAAGGGGAGGAATATGAAGAAACTGATGAGGATAAAGCTGAATTGCTTAGCAAATATTTCTGTTCTGTCTTCACAGATGAAGAGCCAGGAGCAGGACATAAGAAAACATTCACAAACAGGAACAGAATTGACAGGGATCTCAAATAATTTTCAGAAGACTGTGTTCATGAGTAAATAGCTAGACAAAGCAATGGGACAGGATGGGATATATCCAAGAATATTGAAGGAACTTGGGAACGTTATAGCAGCTCCACTGACTGACCTTTTCAATGCCTCTTTGGAGTCAGGAATGGTCTCAGAGGACTGGAGAGAGGCACATGTGGTTCCTTTACACAAAAGCGGAATTAAGGATGTGGTTGAAAACTACAGGCCAGTTAATCTAACCTCTGTAGTGAGTAAATTATTGGAAACACTGATGAAAGAGAAAATAATGAGGTTTCTGGAGTCCAATGGATTACCGGATCTGAGACAGCATGGATTCACCAGAGGTAGGTTTCGTCAGACAAACCTGATTGATTTCTTTGACTGGGTGACAAGGGAATTGGACCGAGGGAGAGACCTAGATGTGGTGTACTTGGATTTCAGTAAAGCCTTTGACACCGTTCCACACAGGCGACTTATAAACAAACTGAACACCATAGTGATGGACCCTAAAGTCACTGATTGGGTTTGAAATTGATTGAGTGGGAGGCAAAAAAGGGTACAGGTAAATGGAGCTCGCTCTCAGGAGAAGGAAGTAACCAGAAGTGTACTGCAGGAATCTGTCCTTGGTCTGATTCTTTTTAACATCTTTGTTAGTGATATTGCGGAAGGGCTATCAGGTAAGGTTTGCCTCTTTGCGGATGTTAAGTCCTCAGAGAAGCGCTCTATAAACAGGTAGATCTTGAAGCTCTTTCTGAAGGCTGATAAGAGCTTTGTAGCACATAGGTTGTCAGGGGGAGAGTTCCATAGGGACGATGCAAGTAGGGAGAGGCCCTCTTCAATGTAGTGGAGCTGGTTTTGGTATAAAGTGATGGTATTTATAGTGCGTTGAGGGAGCCAGTTCTTCTGTTTTGAGTTTTCGAGTGTCTTCTCTATTAGTGATTGGAGGTGGATGGCTGATAGGCCATTGATGATTTTAAAGATTGTGAGGATAGATTTATATTTTATGTGCTTGGCGACTGGCAGCCAGTATAGCTGTATGAGTAGGGGGTTATGTGTACAGCTCTGCACAGTGTATGGGCTGCTGTGTTGAGAGCAAGCTGGAGCAGGTGGATTGTTGATTTTGGTAGGCCTTGGAAGATGAGATTACAGTAGTCAAGGTGTCGAGAAATAAGTGCTTGAAGTCGTGATGAGTTAGGAGTGGTTTGAGGTGCTGGAGTGTCTTGAGTTTGTAGTAGATACTTTTAGTGATGTTCCTGATGTGGGATGAGAAGGCGAGATGTTGATCAAAGGTGATTCCTAAGTAGCGCACTTCATGTTTTACTTGCAATTGGGTTCCATCGATGGTTATGGTGGTAGGTGGGGTGAGGTTGCTGTCTCTGGTGATGTATAAAACATGATGTATAAAACATCTGTGAGCCAGTGAGTGATGGAGGTGAAACAGCTTTTTATGTGGGTGATTACTGGGTTAGTTGTGTTGATGCGAGCATATATCATAACGCCATCTGCATATATGAGGTATAGGATGTTGTGTGTTTGTATGACTGTGCAGATTGGCTGGAGGAAGATGTTCAATATTAGGAAGGCGAGGGAAGAGCCTTGGGGGACTCCTTGGCATTGGATGTATGGTGCTGATTTTGTGGTGCCAACTTTTACTTGGAGCTGTCGGTCTGATAGGCAGGATTTGAACCAGTTCAGTGGGGTTTTTCCTAGTCCGATTACCTGAAACCGCTGAATGATTAGGTTATGTGGTATGGTGTCAAATGCTGCTTTGATGTCAAGGAAGATCAGTATAAAGCCTGTGTTGGATTTGTCGGTGTCCTTTATTAGATTGTCTGTTAATGCTGTCATGAGAGAGTGAACTCCATGGTGCCATGGTGAACTCCATGGTGCCATGCCATGTTGGGGATCGAGTGGAGAGGGTGAGTCTAGGTGGTCTTGGAGCTGTTGCAGTACAATCTTTTCTAGCACTTTATCCATGAATGGGAGGCTGGCTATGGATCTGAAGGAGGTTGGATGGTTATGTCGTTCGCTGTTCCTTTACCTACTGGGTGAATATATGCCATTTTGAGTTCTGGGGGTATGTACCCTTGCTGTAGTGATAGTTGGGTGATTTTTAGTATTGTTGGTATTAGTTCTCTTTCAGCAGCCTTGATCCAGCTGACTGGGAAAGGGTCAAGTGGGGAGGTACTTGTGTTAATGCTTTTAATGACTTTTGCTAGGTATTTGGCTTTGATTGTTGGGAAAGAGTTCCAGATGTTCCTAGGTTTTGTCCATTGTTGACCGGTTAGATTTGTGAGGGCATTTGTGTTAGTGCTGTGGAGTGAGATCAGAGTCTGGAAGTAGTCAGCCGTCATTTGTGGGGTTAGGCTTGATTATTCTAGTTGAGTTGTATCTTTTGTTAAGGATTTAACCACTTTGAAGAGTTCACAAGGGTGATTTAGTGAGCTGTGAATCAGTTTTGTCTAATATTCCTTTTTTGCATTATATGTGGTTGTCTGGTTTTCTTGTAGTTTGAGCATGTAGATGTTTAGGCTGTTGGGTGATTTGGTGTTTCTCCATTTTCTCTCTATAGCTCTGAGGGTACATTTCATATAATTTAAGTGTGATGTGTACCATATTGCTGTTTTGTGTTTTTGGTGGTGCTTGGGTGTGCATGGTTTTGTTGCTTTATTGGTGATGGTTTTATTCCAGGTCTGTATGAGGGTGTTAAGGTCATCAGAGTGTTTTGTAGTTGTGGTAGGATCTTTTCCAGGAAGTCCTTCATTTCCAGGTTTTAAAATTTGGGTGATGTGAGTTCTGTGCTGGGTAGTTTCTGGGTCAATGTGTTGTGTGGAGTAAGGATGGAAATTATGTTATGATCGGACCAGGGGACTGTGTGGATAGTGGGAGGTGAGATGGAGTGGTTTTTGAGGATAGTTTGTGGTAGGAATATCATATCGAGGGTGTTTCCTTTGACGTGGGTTGGATGGGTGATGAGTTGTATATAGTCGAGGGCTTCCATAGCTTTCAATCCTCAGTTTTTTACCAGGGCACATTCTGATCGGATCAGGGGGCTGTGTGGATAGTGGGAGGTGAGATGGAGTGTTTTTTGAGGATAGTTTGTGGTAGGAATATCATATTGAGGGTGTTTCCTTTGACGTGGGTTGGTTGGGTGAAAAGTTGTATATAGTCGAGGGCTTCCATAGCTTTCAGTCCTCAGTTTTTTACCAGGGCACATTCTGTGGATTTTGGCAGTCTTCATTTGCTTGCATTCAGCACTTGCCTCACCCCTCTTGTTCAGCTCTGTCTTCAGCTGTGTGTCCCTTATTATTTTTCCCTCTAAACCCTCCTCTTCCCTTCCTCCTTTCTCAGTCTCTGTGGATAACTCTCTACTCCTTCCTGTCTCCTCAGCTCACAACCTTGGGTCGTCTTTGCCTCCTCTCTCTCCTTCCCCACAAACATCCAACTGATAGCTAAAACCTGCAGTTTCCTTCTCTACAACAACAAAATTCATCCATTCCTGTCTCAACACACTACTAAGACACTTATCCACTCCTTAGTCACCTCCCATCTAGACTATTATAACCTGCTCCTTGCTGGTCTCACTCTGAATCATCTCTCTCCCCTTCAATCTGTTCAGCACTCTGCTGTGCAGCTAATTTTCCACCAGCCTCTTCATGCTCATATTACCCCTCTTCTCAAGTCTCTTCATTGGCTTCCTATCCATGTTCACATCCATTTCAAGCTTCTCCTGCTGACCTATAAGTACATTCACTCTGCAGCTCCTCACTACCTTTCCTCTCTTATTACTCCCTACACCCCTCCTTGGGAACTCTGCTATTCTGGCAAATTGCTTCTATCTGTGCCCTTCTCTTCTACTGCCAAATCCAGACTTCTCTCCTTTCACCTTGCTGCTCCTTATGCCTGGAACAATCTACCTGAGTCTGTACATCAGGCGCCTTCTCTGACTCTTTTCAAATCCAGACTGAAAACTCACCTGCATGCTGAAGCTCTCAGGAAACAAGTGGAGGAACTCAGAGAGAAGGTGGCGAGGCTGAGGTGCATTCAAGACAGTGAGAAGTACATTGATGAGATGCTTCTTGCAACAACCAAGCTCTCCAGCAGAGGAGAAGATGGGTGCCTTCAGAATGATGAAGGTTGGACACAAGTCACCAGGGCCTGCAGAATCACCAATCCAACTTCTCCAGCCCTTGAATTGAAGAACCATTATGCAGCCTTGGAAGTGGAGGAGGTGAAACCATCCCTGGAAAGGGAAGAACCAGAGCTCAAGTACCCCAAAGTTGCAGAATCAGTGACCACAAGGAAGCGAAGGGTAGTGGTGGCTGGTGACTCTCTTATGAGGGGTACTGAGGTGTCCATCTGCCGACTAGACTTGATGTCCAGAGAGGTATGCTGTCTGCCAGGTGCCAAAATCCAAGATGTTACAGAGAGTTTGCCGAGACTCATCAAACCCACTGACTATTACCCAATGTTGCTAATCCATGTCAGAACAAATGATACTGCCAGGTATCTCTCTGAACGTATCAAAAGTGACTTCATAACTCTGGGACAGAAGTGAAGCAGATAGGTGCGCAGGTGGTGTTCTCTTCATTCCTCCCTGTTGAGGGTAAAGGCCAAGGCACAGAGGCTCGCATCCTGGAGATGAATGCATGGCTGCATGGATGGTGTCATCAAGAGCGTTTTGGTTTCCTGGACCATGGGATGCAGTTTCAATGGTTGCAGAGCAGAGATGACATCCATCTGTCCAAGAAGGGTCGACACATCTTCAGTAGTAGACTGGCTAATCTACCAAAGAGGGTTTTAAGCTAGATTCATTGTGGATGGGTGAAGAAAGCCCCGAGGTAAGCGAAAGCCTCCTGGTAAGTGAAAGTCCCCAGGTAAGTGAAACATTAAATACCTTTATGGAAATAGGTAAAAGGGGTAACATATGGAAAGCAGTGTGTATAAATGCCCTTAGCATGGGAAATATGATCCCACCAGCAACAGGGCTTTTTCAGATATAGCACCGACACTATGGAACCAACTCCCACCAGAACTACGAGCCAGCAATGATCTTTTAGACTTTAGAAAAAAACTTAAAACGCACATATTTCAAAATCACTTCAACCTGAACTAACCTCACATATGGGGCAAACCCCCGTCCCCAGCGACCCAGAGAACCTGTAATGTATAAATGTATATATGTAAATGACCTCCCCCATAGCTAAGAAGTGTTAACCCTGTGTGACGTGCTTACCCTACCAATCTGTATGTAAACTAAAATTGTACCTGCCTTGATTCGGCAGTTTCTCGATGTAATCTTACCCGCTTCTGATCGCTGGAAGGAGCGGGATACAAATGCTTGCTAAATAAAATAAATAAATAAATAAAATAAATAAAATGTTGAAGCTTTGGTGGGAGTGGCTGACTTGGATTTAGTGGCAGTTACAGAAACATGGTTCACAGAATGGATGTAGCTATACCAGGATATACTTTATTCAGAAAGGATAGGGAAGGAAGAAGGGGAGGAGGAGAGGCACTATATGTAAAGAATATTATTAAAGCTTTGGAATTACAGAGCTTAAAAGGGAGAGAGGAGGCTCTGTGGGTTAAACTAGAAAGAGGGAAAGAGAAATCTATTTGCATTGGCGTGATATAAAGACCTCCCTCACAAGAGGAAGAGGAAGAGGTGGACAGAGAGTTAATTGAAGACATATGCAATATTGCTAGGAAAGGGGAAGTGCTACTGATAGGGAATTTCAATATGCCAGATGTTGACTGGCACATTCCTGCTGCAGTATCATCTAGAAGTAAGGAGATCATGGATTTGCTACAGGGGGGAACTATTCAGGCAATTGGTAACAGACCCCACATGTGAAGGGGCCATACTGGACTTGGTGCTTACCAATGGTGAAAGTGTTTCTGATGTTATAGTGGAGGAACAGGACCTCAGAAAACACCCACAAACAGGAACAGAAGTGAGGGGCATCTTGAACAATTTTCAGAAGACTGTGTTCGTGAGAAACTAGCTAAACTTAAAGTAGACAAAGCGATGGGACCGGATTGGATACACCCTAGAATACTGAGGGGGACGTTCTAGCAGCTCCATTGACTGACCTATTCAATGCCTCGTTGGAGTCGGGAGTGGTGCCAAAGGACTGGAGAGAGGCTCATGTGGTGCCTTTACACAAAAGTGGAAGTAAGGATGTAGTTTAATACTACATGCTAGTTAGTTTAATTTTGGTGGTGAGTAAATTATTGGAAACACTGCTGAAAGAGAAAATAGTGAGGTTTCTAGAGTCCAGTGGATTACAGGATCCCAGGCAGCATGGATTCACCAGAGGCAGGTCTTGTCAGACAAATCTGATTGATTTCTTTGACTGGGTGACCAGGGAGTTGGACAGAGGGAGAGCCCTAGATGTGGTGTATTTTGATTTCAGTAAAGCCTTTGACAACGTTCCTCACAGGCGACTTATAAACAAACTGTGCAACCTGGGGATGGATCCTAAAGTTACTGCTTGGGTTAGAAATTAGTTGAGTGGGAGGCGACAAAGGGTACAGGTAAATGGAGCTCACTCTTAGGAGAAGGATGTTTCCAGTGGCGTGCCCCAGGGATCTGTCCTTGGTCCGATTCTTTTTAACATCTTTGTTAGTGATATAGCGGAAGGGCTGTGGGTAAAGTTTGCCTCTTTGCGAATGATGCCAAGATCTGCAATAGAGCAGACACCCAGGAAGGTGTAGATAACATGAGGAGGGATCTAGCTAAGCTTGAAGAATGGTCTAGAATTTGACATCTGGGATTTAGTGTTAAAAAATGCAAGGTCATGCATTTGGGCTACAGCAATCCAAGGGAGTGATATAGTATAGGGGGTGAAGTACTTTTGTCCACTAAAGAAGAGTGGGACCTCGGTGTGGTTGTGTCTGATGATCTTAAAGTAGCTAAACAGGTATAACAGGTGACAGCAAAAGCTAGAAGGATGCTTGGGTGCATACGAAGTGGAATGGCTAGCAGGAAAAAGGAGGTGATAGTGCCTCTGTATAAGTGTTTGGTGCAACCTCATTTGGAGTATTGTGTGCAATTCTGGAGACCGCACCTTCAAAAGGATATAAAAAGGATGGAGTCAGTACAGAGGGTGGCTACTAAAATGGTTAGTGGTCTTCATTTTAAAGCATATGAGGACAGACTTAAGGAGAGGCAGGATAGAGGTGATATGATTGAGACATTTAAATACCTCTGTGGCATAAATGCACAGGAGGAGAGACACTTTCGATTGAAAGCAAGTTCCGCTATGAGGGGACATGGGATGAGGGTAAAAGGGGATAGATTCAGGAGTGATATGCGGAAATATTTCTTTACGGAAAGAGTGGTGGATCCGTGGAATAGTCTTCCAGTGGAGGTGGTAGAGATGAGGACAGTATCTGAATTCAAAAAAGCATGGGACAAACACAGAGGATCTCTAAAGGAAAAAAGGGGACTGTTGTAGTTGTTAATATTTATTATTTATTTATTTATTTACTTCTCTTATATACCGCGCTATTAAAATCAGTGCGGTTTACAATTGAACAGAAAACATACTGCAATGTCACACGACAATTGAATTTTTACATTGAACATGGACGAGATAACCTGGAGGTAACAGGGGTAACTAATTACAGAGTAATTATTCATGGAGTATGGTGAGAAATTATATATATAGTATGGTGATAAATTATACATATAGTATAGCTTGGTTTCAACATATTTATAAGAGGTTTAATCAATAAGATGTGTGATCAGTACCAATAATAAATAAGAGAGGGGATATGGTGGTAGAGCTAGTCATTTTCTTTATGGTGTTGGATTTTGGGTGGGGTGGAGTAGGGTGTAGGATGTGAGGATGGGTGGTTGTTTCTGGGATTGGATTCTGGGTAATGGATGAGGAAAAGGTGTTGTTTGAGGGCTTTTCTAAATGACAATAGGTCTGGGGTGGAACGGAGCTCAGTGGGGAGGGCATTCCAGGTCATGGGTGCAAATAGGGAGAAGGCTCTATTGGCAGTAGCCTTTTTGCACTTAGTTAGAATGTTGGGGATCTCTAGAGTGTTTGCTTGATTAGATCTCCTGATCCTGTTGAACGGCCATCTTTGAATGAGTTTGCTGATGGGTGAGGTGATCTGGTTCCTTAGGGCTTTGAATGTTAGTACTAGGGACTTATACTGGATTCTAGCCTGAAGTGGAAGCCAGTGGAGATCCATCATGACTGGAGTTATATGTTTAGCTCTTGATGTACCTGCAAGTACCCTTGCTGCAGCATTCATTGCAAGGCGAAGAGGTCCTAGTGTTGACTGAGGGAGGCCATGAAGGATAATATTTGCAAAGTCTAGATGTGGGAGCACCAAGGCTTGGAAGATAGTTCGGTAGTCATTAAAGTCCAATAGGGGGCGCAGGTGACGTAGTATCCGGACCTTATGGTAAATTGCTTTCGTGATGTTCTTCACATGTGTAAACATGTCGAGTCGTTGGTCAAGCGTGATGCCGAGATAGCGGATAGTTGATTTTGCTATCAACTCAATATTGTTTACTTTTAATGTGGGGGGTGGGGAGAACATCTGGATGGATATGGAATATGGAAGGACAGACTAGATAGGCCATGTGGTCTTTTTCTGTCATCATTTTTCTCTGTTTCTGTTTCTTCACTGCTGCTTTTGGATTTTGACTCACCTGATGCCCTTGTCGTTCCTTACCAGTCACCCTAGTTATATCCCATTTATTTATTTATTTACATTCTCTTATATACTGTGCTATTCTGCATCAGTGTGGTTTACATTGAACAAACTAAAATTACATTGAACAGGGCATTATAACTTGGAGATAACTATTTTACAGGGAAAATGAGCAATGGAGGGTTAAGTGGCTTGCCTAAGACCACAAGGAGCACCTGTGGGACTAGAAACCCCAGTCCTTCTGGACCAAGGTTGCTGTCCTCTAGTTGGATTTGAACCCCTGACTTTCTGGCCTGAAGTACCTTGCCCCAACCACTAGGCCACTCCTCCACTCCAAATGCTCTTCCAGATGCTGCATCGGAGGGAAAAAGGGTGCTAAGTTTAGCAGCTCGGTTTTGTCTACCCCTCTTCGACATCATCCCACAGGCAACACACTCGGAGATAGAGTGGTCAGGACCTAAACATTTGAGGCACCTCTCGTGGGTGTTGTTGACGGAGATGGTACCGCCACACTTGGAACACTTTTTAAAACCCGAAGCGGGTTTTTCCGTTGTAGAGGAAAGATAGGCTTAGTGCTCTAAATGGCACATAGCACCAGAGGAGAAAAAAGCTGGAAGACTCCAGGAAAAGATTTTTTATTTTTTTATTTTACAAGGAAAAGAAAGAAAGAACCGGCGGTACCGGTGTAGCGTCAAAGGAAGACAGACGCGACCACAAAAAAGAAGAATAAATGGGATATTTTCTGCGGTGACAGGAAGTGCGACCTGACGGCTCCGCGGAAAATGAAGAACTGGAGAGAAGGCAGGAATGCAGCATGCAGCCGCCGCAGGATGCTCCCAAAAGCCCTCCAATTGGACGCCGGTGAGCGCCCCCGCGCAGGCTTCGCCGGCACCGACGACACCCACATGTGAAGACCACATTCCTGCTTGTTCCTGGAGATAACTTCTGACGGCAAAGACTGTGAATCTTCGAACTATGGAAAAAAGATACAGCAGGACCAGTTGTACCAGACAGGAGAACAGGCTAATCCCATGCTCTGTGCACCAGATTGAAAATCTGTGCCACTTGAAGGCATATGCTTTCCTGGAGGAGGACTTACGGGAAGCCAGCAGGATCTCCTCCACTTCCTCCGAGAGGTTGAAAAGGGCTATAGTTACTCTTTCAGCAGCTAATGCTGTCAGTGAAAGGGACCCCAGATTGGGGTGCAAGACAGAATGCCCCTCCTGTGACATGAGCCCTGGGGAGTCTCCATCGACAGCCGGAGGAGTAACAGGAACTACGGCTACATGTCTACAGCTTCTGTGTTGACTGCCTCTATTAGATTGTAAGCTCCGATGAGCAGGGGCCATCTTTTACAGGTGTCTGTGCAGCGCTGAGTATGCCTTGTAGCGCTATACAAATGGTCAGTAGTAGTAGTTCAAGGAAGGCTTTAGCATTGTTTGGAGCTGTCGATGCAAGGTTAAGGTTTCCTAGGAGCATGAGGTAGTTGGTTTGGGATTTGTGGTTGCATACTGCTTCTAGCAGAGTATCCAGCTGATCTGGGCTGGCACTTGGGGATCTGTAGGTGAGGAGGAGGGTTATGGTGCTGTTTGCTATTGTTATTGTGTCCAGTAAACCATGTAAACCATGTAAATGTCTTAAATGGAGATATATACACTATATACACTAAACTGAAATGTGTAGATTCAATGTTTATTGTAAACCGCACTGATCTTAAATAGCGCGGTATAAAAGAAAAATGTAATAATAATAATAATAATAATATTCTATGGCACTTACATGGTTAGTGCCATTGAATATCCCCTTCTAACTCCCTTACGCGCCCCAATGTTATCCGGTTAGCATTGGTGCATATTGGGGGGGATTCCGGGGAAGAGTGGAGGAGGAGACTGCCACTAACCGGACAGCAGTGATATTGCATCGCTACCTGGTTAGTGATCCATGGCCATATCTAGGCCAGCTTTTGGCTAGCCTAGTTTTAGCTGTGGATTGCTAACCGGTTAGTGGTGCATATTGCCGCTACTGGTTAGGCTCTACGGCTCTTTCCTCTGTGCGCTAAATCCAGATATTCAATGCCGTCATCATGGCATTGAATATCTGGGTTTAGGGGTCAATGGGCAGAGCTATGCGCCATAGCGGTGCATAGCCTTCCCAGATGAATGTTGGGCCCATTGTGTCTGTGCTTTTGGTGCTTTGGGTGAGGATGTGGAAGTTGAGTTGCTTCTTAGCTAGGATAAATATTCCTCCACCTCTGTGTGGGTCCTTGGGGAACTGAATAGATCATAGGCATGTGTTATTAGTGGGTTCATGAGAACGTTGTCTGTTTCAGTGAACCAGGACTCGGACGCATAGAATGTCTATGTTGTTGTCAATCAGGAGATCTGTGAGGAGCTTGATTTTATTTTGTGCAGAGCGAGCATGTATTAGGGGGCATTATAGGTGTGAGGGGTTGCTTTTGAGCTTGCGGGGAGTGGTCTTCACTGGAAAATTGCCAGCCATTGCTAGTAATATGGCAAGGCTGGTGGAGGAGTGCTATATACTGCTGGTGCTTGTATTTGGCATGTGGACTTGGGTTGGGGGGGTATTTCCTTCTTGCTAGTGATATGACGGGTGTGAATGGGAGTTGGGGGTTTATTGTGTATGTCTATTTGCTGTATTTGTAATCTGTTTAATTGCTGATTGTTCTTACGCAATTGTTATATTGAAAGTAAAGCTGTGACCATGTTTGTTTCACCAAATTACGGTGTGGAGTAAATGTAATTGAACTGGAAGTTGGTATGATGGTGGGTGAGTGGAGGGAAGGGGGGACTTGCTTCTGGCACCTGCTAGCTGGGGTACTGCGGTACTCCAGTTACAGTAATTCACAATAGTATATAAGGCCCTTTAAAATCTTTCAACATTACAATATGATTGCCTTGTTGTATCAACTTAGCCAACAAGATGTTAAATTGTTGTTCAAATGCGTTAGTAGCTGAACATTTTATTTAATATCTTAATAACTGACAATACAGAAGATTATTTTTTAAGAAAAATAGGATGTCAACTGTCATGTTGCAGAAAAGTATTGTGATCAGTCTTTTTCTGTATACTGAGATGAAAAAAAACCCAGACAAATGGTTGAGTTATATTGACATCCAGGAATGATAAACAATTATCATCAAAATAAACTGTAACTTTAATATGTTCACTGCAAGAGTTTAATCAAATATGAAAACGATTTCTTCTTCAGTCCTAGACCATAAAACAAAATACTGTCTATACCACGACATCATAAAACTATATATGGCAAAAATTGAGATTGTTGGATCCAGGCATATTGAAGAGCTAAAATATATGAAGTGGCAATGGAGGATGCAGATGTTGCACCCAGTGCTAATATCTATATGAATTATACATAATTCTGATTTCTAAAAGTAACTCTTCTTTAATGCCAAAGCAGCCAATCTAACCCAAAACTTATTTGGCACAGTGTGTGATATAGGCCTAATATTTACTACGTCAATAATAATACATAAAGCTTCGTTCTGGGGGGACAGATACATAAAATGAATTTACATCCAAAGTAACCAATGGGATAATTTTATAGTCATTTTAGTGCATATAAAGGCACCATGGAGTATGTTTACTAAAGTGGACTAATAGAGCTATGCTGTTACCGTGCACCAAAACGGTAACCATAGTAAAATTCCTGTGCTAACTGCTTAGCATGAGTTGGGATTGTTGAATACTTTAATTTGTGTCCCTAAATCACCTCAGAGACTAAGTCAACACCACCTTCCCTTTCATGGGGTTTAATTACATAAACAAGCAATTGCAAGGAGACCAGAGAGCGAAACCAAATTGCTTTGTGTCAAGCTCCGGTCTGGGTGGTTACAGGCAATACAGCTGCTTTTATAATGGGATACAAACAAGCAATGTTTTTACCATCGTATAAGGCACCATACATTACACATTTCCCTTTGTCACATCCTCGTCTATATTTGTTTTTTCTTACTGCGATACACTCTAGGAGGTCAGCCATTTCATGTTCATATCAGAGGCACGTAGCCTAATTCCTGGTCACATGGTACTGGGCTGCCATCTTAGGTGCAGTTTCCGACTTCACAGGATGGAGACTGGGTGGTTCAGGGGTGGAGTGTGCACATTGTGGTCAGAGGCAATTTTGCAGTTAGTGCAGGTGCTCTTACTACCACTTAAATGGGTGGCATTAAGTGCACCTGCGCTATTCGCAGCAAACCGCTTAGCATATGGGTGGTAATGGACCTTTGCAAACTACATGGGACATGCCGGGTATGCCTCCATTTATTATTGAAGGCCCAACGCTAAATTTTGGGGCCTATTTGCACACAAAATGGATCTTACAAACGCTCCTCAGATGTAAAAGTATGCCTCATGGCATGAATTCACATAATTTTGCTATAGGTATCGCTGGAGATGTGGTCTGGGCAGAGCACAGGAGGATTCACCAATTACACACATCGATTATAAAATACACTAATCTATGTGTGTACTCGTGTATCCCATTCATCCAGATTAACAGCAGTTCATTTCAGCGATTATATAAAAGTAATTGAAATTTAATCCATATTCCTGCTCTCTGCAGTCCTAAATATAGTTCCATGAAGCACAGGGTCAGACAAAGGGCACTCCTCCATGGCTTTGTAAGTTTTAAAGTCCATCTCTAATTCTGAGATAGGGATAATTCTTCAGACGCTAAAGCCTTGCTTTTTTTTGTCTCTGATCCTTTGCCAGGCTCTTTGTTTAAAAGCTGTGGGATCATCTGACACCCTTGCTATCTTGCATTATGCTTCTATATCCCAGTGTTATTTTCCATCTTCCTTGAAACAGGCCATTGTTGGGCCTATCCTAAAAAAAAATTGGCTTTCATTCCAAACGCTTTGAATTGTCATCCCCTTTCCAAACTGCTCCTCCTGGGAAAAATGTTTTGAAAGACTATTGTATAGACAATGTTTGACATTCTGGGAATGTCGGTACTATGCACCCATTTGAATCTAGATTGCAGAAGAGGCATGGAATGGAGTTAGTAAGACACATACGGCTACAAACTGGGGCCAAGGCTCCCTTTGGGTAGTCTTGGATCTATTTGCAGCTTTTGATATGTTCATCACTTGCTAAGAGGGAAGGGGGTGCCTAATGATCTATTACGTTAGGTGATTTTTAACCTCTCACTTGATTTGGAAGTCCATGTAGGCATCTATTTAAGGCTTTTTTTCATAAAGACACATAGGTGCCTGTTTCACAAAACCTGCACAATTGCATCTAAAATGCCCCTGTGTACAGTAACATCTGTTTGGGAGGTGCATATGTATGTGAGTGAAGTACACATGTAGGAGTATATCTTATAAACTATGTCTGCACTTTGTGACTTTACCAGCACTCTTCCTAGACTATACCTCTGAACAGAAAAGCATGCACCTTCTTTTCACTGCTGACACTTTTATGTGCATAACTCATGGGCTAATTTTATGAGGCCTTTTATGTGCATGAAACAGGGTTTACACACAAACATTCCACAGGCATCCAAGTTCAGGGGCAAGGTTTGGGTAAACCTTATATTTCCTTTACCAGTGGTGTACTGAACATTTACATATTTGCAAGATAAGTACCCTGTTATTCTGCATATTCCTTTCTTTTTTTCCATACATGACCTATCATCAAACTTTTAAGTGAATTACAAAAAGACATACATAACATCATTATAGACAAACAACACATATAAAATCAAATAAAACATATTTCTAGATACAACTTCCTCAGTTAAACTGTCTTGAAACAAGAGCTTTTATATTCCTGAGAAAGTTTGAGAACTTTCTCAGTTCCATCTATAAAAGGCAAAATAATTCCATATTTGACGATCAATGACCTACAAAACCCTAAATCAAAAATGTAGCTTTATTAATACCACAAGAGAAGGGGAAAAAATAAATCCTGCTGATTAAAGTAGACATAAGGGAACATGCTGTTTAATGCTAGCAACAAATTCAAACTTGGTTTCCCCGTATAAAATGTTGTGAATCATACAAAAAAAAAACAACTGCTATTGGATACACATGTCCTCCGAACTTAAAGATCATAACTTTATATAGAAAATGGGAGGTAAAAGACCTCAATACAAAAGAAGGGCTTTATGAGGCTGGCCCATTAATTAATGAATTAATTAATTTAGCAGCTTTTCTATACCATTTTATCCTATGGTCAAAGTGGTTTACTTCAAAACAGAACTCAGTACATTGCAAAAGAGTGACAAACTTGGAACAAACTTAAATAACAGGGGATCAGTAATCATTGGGGAAGGTGGGAATTTGGGATAATAAAGGGGGTTAGTAGTAGAGGGATAGAGGAATAGGTAGATGAGGTTATGTCTCATCATATGCGCATTAGTTTGTGAATTAATATCATGCCACTTGCTCACACCCCTTTCAATACCATCACAGGTCATAAAAAACCTCCCAAGAAACTCTTCCTATATTGAAAAATCTTTTAAAACACGTATCTTTTCACTTGTCTCGTCTGTAGTCAAACGTTTTTCGGGCAAAGTCCTGACACCCCAGACTAACTTACTCCAATGTGGTCAGTATTTCGCCTGAAGCAGCATCAGGTTAAACACTGTCAGCCTCATAAAGCCCTTCTTTTGTACTGAGGTCTTTTTCCTCCCATTTTCTATATAAAGTTGTGATCTTTAAGTTTGGAGGACGTGCGTATTCAATAGCAGTTTAATTTTTTTGGGAAATTATCTGCTATTTTCTGAGGATATTTGGGTTTATGAATTATACAAAAACATTCAGATTGTATTTGCTATTTGACTGGGAGCTGATGCAATTCTTGTAATTCTTTTAACATCATTGTTAGTGATATTGCAGAAGGGCTGTCGGGTAAGGTTTGCCTCTTTGTGGATGATACCAAAATCTGCAATAGAGAAGACACCCAGGAAGGTGTAGATAACATGAGGAGGGATCTTGCTAAGCTTGAAGAATGGTCTAGAATTTGGCAGCTGAGATTTAATGTTAAAAAATGCAAGGTCATGCATTTGGCCTGCAGCAATCCAAGGGGGTGATATACTGTAGTATAGGGGGTGAAGTACTTCTGTCCACAAAAGAAGAGAGGGATATAGGCGTGATTGTATCTGATGATCCTAAAGTAGCAAAACAGGCAGAAAAGGCAATGGCGAAAGTTAGAAGGATGCTTGGGTGCATAGGGAGAGGAATGGCCAGCAGAAGAAAGGAGGTGATAGTGCCTCTGTATAAGTCTTGGGTGTGACCTCATTTGGAGTATTGTATGCAATTCTGGAGACCGCATCTTCAAAAGGATATAAACAGGTTGGGGATAGTACAAAGGATGGCTACTAAAATGGTTTGTGGTCTTCATTATAAAGCGTATGAGGACAGACTTAAAGATCTTAATATGTATATTCTAGAGGAAAGGTGGGATAGAGGTGACATGACTGAGATGTTTAATTACCTCTGTGGCACAGGAGGAGAGCCTCTTGATTGAAAGCAAGCTCTGCTATGAGGGGACATAGGATGAGGGTAAAAGGGGATAGACTCGGGAGTAATATGTGGAAATATTTCTTTACGGAAAGAGTGGTAGATGCATGGAATAGTCTCCCAGTGGAGGTGGTAGAGATGAGGACAGTATCTGAATTCAAAAAACCATGGGACAAACGCAGAGGATCTCTAAAGGAAAAAAGGGACTGCTGTAATGGTTGATATGGAAGGGCAAACTAGATAGGCCATGTGGTCTT
Organism: Ichthyophis bannanicus; assembly: GCA_033557465.1. Lineage (NCBI taxonomy): Eukaryota > Metazoa > Chordata > Amphibia > Gymnophiona > Ichthyophiidae > Ichthyophis > Ichthyophis bannanicus. Next base: position 1,740,928,379 of record CM066032.1, on the reverse strand, counting down.
TTTCTGTTGTTATGTTTCTATGTTTCTTAATTTCTCAGAAAGGTGATCCATTTTATGAAAACCTTGAACAGCTGAATTCTGAATTAACAGCTGAATTTTGAATAGCTGCAGTAGCATGAGTAATATATTTGGGAGACCTAGATAATATTGCAGTAATCTATATTGGACAATGAAAAAAATAGACAGGAAGAAAATTGATGCCTTTGAATTATGGTGCTGGTGGCGAATACTGTGTATACCATGTACTGCCCAAAGAACAAACCAGTCAGTACTAGAGGAGATCAAACCTAAGCTTTCCTTAGAAGCTCAAATGACAAGACTTCGACTTTCATACTTTGGACATATCATGTGAAGAGAAAGATCATTGGAGAAAGACAAAGCTTGGCAAGGTAGAAGGTCATCGTAAAAGAGGAAGGCCAGCAATAAGATGAATTGATACAATAACAGCAGCTATGGACACCAATCTATCAATAATGAGCTGCTTGGCTGAAGGCCAAACAAAGTTTAGGTCAACTATCCAGAAGGTCACCAGGAGTCGACACTGACTTGATGGCACTTAACAATAGCAATCTATATAGGGCAATATTGTCAAAATCTTCAAAACTGAAATATTGTTTAGAAATGGGAATCATTTACAGCTTAAATAAGCCAACCTGTGCTACTTTTTGCTCCTGTACATTCATGGACAAGGTTCTATCAAGACTTAAGCCCAAATAACTCACTTCAGTTGTCCATTAAATATTATTGCCATCAAGTATTATCAACGAAAAATGTGCTGTATCGCTCGGGTTGGTCACAATCAAGGTCTTAGTTTTCTTATAATTTACAGATAACCACAATGAAATTACCATAAAATTCTTTATTAAAGAAGTAGAGGAGATATCATCATTCAGCACAAATAATAAAATATCATATGCATAAATGTGTAAAGCAATCTTCAATTTATATAAAAGCATGCAAAGAGTGTCAAATACATATTGACTAAAACGGTGGAGAAAGCAGAACTTTGAGATACCCTTCTTTTAGTAAAATACCAGTCAGATACCTCATCCTTTGTATGTACTTTTTGCATTCTATTTGTTAGAAATGACTGGAACCAAGATAAAATTACATCTTCAATCTCTAACCTTGTCAATCTTGATAATAACACTTTGATGAACAATAATACCTCGATAAACATCAATAAACAAACATTTGAATCATCAAGTCTCTACAATAACAGATCCATTAAAGAGGGAAGAGGGTGCCTAATGATTAGAGCAGTGGCTAAAATCGGAGCAAAGTTTGAATCCCACTGTGTTTTTTTGTGATTGTGAGCAAGTCACTTAACCCTCCATTGCCTCAGGTACAAACAAATTCTATGTCCTCCAGGGTGCAGAAAATTACCTACTGCACTTTAACCCTTTCAAGGCCTACTTTAAAATTTTAATCCACATTCTGCAGCCGGGTTAATTTTTGCATATTTCAGGAAAATTGTACCCGTCTTATTCAATATGTTCTAATAGTGATTTTCCTTCTGCTATGGTCATGTATTATATACCATTTGATAGGAATATTTAGTCAGAATTTTGGATCCCGAGAGTTTTGGGCTCGGCCTGGAAAGGGTTAATGTAACTTGCCTTGAGCTTCTGAGATAGAGTCATGAGCTAAATCCAATCCAGTTCCCTAAAATCTGAGAATTCTGTCCATGCCTAAACTCATGTTGCCAGGAGTCAAGAACATCATATTTTTCTGAAAAATTATCCAGTTGAGTCTTAGCAACTTGCTCAATAACCTTTTCTACCAACTGTAAATTTGATATTGGTTGATAGTTTTCACATTCTTATGAGAAAGTATTTCTTTCTTTAGAACTGTTTGAATACTTGTTTCAAATTATTGGATAAAATCCTTTGCCTAATGGAAGTGCGGACAACACCCCAAATAAAATTGACTACCAATTATTGTGTCAATTTCACAGATGATGCAGGAATTGTATCCCATGAAGAGGTAGCTAGTCAAATCTTTTGTAAGTTTTTAATTATATGTTCAGTATCAGGCAATGAAAATTCAGACCATCTTATAAGAATATAAGAACATAACATAAGATATGCCGTACTGGGTCAGACCAAGGATCCCATCAAGCCAAGTATTCTGTTTCCAAACGTGGCCATTCCAGGTCTCAAGTACCTGTTGGGTTCCCAAAGGTATATATTCCATGCTGCTTGTCCCAAAGATAAGTAGTTGATTTCCCCTCTTTAATAATAGTTTATGGATTTTTCTTTTTTTAAATCTGGTGTTACATTGGCCACTCTCCAACTTCAGGTACTACAGATGATTTTAAGGATAGTTCACAGATTACTAAAAGTAGATCTGCAATCTCATATTTTAGTTCTTTCAGTATCCGGGCCTGGTGATTTTCGGCTCTTTAGTTTATCATACAGCTCTATTACATCTTCCTGATTTATCGAGGTTTGTTTCAATTCCTCTGAAACTCCACCTTTGAATTTCATTTCTGGCATTGATAATTTTCCATAGAAAGCAACCAAAGTATCTGTAAGGTATGATAGGACAAAAGAACAGACACATAGGGGCATGTTTACTAAAAACCGCTAATTAGCGTGCCGCAAAATAGCGCACTAAAAGCGGTACTTAAGAGCGCTTAAATGCCCCGCAAACGTGCGATGAAGCCCCGCACACTTGCGCGTCACAGTAACGTGTGCCGCACAAGTACGTGCCCGCAAATGTCCGATAGAGGCGTGGAAAGGCTAACAGAGGGCGGAGGAAGGCCCCGGAGGGGTGGAGAGAAGGGGTTAATGGGCGGGGAAGGGGAGGGGAGAGGCGCCTCGCACATTATCGGGGCTGAATTTCCAAAAAAAAATAGCGCGAGTGAATCACTCGCGTTAGAATGCATTTAAAGGGAAGAGAAACCATTTCCGTCAGCAATGTACAGCAAAACCGGGGAAACCTGCAAAACGTGAGCAGTGTGATACATGTGCACAGCACAAAAGTGCAATTATAAATAGAAAATGACCACCACAAAAATATGAAAAATAGTAATTCAGTTGGGGAACAGTTATAGTGATGGGAAAAACTAGATAACACACCCAGGAAAGCTCCAAAAAAAAGGAAATGATTTATGGAAAGGTGTACGGAGCGGAGACTCGTCCAAAAAACATTTCCCTTTTTCTGGAGCTGTCCAGGGAGTGTTATCTAGGGTTGCCCATTAATATCACTGTTGCCCAGCTTGGGTATATGTTTTCCCCCTTTGTTCCGTGGTCATTCCCGGGTTTTATTTGCACGTTTGTCACCACACAGGGTGAAGGAGCCCACAGTAAAAATGCATACAGCAGGGTTTGTGACGCCATCCTGCCAGGTTTACTACCTCCAGGGGCTGCACTGTCTCTGTGGCCATAGTGTGGTGCAGAGGACATAGCCATGACCTCTAGGACTAGAAGGCCAGAGGTTCACATCCCAGCTGGGGCACTTGCCAGCCCCGTCCATATATTTTACCCACCACTAAACAAAGATAGAGCAGACACCCCTGTATTGCAGGGAACATAAGCATGGGGGAAAAACCCATATGTTACCCAACACCGCACACACTACAACAATGGGCATACCTACAGCCAAGTCCCCCAAATGCAGTCCCGTACTGCCACATTGCAATCAGGTCATCGGCTTTTTCTGAGAGAAGCTCATGCCAGCATGTTGGCGCACGAGTACATGTGGTGCAGGGGGCAGTGGCAGCTAGACACAGAGGACAGAGGCCAAGCCATGTGCAGGCTGGCACAGTCCACTGCAACACACAGGCCCTGCCGGATCCACAGGCATGGACATTCCAGGGAATCCAGCCAATCTGTGGCTACAAGGTGGTGCAGTGCACACAGACAGTACATACAAAAACAGAAGGTCACAGGTTCAAAGCCCAGCTGGGGCTACCGCCAATCCTTCCCACATATTTTTCCCACAGCTACACAGTGATAGTAAGGACAAACCTTTCGTGGCGAGGCCATATGCAATGGTACTACGTCTATCTTTTACCCCACTGAGCACAGACACCATGTACAGGGGCAGTACCTAGAGCAGAATCTCCCAAATGCAGTCCTGGTGGGCCACACACCAGTCAGGGTCCATGCTGCCACTCATACAAATGCCTGTGCTGTATATCTATGCACCACCCCCATGGCATGTAGATGTAGCTCATGCATATTCATGAGGAACAGCAGGTAAACCTGATCAGTGTGATGCACACCTGGACTGGAGTTGGGAATCTCTGCCGTAAAGCAGCAGCCAACAGGGGCAGACACACCCACACCCACACCCACAGGCCCCATTGGCCAATGTCTCCTGGAGAGGCAGAATATTGGACCCTGCGTGCATCTCCCAATACTAGCACCTGCATACCCTAGCAATGTAACCCTACACCTGAGGTATACGGTACACAGCTCTGAGACGCTTGCTAGGAGTACTGGCAGATAGATATCCATACGTTACGCACATACTGCTAGTTGACCCCATCCAAACAATCTGTTTGGTGTTTGCGGTGCGTGCTCCAGCCCTTGCCTCTGACGGTGTTTACCACCCTGGGGAGTGACCCCCAGCAGTACTGCGTAGCATATCCATGCCTTGCCGTGCCCAGCACCGGTTTGGTGGGCAAGGCTAATTACCTCCTCAATAGTAGCACCATGATGGCATAGGTGTGGAATTGTGTGTCTGTCTATACAGTGGGTGTTGGCTGCATGCCCCTTCCACAGCCCACACTGCCAACACTGTTGCCAGTATTGGCCTGCCAATGTGCATAATGAGTAGCAACGGACCATGGGTATATCTCAGACAGAGTGGACTGACCAGGATGCAGCTGCACAGGGCATAGGGCACTGGCAGGGGCATGGTAGTGCCCGGCCACCACCTACACAGACAGGGTGACCTCTGTATGTGCTGCTGGGGGATCACTCTCACCCTGAGTGTGCAGTGACGGCAGCATGGCTAGGCACCCCCATAGTGCTATATTGTGATTCTCCCATGTGATATGTATGGGTGTCCTGTGGGGGCCTCTTCATGGACTTATCTGTCTGTGTGTGCTGCCACCCCAGTTGTGGGTGCATGCATGTCCATCAGGACCAGCCAGCAGACAGTTCACAGCTGATATGTGTTGTGATGGAGTGCCTTGCAGGGTACAGTGGTTGATGACTTGCTGCAGGTGAATATCAGATAGTGGTGGGGTGCATCTTTGAATATCCAAGCCTAATGTCTGTCTGATATTGTGTTATGGATGTGTGTGGAGCTGCTTGGACTGCCCTGTAGGGTGTCTGTTCCCTAGCAGGACTGGGGTTGATGGTCCACTCTACTGCCATCGGGGTGGGGATCTGTTGAGGGGGAAGCCCTGTTTTATCCACCTGGGGGTCCATGGGGTGAGGGTCCCCACTAACTGAGCCAGAGATCTCCAAAATGTTTATGCAGCACCTACCTATTCCACAGGTTATTGCTGCTTTGGAGCTCTGACATGGCTGCATCTGGCTATGCCTGGTGTTGTGGACCTGGTCCTGGGCGCAACATCTCACACTCAGGGTGAGCACAGTAACCGCACAATGTGATGGTGTTTAGCTACTCTTTGCCGTTTGTCCACCCACTCAGGACACCCTACCAGGCCGAGGTGCTGTGTGGGTGCACTCGGACCCCTCCCCCTACCAGGCCGGGGAGCTTTAGGGGTGCATTTCCCATCCTGTGTTCAATCGTGGACAGCTGATTTGCATGTGCAGTGCATCATGGGTACGGGTGGTTCACAACAGCAGACTGTCAGTGAGGTGACGTACAGGCTATCTGCAGCCAGCCAGGGGCTGCTTACAGCTATAGAGCTGTAGCCCAATGGTTACGTCACTGCCTGTGCAGCCAGATGTCATGGGTTCAAACCCACAGTGGGGTTATGTGATAGGGGTGTCCACAGATTTATTTTCATTTACTGTACATATGTTGCTGCCAGCAATACCACCCTCAGCGTACTGTACCCATAAGGTGCCTCTGAGGGTGCTTTATGGGGCGCCCTATAGGGCACGTTACGGTTGCCAGCCATATAGGGTGCACTATACATTATCCTGTGTCGCAACATACATGCTGCCCTATAGGGGACATTCTAGGGTGCCTTGGCGGACGGTGCACTGTAACATGTGCCTTATGGGCCGCCTTATATTAATATGCTGTGAGAGTGAGTTTGCTAGTAGTTATCACAAAATAAAATTAGAAAGCCTCCTACAGCACTCCACAACATATAACATACTGCCTCAGCTAGCCTTTTTCACTGGGCATTGTGAGGGATCGAACCCCTGGTCCCTGCACCATTGGTTAGAGTCTTAACCATTGTGCTGTGGCTGTGTTGCTTTGCTTTGGCATCAGCGTGCCGCCTTATGCCCATCAGCACGCCACCTCCTGCTGCCCACAATTAGTGCGCCGCCTTGTGCCGCCCAAAATGAACAGTGCGCCTTCTTGTGCCGCCCAAAAAGAACAGTGCGCCGCCTTGTGCCGCCCAGATAGTACAGTGCGCCGCCTTATGCCGTACAAAACGAACAGTGTGCCGCCTTATGCCGTCCAAAAGTACTTTGCTTCCTGAACCACTTTTACACATTCAAGGTGTTGCCTCAGCTGGCCTTTTTGTTGCGCACAATGGAGGATTGAACCTGTAGCCCCTGCACCATTGGTTAGTGTGTTCACCATTGTGCTACAGCTCTGTTTTGATATGTGCTCAGCAGCGCCCCACTTAGCCTTCCCACGCGCTAATGTGGGCCCCGCAAATTAGCGCGACGCGCACACGTACGGTCGGGTTTTTTTCTTCTTTCTGCCTGAACCGCCCACTGACATCTGGCTGCACAGGCAGTGACATAACCATTGGGCTACAGCTCTATAGCTGTAAGCAGCCCCTGGCTGGCTGCAGATAGCCTGTACGTCACCTCTGCTGTTGTGAACCACCCGTACCCATGATGCACTGCACATGCAAATCAGCTGTCCACGATTGAACACAGGATGGGAAATGCACCCCTAAAGCTCCCCGGCCTGGTAGGGGGAAGTGTCCGTGTGCACCCACACAGCACCTCGGCCTGGTAGGGTGTCCTGAGTGGGTGGACAAACTGCAAAGAGTAGCTAAACACCATCACATTGTGCGGTTACTGTGCTCACCCTGAGTGTGAGATGTTGCGCCCAGGACCAGGTCCACAACACCAGGCATGGCTGAATGCGGCCATGTCAGAGCTCCAAAGCAGCAATAACCTGTGGAATAGGTAGGTGCTGCATAAACATTCTGGAGATCTCTGTCTGGCTCAGTTAGTGGGGACCCACAGGTGCAAAAAACAGGGCTTACCCTCAACAGCTCCCCACCCTGATGGCAGTAGAGTAGACCATCAACCCCCAGTCCTGCTAGGGAACAAACACCCTACAGGGCAGTCCAAGCAGCTCCACACACATCCATAACACAATATCAGACAGACATTAAGCCTGGATAGTCAAAGATACACCCCACCACTATCTGATATTCACCTGCAGCAAGCCATCAGCCACTGCACCCTGCAAGGCACTCCATCACAACACATATCAGCTGTGAACAGTATGCTGGCTGATCCTGATGGACATGCATGCACCCACAACTGGGGTGGCAACACACACAGACAAATAAGTCCATGAAGAGGCCCCCACAGGACACCCATACATATCACATGGGAGAATCACAATATAGCACTATGGGGGTGCCTAGCCATGCTGCCGTCACTGCACACTCAGGGTGAGAGTGATCCCCCAGCAGCACATACAGAGGTCACCCTGTCTGTGTAGGTGGTGGCCGGGCACTACCATGCCCCTGCCAGTGCCCTATGCCCTGTGCAGCTGCATCCTGGTCAGTCCACTCTGTCTGAGATATACCCATGGTCCGTTGCTACTCATTATGCACATTGGCAGGCCAATACTGGCAAGAGTGTTGGCAGTGTGGGCTGTGGAAGGGGCATGCAGCCAACACCCACTGTATAGACAGACACACAATTCCACACCTATGCCATCATGGTGCTACTATTGAGGAGGTAATTAGCCTTGCCCACCAAACCGGTGCTGGGCACGGCAAGGCATGGATATGCTACGCAGTACTGCTGGGGGTCGCTCCCCAGGGTGGTAAACACCGTCAGAGGCAAGGGCTGGAGCACGCACCGCAAACACCAAACAGATTGTTTGGATGGGGTCAACTAGCAGTATGTGCGTAACGTATGGATAAATTCCATCACACACACACACTCACACACACACACCCACACACACATACACACACACCCACACACACACACTTGAATAGTGAATTTTATCCACCATAAATCATGTATCCTAACCTTTTGTAAATCATGTATCCTAACCTTTTTGTAAATAACATCTATAAATAGCAATGTCAGCTCGCTGACATTCCCCTGTAAATCCACTAGTATACAAAAGTATACACCCTGTAAATAGTTTTAACAACTTACTGTTCTGTTTTATGTAAAAAGTTAAAAAGTTCTTGTTCTATGTAATGTTATACGAATGTATACAATTGTTCCATGTAAACCGCCCCTGATCTCTGGAAGGGGCGGTATAGAAGAAATAGATAAATAAATAAATAAATGGATATCTATCTGCCAGTACTCCTAGCAAGCGTCTCAGAGCTGTGTACCGTATACCTCAGGTGTAGGGTTACATTGCTAGGGTATGCAGGTGCTAGTATTGGGAGATGCACGCAGGGTCCAATGTTCTGCCTCTCCAGGAGACATTGGCCAATGGGGCCTGTGGGTGTGGGTGTGTCTGCCCCTGTTGGCTGCTGCTTTACGGCAGAGATTCCCAACTCCAGTCCAGGTTTGCATCACACTGATCGGGTTTACCTGCTGTTCCTCATGAATATGCATGAGCTACATCTACATGCCATGGGGGTGGTGCATAGATATACAGCACAGGCATTTGTATGAGTGGCAGCATGGACCCTGACTGGTGTGTGGCCCACCAGGACTGCATTTGGGAGATTCTGCTCTAGGTACTGCCCCTGTACATGGTGTCTGTGCTCAGTGGGGTAAAAGATAGACATAGTACCATTGCATATGTCCTCGCCACGAAAGGTTTGTCCTTACTATCACTGTGTAGCTGTGGGAAGGATTGGCGGTAGCCCCAGCTGGGCTTTGAACCTGTGACCTTCTGTTCTTGTATGTACTGTCTGTGTGCACTGCACCACCTTGTAGCCACAGATTGGCTGGATTCCCTGGAATGTCCATGCCTGTGGATCCGGCAGGGCCTGTGTGTTGCAGTGGACTGTGCCAGCCTGCACATGGCTTGGCCTCTGTCCTCTGTGGCTAGCTGCCACTGCCCCCTGCACCACATGTACTCGTGTGCCAACATGCTGGCATGAGCTTCTCTCAGAAAAAGCAGATGACCTGATTGCAATGTGGCAGTACGGGACTGCATTTGGGGGACCTGGCTGTAGGTATGCCCATTGTTGTGGTGTGTGTGCGGTGTTGGGTAACATATGGGTGTTTCCCCCATGCATATGTTCCCTGCAAAACAGGGGTGTCTGCTCTATCTTTGTTTAGTGGTGGGTAAAATATATGGACTGGGCTGGCAAGTGCCCCAGCTGGGATTTGAACCTCTGGTCTTCTAGTCCTAGAGGTCATGCCTATGTCCTCTGCACCACACTATGTCCACAGAAACAGTGCAGCCCCTGGAGGTAGTAAACCTGGCAGGATGGAGTCACAAACCCTGCTGTATGCATTTTTACTGTGGGCTCCTTCACCCTGTGTGGTGACAAACGTGCAAATAAAACCCAGGAATGACCACGGAACAAAGGGGGAAAACATATACCCAAGCTGGGCAACAGTGATATTAATGGGCAACCCTAGATAACACTCCCAGGACAGCTCCAGAAAAAGGGAAATGTTATTTGGACGAGTCTCCGCTCCGTACACCTTTCCATAAATCATTTCTTTTTTATGGAGCTTTCCTGGGTGTGTTATTTAGTTTTGCCCATCACTATAACTGTTCCCCAACTGAATTACTATTTTTCATATTTTTGTGGTGGTCATTTTCTATTTATAATTGCACTTTTGTGCTGTGCACATGTATCACACTGCTCACGTTTTGCAGGTTTCCCCGGTTTTGCTGTACATTGCTGACGGAAATGGTTTCTCTTCCCTTTAAATGCATTCTAACGCGAGTGATTCACTCGCGCTATTTTTTTTTGTAAATTCAGCCCCGATAATGTGCGGGGCGCCTCTCCCCTCCCCTTCCCCGCCCATTAACCCCTTCTCTCCGCCCCTCCGGGGCCTTCCTCCGCCCTCCATTAGCCTTTCCACGCCTCTATCGGACATTTGCGGGCACGTACTTGTGCGGCACCCGCTACTGTGACGCGCAAGTGTGCGGGGCTTCATCGCATGTTTGCGGGGCGTTTAAGCGCTCTTAAGTAATGCTTTTAGTGCGCTATTTTGCGGCGCACTAATTAGCGGTTTTTAGTAAACATGCCCCAAAGAATCTAGGATGTACCACGCATCGCGCAATATACAAGTGATGTCTCTTGAGTACTCAGAAAAGGTGAGTGTGCCCTATCAGAGGAGCGGGCATGATTTAATGCTTTCTCAATACATCTAGACAGATATCCTCTTTCCAAAAATCTATTGCTGATATCTTTTGCATGTGTTTCAAAGTCATCATTAGTAGTGCAGAGTCTCCGAACTCTCAAAAACTGGCTAGTGGGTAAGTTCTCCTTGTGAGACCGATTATGAAAACTGCTAAAATGTAAGAGGGAGTTCCTATCAGTGGGTTTTCTATAAAGTGTAGTAATGAACCTATCCAGTGTATTCTTTATTAAAATATCGAGATATGAAATTTGTTCAGAATTACAAGTAAACTCTAACTGTAAATGTGGATCGAGAGAGTTGAGCCATTCAATTAATTGAAGTAAGCAATCATATGCCCCTTCCCAGATAAAAAAGATATCATCGATATACTGTTTCCATAGATGGACTTGTCGTTGAAAAGGATGAGTAGTCAAAAAAACGTTTTTGAAGTTTGAAACGTATTGATTGGCAACATCAGGTGCCATGGAGGACCCCATGGCAACACCTCTGATTTGATGATAATGAAGATCCTGAAAGCAGAAAAAAATTATTATTTAAGGCCAACGAAGCTAACTGCATCAGAAAACAAGTAGGTGTGCATACAGGCCTTGGTCTTGTGATGAGGTTGCATTCAAGAACAGTTAATGCAGAGTCTTGGGGTATATTGTGTGGTGATGAGAGTGAGCAGGAGAAAATGGAAGTAGAAGAAAAAGACACTTGTACCTTTAAAACTACTGACAGTTCAGCTCTACACAGAGGTAGGAAAGCTACTATGAAAAAAAGCCAAGCCAAGGCACACCCTAGCTCTAATGAGGAGGCAGGCTTAGCTGCTGATTATGAGCACACATGCTCAGAGGAAGCTCTGATAGGAAGGAAACAGGCTTTTAAACCCATCTTCAAACAGAAGAAGGGAGTTCACAGCTCTAGTATGAGTTCAGCTTGGAGGAACAGGAGTGCTAGTTCCAGGAGTTCATCTGGCTCAAAGAGTTCCTGCCGTGAGAGAGAAGGTTCCAGTTTGAGTCCAGATCCTAGGAGTTCAAGGACATCTGAGAGACGTGAGTGTGCTGATTTCCAGCTGCTGAAAGCTAAGAGCAGAGAAGGAAACACTCCACATCTGGGAAAGATTCCTAAACCAAAAGCCAGCCAACGTTTTGGGAGAAAAGCTGCAAACTCGTGGGAACAAATACCTTTATCCTGTATTCAGAATCCTAAGCTGAAAATTTCAACTGATAAAAGGTGGGTGGATTTGTTTCACTGGGGAAAGAACCAGGACCCAACCGTTAGCAGGGAAGTTAATTTGAACTCAGTAAAAGATTTGAAGCAAGCATTTCAGGGAGGAGAAGCTTACTCTCCTTATGTAAATGTTTATGACCAAAAGGAGAAATTATGGAATGAATTTTGGGAATTCTTACAAACCAGAAAGCCTGAAGAAAGTGCTGAGGTCTATTTTAGAGATAAACCAGCCACAGTACCGGAGCCCATGCAGATAGAATTACCTGAGTCACAATCTTCCCCAGAAGATTGCCAGATGGATTGCTCTCTTTGTCTTAGGGAAGCATAAGTTCCTGTGTAAATTGATTTCTGCTAGAAGGAGCTCATAAGGCTGTGTTAAGTTTATTGTCATGAAGACAGCTGCTTGTGTTTGAAGAGACTTGTGCTGCATTTACTTCAAGTACAATTTCCTTTATGGTTTACCTTTATGTTACTGGAGAAGTTATCCATTTTTGTGTTCGTGTACAGAACTTTAATGCGTATGGAAATCCACAATAATAAAAATATTCTTGTTTGCCTCAACCTCTGGTTGCACAACTACAGTTTGTCTTTTTGAATACAATTTTCTCAACTACAAGTCCCAGAGTGCATTACTGGTGGCAAAGGGAAAATACAGTTCATTTAAGGACAGACAAGGCAGCCCTAGCTGAAGCCTATGGCCTAGGCTTGGGTACCACAATTGGTATATAGTGACCTAATGTCTAGGGTTACTAAAAAAATCCCAGTTTGAGTGCTCTGATACACATCCAATAGTTGTATAATGTGGGAAGAAAGCCGGATGTAGGAGGGCGTCAATTCAACAAACGGACAAAGAAAAATATCCAAGAATTTTGAGACAGGTTCAAAGAGGGAAATAATGGCCGATATAATAGGCCTTCCAGGTGGATTTTCTAAAGACTTATGAATCTTTGGCAAAACATAAATGGTTGGCATCACAGGACAGGTTGCAGTAAGAAAATCAGCTTCTTTTTGAGTGAGATATCCTGCTTTAAGGCCTAAGTAGATTAAGGTATCTATTTTTCCTTTCAAAACTGTGGTTGGGTCATTTTGTAGTCTGACATAATATGTGGTGTCTTTTACTTGACGTAAGATTTCCTGTACATAGGGATCTCTATCTGTATTACAAGTGCTCCTCCTTTGTCAGTTGTCTTTATTACAATTTGATAGTTATTTTTAAGTTGTATCAAAGCTGTCTTTTCTTCTCGACTAAGGTTAAAATACGTACGTGGCTTTTTGATATCATACAGTTTTTGTATTTCATGAAAAACTACTTTTTGAAATGTCTCTATCATGGCATTGTTAGTTCTGGGTGGAATCCAAGTAGATGATCTACAAATTATGGAAGGATCTGCCTGACTGTTACTATGGACATCAAACAATTCTTTTAACTGAAGTTTGCGGAGGAATTTAAATAATTCTACCTGTGTGGTAAAGGGATCGTGTCTTTTTGTAGGAACAAAAGAAAGTCCTTTGTTTAGACCAGATAACTCTAAACTTGTAAGGTTATGGCTGGATAAATTAAAAATGCCTTCTAGTGTTCTTGTTGCTGTCGATGATATTGACCTCTCCCCCTGCCCCAGCCCCGGGAGTGAAATTCTAAATGATTCCGTGTTGGATAAGGACGATCCTTCGAGGAGTGAGGATTTTTTGAAATGGAGAAGTCTTTCTTGTTTATATTCTTGTTCATATTTCCTCCTCCCTTCCATAGACTGTCCATGGAAAAACCCTGCTTATGCTTGTGTTGTTGATAAGGTGGGGAGTAGGAGGAAAAAAGAGGGGCGGATGAGTCAGGGGGTTCCAGATGATCACTCCTACTTCTCTTTCTTGTATGCTCTGGACTTCCTAAATTAGAAGGGTATCGGGGTCTATTGCCATTATATCTATCTGATTTTTGGTCATACTTACGTTTATGAGAAACACTCCTAGACGAAGTAGTATCATTGGTCCAAAAATATACATTACCAGTTTTATAGTCCTCCTCATCTCTTTTGAACTTCTTGAGTTTTCTATCTTTTATTATTTTCTTAAATTCCAAAGCATTTTTATCATAATCACTTTTAGATTTCTCAAAACATCTGTCTGATTCTTTGAGCGTAGATAACTTAGATTCTACCTCAGCATGCAAACCATCGGCCTTACGCCGTGATGTGTTAATGAGTAGGATCATGAGATCCAGTGAGCACTTGTTTAATATCTTAATCCAATTGGCCATGAAATCATTGTCATCTCGATATAGCCCAGGGGCTTTATGGATCCTTAGGCCTCTGGGGATGATTTTATGGCAGCAGTTTTCCAGAAGCGATGAGGCGTGCATCTCTTCTCTTATAAATTTCTGAGTGAACCGCACAGTCACTCCCCACACATCTTTTTTCTATTTTCCCTTTCCCTCTCCCACCTCCACCCCTTCCCCTTCCCCCAGTTCCTTCTCCCTTCCCCCCTTCTCCTCTCCCCCTTCCCCCCCCCTCCCCTTCTTTTCTCCCTTCCCCCTTCTCTCTCCCCCCTCTCTCCTTTCCCTTCCTCTCCTTTCCCCCTCCCCCTCTCCCTCCCCCTCCCCTTCTCCTTTCCTTTCCCCTCCCCTTCCTCCCCCTCCCCCTCCCCCTTCCTCCCCTCCCCCCTCTCCCCCCTGCCACCCCTTCTTCCTCACCCTCCCTTTCTTCCTTCTCCCCTCTCTCTATTTTCTTTTAATTCTGTAAATGTATAGCACTATCCATTTATTTTGGACCAAATACAGGACCAAGATGCTGTATTTCGGACCAAGGACAGATCCCTGGGGCACACCACTGGTAACATCCTTCTCCTCAGAGTGAGCTCCATTTACCTGTATTCTTTGTCACCTCCCACTCAACCAATTTCTAACCCAAGCAGTAACTTTAGGGTCCATCCCTAGGGTGCTCAGTTTGTTTATAAGTCGCCTATGAGGAACAGTGTCAAAGGCTTTACTGAAATCTATATACACCACATCTAGGGCTCTCCCTCAGTCCAACTCCCTGGTCACCCAGTCAAAGAAATCAATCAGATTTGTCTGACAAGACCTGCCTCTGGTGAATCCATGCTTCCTCGGATCCTGTAATCCGCTGGACTCCAGAAACCTCACTATTTTTTCTTTCAGCGTTTCCAATAATTTACTCACCACTGAAGTTAAACTAACCGGCCTGTAGTTTTCAACCACATCCTTACTTCTGCTTTTGTGTAAAGGCACCACATGAGCCTCTCTCCAGTCCTTTGGCACCACTCCCGACTCCAACAAGGCATTGAAAAGGTCAGTCATTGGAGCTGCTAGAACGTCCCCAAGTTCCCTCAGTATTCCTGGGTGTATCCCATCTGACCCATTGCTTTCTAGATGAAGATTTCTTTATATGAGGCTGTTTATCCCTATAAAAAATTATTTTACATGTTATGCTGTCTGTCTTGTGTTTTTCAAACCATTCACATTTGGGAGATTACAATATGAGTAATAGAATATTAACTGTGTTCTTATGCGTTAATCATGAATGATGCAATTTTAAAGCATGTTCTATTTATTTTTTGTGCAGACCATTTGCTAAATGACATTATATGGCACTAATTTCATCTATTTAATTGTTTTTATTAGCCATTTTAGTGTTTTATATGATAATTATTTTTGAAAGTTAAATGTTAGCGCAGTGGATTTCCTTGTTATTCTCCTAGTATGTTCTCCTAGTATGTTCCCTGTAAAATAGTTATCTCCAAGTTATAATGCCCTGTTCAATGTAATTTCAGTTTGTTCAATGTAAACTGCACTGATGCAGAATAGCGCGGTATATAAGAGAATGTAAATAAATAAATAAATAGTACTAATTCATGGTATCAAGGAAGGAGAATTTTTATTTGACACAACTTAAGCCCAAACGCCCGACACAGGCCGTGTTTCGAATCCTCTTCATCAGGGGAATTCAGGCGTACTACATCCATAAACACATGAACAAACAATAAAAAATAAATAATAAAATATTGTTCATAAGAACTCATAATCACACACATAAAAGATCATATAAAAACAACAAATTGTTTGTTTGTTTATTGTTTGTTCATGTATTTATGGATGGAGTACGCCTGATTCCCCTGATGAAGAGGATTCGAAACACGGCCTGTGTCGGGCGTTTGGGCTTAAGTTGTGTCAAATAAAGATTCTCCTTCCTTGATACCACGAATTAGTACTGGGTTTCTTCTGTTTATGTGGTACCATGCTTCCTTGGTGGACCCCTTGTTATTCTCCTTCCATTTATTAAATCAAATGTGATCATGTCATGATTGCTATTGCCAAGTGGCCCCAACACCCACTAGATCCTATATTCCATTAAGAGCTAGATCTAAAATAACTTGAGTTGGTTCCTGAATCAGCTGCTCCATGAAGCAGTCATTTATTTCATCTAGAAACTTTGGGGTATGTTTACTAAACTGCAGTAATGACACCCGCGTTAGGTTCCGCGGTAAAGGTACAGATGCCCATATAAAGGTATGGGCGGTGCATCGTTACAACAAGCCCTATCAGCTAACGCACGTTACAAGGCATCTTAGACTAATGCACATTACAAGGTGCCTTATAAGGCACATTACTGTACAAGGCGCCTTGTAAGATGCCTTATAAGTAAGGTGCCTTGTTAGGTGCCTCATAAGGTGCCTTATAAAGTGCCTTATAAAGCGCCTTGTTAGGTGCCTTGTAAGGTGCCTTGTTAGGTGCCTTGTAAGGTGCCTTTTTAGGTGCCTTATAAGGTGCCTCATAAGATGTCTTATAAGGTGCCTTATAAGGTGCCTTGTAAGGTGCCATATAAAGCGCCTTGTAAGGTGCCTTGTTAGGTACCTTATAGAGTGCCTTGTAAGGTGCCTCATAAAGTGCCTTGTAAGGCACCCTATAGGGCTCCTTAGGCTAAAGCGTTGTATTAGGCACCCCTGGATAAGGCACCGTAGAAGGCACCCTGGGCTATGGAACCATAGGTTAAGGTGGCCTAACAAGGTTGCGGTGCCCTAGGTTAGTGTGCCCTAAGGGCTTCAAGGTGCTTCAGGATGATATGCATGACCTGTGAGGCACAGAGACAGATGTAGCCCTAACACTAGATAGAGCACTTAGGATAGGCAAAGAACAGGTGAGTGAAGGAGGGAGAGCTGGGAGCTGCTGGACCTGCCATATCTGCGGGCATCCCATGTGGCTGCCACTACTGTTGACAAACATGGTGGGGGCAACTGTACCAAAGCACAGGGTGTTGGCAATGTAAAGTACTGGAAAGACAGTTGGTGGTAGACGATGGGAATATGTGTCCCCCAGTGGAGGCGGAGGTGGCAGGATAGTTACAATGATGGGTGGTCAGAGGAGTGGTGGTGCCATGCAGATCAAGCACAGGTGAGGCAAGCATGAAGAGGCACAATGCAGGAAAGGGTACCAGCGAAAGGACATGTGGTGGCAGCCTGCACAGGAAGACAGGACTCTGCCTAGCTGACAGACGCAGAAAGATGGACCGAAGGATTGTTGGCAACAGTGGTGAGGGTAATATGGGCTGGCAGCACGGATCTGCAAAGATATGACTGTTACAGGCATGCAAAATATCTGAGTTGGACAGGCATGAAAAGAGGGAACAACAAGGAATCAAACCCATGACTACTGTTTAGAATGTCATTGTACTAACCAGTAGGCTATACCTCTATGGCTTGTTGCATAGCAATGGCTGGGTACAGAAGGACCGCAGGTCACTGCACAAACCGTCTGCTCTGTGTGCCAGGATAGGGCAACCCCACCAGCACCCTTGATGCAATGCACTTTCAGAACAGCGGTCTACAGCTGATCACCAGATGGGGTCTGCACCTCTCCGGTACTGCAGTGTGGTAAAATGGACTGAAAGTGTGTGATACTGGCACAGAGTAGCTACAGACCATGCCATTGTGCAGGTTCTGTGTTCACCCTGAGGATTAGGATGGGCGCCCAGCACTAGGTCCGCAGTACATGTGGTGCTAGAGATAGGTCCTGCTGCACATCCCCAGCACTGCCAGTGTGTGCCAGGTGTTCCTAGCAGTGCAACCAAAAGTACTTCTGTGTTCATCTGTGTTCTGCAGTCACATGTGACCCTGTGGGGCCAGGCACCACCCAGATTAGTGCATACCCAGTGTTAGAGTCCGGCTGCCATGGGCACCTGTTATCAGGGCAGAGGTGTGTCTAGATTTGCATGAGGTGGATATAGCACTGTCTCTGCGGGTCAAAGTGGTATACACTATATACCCCAAAGGACCCACAATCACCCATTTTGTAGGTGAGGGAGTGGAGGGAGAGGTGCCTGAGCCCTGGCTGTAGGACAAGCAACAGCAGTCCTTCTGGCAGAAGACAGCGCTCCAGGGCTGGTGGGCCAGAGCCATACCTATGACTGTGGCAGATCAGCACTAATGCTTGGGATAAGCCAGGGAAACCTCAACTACCCCACACCATGGTCTGCCATTCACCAGCAGACGGAACAGTTAGACTGCACCTACAGCACCGTACAAGGTGTTCCAACCATGCACAGACTAACTGCAGACAGTCCACTAGCCAGTCCATAGTGCGTGTTCACAGGGGAACCCTGTGCACCCAGAGATGGGATGTACAGCACAGACACCAAGCAGGTATCTCAGTGATTGGGCCCCAGAACTGGGAACACATAGGTATAACTGAAAACAAATAGTGTTGAGCACTATGTGGGAGGATAGACATGCCATGGTCACTGCTCGGTCAGGGTGAGAGTGACCTCACAGCATGCCATGCTGTGGCCACCCTGTCCATGCAGGTGGTGGTCGGGCACTACAGTGTCCCAGCCATTGCCCTACAACCTGTGCAGATGCATCCTGCCAATCCACCCTGTCCGGGCCATACCCACAATACCTTGCTCCTCATTATGCACATTTGCAGACTAACATTGGTAACAGTGGGACATTTTGGGCCCAGAGCAGTGTAGGCAGCCACAAAACAATTGATAGACATACACACACACACACCTCTATTGCAGCATTGTGCAATGATAGGGTTGGTTGGCAATCCTGCTCGCCACACTGGTCCTGATCACAGTACCGACATTCCGGCAGAAAGGCCATCAGTGGATATAGAAAGAGGACATAAAAAATGTGGGCAATGTGGTATCTGTGATATAAATAGTGATATCTATAGCTTAGTTTATCATGGTGTGACATATAAATTACAGGGAAACACTTTGTGTGATACATCAAACGTGGTATATGCGATCCAATGCCCATGCGATCTGTTGTACATAGGGAAAACAATCAGACCTTTAAAAGTATGGTTGGGAGAACATAAAGGTCGTTTAAAATGTAAAGTGAGAGAAGCGCCCCTTGTGCAACACTGCTTGGAAAAGGACACACGTTTGATGAGATGAGATGTTTTGCCATAGAACAAGTGGTTGCGGGATAAGCAGGAAGATCGCGTGAACAAACTTTAATCATGCAAGAGCAAAGATGGATATTCGATTTAGAATCAACAATCCTTAAAGGATTAAATAGTCAAATAGATTGGGAAGTATGGCTATGAGTATTCATGAGGGAGCCCCGCTCAATACAAATGAGAAAATGTTAACTGTCAAACAGAATATTACGTCACCGATAGGGAGGAGAACAATGGTATAAGAGTGTGAGGTTAGCAAGTAAGCCGCATGCGTGGCGTTTTTTCAACTGAGAAAGTTGACAGTTTAGTAAGAGGAAGGCATTTGCAGCATCAAGGTATGTGGCGTCTTTTGCTCTTGGATTGGTTTTAGAGAAAGTTTCTAAAATTGTATTTATGTGAATTATATTCCTGTGAATGGTTTTCGACATTGGAGATATAAATATGACAATTAAACCTACGCTAAAAAAGTCTGGGAACGTATTTGATTATAACATTTCACTTTTTTAGAATGTTCTTCTAAATTTTGTGGGATCAACCCCTGAAGAAACTTGAAAGAGTGAAACGCGAAGAGGCGCCGGCAAGAGGCGTTGGGAGAAAGAAATGCTAAAGGAAAAAGGAATGCTAAGATAAACATGGAAAAAGAATTGCTAAGATAAGCGCATTTTTTGCAATACATAATTTTAAGAAGGAATGTAATTTATTTGCATTGAATTGGTCATTGATGCAAATGGGCACTGATAGTTTTGACAAATTTAAAGTCAACAAACTAGTGCCGATGAGTCTGAGACCGTATATGCAATTTAAGTAGTTTACATTTTGAAGTGACTTGCTATCTCGATTAGAAATACCTATTGACACAAAACAGTGTTTGGTTATTCGTAGAGTGGTTTGATATTTAATGGTGATAGAACACATCGCTTTGAGAATCGCCCAGTAGATTTTGTTTCATCACAAGACATTGCTAAACTGTGCAGGAGGTAGTAGTAGTGCTCTGCTGATAACTGCAGCTCCATGCTGGGGCCAACAGCCTGACTCTCCATGAAGCTCTGGATAGTGGAGCCTGTGCGAGTAGGTGTTTTGACCCCTGTTCAATGCGGCTTTGGGGTTTGCACATGTTGATGTTGTATCTGCATTAAAGGGTAAAATGTGGGGAGATGCTCTATTGCAGTGATGGCTAACCTTTTTGAGCCCGAGTGCCCAAACTGCCGCACAAAACCAAAGAATTTCCTCAAAGTGCCAGCACGTCAATTAAAGCCCCATTTGCATAAGGTGCTTCATTTGCATAAATATTTGCATAATGTTACCATACACTAACTTTTAGTAAACATGCCTCTTAATGAGTATATGGATAAAGAAAGACTAAAAGGTTTCTACATTACTATAATCCAGTACCAACCGCCAGGCACATTAGGAACTACTACAAACGCTGCCCATTTAGAACCCATAGCAAACCCGCCGTATCCTAACAGCACTACCAGGACTCACAAAGCACCATACTCTACCTATCAAAAGGCAACACTGCAAATATTAAACCAATACATCTCAGAGAACAACAATACATGACCTACTGGGGAAAGAACAAGTGGCAATGTCAAATAGGAATTATATAAACAGAATACCTCAGCTCAGTTACACATGCAGAACAGACCATCACCAAACAAGGAATCACAATTTAGAAACAGGAAGACAATAATTAAACTGGGAACCCCAAAAGCCAAACTTGGAATATACAACAACACTGTAGAAATAAAACTATATATTAATTTCCTCTTGTACTAAACAAAGCGCAAAAATTAATGATGCACATTTCCCAGAGCTGACATATTCCAGTTAATAAATTCAAAATAAAGAGATATTTTTCTACCTTTTGTGCATTTTTTTTCAGTTGCAATTGTTCCAGCCACTTTCTTCTGGTTTCTTCGTGTCTTCTGCTAACTCTCCATCTGCTGTCCATTTGTCCTTTCTTCTGTCTTCTTGTTTTTTTTTTCCATTCTCTCTCTACATCTGCTTTAACATACTAATCTTTCTCCTTTGGCTCTTTCCTCATTCCTATTTCATCTACTCAAAATTTACCCCTCCATCCTCAATCCCCACTTACTCTCCCAATACCCGGCCAATTGTAGATTTTTTTATCCCTCCCACACAAAATATTTTTCCCCTCTCCATTTTACTCTCCCAGCCCCATCCCATTCTAATCCTCCCCCAACACCAGCTCCCTTCTAGTTCCAGCCTCACCCAGCATCCATTCCCTTCTAGTCCCTGCATCAGCCCATTTCCAGTCCTAGCAGCCCCCCAACCCAATACCAGTCCTATCCCCCCCTCATCAACCCACTTCCAGTCCTAACCCCCCATCACCCCATTTTCAGTTTAAGCCCCCCCCTATAACCCATTACCAGTCCTAACCCCCCACTTCCAGTCAGCCCCCCATAGCCCATTGCCAGTCCTAACCCCCCCATCAGCCCACAGTCCATTACCAGTCCTAACCCCATCAGCCCACCTCAAGTCCTAACCCCTCCCCATCAGCCCATTTCTTGTCCCAGCCCCCCCATAGCCCATTATCAGTCCTAAACCCCCCCATAGCCCATTACCAGTCCTAACCCCATCAGACCACCTCCAGTGTTAACCCCCCATCAGCCCGTTTCCAGTCCTAACCCCACCCAACAGCCCACCTCAAGTCCTAACCCCGCCCCAGCAGCCCCGGAGCAGTCCTAACCCCCCCCCTAGCCCATTATCAGTCCTAACCCCCCATCTCTAGCCCATTTTGAGTCCTAACCCCCCCCATAGCCCATTACCAGTCCTAACCCCCATCACCCCATTTCCAGACAGCCCCCCTCAGCCCACAGCCCATTAGCAGTCCTAACCCCCCCTAGCCCATTAGCAGTCCTAACCCCCCCTCCTAGCCCATTAGCAGTCCTAACCCCCCCTAGCCCATTTGCAGTCCTAACCCCCCCCAGCCCATTAGCAGTCCTAACCCCCCCTAGCCCATTAGCAGTCCTAACCCCCCCTCCTAGCCCATTAGCAGTCCTAACCCCCCCTAGCCCATTAGCAGTCCTAACCCCCCCAACAGCCCATTAGCAGTCCTAACCCCCCCCTAGCCCATTAGCAGTCCTAACCCCTCCGAGCCCAGTAGCAGTCCTAACCCCCCCCAGCCCATTAGCAGTCCTAACCCCCCCCCTAGCCCATTAGCAGTCCTAACCCCCCCCAGCCCATTAGCAGTCCTAACCCCCCCCAGCCCATTAGCAGTCCTAACCCCCCCTCCTAGCCCATTAGCAGTCCTAACCCCCCTAGCCCATTAGCAGTCCTAACCCCCCCCAGCCCATAAGCCGTCCGAACCCCCCTCCTAGCCCATTAGCAGTCCTAACCCCCCCCAGCCCATTAGCAGTCCTAACCCCCCCCTAGCCCATTAGGAGTCCTAACCCCCCCAGCCCATTAGCAGTCCTAACCCCCCCCTAGCCCATTAGCAGTCCTAACCCCCCCCTCTCTAGCCCATTAGCAGTCCTTACCCCCCCCCTAGCCCATTACCCGTCCTTACCCCCCATCACCCCATTTCCCGTGTTCCCCGATCAGCCCACTGCCCATTAGCCGTCCTAACCCCCCCAGCCCATTAGCAGTCCTAACCCCCCCCTCCTAGACCATTAGCATTCCTAACCCCCCCCATCAGATTAGCAGTCCTAACCCCCCCTAGCCCATTATCAGTCCTAACCCCCCCCAGCCCATTAGCAGTCCAAACCCCCCCCAGCCCATTAGCAGTCCTAACCCCCCATCACCCCATTTCCAGACAGCCCCCATCAGCCCCCCGCCCATTAGCAGTCCTAACCCCCCCCTTGCCCATTTTCAGTCCTAACCCCCCCCCCCCTCCTAGCCCATTAGCAGTCCTAACCCCCCCCAGCCCATTAGCAGTCCTAACCCCCCCCCCCCCGGCAAATTTAAAAACAGAAAAAGCGGGCTCTGGCTGCTGCCGCGGACGCGGCAGCATGCAGTGTCCCGCGGGGCCCCCTCTGCCCGCTAAGCCCCTCTGCAAGGGCTTTCAGATTCGCGAGGGAGACAGCGTCTCCCTCGCGTCTGTTAAGCCCGCAGGGGCTAATGGGAAATTTCCCATCAGTCCCTCGCGTCTAAAGGGGCTGATGGGAAATTTCCCATTAACCCCTGCGGGCTTAACAGAGACGCGAGGGAGACGCTGTCTCCCTCGCGAATCTGAAAGCCCTTGCAGAGGGGCTTAGCGGGCGGAGGGGGCCCCGCGGGACACTGCATGCTGCCGCGTCCGCGGCAGCAGCCAGAGCCCGCTTTTTCTGTTTTTTGCGGACCTTCACGCGTGCCAGCTGCAAGGCCTTCGCGTGCCACAGCTGGCACGCGTGCCATAGGTTCGCCATCGCTGCTCTATTGGATCCACAGCTGGGACTTGAACCTGTGTCCCTCTGTTTCTAGATATACTGGCTGTGTGTGCTGCATCACACTATTGCCACAGAGGAGTAGTGGTCCCTGGGGCTACCCTTACTTTCCTCAGGCAGACCTTTTCTGTTGCACTGCACACCACGTACTGGTACAGGGCATGGCCTAGGTCCACTGCAGGTGGGTGGCACTGCTCCCTCCAGCACAAACACCCCCCCCCCCGCCATGCTGACATGACCATATGCTGTCGGTGCTGGTCGTGCGCAGTCCCAGGCCATCCACTGTGCAGGTAGGCGGGTGCCTAGGGTGCGGAGTCTGGTGTGGCGAGGCATACATGGACATCCACACATCCCCCCCATCACTGCCTACCAATGTTATGTCCCTTCCACATGGGGGAGTGATGGCTGGGGGGATGTCAGGCTAGTGCTCTAGCACCATTGGCTAGGGTGGACCGGGTAGATGTTGGTGGAGTGTGTTGTTACTGCCGACTGTGGACAGGCTGGGGTATGCACCTCAGGTATGGTGTACCCAGTTTGGCCTACTGGGTGTATATATGTTTCCGACAACGTATTCGCACACCCTGCAATGCCTTACTAGGGGCTGCCGTAAAGTGTGTTCAGTTAGCTGGGTCTACGAACTGTTTGGGACCCATCCTGGGTGTGGTCTATGGACCCTTGTTAGTGTGGTCCCCAGATGTGCACTGCTTGCCCTATTACAGGCATAGTGGTACCTGTGTAACTTTTGGGATACTTGCTGGGTAATGGCCCCTTGATGGGACACTGTGGAACACGGTCTACTGGGCATATGTGGCCCTGGTCAGCTGCTGTCCTGCTGATTTCCAGTTTCTATGTTCCTATGTGCCACCTGGGCGACGACCTAGTTCACCCTGTGCTCCAGCTGCCCCCACTGCATGTTCTGCCTGCAGTCCCCCTATGCCCCATTTGCACCATCACCATAGTGGCCTTTCATACGTGGCCACTATACTGTTGCTTCAGATGCAGCCCTACTATCACCTTTCACGAGCTCCCTGCCTAGGCTGTACATTGCTGACATTTAAATGGTTTCTCTCTTCTGCAAATGTGCATCTAATGCCAGGCTTTCACTCGCGGTAGTTTCCAGCCCTTCAGTTCCCCACGCTGGTGTCGTGGGAGCCTCTCCCCAACTACTCCCTGCCCATTGACCCCTTCTCTCTGCCCTCTCTCCACCCTCTGCGGTGTTTACCGCAGCCAGGAACACTAATGCGCGTTAGGTTACATTAACGCACGTCAGGTTATGTTAACACGCGTTAATGTAAGGTTAACGCGTGTTAACTTTACATAGCATGCGTTAACGTTACCTAATGCATGTTAACATAGCCACTGCTACGTTACCGCAGTTTAGTAAACATAGCCCTTTATCTCCCTAGCATGGCGTGATGTAACACTGACCCAGTTAATACTGGAGTAATTGAAGTCTCCCATTGTAACTGTGTTGTAAACTTTGCTAGCTTCCCTAATTTATTTTAGCATTTCATCATCTGTCTGTTCATTCTGGCCTGGCAGGCAGTAATACCCTCCCACTGCCATTCCCTTCCCCTTTTTGCATGGAATTTCTATCCATAAAGATTCTATAGTGTACTTTGTTTCCTGCAATAACTTTATCCTGTTTGACTCAATGCCCTCTTTACCATATAGAGTCACCCCTCCATTAATGTGATCTACCCTATCATTTTGATATAGTTTGTAGCCTGGTATCACAGTGTCCTATTTGTTATCCTCCTTCTACCTGGTCTCTGAGATGTGAAAGGATGTTATATCACATGTAGGACAGGTCCTAGCTATAATATTACTTCCTGACACACCAAGGTGATGCTTTCTTTCAATGTGACCTCTCTCCCCATAACACCAGAAAGGCTGCCAGACTGGATGTGGGACTTCTCTACTACATCTCTGTAGGTCTCATCTATATAATTGTCTGTCTGCATCAGCTGCTCCAAGTCTGCTACTCTAGCCTCCAGAGATCAAACTTGTTCCCTGAGAGCAAAGAGCTCTTTGCACCTGGTGTACACATAAGACCTCTCACCAATTGTGAGAAAATCATACATATAGCATTCAGTGCAAAAGACTGGATAGCCCCCATCTCTCTGCTGGACTGATGAATGTATCATAAGATTTAAAGATTTCTTTTATCTATTTAAAGCAGTTCAGTTGTTTAAAGTTTCTAGGGGAATAGGATGCTTGAACCAATACAATTATACCTAATAAGTATAAGGGACTTTTAGTTTTCACCTCAAGGTGAACTGCAAGGACTTAATTAATCTACTCCTAATGCATAATAACTTGCTTATTAAGATAATCGGTTAAGCCTGAAAGTGAGTGAGATCACTCCCTTCCCCTTAATTGGTTTAAAAGGTTATAAATCAAGGATTATGCCTGGGGTGGGTGGGAGGAAAAGAAACACTAACTGAAAGCTGGCTTGTAATAGTAAGCCCTAACTGCCTTTAATTTAAATGAAAGCTGGCTTGTTTAAATATGCCTTAACTGACCTAACAAAAACATTGAATTCTAAAATACACAGATTCTATCAAATTTAACCCAAAAAATTCCCTTTTCCCCAAGATTTAGAGAATTTCCCAGGAGGTAAATACATACAAGTGCAGATTTCTTCCCAGCAATAGCAATCCCTCTTTGCAGTCCTTCAAGACTGAAAATCATAGAGCTCTGGTTGACCTAAGACAATCTCTTTTAACAATTTACTGAACATTTTATAATTACTGAACAGTTGTCCTGTATTAGTTCAAAAGTACTAACAGTTGTTTGACTAGCAATGCCATTTTGCTTCTTTCTGAAAAAATCATCAAATTTTAGGCTGAAGGCATATTCTCCTTTTCACTTTTTCATTTCATTAAAGATTTTTTAATGATCCTTGAATTATTACAAAAAGTTTGATTGGTTTGGATAAGGTAAAGTGAATTTTGCTAGCATAAAATAATTTCTTTGCCTCTTGGCATTTTAATTTTTAATTCCATAGAATGCCTAGTAGGAGTATGCAGGAAAAAAAATTAATCTTGTTTAGTGTCCTGGGCCATTTGCAGATGTTTTTATTTTGTGTCATTTTGTTTTTATAAATTTTCATTTCAGGACAATTTTGTTAATTCACAGGTGGCTGTGACTGGGGAAAACACTGATCAGCTGTTTCCTCCTTCAAAATGTAAGAAGACAACGGGATACACAACAAAGCTATAATATAGCACATTTAAGACTGACACTCCTTGTGGCCTTGGGCAAGTCGCTTAACCCTCCATTGTCTTAGATGCAAGCTTAGCCCTCCAGGGACAGGCAAATACCTACAGTACCTGATTGTAACTCACCTTGAACTATTACTGGAAAGGCGTGAGCTAAATACTAATAAATAAATATTGTTGCTGTATTTCAAAATGAAAGCACGTCCCTATTACCTAGCAATCTTCATGTCTGCTAACGACCAAGCTGTCTACATTCCTAATCATTGAATCACCAACTACAATGTCCATCCTATTTCTGTCTTTCTGAGCTTGTGCCCTGGAAACATATTCTTGGTGTGAGAAGATACTGCATCATCTGGTGGGAAAGTCCTAGCTACAGGACTTAGATAATGCTTTCCTTCCAGGTGTCCTTTTTCTTCCAAGGCAGCACAGAGGCTCAGACTGGTGGTAGAACCACTCTACTATGCCCCTGAAGGTCTCCTCTATCTTCCTCTCTGTCCACTCCAGCTCCTCCAGATGCTTCCAGAGATCATTTCATTCTCTGAGATTCAGGAATTCTTGCATTGAATGCACATATACAACCTCTCTCCAACTTGTGGATATACATACATGTGGCATTCAGTACAAAAGACTGTATTGCCCTATCTCCCTGCTGGACTGCTGTAGGCATCTTAGTATTGTTGAATTGTTAGTTAAAATTGTTACAGGATTAGTGTTGTTTAACCAATATAAGGTCACTTAAGCCTATTTGGTATATTTTGTGTGTGTTTGTCAAATACCTGTAAAGAAACTAGAATCAATTTATTGATAGTGTCAGGGTTACTTGTTGATGAAATCCTTAATACTCTTGTAAAAAAACATTTCTCTCCTGTCCTCTTATTCACTCCTATTCAGAAGACCTAAATCATTGCATAGGTTATCCATGTGGAGCCTAATCCCAGATGGGGTATGTCCGGGATGTCTGGATGGCCCTGAACAGGACAGGCCCATCAGCACCCGATTCTGTACCGCGGGAGCAAGACATTCCCGTGGGTGCAGGATCAGGCACCGAGAGATGGCCCTGCATGCTCCTGAATCACCATGGTGGCGTCCTCCCTGCGGCACATCCAGCCCGCTGCTGTGGAGACCCCAGTTTCCCCGCCACCTGACCTCAGCGGGGGCCGGATCAGGTGGTGGGAACTCACCTGGCTTGCTGCTGGGGGGCTGGCCGGCCAATCTGGAGGAGCAGCCAGCGCTTCTTCCACCTCCAAGGCGGAATAAGCTGGCCGTCCACCCCAGAGCTCCCTGGACGTACGGGGCCATAACCTGAATTGGCCCTGTATGTCCAGGGGCCAGTCTTGTGATGAATGGGATATTCAGTGACACTAACACAGTTAGTACTACTGAATATCTGTAACTGCTGGTTCTACTGATGCTAACCACTTAGTGTTGAGGCTTGTTGCATGTGTTCTGGGGCACAGCAGAGGCAGCCTTGCTCGCTAACTAGGCAGCAGCGATATTGATTTGCTGTCTGGTTAGCGATACACGGTGAAGGCCAGACACAGGAAACCCTGACCTAACTTTCACCGCATATCGCTAACCGGCCAGAGGCTCAATATCACTGCTGCCCGGTTAGAGAATGGCGTATGTGGTGATCCCAGATAATCAGTGCTGGGGCTGGATATCTGGGTTCAGCGCTGGTGCTGAATATTGGGCCCATAAATCCTTTTGAAAATGACCCACACACTTTCCCCACAAGTTAAAACTTGCAAGCTCACATTCTTCACTAGCAGAGGCAGGTCCTGTCCCAAAACTCCTTCAGGATTTTAATGAAGATTCCAGCTTCTGGTACTAGGCCCCTTACTAAGACTTTAGTAATCCTGAGAACTTTCATTTGTTTGACAATTATCATATGATATTTACCAAACTTCTTGGTTAGGTTTTTTTTTTTTAATCTGTTTGTCATAGATTATGCAGATCACTCGGGAATGAAAAGCAAAAAGAGACCACTCATCTATGGTGGATATACTGGCCCCCTGTCTCTTATACTCTGTATTTCAAAAACTGAATCTAATACTGTATATTTTTCCCTTTTCAAATACTGGAAACAATCTAAGAGTTGCATTTAAAGTATAAGGTCAAATTAAAAATGGAATAAATGAAAATGGATCTTCTTCACAGTAATCAAGCATATGTGATATTCTCAGCAATATGTTATTATCAAAATGGTGCACAGACCTCACATCTGCTATAGATATTTCATGACAAATATACATGCATCCTTAGCTATTGTTTTTCTTGTGTATATAAGAACTTAAAAAAAAAAGCTTTCCAAGCTCCATTTATAAGTTGTATTAATAAACACTTGATCAGAGGTAACATTTTCTGAAACAAATTTCTGGCTAATAGCTCACAAGCCCCAAAGCTCCCAAATAAATTTATAAAAAAAAAAAAGAAAAAATATTAAGCACCAAAGAAATAGCATTCATTTCTTTTAAAGCTTGTTCTTTGTGGCATCCAAATTCAGTTTGACAGCAGCTTTGATTTGGGAGATACGGATCATATAAGTAGTAGGGCTTCTTTATCATTTAAGTCCTGTAGACCAGGGGCCTACTGAGACACTGGTTTCCAGGATATCCACAATAGTCACATCCGGCCAGATGTTCATCCAGTACAGTCAGCAGATTAAGTGCTGGCACTGTTGCCTGACTTAATCCTTGTATTCAGGTGTACGCAGCGGCACTGAATATACATGCAAGGCAGTGACCATGTTGGCTGATTTAAAAGGCTACAGCACTGTCTTCTAATAGCTCCATACAAAAACTAGTTCTGATGTTTCCTGTAAAATAGTTATCTCCAAGTTATAATGCCCTGTTCAATGTAATTTCAGTTTGTTCAATGCAAACCGCACTGATGCAGAATAGCGCGGTATATAAGAGAATGTAAATAAATAAAATAAATAAATAAATAAATGATGATGCACTTGGTTTTTCCCTTCAGATATAAATATAATTATTTCCAGCAGATTTCTGAAATAAGTTTATTTGCTCACCAAGAACTCTAATTACTAAAGTATGCTACTGTGCTAATGTATTTTCGGGGCCAAATTAACACTATGGGGTATGTTTACTAAACTGCAGTAATCGTACATAATGCGCGTTAACCATAGTTAACAATCGTAAACTCCCGCGGCGTGGTAAAATACCGCAGAAGGTGGAGAGAGGGCGGAGAGAAGGGGTCAATGGGCGGAGAGTGGGCGGGGAGAGGCTCCCTTCACACTAACGCGCTGATCTGAAGAGCTCAATTCCAACGCGAATGAAAACCTGCCGTTAAATGCACATTACAGGGGAAAGAAACCATTTCAGTGTCAGCAATGTACAGCCCAGGCAGGAAACCTAAACAAAGTGATAAGTGTGATACATGTGCACAGAACAAAAGGGCACATAAACACTGAAAATGACTCCAACAAACTGGAAAAAAAACATAACCAAGCTGGCCAATAGTGGTATCAATGAGAAACATCAACCCCTCCCCCCCCCCGAGTAAGCTCCATAGAACAGATATAAATCGTTGAAGGGTCTATACTCCGTCCCCATACAAGGTGAATGAGCCCACAGTGAAATAGCGCTGCTCAGGGTTTTCCCCACCATCGGACAGGGTTCCTATGGTGTGCACATGTCCCACAACATCAGGGCGGGCATGTTGGAACGGCAACTGGACAGATGCCGGAGAAGGGGATACAGAGGGCCGCAGGCGGCACATGCTGTGGTGCAGCTGGGCCACAGTGCGGACTAGGGCGATGCCTAGGTGTCACAGGGGATAGTACCCAGCAGCTACCCCCAAGGGCATGGAACATTGGCAGGCGGTGCTGGGGGGAAGCATGGACACCTATGCAGGCACCCCTAACCCAGAACCTGCACCATAGGCAGCCGCCTACCTGCACACTGGATGGCCTGAGACTGCGCACCACCAGCACCACCAGCAGAAGGGCATGTCAGCATGGTGGCTGAGGGATACTGGTGGTGGAGGGGGCAGTGGCAGCTGCCCAGAGCAGACCGTGGCCTAGCCCTGTGTAGGTGGGTGCCGTGTACTGCAACAGACGGGCCCTGTCTGACGAACAGTCATGGTATCACCAAGGAATGTACTGACTCTGTGACAACAAGGTGGTGCAGTGCAGAAAACCAGTATATTCAGAAGCAGAGGGTCACAGGTTCAAGTCCCAGCTGTGGTCCCATGCTGCCTCTGATAAAGATGCCTGTGCTGCATTTCTCTGCGCCACCCCCTTGGTATGCAGATGTATCTCATGCATATTCATGAGGGACAGCATGAAAACCCGAACAGTGTTTGGCACCGCAGGACTGGAGTTGTGAACCTCTGCCGTAAAGCAGCAGCCAACAGGGGCAGACACACCCGCACCCACAGGCCCCATTATCCAAAGCCTCCTGGAGAGGCAGGACTTTGGGCTCTGCGTGCATCTCCCAATACTAGCACTTGCATACCTTAGTAATGCCACCCTAAACCTGGGAATATGGTACACATCTATCAAAAGGTTACTATGAGTACTGGCAGATAGCAATTCCTAGGTTAAGTACACTTTTCTGAGTGAGTGCATCATAGCAACCTTTCTGATGTCTGTGGAGTGTGCCTCAGGTCTGGTGTCTGACAGAGTGACCCCCAACAGTATTGCGTACCATAGCCATGCCTGCACTGTGCCCAGGACTGGTGTGGTGGCCTAGGCTGCCCAACACCTCTATAGTTGCACAATGCTGGCATAGGTGTGGGGAGTGCAGCTAGTCTGCAGCTAGTATGTGTCTTGCTGGAACACCTTGCAGGGTGCAGCAGCTTGAGGCTTGCTGCTGGAGAATGTCAGATAATGGTGGGGGGCAGCTGAGCATTTTCAGGCCTGCTGTCTGTCTGCTATTGCGTTATGGATGTGTACCGCTCTGTCTGTTCCCTAGCAGGACTGGGGTTGCTGGTCCCCTCTACTGGTGCCATTGCAGGGAGGTAGACTGCAGCATGGCGTATTTCAGTCATGAAAGGTGCTGTGGACCTGGTACTGGGCGCCCCAACTCAACCTCAGGGTGGGCACAGTACCCGCACAATGTGACTTTCTGTGGCTACTCTGTGGCAGTGCCACACATGGTCTGTTCCCCCTACAAGGCCGAGGTGCTGTGGGGGTGCATACCCGATCTTGTGCCCATCTCTCGACTGCTGATTTGCATGTGCAGTGCATCATGGGTACGGTTGGGTTACCCCTATCCTGGTAACCACAGCAGACAGTTTGTGTGGTGACGTGCAGTCCTACAGCCAGCCAGGGCTTTGTTCACATCCTTATAAGGTGTCCTATAGGGGACATTATAGGGTGCTTGGTGGACAGTACACTTTATAATGTGCCCTATGGAGTGCGTTATGGGGTGCCTTATGCGGCACTTTAGGTTATGCCACCGTGAGGGTGTGTTTGCTAGCAGCATTAATTAAAATACACGTCAAATGCCTCACCAATCGCTACTTAAATGTAAAGGGTGCTGCCTCAGCCAGCCTTATACATTAAGCCCACTGGGGAATCGAGCCCATGACCCCCGTACCATCAGTCAGTGTTGTAACCATTGTGCTATAGCTCTGTTGCTGTGCTTGTATGCCTGCACGCCTTCTTAAGATTAACGCGCGGTAATGTGCCCTGTAGCACTCGTTCATTTATGGCGCCTTGTAACGCGCGTTCTCGGCGCATTCTCGGAAACGATGTACCGCCCATGCCCTTATTTGGGGTTTCTGTCTCTACCGCGGCTCCTAACGCAGTTTAGTAAACATACCCCTATATTGGGTCCTAGGCAAACTTATGTTTGTTGGTCCTTACCATGGACCCCCATTTCCTTCATTGGTCAAACTCAGTCCCAGGGTCACACGCACGCTTTCCTTTCCTGTCACACTGGACCACTGTTCATGCCTTTCCCTCCACATTTCATCTCCCCAGAAGTAATCTGGGGAAAGCTGCAGGACCTAGTTCTGGGTATTGCAGCAGTAGAAGGCTATGAGTGAGCATGAGACTGTAACAGTGCATGCTTTGAGTGGAGTGGCTTAGTGATTAGAGCAGTAGGCCGAGAGCCAGAAGAGCTGGACAAATCATTTTCACCCTTCTTTTCCTCTGATATAAACCAGAAATAAATTAAACAGGTAGGGGGAAAGTATGCAGCCTTGTCTTACACCTTTGCTTATTTTAAACCATTCTGTTTCTCCTTGTTCCGTTCGAACTGTTGCTTCTTGATCAATGTACAGATTGCGCAAGAGAACGATCAGGTGTTCTGGTATACCCATGCTTCTTAATGTGGCCCAGAGTTTCTCATGGTTTACACAGTCAAAAGCCTTGCTATAGTCGATAAAGCACAAATAGATATCCTTTTGGTATTCTTTAGTCTTTTCAAGGATCCATCTCACATCCACAATGATGTCTCTCGTTCCTCGCCCTTTCCTGAACCCTGCTTGCACTTCAGGTAGTTCTTGTTCCAGGTATGGTTGTAGTCTCTTTTGAATAATCTTCAGTAGAATCTTGCTGGCATGTGGGATCAGAGCGATTGTGCGATAATTTCCACAGTCAGTTGGATCACCCTTCTTTAGTATTGGTATAAACACAGATCTTTTCCAGTCAGTTGGCCATGATGTTGTCTTCCATATTTCTTGGCAGAGCCTTGTGAGTACGGTAACAGCTGCATCAGATTGCTGCAATACTTCTATGGGAATGCTATCAATGCCTGGTGCTTTGTTCTTTGATAAGGCTTTCAATGCTGCTTCAACTTCTTCTTTCATCACCAATGGTTCCCGATCATAAGGTACAGGTTGAAACGTCTGTTGGTCCACCTGATCTTTATCATATAAAAACTCTATATTCCTTCCACCTTTTCTTGATCTTCTCAGCATCATTCAACATAGAACCTTGAGCATCTTGTAACATTCCATTCTAGGCTGGAACTTTTTCTTTAACTCTCGTAGCTTTAGGAAAGCCGATCTTGTTCTTCCTCTAATAGTTTCTGCTTCTATTTCCTTGCAAGTGTCATTGTAGTACTTTTCCTTGTCCTGTCTTGCTGCACTTTGGAAATCTCTGTTGAGTTCTGCCATTGTCTTTCTTTCTCCTCTGGCTTTAGCTTCTCTGCGTTTCTGGGCAATTTTCAGAGTTTCTTCAGTCATCCATTTTGACCGTTTTTGCTTTTTCACCTTTTGTAGAGACTTCTCGCTTTCTTCCAACACAACCTTCTTGATGTCATTCCATAACTCTTCCGGAGCTCTGTCATTTGTATCTAAAGCAGCAAATCGATTTTGCAGGCAGTCTTTAAATTCCTGTGGTATATTCTCAAGGTCATATTTTGCTGCATTCATGAGTGGTATGCTCTTTTTCAACTTTAGCTTGAGTTTGCATACTAGTAGTTGATGATCTGTACCACAGTCAGCTCCAGGTTTCAAGAAGCAACAGTTCGAACGGAACAAGGAGAAACAGAATGGTTTAAAATAAGCAAAGTTGTAAGACAAGGCTGCATACTTTCCCCCTACCTGTTTAATTTATATGCAGAACAAATCATCAGAGAAGCAGGATTGTATGAAGACAACAGAGGTGTGAAGATTGGTGGAAGACTCATCAACAACCTTCGCTATGCTGATGATACCACATTACTGGCTGAAAGTGAAGATGATCTGAAACATTTGCTTCTCACAATCAAAGAACATAGTCTCAAAATGGGCCTGCACCTTAATGTAAAGAAGACAAAGATCATGACAACTGGCATAATCAACAGGTTCATCGTTGAAGGAGAAGAAATTGAAATTGTGAACAACTTTAACCTACTTGGATCAACTATCAATAAAGAAGCAACAAGCAGTCAAGAAATCAGACAATGCATTGCTCTTGGCAGAATGGCTATGAAAGACCTAGATAAGATTCTCAAGAGCAGAGATGTCTCTCTCCATACAAAGATTCAACTTGTTCAAGCCATGGTATTTTCAATAACATCATATGGATGTGAAAGCTGGACAGTGATAAAGATAGACAGGAAGAAAATTGATGCCTTTGAATTATGGTGCTGGCGGCGAATACTGTGTATACCATGGACTGCCCGAAGAACAAACCAGTCCGTACTAGAGGAGATCAAACCTAAGCTTTCTTTAGAAGCTCAGATGACAAGACTTTGACTTTCATACTTTGGACACATCGAAGAGAGAGATCATTAGAGAAAGACATTATGCTTGGCAAGATAGAAGGTCAACGCCAAAGAGGAAGGCCAGCAATGAGATGGATCGATACAATAACAGCAGCTATGGGTACCAGTCTGTCAACAATGAGCCGCCTGACTGAAGACCGAACACAATTTAGGATAGCTATCCAGAGGGTCACCATGAGTCGACTCCGACTCGACGGCACTTAACAACAACAAAACCAGAAATGCCAAGGGTGGACTTCCCCATACAGTGAAAATGAAGACCAAAAGGTGAAGGCGAGATTTACAGCAATGGGCATTATTTTAGAAACACTGTTCATGCTTTGGATGTCTGAAAATACCCCCCGAGACATCCAAAGCACAGAAATGTCCTGGAGAGAGCAGTTTTAAAGACGTCCCTGGAGCGAGGCTGTCCAAGTCAGAATGGGGACATGGTGTAGGCATGTCTAGGGTGTTCTCAAGTACTTGTCCGATTTCAGAAATGTCCAGGATGTCCCAGTCTTCATCAGTGTTTATACCTGCTCCAAGCATGACTAAGCATTGGAAAAATGCTCCTTTTGTCAGCTAAACATGAATATCTCCTGTATTTTGCATGTTGATAACAAACACTGATGAGGACTGAGGGCTCATAGATTGATTTGCCACACCGATAAATGTCCCCATATGCAACCTTGCATAACATGGATGTCCCCACCCCATGTGTTTGTAGCAAGGACATCTACATGGATGCCGGCATGGGCATCCACGGTGGGGCATCTGTGTTTCTTAAATCAGGCCACAATAGAGACATCCCTGGTGTTTATTTTGCGCATTTTGCCCTGGATATCCCAGATTACACTTGGATGCCCTCTCAAAAATGCCACTTCATGTAAAGGAGATACACTGAAGTGTCTTTCTGTATAGACATTTTCTCCCAACAGAAGCAACAGAAAATGATATTTCACTTTCTTTGGTGCTTCTGTAAGGATTTATGCATTGTGGAGGCAGTATTATATATTTTTTTGCAGCAGACAGGGCCTGTTTGTTGCAGTGCATGGCACCCACCTACACAGGGCTAGGCCACGGTCTGCTCTGGGCAGCTGCGACTGCCCCCTCCACCACCAGTACCCCTCTGCCACCCTGCTGACATGCCCTTCTCCTGGTGGTGCTGGTGGAGCGCAGTCTCAGGCCATCCAGTGTGTGGGTAGGCGGCTGCCTATCGTGCGGGTTCTGGGGTAGGGGTGCCTGCATAGCTGTCCACGCTTCCCCCCAGCACCGCCTGCCAATGTTCTGTGCCCTTGGGGGTACCTGCTGGGCACTATTGCCTGTGACACTGTGGGAAGCACACTCATGCCCATGTTGGGCCCTCATCAGTTGCTGTCTGGCTGCACTACTGTTTCAGCATTCCTATGGGCCACCTAGGCATCACCCTAGTCCGCATTGTGGCCCAGCTGCAACACAGCATGTGCCGCCTGCAGCCCTCTGTGTCCCCTTTTCAAGCATCTGTACAGTTGCCCATTACAACATGCCCGCCCTGCTGTTGCGGAACATGTGCACGCCATAGGACACCTGCCCAATGGAGAGGGAAAACCCTGCTCAGCGCACTTTCACTGTGGGCTCATTCACCTTGTATGGGGACGGAGCATAGACCCTTCCAAAATTCATATCTTTCTTTTGGAGCTTTCTCAGGGATTTTTTTTATGTTTCCCATTAATATCACTATTGCCCAGCTTGGTTATGGTTTTTTTCCATTTTGTTCAGGTCATTTTCAGTGTTTA
This sequence comes from Ichthyophis bannanicus, assembly GCA_033557465.1. NCBI lineage: Eukaryota > Metazoa > Chordata > Amphibia > Gymnophiona > Ichthyophiidae > Ichthyophis > Ichthyophis bannanicus. Next base: position 1,740,891,606 of record CM066032.1, on the reverse strand, counting down.
TTTGCCCTTGTGTTCCGTGCACATGTATCACACTCATCACTTTCTGTAGGTTTCCCTGGTTTTTCTGTACATTGCTGACGGAAATGGTTTCTTTTCCCTTTAAATCAGCTCTAACGCCAGGGTTTCACTGCCATTAGTTTTCAGCCTCGAATTTCACAGCGTTAGTGTGCAGGAAGCCTCTCCACTCCCACTCTCCGCCCATTGACCCTCTCTCTCCGCCCCTGGGGAGCCTTCCTGTGCCCTCTGAGCGCCTTTCTCCGCTCTCAGCGCTCATTTGCGCCACTGCGTGCGTTATCGCGTGCTAACGTACCTCTGCGCCCAATAAATCGCAATTATTGCACGATAAGGTACCTTATCACGCAATAACGTGGAAGAGCACATGTTAAGACTGCTTAGTAAACATACCCCATAGTGTTGTTTTGCAATATATGAAAAATTAGGAAAATCTTCAATGTCCTCTCCTTTATTTTCCCTTAAGTTCTTGTTCTGTGTAAGCTTCTTTTGGATTTTCATTTTCTGTAAACTGCTTTGACTTTTAGACTAAACGGCATATAAGCTTAGCTAAATCAATAAATAAATAATGCAGAATAGGCAGTGGAGCAGAGAGGAGGGATTGAAGAGCTGGCAGTGGACTCTTGGCTTGCATATCGGGTGATTTATTTATTTATTTAATGAATTTATATTTGGCTATTTCTTTAAAATCATAGCGATAACATAGAACTTATATAATAAATGCATGTCATAAAAAACAAAGCAAGTATAGTATATACAGTCGTACACAACACAAAACAATATAAGCAACAAAGATGGCCTAGAACTATATAAAGTATATAATTATTCATTTGTCCCATAATATGCTTTGAACAAATAAGTCTTTAAATTCTGAACGGAATTAAATAATTTAAATATGTTAATTGTTTTATATCTTCTTCACATGTTCAATGTAAACTGTACCATGTAATATGCTGTTATTTTGTAAACCGTGCCGATCATGAATAGTGTGGTATAAAACCAAATAAGTAAATAAGTTAGAAAGATCAGAAATAGCTTTCATACTGCCTGGATGGGCATTCCCATCTTGCACGTAGAATGGGGACAGTAAAACTATTCTGTATACAGGACTGTCTAATTCGAACATCTGGAGGTGTTGGGGTTCAAGAAAGGGAATGACTGCCTAAGCGAACCTTCAGATCTAAAGTAAAAACCATGAGTAAAGTCAACAAGTTCATACTCCAGATGATGGAACCATCTATTGACATTACAGAGATAACTTGGAAACTCTGCTGTTGCTGCAATACCCAGAACTAGGCCATGCAGTTTTCCCCATGTTAATTCTGCAGAGGTGAAATGTAAAGGGAAAGCAACGAACAACACTCTAGTGTAACCAGGGCCAGTGCAAGAACTGAAGGTGCCCAAGGTGGGCCCTCTATCCTGCTGCCCCCCCCTGTGGCCTCCCTGAGGCCTGCAGTGGTGTTGACATTGGACCCCGACCCATGACACAGCACTTGCCTGCACATGCCGGCATTGCGTCGCAGTTTCTTTTACTTTGTATCTTCTGCTTCTCCCCCCTCTGGCACAGACGTCCAGTTTATGTAAACCAGAAGGATATCCCTCCGAGGAAAGGCTTAAAAGGTTAGGGTTTTTCAACTTGGAAAAGAGACAGCCAAGGGGAAATATGATAGAGGCCTATAAAATAATGAATGGAGTGGAATGGGTACTCCTTCAAAAAGTACAATGTGGCACATTTAAGAATAGAGAAAATATCTTTTCACTCTACATATAATCAAACTCTGGAATTCATTACCGGAGGATGTAATAAAAGCTGTTAGTTTAAAAGCTGGGTTTAAAAGAGGTTTGGACAAGTTATTGGAGGAAAAGTCCATAAACCAGAATTAAAGAGGACCAGGGAAATCCACTGTTTACCCCTGGGATAAGCAACATGGAATGTGTATATCTTTTTAGGAACTTGGCAGGTACTTGTGACCTGGATTGACTGTTGTTAGAAACAGGATATGGGCTTCATGGACCTTTGGTCTGACCCATTATGGCATATCTTATTTTCTTATGTTCTTATGAGTGGGCAGCCAGATGTAACACATCAAAGAACAATAATAAAAGGAACTCTCTTCCAAAGTGATATCCAAGTAACGTTCCCAAAAATTACAGACAATTAACTTCTTACCTATAATCTATAAGCTATTGACTGTGATAAATGCTGGCAGAATATATGATCATATTGATTCCAATAACATCATGGTAATGAAAGGGAAGTATATGTGTGAAGGCACATTTTAGAAAGGCCAGGTAAATAAAATTTTGGATGTCCAAGTCAAAACATCGAAAAACTGTGGCAGGGGCAGCAGAGAAGGTGGGCATGTATAAGTAATTTGTAAAATCGGATTTTCTCCACCCTGAAAGATACACATGTCCACCACATCAAAGAGAAAATGGGGATGTGCAAAGTAATGATTCTCCAGGAACAAGCAGGAAGTCAGTTCTAATATATGGATGACGTCGGCACTGACGGTACCCGCACGGTATCCACTCCCCAGTTTTTATAGAAACACAACACAACAATATAAGCAACAAAGATGGCCAAGAAAGATTGAGGTAAGATGGCATGTGTGGTCACCTTCCCACCCAAAGGTGCCATCTTACCTCAATCTTCTTTTTCCCATGGAGCCCATCAGACGTGTAGTCTGTGTCCCCAGAAAAGTTTAGATTTTTGACGTGATGTTTTTGTGATTCCTCTTTTTCCAATCACGTAACGTCACCTTCTTAGTTCCTGGATCCGTCATCTTGGCATCGTGTTTTTTTTTTGTTCCCTCCTTTTCTTTTTCTTCTCTTTCGGTGCATGGGTTTTTCTTGCATGCTCCTGACCAAGACATTGGAGCCTGACCTCGTGGGAGCTTTCTTCTCTGCTATATCTTTGGTCAGTGGCTTTATGCAGTGTGATCATTGTAACTGTACCATGTGTTGCACATATGGTCATAACTGTTTCTTGGGGTGCCTTGGCACCACCAAAGATGACGCTTCCTGTGCACCCTTTCTCCAGATGATGAATAAGAGCAGGAAGAATTGGCTCCAGCATTGGGTGCTGTGGATGAGGCTTTGGCCTCACGTGTGGACCGTGCTCACTCTGAGCACTAAGGTCACAGAACATTGTACTGGGGGTCGTAGAAGACCATCTACAGAAGGACCGGTCCCCATCGAAGTCAGCATCGAAGATCGATTCTGGTGCCAAGGGTAAGTCTCACCATCACTGGCATTGCAGCCCCTGAGCAGATGTCAAGGGCAAGGGCCGAGAGTGACCTTCCAATATGTCCTGGCAGGAGGAGATCCCAAAGCCTCAGAGGATCGGCAATGATCCTCCAAGGTCATCCTCTTCAAGGGAACCCCCTCGATGGAGCTGTGTATGGTCCTATTCCTTAGGTGCCTGGAGGTCAGGATGGCTACCTTGGAGAGCAGCATCTCTGCTCTTCTGGCACTGCAGCAGGCCCAATGGCCAGTACCTCTGGTTCCTTGGGACCGGCGACCGGACCCTCCACCACGGAGGCATTGCCCACAGAAGTTCAGCCTGTGTTGGAGCAGTTCCAACCCGGCTCCAATTCCAGGCATCAGTCCACCTCCACCATGAGGGCCAGGACCTCCACACTAAGTGCCTAAGGGTTGAATTGTTGGGACCCCTGGCCCCGTTGACTCCACCCGCTGGTCAAAGGGGACGATGCCCGCGGGATCCTGGAGGTATCTTCCGATACTGATTCCAAGTGGTAGGTGATTTCAATATGCTGATATGATAGAGATGTTTAAATATCTCAATGGCATAAATGCACAGCAGAGCCTCTTTTGACTGACAGCAAGCTTTGCTATGAGTGGACATAGGATGATGGTGAAAGGGGATAGACTCAGGAGTAATATGCGGAAATATTTATTTACAGAAAGAGTTGTAGATGCGTGGAATAGTCTCCCAGTAGAAGTGGTAGAGATGAGGACAGTTTCTGAATTCAAAAAAGCATGGGGCAAATACAGAGGCTCTCTAAGGGAAAAGAGGGGACTTGTAGTTGATATGAAAGGGCAGACTAGATAGACCATGTGGCCTTTTTCTATGTTTCTATGATGTTGCTTTAACCGACTAGCAATATTATTCAAACATGTATTTAAAGACGATATATGGAACAAATATTAATTAATGCAGATTGAAGCCATTATGGCCAGTAAAAGTACTAAGAAAAGCAGAAGTCTCAATATAGCATGCACTGATTATAAGAAGATCATTGATAGCATCTCATATTTCTGATATTAAATTGCCTTGAAATAATCAAAACATACACTGGATTGATTCAGTATATTGAGTTCACCATGAAAATGTTGAAAACCACACTTCATCTGACGTATGAAAATGGATAGATTGTCATTACTAACATCAAGATACAAGGGGAATATTTTGGGTAGGCTCTCCATTGCATTCTCATTTTATATGTGATGTGATCTATTGAGTAGTCTTATTAGTATTTGGGTTACAGATTTAGCCTTAATCCTGAATATAATAATGATCTAGAGGTAACACCATATTTGTTGCTTTTAGATTTTATTTATTTATTTATTTATTTAACAGTATTTCTGTACCACCTTATCCTACAATCAAGGCGGATTCACAGCAAGACAATCAAAAGTAGTGGACGTGTAATTCATGCAGTGAAAGATATGTCATGATTTGTGTGTAAGATGTTATAGTGTGTTAATTAGGTTGAACTATGTACATTGTGCGCTATGATACAGCATGTGCTATAATACATTCTTCTATACAATGAGGGTTTAAGATACATCGTGAGCCGTTATACATTTTCTTATCGGGGGGTCGGAAGGGAGAATGTTGGTAGTTCCTGTTGGTGAGATCAGGTGACGTGTCCATAGTGTTCTATGAACAGCGTTATCTTCAGCAGTTTGCAAAAGTCTTTGAGGTCCTTCGTCGATCTCAGTTCGTCTGGGATGGAGTTCCAGATTGTTGGGGCAGCCAGGGAGAGTGCTCTTTCTGTGGTGTCTTTGCATGTTTTTCTGAAGTCTCTAGGGGTGTTAACTCGGTTGGAGGTTCCTTTTCTTCTTGGGCGTGTGCTGGTGTCTGGTTGTATGAGGGTGTGCAGGCTGTTGGCTGAAGTGGGTTGTTTGATCTTAAATATGTTTATGATTGTTTTGTATTTGATGCGTGAACTGATTGGGAGCCAGTGCAGGTCTTTCAGAACAGGAGTAATGTGTTCATGTCTTTTTGATCCAGATATTATGTGGGCTGCCGTGTTTTGTGCTAGCTGTAGTGGTTTGAGTGTTTGTTTTGCTAGTCCAAGGTAGATGGGGTTGCAGAAGTCCAGTATGGGAGTTATTAGAGCTTGGCATACGGTACGGAAGTGTTCAGTGGCGAGGAGAGGTTTAAGTCTTCTGATGATTCTCATTCTGTGGTATGCATTTTTGATTGTTTTGCTTACGTGTGGCTTGAGATTCAGTTCATTGTCCAGGGTCACTCCGAGGTATTTTACTTCCGATTTTATTGGTATGGTTGTGTTTTGTACTCTGATGTCTGGTGGGGTGGATGAAGTCTGGGTTGCGAGTGATTATTAGTGCCTCCGTCTTGCTGTAGTTGATTGCGAGGTTGTTGCCTTGACACCATCTTGTCATCTGTGTGAGGCAGTCTGTTATTTTAGAGTAGTCCGGGTTGTCAACTGAGATAGGTGTGTATATCATGATATCATCTGCATAGATTGTATATTGAATGCTGTTCACGTTCAGGATGTCACATATTGGCTGGATGTAGATGTTGAACAGTAGTGCCGAGAGGGCAGATCCTTGAGACACTCCTTGGAGGACTTTTATGGGTTGAGAGGTGTTGTGGCCTACCTTGACCTGTATCTGCCTGTCGCTTAGGTATGAGTGGAACCATTTTAATGTGGGACCATGTAGCCCAATGTTATTTAGTCTTTCCAGGAGAGTTTTGTGGTCTACTGTGTCGAATGCTGAAGAGATGTCAATGAAGATCATTAAGATACCTTTTTTGGTGTTGTCTATGATTCGTACGATGTTGTCGAAGGGGTAAATCAGCAATGTTTCGACTCCATGCTTGGGGTGAAAGCCGTGTTGGTTGTCATCCAGTGGTGCATGGTTGTCAATGTGTTCTTGTAGTTGTTGTACTGAGTTTTCGATGATTTTTGCCAGAAAGGGTATGCTGGATATTGGTCGGTATGCTGCTGGGTTGTTCTTGTCGAGGGTTGTTTTCTTTGGTATTGGTCTTACTGTGGCTAGCTTTAGTTGCTCTGGCATGAATCCTTGGGTGAGGGAGTTGTGCACCATGTTGTGTATGATGTGGATGAAGCTTGATTTGGTGGCTTTGATCCATGACACTGGGCAAGGGTCTGTAGGAGCGGTGCTTGTGTTGATTGCGGAGATGATGTGGGCGAGCTGCTCTGTTGAGGGTGAGCAGAATGTGTCCCAGGTCTTAGGGTGTGAGTTAGGCCGAGTTGCTGTGCTAGGTCTTGTTTGTTCTGCGGAGTGAAATTTTTCCTTGATATGGTCAGCAAATTTTTGCGGGTCTATTTGCACTTCATCTTCTGTCCTTTGCTCCTTTGTGAGGATTTTCACTATTTCGAATAGCTCTCTGGGTTTGTTTATGGAGGTATTTATCATGTTTGTATGGTATTCTCTCTTTGATTGGTTGATGTGTTCATTGTATTGTTTTTGCTTTGTTAGGTATAGTTGCTGGTTTTCGACAGCCTTGGATTTTCTCCATCTCCGTTCTGTCTTTCTGAGTTCTCTCTTTACTTGTCGTATGGTTGTTGAGTACCATGGCTTGTGTTGTTTCTTGTTGTGACGGTGTTTCTTGGGTCTGGCATCTGTTGCTTTGGCGGCATTAGATAGGGTGTTGTTCCAGTTGGTGATTTTAGTCTCCAGATTGTCTGTTTCTGTGGTCATTTGTTGTATCGTGTCCTGTAGGAAGGTGTCTCTGTCGAAGTTCTTGAATCATCTTTGTGTGGGTGTGTTGTCCGAGTGTTCATTTAGATTGTCTTTTTGTAGTTGCAACTTTATCTTGATTATGTAGTGGTCTGACCATGGAACTGGGGTGATGGTGGGCATTGAAATTAGACCTCTCGATGTTAGGTAGCTGGTTGCGAAGATGAGGTCTGGGGAGGAGCCGTGTCTGTGCATTGGGGCGTCGACTATTTGGGTGAATTGAAGTGAGGTCATAGCTTGAAGGAAAGCTTCTGCATCTTTGCTGTTGGTGGACTTGAGGTTGAAGTCTCCTAGCAGTAGCGTGGGCTTGTTAGTTGCAGTGATGGCGCATACTGCTTTGAGTGTTGAGGCTAGTTCGTCGGGTGAGGCTCTGGGTGCTCTGTAGGTTAGGCAGAGTGCCATGTGTTTGTTCATGATGCTGATTGTGTTGCCTTGTTGTGTGTTAGTGAAGCTCTGAGTTTTGAACTTTAGGTTCTTCTTTGCAATTATCAAGACTCCTCCGCGTTTGTGGGTGCGTGGGCAGTTGTATGCTGTATATGTGTCTGGTACCAGTTGATTGAGTAGTACATTGTCGGTGGGATTGAGCCAGGTCTCTGTTATGCAAAGTATGTCTGGCTGATGGTCTTCTATGTGGTCTGCTATTGTGTGTATCTTGTTGCATATGGATCTTGCGTTTATGAGCTCTATAGTTGTATGCTTTGGAGGATTTGTTGTTTCGTGTGTTTCCTTTGAACTTAGTGTGTGGGAGTTTGCCTTGTGTTTGTTTTTTCTTTTTGCCACTGATGTTCTGTGTGTGTCAATATGCTTGCACTGTGGTTCTATGTATGTCCAAGTGGTTGGTGGATGCCATGGTGAGTTAGGGTGTGGGTAGTGGAAGTGTGTGGTTGGTGGCAGGATTTATGTGATGAGGAGGCTGAGTGGGAGAAACAATGTTATGAGCATGTTGATTTGTTGTGATGTCCTGTGAGAGTTTTACTTGCGTTTCGGACGTCCTTCGCTTTGGTCTGTTCCTTGTTGGTTTCTGCTGTGGTACTGTCGGCGATGTTGTGTCCTTTGCCTGTCTTCCTTCTGCTCGCCTTCATGCCGTGCCTAAGGGCCACGCCAAAGGGCCCTCAGGCGCGGGCGCGCCCTGCAGGGATGCCGCTTTTATAGCCTGCCGACCGCGCTCCCACTGCCCCGATTGGGCAGGAGCTGAGGAGGGTGGAGAATCCCGGCAGCGGCGTCTCTGAGAGCAGGGAAGCCGCTTTTATGGCCTGCCGACCGCGCTCCCACTGCCCCGATTGGGCAGGAGCTGAGGAGGGTGGAGAATCCCAGCAGCGGCGTCTCTGAGAGCAGGGACAATGCTTTTATGGCCTGCCGACCGTGCTCCCACTGCCCCGATTGGGCAGGAGCTGGGGAGGGTGGAGAATCCCGGCAGCGGCGTCTCTGAGAGCAGGGATGCCGCTTTTATGGCCTGCCGACCGCGCTCCCACTGCCCCGATTGGGCAGGAGCTGAGGAGGGTGGAGAATCCCGGCAGCGGCGTTTATGATGGCTTGACTATCTATAGTTCCAGTGATCAGCATTCAGCAGAACAACTCTGTGTAATAAAAAGCTTTCCAGATAACATCATGATGACTTTTGGCCTGTACAAATCTGCTAAGGCAATCTTCCTCAGAGGAAAACTGAACAAAACTAAAAACATTTCTCTGGTTGATGACTGACATAAAAGAATTTGAACAGGCAGATGTATATAAATATTTAAAAGAAGAGGAAGGAGCAACAATCTAGCATAAATTACTGAAAGAAAAAAAATCAGCAAAGAATATTACTGGAGATTAAAATTGATATTGAATAGTGTTCTAACATCACAAAATAGGATGCAAACCATCAATCAGCTTGCAATTTTCATGCTCTGATAGAGCTTTGGAATGGTCATCTGTAGGTTCATAAAAGATCTTGAAAACTGGATGTACAAAAAAAGAAAACGCTTGCATGCCCAGGAATTAATGTGTTTACTGAGACTATACATTCCTAGAACTTAAAGAAAAATGGGCTATTATAGAAATAGATTATCTATAGATAACATCGCCTATCATAGGCCTCCAGGCCCTCTTAATAGCATCAACAGATCAAAACAGACAAAAACTGCTGAAGTATTAAAGTAAAGATCCAGAATCCAGAATCCATCTCCATCCTTAAACTTGGACAAACATTCTGATAAATAGAAAGAATGAAAATCCACCAGTACATGTAGGGGGGGGGGGGGGGAGTTGAGTATATGTGTATCTGCATGCATGTATGTGAATGCGCATATACATGGGAGGGAGGAAGAGTTGGGGCAATGTCTATAGTGTGTTCCTTTTGGCATACAGTCAGTTTAGCCTCCTTCCGCCTATGCACTCAAATTCTCAATTCCCATTCTTGCTCAGTTGTGAAGGACTACCAAACAGGATTGCTACTGCTGGAAAGAAATCTACACTTATAAGTTTTAACTTCTGGGAAATTCTCTAAATCTTGGAGAAAGGGAATTATTTGGGTTAAAACTGATAAATCTGTGTATTTTAAAATCCAGTGTATTTGTTAAATCAGCCAGAGCCTAGTATCAGCCGAGAACTTTTAGTTTAAATTTAAAACCCAGTAGAGAGCTTCTAGGTTAAGCCTTTAGTTTACTTTTAAAACCAGCAGAGAGCTTTTATTTTAAATTTAAACTCAGAAGAGAGCTTTTAGTTTAAATTTAAAACTAAGTCGGTGCCTAGTTTCAGCAGAGAGCTTTTAATTTAAATCGAACCAGACTATAGCTTAGCAAGAATAGGGCAAAATATTTTTTGAGTTGAAAGAAATAAATTGTTTCTAGATACCATTACAAAGAGACCTTCCACTTAGGAGGCAGGCGATCTGGGAATTTGTTTTAAATAAGTATTAAAGCCAAGTGAAAGGTCAAAGGGGCAATTTGAAAGGCTCCCTCTATCAAACCAAGGGTTGTGTAAATCAGCCAGGAAATTGTTAACAAATTACCTTAGAAGCACCTGTGTGGCAAGCCAGCCTTTACTAGGTGTGAGTTCCCTCCTACCCTAACCCTAACTTTTGTACATAGTTTACCTGTTATCCCTGTTCAAACTCCCTGTTTTAATGTAAATCCAATGTAGACCTTGCTACATTGCACAATTATGTTGCCTGTGAACCGCACTGATGATAAATAGCGTGGTATAGAAAAAACATTAAATAAATAAATAATAAATAAAACTCCTACCCATTCTAGGCATAATCTATTCCATCGAAAAATGTACTGTTGTTCTTTATGGCATAATTGCCGTTGAAAATTCCAAGGCCGCGGGCAGGGTCCCGGCGGCCGCTACTAACCGGGCACGCGGCCTGGCGCGGGGACCCTGTGCGCGGCCTGGTTAGGACGTGTGCGCTCGGCCCAGTCGGGCGCGAGCGCGCGTCCTTTAAACTGATTGGCTCCTGTGGGTCAGGGACCCGCGGGAGCCAATTAGCGCCTTGAGGGTTTGGGCGCGAGGGGGGATCGGGACCGAGCAGCCTCCGCGTGGTCAGTCGCGCGGAGGCTGCTTCGGTGACGGCGTCTTCCTCTCTTCGTGGTCCCGGGCTGAGCGGTGTGTGGCGGCTGGGTGAGTGTGCTGGCGTTCAGTTGCCGGTGGTCGGTGGTTTCGGGGGTTGACGGTGCGGCGATATAAAAAAAAAAAAAAAAAAAAGACACGTAAAAGTGAATAATTAATTAAATTATTCACTTCGGATGCCTGGCAGGGCGAAAGCAGGGTGCTTGGCCCCTAAAAAGGCTGCGGGGTGGGGGTCCGGATCGCGGGGGGGGCGCGGTGAGGCCCAGGCAAGTTGGTGGGGGGGTCGAGGGGTGCTGCAGCAGGAGGAAGGGGAGAAAGGCCGTAGTGCTGGGGTGCGTGGCCGGAAAGGTAGGGGGGGTTCCCTCCCTTCCGGTAGCTTGCAGGGGGCTGGAGAGGGGTTGCTGGGGCCTGGAGAGGTGGGGGATGCTGGTGGGGGGGGCAGGGGTGGGGGCTGTGGAGGGGGCAAGGGTGGGGGCTGTAGGGGGGGCAGGGGGTGGGGGCTGTGGGGGAGCCGGGATGTGGGCTGTCGGGGGGGCGGGGGGGGGGGGTGGGGGGGGGGGGGGACTTCGTGGCGCCGAGCCATGGGGGTGGGTTGCGGCCCGATGGGGCGCCCTGGGTTGCGAGCTGCGGTGGGCCTGCGGGGTGGTTCTCAGGCCATGGGGGCTTTGGCTCGCCGGGGGGGGCTTCCCCCTGGGAGCAGTGGATGTCTGGGGGGCAGGGTACCTCCCGGGCGGGTTGGGGGGGTTCTTGGCCGCCGGCATGGCCAGGGTCGGTCTCCCCCCCTGTTTTTCCTTTTTTGTCTCCACAGGGCTCGTTGATGGCGCAGTCTTGGCCGGTGGGCACGGCTCGCGGCGAGAGCTGGGTGAGTTCCCCGGTTGGAGCGGAGTTGCAGCGGGGACCGACAGCTGAGGCGGCCCAGCGGGGTCCCAGGGATTTGGATGTCGCAGATGGCGAGGACCTTGCAGTGGCTGGTGAGCGGCTTGCTTCGTCGGGTGAGTTAATGGGTGACGGGGGTGAGTCGTTCAGGGAGGTGGGGGGGGCTTCACGCAGAAAGCACCGGCGGTCATGTAGGCGTCGTCGCAGCTCCGACTCGTCCTCGTCTTCGTCGGGCTCAAGTAGTTCGTCCGGGGGGTCGGACAGGAGGGGGGATAGGCAGCTTTCGGGTGGTGGGGGGGGAGTGGGTGTGGCTGGGGTGGGGGAGCCTCTGCGGTGGTGTCGTTGCCGGCGTTATGGGTGGGGGTACCTCGGAAGCTTAGGCGTAAAATCCGCAAGCGGCGATATATTGACATTTTCCATTTGCTGGAGGGGCGGAAGCGTTCGGGCGAAAGCAGAAAAAAGAGAAAGGAGGACGAGAAGGCCGGGAGGGTCCGGAAGGTAGCGCGTAACGTGGTTAATTGGACGTGCGCCTTTTTACGGTTGGCCAGCGTGTGGGGGCAGAACGATCCGTCGCAGTATGAGATGTTATTGGCGTATGCCGATTCCATCCTGGAGGCGTCTCAGACGCACGAGGGGTGGTCTTGGCTTAACTACGATGAGAAGTTTAGGGATCGGATGGAGGAAAGCCGTGCGCTTTCGTGGGGCACCCAGGATATTAACCTGTGGTTGACCCAGATGTCGGCGCGGTCCAGTGCAAGCGTGGGTGGTGGGACCAGAGTGGCGTCGGGGCGGTGGGGGGGACGGCTCGGCCCTTTCGAGGAGGGGCGGCCGGGTGCCTGCAAAGGCAGTCCCGGCCGGGAGCGGTGACGTCTGCTGGCGTTTCAACCGTTCCACCTGTCCCTTTCCCGACTGCAAGTTTTCAGCATGTCTGTTTCCTTGTGCGGGGGTCCCCATTCCGCGCTCAAATGTGTCAAGAAGGGCGCCTCTGGCATGGCCGCCCCTGCGCCGAAAGGGCAGTGAGTGGCGCAGTCGCGCCCCCTCCCCGGTGCGGGTGGAGGCGTTGGTGGGGTGGCTAAGCCTTTATCCCCCACGGCGTGAGGCGGCAACTTTGGGGGCGGGGTTTCGGAATGGGTTTGTCCTCCCGGTGAGGGGGGTGGTGTCGGCGCCGTCGGCAAGGAACTCTCCCTCGGTGCATCGTTGGGCGTCGGTGGTGCAGGACAAATTGTTGAGTGAATTGCAGTTGGGTAGGGTGGCGGGCCCCTTTGCGGAGCCGCCTTTTCCTGACTTGCTGATTTCGCCTTTGGGTGTTGTGCCCAAGAAGGAGCCGGGGAAATTCCGCTTGATTCACAATTTGTCTTGTCCCGTCGGGGCTTCGGTGAATGATTCGATCCCGCGTCAGTTGTGTTCGGTTCGTTATGCTTCCTTTGACAAGGCGGCTTTGCTGGTGCGCGGGGCCGGCCGGTCGGCGTTATTGGCGAAGGTCGACATCGAATCAGCGTTTCGTTTGTTACCTGTCCACCCGGCTTCCTTTCCCTTGTTGGGGTTCTGTTTTCAGGGCGAGTATTTCTTTGATAAGTGTATGCCAATGGGATACTCTATCTTTTGCGCTTACTTCGAGATGTTTAGCACTTTTTTGGAGTGGGTGTTAGTTCGGGTGTCGGGTGTGTCGTCTGTGGTGCATTACCTGGACGATTTTTTGTTTGTGGGAGCAGCGGGCTCTGGGGATTGTCGAAGGCTATTATCCGGCTTTGGGCGGTTAGCGCAGGAGTTCGGGGTCCCTTTGGCGGAGGGGAAGACGGAGGGCCCGACGACGTGACTAACCTTTTTGGGTGTGGAGTTGGATTCGGTGGACATGGTGGCGCGGTTGCCTCTGGATAAAGTGGCTCGTTTGCGGATTTCCGTGGCCCATGTGTTGTCGGCGCGTAAGGTTTCCTTGCGGGAGTTGCAGTCTCTGTTAGGGTCCTTAAATTTCGCTTGTCGGACGGTTCCGATGGGGAGGGTGTTTTCTAGGAGATTGGCTTGTGCGACAGCCGGGGTGAGGAAACCTCATCATCGAATTCGGGTGACGGCGGAAATGCGTGCGGACTTGCGGGTGTGGGATCGTTTTTCTTGTGGATTTCAATGGAACTTCCGTGTTGCTGGAGCCAGAAGTATCCAGTGATGATTTACAATTGTACACTGATGCGGCTGGGGGGGTCGGCTTGGGAGTGTATTTCGGGGGGGCCTGGTGCGCGGATCGGTGGCCGGCAGCTTGGTGTGCGGAGGGCCTGACCAGGAACGTCACATTCTTGGAGCTCTTTCCGATTTTGGTAGTCTTGGAGTTCTGGCCTGAGCGACTTCGGAACAGGCGGGTGCTTTGGTGGTGTGATAACGCCGCGGTAGTCAGTGTGATTAACCGATACACCCCGAGGTGCGTGCGGGTGGCTAGTTTAATGCGGGAGGTGGTGCTAGCGTGCCTTCGGCTGAATGTGGTTGTGCGCGCGCGGCACATTCCAGGGTCCACTAACGAGATTGCTGATGCTCTTTCTCGTTTTCAGTGGGAGCGGTTCTGGGCGTTGGCCCCCGAAGCGGACGAGGTGGGAGCTGTGGTCCCAGAGAAATTGTGGAGCATTGGCCTCGGGAGATGTTGGACCTGCTGAGGAGTTCGGTGTCTTCAGGGACCTGGTCTGCGTACCGGAAGGGGTGCGACCGGGTGGTCGCTTTTTTGTGCTCGCGCGGGTGGTGGGCTGGGGGGGTCCCGGAAGGTTTGCTTGGCCAATATATTGTGGCGGCCAAGAGAGCGGGGTTTTCAAGGTCGGCGGTGCGCGCTCATTTGTCAGGGTTTCACTTCTTTGCAAGTGCGGTTGGTTGGGGTCTCCCGGCCGGGGGGGTGTTGACGCGGAGGCTGATGCAGGGTTGGGAGCGGTCGCATCCGACTCCGCGCGATGCGCGGTTGCCGATTACGCACGAGCTTCTTGTGCGGGTGTGCGGGGCCTTGGAGCGGGTGGCTTCGTCTGCCTATGAGGCCGTTTTGTTCCGGGCGGTTTTTTCCCTGGCCTTTTTCGGGGCGTTTCAGATTGGTGAGCTTGTTGCAAGCTCTGGGCGGGGCAGGGGCGTTGGGTGGCTGTTGGCTCGTCATGTCCGGGTGGAGGAGGGGGGGGCGCGGATTTTGTTGGCTAAGTCCAAAACAGATCCGAGAGGGAAGGGTTTATGGGTGTGCCTGGGTCTGGGCGCGGACCCCCGGACGTGCCCGGTGAGGGCGCTTCTACATTATGTTGCGGTGCGCCCGGTGGGTTCGAGCGGGTTTTTTGTGCACGCGGATGCGCGGTTGTAACCCGTTTCCAGGTGTCTGCTGTGCTGAGGCTGGCGTTGTCCGCGGTGGGGGAAGATCCACTCCGGTTTGCTCCCCACTCCTTTCGGATAGGGGCGGCCACTAGCGCGGCGGCGGCGGGGTTGCCTGCTCCGGTCATTCAGGCCATTGGGAGGTGGCGTTCTTCTGCGTTTAAAGGGTATGTACGTTTGCAGGGCAGGGGTGTTGCGGGGTGGGGGCTTTAACTGTTTATTTCTTTTTCAGATGGGGGTGTCGGTCCTGGTGTGTGTTGGGTTGCTGGCCATTTCGTTCGTCCATTGGGCACATAGGCGTGCTGCGGAACGCCCTATCGGCGCCAATTTGGGATTGAACCCGTCGTCGGTGGCTGTCCAATGGCTGGGTGAGCGGGGCATGCGGTGGTCGCATCTGCTGCCTTTGCTGCGACGCCACGTGAGGACGTCGCGGTGGCCGGCCGCCCTGTTGGTGCATCTGGGTGGAAATGACCTGTCGTCCTGGTCCTGCCTGCAGCTGATTCGGGCGGTTCAGGATGATCTGGGACTTGTGTTGCGAATGTTTCCTGGGATTATTGTGATATGGTCAGAAATTATTCCAAGGCCGGCCTGCTGGGAGCAGCGGCGTTGGTCTCGGGGATTGACCAAGGTCAATCGTCAGATTGGTCGTTGGGTATGTGAGCGGGGCGGGTACCAGATCCTGCATGACTGGGTGGACGTGTGGTGTTCGGGGCTCTATCGGGCTGATGGGGTTCACTTGTCGCCTGTGGGTATGGACCTCCTTCTTAATGATTGGCAGGAGGCTTTGGAATACATGTCTGGCCATGATGTTCGCTGGTCACAGCTTGGGGCCAGTGGGGGGGGGGGGGCGGCACATTAACCCGGTTATGTGCCGGTGGCGGGATCCCGGAGGTTTCCGGGGTCCGGAGCAGTAGGCTACAAGTGGGCGGGGGCGGGGTGCCCCTGACCCGGTCAGACCCTCGGACGACTTTTGCTTAGTATGGCGAAGTCGGGGAGAGGGGTATGTAACTTGCCGGGTGGCGAGTTACGGCTTTAGCGGTGGCAGGCACTTTGCTGTGGTATGGCTGGTGCAGCCGGGTGCCGCTAATTGAATGGCTTTGGAAATTTATTGTTGGATTGTTAAATTGTTGGCTAATAAAAGCTGCGACCAGTTTCGTTCCATAAGACATTGTGTGTTGTATTTTGTGGGGAGAGTGGGGAATGGGGGTTGGGGGGGGGTGAGACGGGTTGTGGAGCGGGGGGTGTAAGGCAGGGGCCTGCAGCGCCGGGTCCGCCTGCCTCGGTTATTCCAAGGCCGCGGGCAGGGTCCCGGCGGCCGCTACTAACCGGGCGCGCGCGGCCCGGCGCGGGACCCCGTGCGCGGCCTGGTTCGGACGTGTGCGCTCGGCCCCGTCGGGCGCGAGCGCGCGTCCTTTAAACTGATTGGCTCCTGTGGGTCAGGGACCCGCGGGAGCCAATTAGCGCCTTGAGGGTTTGGGCGCGAGGGGGGATCGGGACCGAGCAGCCTCCGCGTGGTCAGTCGCGCGGAGGCTGCTTCGGTGACGGCGTCCCACCCACCCACCCGGTCGGTGGGCGCGGGGGGGGGGGGGGTTTTTGGGGGGTTGGAGGGTGGGGGGGGCGGGATCCCGGAGGTTTCCGGGGTCCGGAGCAGTAGGCTACAAGTGGGCGGGGGCGGGGTGCCCCTGACCCGGTCAGACCCTCGGACGACTTTTGCTTAGTATGGCGAAGTCGGGGAGAGGGGTATGTAACTTGCCGGGTGGCGAGTTACGGCTTTAGCGGTGGCAGGCACTTTGCTGTGGTATGGCTGGTGCAGCCGGGTGCCGCTAATTGAATGGCTTTGGAAATTTATTGTTGGATTGTTAAATTGTTGGCTAATAAAAGCTGCGACCAGTTTCGTTCCATAAGACATTGTGTGTTGTATTTTGTGGGGAGAGTGGGGAATGGGGGTTGGGGGGGGGGGTGAGACAGGTTGTGGAGCGGGGGGTGTAAGGCAGGGGCCTGCAGCGCCGGGTCCGCCTGCCTCGGTTATTATGCCATAGAGAACAACAGTACATTTTTCGATGGAATAGTATGGCACCTTATGGGTTAAATTCTCAAATTGAGTGGCATTGGTTCTATTGAGTTTGTATGTTGAGAACTTCAGTATTGAAGCCCATGCGTTAGTGTTTTTTGGATGGGGTATTCACTCGTTTGAGAGCCATAATCAAGAGCAGTGACTGGTGGTCTCTGAGGTCAGTACTGATACAGGATATATGTGTTGTGAATGAAATAGCATTGGTTGTTTTGTGGTTTGGTTTATTTGGTGGTTGTAATCATTTATATTTTTGGTTTAGGATAATTATGGTATGAATTTAAGTAGATTACCCTGAAGAAGCCGATTTTGGCAAAACTGTGACTCTTGATGTGGGTGAAAGTGGTTTTGCAATCATGTCAGTGGAAGGTGGTTTTCCTAGGAGTTGTGGGCTCCGTTTGTCTGTTGCAAATTTCATGCCTTGTGGATTATACAAGTTGCCTTTGAGATTTGATTGTGTTTTGTAACCGGGAAACGTTAGAAGTATGTGTTTATAAATATTTATGAGGAGTAGCATATCTTTGAAGAGATTAGAATTAAGTTTCTGTTTGTTATAATATCAATGTTTGGGGTGTCTTTTAGAGAGGTGGTCTCCAGACTGAATATCTGGTGAAACATTCAGAAAGCTTCGCTATGATGATCTGATTTTGATACGAAGAACCCCTGTAGCAACACGGCAGCGGGTCCTTTTGAAGTTCTTTCCACAAAGACGGTTCCACGGCCACTGATAGGTTTTGTGAAAACATCATGAGTAATAGTAGGTTGTGATAGGGATTTTTGTGTACTTTTTGTATTGATTATATGTGTTATGTATTTATTTGTGTAGGGTATGGGATGTGAGGTTTGAGTGAATGTATTTGCAATACGTATGTGTATGATGGTATGTTGTCTTTAGAAGGTCATATTAAATGTATATTATGTTTAGATGGTTCATATTATATGAATTTTATATTAAATGAATTTTTGATGCTTTTTGAAGTATGTAAAACAATTTTTTGAGGGGTAATTTTATATATTATTTGAGAAATAAAATAAAAATTTTTCAAATATATTTTGAATTGATTTTTAATAATTATATTTCATAAAGGAATTACAGTATGTGTGTATAGATTATTGAATTAATGTTGGATTTCACGTTTTACATATGATTTCATGTATTGTGTTTAGAAAAGGAATGTTTTTTAATTTAATGTATGAATGTTGAGGTATGAGATTTACTTTTAAATTAATGTTTTTGCAATGTGATTATGCATGTACACATTTCATTTAATAAATGGAAGAAAGATGGCAAGGAAGTCTACAGTATTACCTTTTCACTTTCAAAAATGAAGAAAATAGTTAAGAAAAAAACTAAAAGAAGCAGCTGCAAAAGTTAAAGATTTACATCAAGCATGGGCGTTGTTTAAAAGTATTATCTTAGAAGCCCAGACGAGATATATTCCACATTTTAAGAAAAGGAAGGAAGGCCAAAGAACTGCCAGCATGGTTTAAAGGAGAGGCTGTTGTTACCAAAAAAGTGCCCTTCAGGAAATGAAAAAATGAATCTAATGACAAACACTGGAAACAACATCAGCACTGGCAAGATAGATGCAAGGCATTGATAAGGCAGGCAAAGAGAGAATTTGAAAAGAAGCTTGTCATGGAAGCAAAAATGCATAATAAAACCTTTTTCAAATACATTCGTTGCAAAAGACCTGTGAGAGAGTCAGCTGGACCATTGGATGATAGAGGGGTGAAAGGGTCACCAAAGGAGGACAAGGCCATAGTGGAGAGACTGAATGAATTCTTTGATTCAGTTTTTACTGAAGAAGATGTAGGGAAGTTACCCATGCCTGAAATGGCATATAAAGGTGATGTAGGGTTGGGAAGAAGAGAGTTGAAGCCCACTTCATACCATATCCAGAAGCAATCCTGTGGCCTAACAGAGTGACCGGAAACAGACTTGTAGCAAAAGCCCTAACTAAATGTGACCATTGTTTTGTTGCTGGGCAGATTTCAGACACAGACTGCTTGCAGAGAACTACAGAAGAACTCCTGGCAGTAGGTCAAGTACAGGACATGTAGAAACAGGAAATATGCCCACCACAGACTAGACAGGGGCAGGGAAAAGATGGGTAAAGACAAGCTAGAGACAAGCTGGTAGAGAATTGATAACATAGTTGCTAGCATTTGCGGAAGTCTAAAAGTCTGAAAATGCTTGCTCAGGAAACAGAGCTAGATCAACCAATAGGAATACAGTACAGTAAAAGGTCCCAACCACAATGAAATAATGTATATAAGGACAGCACTAGATATCATTCATGGGGGAGGAGACAAACACGATTCATACAGAGAGTCTGATTGGTAATTCAGCTTCTGTTGTCTTTGTCTTCCACCCTCTGGCTCAGGCAAACTGTATTGTTTAAGAAAAATAATGTTGCAATTTGCTTTTTGGCTAAGATTGTAACTGATTTGGCATAATAAAGATCTAATTTCCTTATAAGTGTCTGAGTCTGTTTGGAGCAGAGCGAGGTCATTCTTATATCTTTGGGGTATAAAGTTGCAGCTTAGTCCATCAAAATCCCCAAGAGCAGCAGAAGAATTGAAAGAAATATTGATAAATCTGGAGAATGCATTACAACCATTTGATAAACTGAAGAGTAGCAAATCACGTAGACTGGATGATATACATCCAAGGGTGTTGAAAGAACTGAAATATGAGATTGCAGAGCTACTGTTAGTAATCTGTGAACTATCATTAAAATTATCTGTAATTCCTGAAGATTGGAGGATGGCCAATTTAACGCCAGTTTTAAAAAGAGTTCCAGAGGTGATCCGGGAAACTACAGACCGGTGAGCCTGAAATCAGTATTGGGCAAAATGGTGGCAACCATTAAAAAGAAAAACATTACTGAACATATAGATTGCCATGGTTTAATGAGAGAAAGTCAACTTGGATTTAGCTAAGCAAAGTCTTGTCTTACTAATCTGTTATATTTTTTTGAAGGTGTGAATAAACAGGTAGACAAAAGTGAGCCAGTCGATAGAGTGTATCTGGATTTTCAGAAAGCCTTTGACAAGGCCCCTCATGAGAGACTCTTGGCCAAATTAAAAAGTCATGGGATTGGAGGCAGTTTAGTATTGTGGATCAGGAACTGGTTAAAAGATAGAAAGCAGACAATAGGGCTAAATGGCCAATTTTCTCAATGGAGAAAGCTGAATAGTGGAGTAGCCAAGTGATCTATGCTGGGCCCAGTGTTTTTTAACTTATTCATAAATGACCTGGAAATAGGAATAATGAGTGAGGTGATCAAATGTGCAGATGACACAAAATTATTCAAAGTTGTTAAGACCCTAGAAGATTGTGAAAAATTGCAAGACGTCCTTGAAAAATTGAAAGACTGGATGTCCAAATGTCAGAGGAAATTTAATGTCGACAAGTACAAAGTTATGCACCTAGGAAAGAACATCCCAAACTATGGTTACATGATGCAAGGTACCACCTTAGAAACCACTATCCAGGAAAAAGATATAATCGGCATCGTGGATAAATACATTGAAACCCTCTGCCCAGTGTGCAGCAGTAGCCAAGAAGGCAAATAGAATGCTAGGAAGTATAAATAAAGGAATGGAGAATAAAATAAATAATGCCTCTGTATCGTTCCATGGTGCGACCACACATTGAATGTTATGTGCAGTTCTGGTTGCCATATCTTAGAAAGGATATAGCTGAATTAGAAAAGGTACATAGAAGAGTGACAAAAATGGTAAAGCGAATGGAAGGATATCCCTATGTGGAGAGGCTTAAAAGGTCGGGGCTCTTCAACTTTGAAAAGAGACAGCTGTGGGGTGATATGATATAGGTCTATAAATTAATGAATGGAGTGGAATGGGTATACGTAGACTGGTTGTTTATGCCATGAAAAAGTAGAAAGACTAGAGGACACAGAATGAAGCTACAATGCAACCCATTTAAGACTAATAAGAGAAAATATGTTTTTACTCAACGCATAATCAAACTCTGGAATTTGTTACTGGAGGATGTAGTAAAAGCTGTTAGTGTAGCTGGGTTTAAAAAAGGTTTGGACAAGTTCCTGGAGGAAAGGTCCAAAAAACATTATTAAAGAGGAGTCTGGAAATCCACTGCTTGCCTTGGGACAAGCATTGTGGAACCTGTGTGCCTCTTTGGGAACCTGCCAGGTACTTGTGACGTAGATGACCACTGTTGGAAACAGGATGCTGGGCATGATGGACCTTGGTCTGATCAATTAAGGCATTTCTTATGTTCTTATGTACCTTCCATTCCCTCTCTCACATTCTTTGTCTCTTTCTCCTACAGTTCCCAAACCCCCCTCACACTACCTTACCCCACTTCCACTTTGGCCTCCTGCCCATCTTCCCAATCTGAACTCACTTCCCCTTACCCTGAGACCTCTACCTCACTCCCTTCCCTTGAATTCCCTTCCATATAACTTTAAAAAACCCTTTACTCTTTAGGATTCCTGCTCTTCTTGATGACAGTCATGGCCTGCCCCACTCTTCAATCAACTAGTGGGCAAGCTAGATAGGCAGCCTGACTTACATAAGAACATAAGAACATAAGATATGCCATACTGGGTCAGACCAAGGTCCATCAAGCCCAGTATTCTGTTTCCAACAGTGGCCAATCTAGGTCATATGTACCTAGCAGTTTCCCCAAGGGACACAGGTTCTACAATGCTTGTATTGGTTCAAGCATTGATATCCTGGGTCCCTTCTTAATAATGGTTTATGGACCTTTCCTCCAGGAACTTGTCCAAACCTTTTTTAAACCCAGCTACACTAACAGCCTTTACTACATCCTCCGGTAACAAATTCCAGAGTTTGATTACACGTTGAGTGAAAAAATATTTTCTTTTATTCGTCTTAAATATTTTACCCTGTAGCTTCATTGCATGTCCCCTAGTCTTTCTATATTCTGATAAGGTAAACAATCGATCTACGTTTACCCGTTCCACTCCGTTCATTAATTTATAGACCTCAGCCGTCTCTTTTCCAGGTTAAAGAGCCCTAACCTTTTTAGCCTTTCTTCATAGGAGTATCCTTCCATCCCCTTTACCATTTTGGTGGCTCTTCTCTGAACCTTTTCTAAAATCGCTATATCCTTTTTAAGATACGGTGACCAGAATTACACACAATATTCAAGGTGCGGTCTCACCATGGAACGATATAGAGGCATTATAATATCTTTTGTTTTATTTTCCATTCCTTTCCTTATCATACCTAGCATTCTATTTGCTCTCTTGGCCGCTGCTGCACACTGGGCACACTGAACAGACTGCAGATCTCAGCCACGGCCATGGCCTGGCACACTCTTTGGCCAGCAGGGGATGGTGTTCGCACTGGTGGACAGGCAGCCTCTACATCACGGCCATGGCCTGGATGGAGTCCCCGCCAGCAGACACTTCCTATCTTCATGGCAGCCTCTGGATATAGTGGAAACTACAGTATGATAAATTTTGGCTTTTTTTTGTTTGCTGGGTTGAGCAATCTTGTCGTCAACAGTCCCCATTTTCTCTTTCACCTCATAGGGCCTCTGCCATTTGCAGATTAGCTTGCTTTTGGATGAGTGCAGCAAGACTAAAACATTGTCACCTAGTGAGAAATTGCGGTGCACGGCTGCCTGATTCTAGCCCTTAGCCTGCTCGGCTTGGGCCTTTTCCACACTGTGTTTGACTACCTCTCTGGCTTCTCTCAGTCAGTCTTGCATTTGTATGATGTACTCCATCGGTGCGGGGGTTCTTCTTCCCAGGTTTCTCTTATTGCATCTAATATGCCTCTTGGCCGTCTTCCGATTAGCAACTAAAAAGGCAAAAAACCCAAGGAACTCTGAGGTACCTTGCAGATGGCAAACATCAAATAGGGTAGGAGAATGCCCCAATTCTTCCTATCGTTCTGCACAAACTTTTTAAACATCTGTCTGTGGGTGATATACTGATGTTCACAGCATCTTGACTTTCACCAAGGTACACACTTTCTTCATCACCTTGGATACAAAAGATGTTCCTTGCTCTGTAAGGATTTCATTGGGTATTCCCACCCATGAGAATACTTTTCAGAGGGCATTTGCGATTGTAGTAGTCTTCATATTTCTTAGAGCAATGGCCTCTGGGTATCGGGTAGCATAGTCAAGTATGACTAAAATATACTTTTTGCCTCAAGTAGTTCATGACAAGAGTCCTACCAGGTCCATGGCCACTCTTTCAAATGGGGTTTCAATGATAGGCATAGGAACTAGAGGGGCAGGTCGGACTCTGGTAGGGTTATGAAGCTGGCAGGTAGGGCTTGACTGACAATATAACTGCAGCTGTTTATGGACCCCGTGCCATAAAGATTGGGCCAAAACATGCTCCAGTGTTTTCTCCTCCCCCAGGTGTCCCCCTAATAAATGGCTATGGACAAACAATAACACCTGCTATTGATAGGGCTGGGGAACTATCAGTTGTTCTATCTCTTTCCCTTCTAAAGAACCCTCAGCTACCCTGTATAACAAATCTTCCTTTAGCACAAAATGGAGAAAGATTCTTGCATTACCTATTGGAGCCCATCCACCTCCAAAACCTGCTCTCAGGGATGTTTAAAGGACTCATCTTCTTGCTGGACCCTTCTGAAACTCCCTGGGTCTTCCCCCATTCCCCACTCTGGAAAGGGGACAATTGTATTTGGGTCACTACTGCTGAGCCCTGAGCTATCCCCAGGGGGTTTCTTCCTAGTTTCTCCCTCCTCAGATCCCTCCGCCAGAGTAGTCCCCAGACTCTATTAATAGCATAGCTTTTCCTGCCAGTGCCAACTCCGGGACTTAGCAAGCTTGAGATTCTGGAAATACAAATCCAAGTCTTCCAGGGGGAAAATCTCTGGGAAATCTTCCTGGTCCAACCTAGCACAGCTGTCAGTTAGTCGGGCCCATATCGCTCCAAAATGTGGGTAGTCTTGGCCAATCACCACTGGATATGGGAGCCAGGGCAGCACCACGACCTCAAATGTGGCTTGCCCTGCTGGAGTCTTAAATAAAACCTGTGCCATTGGATGCTGCCTCTGGTCTCCATGCACACAGGCCAGTGTTACCATCCTTGTATAGTCAATTTGAAATCGAGTTATCGTTTCCCAGTGAATGAGGGTCTGTACACTTCTGGAGTCTATCAAGCCTTGGCGGCAGGTCCCACAGGAATCACAAAGTTCTGTGCCCCTGGGTGGGGAGTGTCCACAAAAGCGCAGGTGGTTAGGTGAGGGGTGGTTAGACTGATCTCAATGGGTTCTTCCATGTCCAGGGGACATTCCTGAGCAAAGTGTCCCTATGTTCCACATCCAAAACAGGTGAAGAGGTTATGACTGAGACCATGCCCTCACTCAACCAACTCTTACACACATCAACAACCCAGAACAGAGGTTTAAAATGGGAAAATGCCGAACTTCATCAAATACCAAACCTTGATGTAACATATTTAATTGTATATAGTTATCCCCCAGTTGGCACCCAGTTTACCTTCCCTGTTATCTGTAAACCTAGATCAGTTATATATTGACAGGTATGTTGTTGTTTAATGTAAACCGCACTGATGATGAATAGTGCGGTATATAAAAACTGTTAAATAAATAAATAAATAAAATAAATAAATAAAATAAATTTAGGAGGTGACTTTGGGGGTCAGAACATGGGAGCCAACAGCCATTCTGGGTTCCCCTTCCGTCCTCCTGGGCTAACAGATGACTTCTTCCTCATCTCACTGTCCGCTTCAGTCACCAGCTGGGATTCATGATATCCTTTGGCTATTTCTAGTGCACTCTCCAGTGTAAGCTTGGGGTGCTGAAATACCCCCTGTTTCATATGGGTGGTCAAGCCCTCCCAATAGCACAATCTTGGCTATCTCAGGCCTAGTCTTTCCCTCTGGTTGCAGTCACTTCCATGCAAGATGCTTCAACCAAGAAAAAACCCTCTGAGGGCTCTTTTATCTGGACCACCCTCTTTTGAATCGCTGGCGGTAGGCCTCTGGGATACAGCCGGCCTGGTCCAGTATGGTGGCCTTGACAACTGCAAATGTAGCTTGCCCATCTGGGTTGGGGTCCTGAAATGCAGTCTGAGTGCTGTCCATCAGCAGATTCCCCAAATAAATAGCCCATGTCACCTCTGGCCACCTGGCCATGCGGGCAGTTCATTCAAGATTCACCAAAAAGTGGTCCTGTTCATCTTCTGCTGTCATTTTAAGAAGCACGTGCGCTGGAGGGTAGGGTTGCAGTCTCTGCAGGTCCTGGGTCATCTGAGCTAGGGAACTCTTTTGTAGCTCCCCTTGCACTCGAATAAGATCCTATATCTTTTGCCACTGTTATTGCTGCCCTTCCAGCAGGACGTATTAAAACTGCTGCTAACATTTTTGCTGTTGCTGCTGATACTGTTGCTGTTGACCTTCTGCCAAAATGTGGAGGAGCCGCCCCATCCTGGCTTGTCACTGCTCTCTTGCAACACCATCACAGCTTCCTCTTCTGCAGCTGAGTTAACCCTGCAGTATTCCAGCTCCAACAAACTTTTATCAGCCTCTAGTGGCCAAAACAAAGTCTGCCTGTCCAGCAGCACAGCCTGCACTTTTTTTTTTTTTATTTATACAATTTTAACAATCCAAACCAAGTAAATACTTGTACAGAAACTGCATCTTGTATAAGCAAAATACAACAAGAAAAAGTCAAGAAATAACATAAATACAAATATGCAATTAGCCCACAATATGGGGAGAAAACCAAGAAAACTTTATAGGAATAAAGTGGCAATACTTTGGCGGGGGACAGAGATCTATCTTAAATGATGAGAATTCACCGAGGAGAGGAAGTTATAATATATTATAACAGCCTGCACTTTAAATTTCAAGCCTACAAGGCGTGCCCGACACCGGGAAGAAGATTGCCATTGCCAGAACAAGAAGCCAGCACCGGGAGAGAGTGAGGAGGTAAGCTGTTCCCCCAACCGACCAGCCAACCAGCAGCACTACCTGCACTTTAAATTTCAAGCCCACAAGGTGCACCTGCACCTGTCGAGCCTGTGCCTAAGGGCCTTGCCAAAGGGCCCTTAGGCATGGCCCTTAGAGGGGCCTTAGAGGACAATCAAGATGACAAAGAGGGGCACGCAGAGCCGTAAGCATAGACAACTGTGAAGACAGCTCCACCAGTCGGCCTTACCGATTAACATCTCCACAGAGCTGCACCATTGCTTCGCCCGCCTCAGAAGCCGTACTAACTCGACCAAAAGAAGCTTCCCCTCAGCCATTATGCACTGGCAGCCTTTGGACCACTACTAGATCAATGTAAGCTTGTGGGATCATTACCATTCCATACTGTACAAGGGATAGAGCAGCATTCCTCCTGCATGAAAACATATCTGCATCAGCTGCACTGAAAACTCAAGACTTCTCACTACTAATATCTAGACACATCCTCCACACCATACATAGAAAAGGCACAGCCTAGCAGATTACTGAATTTAGCTCTAGGTAGAGCCCGCAGCTTAGGTTGTTAACCTCCACTATAATTAGCTTTACAAGGCTCACTCTATGCAAAGCAATATGTTCATTCCGATTACCATAATTGCATTGCTATTAATACTTATAAAATCTGAAGCCTTAATGCCAAACTTAAGCTACATACAAATTATACACAATTATAGGAACCACCTCACAAGAGATCCTTATCTAAGAATGAGACATGGACCCTATAGCCTCCGAAAAAAAATTGACAAACAAACTCAAACAAAACTAGGATACCAAGATCATGTATCACTCAGTCCTCAGAACCTAAAACGCATGTTAATTAATACTCGTTCAGTTAGGAATAAAATCTCTCTGATAACAGATTACCTCACTGACTATGACCTAGACATCGTGGACCCAATATTCAACTGGGCAGGCTATGCACCGCTATGGCATATAGCCCTGCCTGCTGACCTCTAACCCCGAATATTCAATGCCACAGCGACAGCATTGAATATCCGGGTTTGGCGCAAAGAGGACAATGCTGTGGAGCCTAACTGGATAGCGGCAATATTGAACCGCTACCTGGTTAACATCCATGGGTAAAATTAGGCGAGCCAAATGTTGGCCTAGTTTTAGCCACAGATCGCTAACCGGGAAGCGGTGCAATATTGTGGCTACCCAGTTAGTGGCAATCTCTGCCTCCGCTCCGAATTCCCCAAACAAGCTCCGATGCTAACCGGATAACATTGGGGGTGCATAGGGGAGTTAGCAGGGGATATTCAGTGGCACTAACTATGTAAGTTCCATTGAATGTCCCCATCTAAGGCATTTACATGGTGTAAACCATGTAAATGACTTTCGAATATCGGGCCCCATATGTTCGCATATGTTTTCACCAATCTTCTGAAAATACCTGGATATGAACTATACATCAGTAACAGAAACAGCCACAGAGGTAGAGATGTGCTCATCATTAAGACAAGTTCAACTTTTCTATCTCATCAACAGTTAACACACACAGTCTCGATTTGATACTCATCGAAAACCAAGACATATCAATTGGCCTGGCGTACAGATCACCTAGGTCAGATGATACAGCACTATCAAACATACTGGAAATAGCATGCTCGAACACTTAGAAACAAGCAGCTCATTCTGCTAGGAGATTTTAATCTCTCAACCCTACAGCCAAGACAAGCACAGGCATTTATTGAAACGATGGAATCATTTGACTACAAACAAATCATTGTTTGATAGTGCTACACACACAGGAGGGAACACATTTGATCTTATCTTCACGCCAACACAACTACCAGACTGTATGATACCTCCCTACATAAAAATTGATCAGGTACCATGGTCTGACCACCACCTAATATCATTCCAACTACCATACAATTGCCAAACCCACCATAATAACTCCAATATCAACACAGGATGCCACTTCATACACTATGTTAAACATTTCTAGATGAAATTTCTTCTATATTATACAAGAATTCAAGCAACCTGGATGATCTCATAGCTGAATGGAATAAAACCATAGGTGAATATGACACAGCACCAAAAACCAGGCATAACAAACCCACAAATAACTCAAATTGGTACAGCCCAGAATTAAAACAATTAAAGACTGGTCTAAAAAGGATGGAATGAAAATGGCGCCACTCCCAAAATCAACAAGTTAAAAATAAGAGACTTGCAGAACCTAAACATCTACCGACAGAGTCAATGAGTTCAAAAAGCAATATCATACGAAGTTAATCATGTCCTCCATAAATAGACCATGAGAGCTCTTCAACATTGTCAAATCTTTACTTAAGCACTGACATTAACAGAACTCTCAACATGCCAACACAACATGAGTAGCAAACTATTTCCAAGTAAAGGTTAATAAAGAAGATCGCAACCTCCTCATACCACAATAAGAACAAACATCCAATACTCATCTGTGGAAGCTCACCCCATTGTCACTTGAAAATCTAGAAACCATCTTTCGTGACCGCAACACTACAACTTCTCCTCTTGACCCCTAGCTTCTTTCATCAACAGGATAATAAAATAGTCCATCATGCAAGCTCACATACCATCACAGCTCAAACATGGATCTATGCGCCCTATTCTAAAAAAAATCACAAGTTAGCAACAAGTGGCCCTAGTTCATACTGACCAAACACAAGTCTTCCCTTCCTAGCTAAAATAATTGAAAAAATATGGTTAAAGCACTAGCTTGGGAACCAAGGGATCAGGGTTCAATTCCCATTAGCATGCCTTGGGCAAGTTACTTAACCCTCCATTGCCTCAGAAAAATCCAAGATATCAATGCCCCTATTTTACCAAGTTTAAGTTACAATGTAAACCGCTTTGATTGAAATGACAAAGCGGTATATAAAACCTGTTAAATAAATAAATAAACTTCAGAATTTCATCAATATAAACTCCCTGTTGGATACCCAGCGACATGGTTTCAGAAAATATCATGGTGTGGAATCTTTTATCATCTCCCTCTTTGACAAGCTTATAAAAGGTATACAAAACCCTGTTCGAGGCTTTGTTTTAATCTTCCTAAATATAAAGGTTGCTTTCAATGCAATATCTCATAAACTATTGCTTACATGCTTATAAACCAAGGGAGTGCAAAATTCTGCCCTTGAATGGTTCCACTCATGTCTAATGGGACGTCAGCAGCATGTGAGAATAGGACCTACTAAATCCTCTCCATACAAGCTCACTCGTGTAGTTCCACAAGGTTCAGCACTCTCCTCACTACTATTTAACACATATATACAGCCAATTTGCAAAATCATTCAGGATCACAACATTTTATACCACATTTATGCCGATGATATCATGATTTACACTCCTTTTTCTATTGCAGCAGCATGCTACACTCAAATATTACAATGCTTCAATGAAATCTCCAAATTGTTATGTCGATACCAGCTCACAATAAAGCTTGAGAAAACAGAAGTGCTTTTTATAACCAGGAACCAAAACTCTCCACACCCATAGTTTTAAAAGCCAATAATGTGGAGCTAAAAGTTAAACAGGTAATCCACCACCTAGAAATAACAATTGACCACCGATTCTCTCTACAATCCCACATCAATAGAACAACCAGGACAATTTACCAGATTAAAACCCTTCAACAATTAAGCACTGTCTGATATGCATCCCCTGTATTGTATGCATGTTTTACTCTTTTCTGTTCTATTAATATTGTAACTTCCTTTCCTTTTCTAGGCCATTGGCCGCTCCTGTGACTTTGACATTGTACACTGCTTTGCTTTCATAATTGAAAGGCGGTATCTCAAGTTCAATAAGCATAAACATAAACACTTTGATCGATCAAAATCATTTCTGAACGGTATTCCAGGCAATGATCTCCCCACACGTGGACTTCTGTAACATCATTTACCAGGGCATCCCTAAAAATATATTAAATCCATTCCAAATGGCCCAGCATACAACAGCAACAGTCTTTAATGGTGTCTCCAGAACAAATCACCCCCATACTCAAACAGCTGCACTGGCTACCTCTCCTATCCCGTGCTAAATACAAAGAATCCATAATCATATTCAAAACCTTGCACAATACATTTGCTGAGTACCTACAAACTATCCTCGAGAAACAGCCAGAAAACAGAACCAAAAGAGCATGTAATCAAAACAGCTTAACCATACCTCTTGACAAATTACAATTCAACCAAACAACATGTTCTTGAGCTTTCTTGCTGTGCACATCCGACTTATGGAATAGCCTTCCTGTAAAACTGAGAAGCAAAGACGACCTCACACAGTTCCAAAAGGATATAAAAACATCACTCTTCAGAGAGCATTTTAATGAAAAGACGTAGCAGAAAAGACTTTATACTCTATCCCCCCACCCAAATCTCTTGTCAGTATAATCTCCCAACACCCTCCAATGAATGAGTTGAACATGACACCATGCTCAGTAAATAAGAACATAAGATATGCCAAACTGTGTCAGACCAAGGTCCATCAAGCCCAATATCCTGTTTCCAACGTGGCCAATCCAGGTCACATTTACTGAGCAGTTTCCCCAGAAGACTCAGGTTCCACAATGCTTGTATTGGAACAAGCAGTGGAATTCCCGGGTCCACTTTAATATACCTGCAAAATATTATACCCTCCATGACTGTATATAGTTTGCATATAACTGTTCAATGTATTTTTCAAGTTGTTAGATGTAAACCACGTTGACTGTAGGAAATGTGGTATATAAAAATGTTAAATAAATAAATCAATAATAAAATAAGCTCCCTAACTAGGGTGAGACTAACCCTCTTAGCCCATACAAACAAACAAATAAACAAAAATCCTGACCTGCAGTAAAGGCCCAGTTCTGGAGGTATGTGGATTTGCCCTCAATCACATGGTAGAAGAAATCCCACCACTGCCACCATATGACACTGAACAGATCATAAAACACTGAACAGACAGCAGTTCAGGAAAACAAAAAATAGCTTTTATTCTGTCCCAGCTTGTTATTTTAATTAACAGGTTTTTTTCAGTCAAAGTGGTTTAGATTGTAACTTAAACTTGGTAATGTACATTAAACTGGGACATGGATAACTTGGATTTTTCTGAGGCAATGGAGGGTTAAATGATTTGCCCAAGATCACAAGAAGTACAAGTGGGAAATGAACGCTGGTCTCCTGGTTCCCAAGACAGGGCTCGAACCATTAGGCTAATCCTACACTCCTAAGCCTTCACAAAGCTAAAACACAGGATAGACAGCAGTCCAGGGAAAAGAATGTTAGTTTTTATGCTGTCCCAGCTTGTTTGGTTTCCACAAACTGGTTCTCCTGACCCTTCCTCCAGCCCCAGTTAAAGCTCCTACCTCAGAATCCTTTGTACGGCTTGCCTTGGAAGGACTTCTGGCTCCACAGACTTCTCTCTCTTTCTTGCAGCCTGCTGCGTTCTTAACCTCTCCCTGCAAGTTATACTCTCTCAGCCCTGAGCTCTGGGCTGCAGACTCTCTTCAAGGGGACTGTTGATCATCCCTTTGGAGAGGGACAGATAGCTTTCTATATACTCCATCACAGGGCTTTTCTTAAGTCATGCTCAAATTAAAATGATATAAAACACTTTGTTGTTGATATTTCACATGTCATTTCAAACAAATATGCATCCCTATTTTCTTACCTGCAGGGAGAGTGGACACAAACATACATACAAAACAACGTTTAATATTTAAATGTACGATGTCTAATTCTGTATTTTTACAGAATTGTTGTGGAAGGGATGGTATTGGATGATCATGACTGTTGAGTTTAATAATCAAAATCTTGGAGGGCAAGGAGTATAGAGCTGAAAGTTTGCCTGGGGTGCCCAGTATCCGTGCACTGGCCCTCTAGTTGAGGTAGCTGCAGATTCGAAAATGCTGTGGTGTGGTGGCTTAACCAGCCAAAGGCAAGATTATATTCTTGGACTGCACTACTTCAAAGTTTAGAATTGTGCTCCCTTTTTTTTATATAAACTGCTCCTACTCATAGTTTACTAGTAGTGAACCCTCTCTAGCCTGCAAAGTTTCTTGTTTTAGACAATGATGGCTCACTTACCTGGTAGAGCCATTAGAGGTCTCATAGGCAGACAGGACCCCACTTCTAGTGCATGGAAGCACCTTCGAGGAGGGAAGGGATATTACACTGAAGGATGATATGGAATGAGAGGCAGAGACCCAGTGAGCATGTCAGGAGAGACCTTGGGAGTTACTGGGTCTGGAGAGGAGCAGACATGGCAGCTTTGAGCAGTGAAGGGCAGAATAGCAAAACTGAGGACAAGGAGCAAGAGCAGGAGTATGAGGAGAGACAGCTCAAGGTCAATGTCAGAGTCTGATTCCAGTAAGTTTTGTTCACTGGGGACCCAAACTTCAAAGAGAGTGGAAGAAAAAAGTAACATGGAAGTGGTGAAAAGGAGGACATGTATATTGGTTGCATTAACTCAGTTGTGGGAGATGGTTGCCAGGGCATTGAGGAAGAAGATTAACAAAAGGAGATGTATTGATATCTTCTGTGTATTGAATGGAGGACAGAAATAGGAGCAGACCAAGAAGTAGAAGAAGGAGGAAGTGCTGACAAAGGATAAAGCAATTAAGAATATAGGGCCCAATATTTAAAGGGATTAACTAACTGTGCCAACCCTCTTGGCCAGGATATTCAGGACCACTAATACAGGTGCCACTGTTGCATGCCCTGATGCAAGTTGATTAGCAGCGGGGCATTCCAGAGGTACTGTGGGGCCAGCACCCAGCGATAAATGGGCAGCAGCGAGATTAAACCGCTGCCCAGTTATAGCAATGTGACAAAAGTTATCTCACAATAAAGGCATTAAATGCTGGCCTAACTTTTGATCCTGGAGTTAACCGTGAGGTAGCTCAATATCACTGCTGTCCGTTAAGCTTCATGGTAAGCTGGGCAACCCATATATTCAGTGCTGGGGCCAGTATTGAATATCTGGCTCTAAAGTTCAGCAGTGACAGCTAGCCGCTTTAGCAGTACTAGCCGCCACTGCTGAATATTAGACCCATGGTGAATTGGACTTTGGCTTTTTCGAGATAGGCTAGTGTTTGAGGGACGTATGAACCTGCCTAATACAGCTTATTATTATTTTATGCTCATTCAATTTTTGGAAACATACCAGGAGATATAATTGAGGAGAATCAGCATATGCCATGGGATACCCAGAAAATTATATTAGGGTTCCCTCATGTAGGTGTAGCTTGTACTCCAAGGGTCCACAAAACAGTTACTTCTATGCCCAGTTCACTCTCTATCTGTTGCTCATCTCACACACTCAGCCTAAGGAAAGGTTATCTCAGAGAAGATATCTCCAAATGCATCAGTTTTGCGCATACTACGGCAGTAATAACGTCACTCCTAAGCCAGGGTATATGGAGTATAATTTCATATCTCAAATTTACTGCTAATGCTCAGCGTAGCATTTGCATCATACCAGAGTTCATAAGATGTAACATATGTAAGCAATTAATCAAGGTGAGCTTGGAAATTTCTCTTAATAAACCTATGCACCTAACACAATGGGAAATATTTCTACAGTCTATCTTTCTGCCACATTTTCTTGGTCTCTGACTGCATTTCTTGGTACTTGAGGATCTTCTCCCTCTCAACATGCTTCATGGAATAATCACGTGCCATTCCGATTTTTTTCTCTTTTACCATTATGTCTGGTTTCTTTGCATCCAGCCTTTTATTGGGCAAAATGGGCGTGTCCAGGGGCGGCTCAAGGCAATCTGCCGTCTGAGGCGAAGCATGAGATGGCACCCCCCCCCCATAAAGGGGGCGGGGCTTTTTCAAAACTCCAATCAGGGACTGAACCAAACCAAAAAGCTGATTAGATTATATGGAGGAAATGCAAGATGTTGGCACACCAAGGAACTAAAAGAGAGTGAGAACCACAGCACAGTTTATAACACTAAATTATAAGAACATAAGAACATAAGATATGCCATACTGGGTCAGACCAAGGTCCATCAAGCCCAGTATTCTGTTTCCAACAGTGGCCAATCTAGGTCATATGTACCTAGCAGTTTCCCCAAGAGACACAAGTTCCACAATGCTTGTACTGGGTCAAGCATTGAAATCTTCAGTCACTTCTTAATAATGGTTTATGGACCTTTCCTCCAGGAACTTGTCCAAACCTTTTTTAAACCCAGCTACACTAACAGCCTTTACTACATCCTCCAGTAACAAATTCTAGAGTTTGATTACACGTTGAGTGAAAAAATATTTTCTTTTATTAGTCTTAAATAGTTTACCCTGTAGCTTCATTGCATGTCCCCTAGTCTTTCTATATTCTGATAACATAAACAATCGATCTACGTTTACCCGTTCCACTCCGTTCATTAATTTATAGACTTCTATCATATCTCCCCTCAGCCGTCTCTTTTCCAGGTTAAAGAGCCCTAACCTTTTTAGCCTTTCTTCATAGGAGTATCCTTCCATCCCCTTTACCATTTTGGTGGCTCTTCTCTGAACCTTTTCTAAAATCGCTATATCCTTTTTAAGATACAGCGACCAGAATTGCACACAATATTCAAGGTGCAGTCTCACCATGGAACGATATAGAGGCATTATAATATCTTTTGTTTTATTTTCCATTCCTTTCCTTATCATACCTAGCATTCTATTTGCTCTCTTGGCCGCCGCTGCACACTGGGCCAAGGGTTTTAACATGGTATCCACAATGACGCCTAAATCTTTTTCCTGGGTGGTGGTTCCTAATGTGGAACCTTGCATCATGTAACCATAGTTTGGGTTGTTCTTCCCTAGGTGCATAACCTTGCACTTGTCCACATTAAATTTCATTTGCCATTTTGATACCCAGTCTTCCAATTTATCAAGATCCTCTTGCAATTTTTCACAATCCTCTTGGGTTTTAACAACTTTAAATAGTTTTGTGTCATCTGCAAATTTGATCACCTCACTCGTTATTCCACTTTCCAGGTCATTTATGAATATGTCAAAAAGCAGTGGACCCAGCACAGATCCCTGGGGTACACCACTATTCCCCTTTCTCCATTGGGAAAATTGGCCATTTAGCCCTACCCTCTGCTTTCTATCTTTTAACCAGTTCCTGATCCACAATAGTACACTGCCTCCTATCCCATGACTCTTTAGTTTTTCCAAAAGTCTCTGATGAGGGACCTTGTCAAAGGCTTTCTGAAAGTCCAGATACACAATATCAACCGACTCACCTTTGTCCACCTGTTTATTCACTCCTTCAGAAAAACATAACAGATTAGTAAGACAAGATCTTCCTTGTCTAAAGCCATGTTGGCTGTCTCCCATTAGGTTGTGACTATCTACATGCTGAGTAATTTTATTCTTTATGATGGTTTATACCATTTTTCCTGGTACTGACGTCAGGCTCACCGGTCTGTAGTTTCCCGGATCACCCCTGGAACCCTTTTTAAAAATTGGTGTTACATTGGCGATCCTCCAATCTTCAGGTATTAGAGATGATTTTAATGATAGTTCACAGATTACTGATAGCAGGTCTGCAATCTCATATTTCAGTTCTTTCAACACCCTTGGATGTATACCATCCGGCCCAGGTGATTTGCTACTCTTCAGTTTATCTAACAGTTGTAAGACATCTTCCCGATGTATCGATATTTCCTTCAATTCTTCCGCACCTTTAAATACCACTTCAGTCATGGGTAACATCCCTACATCTTCCTCAGTAAAGACCGAAGCAAAGAATTCATTCAGTCTCTCCGCTATCGCCTTGTCGCCTCTTAGTGCTCCTTTAACCCCTTTATCATCTAATGGACCAACTGACTCTCTCACAGGTTTTTTGCTACGAATGTACTTGAAAAGGTCTTTATTTCGCGTTTTTGCTTCCGCAGCAAGCTTCTTCTCAAATTCTCTCTTTGCCTGCCTTATCAATGCCTTGCATTTGACTTGCCAGTGCTTGTGCTGTTTCCAGGTTTCGTCGTTTGGCTCTTTTTTCCATTTCCTGAAAGATGCTTTTTTGGCAACAACAGCCTCTCTGACCTCACCTTTAAACCATGCTGGCAGTTTTTTGGACTTCCTTCCACTTTTCTTAAAGCGTGGAATACAGCTGGTCTGGGCTTCCAAGATAGTATTTTTCAACAACACCCAAGCTTGATGTACGTCTTTAACCTTTGCAACTGCTCCCTTTAGTTTTTTCTTAACTGTTTTCCTCATTTTATCATAGTCTCCCTTTCAAAAGTTAAAAGGTAGTACTGTGGATTTCCTTACTATCCCTCCTCCACTAATTAAATCAAAGGCGATCATGCTATGATCACTATTGCCAAGTGGCCCCAACACCCTTATCTCTTGCACTAGATCTGGTGTTCCACTAAGGACTAGGTCTAATATGGCTTCCCCTCTGGTTGGTTCATGAACCAGCTGCTCCAAGAAGCAGTCATTTATTTCATCTAGGAACTTATCTCCCTAGCATGTCCTGACGTGACACTGACCCAGTCGATACCGGGGTAATTGAAATCACCCATTATAACTCATTTTTATTTTGTTGTTATAAACTGCATTATGGCTCTTGATTTTTCTTTTTCAACATATATTTTGCATCCATAGAACCCCCTTCAACAGTGGGTGCAGAGCAGAACCAGGACATTCACCCACAGAACTCGTTATCTTAAAAAAACTAAAAATCTGATTCTGATCATCTCACTAACAACAAAAACAAACATTCTCCAGTACCAGGCATATGGTAAACTAATACAAAACCCTACAACAAAGTCACTGACTATCTATAGAGCAAATCTACCACATCATACCATATCAGCACCAACTTCCAAACTCACATAAGGAGCACATCCAAAAAACGCGTCACTGTAAATACTACAGTGGGCCCTGGAACATACATATACCTATTTGAAAAGCTGAACATGTCAAATTACTACAATACAGTATAGATCTTTATATACAAACACCATGTTAACAGAACACCTGGGCTCAGTCACACACTCAGAACACAGACCCTCACCGAATACTGAATAAGTAACCACAATCTAAAGTAAAACTAAAAATATATAGACAAAATTTAAACTGAAACCCCAAGAAGCCAGACTCCTCGAGCAGTGCAACATCAGATAAATAAGATATACAGTTCCCCCATACAGTGTAAAATATAAAGATAGCACAAAATCCAGTCACTAAAATTAAATAAAATTATTTTTTCTATCTTTGTTGTCTGACCATTTTATTCTCTGATCATGCTGGTCCCGATCTGAGGCTTCTGCTTTCCTGTCTTCTCTTAGCTCTCTTTCTGTGGTCTTTGGTCCATCTGCCATTTCTTATCACTTCTTTTGTTTTCTTCACTTCTTTCCATCAGTCTATTTCCAGCCCCAGTAACCCCTCCTCAGTATCAGCCCCTTTCCAGTCCTCCCTCCCAGTACCTTCCAATGTCAACCTGCATTCCCATGACTTCCACTGGTGTCCATTCCCTTCCATTCCCCCTTCTTTCCCCACTGTCCAGCCCCTTCTAGTCCAAAGTCCATGGCAGCCCCTCTCAGCATCCATTCCCTTCCAGTTCCATTCTCCCATCCCCTCACATCAGCCCATTTTTAGCCCTAGCCCCTAGTTTTCTTCCAGGGCCAGCAGCTCTATCCTCCCCTCCCCACCATCAGCCCATTCCCAGTCGAAGCCCCCCAAATCAGCTCACTTCCAGTGCTAGTCCCCCCTTAACCCCATTACCAGTGCTACGCCCCATCAGCCCATTTCCATTCCTAGCCTCATGTCTTGTGCCCTGTGCTCACTGTGCTGAATGTATATTGTGTGCATGAATGATGTATGCTGCATAAATCGTGTGGCAGAGGGGGGAGATGCTATCCCCTCTCAGCTCCTTCCTCTGCTCTCCTCCCAGGCCTGTTGGTGATGCGCAGTGAAAGTCGCAGCAGGAGAATCCAGTAAATAATGGGGGTCTTCACCTCTTGCCTCTGAGCCCTCTCTCTCCCGGTCTCCTGCTCTTTGGATCCATTCCTTCCTCCTCAATAGCATCAGCCTCTGGTTCTCTGTTCCCCTTTCCATATCACTCTCTCAGTCCTTCATAAATCCTATGAAACATGACTTAAGGGTCCAAGTACATACATCCTAGGAGTGTAAGATGAGAGGGGAAGATGATAACAGATACTGAAATACCTGCAAAGCAGAGAGAATACCCCAGAAGGAAGGAGTTGCCAACTGTCTCCAGTTTCTCAGGGTAGACTGAACCACCCCGAGATATACATGGATTTCTATTGTTTGCTGTTTTAGGGACAGCAAGATTACAAGTCCATGCATGAAGGCAGGTAAGCCAGGACTGGATGAAAGTTTGGAGATAGTTAGAAGGTCTAACAGAAAACAAACATTTTTTTTCAGTGGAAAGGAAGCTCTAAAACGAGAAGACATGACATAAGGCTTGAAAGGGGAAGACTCGGGAGTAAGGTTAGGAAATGTTTCTTCACAGGAAGGATGAAACTACCTCCCAGTAGATGTAGTAGAGACAAAAACAGGAACAGGATTCACAAAAGCCTCAGAAGAGCACAAAATATCCCCAGATGGGGGGAAGTGAAGATAAATCATATTTATTTATTAATTAAAATGTTTCTATAAATGCACATCCTAGTTCTACGTGATTTACGATACACAGAAACAGTAAATTCACATACAGACAAAATAACACGTATTAAGTACTAAAATCCTAAATCCTGAAATCGGCTCCTGTTCATAAAGTCAGACCTGACTGCCGCTTCTTGGAATAAGCAAATTTTTAACAACTTATTTTACATCTCTCTGTGCTCTAATCTGAGAGGGCAGATCGGACCTTGAATGGAAAAGATTTGATTTCTTGAAACTGTTCTGCATGCATCTCAAACACCCGATGCCTTTAATTGATCTCCCTTCTGAAAGCAAAGTTCTCTGTTCTGAGAATAGCTTCTTAATCCAACAATTTGACCTAGTGGATGCCAAAGCCTGAAGCTTCTAAATTGAAACTTTCTATGCGCAGTGTAGCTGGATTAGGGCTGGTGGCCTCCTTTTCCTGCAGTCGCGTCTCCCTGCCTCTTAGAGAACCGCGGCTGTGCTGGTAACTACAATTGAAATAAAAAAAGAAGCCGGTGCGGAACCTTCCCGCCTCTGGAAGGCTCCGCACCGGCTTCTTTTTTTATTTCAATTGTAGTTACCAGCACATCCATGGTTCTCTAAGAGGCAGGGAGCTGCCGCTGCAGAAGAAGGAGGCGGTGAGTTTTCCGCTGCCGAGAAGTGGACTCGGCAGCGGCAGCAACTTGTGCTCTTTTTTCTTTTACTTTTGAAGGCAAAGTGAGGCGGCTGTTTTGAGGGCATTTTTTGCCGCCCTCAAAACTTTGCTGCCTGAGGCAGCCGCCTCACTTCGCCTCATTATAGAGCCACCACTGGGCGTGTCCCAGGTGATCATAACTTCCTCATTCTCCGTAATTCTCTTAGGGTTGTGATCCATGGTGAGACCGCACCTTGAATATTGTGTGCAATTCTTGTTGCCGTATCTTAAAAAGGATATAGCGTTATTAGAAAAGGTTCAGAGAAGAGCCAGCAAAATGGTAAAGGGGATGGAAGGATACTCCTATGAAGAAAGGCTAAAAAGGTTAGGGCTCTTTAACCTGGAAAAGAGATGGCTGAGGGGAGATATGATAGACGTCTATAAATTAATGAACGGAGTGGAACGGGTGAATGTAGATCGATTGTTTACGTTTTCAGAATATAGAAAGACTAGGGGACATGCAATGAAGCTACAAGGTAAACTATTTAAGACTAATAAAAGAAAATATTTTTTCACTCATCATAGGGTACATCTGCTTATCCTGCAATCTGATAGGCTAAAGAGGTTGCTAGGGCAGGATGAGTTGCTCTTTAGAAATTGGGCTTTGAGTCAATCAGCAAATATAACAAATATAGCTTGCATAAATAGTAGAAAATCAGCAAATATTATAAGTAACTAATTAGCTTCTGTTGAATAGTAGAATCACAGCGTCACCTACTGAATTTAGTGAACATAGCTATGAGGGGTAACTTCTTCTTTCTATATGATAATGTTGCCTATGTTAGCAAATTTTATGTACACGTTGTAATTTGGAAAGTACCAGATGTTAATTAAAGATTAACTGAGTCAGCTGATATTTTCTAATAAAAGTGGGAGCCCTGTGAAGCCATCTTTGAAGAAACTCGATGGATATGTCTGACTTAGACTCCATGCGTTTCCTCCCTATAGAGCTCCATAGTGATTGACTAATTAATTAATTGTGTCTCGTCTTTTCTTCCTATTGAGTGGTATAGAAATATAAAAGAATCCAGGTATTGTGTGTAGGATTCCAGACCCACAGAGAGTCTACACCACCTAAGGAAACCACAAGGAGCAACAATAGTGGAATGGAGAAGCTTGGAGTAAAAATCCAATTCTCTGAAAGGAGTACTAAGAATGACTTCTTGTGATGCAACAGAATGAGAGGAGAGAGAATTAATCTGCCAAAAAGAAAAAAGGAGTTGATTGTAATATAGTTCTCTTATTACTATTTCTACCAAGAAAACCCAGGAGCTTTTGGGTCGCCAGGAGTCAGGACTGACTCGAAGGCACACATTGCATTGCATTACCAGTTGTAAATTTTGTTGTTGTTATCAGTGACCCTAAAAATTTTTCAAGTAAACCCTTTGGCTCAGAAAACACATTTCTGGCCTGGACTCAGTTATTTTGAAAAAGGGGAGAGAAGCGAGTGGAGTAAAGTGCCAAGGCCTCCCAGTGTATACTGATCCCATTAAAAGAAACCATCTACTGTAATTTGCAAGAATATAGATGGAAAGATCGCATTGCTCTTGGGGTATTGCAAGCACTGCCACAAAGGCTTATACACAGACAGAGGATGACAAACCATTCTTCTTTTTTACTCTTTTGAAAGTTATAAGTTATAAGTTATAAGTTACTCTTTTGAAAGTTATAAGTTATATTCTATGTAAACCGCGCTGATCGCAAATAGTGCGGTATATAAGAAATGTAAATAAATAAATAAATAAATAAATAAATAAGCCTTGAGGTCAATTTTCAAAAGCACTTATCTCATTAGCAGCACCTGCTAATTTGATAAGGGAAGGGAAGGGGAAAGTATTTTAGATTTATCACATGCCTTTCTAAGGAATAGCTCAAGATGAGTTCCATTTGAAACAGTAGGTATTTTCCTGTCCCCAGAGGGCTTACAATCTAAGGGTATGTTTGTTAAAGTGTGGTAAGGTTTTGCACTTACCACATCCTAATTGCAAAGTTAAGGTGTGGTAAGTGCAATGCTGTGCAGGAAATACAAGGGGAGTGACCAGTATCTTCCCTGCATTTACCACACAGGGCAGAAATCTACAACATAGGCCCAATGTTACAAGCATCAGCAAATAGTGTGAGTGTACCCATGCTACCTTCTGATTAATCTGTTTAAATTAGAATCCATTCTATTTGTTAAATCAGTTAGGGCCTAGTATCATCAAAGAACTTTTAGTTAAATTAAAATCTCAACAGGAAGCTTCAGTTTAAATTTAAAACACAGCAGAGGGCTTTCAGTTTAAATTCAGAACTCAGCAGAGAGCTTTAAGCTAAATTTAAAACTCAGCAGAGAACCTCTAGTTTAAATTTAATACTCAGTCAGGGCCTGGTATCAGCAAAGAGCATTCAATTTAAATTTAAAACCCAGCAGAGAGCTTTATGGTTAAATTTAAAACCCAGCAGAGAGCTGCTAGTTTAAATTTAGTACTCAGTCAGGGTCTAGTATCAGCAAAGAGCTTTCATTTAAATCTGGCAGCATCCTTGTTGTCATGGAGGTCGAGACGTCATGTGACAGGAGAGCATCACCCTGGTGAGGCAGAAAGTGATCCTGTAGTTAGGACCTGTCCTCCAAGTGATGTAAAACCCTCTCACACTAAGGAGGTTTCTCCAGGGCCATATGCCCATGAGGGAAGAGTTAGGACAGCCGTTATAGTTGGTGATTCAATCATTAGGCGTGTAGATAGCTGGGTGGCTGGTGTACATGAGGATCATCTGATAACATGCCTGCCTCGTGCAAAGGTAGCAGACCTCATAGCTATCTAGACAAGGGCTTAGTTAGTGCTGGGGAGGAATCTGCTGTCTTTGTACATGTCGGTACATGTGTGGTATAGAGGTACATGTGGTAATGTGTGGTATGGAGGTTCTGGTAGACTTTTATGTAGGAAGTTAAAATCCAGATTTTCCAGGGTAGGATTCTCCAAAATGCTTCCCATTCCATGCGCAGGATCCAACAGGCAGGCAGAGCTCAGGAGTTTCAATGCATGGATGAGATGATGGTGCAAAGAAGAGGGTTTTGGATTTGTTTGGAACTGGGGAACATTCTGGGGAAAGGAGGGGCTTTTCTGATGGGATGGGCTCCACCTTATCCAGGATGGAACCAGGCTGTTGGCATTAACCTTTAAAAAGAAGATAGAACAGCTTTTAAACTAGATAATAGGGGAAAGCTGACAGTCGCCCAAGTGCGCATGGTTTGGGATAATATATCCTTGAAGGTAGGGCATATCGAAAGAGAGGTTCCAATGAAGACCATGTTCCCTGTAAAATAGCCCATGTTCCCTGTAAAATAGTTCTCTGTGTGCTGTGCTTTCCTGTCTAATCAATGTGTTTATACCTCAAAAATTTCCTGTCATGATTTGACAATTTCCAATCTGTAATCAAACCGCTGCTGATCGCTGGAAGTAGCGGTATACAAATGTATACTAAATAAAATAAAATAAGACAATAGTAACCCAAATAACCTTAAATACAGAGCAGACAGAACTTAAAGATTCTAAATTACCCCTGATTACCGATAACAAAATTAATATGAATAAAATACAGCCTCTAAAATGCTTGTATTCAAATGCTAGAAATCTGAAAAATAAGATGGGAGAGTTAGAATATATAGCTCTAAATGAGATGTTAGATATGATTGGTATCGCAGAGACACGGTAGAAGGAGGACAACCCATGGGGCACTATGATACCTGGGTACAAACTATATCATAATGATAGAGCAGATAAAATTGGTGGAGGGGTTGTACTCTATGATAGAGAAGGCATTGAGTCACAAAAGATTAAAGTTTTGCATGAAACAAAATTCACTGCAGAATCTGTATGGATTAAAATTCCATGTAAAAAGGGGAAGGGGAAAGAGACGGCAGTGTGGGTGTACTATCGACCGCCTGGCCAGAATGAACAGATGGATGATGAAATGCTCAAAGAAATCTGGGAAGCTAGCACAAGTTACAGCACAGTAATAATAAAGGGTGATTTCAATTATTCTAGTATCAACTGGGTCAGTGCCATGTCAGGCCATGCTATGCAGATAAAGTTTCTAGATGAAATAAAGGACTACTTTTTGGAGCAGCTGGTTCATGAACAGACCAGAGGGGAAAGCCAGTTTGGACCTAGTCCTTAGTGGAACACAAGATCTGGTACAAGAGATAAGGGTGTTGGGGCCACTTGACAATAGTGATCATAGCATGATCACATTTGATTTAATAAATGGAGGAAGGATGGCAAGGCAATCCACAATACTACCTTTTAAATTTCAAAAGGGTGACTATGATAAAATGAGGAAAATAGTTAAGAAAAAACTAAAAGAAGCAGTTGCAAAGGTTAAAGATTTACATCAAGCATGGGTGTTGTTTAAAAATACTGTCTTGGAAGCCCAGACCAACTGTATTCCATGCTTTAAGAAAAGTGGAAGGAAGTCCAAAAACCTGACAGCATGGTTTAAAGGTGAGGTCAGAGAGGCTGTTGTAGCCAAAAAAAGCATCTTTTAGGAAATGGAGAAAGGAGCCAAATGACAAAAACTGGAAACAACATAAGCACTGACAGGTTAGATGCAAGGCATTGATAAGGCAGGCAAAGAGAGAATTTGAGAAGAAGCATGCTGTGGAAGCAAAAATGTGTAATGAAGAATTTTTCATAGCAAAAAACCTGTGAGAGTGCTGGACTATTAGATGATAGAGGGGTAAAAGGAGCACTAAGAGGGGACAAGGCCATAGTGGAGAGACTGAATGAATTCTTTGCTACAGTCATTACTAAGGAAGATGTAGGGATGTTACCCATAACTGAAATGGTATTTAAATGTGATGCCGCAGAAAAATTGAAAGAAATATCAATACACCGGGAAGAAGTATTACAACTATTTGATGAAGTGAAAAGTAGCAAATCACCTGGACCAGATGGCATACATCCAAGGGTATTGAAAGAACTGAAATATGAGATTGCAGAAACCACTATTAGTAATCTGTGAACTATCATTAAAATCATCTGTAATTCCTGAAGATTGGAGGATGGCCAATGTAATGCCAATTTTAAAAATGGGTTCCGAGATAATCTGGGAAACTACAGACCAGTGAGCCTGACGTCAGTACCGGGAAAAATGGTAAAAACCACTATAAAGAACAAAATTACTGAACATGTAGATAGTCATCGCTTAATGGGAGACAACTAACATGGCTTTAGGCAAGGAAGGTCTTGTCTTACTAATCTGTTATGTTTTTTTGAAGGTTTGAATAAACAGACAAAAGTGAGTCAGTTGATATAGTATATCTGGATTTTCAGAAAGCCTTTGACAAGTCCCTCATGAGAGACTTGGCGAAATTAAAGTCATGGGATATAAGACAGTGTACTATTTTGGATCAGGAACGGGTTAAAAGATAGAAAGCAGAGCGTAGGGCTAAATGGCCAATTTCCCAATGCAGAAAAGTGAATAGTGGAATACCCCAGGGATCTGTGCTGGGTCCTCCGCTTTTTAATATATTTGTAAATGTCCTGCAAATAGGAATAATGAGTGAGGTAATCAAATTTGCAGATGACACAAAGTTATTCAAAGTTGTTAAAACCCATGAGGCTTGTGAAAAATTTCAAGAGGACCTTGATAAATTGGAAGACTGGGCATCCAAATGGCAGATGAAATTTAATGTTGTCAAGTGCAAAGTTATGCACATAGGAAATAACAACCCAAACTATGGTTACATGATGCAAGATTCCACTTTAGGAACCATCACCCTGGCAAAAGATTTAAGCATCATCATGGATAACATGTTGAAACCCTGTGCCCAATGTGCAGTGGCAGCCAAGAAAGCAAATAGAATGCTAGGTATCATAAGGAAAGAAATGGAGAATAAAACAATGGATATTATAATGCCTCTG
Organism: Ichthyophis bannanicus; assembly: GCA_033557465.1. Classification (NCBI taxonomy): domain Eukaryota; kingdom Metazoa; phylum Chordata; class Amphibia; order Gymnophiona; family Ichthyophiidae; genus Ichthyophis; species Ichthyophis bannanicus. The sequence continues at coordinate 1,740,846,607 of CM066032.1, read as the reverse complement.
TATTGTTTCATGGTGCGATCACACTTTGAATATTGTGTGCAATTCTGGTCGCCATATTTTAAAAACGATATAGCGTTATTAGAAAAGGTAAAGAGAAGAGTCACCAAAATGGTAACGGGGATGGAAGCATACACCTATGAAGAAAGGCTAAAAAGGTTAGAGCTCTTCAACCTGGAAAAGATATGGTTGAGGGGAGATATGATAGAGATCTATAAATTAATTGTTGGAGTGAAATGGGTAAATGTAGATTGACTGTTTAAACCATCAAAATATAGAAAGACTAGGGGACATGCAATGAAGCTTCAGTGTAACCTATTTAAGACTAATAAGAGAAAATATTTTTTCACTCAACGTGTAATCAAACTCTGGAATTCATTACCAGATGATGTAATAAACGCTGTTAGTGTAGTCAGGTTTAAAAAAGGTTTGGACAAGTTCCTGGAGGAAAGGTCCATAAAACATTATTAAAGGGGACCTGGGAAATCCATTGCTTGCCCCAATACAATGATACTTCTAGAGCTCAGGGGCGGCCCAAGGGGGGGTGCGGGGCCATGTGCGGAGACTCGGTGTGGGGCCTCATTTGCATAAGTGGCCGTATTTGCATAAATATTTGCATAATGCTAACATACACTAACGTTTAGTAAACATGTCTCTTAATGAGTGTATGGATAAAGACAGACTAAAAGATTTCTACATTACTATAATCCAGTGCCAACCGCCAGGCACATTAGGAACTACTACAAACACTGCCCATTTAGAATCCATAGCAAACCCGCCGTATCCTAACAGCACTACCAGGACTCACAAAGCACCATACCCTACCTATCAAAAGGCAACACTGCAAATATTAAACCAATACATTTCAGAGAACAACAATACATGACCTACTGGGGAAAGAGAACAAGTGGCAATGTCAAATAGGAATTACATAAATAGAATACCTCAGCTCAGTTACACATGCAGAACATAGACCATCACCAAACAAGGAATCACAATTTAGAAACAGGAAGGCAATAATTAATCTGGGAACCACAAAAGCCAAACGTGGAATGTACAACAACACTGTAGAAATAAAACTATAAATTAATTTCCTCTTGGACCAAACAAAGCGCAGACGTTAATGATGCACATTTCCCAGAGCTTTCATATTCCAGTTAATAAATTCAAAATAAAGAGATATCTTTCTACCTTTTGTGCATTTTTTTTTCAGTTGCAATTGCTCCAGCCACTTTCTTCTGGTTTCTTCATGTTTTCTGCTAACTCTCCATCATCTGCTGTCCATTTGTCCTTTCTTCTTTCTTCTAGTTTTTTTTCCATTCTCTCTCTCTACATCTGCTTTAACATACTAATCTTTCTCCTTTTGCTCTTTCCTCATTCCTATTTCATCCACTCAAATTTTACCCCTCCATCCTCAATCCCCACTTACTTACTCTCCCAATACCCGGCCAATTGTAGATTTTTTATCCCTCCCACACAAAATATTTTCCCCTCTCCATTTTACTCTCCCAGCCCCATCCCATTCTAATCCTCCCCCAACATCAGCTCCCTTCTAGTTCCAGCCTCACCCAGCATCCGCTCCCTTCTAGTCCCTGCATCAGCCCATTTCCAGTCCTAGCCCCCCATCAGCCCATTTCCAGTCCTAGCAACCCCACATCCCATTTCCAGTCCTAGCCACCCATCAACCCACTTCCAGTCCTATCCCCCCATCAGCCCACTTCCAGTCCTAACCCCCCATCAACCCATTTCCAGTCAGCCCCCCATAGCCCATTGCCAGTCCTAAACCCCCATCATCCCACAGCCCATTACCAGTCCTAACCCCATCAGCCCACCTCAAGTCCTAACCCCTCCCCATCAGCCCATTTCCTGTCCTAGCCCCCCCATAGCCCATTATCAGTCCTAACCCCCCCATAGCCCATTACCAGACAGCCCCCATCAGCCAACAGCCCATTACCAGTCTTAATCCCCCCCCATAGCCCATTACCAGTTCTAACCCCCCCAACACCCCACCGCCCATTTCCTTTCCTAACCCCATCATCCAAACTCAAGTCCTAACCCCTCCCCCTCATCCCATTTCCTGTCCTAGCCCCCCCCCCATAGCCCATTATCAGTCCTAACCCCCCCCCCATAGCCCATTACCAGTCCTACTCCCCCATCAGCCCACAGCCCATTACCAGTCCTAATCCCATCAGCCCACCTCCAGTGTTAACCCCCCCATCAGCCCATTTCCAGTCCTAATCCCCATCACCTAATTTTCAGTTTAAGCCCCCCCATACCCCATTACCAGTCCTAACCTCCCCATCAGCCCACTCCCAGTCCTAATCCCACCAGCCATTTCCAGCCCTAATCCCCCATCACCCAATTTTTAGTTTAAGCCCCCCCATAGCCCATTACCTGTCCTAACCCCCCATCAACCCACTTCCAGTCCTAATCCGATCAGCCCATATACAGACTTAGCTCCCCCATAGCCCATCACCACTCCTAACCCCCCCAGCCCCCCCATAGCCCATCACCACTCCTAACCCCCCCAGCCCCCCCATTTCCCATCACCCCTCCTTACCCCCCCCAGCCCATCACCACTCCTAATCCCCCCCAGCCCATCACCACTCCTAACCCCCACCAGCCCCCCCATAGCCCATCACCACTCCTAACCCCCCCAGCCCATCACCACTCCTAATCCCCCCCAGCCCATCACCACTCCTAATCCCCCCCCAGCCCAGCCCAGCCCAGGGAAGTTTTTTTTTTAAAAAAGCTGTCTTCTCCCGCTGCCGGGGCCGCCGCGGCAGAATCGAGTGTGCCGCGGGGCCCCCCCTGCCCAGCAGAGCCTGCCCTCCCCTGTATCCGCTCTCTCTTCGCAGCTTCAGTCACACGCGCCGGCTTTCAGAGCGCGAAGGGACTAGTTTCCCTTTCGCGGCTCTGTTAAGCCCGCGGGTGCTGATGGGAACTTCCCATCAGCCCCCGTGGGCTTAACAGAGCAGCGAGGGAGAAACTCTCCCCTCGCGCTCTGAAAGCCGGAGCGTGTGACTGAAGCTGCGAATAGAGAGCGGATACAGGGGAGGGCAGGCTCTGCTGGGCAGGGGGGGCCCCGCGGCACACTCGATTCTGCCGCGGCGGCCCCGGCAGCGGGAGAAGACAGCTTTTTTTTAAATTTTAACTTTAGGATCAGAATGTTTTTTGTGCGGGGCCCCCTGAAATGCGGGGCCCTGTGCAAAAAACATTCTCGCTCAATGGACGGGCCGGCCCTGCTAGAGCTTTGTCATAAGGCCTATTTGTAGATATTTCATGTAAATAGTTCACCCATGTTATCCAAGTTTGTACACCTTGTTCTCTGTAAAACCGAACAGCCTGTTGTTCTGGTCTTTTGTTTTAATGTAAACCGCGCTGATGGCGAATAGTGCGGTATATAAGAAATTGAAATAAATAAATAAATAAAATTGTGGAAGCCATGTCTTTTGGGGAAATTGCTATGTACTTGTGACCTAGATTGGCCACTGTTGGAAACAGGATACTGGGTTTGATGGACCTTGGTCTGACCCAGTATGGTATATCTTATGTTCTTATGTTCATTTGCATTAGTGGTTCGATTGTGGCAATGAATGAATCTTTGTCAAATGTCTGAAATCTCCAGGTTTGTGCAGGAGGAGGTGTGTTTGTGGGTGATTGTTGCTGCTTGGGATGTAGAATGTGATAAGCCTGTAATCTGCCAGGGCACTGAGGAGCTTTGCATCATGAAGGAAAGGTGTTGATGAGGCAAGTTAGCAGGAGTAAATATTAAATCTAATGTTCTACCCTTGTTGTGCATTGCTTCTGAGATTATTTGGTTGAGTTGCGACACTTCCATAACCTGTAGGAAAGAGGCTGCATGGTAAGTTGAGGTCTCCCGGCAAAGTGAACCATTTATTCCTGTAATATTCTGAGCATGCCTCTTTGATGAGCAGGAAGAGGTCACTGGGTCCTGTTTGGGGGGGGGGGGGGGGTTTTACACCAGGCAGATGCAGAGGTGGGAGTTGGTTATAGATATGGAGTCCGTGTCCTGGGTAGAGTTGTGGTGTTTGGTTTTGAATTGCAGGGATTCTTTAGTTATAATGATTACTTCTCCTCTTTTGTTAACTCTGGTGTGGTTAAAGAGTTGGTAGAATGGTGTGTCCATTTGGTTTAGGAGAACGTTATCTCTTTCATCAACCAGGTTTCTGTGATGCATGCTATGTCAATCTGGCTGTCCTTAATGTAGTTGACAAGGATTGGGATTTTGTTGCGGATGGATCTGGCATTAACGAGCATGCACTTGAGAGGGAGGCAGGTGGGTGAGTCACCAGGAAGAGGGTTGAGTAAAGGATGGATCTTTAGGATATTTGAGTGGTTTCTGGCTCGTGGCCTGATTAGGAGAGTTTGTAGTCTGTTGTGTGGTTGGTATATGATAGAGATGATTGCTGAGGTAGTAAACGCTGATGTGTGTGTGATTGCATGAGAAACTAGGAGTAGGATGAAGGTAGAGACATGGTGAAGCATGTTGATTGAGGGCTTGGCTGCAGTCTATTGACTAGAGGAAACTGCAGCTGGGGCTCTGGAACGCACAACTTGTGTTGTGGGTGGTCACTGGATTGTGATATGTATGAGTGGGGAGAGAGTACTTTGGCAAGATGTAAAGAGGGAGGCTTGCCTTGTACTTGCATTGGGATGTGTCTGCTTTGGAGATGCCGCTGTTGATGCTGGTGGCTCTGTGTTCATGGAAGTAGGCGTCTTGGTGTGGCTACCGATGGCGAGCATGGTTTTGTGTGGGTTACCATTTGTTTCTTGTTGGAGCTCTTGGTTGCATTGGGTATTTGAGCAGGGCTGTAGTTTTCTAAAGCCATCAGTATCTAACTGTTCTGTTGCTATGCTGTTTTGATACTGAGACAGCCTTCTGGGGCTCCTAGTTGGTTGCTTTCGGTCCACGCCTAAGAGCCTCACTGAAGGGTCCTCTGGCAAGGCCCTCAGGTGTTCGCCCACTAGACATAGGCATGCCTGGTTGCACTGCTTTTTAAATTGTTTCTGGCTGGGCTGATTGGACATGATGGTGGGGAGCAGTGAGGAGCTTACCTTCTCACTCTCTGCAGGTTCCTTGGATCGGTCCAGTGAAGAGGAGAGATGCCGATTCCTGGGTCGTGCTGTTTTTTAAATTGTTGCTGGATGCGTTGATTGGACGTGCCGGTGGGTAGCAAGGAGAAGCTTACCTTCCCGCTCCCTACAGGTTCCTCTGATTGTTACAGTGTGCAAATTCGGGGACAATCCCTGAAAATCAGGGATGTTTGCTAACCTTACCGAAACTATGCAGGCAAAAGCGAAGCCTGCTCCCTTTTTTTCTTTAGGGACATGCCTGAAAAGGAACATCACCATGACATTCTAACTTTCTCCACCTCTGCGCTTTCTATTCCTGCTTATGGGCTTCAGAATCTGAAATCCAGCCCTGGTCCTGCCTATATGAGAACGTGAAGGTGAAAACCAAAATCCTACACCAAGCTTCTGCCTTGTGCTCAGGAGCCAGTTGCTCTTCTCTCCTGGCCAAAGTCTCGTGATCCATGAGACTTCGACTGGGAGAGAAGAGTGGCCGGCCCCTGGAGCACAAGGCACTGTGGCAAGCCAGCTTAATCATAAGTTTGCTGCGCTGCCTCTGTGGGCCTAGCAGGGGTGCACCCCCTTCCAGCCAGCACCCAGGGCAGCCACATCCACTTTCCTGCCCTTGGTATGCCACTGCATCTCACTTAACCAGTTTCTTATCCTGTCAGTTACTTTAGGGTCTATCCCAAGGCATTCAGTTAATGTATAAATCACTGATGTGAATAGTGTCAAAGGCCTTGCTGAAATCTAACTATATCATATCATGTGCTCTCTCCTGATCCAATTCTCTGGTCACCCAGTCAGAGAAATCAATCAGATTTGTCGGACATGACTTATTTCTAGTAAAGCCATGCTATCTTGGATCCTGTAATCCCTTGGATTCCAGAAACCACACCACCCTCTGTTTTAGCAGTGATTCCATTAATTTACTTACCACAAAGGTCAGACTAACCAGTTGGTAGTTACAAACCTCTTGTTGCTTCCACTTTTGTGGATAGGAACCACATTCGCCCATCTCCAGTCTTCCAGGATCACTCCCAATTCTGAAGAAGCATCCTCATCAGTTTCTACATATTCCTTCTTTTTATCCTTGAGTCTCCCATTGCCACATTCACACTTCCTCCTGTCTCTGACATATCTAAAAATGTTTTGTCCCCCATGTTTTACTCAGGGTAGTTTCTCCAAATGGGTTAGTTTTGCGCATACTGTGCTATGGCAGTCGTGAACCTCACTTCTAAGCCAGGGTATGTGGAGTATTATCTTAGTCTCTCAAATCTACTGCTATTGCTCGGCGTAATACTTGCATGGTGCCAAAGAGAGCCTTTTGCTGGAGTTTGTAAAATGTGACATGTATGGTTAGCCTGTCAAGATGTGCTTGGAAATTCTTCTTTATCAAGCCAGAAGCTCCCAGTACAATAGGAAATATTTTTGTATCTTTCTGCCACATTTTCTTGGTCTCTGACTGCATTTCTTGATACTTCAGGATCTTCTGCCTCTCCACGCGATTCACAGAATAATAATTTGGTGCCGACACTTCTATTATCAAGGCCGTTCTGGTATTCTTCTCCTTTACCACTATGTCAGGTTTCATAGCATCCAGTTTTTTATCCATCGGAATGGGAATATACCAGATGATCATAACCTCTTCATTCTCTGTTATTCTCTTAGGGTCATGATCCCAGTGCTTTTAAGGGACAGTGATCTTGTAGTATTTACAGAGTTTCCAGTGGAGGAGGCATGCTACTTTGTTGTGCCTTTCGGTATAGAATTTTTCCATCAACAGAACCTCACAGCCTGCTATTAAGTGTATCACTGTTTCCAACTCATTCTTACAGAACCAGCATATGCCAACATAAACACCATTCTTCCCTCTCCTCTCTCCCTCAAGCTTTCCCCTTCTCCCCCTTCTCCGCAAACATCCCATCTGATACAGTATCACAATCTCCCAGTTATCATGAATGAGGTGGAGATCTTATACCAGAAAGACAGAATCTCTTATGAGAATTGTAAATAAGTTATAAATTGAGTTATAATCTAATTCTGTATATTTTAATGATTCCAGCTGATGCTTTACCTGTTGCTAGTAATGTTAATAATGTTATAATGTAATAATGGTGTTTTTATTGTAAACCACCTTGATTACATGAGAGAGCGGTATAAAAACACATAAATAAATAAATATCTGTTGTGCCAGTTTTTTTCAATACTTGTTGTAAACCATCTCATCTGTAATCCGCTGTCCTGGGCTGCAACTATCAATCTTTCATCCTTTGGTTTTAGTTCACCTCTCCTCAGTCATTCATGTGTCCATTCTTGAACAACAAAAGGTTCTTGGAGTAACACTCTGTATTTTCCACTGTATTTGTGCATTTACCACTTGTTTTTCCTCGCCTGTTGATCTAATTCTTTGAAGTTTTTTTCTCTTGTTTTGCAAATTCTGTTACTTCCTTTCCCATGCATGCCTGTGGATTCTCACTCATTCCTTCTAATCATTTGTCCAAGTTTGATGATGGAGACAGATTCTGGACATTTACTTTCATATTTCAGCACTTTTTGCATATTTGGATCTGATGATGCTGTCAGATAGGCGTGGAGGCCTACGATAGTAGCTCTGTAGGTATAGTCAATCTCTATAAGTCCTAGCCCTCCTTTAGCTCTAGGAATGAACAATCTTGGCATACATTGATTCTTGTAAATTACATCATGAGCAAGGAGGAGTTTTCTTGTTCGCGCATCCAGTTTTTCAAGATCTTTATGAGGGACTGTCTTTTATTTGTCTATGCAGCACTGCATACGACTTGTAGCACTATACAAATGCTCAGTAGTAGTAGTAGTAGTAATCCACAATCCAAAAACTGTATGAGAGTACAGGAATTGTCAGCTGATTGATGGCTCGAATCTTATTTTGTGATGTTAAAGCACTTTTCAATAACAGTTTTAGTCTCCAGTAATATTCTTTACTGATCTTCAATAGTTTCTGTTCGAGTGTCATGCCTTCCTCTATTCCGAGATACTTATATACACCTTCCTATTCAAGGGCCTTGATGCCACAGCCCTCAGCAAAAAAGATGTTTTCAGTTGTGCTCAATTTTCCTCTGAAAAAGGTTGCCTTAGCACACTTGTCAAGACCAAAAGTCATCCTGATGTCATCAGAAAAATTTTTCACCAGACAAAGTTGCTCTGATAATTGTTGGTCACTGAAACAGTAGAGCTTCAGATCATCTATAAATAACAGATGGGAAGTTGCTTCTGGGTTTGTACCTTCTTTAGGATTCAGGCTAAATCCATATCCCAAAGAGTTGATGACAGCACTCATTGGATTAAGTGCCAAACAAAACAGAAGTGGTGACAGGGAATCTCCATGAAATATTCCTCACAGGATCTTAATGTTAAGAATGATGTACTGACCATCTTCATATCTCAAAAAGAGTGTGGATTGCCAAATTGTCATAGTGAACTAAATGTACTCCATCAAACCAGAATTTATTTTATACATTTCTAGGCAATGTGTTATCCAAGAGTGTGGGATGCTTTCAAAAGCTTTCTTATAATCAGTCCATGCAATACTGAGATTTCTGCCTTTCTTAGCACTGGCCATAATGGCGTTATTCAACATTAACTGGTCTTTGGTTCCATATGCTCCTCTCTTTTTGCCCTTTTGCTCTATCACCATGATGTTATTGAGCTTGATGTGATCATATATTCCTTTTGCATCTATCACAGTAAACAGCTTATAGATTGTAGGTTATTGGTCTATAATTTTTAGGAATGTTACTCAGGTCTCCCTTTGGAAGGAGAAGCATTCTTCCTGTAGCAAGCCATAGTGCTGTTAAGTCCAGTTGCTTGAACAATTGATTTTTGCAGTTCGCCAGGTCTTGGTGGAGTGATGTTTGAGCCAAAAGTTGGTTACTCCATCTGGGCCAGGGCTCTTCCAGTTTGGAGCTCATTTTAACCTGCTTTCCAGCTCTTCCTTTATTACTACAGGCCAATGTATAGGTCTGATGTTTGTTTTTTCTAAATGCTTCTGCATGCTGGGTAACCATTCTGTTTTGTGACCGTGCTGTATAGGGTCCTCATATAGCTTTCTGGAGAAGGTTTCTCTTTCAGCTTTGGTTGGAGGTGCTTTTGCCATATTAATGCTCTTCACCAATTCCCTGTAGAATTGTTTTGGGTTCTCTCTAAATAGTTTATTCTGATATCTTTCTTTCCTGTTTTCTTCATATCTTTGAAGTTCTAACGCTTCTGCCACTATTTTCAATTTATTGGTGGAACATATACATTTCAGGTCTTCTGTTAATGCAGCATGCCTCAGCTTGATGTTTTGGATTTTTCTTAATATCTTTAATGATCTTAATCCTTTTAGATACCCATCTATCAGGGGATACTTCTGCACGCAATGATTGTATTTTTCCTTCAATGCGCTTTGTCCAAGGAGGAACTGTTATTGTTCTCTTTTACTTCTGGCCCTACACTCTAGTTGGTAGTATTCCTACAGTAATAATTTTAGTTGCACAGTGTTGTATTTGATTAATTCCAGTGATTCAAAAAGTTTTGTCCCCATGTTTTGCTGTATGGGCTATTTTTTCTTCCATTTGCATGTTTTCTTTCCTGACTACTTTACCAGCTTCCTTTGGTTTCTCTATAAATTGTTGTTTGTCTTTCTCTTTCTGTAATGTCTTGTAGGCTAATCTCTTTCATTACCTTTTCAGACACTTCTTTCAAAAGACATTTACTTTCCTAACAAAAAGGTTTGTAGCTCTTAAAATATCCCCTTTCAGTTTTGCCCTCAGCTGTTCCCATCCCTCCAATGACTCCTTGAGGTATTCCCCCAAACTTTGCAAAGTTAGTTTTCCTGAAGTCTAAGACCCCTGCTTTTAAATGACCCATTTTCACTTGTGTCCCATTGAAGCTCACCATCCGGTGATCATTGCATGCCAGATGATCACCAACCTTAAAGAAAAGTAGGCACCTTCCTTTCTTTATAAAATAGGCTTAAAAGAGACACTTTTTGGCTGCCTTAAATTTGGTACCTGGGTATAAACTTACCCTCATTGTGTTGAAACAATATGAATCATGTTTGCTTTAGTTTTCCACAAAACAGGCTCGCTTTCCTGGATAACTTGTGAGTTACTTTCATGATTTTTAGCACTACTTGTTTTCAGATTCTGATTTCTCTGTTTCTGAAGTCTAATGGTTTGTCGTTTCCTTTGATGAATTCAAATGCATTTCATTTGAAATGCAAGAAAAAGAAGTTTCAAGCCCTTTTGAAAAGAAAGAGGAAAAGGGCAACATATCACAACAAAAAAAGAAAAGAATCAATTAAAACAAACCACTTCCACAGAGAGGATTAAACTATTTCTGTTTCTATCTCTTCCTGCCTTTCTCCCCAAGGACCCAAAAATAAAAAAAAATACATCTCAGCATAAAATGATTCAGCTGAACTCAAGGGGAGAACCAAATGTGTTTTATGCAGAAAATGAGTTAGATGTTTAGGATCCCCAAAAAGCACTGATGGTAGCTTGAACAGTATAACTCTTTGCAAAACTTGCCCCATTTTAAGTACTGCAGAGAACACAGAAAGCAAATGTTTCCCTTTAGTTGCATTCAAATAGGAGACATCTGGAAACAGTCTAATCTTGGATCCCATAAATTCTTTAGAGATATGTAAAAGAAGGAATGAATAATGAGATTCATATCAAGTTCCAAGGCTAAAGTCCCCAAAAAAGAAGTCGTAACAATGGTGATCTTTAGCTTCTGGGTAACAAAGAAGCTGATGTATTAAAGTGTGAATCCTACTCCAGGTCTCAAAGTATAGAACATGAGAAGTCTCTTTATGAAGCCCCATCTCCACCCACAAACCCCATCCCCCTTGATGAAACTCCTCCTGGGTGTGCCCCTTATTTAGCAGTACCTTTGGATGTGCCATCAGAGCAAGGGTTCTCAACCCGATCCTCATGACATACTTAGCCGGTTAGGTTTTCAGGAAAGCCACAATGAATATACATGAGAGAGAACTGTATGCAATGGAGGCAGGGCATGCAATCTCTCTCATGCATATTCATTGTTCCTATCTGAAACCTCGAAAACCCCTGAACTAGAGATTAGAATCTGTCAGTTTCCAGATGGCTATTGCAAAGCAGTGGAGATTATTACTGCTCCCTTCTTGAATGCCATCATTGAGTAAGTTGAGTCTTAAAGAGAGAAGTGATCAGGGGAATGACTTAGGATGACATTCATTATGTTTTATACTTCAAGCACGGGACCAGCATAGGAAATCAAGCATTTCTTTTCGGAAATTTCTCACACATTGCAAGACTGGAAATACAAAATTTTCAGCTGTGGCAAAATGCAAAAAATATTGCTCAAAATTTAACTGTGAGAATTAAATGATACAGGAGCTCATTTGCATCCTGCAGTAAAATTTATCAAAAATGGCCCTTACATCATGCAGTTTTTCTTAGCTATATACATCAGGGCCAAAGATTGTAAAGGAGAAGCACTCTTAGATGCCCTTTCCTGAGAGTTTGGTAAGTTTTTGCACTTACAGTGTGTGATGCAAAAGTCATGCGGTAGCTATCATGGGAGTGTCAAGCATGTCCTCTGCTGTGACCTCAAGGAATGGTCCCTTACTGATCATTATGTTCATTCGCAATTACTGTGGGTGAACTTAACGCCATCTATTGAGCTGGTGTAAAAGGCACCTTTGCTAATTGGATTATTGACAGCATGCAGTAGGTAGCATGCACTAATTGCAATGTCAGTCCACACCCACTCTCTGCCCATAACCCATCCAGTCCCCACCCCTTCACACAATGATCAGTTAATGGGGGATTTATCCTGTGCTCTCATGCCAGCATGGTAACTGGTAAAATGAGTGTTAACCGCTTAGTGAACTTTAGTAAAAGGGTCTCTTAGATTCAAAAATAACCTTTAAAATTGCAGACACCTCAATTAATGATCCCCAAAAACTCCACTCCAAAAATATTGTTGAAAGTTAAAGTTCACGCTAATATTACGTTGGTAAATGCAATTCTGCAGAACCATAGTTCTTTGCGTGATAGTCCTACTGTCCTTAGGCATACTCTCCCATTTTTGTTTCCAAAGTAGTTTTATATAAAGTTAAAGAATGCACAGTACCTTGTGTTTTGCCAATTTTTCTTCCTAAGTTTCAACTTTGGCCTCAAGATCCTTCAAGTCTAGTAGCAAATCCCTCCTGAGATTTTCAATCGCTTGTCACAATGCAGGAATAATGAGGTTTCCTAGTATCTTTTCCGAAAGTGTCACCAGGACAGCTTGCTCACTTGCCAATACGAATGCTTTGCCAAAGGGAAACTATCTGCAAGGTTCTGCACCTTCACGTTGGCTGGCAGTAACTGGTGCTATCAGGACAGGGGAACTTAATGGACGAAGAGGTGAGTGAGTCGGGATTCTGAAAAGCACTGCTATGCAAAAACCTACACTGGAGGAGTAGCCTAATGGTTAGAGCACTGGCTTGGGCACCAAGAGACCAGGGCTTGATTCCCACTAGCACACCTTGGGCAAGTCACTTAACCCTCCATTGCCTCTGCAAAATCCAAGTTATCAATGTCCTTGTTTAATGTACATTACCAAGTTTGTTACACTGTAAACTGCTTTGACTGAAGGATAAAGTTGTATAAAAAACCTGTTAAATAAATAAACATCAGAGGACCTGATGTGGAAGCAGCCACTGCTACTTCCTGTTGCATCATTCTATGCCCTGTTGGTATTTCTTACCAAACCAATTGGACAGACAAAGCTGTCCATTGGCCCCAGGGCACTGTCCTATTAGGCTAATATCTGCAGCATTCTCTTGTGTTTAAGAATTTAGTGGGAAGCTCTACAAAAAACAAAATGTAATAAGAGAGCTGATAAACCTCAACTCTACAGGGATGTGCACCATGAATAATAACTGGGTGCCATTTTGCTCCATTCTCCAGCTGTTCCCTTGGCAAACTCGTTCCTCACATAGACCTGCTGCAGTTCCAGACTTCACTCTCTTTAAGTCCTGGTGGTATTGGCTAGCCCCGCTTAGATCAACCCACCTGTTATAAATTCAGATGTAAAGAACTGTTGGCCTGACTTGCTAAGGCAGTCATGTTATTGCGTTCCCTAAACCTTGAAATATAGGGGCCCTTTTACTACAATGCACTATGCTGTCAGCATGGATTTGGGTTGCACTAACCATTTGCTCTGGTCCATGGTAACTGTTGGCGTGCGGCTGTGATACACATTCCATTTCCAGTGCTAACTGTGCCTGGAGTGTTAGAGTGGGACATGGGTAGGTTAGGGGCGGAATATGGGCGTGGTGAGTGCCAGGCTCTCAGTGTAGGGATAAACACTGCACGCTAATGGCATGCCATGCAATTAGTATAGGTGCTCTCCATAGGTAAAATTAACTGCGCCCACAGTATTTTCACTCTGTGTTACCATTACGCACCACATTACCTACTGTATGAGGAAAACACGTCCTGAGGGGCAATGTGGTGGGTTTGCACTTAATGCACCTCACTTTTGTGCGATATTGGCACGTTAGGTGCAAAACCATAGTGCACATTAGCAAAAGGGCACCATAAAATTATTTCGCAAGGGATGTTTTGCTACTTTTAGTCTATGACCTCATAACAGTTTGTATACTACTTTTTTGTATGTAATCGTCCTTTACAAGTATCCTAGCACCCTTTTAGGTGCATTTCATATAAGCGATAGCGCCTATTGTCGGGTATGAGATTGTCTGTCTGTATGCATGTTTGTTTGCGCATGCTTAGCTGTCTTCCCAGCAAAAAGAGTGGTGCATTTTGTCTGTGGGAGCAGCATCTCCCACGGGCAGAAGAGTAGTGGAAGACTGCAATCATAGCAGCCAAGACTGCTGCAGGAAGAGGAGCTGGGACCTGAGAGACACACAGGAAGCAGGAGACAGCACAGTGAAAAAGGAAGATGGGTAGAGGGAGGGAATGGGGGGCAGGGGATGAGAGTGGAAGGGGGAGGGAGAAAGGGGCTGGAGGGGGGGGAAGAGTGCAAGGGATTGGAGGTTGAAGAAATGAATTCATGGGGAGAAAAGAGAACTATGTGTATATGCTAAAAGCCATAAACCCCTCACCTCCAGCACCCCACTCCAATACCACACCCACAGACAGAGGCATCGCACTCTGCTGCACCACATACACAGGTACTTCACCCCACCCTACACACACACGCACACATGGGTGCCTTGCCCACCACCCCTGCACCATACACAGGCACACCACCCCTGCACCACACAGACACAAATAGACACCCCGCCCCTCCACTGCACTACACTGCAGCACATATACACACAAGCACCCCACCCTTGTACCACACACACACACAGGCACTCTACCACCATACCACATACCCACTGTGTAAAGATACACAGAAATATTAAGAAAACACCAGTTATAAAGATGCCTCATATAGCCCCTGCTACCATAACAAGGTACACTTTATTATCTTTCTTTGCACTCTTCCTCCAGCCCTAAAGAAATGTGTGATTTGCAAATGAATGAAAGGGAAATGTTTCATTTTGTTGCTATGTAAGTGTCTCGCTTCACATACACACAGAGTTCCCAACAGATATGAACATACGCAGCCCAGCACACTCACATACATGCAGCCCCTGACACTCCCCTCACACACACACACCTACACACATATGCAGCCCCGATCTGTCCCATGACACATCCACATGCACGTAGCCCCCAACAATCCCCGTGTACACACAGACATGCACACATGTATATATAGCCCCCGACAGTCCCATGATACACAGAAAGACACAAAGGCACAGTCACTGACACATATACATGTGTGTCCCCAACCGACACTATTACGCACACAGATGAACCCCTCCAAATATCTGAGCCTGAATTGTGTGACCAAAATGATGTCATACAAGCAAATCTGGTATAGTCTCTCAGGAGGTACAAAAGGCAAAAAAAATTATAGAAATCAGTTAACTGAGCTGAAAATCTTCTTTTCTCTCCCTTTGGATATATCGGGTTGCATCTATCATAGAGAATGACCAAAATTACCAACTTCATGTAATGAAAAACAATTAGTCTACTGTAGGCAAATCTGTACCATGACTGTAGTTAGAAACTTTCAGCAATCCCTTGTTATCCTGTGGATTTCCTGTATTACCTCAGTTTTCCATTTTGATTTCAATGGAGTTAATCGTAGGCTAAAACATGACCTGCTGAAGCTTGCTGGTAAGTTTTAATTTTCCGAATAATACATAAACATATTTCCTTCATAGCCAAAAAAAGGCTTGGTTGCTCAGTTAAATAGTTGTTTTCCTGCAGCAAGTGGTCAGAGAAAATACACTAATTTTCCCATGAGAAAATAAATTCATTTTAAAATGGGGAGGAGGAGTTAATGTACTGTACCCCACTGACACCAATTTAAGAACCTCTGACATGAAGGGGAAGTGAGTGTCTCATAGGAAATAGCAGAAGCCTTTTTAATACTCCTACGTACAAACAGATTAAAGGAATTAAGGAAAAAAGAATTCAATAGCAGTTAATAACCATCTGGAAGAGTTTTGCATTGACAAAATAACTCAGTTGGCCATTGAATATATTGTAAGATACTGTATGCCAAAACATTTTTAATTAAATTGCTATATAAAATAGCAAAAATACATTTTGTTTCAATTTAGTTATTAACAGTTGATTTCTCTCCAGCAATATTCCTTACTGTACCTGATAACTGACAGGAATATGAAATGTCCTCTATATTTCAGGACTCTGGCAATAGGTTCCTAAAGCTTCAGTGGGGTCGCCGTGTCACCAGGATATAGCATGCATAGTGCATTGTGGTGCCTGTGCACTACCAGCTTCAAAAGAAAACATGCTGTGCGCCAGCAATGAGGGTCTAGTTCTGCCTCTCCCAAGGCACAATGTCTGCTGCAAGCAGGAACCATGTGAGGCACAGACTAGTGCTACTTCTCTGATCAGACTAAGCTGCTGTCCAGGCATCACTGGATCCATCCCCCACTGCCACTGTCACCAGGCTGTTGAAAACGTCGCCTTTTGTTCCCAGGCTGACTATATGAGGATCCCACTGACATCTCCAGGAAAACAAGACTGTCATTGGGAAATGACTGCTGCTGATCAGTCCTCTGCTGCACTTGAGCTCTTACAGGTTTGCAACTCCATCCATTGCTCTAGCTACTGCCCAATAAGGCAGAATTTGGAAATACTATATTATACTGTATTATTACAGAGAGAAAAAGGAATCTGATGATGATGAGGGCACAGAGGAGAATGAACTCTCTTCTGCCCCTCCCCAAGGATAGCACCAGTTATTGTTACTGGTGCTGGCTTTGAAAGGAGGCAGTGGTGTAAATTCTGCCCAAGTGACCCAGACAGTTCAGAAGGTTCCAAGAAAGAAGGTGGCCCGGATCTTCTGAGGTGGTCATCCCCCAATCTGGGGGCCTTTTCAAAATTGTTGTTTGGGGGCTCATAATTTGATCTTCTGCCACTGGAAGGAAGGGATGGGACAATGCCACAGATAATGCTGATTGGAGGATGAGGAATGGGAGAAGGGGACCACAAACCAAAGATGGTTTTAGTTTTTGCATGCATATTTCATTGTCTAATTTGTGGTCACTTATTCTAGATTGAGTAGGGGTCTGCGTTCTATATCCATGAGAGTTGAGGTATTCTGCTAGTGTGGATTTTCTGTGTAGACTAAGATCTATAGCAGCCTGATTTGTTCTATTTTTGCACTAATGATATTCTATGGCTATTTCCAAATGGGTTAAATTTGTGCATTCCATGACAGGAATGAACGTCACTGTAATGCCTGAGTATGTTAGAGATGATCTCAGTCTCTCAGATTTGTTGCTAATGCTCACCTCAACACTTGCATTATTCCAAAGATAGTCTCCTTGTGGCATTCAAAGGTGTAATTTATATCATATCAAAACGAGCATATCAAAACAAGCTTAGAAATTATTTTAATCATGATGGTGGTACCCAATATAATTGGAATAATTTTTGGGTCTTTCTGCCACATTCTCTTGATATCTGCTTGCATTTGTTGGCACTTAAGGATCTTCTTTTTCTCCACATGTAGTACTGAGATTTCTAGTTGTAATGTTCTTGTGCCATAATGTCCTGTTTTCTTGCATTAAGTTTTTTATCTGTGGAAACTCGTTTGGAAAGAGATGCTGGTACTACCATCCACACTAGGGTAGTCTACAGACCTCCAACTCAGAAAAAATGGACAGACTTCATCAATGATATTCCAAAGGTAGTAAAAACAGGCAAGGTAATGATACTGGGGGATTTTAATCTGTCAGATGTGGATTGAGTATCCCATCTGCAAATATGGAAAGAAGTAGAAAGATCATGGATGCTCTATAAGAAGCTTTGCTCAGGCAACTGGTGAAGGAACCCAACAGGGAAAGGTCAATACAGTATCTGGTGCTCACTAATGGAGTTCTGCCTTTAGGAGTGTTTTATGTAACTTGGAGTTTGCCTCCCAGAACAGTCTTCCACAGTATGATGTAACAGGGCAGCAAGAAACCTCCCTTGTTGAGGAAAATGGTGGTTCTTCTCCAGCTTATAGATGATATTGGTTGCTCAAAACAATGGCATTCAAGCATTCTCTTCATATTCTAGCTGATCTCTGTGATCCATGGATGAAAGGAACTATTGTTCTGCAGTGCAACACGCTGACTTACTGGAAGGAAAAGCTGGCAATTGAGCTGGAGGAAAATGAGTGCCAGAAGAAGAGAGTGGTGGTGATGCAGCAGGGGAAACATTAGGCAGGCTGGCAAGCTATACTGGTACCATGAGCACCATCCTGTCACCTACCATTCCCCCCCCTCCACCCCCCCCCCCAGATTTACATGCCATTGGCCCATGAGCTTGGAAAATCTTTAGTGACTGAAGACCTAGCTACATTGCTAAGCAGCAGAGATCAGTCTGCCACAAGCTAGACTCCTGCATAGATGTCAGTGCACAATACCTTGCCATGCACACAGATTCCTTGATATACTGGGTATACAAGTCAGAAGTCTGGCCAGACCTTTCCAAGATTGCCTAGCATTTCCTTGATCAATCATATTTCTTTTATTAGGAGTGGTGAGCATGAAGTGCTGATGGAGGAAGGGGACACCCACCTAGCCAAATTGACCCTAGCAATCATGGGTTGACAGATTGCCTTCACATCCACCATCCTCCATTATGGTACGTGCCGTGTAAAACTGTACCTGTCATCAACTTAACAACTTTTTCTAGTGATTGAAATGCACTCCATGATGCTTCTTTCATCTCAGTACCTCTTCTATTGGGAGAGATGAGCATGGCCTAAAGAGTGAGGAAGGTACACTCACCTATCCAGTCTAATAGCTGAATCAGTCCTAGTTACCATGTGGTGACAGCATGCCCTCACATTCACAATCCTTCATTACTGTACTTGTCTACTATTGGTCTCCTGCTACAAGTATTAACCATTTCTTTATGCTGATGGTATTCAGATTCTGCACTCCATTTCTTCTACCTCCAAAATCTCAGTGCTACAATCCTGCCTTCAGGCTGTGCACCACTGACTCACTGATAACCACTTCATTCTTAACATTTCTAAATGCAAGGCTGTAGCTTTTCCTTCTCCTTCAGCCCCTTTGCTTCCTTGCCTCATCATCGCATCTTCTTCTTTCCCATTGAAGGACTCCATCAAAACTCTTGGTGTCATTCTGGAATCTGCTCTTTCATTCAAACCTCACGTAAACATTGTCTTTAAGTCTGCTTTCTTCACCTTACATCATCTGCGCTTGATCTATTCTACTTTTATGTTTCCCAGTTTATGCAACTCGTTATCGCCCTTATTGTCACCCACCTTGCTTACTGTAACTCTCTTTTCATGGGTCTTCCCATTACTTTATCCATCATCTTCAACTTATTCAATCTACGGCAACTAAACTAATCCTCAGAACTCATCACTTTGACCATGCCTCTCCTCTGCAACTGCCCCAACGCCACCTCTCCGGTACCTGCTCCACGTTTCAATTCTTCTTCAGGGGGTATGCAATCTGTAAATCAGCACTGAAGAAGAATTGAAACATGGAGCAGGTACCGGAGAGGTGGCGTTGGGGCAGTTGCAATATTGGCACGATTCACAAAACTGGATCAAAACTTAAGATAAGTCCGATTTTTGAGTAATTGTAATGTTTGGTATGCAACTTCAAGAACCTTCTCTACATGGTCGTTGATGCTATTGGAGCACACAGCTCATGGGAGATTCACCCGGAGCAGTGCCAACCTTTTTCTGAGATCATAGGTTCTTATTATAAGAGAATCAGAGTAAATTTGGGAAAGCAGTAAAGTGGAGAAATGTGAAATAAGTTTAAAATATATTACCACAGTACAGAACATCGGATTGAAGCTTATTTAATTTGAGGGAATACTCACCAGATTTTTGTTTAGTCAATACCTTCTGTAAGTAGACCGCCTTAGTCTTTAGTGTTGTTACAGAGAGGAATAAGCAGCAGAAAGGAGGAGGTATTAATGCCTCTGTACAAGTTGTTGCTAAGGCCTCAATTGGATATTGGGTTCAGTTTTGGGGATCATAGCTCACAAATAATATAAAAAGACTTGAAACGGGCTATTTGCGGTCATTGCCACCACCATTGCATGTCCTGGAGAGGGACAGCAGCAGCAGTGGCAATGGGCATCACAGGGGGGGAGGGGGAAGGGTGCAAGGGATGTGGTTTGTCTAGAGTGACTCCTCTCTTTGTGCCGGCCCTCCATCAAGGGCCAATCTAGCATGACCAGGCTCCCTTCTCGCTTATGGCTTGGATCGTGAGAGGTGTCATATAGCGTGTAAGGGCTATTCTCCTGGTATGGTTTTCATGCTCCTTGAGGCAAGGAGTGGTTCTACCAAACTTGTCTATGTGTGCATCTGGTACCTTTTTGAGCTGGTGCTGTGAGCATCAGGTTAGACCTAAAATGGCATAATTGCCGTCCTTGCTTGCCTTTCTTCAGGATGGCCTGGACAAAGGTTTCTCCCTTAGTTCCATGGAGGTTCAGATTGTAGCCTTATCCTGTTTCAGAGGACCAATGGTGCGGTGCTCAATAGCCTGGCACTCAGATGTGTCTCATTTCCTTTAGGGGGTAAAACAGCTGTGTCCTCCCCTATGTTCAGTTGTTTCCTCATTGGATCTCTGTCTGGTGCTATGGGCTTTGATTTTGGAGCCCTCTAACCCCTTGCATGGGCCACACTTAAAAATCTGATCCTTAAATTTGTATTCTTGGTCACAATCTTCTTGGCAACAGGCATTGTCATTTAGGGACCCTTACTTGTTATTCTCGGAGGAGGCCATGTACATTTGGCCTTTCTCTTTCTTCTTACCCAATGTGGTGTCTTCCTTCCATGTGAATCAGGTGGTCTATCTGCTCTCCTTTTATAGGGAACAGTTCCATGAGAAGGACAAGGATCTTCACCTGGTGGATGTCCGGAGGGTGCTTCTCCAGTACCTTAAGGTTACTTACTCTTTCGTAAATCAGACCGTCTTTTTGTGTCCTTTCTGGGACTGCGTAAAGGTGATGTGGCTACCAAGTCTACTCTGGGATACTGGATCAAGGAGGCCACTGCCTCAGCATATCTGTTGTGGAACCGGCGGGTTCCAGAAGGTTTGCATACACACTCCACTCAGGTACAAGAATCCTCCTGGGCAGAGCGCAGCTCAGTCGCCCCCTCTGACATTTGTCAGGCACCAACGGGCATCACTCTCCACTTTTGTCAAGCATTACTACTTGGATGCCCACTCTTGAGTGGACACAGCCTTTGGCTTGGATGTCTTGAAACTTGCTGTGTCTTCTTCCCACCCATTGGAGTCATAGCTTTAGTATGTCCCTGGATTGGTCCAGTAAGATGATATGGAAGGTGACATTTTATTTACCTGATAATTTCCCTTCCTTGAGTTCTGCTAGACCAGTCCAGGACCCACCCCTAGAATCTGTTTGGGGTGTAATGTACTCTCAGTGACTGGACCTTCAGGCTCATGCTCTTCTGACAAGCCTTCTGTTTGAAGCTGATATGGTACATAGTTACAGTTTCTGTTCTGTTGAAACTTTTTTTCTACTTTTAGGTTTGTGTGTGGTGGGAGATTCTGACCATGTGCTTGGATATGAATACTGGAGTATGCCCCTAGGGATACTGGCTGTTAAGACATGTGGAGTGGAGGAGTAGCCTAGTGATTGGGTCAAGGTACTTCAGGCCGGAAGGTCAGGGGTTCAAATCCCACTAGAGGACAGCAACCTTGGGCCGGAAGGACTGGGGTTTCTAGTCCCACAGGTGCTCCTTGTGGTCCTGGGCAAGCCACTTAACCCTCCATAGCCCATGTTCCCTGTAAAATAGTTCTCTGTGTGCTGTGCTTTCCTATCTAATCAATGTGTTTATACCTCAAAAATTTCCTGTCATGATTTGACAATTTCCAATCTGTAATCAAAAACCGCTGCTGATCACTGGAAGTAGCGGTATACAAATGTATACTAAATAAATAAATAAAATAAAATAAATAAATTAATGGCACAATGATGTCATAAGAAGCCTCTGGAATGTTTTCTCTGTCTTCACATCTGCTGGTAGGGGAACACAATCCACTTGTCTGGACTAGTCTAGCAGGATTCAAGGAAAGGATGTTATTTGGTAAGTAGAATGTCACCTTTTGTGTGTGCTCCAATCTACAAGTGTAAATGCCGGTACATACACATAGAGGTGCTTCTTTATAGCACAACAGTAGCAGTGCATATCTCCTCTTTATCTTCAGGACTCCATTTAATTGTATTTAGTACTATTTAAGCTTTACATTAACCTTTGTGGTCATGTTTTGCTGCAGTGGGTCCATGAATTTTCATCTACAATGTATCACTACAAACTCATTAGCCATAGTGCTTAAGCAAAGGTTGGGAATATTTTTATCCTGTATAACATGTGGCCAGTATAAATAGTTCTTTTTATTTCTGGCATATTGATTTGTAGTTATTGCCTTACAGAAAGTGGGTGTAGATTTTATACAATAGGGTCACCACATGACTTGGCAAGAGCAATATGTTCTTCTCCCATCAGAAATGGGATGAGTTAGCATGTGTTTAGCAAAGGCAAATCTTGTTTTTCCAATTTAAGAGATTTTTTGAAGATGTAAACAAACAGATGACTAAAAGTGAGTGTTGAAACTGTGCATTTGGATTTTTTAAAGACATGTGACAATACCCTTCATGCATGATTCCTCAGGAAATTAAAATGTCATGGGATTTTTTAGATTGGAAACTAACACATATGAAACAGAGAGCAGGACTAAATGGCCAGTGTTTCACATGGAAAAGGGACAATAGTGGACTGTCCTAAGTGTTTGAACTGGGATTTGCACTGTTCAATGTATTGATAAATGATTTGGAGAAAGCAGCATTGAGTGAGGCAATCAAATTTGTGAATGACACAAAATTATTCATCGTCATTAAAATGGCAGAAGATTGTGAGTAATTGCAGAAGAGTCTTGGGGGCCATATCAGGTCCCTGAATCATGGCCTCTATGGCCAATCCAGTGATCCCAGGATAACCCATCCTGGGTGTCCCTCTATGCAGTGAAGTACACGCCCCATGAGTGGCCATAGAGGAAACACATACCATAGATATTGCTTAGGCCAGGATTGAACTAGTCAAATAATATGATGACGTTCAGTAAAACTATAGGGAAATACTTTAAAACTATGTAGACCTGCAATCTACTCCATTTAAATATTGTAGAAAAATGCTTAACCAGGTATACTATAGTCTTAATCTTCTTTTAATTGTCCAACAGTGTTCTGCTAGCCACCGGTGGTGCTCCCAACCTAAAAAAAATTTTCTTTTTATTTTCTTAATATTTAGTTACTTATTTATACTCTGGTAAAAACCACTAGTGCTCGTCTTGAAAATAATATCGAGGGGTCATAAATTTTCTGTTTTACGTCGTACTCCTCAAAACTCGACTCTCGTCTTTGAAATGAATGGAGCGATCTCTCAAAGACCACCTCAATGTTAAATTCTGAAGTCCGAAGTTACCAAAACGTTCAAAAATGTTCCGAAATGTTTCAATCCATTAAGGTAACAGCTGACAATATGTCAGCTGACAATATGTCAGCTGTTACCTTAATGGATTGAAACATTTCGGAACATTTTTGAACGTTTTGGTAACTTCGGACTTCAGAATTTAACATTGAGGTGGTCTTTGAGAGATCGCTCC
Organism: Ichthyophis bannanicus; assembly: GCA_033557465.1. Classification (NCBI taxonomy): domain Eukaryota; kingdom Metazoa; phylum Chordata; class Amphibia; order Gymnophiona; family Ichthyophiidae; genus Ichthyophis; species Ichthyophis bannanicus. The sequence continues at coordinate 1,740,823,242 of CM066032.1, read as the reverse complement.
ATTCATTTCAAAGACGAGAGTCGAGTTTTGAGGAGTACGACGTAAAACAGAAAATTTATGACCCCTCGATATTATTTTCAAGACGAGCACTAGTGGTTTTTACCAGAGTATAAATAAGTAACTAAATATTAAGAAAATAAAAAGAAAAATTTTTTTAGGTTGGGAGCACCACCGGTGGCTAGCAGAACACTGTTGGACAATTAAAAGAAGATTAAGACTATAGTATACCTGGTTAAGCATTTTTCTACAATATTTAAATGGAGTAGATTGCAGGTCTACATAGTTTTAAAGTATTTCCCTATAGTTTTACTGAACGTCATCATATTATTTGACTAGGAAGTCCTACGTTCAAGAAAAAAGACCAAATCATTTAACAGGATTGAACTAGGGCATTGATGCCCTCAGATCCTGCCTCCCTGTAGTGACTAAAGAATCTGTGTGCTTTGGCACTGGACCATGTCACAAACAGAGCCATCTCGGGACGACACCAGAAGCATATAATCTGCTGAAATGCTGCCTGACTCTGCCTAAATGTATGAAGGAATGTAATGTGAATAAGGGAAAAGAAATGCACATAGAGAAAAGTAATCCCAACTACAGCTACCAAATGCTGGGTTCTGATTTAGGAATCACTACTCAAGAAAAAGATCTTGGAATCATTGTGGACAATACAATGAAATTTTTGGCCCAGTATGCTGTAGCTGCCAAAAAAGAAGACAACATGTTAGGAATTGTTTGAAAAGGAATGGAGAACAAAACTCAGAACATCATTATGCCTCTGTATAGCTCCATGGTGCAACCGCACATTGAGTACTGTATGCAGTTCTCAAAAGGATAGACAAACTAAAAAAAGTTCAGAGTTAGGCGATAAAAATGATAAAAGGGATCGAACACAGCTCTTATGTAACCACCACCCCTGAAGAGGTGAACCAGCTCTATTTTAACCTCTGGTCAGCCACTAGCATGTTTGTAGTCACATGGATGCCGATTCTGAAATGGGCATGTCTGGACGCCCAAAATATGTATGGGGCCAATTTATATTCTATTCCGAACCACGGGAGCTATATGTTCCTGTGGTTGCGGAATCAGGGCACTTAGACAGCCAGGTGAGGGAGATGTCCTGTGCTCTGCCCTGTTAGCCCTCTCAACACTCTGGCTGGTGTGCCGGTGCAGCAGCATCCAGCCGCCATGGCACCAGCATGTCCAGCCGGAGCAACCAGGTGCCCAGCCACTGAACAGCCCCTTTTCCCCACTGTCCGGCCTTCGGTGGGTCCCCCAAGGCTGGGATCTGGCTGTGGAAGTCCCCCCGTGGTGGTGCGTTGGAGTAGGGGGGTTGTAATCCACAATCAGAGGGGTGCCCAGCACTTATTCCACCTTTGGGGTGCAATAAACTTGGCATCCAGGTCATTTTCGGGGGATGTAGAGAGGCCTGACCTGAATGGCCTCTGTACGTCCAGTGCCTGACCATGCTCCCACTGCACCCTCACACTGCCCCAGCACTGACCCCTCCCAACCCCATCCAGCGCTCCCTGCACAAACGCGGTGTACATGTTGAGAGCAGAGGAGCTGGAATCGCGAACAGGGTATGTGAGCGGGTTGGACATCCAACCCCGCTATTCCTGCATCAGAATGGCCATCATATTGAATACCTTGGGCTGGAAAGCCTCCAACAGAGTGGGAATTTACAGAAAGAAACTATCCACATTCAACTATTGCTTGCTGTAAAGTTAGCTAATAGATGAAGCAAATTTAACTATGTTTTAAAGGTAATAAGTGATTGAAAGATTAATATGACGTTACAAAATTGTATATTCATTAAGTATGTGCCAGGATGTCTTAGGCTGATGAGTAAGAACTACAAGAAAGATAATAGTTAAATATCCTAAGATATTTATTTGAATAAATACATTTAAAAATATTAAATAATTAAAAGTCTGAAACTTCAGCAGAATAAATATTTTAAATCTAATTAAAATGCTGCAATAGCAGAATAGAATATAGTAAATTATTACAGAACCCTTTAGTTAAAATTGCATAAAGCAATATACAATGCTTTTCTTGCTTCCTAGGATTCACCAGAAATACTACTGGTTTCAAGTCAACTCAGATAAGTATTATGGAGATTTACATGCAGTTCTCAATCTACAGTACCTTTTCATGCAACAGGAATTAGCTTCTTTCCCAAAAATATGGTTTTCTTTAAATGTCACCCAAAGACCACAGGATGTTTTGGAACTTTAACTTCAGGAAGTGCCATTTTTCAAAACCAGTACCTCAGAGATCTCAAAAACTTTTTATAAAATGTTTCCATCTGTAAAGGGCATCTACAGTTGTGGTCAATATTATTGGCACCCTTGCAGTTCAACCCCTTAATGTCTAATATCTCCTAAAAAAGTGGCTAGTGAAATGGCTTTGGACTATATATGCACACATATTTGACACCTAAAAGAATAAAATAAAACAAGACCAATTAAAAAAGGAATAGTAGGAAACAGTATAAAAACTGTGACACTGAGGAAGAGCCGAGAACAACTGGAGGCTTAAAACATGGCGTTGTGGCGGTTCCCAGAAAGTGATTAACAACTTGGAATATGAGAGCAAGATGCTCCCTTGAGAGAAGGCTAGGAGATTTCTAGATAGTGCTAAAGGAATTTCTTCAGGGGGTTGGATACTTCCTTGAGAAGAGGCCATTATTTAGAGAAGTGATTTGACCTCTTGATGTGGACACAAACGGTGAAGCTGAGTCCGTCATTGTCAGAGAATGAAAACCTGTGTAAGTGAGTGAAGAAAAATTCATGCCAAGTCTGTTTAAAATATTTGAGCCCCTGAGAAGGCTTTTGGATAAGGATGTAATTTGGTACTAGCTTCCAAACATGACCAGGCTGTACATGAAACAGAGTGATGGTCACAAATATCTTAGAATTATGGTACTATGATTTCACAAAGCTCATTGTGATACAGGGTGACTAGCAAAAATGGGTTTGGCTGTTACCTAATGCAAGAGGGTGAACCAGTAGTTTTTGCATCCAGGGCGATTACCCCAGCTGAACAAAATTTGCACTAATAAAAAAGGAATGTCTTAGCATGGTGTGTTTCACAAAACCAAATGTGGTCACTTTTACCAGAGCCGAATGTTCTGTCAATTAATCTTTGTTACACTCTGACAATATCTTGAAGATGTAGTGTGATTCATGCAAAAACCCCTGTTGCTTATTTAATGTGAAAAGGAATCAATATGAAAGGGATTTAATAATCATGTTTTTTGCATGAATCACACTAAATCTTCAAGATATTGTCAGAGTGTAACAAAGATTAATTAGCATGGTATGTGCCTATCAGTACTATTACCTCTATAGCTAAGACATAATTACAGCAGAAAAAGACCACAAACCATTGATAGCAATCTTCAAAAAGCTCCTATTGTGGGCACCTAAGAGACTTCAGAGCATATTACTAACATGACAACATTACAACCTCAATTTTGTTTTTAAGCCAAACCCTGAGATGTTTATGGTTTATTGGATTTTTGATATAATGCCTTTGTCTTTACAATCAAAGTAGTTTATAATATCATAGTACACTCAAATATAAGAAAATAACTCCAATGCATATATATGAAAGAACAGAGAAACAGGAGATGGGAAGATGGGGTAAAACAATTAGGATAAAATCACAGAGCTGACTTCTCCTCCCAGGACAAAAATCATGAGCTCCAAATGCCTCTTCAAACAAATATGTTTTGAGTGAGGACCAGAGTTTATGATAAGATTGCTCTAATCTCAGATGAGGTGGTAAATTGTTCCATAACAAGGGGGCTTTCACAAAGAAATGGATTGTTGAGTTGATTCATATTTAATATGGGATTATGAAAGAATGTGAAGGTTACTACTATAAAGGAATTGCAGGACACATGTAGGGGGATGCAAGGTGACATTTATTAGTGACACATTCAGTAGAGCCACTGCAGATAACTATCAGCAATCCAGCACCAATACTGAACACCTCAAGATTTGTTGGGTGCCACAAGAACAGACTGACATTGTACAAATCAACCAGGCATATTATCTGAAAGTCACAGACCAGGGGTTGCAACAGATCATGCTGCACGTTGCAAGAGATGATACCTTGCAAGATCCTAAGTCCATAGTCCTGACTGGATAGCCAGAGTCAAAGGAGATAACACCAGTTGAAATTAGGAAATACTAGTCATTCAGGGATGAAATAAGCATACAAAATTGCATCCTATACAAAGGGTCCATGGTTATTATACCCAAATCACTGTGATTAGGTTTAGTTGAATGTATACATTCAAACTATATCTAAGTACCTACACTTAAACATATAAGTACAGGATTTCAGAAAATCTATGCATTCTAGGGGAGTTATGCTCCAAAACACAATATTATTTAGCTGTTTGAGGTGGTTCTGAATACTAGAGAGGTGAGTGCAAACCCCAGGTCCCTATGAGCAATTACTTGGCAGTTTTGCATGCCTCGGAGCAGGTGCAAATGTCAATAGGGGAATTCATTGAATTATACATGTATTTGCGTTGCAAAATAGGAAATACAGGACACATGTGAAGTGGCATTTTAGAAAGGACACCTAGGAAGAAGCTGGAATGCCCATGTCAAAGATATTCAAAACACAAGAGTGGTGGTGTCAGTGAAGGGAGGCACATGTACGTGCCTTCTGAAACTGCCCTGTCTCTACCATGGAAGATGCATGTCCTGGCAAATGGCTCAGGAGATGAGCCGTACATACAGCATGGCTAGGTATATGCATGTTTGAAACCAATTTTAGAAATGTGGACATTTATTTATCATTTCTTATATACTGCCTTTGTGATATAAAGGTGGCTTACATTGAACAAACTGAAATTACATTGAACAGGGCACTATAACTTGGAGATAGCTATTTTACAGGGAATGTGGGCAAAGGAGGGTTAAGTGGCTTGCCCAAGACCACAAGGAGCACCTGTGGGACTAGAAACCCCAGTCCTTCCGGCCCAAGGTTGCTGTCTTCTAGTGGGATTTGAACCCCTGACCTTTTGGCTTGAGGTAACTTGCCCCAACTACTAGGCCACTCCTCCCTCTCTAGCTGATGTCTCTGAAAAGCATGGCTGCAGACATGGGTATATAGATATGCTTAGCAAGGCATTTCAATTCAGGAGTGCCAGCGCTATGAAATGTGTACATCTTATCCTGCCAGTTTAGAACCTTAGATGTGCGGTGGCGCGGTGGTAAAATAAAGCTCAGTTTACTAATATGTAGGCTCCACTGACTCTGTGAAAATTATTGTGGTGGTGAGAGCACAATTCTCATTTCCCACTTTTCTGCTGCTTCTTTAGGATCAGGATCAGGTATAGATATGGACGTGTCAGTAACCAGGGCCAAACATGCACAGTGACATGAATCTCCATAGGACCACCCAGACCATGTCTCCAGCATACCCCCCATGTGACATAGACTTGCTCACACTGGGGATGCATACATACCTGGTTTTCTGAAATGATTCCGGGCACATCTTTGTGACTTGCATGTCCTCATGCCTGTTTCAGATGTCCAAACCATGAATAGTGCTTCTAACATGACCCCCATACTTCAAAAGTGTGCCCAAACTACATAGAGGACGCATCCTTTTCAAATCTGTGCCTATCATGGATATACATGTGTAAATAGCAGCTTTTCTGAGATTGCTCTTACATCTTATGATTATTTACACATGCAAACCAGCCTCCCATGCAAATAGTATTTAACACTACTAAAATTGCCTGAGGAAAAAAGTACACTTCAAAAGTCCACTTCTTTCCTTAAAAGTTTCCCCCATTTTGTGTATTTAGAAACAAATACAGGAACTAATATATTCAAAGGCATTTATACGAATAGCAGACTCTTCTATCCAGATAAGTGTCGGCCAACGAAATCGTTGTAATCTTCTGAATATGTAATCTTCTGGTCTATTCTCTGTTTGGTCCTGGGTTCATTTCACAGAGACAGTAGGGTAAGCAGCATAAATAAGACAACCAAAACTGGTGTAAGAGTTTTATATCGAAATAGGCTTATTACATAGGTACAGAACAGAGTTAGGAGGTTGTTAGAAAACTGCTTCAGTTTACTTCAATGAATGTGTGTGTGTGTGTGTGTGTGTGTGTGTGTGTGTGAGAGAGAGAGGTAAGAAAATGTGGGTCAGAGCCGCATAGTAAGAAGAATAGGGAGAGAAAGAGAGAACAAGGGGGAGGGGAGAGAATTGGGTGTCAGAGCCTCATGGCAAGGTGTGTCCGATGAAAATAGGAAGAGAGAGAAAGAGGAAGTGTTTCTGTCCTTTATAGTGAATTTTCTCTAGCACCTCCCTTTGAGGTCTGCTATTCTTGATTTAGCAAGGAGGGGCTGCAGACATAAGAACATAAGAACATAAAATATGCCATACTGGGTCAGACCAGGGTCCATCAAGCCCAGTATTCTGTTTCCAACAGTGGCCAATCTAGGTCATATGTACCTAGCAGTTTCCCCAAGAGACACAAGTTCCACAATGCTTGTACTGGGTCAAGCATTGATATCCTGAGTCCCTTCTTAATAATGGCTTATGGACCTTTCCTCCAGGAACTTGTCCAAACCTTTTTTAAACCCAGCTACACTAACAGCCTTTACTACATCCTCCGGTAACAAATTCCAGAGTTTGATTACACGTTGAGTGAAAAAATATTTTCTTTTATTAGTCTTAAATAGTTTACCCTGTAGCTTCATTGCATGTCCCCTAGTCTTTCTATATTCTGATAACGTAAACAATCGATCTACGTTTACCCGTTCCACTCCATTCATTAATTTATAGACTTCTATCAGATCTCATCAGGCCCAGAGACTGACATCACCAGGGGGTCAGAGTTAATCTCATCTTGTAAACTACCCTCATTACGTTTTGAGACTTATAATATCACCAGAGTAACAAAGCTGCTTGAAATCCAAGGTCTGGGAACAGCCATGACACCTATGCTAAGCATAATGTCATGTTGATGTATGCTGACAATCGTTAGCATCATTATCTGGATAATGTCATTGAATATTGTCTCTGAATGTCCTGGCCCTATGCAGACAGTGCTGGGGTGATCGATGGGCAGAGCGGGAGTGGGTATTATTTATTTATTTATTTATTTGCAACGTTTTTATATACCGCCAATTCCTAAGATCAGTGGCGGTTTACATCAAACAAAAGTCAAAAATACAGAGAACAATGTGAAATACAGAGAAACAATAAGTAATCAACAAGTACAAGTAACTTTAAGCAACTTTGTACAATTATGGAGGTTCAGAACTATTTACAGTTTTATTTTTTACATATTTTACATATATACAAGTTTTAGATATCGGCTTAAGTAGAAATGTGGGTAGTAGTAAATTGTATGGGAAAAATAGAATCAGACTATTATGGAGGATGGGAGGTCATATCCATGTCACAGTCCATATTGATGTAATGTTGTGTGAAAAGGTGTGGTTTTAGTTCTCTTCAAAACATTATCCAGGCAGCGGCAATATTCAGCGCCGATATCTAGATAACCATCCGCATAACACAGGTCAGCTACAACGCGATTGCAAGTGCTATGTGGATAGGCTATCTTGGAAACTGTTGAATATCATTGCTAGCTGATAGTGCCTGCAGTGACTGCTTTATCTAAATATTCAATGCTGACAATCCAGCTATGAGCACTGAATATCCATATTTTATTTAACCGCAGTGACAGGTGTAGAGGGTCTACCAGGCCACGAGGGCCTCTATCTCTCCCTACACGGAGGAAGTAACAGAGACCAATTTCTCTGCAATACTTACAAAATCTTTATTGTACAGGATCCTTTTTTCAGCATAAATTCTTCACACACAAATTCTACTTACAGGTACAAGGTAGCTATTGTATAGGGATAGAAAGAAGAAAAAGGTTAATGGGGCAATTCAGCACGCTGTCACCTCCAATAAACTCCCCAGCTTCTCCTTTGTCCCAGTCTGTTTTTTATATAGTTTTTTTCTGAAAGGTTGGCAGAATAACAATGGCTAGTTCTTTCTTTGCAGCTGGGGTTCTAAAGATACTTTTTCTGCATAGGACTGGCATAATTTCTCTTTCCCAAGGTTCAAGTAGCATAAAGAACACCATGTCACCTTCTCATGGCCAGTGCCTAGCTACATCTCACTCCCTGGTTCCCGCTCATGTCTGTTTCTTGTTTCATTTTGTGTTATCTGGTTTCCTTAGAGAAACACACCAGGTCAGCAGTCTTTTCTTTCACTCACAGGATTTCATGCTGTTAGCAATTCATCCTTTGCTTTTCTCCTGATTCTTCTGTTGGCCTAACTGTGGTCAAGGGTCCAGGCAGGCCTGTGGCCTGTATCTAGGCCTGCCTCACAGGCCTAGCTACAGAGGCCCTGTCCTAGCCTGTCCTGGCTCGGTCCGATTCCCAACAACTCCTCCCCCTTCAGGGTTGAGCAGCGGAGCGGACTCAACACTGACCACTTAGAGCCAGGATGAGGCTCTAGGGGAATTGCATATGCAGAGTGAGTGATCGGACACATCCCCACGTACTCTGAGGTGACCAAGCGTGGTGCATTGCTATTAGCAACCATGATATGGGTAACTGACTTTTTGCAAAGAGACAGAGAGCAGGAACAGATGAAATTGAACAGAATGATAATAAGGAGTAGGGCTAAAAGTACAAATAGCAGAATTTTTTCCATGATCTAAGGTAAACCATGAGAAAAGATTACTAGACCAATTTTCAATGGAGTGGTCAACTCCACCTTCTGCATACATTCTAGCTGAAAAAACATGTAATTGTTTAATAATGAGGGATAAGTTGCCTTCTGCTCCAGAACTGGGAGGTCTATAGGTACAGCACGCCTTTGACACTTCCAGTCAAGGCAAGAAGATAATCAAGGGCATGTCTGTTTTGCTGTCTCATAAGGGTATTAGCAGCAAGTTCAGCAGAGAGTGCATTAAAACCATCAGTAGTAGAATTAACTAATAACAACAAATCATATCACACCTTTTGTAACCATTTAGCATTGGTAGCAGCTGGTGCACCTGGGGTAAAGAAAGAAGCAGGTTCATACTTCAGAGTTAGAGAAGAGATGAAATTCACAGGGCACAGTATTAGTTTTTAAATAATAAAAATGCTTAGCACACAGTGAACGTGTATAACGAGCCTGATGGTTATAGGAGTGGGTAGATAAAAGAAAGGAAACGTTCTATGAGGGAAAAACAGCAATAGGAGAAGTTAAGAAAACAAAGGAACATAAACCTGTCCAATTAACTGTTACACAAGAGTAAACAGTTGTACACGCTGATAGAAAAGATCTATGAATAGTGTCCCAAATGCTGCATGGATTATAGTAAGATTGATCAGAGAAATAATGGACCTACAATGCGTATTATTACCTACAAATGGACCGCCACTAGGTCCTAGCAAACAGCTATTAAAGCTAAGCTGATGGGCAGAGCCGACTGTGCGGCATGAACGCTGGGGGGCAGTGAGAAGACGAGGGACAAGGTCAGGAGCATTAGGTAAAGCAAAGATGCAGGAGAGCACTAAGGAAGGAGGAGAAAAGGTAGTATTACAGGAAGCCGGGCCTTCAGGTTCCTATGTACCATATTGGGGGCCTGAAGCACGGTATTTAGAAACAGAGAAACATTGACAAGGCCAGAAGTAGTATTAGTTGTAGAGGAGAGAAGTGGCATTTGATCATATACCCTTGAGCCATTCTTAAAGGTGAGTGTGAACGCATGGACCTGTGTCCAAAAACACTGAGCACCAGCACCCATAAGGAGAGCACAAGAAACTTGAGAGTAATCTACTTCCTCTGTCAGGAAAAAAAGTTATCATAGAAGAGGCATGGAAACGATAACTACAGATTACACAATCAGAGGCATTTTGTAACTGAGCATGTCGGGCTAATAGATTATACCATGAGTTAGAGGTGTACATATTGTGGTAATCTGAAGGAACAAATCTGTCATTCTAGTGAGAGAACAGAAAAGGTTTTTATTTATTTATTTAGCTGCATTTATATACCGCTTTTCACCGGGTCAAAGCGGTGTACTAGAGAAAAAAGACAAGTAAACAAACATATGCATTGTGGACAAAGAAAAATAAAAAATGTACACACAACAGAAAAAGGAACAAAAACCTAAATAAATGGCAAAACAAAGAAGAAATAGAGAATTCAAAATAAGCATACTCTAGAAAGCAATTTCTTATACTAATCAATCAGCAATCTATGCAGTATTCAGCTTTTTTTTCTTCTTTCCCTTTTTTTCAGCAAATGCAAAGTCAATTAGTGCTCGGATAACATGTGAAACAGAGTAATGCAGAAAGTCTCCTTTTTTTAAAAAATAAAGTTCTTTTTTACACGCAGGGGCTGGACCAAGGCGTGGTGACTGTGTCTTGTAGGCGTGGTCTATGAGTGACCATGCAGTGTGGAGGGCGGTAGCATAGGTAGAGACGTCATCCTGGCTGCTGCCAGACGACATATGGAGGAGGAGGAAAAGAGGCAGTTCTACCAGTCAGAAGCTGATAAGGAGTCAGAGAGAATTTCTTCAAAGGACAGTTTCTCAGAGAAAAAAGAGCCAGGGGAAGGGCTTGGACACAGGTCAACGCGGAGTCATTGCGGATCTTACATACAGTTGTTTTCAAGAGACTATTAACTCCACTAGTCAGGTCGCCTGTTGGCGATGAACACACACAAAATGTAAAAAGAAAAGAATTAGTAACATTCAAGCTGTGCTTCAACTACAACCACTTTTATTCCCTCCTCAATAAACTTCTCCAACAAAACTTGCATTCAAGGTCCCTTCGCCAAATAACTGACAATATCGCTTGTTACAAAGTTGTTACAAACACACACCAAAGTCTGCCAAGCTTGTCTGTACTGTCTACTTTGTAAGTTCTTACTTTAGTGTACAATACTTTCCAATCCCAATCCATTGACTCAGAAAATCCAATCCGTAATACAGTACAATCATACAGATAGAAAAAAAAAAAACATTAACTGTCCAAGTACATTAACACTGCAAAATTCATCATAGAATCTCATCTCCCTTTCCATATTCATTAAATTAGACCTCTCTAATCCATTTACTGTATCAAAAAATCCTTCTTTCACTATTATCTCATATCTCACTTCACACACCTTCTAATCATATGCTCATACCAGCTAACATACACGCATAAACCATCATAACATACTAACTCTTACAACCTAAGACTTAAAACGTTCTGTACAGAAATTACAGTGCTACAAACTCATCTGTTGCTTCATTCATACTGAGATCAGAAAGCTATCAAAACAAAATGCACCTCTCTAGAAACCAAAACACACAACTCCAAACAGAAAACCAATTGAAATTACCTACCTAAAACCCAAGAGTGAAACAAAACAAGAAAAATCTCTTTTGTATTTAGCTGCATTTATATTCTGCTTTTCACCAGGTCAAAGCGGTTGGGGGATACATTTAACATGAGGGGATATGAGACACATACACTAATACTTACAGGGAACATGGGCAATGGAGGGTTAAGTGGCTTGCCCAAGACCACAAGGAGCACCTGTGGGACTAGAAACCCCAGTCCTTCCAGTCCAAGGTTGCTGTCCTCTAGTGGGATTTGAACCACCGACCTTCTGGCCTGTAGTACCTTGCCCCAACCACTAGGCCACTCTTCCCTCATTACACATTACTGACTAACAAAGATAAGAACACAGACATTTCAAGTATCAACTTACAAGTTTGACAAAATACAGCTCTGACTTACTAAGAAAGAAAATCAGCATGAGGACACAACAATTAATTACCAAGTTTGAGAGTTTTTAGGCCGCTTGCAAAAAATACAGCAGTCAATCCTAAATAACTCGTGAACTAAATACCTGGGGGAGGGGCAAACCACAGTTTATAGGTCAGAGAGTCACATACAAGATGCACACATTCCTGGAATTTTTTGCAAATTTAGGACTGTACCAATCTTTTGAAAATTTGTGTAGATATCTTTCTCCTTTGCCTTTATGTGTCTCGCCAGGGCACACAGAGGCAAAATGTGGATAAGCATTCGGAAATACCACATGGCCAGTGTAGGTTTTTCCAAAGCCCATCAAGATGCGGCTTTTCTCCATTTCCAATTATTTAGCATGTATCTGGCCTGGATGACTTCTGGAATTAGAGGCATGGGAGACAACGAACTCAAATATTAGGGTTACAGAGTAGAGTATGAGGCGCTTATCAAACAATTGTTCTTTAAGCTAAAATAGCAATCCTCTAAATAAAAAACTCTATTACCCATAACATGACAATTAATAAATGACTATAGCTTTTCCTCTTTCTGCCTGTCCAATACTAAGGGGTAATCCTTGGATGGACGGTTTTAGAAAAAAAAGAAGAAACATCCTCATATTTTTCTGGGAACTCAGTTCAATCTTTCCGTTAAATGTAGTTTTTATACTTGAAAAATAATATAATTTCAAACCAATCTTCCTCCAAATTTCAACAAATTTGAGGGCAATGCAAATTCAAATAAACAGTAATATTTACTCATTCTGTGAGTGCTGTAACACATGTAATTTTCACTTGCATAGGGTTTTTTCTCATTTGTATAGAAAAACGGCTTTATTGGCAGTGAGCTAAGAAGAAAAGTTTTTAAACTTTAGCTTTGAACTGCAGTCAGAGCACACAGCACTTGGAAGGGATCAAATCACAGCTCTTTTCGTGGAGGTAAGAGTACAGCTAAGAAGATTCTGACAATCCTACGTTAAGAGAGTCAGTGAAAGAATTTATAACTCTCTACTTCAGAATTTTCAGGAGAGACAAAGATGAGAGGGGCTTGTTCTCAGAGCCAGCCTGCTTTGTTGTAGAGATAAGGGGTAAATTAACCTGTCCTATACATACAGTTTTAAACAGTCTGTTTCTGTCTAGATTTTGTCTCTTTCTTTATGACTTCAATCCATTTGCACAGCTACTAAAATGGCTGGGGAATAAGCCCCTTCTTTGGGCCACGGGGTAGTCAAATTTCTAGTACCTGTATATCATTTGTCACTACACTCTTTAAGAAGCTTCCTTGCCTACAGGAAAGTCTTAACCATAAATTCTAAGGGTCCAGTGAGATATGGAGCTTGCAACATTTTTCCTAGCACAAGAAATTAAAGATAATAGGAGAAAACAAATTAAAACCTACCTTGTCTGAAGTCTTCTGGTCCTGAGGTTCCAAGTCCGACTGATGTGCCAGTTCCTGACCGACTGACCATGCACTGAAGGGCGGCAGGGTTGCTGCAATTACTCCTGGCTGGCTCACCAAATGTAGGGGGTCAACCGGGCCACAAGGGCCTCTATCTCTCCCTACACGGAGGAAGTACACAGAGACCAATTTCTCAGCAATACTCACAAAAATCTTATTATACAGAATCCTTTTTTCAACATAAATTCTTCATACACAAACTCTACTTACAGGTACAAGGTAGAATAAGGATAGACAGAAGAGAAAGGTTAATGGGGCAAGTCAGCACGCTGTCACCTCTAATAAACTCCACAGTTTCTCCTTTGTCCCAGTCTGGTTTTTATATAGTTTTTTCTGAAAGATTGGCAGAATAACAATGGTTAGTTCTTTCTTTGCAGCTGAGGTTCTAAAGATACTTTTTCTGCATAGGACTGGCATAATTTCTCTTTCCCAAGGTTCAAGTAGCATAAAGAACATCATGTCACCTTTCCAAGGCCAGTGCCTAGCTACATCTCACTCCCTGGTTCCCCTCTTGTCTCTTTCTTGTTTCGTTTTGTGTTATCTGGCTTCCTTAGCAAAGCACACCAGGTCGGTAATCTTTTCTTTCACTCACAGGATTTCATGCTGTCAGCAATTCATCCTTTTCTTTTCTCCTGATTCTTCTGTTGGCCTAACTGTGGTCAAGAGTCCAGGCAGGCCTGTGGCCTGTATCTAGGCCTAGCTACAGAGGCCCTGTCCTAGCCTATCCTGTCTTTGTCTGATTCCCAACACAAGTATTTAAATAAACTACTGACTGCTGCAGTTAAATATCAGGAGATACATTTTTTGGCCAGGTTGTTCCTCCTTTTTTAAATTCCTTTCAGCTTAGTCAGAACCAGTATTGGGATCCCTGCATCATGAACTTTCAGTTAGAGACACTCAAAGATTTTTTTCCCTATTAGCTTTATAGATTCCCTCCCCCTGTTCCTAGTCTTATGATTGTAGAAACAGTCCTGAGGATTGCAGCCATGCACCAGTGCACTTTCAAGGATCCTGTATTATGAACTGCAAATCCAGGCATAATGCGTCACCCTTGTTGATGGTCATGACTCCCTTAACTTCAGGGGCTGTGAACCTTGTCTGGCCCAAACTCCAGTCCTAATCTTAGCCCTTTCCTCAGATGACTTGGTGTAGAAGGCCCAAATTGGTAAACAAAAGTGAGCCAGGCTGGAAAATCATATTTATTTATTTGTCTGCATTTTTTGTTTGCATAGCCAAACTTGGAATGGAGGAGTAGCTTAGTGGTTAGAGCAAGAGACTGGAGTTCAGTTCCCACTAGCACTCCTTATGGCCTTGAGAAGTCACTTTTTACTCCCTTGCCTCAGAAGAAAAGGCCTGGCAATCTACCTCCAGTCATACTGTGGTGGTGTCAGAAGTGTGCTTTCAAATGTACCTTGAAATACTAGGCCTGTGGCCTAGCTGGAATGTCTTTGTCTCGTTTGTTTCACTGTAGCCTGCTTAGTAGTAGAACCACGCAGTAAGAAATACATAGTTTAGCAGCTTCTCACCTTACATAACACGCCCCAGCTCACCTCTATTGGTGAGCGATCAAGGGGAACTTAATATGTGCCTATTATGAAGTAGCTAGAATGTGATAACAAATTAGTTTGCATATAGCTAGAAGTCTATAAATGGAACTGAAACCTTGGCCCAGGGGACTCAGTCTTTGGAAACTATTCTACTGAGTTCTCGCATGCTATTAAAACAGTTTGATTTCATGAAGGCCTCAGGTGTCTTTTATTGGTCTGGTAATCTACTACAATACCTTACCAAGAAAACCCAGGGGCTGCTGGGTTGATAGAAAAAATTATGCCTTAGGCAACATACAACCACAGTCAAAAAAAGCTGAGACCCCTCACTATAATTTAAATATTAAAAATTAAGGGGTGAGCATTTTCAGTAGTGGCAGCCGGCACACTTAAAGCGGCTGACCATTTCCGCTTTAATTTAATTTAAATGGCTCAGGCATTGAATATTCAGGTTCCTTGGTTAGCCAATTAGCTAACCGGTTAGTAGCGATATTGAATTGCTGGCCAGATAGCTAAACTGGCTAAAGGTAGGACAGCTGTGTGTGTGATGGCAGATAAAGACCAGTATAATCCATCTAGTCTGCCCAATAAGGTGACTAGAATGGTTGTACCTGCCTCTCCATGCAGGTCACTCCTCTATTTGTTGAAGTATATAAGATATTTAAATTTTTTTTGGGAGGGTGTGGCTTACCTAAGATGGTGCTGTGAGTGTTTGCTCTGCCCTCATGCCTAAACGGAAAGGGATAGCTAGGATATTTTGTTGGAGTTCCCCAAGATGTTATATGAAAGTTATGTCCAGGCTTGACAGTTGAGGGGTGCAGAGGAGTCTCTGCAGACCTCTGACTTTGATACCAGCTGGTCTCCCACTGCACAGACTCCGCATCCCCACCCAAAAAGCTTGGATCTGCCGGCAGCTGTCTTGGAGGAAACCACGTTGGAAGTCGGTGGTATGTTGATTTTCAGAAGTGGGGATTTGGCGCCAGCAGACCAGGCGTTACTCTCCAGCAGCATCGGAGATGTCTTGGGCAGTGTTTCAGCATCTAGGAAATCTCAGGTCAGTGGGACTGGCGTGAAATTAACAGTTGATGCTGCCCAGTGGCCTGAGAAGGTGACTTTAGATTCTATATGGGAGGCAATAATTCTACTTTCTAAAAATGTTTCTTGTCATTCTGAAGACATGTATAGCTACTTCTGAACAGTTGAAATCCAGATTGGAAGTTTGTGAGCAACAACTATCATCTGACTCTACTAAGGAAAGACCTAACTGACATGCATAAAGAAGTGTCTCTACTGAGGGAGGAACTGGCTGCAATGAAGCGCACCTCTTCTAGGATACGAACTGAACAAAGTCCACCACCGCTCCCACAAAGAATCAAACGTCCCAGGAACAAATGGATCACAGTGGGTTCTGGAAGATTGCGACCAGTAACACAGAGACATCCTACACATCAAGAGATATCCCTGCACAATGCCTTCTCTGCCTTAGCTAATGAGGATGCCCAATCCAAAGAAACTGAAGGGCCCTTAAATGAGTCAGACAATGCCCAATCCCCTGCTAAAGCACCAAATATGAAGAAAACCTCACCAAACAGAAAACTACTACTACTTGGAGATTCCATCATCAGAGGCACCAACTTGGGAACACAGTTCAAAGGAGAGCCAGCAGGAATACAAACCAAGTTGTTGAATTACTTAGCGCAAAAAGTGAACACTCCGAACTTGATGTTATTATCCACTTAGGCACAAACGACCTGGCTAGGAACAGTGCCTCCAAAGCCCAAAAGGACTTCCAATCTCTGGGAGAGAAACTCAAGCGCGTTGTTAACACTGTTGCATTCTCAGAAGTTCTACCTGTTCTTGGTAAGGGGACAAAAAGGCTGCATCGCATTAATAGCTTTAATACATGGCTCCAGACCTGGTGCAAACAACAAGGGTTCAGATTTATTGGTAACTGGGACAACAGATGGACCAACAAAAGACTATACTGTGCTGATGGACTACATCTTTCTGTCGCAGGGAAAAGAATCCTAAGTGAAAAATTCAGGCAGTATGTGGATATGCATTTAAACTAGGAAGATGGGGTGACGGATGTGGAAGGTCAACATCTACATGCCACCCCCAGCAAAAGCAGAACACCATCAGAAACAGCCACACTTTTAAACCACACATCAAAAACATGTGGGAAGAAGTAGGCAGAACAAAATCAATGCAAAATTCACACAAGCCAGGAAAATGCTGGAAAGCAATGAGCACAAATGCTCGAAGCTTAGCCAACAAAATTCCAGACCTGGAAGCCCTAATTGTGGAAACGAATTTGGACATTGTGGCCATTACAGAAACATGGTTTAATGAATCGCACGATTGGGATATAGCCATAGCTGGCTATAATCTATTCAGAAGAGACAGAGAAAATGGAAAAGGAGGAGGAGTAGCCTTGTATGTCAAAAGCAATATTAAAGCTACTGAAATGCAGGGGACATGGGGAAAAGAAGAATTGCTTTGGAAAGAGAAGATGGCACTGGCATCCATATTGCTGTAGTCTACAGACCTCCGACTCAAATTGAAGAGAGAGATAACAAATTGATTAAAGATATTGCCAAGATAGCAACAAAGGGGGAAGCGATCATATTGGGTGATTTTAATCTACCTGATGTGGATTGGATTACTCCTTCTGCATATCTGGAAAGAAGCAAAAAAATTGTTGATGCTCTCCAAGATGCATTATTTAGACAAATGGTGATGGAACCAACCAGGGAAAGCTCAACGCTGGATGTAGTGCTCACCAACGGTGATAGTGTGTCGAATGTCTGCGTGAGTGCCCATGTGAGCAACAGCGACCATCACACGGTGTGGTTTGAGATAAAAGCCATGGTACAGGCCAATCATAGCAAGCTCAAAGTCCTAAACTTCAAATACACTGACTTCAATAAAATGGCAGAGTACTTAAAGGAGGAGATGACAGGGTGGAAGGAGATAAAGGAAGTGAAATTGCAATGGGCTAAACTAAAGAAGGCAATAAAAGGGGCAACAGATAAATATGTAAGAAAAGTAAATAAAAACAAGAGGAGAAGGAAACCTATTTGGTTTTCCAAAGAGGTGGCTGCTCAAATAAAGGCAAAAAACACAACTTTCGCAAAATTCAAAAGCTTGCAAACAGAAGAACACAGAAATGAATACAGGATCCAACTCAAAGAGTCTAAAAGAGTAATAAGGATAGCAAAATCAAGGGAAGAGGAAAGGATGGCTAAAGATGTTAAGAGTAGCAACAAAACTTTCTTCAGGTATATTCGGGAAAGGAAGAAGATCAGAGTTGGAATTGCAGGACTCAAAAGTGCTGCGAAAGGACTCGTGGAAAGTGACACTGAAAAAGCGAAATTGCTAAACAAATACTTCTGCTCTGTTTTTACTAAATAAGATCCTGGAGATGGACCAGCTGTGACTCCCAAATATAAAAATAGGAATGAAGTAGATACCACACCATTCACAGAAGACGAGGTGTTAGAACAACTTGCTAAACTGAAAGTGTACAAAGCCATGGAACCGGATGGGATACACCCCAGGATACTGAAAGAGCTCAGAGAGGTTCTTGCAGGACCGTTAAAGGATGTCTTCAACAGATCCTTGAAAACAGGAGAGGTTCCTCAGGACTGGAGAATGGCTGATGTCGTACCTCTACACAAAAGTGGTGACAGGGAAGAAGTGTCAAACTACAGGCCCGTGAGCCTTACCTCGGTGGCGGGAAAAGTAATGGAGGTGCTCCTGAAAGAGCGAATAGTGAACTTTCTCAAAACCAACAGGATGCAAGATCCGAGGCAACATGGTTTTACTGAAGGACGGTCTTGCCAAACAAATCTGATTGAGTTCTTTGACTGGGTGACCAAGGAACTAGATCAGGGGCATGCGATGGATGTCATCTACCTGGATTTCAGCAAAGCCTTTGATACTGTTCCTCATAGGAGGCTTGTCAACAAACTCAGTAGCTTGGGGATGGGCCCCAAGATGGTAAACTGGATTAGAAATTGGTTGACTGACAGACGACAGAAGGTGATTGTACATGGAGCTCACTCAGATGAGAGGAAGGTGATTAGCGGGGTGCCCCAGGGTTCGGTCCTGGGCCCGGCACTGTTCAATGTATTTGTGAGTGATATTGCTGAAGGACTGAATGGAAAGGTTTGTCTTTTTGCAGACGACACAAAAATTTGCAACAGAGTGGACTCCCCTGAGGGAGTGATTAACATGAGGAAAGATCTACAAAAGCTGGAAGACTGGTCTAATGCTTGGCAACTACCATTTAATGCGAAAAAGTGCAGTGTCATGCACTTGGGTAGCAGAAATCCAAGGGAAATGTACGCGATAGGGGGCGAGAGGTTGGTATGCGCGATTCAAGAGAAAGACCTTGGTGTGATTATCTCTGATGATCTCAAGGTGGCAAAGCAGTGCGACAAGGCGGTGGCAAAGGCCAGGAGGATGTTGGGCTGCATACGGAGAGGGATTACCAGCAGAAAGGAAGAGGTGCTTATGCCACTGTATAAGTCACTGGTGAGGCCTCACTTGGAGTACTGTGTTCCGTTTTGGAGACCGTATCTTGCAAAAGATGTGAAAAGACTGGAAACGGTTCAGAGGAAAGCGACCAAAATGATTTGGAGCCTGCGTCAGAAGCCTTATGAGAAGAGACTTGAAGACCTAAATATGTACACTTTGGAGGAGAGGAGGGACAGGGGAGATATGATTCAGACCTTTAAATACTTAAAGAGAAATGATGAACAAACAAACCTCTTCCAAAGACGGGGAAGCTGTAAAACTAGAGGGCATAACATGAAGCTTCAAGGTGGTAAACTGAAAGGCAATGTCAGGAAATATTTTTTCACTGAAAGGGTGGTGGATGCTTGGAATGCCCTCCCGATGGAAGTGGTGGGGGCAAACACGGTGACGGAATTCAAGAAGGCATGGGACAAACACAGTGGATCCCTTTACAGCAATAGGATAAAAACAAGATAAACGGTACCATCTAACTTCTGAACCATATAACATCTCAACAAATAGGGGTGTCCTACATGGAGTGGTGGGTTTACCCCTAAACAAAGACATGGGGAGGGGTGGCCAGCACAGAGCGACAGGTGCACCTACTCTTGCCATCTTGCTGGGCAGACTAGATGGACCATGCTGGTCTTTATCTGCCGTCATTTACTATGTTACTATGTTACTATCTGTGACCAACATGAATGCTGCCTTGGTTAAAGATAACCCCAGCTATGAATTTAAAGTTGGAAGCTTTGGAGAATTCAGCGCGGGCAGTTAGTCTTCGGGTGTTGAACTTTCCAAGGGTGGCTGGGAAATCAGCCATGAAACTATTCAAAAAATATTTGTTTGAGATTCTGCTTGTTCCCACTGAGCTTCTCCCCCCAATATCTAAAGCCTATTATTTATCATTGGTGAAGAAGTTTCAAGATGATTCCAGTGTGGAACCCGTTTCAGGAGCATTAAATGTTTCGGACATCTTAAATGTATCTACCGAGCAATCCTGTTTGCTGGCTACTTTAATGGTTACATGTGTCCTTACTTCTGATAGGGACTGGATATTAAAAATGTTTTTTAGGAAGTGCCTTTCAATGGGCTCCAAATTTCCATCTTCCCAGATATTGCTAGGGAAACCCAGAAGTGTCGTAAGAAATTTTTGTTGTTTAGACCAGGGGTTCTATAGCTAGGGGCAACATTTCATCTTCGCTTGTCCTGTAAATGCTTGACTGTGTATCAGTCTGTAAGATATGTTTTCTTCAATGCAGGAGATTTAACTACCTTTTTATACACCAGGTTACCTATACATCCTGAACCTGTAAGTGATGTATAACCGTGTGTTTAATAACTGGTTCTAGGGGACTCATGGTGCTTTTCTTATATTACAGAGAAGTTTCCTTTGTTGTACTCAGGTTTAATCCTCTGCCTGTGTATGTTTTCTACAGCTAACACCCCCAATACTGTAGAGTCCCAGAGGTTCCCAACGTCGGTCCTTGGGGAACACCAGGCCAGTCAGGTTTTCAGAGTACCCACAATGAATATGCATGAGATAGATCTGCATACAATGGAAGCAGTGTATGCAGATCTATCTCATGCATGTTCATTGTGAGTACTCTGAAAACCTGACTGGCCTGGGGTTCCCCGAGGACCGACATTGGGAACCTCTGCAGGTAGACTATAGACTCTTTCACCAATTGTACTTTCCTGCTATAATTACCAGGAAAATCCTTTTCTGTACAAGCTTTGTCTTGGTTCTATTAAAAATTGAATAAAGAATAAATTTAAAAAAAATTGTTTTGATATCAACCTTTTGCTATAAAGGGATCCACTATATGTGCCCCATGCCATTTTGAATTCAGTCACTGTTACTGCCCCCATCACTTCCCTCATGAGGGCATTCTAAGCATCCACCACCCTTTTAGTGAAAAAGTATTTCCTGAAATTTCTTTTAAGTTTACCTCCTTGCAACTTCATCTTATGCCCTCTAGTTTTGCTCCTTCCCCATCTCTGAAAAATGTTTGTTTGTTCATTAATATTCTTTAAGTATTTAAATGCCTATGTCCCTTGTCCCTCCTCCTCTAGGGTATGCATATTTAGGTCATCTTTTCTCATACATCTTCTGGAGCAGGCTCCAAATCATTTTGATTGCTTTCCTGTGAACTGTTTGAATTTTTTTTATATCCTTAGTGAGGATATAATTGAATCTCCAAAACTGAATACAATACTCCAAGTGAGGCCTCACCAGCGACTTGTACGGGGGCATTAATGCCTCCTCCTTTCTGCTGGTTATTCCTCTCTGTATGCAACCCAGCATCCTTCTAGTTTTAGCTACTGTCTTGTCACATTGTTTCACCACCTTGAAATCCTCAAACACTATCACTCTGAGGTCCTTTCTCCTGGTCTGTGCACACCAATCTTTTGCCCCTATTGCACACAATTCCTTTGGATTTCTGCATCCCAAATGCATGACTAGGCACTTCTTCATATTAAATCTTAACTGCCAAACATTTGACCATCCTTCCAATTTTTGAAGATCTTTTCTCATGTTGTCCACTCCCTCAGAGGAGTCCACTCTGTTGCAAATCTTTGTGTCATCTGCAAAAAGGCAGACTTTCCCCTTCAATCCTTTATCACATATCACTCATAAATACATGTGCAATGAATAGTACTGGTCTCAGGACTGATACATCCACTCTACTACTTACCTTCCTTTCTTCTGAGTGAATTCCAGTTACCACCACCTTCTGTCATCTGTCAGTCTATCCAGTTCAACACCTTGGGACCCATTCCCCAGGCTGCTCAGCTTATAGATAAACCTCTTATGAGGAACAGTATGAAAGGTTTTGATGAAATCTAGGTAGATCACAACCACTGTATGCCCTTGATCTAGTTCTCTGGTCACCCAGTCAAAGAACTCAATCAAATTTGTTTGGCATGATTATCATTTGGTAAAACTATGCTGCCTTGGATCATGCAACCTATTGGTTTCTAGAAAATCCACTATTCTTTCTTTAGTAGCACCTCCATTACTTTTCCTGTCACTGAGGTAAGGCTTACCAGCTTATAGTTTGTCACCTCTTCTCTATTACCACTTTTGTGAAGAGGTATTATATATGCCCTTCTCCAATCCTGTGGAATCTCCCCCGTCTCCAAGGATTTATTAAACACATATTTTAAAGGCCCAGCCAGAACCTCTCTGAGCTCTTTTGGTATCCTGAGATGTACTCCATCTGCTCCCATGGCCTTGTCCACTTTCAGTTTTGCAAGCTGTTCGAAAACATCATCTTCTGTGAATAGTGTGATATCTAATTCATTCCCATTTGTATATTTATGAATCATACATGGTCCTTCTTCAGGATTTTCTTTCATAAATGCAGAACAGAAGTATTTGTTCAGCATTTTTGATTTGTCCATGTCACTTTCCATAAATCTGTCCTCAGCACTTTTAAGTCTTGCAATTCCACCTCTGGTCTGTGCCTTCAGCTAAATATACCTGAAAAAGTATTGTCTCCGCACTTCATATCTTTAGGCATTTTTTCTTCTGCCTTTGCTGTTGCTTGCCTTCTTTCTTTCTTTGTCTCTTTTATCTTTATCCTGTATTCTTCTGTGCTTTTCTTTTTGTGATCTTCTGAATTTTGTGAAATCTATCTTTTGCTTTTATTAGTGCAGCCACTTCTTTGGAGAAACATATAGGTTTCCTTTTCCACTTATTTTTTATTTGCTTTCCTTACATATGGATCCATTACCCCTTTTTATATTGCCTCTTTCAATTTAAACTGCTGCCCTTCCACTTCCCTTATCTGCTTCCACCCTGCCAACTCCTCTTTCAGGATGGGATCCAAACTGGCAGACTGCTGCCTGCCAGCCGTAATCATTGCAAATCCCCTTCCTGTCTGCCCATGATCCTAGCAGGCAGCAAGAAGTGCCTTTAGAATGATCGCGGCTGGCAGGCAGTAGGCTGTCCGTGGGGATCCTACCCCCTGCGGGAAGAAGAAGAGAAGTTGTGATTACAGCAGAGACCCTGAAGAGAAGTTATGATTACAGCAGAGACCCTTTCTATCTGCCTGCGGGGATTTGATCTCCTGCGGACAGACAGGAAGGGGCTTTTCTTCTTGTACCCTGGGGGATGGAATCCCCACGGGCAGCCTACTGCCTGCCATGCTGAGACTTTTGGTGGTGCATTCCTTTCTGACACCTATGGATTGGACTCTGCCTTAGTTTTTGCCTCAAACTACACTGTGTGATGATCACTGCTGCTCCCATGGGCACCCACCCGGACATTAGACACCCAATCTCCACTGGTGAGTACTAGATCCAATGTCAAACTTTCCCTGGTTGTTTCAATAATTATTTTGTCTGAGCAATGGTCCTTGGAAAGCATCCACAATTGTTTTAAATAAATTCTCTGCAACTCCTCACAACATAACTGAAATGAATTCAGGAGGTCTCACACAAAATTTATTGATTCATAAAACCCCTTTTAGCATATTCTACCAGTGGGAACCAAACCCTAATTTTGTCAGTACTAGGCTGTTGCTCTAAGCAATAGGCTACTCCTCCAAACCAACTTCAGTGTTAAAAAAAAGCCATCCTAATTACAGAGTCTATCTGTGGTTTTAGAGACAGTCTAACAAGACACCAAATCATGTACTTGGTCAGCTACTGAAAGCGACAAGCCATCCAAAACAATACTCTCCAGCCTTGGCTCTGCAGAAGAACGAGACAATAATAAAATCTCAGTTTTACCAACATTTAACATCAACCTGGCATTAAAATCTACTCCTTCACTATCGCAACTGTGAATTGAATCAATTGAACAGCTATAGAAAACTCCTTATCAATAGGTAGAAGGTAGAAGAACTTGAATATCATCAGCATAGATGAAATAATGCAAACCCAATCCCACTAAGGTTTTACAAAAAGGCTGTAAATATACATTAAATAACACAGCAGATGGTGTCAAACTCTGCTGGACACCACTTTTAATGACATACCCTGAAACCTCATTTGCTGCTGTCCATTCCACAAAAAAGCTCGAAACCAACCTTTCCTGACACTTCAATAGCAGCCAACTGCTGTGAAGATAGAGTAGATCAAATTGGTGGAGGGGATGCACTCTCTAATAGAGAGGACATTGAGTCACATAGGATTAAAGATTTGCAGGAACCAAAATACAATGTAGAATCTCTATAAATAGAAATTCCATGTAAAAAGGGGAAGGCAATAGCAGTGGGAGTGTACTACCGATCACCTGGCCAAAAAGAACACATGGATGATAAAATGCTAAAAGAAATCAGGGAAGCTAACAAAAGTTACAAAACAGTAGTAATGGGTGATTTCAATTACCCCAGTATAGAATGGATCAATGTCAGAGCTGGACATGCTAGGGAGATAATGTTTCTAGATGAAATAAATGGATTTGCTGCTTTAGATGCAAATGACAGAGCTCCAGAAGAGTTATGGTCTGAATCGGCGGTAGCAGCAGGGGGACTAATATTTCTGCTGCCGCCGCAACGAAAACTTTGATTTTTTTTTAATTTTTAAAGAACGGATAGAGTGAAGCGGCCGTTGCTAGGGGGTTTTGGGAGCATTTTGGCCGCTCCCAAAACTTTGCCGCCTGAGGTGATCGCCTCACTCTGCCTAATGATAGAACCGCCCCTGCTTGCATGTGTCGTTGTAGTACTTCTCCTTGTCTTATGTTGCTGCACATTGGAAATCTCTGAGTTTTGCGATTGCCTCTTTCTCCTCTGGCTTTAGCTTCTCTGCGTTTCTGGGCAGTTTTCAGAGTTTCTTTGTTCATCCATTTTGGCCGTGTTTGCTTTTTTATCTTCTGTAGAGATTTCTCACTTTCTTCTAACACAACCTTCTTGATGTCATGTTGATCATAGGGTAAGAGGGCAGAACTGGACATGGGGAGGGGATCTAAGGGAGAAAGGGCAGATACTAGGCATTGGTGGATGGGAGAAAATGAGAGAAGAGAAGCTGGGAACAGGGTGAGGGAGAGAGGGTGGATAAAGGGGGTGGAGAGAGAAGGAAGATGCTGGGAATGTGGTAGAGAGCTAGGTGAGGAATAGGGAGAGAGGGGGAATAGTGTACATGGTGGCTTGGGGGGAGGTGCAGAATGGAGGAGAGAGGGGAGAGACAATAGCCAGGGGAGGAGAAAAGGGGAGAGATGATGGATACTGAATGAGGAAGAGAGAAAGAGAAGAGTCAGAGCTGGCCCAACCAAGCAAAGTAAGTGGTTGCTTAGGGGGGAGGGGCGCAGCAAAGAACAGGGTATTTAAAGCTAAACAATAGATTTTGATGGCCAGGAGGGGTGTAAAGCTCAAGTGTTGCCTAGAGTGCCAACACTTTGAACCAGCTCTTGGGCTGACCCTGGAGAAAAAGAGGCGGTGGAAGGATAGAGAGACAGGGAATGAGAGGACTATGTTAAGGGTTGGAAAATGGTAGATGCAGTAATGAGTGAGGGTTGAGGATGGATGGCAAGGAGGGAGTATAAAATCTGAGTTGATAGAGAGAGAGAAAAAAAAATAAATGGAAGAAAGCTAAAAGTAAAAGATAAATGCCAAAGATACACGGAAAGTAAAGACGACAAGAGGGGAGAGAAATGGCAGATGGGCCAGAGACCCTAGAAAGTGTGTTAAGAGAAGACAGAAGAAAGCAGAAACCAGAAGCTGAGATCAACAAATTAGAGAATAAAATGGCCAGTCAACAAAGGTAGAAAAATGAATTTTATTTTCAGTTTAATGATTGAAATATGTCAGTCTTTGGAATTTACATGTCCTGTCTTTCTATTTTGCATCGTACAGAGGCATATGCATCTTTCTTTCCCTGGTATTGTACTGTATACGGGGGTGTAGCCAAGGACTGACCTGGGTGGATGATGGTCTCTCCAATTTGGCATAAGACCCATCCAGTCAGTGGCAGAAAAACAGTTGAATGAGAGGATAACTGAAGGCAGTGTCAACATTTGCACTGTTTTTGCCCACGTATGTTAATCCCAGGCCTCACCAAAAAATCAGTCCTGGCTGTCACCACTGATGTAGAAGCTGGTTTCTGGGGTTTCAGTTTTGTCTATGTTCAACTGTTTTTAGTTTTTGATAGTTTATTTCTTACTCAGTGAGGCTCTATCCATATTCTGAGTGAGTGACTAAGGCCAGGTCTTCCGTTAGCGTGAGTTTCTATGTAGGGATTGGTAGTAATCTGGTTTGTTTGTTATTTGAATAGGTGTATGGATGTTCTAGGGTGTATTGCAATATTTATGGTGCCTTTCCAAATGAGGAAAATGTCATCGATGTAACGTTTCCATATGATCACATTGGATTGATATGGAAATTGAGACAAGTGTTGTACTACAAATGCTTCCATGTAGAAGTTTGCCACCGAGGGGGCGCATGCAATGGGGGCGACATGCGCCCCCTCGGTGGCAAACTTCTACATGGAAGCATTTGAAGTACAACACTTGTCTCAATTTCCATATCAATCCAATGTGATCATATGGAAACGTTACATCGATGACATTTTCCTCATTTGGAAAGGCACTGCAGATATATTGGAACAGTTTATAGTATGGTTAAATCATCTAGATAATAATCTAAAATTTACTTCGCAGGCCCACCAAAAACGAATAACCTACTTAGATGTAGAAATTACGAAAGGAGAGCAAGGTTGGCAAACCACAGTTTACAGAAAACCCTCCGATAGAAATACATTTCTACATTTTTCTAGTAGACATCCACAAACATTGAAGGAATCCCTTCCGTTTTCCCAATTTCTTAGGTTCCGTCGGAATTGCTCCAGTATCCATGACTATAAGGAACAAGCTAAAAGGCTGAAAAAAGATTTTTTGGCTAGGGGTTACCCAAAATCAATCATATCCCAAGCCTATAGAAGAGCTCTCTATAATGACAGGAAATTACTGTTACAAACAAAAAATTCCAAATCCCAAAAAAGTTTAAATGAGGACAACATTAATTTCATTACATCATATACTCCACTCAGTAAATCCATACAAAAGCTGTTTTCTAAACATAAAAACATTCTAAATATTGTTCCAGGGTTAGAAACCAAAAAAGTACGTTGCGTCTGGAAACGAGCACGTAATTTAAAAGAATATTTAAGTCCGGCGGTTCTTCCTCCGATCGTACGCTCTTTAAAATCTGGAACTCATAAATCTTGTGGCACTTGTGATGTATGCGAGATAATGTTAGAAACGTCTCAATTTATACATCAAAATAAAATATATCACATACATTCAAACACCTCTTGCGATTCGGAGGCAGTGATTTATAACATCATATGCCCGTGCGGCTTAAGATATATCGGTAAAACAATCCGGACTCTTAGAATTCGTCTAAGAGAACATAGAAGCAGATTAAAATGTGGGAAAATAGAAGCTCCTTTAGTAGCACATTGCTTAGCCCACAAGCATACATTTACACAACTTAGATGTTTTGCAATAGAGCAAATCACTCATGCTATGGGAGCAAAAACACTGGACGAAACACTTTTGTGGTATGAACAACGTTGGATTTATTCATTAGACACAATACATCCAGGAGGTCTGAATAACAATATAGAGTGGACAGCATGCATTTGATTAAAGCCCTCTCTAAAATCAGACAATTGGATATAAGGATCAAAATGTTGTTTTCAATATAAGCTTATGGAAGGGTAAATTGCACTGATTTAATTTCATTATTGAAGGGCAGACTGCATTGATTAAAACTGAGAGATATATATCTTTGATTTCTATAAATGGGGGTTCTATTTTCAAGGGCAGACAGCACTGATTAAAACCGAAACACACATCTTTGATTTTTATAAATGAGGGTTCCATTTTTGCATTTATTTTTATTTATATCAATGAATAGATCATGTTGGAGACCCTAGAGCAATATCAGATTTTAAAAGAGGTTAATAGCCATTTAATCTTTATTGCTAGGAACACACAACGTGATCCTGATAGTGTGAGAGGTGGTTGTTTACTGTTAAGAGCATTAAGATGAGATAAATACAAACGAAAATTAACATCTAATTAGGGCCCTTTAGTACTATGACATCAACGGAGGAAGAGGTGGAGCTAGTTTTCCCTTTAAATAACACAGATACACCTGCAGTCCGCATGCGCGGCGTCTCTTTCATTCAGAAATTTTAACGTGGAGACGCGGGCAGCAACAACTATAGTAAGTAGAAGTGACTTTTTAGAAAGTTTTGTTTAACGATAAAGTTCTTAGGAAGTATATGGTGCTAGGAGGATAATTTGTGAAATTGTATCTGCATCTGTTTCATTTTTTAGACACTAAGAAGAATCTCCTGATGAAAGTATCATACTGAAACGCTTTAAAGACGCTGCAGTTGAGCGTCGGGAATTGCTTCTAATAGTGGTCTATAAGTTTGACAGATTAATGCTTTTAAATGAGAAGAAATGTTTGATTGAGACAAGTGGATAATCAAGATATTTTTGAGTGATATGTTTTAAGATTAAATTTAAAATTAAAGAAGACATTGGAGAAGAACTTTTTGTCCACTTTGTTTAAAAGACAGAAATTGTCCGAAACCATAACAGGAAGTTAATGTGGTTCACTACTACCAAGTGAAGACAACTTTGAACGTATGAATTTTGATATAGTGATACACAATTTATTCACATAAGGAGCAGGACTACAAAGACCAAGATACCCTTGGCCTTAAAAGAGCCCTTTACTCCCAGAAAATAATAATATGCTCAACCTACGCGTACAGCCACTGGCCACCAGGGGGGGGGGGGGGGGTTGATGAAAATGTTAGATGGATCCTTGAAAAGACAAAAGAATACCAAAAGGATATCTATATGTGTTTTATTGACTACAGCAAGGCTTTTTACTGTGTAAACCATAAGAAACTTTATATTAAGAAGCATGGGTATACCAGAACACCTGAAAGTTCTCTTGCACAACCTTTACATTGATCAAGAAGCAACAATTTGAACGGAACAAGGAGAAATAGAATGGTTTAAAATAAGCAAAGCTGTATGACAAGGCTGCATACTTTCCCCTTACCTGTTTAATTTATATGCAGAACAAATCATCAGAGAATCAGGACTTTATGAAGACAACAAAATGTGAAGATTGGTGGAAAACTCAACAACCTTCACTATACTGATGATACCACTTTACTGCCTGAAAGCGAAGATGATCTGAAATATGTGCTTCTCAAGATCAAGGAACATAGTCTTAAATTGGGCCTGCACCTTAATGTAAAGAAGATAAAAATCCTGGCAACTGACTAAATCAATAAGTTCATTGTTGATGGAGAAGAAATCGAAAGAGTGGACAGTTTTAACCTATTTGGATCAACTATCAATAAAGAAACAACAAGCAGTCATGAAATCCGATGACGCATTGCTCTTGGCAAAATGGCTATGAAGGACCTAGACAAAATTCTCAAAACAGAGATGTCTTGATTCCTTCAAGCCTTGGCATTTTCAATAACATCACATGGATGCAAAAGTTGGACAGTGATAAAAATAGATAGGAAGAAAATTGATGCCTTTGAATTATGGTGCTGGTGAATTATGGTGCTGTGTATACCATGGACTCCCCGAAGAACAAACCAATCATTATTAAAGAGATCAAACCTAAGCTTTCTTTAGAAGCTCAGATGGCAAGACTTCGACTTTCATACTTTGGACACATCATGGGAAGATAGAGATCATTAGAGAAAGACATCATGATTGGCAAGGTAGAAGGTCAACGCAAAAGAGGAAGGGCAGCAATGAGATGGGTCAATATAGTAATAGCAATATAGTAACTCTGTCAACAATGAGCCGCCTAACTGAAGAGCAAACACAATTTTGGACAACTATCCAGAGGGTCGCCAGGAGTCGACATGGACTCGATGGCACTTAACAACAACAACAACAACATAATGGTTTCTACCATTTTGCCTAGTACTGATGTCAGGGTCACCGGTCTGTAGTTTCCTGGATCACTCCTGGAACCCTTTTTAAAAATTGGAGTCATATTGGCCATTCACCAATCTTCAGGCACTACAGCTGATTTTAATGATAGTTCACAGATTACTAATAAGAGGTCTGAAATCTCATATTTCAGTTCTTTCAACACCCTCAGATGTATACCATCCTATGCAGGTGGTTTGCTACTCTTTAGTTTATCAAATCGTTGTAATATATCTTCCTGGTTTATCGATATTTCTTTCAATTCTTCTGATGAATCAACTTTAATTCCATTTCAGTCATGGGTAATTTCCCTACATCTTCTTCCATAAAGACTGAAACAAATAATTCATTTAGTCTCTTCACTATGTCCTTGTCCCCTCTTAGTGCCCCTTTTACCCCTCTATTATCTAATGGTCCAACTGACTCTCTCACAGGTTTTTTGCTGTGAATGTACTTTTAAAAGTCTTTATTATGTGTTTTTGCTTCCACGGAAAGCTTCATCTCAAATTCTCTCTATGCCTGCCTTATCAATGCATTGCATCTAACTTGCCAGTGCTTATGTTGTTTCCAGTTTTTGTCATTTGGCTCCTTTCTCCATTTCCTAAAAGATGCTTTTTTGGCTACAACAACCTCTCTGACCTCACCTTTAAACCATGCTGCCAGTTTTTTGGACTTCCTTCCACCTTTCTTAAAGCGTGGAATACGAGGATTCCAAGATAGTATTTTTAAACAACGTCCATGCTTGCTGTAAATCTTTAACCTTTGCAGCTGCTCCTTTTAGCTTTTTCTTAACTATTTCCTCATTTTATCATAGTCTCCCTTTTGAAAGTTCAAAGGCAGTTCTGTGGATTTCCTTGTTCTCCTTCCTGCATTTATGAAATCAAATGCAATCATGCTATGATCACTATTGTCAAGAGGCTCCAATACTCTTATCTCTTTCACCAGATCTTGTGTACCACTAAGGATTAGGTCCAAAGTGGCTTCCCCTCTTGTCGGTTCATGAACCAACTGCTCAAAGAAGCAGTCATTTATTTTATCTATAAACTTTATCTCAATACCATGTTTGGCCATGACACTGACTCAGTCGATACTGGGCTAATTATAATCAACCATTATTATTACTGTATTGTAACTTTTGTCAGCTTCCCTGATTTCTTTGAGCATTTCATCTATTTGTTCATTCTGGACAGGTGGTCGGTAGTATACCGCCACTGACTTTACCTTCCCCTTTTTACATGGAATTTCAATCCATAGAGATTCTACAGTGTATTTTGTTTCCTGCAAAACTGTAATCCTGTGTGAATCAATGCCTTCTCTAACACAAAGCGCAATCCCTCTACCAATTTGATGCATTCTATTCTTGCAATATAATTTGTACATAGATATCACAATGTCTCACTTGCTGTCCTCTTTCCAACAGGTCTCTGAGATACCAATCATATCTAATCTCTCATTTAGAGCTATATATTACATAAGAACATAAGATATGCCATACTGGGTCAGACCGAGGTCCATCAAGCCCTGTATCCTGTTTCCAACAGTGGCCAATCTAGGTCATACGTACCTAGCAATATCCCCAAAAGACACAGGTTCCACAACGCTTGTACTGGGTCAAGCATTGATTATCCTGGGTCCCTTTTTAATAGTGGTTTATGGACCTTTCCTCCAGGAACTTGTCCAAACCTTTTTTAAACCCAGCTACACTAACAGCCCTTACTACATCCTCCGGTAACAAATTCCAGAGTTTGATTACACGTTGAGTGAAAAAATATTTTCTCTTATTTGTCTTAAATAGTTTACCCTGTAGCTTCATTGCATGTCCCCTAGTCTTTCTATATTCTGATAGCGTAAACAATTGATCCACGTTTACTTGCTCCACTCCATTCATTAATTTATAGACCTCTATCATATCTCCCCTTAGCTGTCTCTTTTCCAGGTTGAAAAGCCCCAACCTTTGTAGCCTCTCTTCATAGGAGTAGCCTTCCATCCCCTTCACCATTTTGGTGGCTCTTCTCTGTACTTTTTCTAATAATGCTATGTCCTTTTTAAGATACGGTGACCAGAACTATTCTAATTCTCCCATCTTATTTTTTAGACTTCTAGCATTTGCATACAAGAATTTTAAAGGCTGAATTTTATTCATATTTATCTGTTTACCGGTAGGCAGAGGTAATTTGGAATCTTTAAGCTCTGTCTCCTCTGTACTTTTGGGCATTTTGGTGGCTTTTGTCTTTATTGGAGCCTGTCTATTGATATGCCCTAACTTCAGTCTTTTGCTGGTATCCTTCATGGATACATCATTCTGATCCATGTGCTCTTGGGCGACTGTCAGCTTTCTCCTATTATCTAGTTTAAAAGCTGCTCGATCTCCTTTTTAAAGATTAATGCCAGCAGCCTGGTTCCATCCCAGTTAAGGTGAAACCCATCCTTTCAAAGAAGCCCCTCCTTTCCCCACAATGTTGCCCATTTCCTAACAAATCCAAAACCCTTTTCTTTGCACCATTGTTTCATCCACACATTGAGACTCCAGAGCTCTGCCTCCCTTTTGGTCCTGCGCATGGAACGGGAAGCATTTCTGAGAATGCTACCCTATAAGGTCTGGATTTTAGGGGAAAGCCGACAGTCGCCCAAGAGCAGATGGTTCGGAAGAATGTATCTTTGAAGGATACTACCAAAAGCAGAGAGGTTCCACAAAAGAGTAAAATAGCCCAAATGCCCTCAAGTATGGAGCAGACAGAGCTTAAAGATCCCAAATTACTCATGTCCAACAGACAAATTAATATGGATAAAATACATTCTCTAAAATGCTTGTATGCAAATGCTAGAAGTCTAAAAAATAAGATGGGAGAGTTAGAATATATAGCACTAAATGAAAGGTTAGATATGATTGGAATATCAGAGACATGGTGGAAGGACGACAACCAGTGGGACACTGTGATACCTGGGTACAAACTATATCGTAATGATAGAGCTGATCAAATTGGTGGAGGGGTTGCTCTCTATGTTAGAGAGGGCATTGAGTCAGAAAGGATTAAAGTTTTGCAGGAAACAAAATCTGCTGTAGAATCTATATGGATTGAAATTCCATGTAAAAGGGGGAAGGCAATGGCAGTGGGGGTGTACTATCGAGCGCCTGGCCAGAATGACCAAATGGATGATGAAATGCTCAAAGAAATCAAGGAAGCTAACAAAAGTTACAGCACAGTAATAATAATGGGAGATTTCAACTACCCCGGTATCGACTGGGTCAGTGTCACGTCAGGACATGCTAGGGAGCTAAAGTTCCTAGATGAAATAAATGACTGCTTCTTGGAGCAGCTGGTTCATGAACCGACCAGAGGGGAAGCCATATTAGACCTAATCCTTAGTGGAACACCAGATCTAGTGCAAGAGATAAGGTTGTTGGGGCCACTTGGCAATAGTGATCATAGCATGATCGCCTTTGATTTAATTAGTGGAGGAGGGATAGTAAGGAAATCCACAGTACTACCTTTTAACTTTCGAAAGGCAGACTATGATAAAATGAGGAAAACAGTCAAGAAAAAACTAAAAGGAGCAGTTGCAAAGGTTAAAGATGTACATCAGGCTTGGCTGTTGTTGAAAAATACTATCTTGGAAGCCCAGACCAGCTGTATTCCATGCTTTAAGAAAAGTGGAAAGAAGTCCAAAAAACTGCCAGCATGGTTTAAAGTTGAGGTCAGAGAGGCTGTTGTTGCCAAAAAAGCATCTTTCAGGAAATGGAAAAAAGAGCCAAATGACGAAACCTGGAAACAGCACAAGCACTGGCAAGTCAAATGCAAGGCATTGATAAGGCAGGCAAAGGGAGAATTTAAGAAGAAGCTTGCTGCAGAAGCAAAAACGCGAAGTAAAGACCTTTTCAAGTACATTCGTAGCAAAAAACCTGTGAGAGAGTCAGTTGGTCCATTAGATGATAAAGGGGTTAAAGGAGCACTAAGAGGCGGCAAGGCGATAGCGGAGAGACTGAACAAATTCTTTGCTTCAGTCTTTACTGAGGAAGATGTAGGGATGTTACCCATGACTGAAGTGGTATTTAAAGGTGCAGAAGAATTGAAGGAAATATTGATACATCGAGAAGATGTATTACAACTATTAGATAAGCTGAAGAGTAGCAAATCACCTGGGCCAGATGGTATACATCCAAGGGTATTGAAAGAACTGAAATATGAGATTGCAGACCTGCTATTAGTAATCTGTGAACTATCATTAAAATCATCTCTAATACCTGAAGATTGGAGGATCGCCAATGTAACACCAATTTTTAAAAAGGGTTCCAGGGGTGATCCTGGAAACTACAGACCGGTGAGCCTGACGTCAATACCGGGAAAAATGATAGAAACCATCATAAAGAATAAAATTACTCAGCATGTAGATAGTCATGAACTAATGAGAGACAGCCAACATGGCTTTAGACAAGGAAGATCTTGTCCTACTAATCTGTTATGTTTTTTTGAAGGAGTGAATAATCAGGTGGACAAAGGTGAGTCGGTTGATATTGTGTATCTGGACTTTCAGAAAGCCTTTGACAAGGTCCCTCATGAGAGACTTTTGGCAAAACTAAAGAGTCATGGGATAGGAGGCAGTATACTATTGTGGATCAGGAACTGGTTAAAAGATAGAAAGCAGAGGGTAGGGCTAAATGGCCAATTTTCCCAATGGAGAAAGGTGAATAGTGGTGTACCACAGGGATCTGTGCTGGGTCCGCTGCTTTTTGACATATTCATAAATGACCTGGAAAGTGGAATAATGAGTGAGGTTATCAAATTTGCAGATGACACAAAACTATTTAAAGTTGTTAAAACCCAAGAGGATTGTGGAAAATTGCAAGAGGATCTTGATAAATTGGAAGACTGGGCATCAAAATGGCAGATGAAATTTAATGTGGACAAGTGCAAGGTTATGCACCTAGGGAAGAACAACCCAAACTATGGTTACACGATGCAAGGTTCCACATTAGGAACCACCACCCAGGAAAAAGATTTAGGCGTCATTGTGGATACCATGTTAAAACCCTCGGCCCAGTGTGCAGCGGCGGCCAAGAGCGCAAATAGAATGCTAGGTATGATAAGGAAAGGAATGGAAAATAAAACAAAGGATATTATAATGCCTCTATATCGTTCCATGGTGAGACCGCACCTTGAATATTGTGTGCTATTCTGGTCGCCGTATCTTAAAAAGGATATAGAGTTATTAGAAAAGGTAAAGGGGATGGAAGGATACTCCTATGAAGAAAGGCTAAAAAGGTTAGGGCTCTTTAACCTGGAAAAGAGACGGCTGAGGGGAGATATGATAGAAGTCTATAAATTAATGAGCGGAGTGGAACGGGTAAACGTAGATCGATTGTTTACCTTATCAGAATATAGAAAGACTAGGGGACATGCAATGAAGCTACAGGGTAAACTATTTAAGACTAATAAAAGAAAATATTTTTTCACTCAACGTGTAATCAAACTCTGGAATTTGTTACCGGAGGATGTAGTAAAGGCTGTTAGTGTAGCTGGGTTTAAAAAAGGTTTGGACAAGTTCCTGGAGGAAAGGTCCATAAGCCATTATTAAGAAGGGACTCAGGATATCAATGCTTGAACCAATACAAGGATTGTGGAACCTGTGTCCCTTGGGGAAACTGCTAGGTACATATGACCTAGATTGGCCACTGTTGGAAACAGAATACTGGGCTTGATGGACCTTGGTCTGACCCAGTATGGCATATCTTATGTTCTTATGTTCTTATGATTTCAACTTCCTACCTAAAAGCCTAAATTTGGCCTCCATAACCTCCCTACCACACTTTCCTATGTCATTAGTACCAACATGTACCAAGTCAGCAGACTCCTCCCTAGTGCTATCTAATACGTTGTCTAGGTGGTACATGAGGTCCGCTACCTTTGCACCAGGCAAGCATGTTACCAGGCAATCCTCATGTCGACCAGCCACCCAGCTATCTACCTAATGATTGAATCACCAACTATAATGGCTGTCCTAACCATTCCCTCATGGGCATATGCCCTGGAGAAGCATTCTTGGTATGAGAGGGTTTTACATCACCTAGAGGACAGGTCCTAGTTACAGGATCACTTCCTGCCACATCAGGTTTATTTTCTCCTGTCACCTGACCTCTCTCCTCCATGGCAACAGGGAGGCTGCCAGATTAGAGTGGGACTTTAATACTATGTCCCATAGGTCTCGTCAATATACCTCTCTGTCTTCCTTATGTCCTCCAAGTCTGTTACTCTAGCCTCCAGAAATCAGGCTCATTCCCTGAGAGCAAAGAGCTCCTTGCCCCATGTTCATCCGTAAGACCCTCACCAACTGTGAGAAAATCATACATGTGATACTCAATGCAAAAAAACTGGAAAGCCCTCATCTCACTGCTGAATTGCTGTCTGCATCCTCATTTTAAGTTTTTTTTTCAGATATTAAAGTTGTTTACCTACTTAGGTTTGCTGGGGATACTTAAACTAATGCAACTATACCTTATACATTAAATGGACTTTGTTCACCTCAAGAATAATTAATCTCGGGTCCTTAATAAATGTATTCCTGATAAGGGTAACCAGCTGCACCTGAAGGAGCTTATGGGCACCTCCCTCCTTTAATAGGTTTAAGAGTCTATAAAGCTATGATTATCCCTGGGGTGGGTGAGAATCCAAGTGGGAGGGAGGGAAAGAAGACTTAAAAGCTGACTTCCTATACAGCTCCTTGACCTGTGTTTCTAAGGTAAAGTCTTACCAATTTCCTGGGTGATTCACACAGCCCTTGTTTTGATAGAAGGGGCCTTTCAAATTACCCCTTTGATCTGTCACTTGCCTTTAATACCTATTTAAGACAACTTCACATATCATTTGCTTCGTTATTGAAAGGCCTCTTTATAAAGGTCACTAGAAACAAGTTTAGTTCTTTGTACTCAGAGACTATTTATTCTACTTGTATGCTAAATTTTACTCTGATTTGATTCAAATAAGAAACTCTAGAAACAGTTATTTTAGTAACTATTTACTCTATTTTGCTTTTCATGCTAAGTTATATTCTGATTTGATTTAAATTAAAAGGTCTCTGGTGGTACTAAGATCTGACTGACTCAGCAAAACACACTGAATCCTAAACTACACAGATTTATCTGCTTTAACCCAAAGATTACCCTTTTTCCCCAAGATTTATAGTATATTCCAGAAGATAAATATGTACAAGTGCAATTCTATTTCCAGTTGTAGAAGTCCCTCTGGGTACATCTCTGAAGAAGATGTAGGGCAGTTACCCATGCCTGAAATGGTCTATAAAGATCATGTATTGGAAGAATTGTAAGAAATATTTATTTTTATTTATTTATTTATTTAACTATTTCTTTTATACCGCCCCTTCCAGAGATCAAGGGCGGTTTACATATAACAGATTAACAGTCTTGTACACAATTTGTATACATTTTACATAGAACAGTAGAAATCAACTATTTACATTGAACTATTTACATTGAACAATAAATATTGATAAACTGGGAAGATGTATTACAACTATTTGATAAATTGAAGAGTAGCAAATCACCTGGACCAGATGCTATACATCTGAGGGTGTTAAAAGAACTAAAACATGAGATTGAAGAACTACTATGAGTAATCTGTGAACTATCATTAAGATCATCTGTAATACACGAAGATTGGAGAGCAGTCGATGTAACTCCAATTTTTAAAAAGGGTTCCAGGGGTGATCCTGATGTCAGTACCAGGCAAAATAGTAGATATCATTATAAAAAATAAAATTACTGATCATGTAGATAGTCATGGTTTAATGGGAAAAAGCCAACATGGATTTAGCCAAGGAAAATCTTGTCTTACTAATCTATTACATTTTTTGAAGGTATGAATAAACAGTTAGACAAAGGTGAGCAGGATGATATAGTGTAGGATTGGTTAAAAGATAGAAAGCAGAGAGTTGGGCTAAATGGTCAATTTTCTCAAAGCAGCAGGGATCTGTGCTGGTGATGTGATCAAATTTGCAGTTGACACAAAATTATTAAAAGTTGTTAAAACACAAGAGGATTGTGAAAAATTGCAAGAGGACCTTGATAAACTGGGAGTCTGGGCATCCAAATGGCAGATGAAATTTAAAGTGGACAAGTGCAGAGTTATACACCTAGGAAAGACAAAAACCAACTACGGTTACAAATGCAAGGTACCACATTAGAAACCACTACCCAGGAAAAAGATTTAGTCGTCATCTGGGATAATATGTTGAAATCCTCCGCCCAGTGTGCAGCGGCAGCCTTGAAAGCAAATAGAATTCTTGGAATCATATGGAAAGGAATGGAAAATAAAACCAAGGATATTATAATGCCCCTGTATTGTTCCATGGTGCAACCGCACCTTGAATGTTGTGTGTAATTCTGGTTGCCATATTTTAAAAAGGATATAGTGGAATTAGAAAAGGTACAGAGAAGAGCCACCAAAATGGCAAAGGAGATGGAAGGCTACCCTTATGAGAAGAAACTTAAAAGGTTAGGGCTCTTCAACTTGGAAAAGAGACAGTTGAGGAGGGGGGAGATATTATTTAGGTCTATAAATAATTATCAATGGAGTGGAATGGGTAAACATAGATTGGCTGTTTATGCCATCAAAAAGTAGAAAGACTAAAGGGCATGCAATGAAACTACAATGTAACCGATTTAAGATTAATAAGAGAAAATAATTTTTTACTCAAAGTGTAATCAAACTCTGGAATTCGTTACCAGTGGGTGTAGTAGAAACTGTTACCATAGCTGGGTTTAAAAACGGTTTTGACAAGTTCCTGGAGGAAAGTTCTATAAACCATCATTAAAAAGGACCCGGGAAATCCACTGTTTACCCCAGGGCATGCATTGTGGAACCTGTGTGCCTTTTTGGGAACCTGCCAGGTACTTGCGACTTGGATTGGCCACTGTTGGAAACAGGATACTGGGCTTGATGAACGTTGGTCTGACCCAGCATGGCTTTTCTTATTTTCTTATGTTCTTAAAATACCATGATCTAGTATATCAAATGCTGCTGTCACATCAAGCAATATTAAAAATAATGAGCTCCACAATCAAAAACCTCTTAAAACTAAATAAGATCTCAACGAAGGCTCTGTACTATTCTTAGGTCTAAACCCATACTTAAAAGAGTCCAAAACCTGTTTTATGGTCAAAAACTTATTCAGTTAAACCAACACTATTGTTTCCAAAGCTTTAGCCATAAAAGAAAGTGATGAAATAGGGTGAAAACTCCACTTTAATCAACATTATGAACACTAGCCCTCTTCAGTGGTTCAGGAACTAGACCCTCTTTCGTGAAATTTTAACAATTAGTCATTGAAACCACCAAGACATTACTCATAGATTTCAAAAGTGCTGTACAACACAGATTAAGTGGGCACCATCAATGGCCCACAACACATCATCCTTTGAAACCTCTGAAAAAGAGGACCAACAGTCTAGTCCATCTGACTCAAAGCTACCCCATTCAAAAGTTGGTACTTGAGGAAACTGGGCATATAATTACTAATCGTAATCTGAAAAGAGTCTCCAAACTCTTTCACTAATACAAAAGAATGTTTTGCAAACAACCCTCCTTCAGGAGGTCATTAACAACCTCAAAAAGGGCTTTTGAATGATTTTCCACCAAACCAATCTTCTAAGAAAAACACAATTTCTTTACTGTCTGGATATTCTCCTAATAAGCTCTTAAACCAGTATTATAATCTGAAAGAATAATGACACTTGGAAACTCACCGCTGACCAGCTAGCCCCCAATGCCCTGCTACTCACCAGCTGGCTAGCATCATGGCATATAAACCGAGTAGCAAGGGATATTCAGCGGCACTAAACGGTTTAGTGCCATTGAATATCTCACTGATCTTCGCTTAACTGGTTAGCAGGTCTGCTAACTGGTTAAATCACTTAGAATATGCCCACCTAAAACTCTAAGGGGGGCATTTACAACAGTGGTAGCCAAAACAATTAAAGCGGCTAGCTGTTGCTGCTTTAATTTAAACAGGATATTCTATTCTGGAGCCATATCTGGCCACTAGCATTGACTATCCGGGTTACATGATTAGTTAAATGGTCAGCGGTGATATTCAGCCACTAGCTGGATAGCTAAACCAACTAAAGGCAGGAGAGTTATTCAGCTGTCCTAAGTTTAGCTGGTTAGGGTTAACCAGCCAGTGGCTTAATATTGCAACTGACTGGCTAAGCCCAGTGCTGCCCCCACTTCAGTCCTGGAATACCTCGACACTAGCTGGCTAGCATTGGGGTGTATAAACTGGGTTATGGGGGATATACCTCTCTGACTGCTATTTAAATACTTAGCAGATCTACTAACTTTTTAATCACTTTGAATTTTTTTTTGTGCCATCAAGTCTGGGTTTTCTTGGCAATGTATCACCAAAAGTAGATTGCCGGGCTTTTCTTTGGAGTCAATGCAGAGCAAAGCAACTTGCCCAAGGAGTGCCAGTGGGAATCAAACTGTTGATCTTCAGGGTACTAGGCAGTTGCTCTAATCACTAGGCTACTCCTCACTTTAGATATGCCCCTTTAAATGTTATTGTAAAGATAAAATGAAGCCAATGTACTGATTTTATAACGGGTTTGACATGACTCATGCTGTTGTATTTTGAATGGACAGAAGACATTGTAGCAGGAGCGTACCAAGCTAGAAATACTCCCTGTGCAAACAATGAATCTGGTGCCCCCCTCCATCCAGCCACATGCAGTAACTCACTCCTTTTGATCTGCCTGGAAGCTCATTGATGATATCAGCGCCCCCTTCTGTGGTTGCGCCCTGTGCGGCTGCGCCGCTCGCACAGCCCTTGGTATGGCCTTGCATTATAGGTTTTTTTTTTTGCAAAACCATACATAGGATATTGCTACAGTCTAGCTGACCAGACACCAAGGCCTGCATCAGCAATCTTTTTGATAAGGATGTAAATTACACACCTGATGAAGCTGAAAACATTCTACTTTCAATACACTGTTTATCTGAGTATGCACTGTGAGTTCTGCATCAAGAATAACACTCAGAACGTTCAATTTGGACGATTAGAAGGACAGATCCATCAGTTTTTACAGTGGGTGCTAAAAATAGCATGTACTTTCTTGATCTTCAGTTTTGTTGACATTAAGCATTAACTTAGTTTATGACAGCCAGTATTTAATAGCAGTCAAGCAGCTAGTTAGCCTTGTTAAAACAGGATCATGGTTAGGTCCCGACCCCGAACAGAGTTGTGTACCATTTGCATATGATCAACCATCAAAGCTCTACTGTCGCCTGTGCACGTATTGGCTGAAAATAAATGTAAAATAACATAAGGGCCAAAAGACCCTTGCCGTACACCCTATTTGAAAATCTGAGAATCGGACATGTAGGAGGTAATTTTATAAACGTTTTTGTGCATAAAATGATGACTCATGAAAGTAAAAGAACTCTTATAAAGTTAGGTCATGCCTAAAAGTATGTGTGGTGTATGTAGGCGCCTGTTTGTAGAGTAGGTGGGCTCAGAGGAGACGTTTAGGTGAAGTGTAGGCCGTCTTGATTTCTGCATGTATTTTATAAATTATAGGTCTGATATTGAAAGGGATTAATGCAATTAGACTTGCTAACCATGTTAATCCCTTTGGCCAGGGTATTCATTTGCACTAACACAGTTTGAATATCCAGGTCTAAAGTTCAGCAGCGGTGGCTATCTGCTTTGACCATGCTAGTTACCACCGCTGAATATAGGGCCCTATATGTATGTGAGTACTTTGCGTGCTAACATTTAGATCTGCATTTTATCATTCCACTCTTTGCAGAAACTCCAAATAACACAACTACAACTGAAGATCACTTTTTCCTTCTGTTGTTCTGTAACCAAGAGTAAAATAATGAATAACAAAAGAAAAGGGAAGCCTATAATGCTCTCTATCAGGCTTCTAATCTGGAGGTGGATCCACTGACTGGCCTGACGTTTCTGTCTGCAAAGAGAAAAGGCTGCAGGTCTGCTGATCTGCAGAACTGAGAGGGCTGCAGCTTGCTTCAGATAGGCTCTTGTGTGCAGCTGAGGTGCCATTTCTGGGAGGAGGATGGCAGCAATGTTGGGCTGCATCGATAGCTCTTGTGAGCCACAGGAAAGAAAGCTGCTGATTGCAGCCATGGCCTGCATTGGGCTGATGGCTGGAGTGGTCAGGGCTTGTGCAGGGCCGTGATTGCTGAGGATCAGGTTGCCTTGCAGGTGCCACATATAAAGTGGCTGTTGCTGCTGTGTCCGAGTAATCGGGACTATGGCTTGGGGAGCGGA
This sequence comes from Ichthyophis bannanicus, assembly GCA_033557465.1. Taxonomy (NCBI): domain Eukaryota; kingdom Metazoa; phylum Chordata; class Amphibia; order Gymnophiona; family Ichthyophiidae; genus Ichthyophis; species Ichthyophis bannanicus. The sequence goes on along the minus strand of CM066032.1, from coordinate 1,740,780,682 downwards.
GCACCCAGAGTAGAGGTGTAGAGGCCCAATGCTGTCAGAAAACTCTGGGCCTGCCTCTGGCTGATGTGGCCCAAGTCAGGCCCTGTACTGTCTCAGATGCTGGCTGACAGCTTCAGGAGGTAAGAAAGAGCAGCCTACTCTTTGGGGCAAGGCCCCGTTATAGGTTTGAAGCCATATTCTGTGCTATGGGTGGGAGAAAGCCTGAGGAGGCATGTGGGCCCTTTAAAGGGGTGTTGTGGTAGGCGACGGCCTATGATCCATGCTAATTGAACTAAGCAGACAGGCCTGAGCAGCTTGACCTGTAACTGAAGCCTGTAGTTAGGCCCAGAGGAATGAAAACCCCCCTGAATGATGACACCATAGAATTGAAACTTAACTCAGTTTAACTGAACATAGCTAAGCAGAAACGAAACTTAGAAAATATAGAAAAACAAGTTTAATTGGTACTGATAAGGTGTGCTATGCTTCTATGGAATTAATTAACTCTGCAAAAAGCAAGGTTACAGTGCCCTGCTTCCCATATGTTTTAACAAGCTAAGTGACCTTGGAGGAGAGATGTAACAAGTTAGAGACACTGACCATTGTAATTGGGACTAGAAGGGGGGCAACCAGGTGCTGAGCCCAGACCAGAGTCCCGATTGGGTAGCCATATCAGTACCGGGACCAATAGATGGGTGAGAGGGGTACTGGGACCAATGAAAAGTTTGCCTATGCTTAGAATGGATAAGAAAGCTATAAAAGTTGTTGTTTTACTAGAAGCCATTGCTCAGCCATTTTGAAATTGCTTATTGCTTGAGCCATGTGCACATTAAACTGGCTTGGATCCTTGAAACGACTCCTGGTTTTATTTATTGCATGCTTATCTGCTGCTACATTTCTTGGTGCATTGGCCAGGAAGTGCGAGTGGTGGATGGTGTTCAAGTGAATAAATCCACGTAATTCGCCTTGAGGTTTGGTCCAGTTGGAACCATGCCAATCCGACGCAGGGGAATTTCCCTGGGCCCACCGATCCTCTTGAATCGGAGGGAGTTCTGCCTGGCCTTGGCAGGCACTGAATCCAGCTGGCCAACACCTCCGACCCGGGGGAGTCCAGGATCCAACTCAGAAGCTTTGGAACCAGATCTGGTAAGTATAGTTTTGAAAACCTGTCTAGACAGATGAGTTAGAACTGCAGTTTGAAACTTTGGTAAGAATTTGTAACTTGTAATCTCGAGAACTTGGAACTTGGAATTTGGTAATGAGAGCACTGATCCCCTCTCAAGGACGGTCCTATTACCCTTTCATGAGTATGCGCAAGGCGAAGCTATCGTCCTTCTTGTTTGGTAAGACTTAAGTCTTTGTTTGAAAATCCTTGCATGAGTATTCGTGAGGTACAGCTGTTATAGAGAATCATGATTCAGCCTAGTCAGAACAGACAGGAACTTGGAATTTGTAATCTCGAGATATTGGGAATTGGTAAGAGAGCATGATCACCTCTCAAGGAAGGGCCGAGTAACCCCGCATGGGTATTCGCTGGGTGAAACCCCCATCCTTTTTGTAATTGGGAAATTGGATAAGACTAGTCAGAATAGATAGAAAGGAATGCATTCTGAGATACGTTGCTAGCATGATTGTGTGAATGAAGTGTGAATGAGAGGTCTGGCAGCACGGACCAAGCGAGAGTGGACTCTGGACTAGCGCAGTTCCTAGTCGGGTGACTGCGTCTAGGTCGCGAAACGGATGAAGCGTTTGGTGTATTGTCCGTCCTGTGTATTTGATTTTTGTTATCTGTTGAAACTGCGAGTTTCCCTTCTGTTATAAATGTGAGATTATTCTGTTGAGTAATTTGTGACAGTTCACTGATTAAGAAATTGTATTAATAGAGCAGAATGAAGACCCAAAACACCTACAGTCATTTTTAGAAATCAAAAAGCTGGTCTGACCCAGTTCGTTTTTCTACTGCAGTGTGAAAGCTGACAGGGGGCGTGTCTGAAGGAAAGAATGTACAGTGTCGTCTTTCTAAACCTGTGCAGGTTTAAATCTCAATGCTGTTAGTTTGTGCTTATTTCAGGATAATTGTACCTGTTCTGCTATGGTTATGTAATATATATATCATTTATATATCATTTAATAAGAATGTTTAGTCAGGATTGTGGGTCCCGATAGTTTTTGGGACTTAGCCTGGAAAGGGTTAAGTTCTTATTCGAATGCCGGCATGTCTCTGTCTGTGTCTCTGTGTGTGTGTGTGTGTGTGAAACTGTGATTATTTCATTTCCAGTGAGCGGAGAGGTGTGGCTCACACAGCTTACGAGACAGCCGTTCCCGATTGAGCGAGCAGTCTCTTTTGCTTGTTTAAAATAAAGGATTCATTCAAAAAAATTTTAAAAAAAAAAAAAAAAAAAAAAAAAAAAAAAGTTTATCTTGCGGAGTGTTTGCACTAACCTTTTTATGAACAAGTATAAGTCATTTGAAACTCTGTACTAGTTACTAATGAACAAATCAGTTAGCTACACTGACCTTTACAATATTGGCTTTTAAGATAAATTAATCTGTTTTTCTGTATTTGAAAAAAGGGAAAGGTGTGCTGTACTTTATGAAAAATATCCGGAATGTCTTTTGAATATTTGCTTTCTGAACTAAAAAAAAAAAGTAATAATTTCTTTTGCAGAGACATGCTGATTACGGCTGGCAGATAGTTATTTTTATTCTAACTGTATCTAAATTGTTCCTGTTTGGAATAAGTTGCAATAAGCATAATGGATGTATGTGCTCAATCTAAGTGTTTCCTGCCTGCCCTATGTTTACAGAAATAATAAGTGTCTTTTCAAGTATGATCAAGAATTTCAGTAAGGGATTTACTGAAGACTATGAAATGTCTCTGTCCCAATCAGGAATGCTATGTGAAAGGGAGTGACTTCTGCTAGTTATATTTCCTTAGTTCACTATATTTTGCCCCAGAATCTCTAGATATCCTGTCTCTCTCTCTCTCTCTCTCTGTAAGTAGCTCCGTTTAGAGTGCTTAAGGGGGGGATGGAGCCCATTCCACCGATGATGTCACCCCCCGGTAGGCGTGAACTAATGTGCCCACAGCAGAGAAGTAGATCATTTAAAAAAAAAAAAAAAACAACCTCCTGGATAGAGCGTTGCTAGGAGAAACCCAGGAGAGGGGGGGGGGGGGGAAAACCACCCTGTAGATTCCCTAGTTTGCCAGCCACCTCCGCAGGAGGGGGATGTGCACCCTCTCTGAACCAGAAGTGAAAGTCAGCTGACCAGACTTGTTTAGAACTGAAAAAAAACTGCATTATACACTGAGAAGCCTTAGGATTTGATTGAACTAATGAACAGTATAATGCAGACCAGTAGCCCAGGAGAAGTTGTGTTTTTGTCAGTCAGTCCCAGAGAGATACAAAACAGAAATGAAACTGGATGGATTTGCGGGCATGATAGTTACTGGAAGAGTTGATTTGAAAGTGTGTGGATGTTGAAGAAGGACAGAGAATGTAAAAATTGTAAGATGGAAAAAGAGAACAGATATTTTAGTTGGATGATGTGGAGGTTTTCCTAATCGAAGGAGCAGCGGATGTGAAAACTGGGTGTGAGTGCGCCCATTATAGAAAAAGAAGGACATTAGAGAAGTGAATGCCCATATCTTGACTCCTCCCCAGGAGGGGAGTACTTGATTGCAAAGTCATAAAACAATAAACCAAGCACAGTGTTTCAGCACGAGAGTGAAGCAGCTATAGCGTGAGTGGCAGCCGAAGAGGGCTACAGCATGGATGAAGACTAGGCCAGACCGGACTCTCCAGTTTCCCTGGGTCCCCAGGAGTCAGTCTGAAAAATAGGGGACCAATATATGGACTTTTATGGGGGATACAGGAGCAGAATACTAAAGCCAGTAGCCCCTGTGTTTTTCTAGATGCACCACCATTATCAGAGCTACTGGGACTAAGGCCACAAAGCCTTTTCTGCAGAACCGCATGTGTGAACTAGAAAAAAAAATATAATAATAATAATGTACCAGTTCCTGTATATGCCTGAATGCCCTATTCCATTTTTGGAGCCGAGACCTGCTTGCAAAGCTTCAAGCACAGATATCCTTTGTTAAAGGGGAAAAAAATGAAACTCAAAATCTGCTGGCCTGATGGTGTTAACTGTCCCCCAAGAAGAAGAATGGCGGTTCTATTCACCTGCATCCAAAGCAACAAGCTGTACACTTACCAACCTCATAGCCCCACCTGGAGGATGGGCAGAAGATAATCCACCTGGCCTAGCGAAGAACATAGCCCCTGTCATTGTCATCCTCAAGCCAGTCAAGAAGCCTGGGACAGGTGATTACCGCCCAGTGCAGGATCTAAGAAAGAATGAATGATGCAGCTGAAACTATACAACCAGTGGTACCAAAATCCTTATATTCTCTTGGAACTGATCTCTGCTGAAGCTATACATTTCATCATTCTGGACTTAAAAAGATGCCTTTTTCTGTATACGCTTAGCCCAAGACCCCACTACAAGGAGGTAGGGCCAACTCACCTAGACAAGATTACCTCAAGAATTCAAGAACTCGCCTTACTCAGCAAAAAGATTTGACAAGTTATACAGTAATTCCAGGAGAAAGAATTCTACTGCAATATGTGGACAACTTGCTTATAGCCACCAACTCAGAAAGTGAATGTCCACAAGCCACCAGTGAACTCTTGCACCTTTTTAATGAGGCTGGATACAAAATCTCAAGAGCCAAAGCATAATTATGTCAAACAAGTTAAATACCTAGGATTCCAGTTGTCCAGCGGAATTCGACACCTGGAACCCTTACCAGAACGCAAAGTAGCTGTATGCAGTATTCCTACTCCAACCACCAGGAGGCAAGTGAGAGCCTTCTTGGGTGCCACAGGGTACTGTTGTATATGGATCCCCAATTTTGCGCTGCTAGCAAAACCATTGTATCACATTGTATCAAGCTACCAAAGGAATGAAAAAGTCTCCATTGGAATGGGGACTTGAATAGGAATGCAGTCTTTTGATCTTTGAAAACCGCTCTGATGTTATCACCAGCTCTGGGTCTACCAGATGTCCAGAAAACCTGACAGTCTCTATGTTCATGAGTCGCAAGGAAATGTTCTAGGAGTGTTGACTCAATCTCTTGGACCTTATTTGAGAAGCTGTTACAGCTACAGCCTTCCTAGTAAGCAAAAACTAAAAGAAAAATCCCTTTGAGACAGAATCTTCAAGTTACTGTACCACACTCTGTTCTAACCAATATGAAATACAAAGGAAATTACTAGCTAACAAATCTATGAATGTTGAAGTATTAGAGTATGTTGTGTGAAAACCCCAGATACAACTGAAGGGTCAGTCAAGCTTTCAATCCTGCTATGTTGTTATCAGTTGGTCTTGATCCCCTGATCATGTCTGTTTAGAAATTATGGACACTGTATTCTCAAGCCACCTGGATTTGACTGATGTCCCTATGGAGAACCCTGAACAGACTTTCTTTGTGGCTGAAGGCAGTTTCATCATCAATGGACATTGTTGTGCTAGATATGCAGTGGTGACCCCTGATTTGATAGTTGAGTCCTCAGCCCTGGCCCCAGAAACTTCACCACAGAAAGCTGAACTGCTAGTCCTCACTAGAGCACTAACAATAGGAAAAGGGCCCTGTCTAAATGTGTACCCAGATTCCAAGTATGCCCTTACAACCTTGCATGCCTATGGGGCCCTGTACAAAGAATGAGGGTGGATAACCTTAGGAAGCAAGTCCATTAAGTATAGCCCCAAGATATTGATATTAACAGATACATACTGCCTATAGATCTCAGAATTTAGGAAAAGTAGAATGTATGAATTGAACCCTGAAATCTCAGTTGTCCAAACTTTGCCAAGAGGTTTACCTGAAGTGGCCCCAGGTTCTTCCCATAGCCCTTCTTAGGATATACTTAGCCCCTGCTAAGTCTTTAGGAGTTTCCCCTTTTGAGATTCTGTATGGGCAACCCCTGCCTATTGTATAGGAAATAAAAGGAGATATGAGATAGATAGGATCTGAAATTATTAGACATGAACTATTGGTTTTAAGTTCTGTTTTGCAGAAGTCTTCATACCTGAGTACAAAATCGATTACTCATCAATTTGCCTGCACCCCTGCATCCTTTCAAGCCTGGAGTCTCGGTGTGGATCAAAGAGTGGAGAAAGATACTGTTAGCCCTGCATTGGAGGGGACCCTATGTTGTCATCTTGTCAACTCCAACTGCAGTAAAAGTCGCAGAATTTGAACCTTGGATCCATCATAATCAAGTGAAGCCAGCAGCTGCTCTTGAACCTGATCACTGGACTACTGTACAGCATCCTGAGACTCCATTGCACCTCACCCTACGACAACAACCACGGACCTAAGACTTATTGGTCCCTCAGAAACTGCACTGTTTCAAGACTGTTTGTTTATCTGAAGGTAAGCCTCGCATCTGGAGAAAAAAAAACTGCAATCATCAGAAAGAGACTGTGTTGTGTTAAGAAATTGAATCTCCTAAGAGACTGTGTTTAAATACTCTGAAAAGACTGTTTTGATCTCCTAAAGAGTGAACTGCTCTAAGGAAGCAATAATAGCCTAAGAGACTATGCTATGATATTTTAAGAAATTGAGACATCCCAGAGGACAGTGATACTTTGGAATCTACAGCCCTACTCCTGCCAAAAAGTTGGTAGGTCTACGTACGGCAGAAGCTTGAGGATCTACAATCAACCCTACATCTGTTATCTGTTGTGGAAGTCGACAGTTCCACCAATTTTCCAGAGACTATGCCCATTATGAATTATTATTATTATTGCTTTATTCTGGCAATAGTTTTGGAGTGCTTGGAAATGACTTTTGCCTTATCTCCCTGGGCAGCCTGTATAAGTATAACATGAACTGGACCGAAGGTCACTCAGACCTTGATTTATCATTCTCCCTATTCTTGCATTGGTATACTCTCCAATCCAAAAGTTGTTCTAGATCTTGACTTTCTACAAGGCTATGCAAGCCACCGTTGCAATTCCTCATACCACCACCAGAACTTGTTTCTTGAACTTGCTGGAGCAATAGCATCTAGTCTCCACACTTCTGACTGTTTCTATTGTGGAGGAACTAAGATGGGAGATCAGTGGCCCTGGGAGACGCAAGAACTGAACTATTCTATCCTATACAATCAGACTGATTTACATAATACTACTAGTGAGTGGGTATTGGCCCACCCCATTGTTGACAGTTTGTGTTTTGTTTGGACTGGTCCACAATCTACTATGAAGGATGGACAGCTGGTCTGTCTAAATCAGAAGCTTTACGACAGCACAACAAAGATGCAACTGAACCTTCTAATCCTTTAGTTCTTTTTCCCACTCTTGCCAAACTATGGACTTTGACTATCTGCCTGTTGCGGCAGCTACAAAGATACTAGCTATGTGAACTTACTACCCTATACCACAGAGTGATACCTTTACCTAGTATTATGTGATTTGATTCTCACACCTTATTAACATGCGGGTGAGAATAATCAAAGGGGGGAATGTGGTAGGCGACGGCCTATGATCCATGCTAATTGAACTAAGCAGACAGGCCTGAGCAGCTTGACCTGTAACTGAAGCCTGTAGTTAGGCCCAGAGGAATGAAAACCCCCCTGAATGATGACACCATAGAATTGAAACTTAACTCAGTTTAACTGAACATAGCTAAGCAGAAACGAAACTTAGAAAATATAGAAAAACAAGTTTAATTGGTACTGATAAGGTGTGCTATGCTTCTATGGAATTAATTAACTCTGCAAAAAGCAAGGTTACAGTGCCCTGCTTCCCATATGTTTTAACAAGCTAAGCGACCTTGGAGGAGAGATGTAACAAGTTAGAGACACTGACCATTGTAATTGGGACTAGAAGGGGGGCAACCAGGTGCTGAGCCAAGACCAGAGTCCCGATTGGGTAGCCATATCAGTACCGGGACCAATAGATGGGTGAGAGGGGTACTGGGACCAATGAAAAGTTTGCCTATGCTTAGAATGGACAAGAAAGCTATAAAAGTTGTTGTTTTACTAGAAGCCATTGCTCAGCCATTTTGAAATTGCTTATTGCTTGAGCCATGTGCACATTAAACTGGCTTGGATCCTTGAAACGACTCCTGGTATATTTATTGCATGCTTATCTGCTGCTACAGTGTGACCTGGGCTGGCCTTAGAATAAGCCAGAGGCTAAAGAGTGCTGTGGTGGGGCAAAGGCTCGGACAGCCATGGGACCATGGCTGTGAACAGAGAGGGGGTTTTGGGACAGTAGCCCAGATGTTGAGGTCATGTGGGGCATAATAAATTAATGTGGAAAATTGCCATGAATCATGGCTGTGTATTTATTTATTTAACATTTCTTCTATACCATTTTTCAAAATATCAAAGCAATTTACAGTGAACTCAACTTATATTTATACACTGAACATGGATTTAGCGGTTTAACAAAGGGATTGGGAGGCATGGGGAGATTATAACTTATTTACAAGCAGACATATTATATAAGGTGGGCATTTAGTGTGCATTGCAATGGGGGGCCAAAGTATCAACTAGTGGGGTGATAAGGGAGATTGAGGTAGATTGGGGGATTGCTTATTAATGAATCTAATGCTCCGGATATGCTCCGGAGCTTTGTTTATAGCATTAGGAGGTGTGAACTGTTGGGGAGAGACTCCAAGAGCCTGAATTTATCATAGAAATAAATATTTTGAAATCAGGTCTGAACCAGTGGAAAAGGGGGCTATACATCAGGCTGAGTCAGTATGTCGGGCTCCTTTTCTAGCCCTTTTCAAATCTAGGCTAAAAGCCCACCTCTTCGAGGCTTCTTGTGGTCCTGATGTTCCTCACTATCTTATTCACTACTTATGTGCATCTTACCATACACTAGCTCCCAGTTTTGTGATGTTCTTCATCTTGATTAAATTGTAATTCTGATGAGCAGGAACTGGGTCTTACATCTATATGTACAGCGCTGCATACACCTTGTAGTATATACTAGTAGTAGTAACGCTGTGAAATTTTAGGAGGTAGGTGGATTATGTGGATGTGAAGCACATTCTGGAACTATTTTGTGTCTGTGAGGGCGGAGGAGCACTTATTTACTGGTTTGGAAGTAGAGAGAACTTTGAGAAGCTGGCTGCTGGGAGGAGAGATTGCTCAGTATGTAAGGAACGGGGCCATACCAAGGGCTGGCAAACAGTGTGGCTGCAGAGGGCTTAAGTACAGAAGGGGCACTGATATAATTCTTGGGCTTGCAAAAAGCCTAATAAGAATGTGGTCCTATGCTTTGATGGATAGGGGGAAAGGGGTGTCAGGTTCATGAGTTACACAGGGTACAATTCCTGTTTGGAACGGTCCCGGTGAATCGAGTTTAATCGAGGTGGAGTAAAGGTTTATAGATGTGTGTAAGGAAAGAGAGGTCCACCTGGAGTTTTTTTTTTCTTGAATTTTGAGGTTTTCCCCGAGTCAGGCTTGGCTGTGGCTATCTTCTTGAATTGATTTTGAAACACAGTGGTGGATTAGAAATTTTAGAAAGCTGCTGGAAAAGCAAAATAGAGCAAGTGTGAGGGTGAATGCTGAGAGTGCTGAGAGTGTGTGTATGTGAGAAGGAGGAATTCTAGGTTTAAAGAAAATAAGTAGATTTATTCCTGATGTTAGGAAATTAAGAGGAGAATTTTAGAAAGGTCACCCAAGTGCAATCTGAGACACATAAGCCAGAATGTCTGAAAGAGAAGCAGGCATGTTCAGGTGCAGACCTGATTCCACAAATGTGGACGTGTTCGATATGTATGTCTGCCAGGGGCATCTACCTAGACATCCTCAGAACCACACCCATAAGACCTGGATGTCTAGGATAGCCTAATGATGGGAGTAGTAGGCTAGGAGCAGGGCAGCCAGGTTTCAAATCACACCACTGCTGCAGTTGTTGACCTTGTGCTATGTACTGGGGATGCTGGAGTGCTTTTTCTGTACACCCTCTCAATGTTTTTCAGCCAAGACTAACAGTTTTCAGATGCCTGTTTGTGCTTGGAGCAGGCCTCAGCTTAGGTGCAATGCTGGACATTCACAATGATTCTGATTTCAGGAAGGGATGTTCAGGTTTCGGGCCATACCTCTACCATGTCCTCCTTTTGGATATCCAAAGCATGAAGAGGGCTTCCAAAATGACCCCCTTAAGCTTTGATATCCTGCTGCATTTTTGTTCCATTTTGGGATATTTTCAAGTTCTGCTTAGGTTCTTTCAAACTTTAAAAGTTTTACTTTAGCTTTGATGGTTTTTTGGATCTGGGTTGAAGTGAGCACAACTTTGTGGAGACAGTTTTGACTTTTTTTGGTGAAGCCTTTATTTGGGATTTAGCCAGACAGCCATTTTAAAACTGTAAATTTCGGGAGTACTGTCATTTTTTTCTGGCTGCTGACAGGAATTATTTTAAAAGTTCACTTCAGAAGCGTGCAATGAAATTCTGCCTGCTGCTCAGGAACCAGACTTTAGTAGTTGAAAGAAAATAGATCTGCAGTACACAGATTTTGTCTGAATTTGGAAGCCAAATCAGAAAATGTATGCTCTGGGACATGTTTACTAAACTATGGCAATGGCTTTTACATCTACCACGTGACATATGTCAAAATGACATGTGGTAATTGCAAATTCTGCGCAGTAATCACAGGAGGAGTGTGCAGCATCGCCCTGCAGTTACTGTACAGGGCTTACAATTGCTACTCAGGCCCGCATTCCCTGTAATAGCAGGTAGCAAGGCAGGCTGTAGAAGGGGCCCAATGCAAGAGACCCAGACAGAACCTAAGAAGACTATGGATTTAGATAAATAACTACTGATTTTTTTTGCATGTGGGTGCACGTACGACAATAACAACTTTAACTTACAAATACAATTACAATAATCTTAATCTGCAAATTTCTGTTCTGAACTATTTAAACGTAACCTTTCAGCTCAGAATCTCTAAGTTAATTGGAAAAAATATTATTGTACTTACCCATAGAATCCAATTGTTGGTACTACCTAAAAGATAATAAAACAGCACATTTTACCCAAAGGGGCATGTGGTAGTGTGGTGTATGGTGAGAACATAGGGAAAACAGTAGCAGTTTTTATTCTGTCCCAGTTTGTTAAACCACCATAAAGCAAAACCCAGAACAGACAGTAGTTCAGGGAAAACAAAAGCAGCTTTACTTCTGCCCCAGTTTGTTAAACTTCCACAAACTGGTTCTCACGGCCTATCCTCCAGCCCTATTTAAAGTTCCTACCTCAGAACTCCTTTTGTCTTGGAAGAACTTCTAGCTCTATGGGCCTCTCTCCCTCCTGCAGCCTGCTGGGTTTTTAACCTCTCCCTCTGACCCACATCTTCCCAGATCTGAACTTTAAGCTGCAGACTCTCTTAAAGGGGACTATTGATAATCCCTTAGTAGAGGGACAGGTAACATTCTATACAAACATTAGAGGTATATTTACTAAAGATTTTAATGCCGGTTAAGTGTCCACAGCTTTTATTTCTATGGGTGCAGTGGCACTTAATGCACTAATCTTTTCTCATTTCTGAGAAAAAGCTATTTTGGTAGAAACAATATCATTATACACTTATCTGATGAATCTTATGAAAAGATTTTGTAGAATTTCTGGTTTCCTATAAAAATAAAATAAAATAAATATGTTTTATTCTTGCTTATTGCAAACAATCAACTTTTATTAGCTGGAATTTTAAATGTTTAACTATATCTAGCTGTGCTGGGTTTATTACAAGAGTAGTTTTGAGAAATAACTTATTTCAACCACAAGATATTTATCATGATAAACACCATTTGAATTTTACATCTTCCTGAATAGTTATGGATTTTGGGCCCGATTTTTGAAGGCATTTACACAGGTAACTGCCCTAGTTACCCATTTAAATGCCTTATCCGGGATTTTCGAAAGGCACCTACACGGGTAATACCCTTTGAAAATCTCGGATAAGTCCCTAATGTGTCCAGATTCTATGCAGTTAGCATTGAGGCATGTTAGGGGCGTTCCGGGGCTGAGCGGGGGCGGAGGAAAGGGCTAACCGGGCACACCAATTTTCGATGCTACCTGCTTAGCCCTCTGTGCCTTAAAGATAGGTGAGGTTTTTCCTAAGGGCAATAAGACTTCAGTCATATATACATCAACCAGATTTATCCTTACTGCATCAAAATTGCATATAAAAGAATAAAACAAGATAACAACTAGAAATAAAGGGGGGGGGGGGATATTCAGCTGTGGTGACTAGTACTTGTAAAGCGGCTAGCTGCTGCTGCTGAATTCTAACCCCAGTTATTCAATGCCGGGGCCCTATCCAGTCACTGGCATTGAAAATCCGGGTTGCTACAGAACTCTGAAGCTAACCAGGTAGCGGCAATATTGAATCACTGCCTGGTTAGCTTTTGCAAACCGTGTACATGCCTTTGAATACACCTCTCCTCCCCCACCCCCCCAAAAAATTCACAAGATAACAATTTAGAAATAAAATTCAATGTGCACAGTTTCTGCGACTGATCTTTACTCTAGTCCCTACAAGAGAAATAACTGATTAAGTTCAATGTGACAGATAACTTTTGTAGTTCTTGTCCTGTGGGGTCCAGTGTATTGGCTTCTCTGCAAAACTGACTCCACATAGTGGATGAGTGACTGTTTCCTTCTGGGTGTTCACTCCTGTTTTCCCTCCAATACCAGGCTCGCTGGAAACGTCTTCTTGCCACACTTTCCAGGCTTATTTCAGACAAATGAAATAAGTTTGTTCCCTTTACGATTTTTATATTTCAAGGCTAATCTAGCTTTGAGAAGGATTCCAGTCTCCTCAAAGATCTATCCTCTGACTAAATCATTTGCAAAAGCAGGACTTTTTTTTGAGGGGGTACTCTGTGGTACTGAGTACCAGGACCTTTTTCATTGCCTGCTAAAATTGATCTATGGTCCTCATGTATTAGTAATAGAGCCCTGCATATGAGAACTGGTACCTTTTTTTTTGCTAGGAAAAATGCATTGAGCAGGGAACTCAAAGTGACTCAAGGGGGATCTGCCAAGCTCTTAAAGAGACTTCAGCATAGATACAGTGTATGAGAAAATTATAGCAGGGGTTACAGCACACTTAAAAACTCTAGTCCCTCTTCTTTAAATTAATAGCCAGTACACAATCTCCTTCTCTTACTCGGTTCTTGAACAGTAACTCCATACCAAATGTACCTAATAGTTTTCCTTGCTCAAAACTCTACTTTATGGCTTCAAGCAGACACTTTTTTAAAGCTCTGCCTTATACTTTAGGTCCCTTTCTATTCTATCCTCTAAAACCCTTGATTAGTGATTGGCTTTCTCTACCATTGCCCCAAACTCCTACTGACATTGGTACTTCTCCCTCTGGAGTTGCCACCAAGGCTTAGAAAGCTTAAAGTCCTTAATATGTAGATCCGGATCTTTCCAGGGAAGAAACCCCCATGAATGATTTTTGTCTCAAGCTTTCTTGTCTAGCCGATAAGAGTCCTACAGCACTGTTCCCTCTAAGCTGTGCGCGTGTGCGTGCGCACACACCTCGCCAAGTGAGCGCACATACTTTACAACAGAGCGCACAAAATTTACGGTTCTGATTCTGATAGAAAACAACACAGACGTCTTAAAATTTAAAAGTTGTTGTGTATTTACGGTTTTCACAAGTTCTACAATATTTTCTAGTGCAATCAATGTGGTGTACATACTGTATTCTGACATGTAGTCAAATTTTAAAGTATATAACTCCGAGTGTCGTTATGTGGCTCACACAAAAATTTAACCTTCCTTCAAAAGCTGCACAGCTGATATTTTATGCACACACAGCCTACAGAAAATTAGAGGGAACATTGTCCTACAGTCTAAGGTCTTGTCCCAGGACTGTTGTTACTAAGCCAGAGGCAGTAGGGTATTGTCTCTTGTCTCCATGGTCACAGCTCCCTGGTTGCTCATACCCATTGTTTTTCTGTAATTCAGCATTTTTCTCATTCAGGTTTTGTTGCCCTTGCATTATTGTTCCATCCAGGCATTCTAACTCAACATTCCGACTCTGCTCTTTTAATGCTCTTCCATTAGAAGACTTGCCTTGTCTTGCTCAAACAATTGGCACCTTGCATCTAACTCATCAGTTTGGATGAGTTTTTGGAGGAAATTTCCATAAATCATTATTAAAGAGGACTGGGAAAATCCTCTGCTTACTCCTGGGACAAGCAGCATGGAATCTGTCTACCTTTTGGGAACCAGACAGATACTTGAGACCTGAATTGGCCACGGTTAGAAACAGGATACTGGGCTTGATGGACCCTTGGTCTGACCCGGTATGGCATATCTTACGTTCTTGTGTTTGATAACTCCCTCTTTAGGGATAAAGCATCCAGATTCCCCTGGCAAAAAGTCAGTTGATACTTTTGAACTTGTTCAGAGATCTCCCTGATGTTCCTCTGCTTCAGCCTTTTCTACAGCTGCCTTGCGCTTTTCCTGCTTGGCAGCACTTCATTTCTCCTCCAATTGGGTAATTTCTTACCAGGAACATTCAGAATTTTTCTGAGTCATCTGCAGCTGTACTTCCATTCCTTTCATAGTAGATGTAGTACTCTGCCATTTGTTTTCAGACTCGTTCTTTCTGAAACCCAGTTGGCTCTGCAGCCCCATGGTCTTTTGCTAAATAAGAACATAAGAAATGCCATTCTGGGTTAGACCAATGTTCCATCAGGCCCAGTAGCCTTTTTCCAACAGTGGCCAACCTGGGTCACCAGTTCCTGGTTTATTCCAAAGGTTCTTGAGCATAGGCATCATTATTGCCTCTTATGTCTAGTGATGTTGTTGAGGAGTGCTGGTTTAGGTAACCCAAAGTTAAAAGATGTTCTGTTCTTGGAGGGATTTACTAATACATTTTCCTATAACATAGATTTCTATCTTTAATTAGCAGTTGGATATCACTCCCTGATATAAGCAATTAGATATCACTCCCTGATGCAGCTCCTGCTGAAACACTAATAGCCTTTCTGATAGCTTCGAAGTGGCAGAGTCAATACAGCTTGCAACTGAGTCAATACAAAAGGGAGATAAGTGATGTGAATTCATGGGAATGTTAAGTTTACTGCTTTATTTAGTTGGATAAAGTGTTCTTTTGCAATAGCACTATATGTGACAAAACACATCTAAAGCAATATTGCCTACAATAAGAATACAGAGTATAAAGTTTATTTATAAAGATATATATATATATATATATATATATATATGTATAGGAAGTTTTTTTCTTGACCTGTGAAGTGATGTTGGTGAATCATAACAATGGCATAAATTGTAAAACAAGTCTGAAATTATTTGTCTAAAGCCATGTTGGCTGTCTCCCATTTTGCCATGACTATCTACATGTTCAGTAATTTTGTTCTTTATAATGGTTTCTACCATATTTCCCAGTACTGACGTCAGGCTCACTGGTCTCTAGTTTCCCGGACCACTCCTGGAACCCTTTTTAAAAATTGGTGTTACATTGGCCATCCTACAGTCTTCAGGTATTACTGATGATTTTAATGATAGTTCACAGATTAGTAATAGTAGGTCTGCAATCCCATATTTCAATTCTTTCAACACCCTCAGAGACAACATGATATTGTTTGTTTTATTCTATATTCCTTTCCTAATAATTCCTAAAATTCTGTTTGCTTTTTTGGCCAGTGCTGCACACGGGGCAGAAGATTTAAATGTATTGTCCACGATGACACCTAATAGCATGTTTACTAAAGGTTAATGTGCGTTAAGTAAAGTTAATGCATGTTAAGTACTTCCATTGCCCATTTCTTTGTATGGGCCACTGCAGCACTTAACGCATGTTAACCTTTAGAAAACATACTCCCTAGATACTTTTCCTAATGTGAAACCTAGCATAGTTTACTGTAGTATTTTATTTAGTTATTTATTTAACAGATTTTTATACCACTTTATTAATTTTTAGTCAAAGCAGTTTACATTGAAACTTAAACTTGGTAATGTACAGTAAACAGGGGCATTGATAACTTGAATTCTTCTTAGGCAATGGAGAGTTAAGTGACTTGTCCAAGGCCAAGTATAACTATTCTTCCCTATGTATATCATTTTGCACCTATCCAAATTAAAGTTTATCCTCCATTTGGATGTCTAGTGGACATTCAGAGGGAGTCTGTCCAGAGGGCGACTACTAAAATGGTCAATAGTTTTCGTCATAAGGCATATTTGGATAGATTTAAAGATCTCAGTATATATACTTTGGAGGAAAGGTGGGAGAGGGGTGATACGATAGAGATATTTACATACCTCTGTGGAATAAATGCACAAGAGGTGGTTCTCTTCCAGTTGAAAGGAAGTTCTGGAACGAGGAGTTAAAGGATGTAAGATGAAAGGGGATGGACTGAGGTAGTAATCTAAGGAAAGATTTCTTTATAGAAAGGATAGAGGATGCATGGAACAGCCTCCCAGTGAAGGTGGTCAAGATGAGAAGTATTTCCATTGCCTCAGAAAAATCAAAGTTATCAATTTCCCTGTTTAATGTACATTACCAAGTTTCAGTTACAATCTAAACCGCTTTTGCTGAAATGATGAAGCGGTATAAAAAAACTGTTAAATAAATACATAAAATAGGATGAGACAAATACAGAGGACCTTCGAGGGAGAAGAAGGGATTGTAGAGCATAATAGTTCTTACGAATGGCTATATGATGTTTATCTGGTGCCCTTTTCTCTATTTCTATGTGACTGCTTACCAGGTACACAGCAAAACGTAGAGGAATAGGATTCCCGTGAAAAGTGAGAACGAACACTAATTTGTTGTGCTTAGGCGCCCAAACCGAGCATCCTCATGACAGTAGCAGAACTGAGAAATATTTAAACTGGAATCACATACACAAAGGGAGACACTCACCCTGTCATTAAAGCTCGCATAATTGCTGTACTGAACATTATTACATTATTACATTATTAATTGTTGGAATTGGACATTTTGTTGCAGTAAAGAGAATTGGTCCCAGTTTGGAGTTGAGCCCCTTTAATTTATACGCCAAGGGCCTTGAAAGGATTTGCCTCCTTCCCATGGAGAACCTACTTCCTTTTGATAAGAGTGTATACTGGCTGAGTAAAGGAGAGGGAGAGGGCTTGGTCTAAAATGGCTCTGTGACCTGGCCCCTACAGAATATGGCTGCCACCCCAGGGCAAGCAGGGCTTATACAATATACATATTTTACAAAACACTGTAGGCTCAGCAAGCCTTTTGTAAAATATGCTGCACATTTGTGAATGTTTGAGTTTGGATGCTCTTTTCAGACCTAAACAAAATTGGGCTTTTAATATAAGAAAATAACAGAGTGAATGAAGTTAATATGAGACTGATGGCTTCCATCTCAAGAAGTGGCATTAGGGACTTTTCAATGCAATAACTGCTAGGAACATGTTGGGCCCATCTCTGGCAGCATGGGTACTTGCTCTTACTGCACACTAGTTTTATCTCCTAATACGCGGTAAGTGCAAACGGTTTGGTAAAATGGCCTCTAACATTCTTGTTGAGAAGATGATTTTTTAAAATCTTTTTTCCACATATCAAAGTCTGCAATAAAATACATTTGTTTCTGATCCAATTAAAGTTGTCTGTCCCTGAATCCAGTTAAGGAAAAATTATTTTGTATTTTTGTTTAATCTATTCCTGATCATCACTATACAGGAGAGATGCATCCAACTTGGACATATTCCAAAATGCAACAAGGGAAGATCAGAGCACAGAAGACTGCCATACCTGATGTTAATTTGGTGACTGCACCCATGAATTCTAAATATTGGTGGAAATATTCCACCTCCAGATATGTTCAGATGAGCGTGACACTTTGTATGGCTTTCATTCACTTTACTGGAACTGAGGAAGATCCACAAAAATAGGTTGAAAATAAAATCACTTGTGCTAAACATGGCAAGTGGAAGATATGAGAGCTCAAGAGGAGTGAGACTCTGGCACCACAACCTGAAGGTTCCACTGAATGTCTGACCTGAAGTCAGAACTGACTCATTCGTGTCAATGAAGAAATCTAGGCGGTCACCAATATTAAACATCTGGCTTTGGTAGCGAAAGTTACTACACCTGACTTTTGCTGTGTAGTGATAACCAGGCAGTAGCTCAATATCTCTGCTGCTCGGTTATCACTGGGTGCGCCCCTGGGATGCCCTGATCTTAGTTGGCTACTAAGTTTTCTGGCCAAGGTGATTAATGCAGTTATCAGCTCTGCTGACTGTGTTAATCGCTTTGAATACCGCCTATACTATGTAACTTTCACCCTGTTAATTCTACTATCATCTGCTCGGTGTCTTTCTTTACTTTTCTCTGCCGGGAGGTAGTCCTGATGAAAATGTTAACTGCTTGTGGAATACAAACTTCCTGTAATTTAAGTGGTCACTGGAGACTTCCCTCTCTTGAAGAGCTCCTAACACTTTGCATCTTTCTTTCCTAATGGTAATGCAACTGACATTCAAAAGCAGGGAGAATTACGAAAGTCTAGATTAAGCTTTTGGGGTAGCAATAGCTAGAGGTGGCTGAAAAGTAAGGGTTGGGATTGAAAATTGCTGGATAATCCTGGTCAATGGCACTTATCCAAATAAATGCTTGAGAATATTGACCCCCTAAATTTGCACTTGTGGTTATGAAGGGTTAAGTGACTTTTCCATAATGACCTGGAGGATTTGAACTCCAGCTTCTTTGTTTTCTAGACTCTTTTTCTAATCATTAGGCTACTCCTCAATTTGCAGGCTACTTACACACACCTCCTATCTGTGCAAATAGAAACACAGAACATAGAAACCTAGAAGCATGATGGCAGGCAAAGACCATATGGCTTATCCAATCTGTCCTTCCATATGAACCACTAAGCTCTACCATTCTTTTTCCTTTAGTGATCCTCAGTGTTTGTCCCATGCTATCTTGAATTTAGATACAGTTTTTGTCTCTACCACTTCCCCTGGGAGACTATTCCACACATCTATCACTCTTTCCGTAAAGAAATATTTCCACAAATTACTCCTGAGTCTATTTCCTTTCACCTTCATCTTATGCCCCCTTGTTACAGAGCTTTCTTTCAGATGAAAGAGGCTCTCCTCCTGTGCATTTATGAACATCTCTATCATGTCTCCCCTCTCCTTTCTTTCTTCTGAAGTATACATATTGAGATCTTTAATTCTGTCCCCATAAGCCTTATGGCAAAGTCCACTGACCATTTTGATAGCCTCCCTCTGCACAGACTGCATTCTGCTTATATCCTTTGGAAGGTGCGGTCTTCAGAATTGCAGACAATACTCTAAATTAGGTCTCACCAAAGACTTATACAGAGGCACTATCACCTCCTTCTTCCTGCTGGCCATTCCTCTCCCTATGCACCCAAGCATCCTTCTGGCTTTCACTGTTGCCCTTTCCACCTGTTTAGCCACCTTAAGATCATCAGAAACAATCACGCCTGGGTCCCATTCTTTTGTGGGCAAAAGCACTTTGCCCCCTATACTGTACCGCTCCCTCGGAGTTTTGCAGCCCAAATGCATGACCCTCCATTTTTTAGTATTAAATCTCAGCTGCCAAATTCTTGACCATTCTTCAAGCTTTGCTAAATCCCTCCTCATGTTATCTGCACCTTCCTGGGTGTCTACTCTATTGCATATTTCATTCACTACTACTGTACCACCACTTGAAATGGCTTCCCAAATGCAGGTGAAAGTATGTGAATTGTGGATCTTTGGGGCTGATCCCTTAAGTAGCCTGCAGAAATGGTCGCGTGGGTTACTGCACCTTAGTGGTCAGTCCCTCTGTGCATGCTTTTTACTTGCACATAGTGTTGGCAACTTTCAGGCAACCGATTTACCTGTGAAAATCCCTTTCAAAATTACTCCCAAGTGAAAAAATGTAAAAATTGCCCCCCCCCACCTGTGATGAAATCAGGGCCCTTCTCAAAGAACCTTATTCAATAGAAATATTTCCATAGGCTAGGACTGCCAACTTTTTAAAGAGAAAATCCTGTCACTTGCTCTTCACTGGACACTCCCTTGCTCTGCTTCCTGGGATACGTCTTCAGAAGGCAGACAAATAAACCGTGCATTGCTGAAATCATGCATATTTTTATCTGTGGACAGACTGGGACTGTTGGGCCAAATGAAAGCTTCAATATCCTGTCATTTTACCCATGGAAAGGCCTTACATAAAAACATTTCCATACCTCTTAATCCAATTGATCACATCACCCAGAGTTCCTTACACAAACGATCCATCCCCTTACTCTCCTACATACATTTTGATCCCCTAAACCTGGGGTCTGGAACTTTTCATAACAAATGTGCAATTTTACTTTTTTTACATTGTACAAAATAATTCAAGAGCCACGACTTTGTTATGAATCGGGATACTCATACTGCTTTCTCCTCTGCCTTCGCCCGCAGCAGTCACACTTTCCTCCCATCCAGCCCCAGCAGTTACATTCTGTCTCTCTCCTTTCCATGTCTCCAGCAGTCATGCTCTGTCTCTCTCTTTCTCTCCCCAGTAGTCAACCTTCTCTCCCTCTCTTTCTCCCAACCTCCTATCCTTAGCAGTCACATTTTATCTCTTCTTTTCCTACCCTTGCCCTAGAAATCACATTCCCTCTCTCTTCATCCTTTGTCCTCAGAAATCATTTCTCACTCTCTCTTTCTCCCTTCCCTATCCCAGCAGTCACATTCTTTCTGTCTTCCCTCTCCCCCTTGACCCCAACAGTTCTTATCTCTCCTCCTGCCAAATTTTACAACAGTATGTCCCCTTCTTACTGTGAAGGCAGAGGGGCTCATGAGCTGGTAGCTATTCCTATACTTCCTGCCTGCAAACTCCTGGGCCTTTGAGAACAGACCCGGCATGGTTTAAAGGTAAGGTCAGAGAGATTGTTGTAGCCAAAAAGCATATTTCAGGAAATGGAAAAGGAACCAAATTGAGAAAAAGGGAAACAACATAAGCACATGCAAGCTAGATTCAAGGCATTGATAAAGCAGGCAAACAGAGAATTTGAAAAGAAGCTTGCCGTGGAAGCAAAAATGCATAATAAAAACCTTGTCAAGTGTATTTGCAGCAAAAAACCTGTGAGAAAGTCAACTGGACTATTATATGATAGAAGGGTAAAAGGGGCGCTAAGGGAGAACAAGGCCATAGTGAAGAGACTGAAAGAACTCTTTGCTTCGGTCTTTACTGAAAAAGATGTAGAGAAGTTACCCATGCCTGAAATGGTATTTAAAGGTGATGTAAGAGAAAATTGAAATAGATCTCGATAAACACAGAAGATGTAATACAACTATTTAATAAACTAAAAAGTAGCAAATCACTTGGACCAGATAGTATACATCCCAGGATGCTGAAAGAACTGAAATATGAGATTGCAGACTTCCACTGTGTGTAGGAGTAGTCTAATGGTTTGAGCACTGGCATGGACACCAAGAAACTAGGGCTTGATACCCACCAATACTCCTTGTGGTCTTGGGAAAGTCATTTAACCCTCTATTGCCTCAGAAAAATCCAAGTTATCAATGTCCTTGTTTAATATACATTACCAAGTTTAAGTTACAATGTAAACAACTTTGACTAAAATGATAAAGGTATAAAAAATCTGTTAAATACATTTAATAAATAAAGGGCCCAATATTCAAATGGGCAGGGCTAAGCGCTGTAGACACTTAGCACAGCCCACCAACCCAATATTGGTTGCTGCATGGTTAGCCTCTGTGCCTATAAGATAGGTGAGGGTTTTCCTCGCCTATCTTATAGGCACCGAGCGCTAACCGTGCAGCTTCCAATATCAGTGCTGCATGGTTAGCTCTGGTCCCCACCTCGACTCTGCCCCAGAATGCCCCCGGCATGCACTGATTTTAGCTGGCTAGCATCAGGATGCATAGGAGACTTAGTTGGGGCTATTCAATGGCACTACCCATGTATGTGCCATTGAATATCTGGTTAGAAGGCATTTACACGGTTAACTGGATGTTAATCATGTAAATGCCTTTTGAATCTTCAACCCAAACTTTTTAATTTTGCCTAGAGTCTCTCATGAAGGACCTTGTCAAAGGTTTTCTGGAAATCCACTATGTCAACTGAACATAAGAACATAAGAACATAAGACATGCCATACTGGGTCAGACCGAGGTCCATCAAGCCCAGTATCCTGTTTCCAACAGTGGCCAATCTAGGTCATACGTACCTAGCAATATCCCCAAAAGTCACAGGTTCCATAACGCTTGTACTGGGTCAAGCATTGATATCCTGGGTCCCTTTTTAATAGTGGTTTATGGACCTTTCCTCCAGGAACTTGTCCAAACCTTTTTTAAACCCAGCTATACTAACAGCCCTTACTACATCCTCCGGTAACAGATTCCAGAGTTTGATTACACGTTGAGTGAAAAATATTTTCTCTTATTTGTCTTAAATAGTTTACCCTGTAGCTTCATTACATGTCCCCTAGTCTTTCTATACTCTGATAGCATAAACAATTGATCCACGTTTATCCGTTCCACTCCATTCATTAATTTAGAGACCTCTATCATATCTCCCCTCAGCCGTCTCTTCTCCAGGCTAAAGAGCCCTAACCTTCTTAGCCTCTCTTCATAGGAGTAGCCTTCCATCCCCTTCACCAATTTGGTGGCTCTTCTCTGTACTTTTTCTAATAACGCTATGTCCTTTTTAAGATACGGTGACCAGAATTGCACACAATATTCAAGGTGCGGTCGTACCATGGAGCGATACAGAGGCATTATAACATCCTTTGTTTTATTCTCCATCCCTTTCCTTATGATACCTAGCATTCTATTTGCTTTCTTGGCCGCTGCTGCACACTGGGCGGAGGGTTTTAACATGTTATCCACGATGACTCCTAAATCGTTTTCCTGGGTGGTGGTTTCTAATGTGGAGCCTTGCATCGTGTAACTATAGTGTGGGTTGTTCTTTCCTAGGTGCATAACTTTGCACTTGTCCACATTAAATTTCATCTGCCATTTGGATGCCCAGTCTTCCAATTTATCCAGATCCTCCTGCAGTTTTCCACAATCCTCTTGGGTTTTAACAACTTTAAACAGTTTTGTGTCATCTGCAAATTTGATAATCTCACTAGTTATTCCCTTTTCCAGGTCATTTATGAATATATCAAAAAGCAGCGGACCCAGTACAGATCCCTGGGGTACTCCACTATTCACCTTTTTCCATTGGGAATATTGGCCATTTAGCCCTACCCTCTGCTTTCTATCTTTTAACCAGTTCCCGATCCACAATAGTACACTGCCTCCTATCCCATGACTTTTT
Source organism: Ichthyophis bannanicus (assembly GCA_033557465.1). Lineage (NCBI taxonomy): Eukaryota > Metazoa > Chordata > Amphibia > Gymnophiona > Ichthyophiidae > Ichthyophis > Ichthyophis bannanicus. Next base: position 1,740,757,364 of record CM066032.1, on the reverse strand, counting down.
AGCTTCGCCAAAAGTCTCTGATGGGGGACTTTGTCAAAAGCTTTCTGAAAGTCCAGATACACTATATCAACCGACTCACCTTTTTCTACCTGTTTATGCACACCTTCAAAAAAACATATCAGATTAGTAAGACAAGATCTTCCTTGTCTAAAGCCATGTTGGCTGTCTCCCATTAGGCCATGACTATCTACATGCTGTGTAATTTTGTTCTTTATGATGGTTTCTACCATTTTCCCTGGTACTGACGTCAGGCTCACCGGTCTGTAATTTCCCGGGTCACCCCTGGAACCCTTTTTAAAAATTGGTGTTACGTTGGCGACCCTCCAATCTTCAGGTATTACAGATGATTTTAATGAAAGTTCACAGATTACCAATAGCAGGTCTGCAATCTCATATTTCAGTTCTTTCAACACTCTGGGATGTATACCATCCGGTCCAGGTGATTTGCTACTATTCAGTTTATCAAATAGTTGTAATATATCTTCCCGGTGTAGCAATATTTCTCTCAATTCCTCTGCAGTATCACCTTTAAATACCACTTCAGTCTTGGGTAACATCCCTACATCTTCCTCAGTAAAGACCGAAGCAAAGAATTCATTCAGTATCTCTGCTATAGCCTTGTTTCCTCTTACTGCCCCTTTTACCCCTCTATCATCTAATGGTCCAATTGACTCTCTCACAGGCCTTTTGCTACGAATGTACTTGAAAATGTCTTTATTTCGTGTTTTTGCTTCTGTAGCAAGTTTCTTCTCAAATTCCCGCTTCGCCTGCCTTATCAATGCTTTGCATTTAACTTGCCAGTGCTTGTGCTGTTTCCAGTTTTCATCATTTGGCTCTTTTTTCCATTTCCTGAAGGTTGCTTTTTTGGCAGCAACAGCCTCTCTGACCTCACCTTTAAACCATGCTGGCAGTTTTTTGGACTTTCTTCCACTTTTCCTAATGCGTGAAATACAGCTGGTCTGGGCTTAGAGGATAGTATTTTTAAATAGCACCCAAGCTTGCTGTAAGTCTTTAACCTTTGGAACCACTCCTTTTAGTTTTTTCCTAACTATATTCCTCATTCTATCATAGTCTCCCTTTATCTCACCTTTATCTCACCTTTATCTACCTGTGTATTAATACCTTCCAAAATTATAACTGATTAGTGAGGCAAGGAAAGATATTTTTTGGAAGGTGTTAATAAACAGGTAGATAAAGGTGAACCAGTTGACATAGTGGATTTCCAGAAAGCCTTTGACAAGGTCCCTCATAACAGACTCTAGGCAAAATTAGTCATGGGATAGGAGGCAGTGTACTATTGTGGATTAGGAACTGGTTAAAAGATAGAAAACAGAGAGCAGAGCTAAATGACCAATTTTCTCAATGGGGAAAGGTGTATAGTGGAGTAACCCAGGATCTGTGCTGGGCTCACTGCTTTTTAATATATTCATAAATGACCTGGAATAGGAAGAATGAGTGATATGATCAAATTTGCAGATGACACAAAATTATTCAAAGTTGTTAAAACACAAGATGATTGTGAAAGGTTCGAGAAGACCTTGATAAATTGTGAGACTTGGCATCCAAATGGCAGATAAAATTTACCGTGGACAAGTGCAAAGTTAGGCCCTTAGGGAAGAACAGCCCAAAATATGGTTCCATGATGCAAAGTTCCACATTAGGAACCACCACCCAGGAAAAGGCTGATGGATAATATGTTGAAACCCTCTACCCAGTGTGCAGGGAGAGCCAAAAAAGCAAATAGAATACTAGAAATCATAAGGAAAGGAATGGAGAATAAAATCAAGGATATTATAATGCCTCTATCGCTCCATGATGTGACCACACCTTGAATATTGTGTGTAATTCTGTTGCCATATCATAAAATTAGAAAAGGTAGAGAGATGGCAGAATGCTCCTATGAGGAAATGCTTAAAAGATTAAGGATCTTCATCTTGGAAAAAAGACGGCTGAGGGGAGATATGATAGAGGTCTATAAAATAATGAATGCAGTGGAAGGATAAGTATAGATCAATTAGTTACCCCTTCAAAAAGTAGAAAGATTAGGGGAAATGCAATGAAGCTACAATGTAACAGTAAGACTAATAGAAGAAAATATTTTTTTACTCAATGTATAATCAAACTCTAGGATTCATTACTGGAGGATGTAGTAAAAGTTGTTAGTGTAGCTGGGTTTAAAAGAGGTTTGGACGAGTTCCTGGAGTAAAAGTTCATAAACCATAAAGAGAGCCCGGGAAATCCACTGCTTACTTCTGGATAAGCAATGTAGAATCTGTGTACTTTTTTGGGAACCTGACAGGTACTTGTGAACTGGATTGACCACTGTTGGAAACAGGGACCAGGCTTGATGGACCCTTGGTCAGGCCCAGTATAGCATATCTTATGTTCTTATGACCCTTCTGTCACAAAAAACTACTTTTCCATTGTTGGTTTTAACTGTTTGCTGCAGACCATAGAAAAACCAGCCAGGTTGGCTGAAAACCAGCCAGTTGACAACTACTATAGCAGACTTGTCAAGTTACCCATTTCCAGGATGGAGATTTTCCGCCAGTCTGCCAGCTCTGAAAATCTCACTCTGATGCATTATGGGATCTGCAGCAATGATTGCAATGGGTAAAATCAGGGATTACAAATACCATAGAGCACAATTCCATAACATACACCTAATGGTCCGTGGACACGTCTAAATCAAAAATGGGCCCCCTATGACTCTAATTCTGCATCCATGTGTCTAGATGTGCCCACTGGTCCGGAATCAGGGAGATAGATGTGATCAGCGGGCACATGCAAATACTATTCTGCCAGCCCCGTGCCTTGGACGAGAACAAACATTTGGAACACATCCCTATGCCCCCATATTCTGAGACATCACATATTTTGGATCCTACCTGTCCTCGCGATGTACCCGTGGATGCCACACCCCATGGAAAAACGTGCATCTCCTAAGCTGCTCATCACAGACAGTAGTTTGCTTATACACACTAGACATAAATACCAATGAGAAATGACAGCTGCTGCAACCTAAACCATATACTAGTTCCCCTCATGCCCTAAAAAGTGCTAGGTAAGCCCAGTGTGCCCCAGTATGGTATTTGAGAACGGAAATGTGAACATGTATGTCAGGACATATCTTGCATCAAATGGTACGTGGTATTAGGTACTGGCCACAGTGATTCCTGCCCTGGTCAACTCTACAAGCACACCTTAAACTGCTTGGGATGGACCTTCACCAAGTGCACAAAATCCTGAACTAAACTTGCAGGTCCCCAAAAGATGCATAATTTTGCTGAGAAACAAATGTAAGCCCTTTATGTGCCTATGGCCTATAAGTGCACTCATTCTGCTAGTCCGCACTACCATTCCCCACTTATCTCTCCCTACACCCCTCTCCGTAAACTCCGCTCTTCTGTCAGATTGCTTCTATCTGTGTCCTTCTCTTCTACTGCCAAATCTAGATGTTGCTCCCTTCACCTTGCTGCTCCTTATGCCTGAAACAAACCACCTAAGTCTGTACACCAGATTTTGTCTCTGGCCCCTCTCAAATCCAGGCAAAGCGCTCACCTCATCGTTGCTGCTGTTGATTCTGAACCACCTAAGCTCCCTTGTGTTTCCGGACCATTCCTCCTGGATGTATCCTTCCACAGTTGTTGTGTTGTCTGTCTCGACTAGATTGTAAGTTCCACTGAGTATGGACTATCATTTATGTGTGTCTGTGCAGTGCTGCGCAAACTTTGTAATGCTATACAAATGATCAGTAGTAGTGGTAGGGCCATCTGGCTATGGCATCTGAGGCCCATCTATCTGGGTTCTGGCATTTCTCAGAGCAGCTAGACCTGTCCCATTGTGGCATATGTCAATCTGTATATATCTACTACCTGTGCGACAATCCTGCTTGCCTTCCCTCAGCCAGCTTTGTGGCACTGCTCCCCTTGTCAGGGCTGTATGGTCATGGGAGGGGAGATCCCTGTGCCATCATACCAAGTAGCCAGACTCCAGATATATCACCACTCTCACAGCTCTCATTGATCCTGGCCTAAGTAGGGATGTAGGCCACATGGGAGAATCCAGGGAATATCGGCACTGCATCAGTCGTGTTTCCCACTGTCAGGCACAGTGGATGTATGGCTGTCCTATCTCACTGCCAACAATATCTGATCTTATTAGCGTACCTTATGTAAAATAATCCAGAAGGAATTTGCATAGGTTCCCTATGGCTAAATGTCAAAACATATCCCTGCATTCTGCAGTGCAAACAGCACTAATACATGCTCAACAGCAACACCATTGGTCCCACAAAATGTGCATTATGGGCATTCATAAGTGCTGTTTTCACTGTTGAGTGCTCCTATTCTGAGGGTCCCTTATTATTGACAGGGATACGTTTTGATATTTAGTTATAGTGAACCCTCTTTGAGTTTGACTGCCCAATCACACTGGCACCTGGTGACACTGCAGTCATTCATACGCTCCAGGTACTGGCCAGATTTTGATGTCCCTCCTGAATTGCAGATGAGCAAACCAGATCACCCGTATACCTATCAAACCACACACACACTCATTTTCTTTCACAGAAACATGTTTCTGCTCAAAAATGCCCTGAACCGATACATAACAGCTATGACATAGCATAAATGCATGAGGTACAGACTACAAATATGATCTACGTTTCTCATCCAAAATAGAATCCTTTCCCTGCTCATGCCCATACTATCCCTGCATCAGCAGTCCCATTTTTTAGAACATGGGAATTGTAAGGGTCCTCCATATTGGCTCCGTTAGCACAAACAGCACATTAATGCATAACCTGAATAAACACTATTGCCCTTCTTAATATTTCTGTAAGGGTGTTTATTAAGGTATTTATACCTTACAACATTCTCTCACCTCTGTTCCCTGCACCTTAAGACTGCATCTTGTGTTTTTTTCCAGACTGCAGTCACACCAGTTCAAACATAATTGTCATAACCATTCTTCAATATGGGGCCGTACTGCAAAGAAGAACAGACTTTTTTCTAAGTCCTGGCCTTATTCCATGTTTCAGCAGGAATAACGTGGACGTTTCCGGGAAACAATACATACATAGGCCTTTCCAGAATATGTTTTCTATGTCTCCGCGGCTGAACACCTACCGTTCTGCCCTCTTCTGCCCATGTTCTGAGATTCCATGCCATCGCTGTGAACGTGCATGTCATCAGTGTTTCAGAATACTGTCTGGGACGTTTTTGGCACATAAGCATCCCCGCCGTACATACAAACCCCTTATTTGTGTTCTAGAATGACTCCCATATTGCATTGCAATGGAAATCTAAAGGCAGAACTGACAAAAAATATCACTCCTGGAACTGGATAACTTGGCATCTCTGCTATAGGCACAGAAACTTAATTGGTTAGATACATTTTAAGTAGCAAAACAGCTATCTAGCAAAACTAGACGGCTATATTTAGTTTAGTCACCTAACTCTGGAAGTTGAGTAGATTGACCCTTTGAAAATCGTCTTTATTTGAAGAAAGTAGTAATATATTTACATGATTCCAACATGGGGATGGCCTAAAAGAATCCTCTTAAAAGTGGTTTAATCGTTATTCCTGAAATGTCTAGAACCTCCAAGTCAGGTTCTCAGTCCCTTCTGAATTAGGGCTGTGGTCTCTGGGTTTACACAGATTTGCCTCAGCTAGGGCTCACTGTCTCTCTGTTTTCCTTCCATCCCCCTCTCTCTATCCTTCAGTTCTCTATTCTGACCTTTCTGCTTCTTCCCTTTGCTGCTATTTCTCATGCTTTTTCACACAGTTAACACTCACCCACGTAGCCTTCTGCTGACACTTGATACTCATCCGATGGGTGTTTTTTTTATGCAGTAATTCATATTGCCGTTTCCATATTACTTAAAGGCAGCTCATTGAGAAATGGTGCTCCTTGTAAAAATCTAAAAATTTAGAACTTACAGTAGATCTTAAAATGCATAACATTAGAAAAGCTTTGCAATGTATCAAATTCATTTTTCTGTTTCTGTTGATAACTTAAAAGAGTGCATTTTGGAGAATGTAACGCTGGAAAGAAAACTATATATTCCAAGAGAGAGAAAATACAGACTTTGACACTGACTTTCACCCTGTTCTCTGAATTTAAGAGGCATGTATTATAGAAATAGAGGTTACCGAATAAGCTTTAGGTAATACTTTTTCTTGCTGTGGACGTTTGGTACTAGCTTTTGAGAGTTTATAGGCATAGGGCCGTGGCGTCTGTGGCTGTGGGTTGATCTGAAGTCATGGACTGGGTCGACTTGCGTCTATTTTGTGGTAACTCGCTGTCCCTTGCTCCTCTCCTTTTCTTTTCTGTCTGACTGTCTCTGTCCTCTATTCTGTCCTATCATATAAATGGCGTTCTTTTCCTATTTCCTTGAATGATATTGCATTGTAAACCGCTCTAATGCCTCTGGCCTGAGCGGTATATCAAATTCTAAATAAACATAAACAATAAACATATAATCTCTTCATCATTCAGGTTGCAAGAATCAAGCTGCCCAGGAATTTTTAGGACTGTGTAGCTAAAAGTCTGTAAGAAGTTTTCAAAAGGCAGCTTCCCATTGGTGCAAGGTCTGCACCATAAATCATGCATGGAGATTTAAAAATGAGATCTTTTGAAAATCATTTACCTTGTACACCAATCTTATTTACTCCTATAAGAATATATCACCAACAATTTGTTCACGTGCCCTTATTTCTTTCTATCTAACAGACTAAGACAGTAACCACGGCATTTTATTCTAGGATATATGGAAGCAATTGCAGTAGGCCCCTATGAGATGGTTCCAAACATTCTTGAGCAAACTCAAATAGATTTCTTGTCTAAACTGCAGTAGCCTCTTGCAGCTATCTTCGGTGTGATAGCTGCAAAAGCTCAGCAGTAAGCCCAAAACCTCTATGGTAGCTGCAGGAGGCATTCCCAGCTTTCCCCCTGCATCTATGGGCAGGTATCACAGGACCCTGCGATATGTGAAGGGGTAGGACTGGTAGTGATTGGGTGGACAGAGCTCTCACTATCTCTGTCCCCCCAATCAGTACCGCCCTGCCCCGATTGACCCCCCTGACCTGACACTATTGTCAGTGCCATAGATGTAAAGATGCATGGCCCTGCAATATATAAAAGTGCCTTCTCTCTCTTCAGTACCAATTCTCCCCAGACAGTTCTCGATCTCTATCGGGAACTGTCCGGTGGAGATCAATGTACCCCCAGATCAAGATCAAACCTTGGCTAGCCAGAAGGATAGCAAAAGCCCCCCCTTTCCAATCCTTAAAAATAAAAAACAGCTAGTCAGTCAGGGTCCTGACACCCCTCCCTCCCCCCTTAAAAACAATTAAGCTCAGCTAGCCAGTTGGCCTAATGAGGGGGGGGGGGAGCTCTCCCAGGCCTACCCAACTGACCCCCTGTCTTGTATGTATATTGTCATCCCTGGTGGTCTAGTGCCCTTGGTGGTCCTCCCTGCTTCTGCCCCCATCATTGGGCCATTGCAAAATGGCCGCAATCACACAGTGTGTACTGATGCTAGGGGACAGCATCATGAGATGGCGGCCATATTTGTGAGTACCAATAAGGAGGGCAGGAGCACTAGATCACCAGGGGTTATGAGGAATGTACAAGATGGGGGGGGGCATATGGGTGGGGGTCTGGGGGGGCCCATTAGGCTGACTGACTAGCCAGGATTAATTGTTTTTAATGGTAGTGAGGGAGGGGTGTCGGGACCCTGACTGGCTAGTCAGGTTATTTTTTTAAGGATCAGAAAGGGTGAGCCTTTAGTTGCCTCATTGGCTAGCCAGGCTTTTATCTTGGTCTAGGGGTGCACCGATCCCCTGGACAGATGCCAATGTAGCTGTCTGGGGGGAGGGGAGGAATGGTGCTGAATGGGAGGAAGGCACTTCTTATATATTATCAGTGCCACGGATCTTTACATCCATGAAACCGACAATATTGTTGGATGGGGGGGGGGGGGCCCGATCTCCTCTAGGGCTGACGGCTGTTGCCAGTTGTCAGAGGCCTCACAGCCACACTAATAGGTTCTCCTGCAGATGACTGGATTACAATTTAGGACAGTTTTGTTGCGGCCTAAGCAATCTGATTAAGTGCTGTCCGGAAATCAGGCAAATCAGATAACTGCTGAGACCTAGCCAGTTAGCGCCAACATGACCCCATTCTGCCCATGGACCATCCCTACACTAACTGGAGAGTACCAGTCGGTGGAGATATTCAGTGGCAGTATCTGGATAAGAACATAAGAGATGCCACACTAGGTCAGACCAAAGGTCTATCAAGCTCTATATTCTGTTTCCAACAGTGGCTAATCCAGGTCACAACTACCTCTCAGGCTCCCAAAGTGTAGATGGATTCCATGCTGCTTATGCAGAGGTAAGCAGTGGATTTGACCAGCCCACTTTAAAGATTTATTTATTTAGACAGTTTTGTATACTGCCTTATCCTTCAATCAAAGCGGTCACAACACAATTGGGGGATACATTTAACACACAGGGATATGAGACACATACACTAATACTTACAGAGAACATGGGCAATAGAGGGTTAAGTGGCTTGCCCAAGACCACAAGGAGCATCTGTGCGACCAGAAACCCCAGTCCTTCCAGCCCAAGGTTGCTGTCCTCTAGTGGGATTTGAACCCCTGACCTTCTGGCCTGAAGTACCTTGCCCCAACCACTAGGCTACTCCTCCCTAAAGATAGTTTATGGACTTTTCCTCCAGGAACTTGTTCAATCCTCTTTTAAAGCCAGCTACACTAACAGCTTTTACTACATTTTCCAGCAACAAATTCCAGTTTGATTATGCATTGAGTGTAAAATATATTTCCTTCAATTAATGTTAAGTGTGCTACATTATAGCTTCATGGCATGCCCCCTAGTCTCTACTTTTTGAAGGAGTAAACAACTGATCTACATTTACCAGTTCCATTCCATTCATTAGTTTATAGACCTCTATCATATTTCCACTCAGCCATCTCTCCTTCCATCCTCTCAACCATTTTGGTTGCTCTTCTCTGTACCTTTTCCAGTTCTGTTATTTGCTTTTTAAGATATGGTGACCAGAATTGCACACAATATTGAAGGTGCGGTCGCACCATGGAGTGTTACACAGGCATTACAATATCTTTAGTTTTATTTTTTCTTCCTTTCCTTATGATTCTTAGCATTCTATTTGCTTTCTTGGCCACAGTTGTACATTGTGCAGAGAGTTTCAATATACTATACACAATGACACCCATATCTTTTTCCTGAGTGGTAATTCCTAATGTGGAACCTTACATCGTGTAATTATAGTTTGGGTTGTTTTTCCCTGAGTGCATAACTTTGCACTTGACCACATTAAATTTCATCTGCCATTTGGATGCCTATCTCCCAGGTCCTCTTGCAATTTTTCACAATCCTCTTCAACTTTAACAACTTTGAATAATTTTGTGTCATCTGCAAGTTTGATCACCTCACTCATTGTTCCCATTTCCAGGTCGTTTATAAATATGTTAACAAGAAGCAGGTCCAGCACAGATCCTGGGGTACTACTCTATTCATCTTTCTCCATTGAGAAAATTGGCCATTTAGCTCTACTCTCTGTTTTCTTTTAACCAGCTCCTAATCCACAATAGTACACTGTGTCCTATCCCATAACTTTTTAATTTCCTCAGTAGTCTCTCATGAGAGATCTTGTCATAGGCTTTTGAAAATCCAGATATATATCAACTGGCTCACATTTATCTACCTGTTTGTTCACACCTTTAAAAAATGTAGCAGGATAGTAAGACAAGACTTTTCCTTGGCTAAATCTATGTTGGTTTTGTCCCATTAAACCATGACTATCTATATGTTCAGTAATTTTGTTCTTTAAAATGGTTTCTACCATTTTGCGTGACACTGGCATCAGGCTCACAGTTTCCCAGATCACCCCTGGAATCCTTTTTAAAAATTTGCATTACATTGGCCACTCTCCAATCTTCAGGTACTATTAAAGATAGTTTACAAAGTGGCAGATTGGATAACATACACGTCTGGCATGTGGATACGTCTTAATGGAAAATGGACCCTGTTTGAACCTAATTCTTTTTTTTTAAATTCTTTATTTTCGTTTTGCAACAACAAAGGAAAGGAAGACATACAACTAAGAGACAAATACATACATGTAATGTGATACATACACCAAAGCAAACCCCCACCACCCCCCTCCCCCCTGCTTCTTCTCTAGAAACTAAAACATTCTCGGAGCAGACGTGTACTGACATTATTGTATTACAAAACCGTCCAGCGGTCTGAAACATTATTATGTTACAAAACTTTACAGCGATCTGAGACATGATGGGTGTGCATTAAACAGACATGTCGAAGCAATAAGCAGATGGTACATGACCATTGAGCATCTGCCATTTAGACAAGCAAGAATGAAATTGGGTATGGAAAATAGCCCTCCAAGATATCTGCGCATAGTTACTATATAAGCAGACAAGGTTCCACTATTCATTGACAGCAAGTCGAGAGCTATCCCTCCAAGTCCCCGTGATCAAACACATGGCTAAACCCAGCATAAAATCAGGAGAAAACGACCCTTCTTAGGAAGAGAGGGGACCCCCGCCACTGAGCGGAGTCCAACAGTCGTCCGAGAAAGAGACTCGTGAAGGTGCAAGATAAAGGAAGAACGACCCCAGACCCGCCCCTAGTAAATCTGTAGTTAAGGACATTTACAAGGACATGAACGAAGGTTCCCACATCAGTATAGCGAGACCTGCACGGGCCCCTGGCAATTGTGTTCCATTTGACTATTTTCTGGAATATAAGAACATCTTTGTGCAAAAGGACAAGAGTTGAGTTTGGATAGCTGAAGCAGATCGGGAAACCCGCATTATGTTGCTCCAGAAACACTCAAATGCACAGGGGTTAAAGTGGTTTGCGGTTAGCAAGCCCAGGCTGGTTGGATTCTACAAGTAACAGTATCTGTACCCTGACATAATAGGTTATAAAAGGTAAAGGCTGCTCCATGTGTACTACTAATAGAGTGAATTAGTTCTAAGAGCCCATCCTTAGTAGGGACAGAGGGCGGCATGATTGGAGCACTTTTGAGGCAGCATATAAGCTGCATCAATTGAAAATAATGTTTCGCTAGGAACGCAAATCCCCTGTATAGATCAGAAAAGGTTTTCCAACGAGCTGCAGAAAGAGCTGTTGGGGTGTCCTGATCCCCCTGGAGGACCAGGGTCTAGAAATAGTCATACATGACTGCTCAAATTTCAAACCGAAACTCTGGCTGAGTTAATAGGGCTCTATCAAGGAGCCAGGCCCCCGGATTCCCTTGAAGTGCAGTAGTATGGTAGTGAAAAGGAGTAGCAGCATGATCTGAAATATACGAGGAGTGAATCTTTACAGCGTCCACCTGGGGAGCTAACAATGTTGACATTAGAAAGAAATCTATGCGAAACTGGAATTTGTGAAGGGAAGAGAAAAGGTAAAGTCTAGCTCATTGGGGTGTATCTAAGCAAATCGCTACAATAGTAGCATGCAGAGATTTCCTATCCAATATAGCAACCCCACATTTCTTAGAAGCAGCTGGGGAGTAAGCGGCCACCATGTAAGGTTTAGTATTGAAGTGGAAAGTTTCCTTCGAATTGAAATGTGTTTCTTGGAGGAAAATCAGGTCCGCAGCCTCATGATTTAGATAGAATAGGAATTTCCTCCGTTTTTATCGGATTATTGATTCCTTGTACGTTCAATGAAAAATCTTACATGGTGCCATCAGTCGATACTAGACATTTCTAGGTAAAAGCGCTTGAAAACTTACAACATAATCAGAATCTATACACTAATGATATAAGCACCAAATATGCTGGCCAATACACCATATTGAAAAGTATGTACCAAAGTAACTTAGAGAAGAAGCAAACCCCCAATGAATATGGCGACCAGATGTCTGCGGGAGGAGGCCCCAGAGAGGAGATAAGACATAATAATAGAAAAGAAACACCAGAGTCCATAAGAAACACTGTCTCTGATATTCGTCGAGGCTACAATGGGTAGATGGAGTCGGGTCCCAGATATCTTCAAAATAAGGCGACAGACCTCCTTCGATAAACTCTTCGCTGAGCCGCGGTAAATCCAATATGGCAGGCACAGCGGATATGAGAGTACTGGCAGGAATATTCTGGAAATCAGCGCATCAAGTCGGCTTCTTTAGAGTCCAAAAACTCCGCTAGTAGCTCAGGGTCCTCAAATGTTCTTGTCTGATTGTGAAGCGTGACTCGGAGCTTGGCCGGGTACAGCAGACCATAGCGCGCTTGTAATTGTTGAAGCCTCGGCCGAAATTCCAGAAAGCGCTTTCGGCGGTCGACCGTGGGTTTAGCCAAGTCAGGATAGAAGGAGACCTTGTGGCTCTCAAACTCCATATGGCCCCTTGCCCGGGAGGCACCGAGAATCTGTTCCATATGTTGATATCTCAAAAGTCGAAAGATGATAGGCCGCGGGGTCTTCCTATTGAGCGTTATGTTTGTGGGTACACGATGAGCACGATCGATCTCCAATTCTTTGGTAAAGGTGATTTGGAGCAAGGAAGGGAGGATTTTACTTAAAAACTCCTTCATGTCACCCAATTCCGCTCCCTCCGGTAGGCCCACGAGGCGCAGGTTGTTGCGGCGCGCTCTATTATTGCCATCTTCCACTTCTTTCTGCAAAGCCCGCACCTGACGTTCAACTTTGTCGAGTTTGGACAGCCGGACCGCATGGGAGTCTAATATATTCTCCATTTTGTCCTGACGCGAAGAGAGTCCCTCTAGCCTGCCTTGCAGTACACCAAGCTCTTCCCTCAGCGCTCGAAGTGCTTCACCGTTTGACTGCACGAGGTCCTTAACCCCTCTAATTTCTGCGAGGATTTCCTGCTGCATTTCGGGGCCCTCGCGCAAAGCCAGCCCCTTCTGCGGGGACGGGGGTTCGGTTTTGGAGCGTTTACCGTGAGAAGCCGCTGAAGAGCCAAATTCCAGGCGCGTGGGTTTGGTCCCCGCCATCTCACCAATGTGCCCCGGCAAGATCAGAGCAGAAATTCAAGTTTGTCCGGTGTTAATTCAGGATTCTGAGTAGGCCTCTCGGGAGCCTCAGCATTATGCGACCATCCTGCTGGACATCGGGCTCCGCCCCCCCGTTTGAACCTAATTCTACATCTGCGGGTCTAGACGTACCCGCGAGTCTGGAATTGGGGAAGTAAATAGGTCCAGCACATTAGGAGCAAAGTGCTATTCAGCAGGCCTGTGCATGCATCCAGCACATGGCCCCCACACGGGTGCTGGCACAGGCCATGCGATTATGATGGAGAAACACGTTCCCTGTCAATATTATGGGACACAGGTAAATGTTTTGGATGTCCTCATGCCCACTGTATTCTGAGAAGTTGCACGTTTAGGATCCAGCATGTCTCTCGGTAAAAATGTGCATCTCCTAAGCTGCCCTTCACCCTGACTGTAGTTTGCTGATGCACACTAGACATAAATACCAATGAGAAATGGCTGCTGCTGCAACCTAGACCATATACCAGTCCTCTCCCTCTCCTGAAAAGTGCTAGGTAATGTATAACAGAATGTAAATATGAACATGGATGTCGGGCCATACCTTGCATCAAATGCAGACATACCTTGCATCAAATGTTACGTGGCATTATAAAATGGCCCCAGTGATTCCTGCCTTGGTCATCTCTACAAACATGCTTTAAACTGCTTATGATGGACTTTTACCAAGTGCACAAAACCTGAAACAAACATTGCAGTTCCCCAAAGGGTGCATAATATTGCTGAGCAACAAATGTAAGCCTTTTCATGCCTACGGCCTGCATTCATTCTGCTGTTCCACACTACCTTTCTTCTCTTACCTCTCCCTACACTCCTCCTTGGGAACTCCGCTCTTCTGCCAGATCGGTTCTATCTGTGTCCTTCTCTTCTACTGCCAACTCCAGACTTTACTCATTTCACCTTGCTGCTCCTTATGCCTGGGACAAATTACCTAAGACTGTATGCCAGACTTCTTCTCTGGCCTTTCTCAAATCCAGGCTGAACACTCACCTCCTCATTGCCGCTTTTGGATCTGATCTGCCTAATCTCCCTTGTGTTTCCTGACCATACCCCCTGGATGTATCCTGTCCACAGGTGCTATACTGTCTGTCCTGACTAGATTGTAAGTTCTGCTGAGTAGGGACCATCGTTTACGTGTGTCTGCAGTGTTACATACATCTTGTAGTGCTATACAAATGATCAGTAGTAGTAGTATTAGTAGTAGTATGGCCTTCTGGCTATGGCATCTGATTCCTACATATCTGGGTACTGGCATTTCTCCCAGCAGCTACATCTGTCCCATCGTGGCGTATGTCAATCTGTATACATTACTACCTGTGGGGCAACCCTGTTTGTCTTCGCACAGGGGAGTATTTGTTAGGGTCCCCTGGATTAGCTCTTTTATCACAAACAACACATTTCAGCATAGCCAGAGTAAACACCCCATTGCTCTTTTTAATATTTCTGTAAGGCTGTTTATTAATGTTTCTTTACCTTACAGCATTCCCTCACCCTGCTTTCTGTTCTTTATAACTGCACCTTATGCTTTTCCAGACTGTAGTTACACCATTTCAGCACATACTTGTCACAACCATTCTTCAATATAGGATGAATTGAAGAGCACAGCAGAATATTCTAAGTCCTGGCCTTATTCCACGTTTCAGCAAGAATAATGGGGATGTCTGCGGGGATATTGCAGAATGTTCACAGGCCTTTCCAGAATACACTATGCATGTCTCCGCGGTTCACCACGCCCCTGTTCCACCCCTTCAGGGCACATTCTAAGATCCCTGTGCTAGCGCTGTGAACAAACATGACAGCAGTGTTTCAGAATACGGTTGGGGATGTTTTCAGCACATAAACGTCCCAGCTGCATATACAAACCCCTTATTTGTGTTCTGGAATGACCTCCATTACTAATAGCAGGTCTGCAATTTCATTTTTGAATTCTTTTAGCAAACTTGGGATATACATCATCCAGTCTAAGTGATTTGCTACTCTTTATCAAATTTCTGCATTGCTTCTTCTCATTATATCAAAATTTGCTTCTCTGATATATCATCTTTAGATCATGACAACTGGCATAATCAACAGGTTCATTGTTGAAGGAGAAGAAATTGAAATCGTGAACAACTTTAACCTACTTGGATCAACTATCAATAAAGAAGCAACAAGCAGTCAAGAAATCAGACGACGCATTGCTCTTGGCAGAATGGCTATGAAAGACCTAGATAGGATTCTCAAGAGCAGAGATGTCTCTCTCCATACAAAGATTCGACTTGTTCAAGCCATGGTATTTTCAATAACATCATATGGATGTGAAAGCTGGACAGTGAAAAAGATAGACAGGAAGAAAATTGATGCCTTTGAATCATGGTGCTGGCGGCGAATACTGTGTATACCATGGACTGCCCGAAGAACAAACCAGTCGGTACTAGAGGAGATCAAACCTAAGCTTTCTTTAGAAGCTCATATGACAAGACTTCGACTTTCATACTTTGGACACATCATGCGAAGAGAGAGATCATTAGAGAAAGACATCATGCTTGGCAAGATAGAAGGTCAACGCAAAAGAGGAAGGCCAACAATGAGATGGATCGATACAATAACAGCAGCTACGGGTACCAGTCTGTCAACAATGAGCCGCCTGACTGAAGACCGAACACAATTTAGGATAGCTATCCAGAGGGTCGCCATGAGTCGACTCCGACTCGACAGCACTTAACAACAACAACATCACCTTTAGATATAATTTCTTGCATGGGTAACTTCCGTGCATCTTCTTCATTAAAGACCAAAGCAAAGAATTCATTCAGTCTCTTCACTATGACCTTGTCCTCCCTTAATGCCTCCTTTCATCTCTTTATCATAGTTTCCCTTTTGAAAGTTAAAAGCTAGTGCTGTGGATTTCCTTGCTGTCTTACCTCCATTTATTAATTCAAATGCAATCATGCTATGATCATTATTGCCAAATGGGCCCAATTCTGTAATCTCTTTCATCAGATTCTGTGTTCAACTAAGGATTAGGTCTAAAATAGCTTCCTCTCTTGATGGCTCATGTACCAGCTGCTCTAAGAAGCAGTCATTTATTTCATCTAAAAACGTTATCTCCCTAGCATGTCCTGCTGTGACATTGATTCAGTTGATGCTATGGTAATTGAAATCCCCCAGTATTATTGTGTTGTAAAGTTTGTTAGCTTTCCTAATTTCTGTTAGCATTTCATCATCAGTCTGTTCATTCTGGCTAGGCAGATGGTAGTATACCCCCACTGCCATTCCCTTTCCCTTTTTACATGGAATTTCTATTCATAGAGATTCTACAGTGGATTTTGTTTCCTGCAAAACTTTTATCCTCTTTGATTCAATGCCATCTTTAACATACAGCGCCACCCCTCCACCAATTTTATCTACTCTATCATTGCAATATAAGTGTACCCAGGTATCACAGTGTTCCATTAGTTATCCTCCTTCCACCAGCTTTCTGAGATGCCAGTTATATACAACCTTTCATTTACAGTGCATTGTAAAAGTATTCATCTCCTCTGTGTTTGTCCTGTTTTGTCGCATTACAACCTCAAAATAAAATGGAGTTTTGGGGGTTAGCACCATGTGCTATACTCAACACGCCTATGACTTTGAAGGTGCAAAATATCCTTTATTGTGACGCAAACAATAATAAAGACAAAAAATACTGAAAGCAGGAATGTGCATATGTATTCATCCCCCCAAAGTCAATACGTTGTAGAGCCACCTTTTACTGCAATTATAGCTGCAAGTCCCTTGGGGTATGTCTCTATTAGCTTAGTACATCTAGCCACTGGGATTTTCACCCATTCCTTAAGGCAAAACTGCTCCAACTCCTTCAAGTCAGATGGGTTGCATTGGTGTACAGCAAGTAATGCCAGAGATTCTCAATTGTATAGAGGTCTGGGCTTTGACTAGGCTATTCCAAGACATTTAAATGTTTCCCTTTAAACCAGCTTTAGC
This sequence comes from Ichthyophis bannanicus, assembly GCA_033557465.1. Lineage (NCBI taxonomy): Eukaryota > Metazoa > Chordata > Amphibia > Gymnophiona > Ichthyophiidae > Ichthyophis > Ichthyophis bannanicus. The sequence goes on along the minus strand of CM066032.1, from coordinate 1,740,740,307 downwards.
AGCATGCTTAGGGTCATTGTCCTGCTGAAAGGTGGACCTTCGTCCCAGTCTCAAATCTCTGGCAGACTGAAACAGGTTTTCCTCAGGAATTGCCCTGTATTTAGTGCCATCCATTGTTACTTCAATCCTGAACAGTTTTCCTGTCCCTGCCAATGAAAAACATCCCCACAGCATGATACTGCCACCACCATGTTTCACTGTGGGAATGGTGTTCTCGGGGTGATAGGAAGTGTTGGGTGTGCACCACATGTGGCATTTCCCATGATGGCCAAAAAGTTCAATTTTCATCTCATCTGACCAGAGAACTGTCTTCCATGTGTTTGGAAAGTCTGTCACATGCTGTTGTGCAAACTCCAAACATGTTTTCTTATTTCTTTTTTTAAGCAATGGGTTTTTCTTGCCATTCTTCCATAAAGCCCCACTCTGTGCAGTGTATGGCTTATAGTGGTCCAATGGACAGATACTCCCATCTCCACTGTGGATCTTTGCAGCTCCTTCAGTGTTAACCTTGGTGACTTTGTAGCATCTCTGATTAATGTCCTCCTTGCCCGGTCTGTGAGTTTTGGTGGGCGGCCTTCTCTTGTCAGGTTTGTAGTGGTGCCATATTCTTTCTATTTTCTTATAATGGCTTTAATGGTGCTCTGTGGGATATTCAGAATTTGGGATTTTTTTTATAACCCAACCCTGATCTATACTTCTCCACAACTTTGTCTCTGACCTGTTTGGAGTGTTCCTTGGTCTTCATGTTGCTTGCTTAGTGGTGTTGCAGTCAGGGGCCTTTCAGAACAGGTATATTTATACAGGCATCATGTGACAGATCATGTGACACTGATTGCACACAGGTGGACCCTAATCAACTAATTATGTGACTTCTGAGGTTAATTGGTTGGACCAGGTCTTATTTAGGGGTTTCATAGCAAAAGGGATGAATACCTATGCATTCACAACTTTTCAGTTTTTACTTGTTTTTTTTTTTTTATATATACAAAGTATTTTATTGTCATTTCACTTCACCAATTTGGACTATATTGTTAGGTCCATTACCTAACATCCAAATGAACTTCCATTTTCATTCCACATTGCACGTAATATGACAAAACAGGACAAAAACCAAGGGGATGAATACTTTTGCAAGGCACTGTAGTGTTATATATTCTAACTCTTCCATCTTATTTTTTAGACTTCTAGCACTTGCATGCAGACCTTTCAGAAGTTGTGTTTTGTTCATATTAACAATCTGGTTATCAGTTGACATGGGTAATTTGGAATCTTTCAACTCTGTTTGCTCTTTACTTGAAAGCACCTGGGTTACTCTTACTTTTATTGGAATCTCTCTGTTGCGATGCCCTAACTTCCCTGTTTTGCTAGTATCCTTCAAAGATACATCATTCCAAACTATGTGCTTTTGGGTGACTGTTGGCTTTCCCCCATTATCGAGTTTAAGTTTTTCTAGCCCCTTTTTAAAGGTTAATGCCAGCAGCCTGCACTCACCCTCAATAAGGTGGAGCCCATCCTTTTGGACCCCCCCCCCATTCCCCAGAATGCTGTCCAGTTTCTAAATAATTTAAAACCCTCTTTTCTGCACCATTGTCTCATCCATGCATTGAGACTCTGGAGCTCTGACTGCATCTTGAGTCCTGCATGTGGAATGGGAAGCATTTCTGTGAATGCTACTCTGAACAATCTGGATTTCAACTTTCTACCTAAAAGCCTAAATTTTGCTTTTAGAACCTCCCTCCCACACTCTCCTATGCCATTGGTACCAATATGTACCAAGGCAGCAGGCTCTTTCCCACCACTGTCTAAAACCTTATCTAGGTGACACATGAGATCGGCTCCTTCATACCAGGTAGGCAAGTTACCAGGCAATCCTCATGTCCACCAGTCCACCAGTCACCCAACTATGTATATGCATAATGATTGAATCTATAACATCCTTGGTGCGAGAGAATATTACGTTTCCTGGAGGATGGTCCTAGCTAGGGGATTACTTCCTGCCACTCCATGGTGACTTCTCTGCTCCATGGCAGCAGAGACGCTGGCAAATTAGAAGTGGGACTTCTCTATTATGTCCATAAAGGTCTCCTCTATATATACCTTTCAGCCTCAGATCCTCCAAGTCTGCTACTCTAGCCTTCAGAGATCAGACTTGTTCCATGAGAGCAAAGAGCTCTTTGCACTTAATGCATACATAAGATCTCTCACCAACTGGGAGACAATCACGCATGTGACAATTCAGTGCAAAAAAGACTGGATAGCTCCCATCTCACTTCTGGACTACTTTTTGTGTTTAGTTTTAATGATTTATTTATTTAGTCATTTTTATAGACCATTTTATCTGAGATTCAGAGCAGTGTACATACAAGGGAAATGTTTACATGGAACAAGGAGGTTCCAACTTGGAGCGAAGATCTTAAGGTACAATGGTTTAAATAAAATTAAAACAGAAATTATTACAATCAAGATGATTAAGGTACAATGACTTAAAATACAAATTTAGATTATTACATCAGGTGGTGGGGGAGGGGTTATTAAACTGAAACATTAACTTCGATTTATGATAAAGCTAGAAATAATACAATGGAGTGTTAAACTAGTGCCATGAAGTAACACCAAGGGGGGTTGATGGCATTGAACTAATTAAGAGAAGTCCTGGATGAGATAATGGAAAAGCGTTTAGACACTGGACAGGGTAAGGAGTCTAGTAGGGGGAGGGACAGAGGGGGTTTTAGGTGTTACTGTTGAAGTATTCATTGAAGAGAGGCATTTTAAGTGCCTTCCTGAACTATTTTATGTCAAATATTGATCATAAGCTCTCAGGCAGGGAATTCCAAATGGTTGGTACATATAAGGAAAATTAGTGGTGGTCTGTTTGCTCCTTGTTTTTAGCTTGGGGACGTTAAAGGTATTTCGTCTATTTGTCTATTTGGATCTGTTGTTCGGTATTTTCTGTAGTACTGTAGTGATTTAAGGTATTTGGGCGATAAGAGAGCCAGTATAGTTGCCAGAGGATTGGTGTTATATTTAACATTCTAGATGCACCATGTATGATCCGGGCAGTGGTGTTTTGCGCTATCTGTAGGGGGTGGAGTGAGTATTTTGGTAAGCTTTGGAGGAGTATGTTGCAGTAGTCAAAATGAGGGAACACTATGGACTACAACGCTATATGGAAGTCATCTGTGCTCAGTAGGGATCACAAGTGTTGTAGTGTTCTTATTTTGTAGTAGATATTCTTGATGATATTGTTGATGTGAAGTTTTAGGGTGAGATACTGATCCAGTATTTCTCCTAGATATCGGTCATGAGTTATGACCTTTAGTTCTGCTCCTGGAACCTTTAGGGATTCTGGTGGGGAGGGTTTGAAAGTTGGTTCTCTAGTGATGTAGAGTACTTCAATTGTCTTGTGATTTGTAGAGGTTTTGCTTGGAGACTGAGGTAAAGCAATTCACTAGTGTAGTGTGTATAGGGTTTGTGGTAGAGAATGGTATGTAAAGCATGATGTCATCTGCATAAATGTGGTATAATACAGTGTGGGTCTTTATGAACATGCATATAGATTGGAGATAAATGTTGTAAAGCAGCGATAATGATGGTAAGGAGAGACTTGAAGACCTAAATATATACACTTTGGAGGAGAGGAGGGATAGGGGAGATATGATTCAGACCTTTAAATACTTAAAGAGAAATAATGAACAAACAAACCTCTTCCAGAGACGGGGAAACTGTAAAACTAGAGGGCATGACATGAAGCTGCAAGGTGGTAAATTGAAAGGGAATGTCAGGAAATACTTTTTTACTGAAAGGGTGGTGGATGCTTGGAATGCCCTTCCAATGGAGGTGATGGGGGCAAACACAGTGACAGATTTCAAAGTGGCCTGGGACAGACACAGTGGATCACTTTACAGCAACAAGATTAAATCAAAATAAACTGAACCATCTAATTTCTCAACAAATAGGGGTGTCCTACATGGAGCGATGGGGGGAGGAGCAGTGGGTTCACCCCTAAACAAACAAAGAAAGAAAGATATGGGGAGGGGTGAAGACTTGGGGAGGGGTGCACCACTAAGCAAAGACATGGGTAGGGGTGCACCTACTCCTGCCATATAGCTGGGCAGACTAGATGGACCATACTGGTCTTTATCTGCCGTCATTTACTATGTTACTATGTTACTATATGACTTGGATGTTCCTATTTTTAACTTGTTGTTGTTTTTTTTTTTTAATTTTTTTTTTTATTGAAGTTTTTCAGTCACATACAATAACCAAATTAAATACAGGACACATTGCCGATATACATTACAGGCAACTCAGCATACTAGAACAATAAACAGCATATGTAGACCACATCATGGGAACCAACTACAACCATTACAACAAGGAAATAATAATTAAAGCAGGAAAACAAGCCAAAAAGGCCACATATCAGGAGGAACTAGTATCAATGCTGTCTAACCCTGCTGAGCCCTGCCGATCAATCAAGAATTTTTCCAGATGAGTTACATCCTGAAAAACAAACGAAGCACCTTCAAAATTAATTAGGCACTTACATGGAAAACGTAAGAAAAACGTAGCACCCAACGCCAAGACTTGAGGCTTAAGAGATAGAAATTGCCTTCGCCGCATCTGGGTGCTACGTGAAAAATCTGGGAAAATGTTAACTTTTTGATCATAAAATAAAGCTGACTTCACTTTAAAAAAAGCTTTTAATATACATTGTTTTACCACAACAGAAAATAAAGTGACCAGCAAAGTAGATCGCACAGTGATATTATCAGAGGAGTCCTCCAGAAAAGCAGTAAGATTGGCCACACTAGGAACAATCTCATCAAATTCTGCATCTACAGCATTTGACTTTTTAGTGCCAGAGGGAATATAATATATCTGCTTAACCTCAATAATATCTGATAAGGCAAGAACTTCTTTCACATATTTGTCAAACAAAATCTTAGGTGACAATAGGGAGGTATAAGGAAAATTCAAAAATCTCAAGTTACAGGACCGCATGGAATTCTCGAGTGACTCCAGCTTAGAATGCAATATCATAGAATCCTTAATACCTATCACATTTATGGACTGGAGTGGAAGCACTTGAGATTCCAATTTATCAACTGCCTTATCAAGCAAAGATACCTTCTTATCAAGTTGCTGCATAGCCACTGCAGCATCTTGTGAGAAGGACGCTAAGGAACTAAAAGTAGTAGACACTTTAGCATCTATGCACTTCAAAGCCCCCCATAAATCCTTTAAGGTAACTAACTTGTTGTTGTTTATAAGTTCAAAGTTGTGTTACTCTGTTCTAGGGATTATAGACATGAACTGAATCAAAGGCTGATGAACTGAATCAAAGGCTGATGTAATGTCAAAGAATATCAGGATGAAGCCTTAATGTGACTTGTTTAGGCCCTTTATGAGTCTGTCCATGAGTAATGACAGTAGTAGCTCTACGCCATTGTTGGGTCTGAAAACATATGGTTGTGGGGCGAGTGGTGCATGGGTTGTGATGTGGTCCTGGAGCTGTTGATGTACCACCTTCTCAATGATTTTTGTAAGGTAGGGTAGGTTTGCAAAGCACCTGTAAGAGCTGGGGAAATTTACATCCAAATGGGAGCTTTTAAATATCGGCCAAATGCAGGTATTTTTGAGGCTGGAGGGCATGAATCCCTGGATGAGGGAGAGTTGGATTATTTTGAGGATAGTAGGTCCTAGTTCTGCAGAGGCTATTTTTAACCAGCTGACTGGGCATGGATCTAGTTGGGGAAGGTTGTGTTCCTAAATGTATCCCATGTCTACAGCTACTTTGTTGTCTACCTTGACTGGATTGTGAGCTCTGATGAGCTTTTACATGTGTCTGTGTAGTGCTGCATATGTTTTGTTGTTGTTGTTGCTGTTAAGTGCCATTGAGTTGGTGTCAACTCCTGGTGACCTTCTGGATAGTTGACCTAAAGTTTATTCAGTCATCAGCCAAGCGGCTCATTGTTGATAGAGTGGTATCCATGGCTGCTGTTATTGTATCGATTCATCAAATCTTTGTATGGAGAGAGACATCTCTGCTCTTGAAAATCTTGTCTAGGTTCTTCATAGCCATTCTAGCAAGAGCAATACATCATTGGATTTCTTGGCACTAGTCCTTTATTTATTGATTGTTGATCCAAGTAATTTAAAGTTGTCAACTATTTCAATTTCTTCTCCATCAATGATGAACTTAATGATTTTGCCAGTTGTCGGGATCTTTGTCTTCTTAACATTAAGGTGCAGACCCATTTTAAGACTATGTTCCCTGATCTTGAGCAGCAAATGTTTCAGATCATCTTCGCTTTCAGCCAGTAATGTGGAATCATCAGCATAGCGAAGGTTGTTGATGAGTCATCCACCACACTTCGATTGTCTTCACACTTCAATTATCTTCATACAGTTCTGCTTCTTTGATGATTTGTTCTGAATATAAATTAAACAGGTAGGGGGAAAGAATGCAACCTTGTCATACACCTTTGCTGTTTTTAAACCATTCTGTTTCTCCTAGTTCCATTCGAACTGTTGCTTCTTTATCAATGTAAAGATTGTGCAAGAGAACTATCAGGTGTTCTGGTATACCCATGCTTCTTAATGTGGCCCAGAGTTTTTCATGGTTTACAAAGTCAAAAGCCTTGCTGTAGTCAATAAAACACATATGGATATCCTTTTGGTATTCTTTTGCCTTTTCAAGGATCCATCTCACATCCATAGTGATGTCTCTCATTCCTCGCCCTTTCCTGATCACTGCTTGAACTTCAGTCAGTTCTCATTCCAGGTATGGTTGTAGTCTCTGCTGAATGATCTTCAGTAGAATCTTGCTGGCATGCTATACAAATTTTCAGTAGTAGTAGTAGTTCCTTTGCCTTTTGACTGGACATTTTGTCAATGATTTGTTTAGGTATTTAAAGTTGTTCAGTTATTTTATATCTTGCTGATAACCAGTTAAACCCGAAAGTGAAAAATTTCCCTCCTAATCCTTAACTGGCTTAAGAGCATATAAATCAAAGATTGTGCCTGGGGTGGGTGGGCAGAAAATAAACACTAAAGGCCCGATTCAATCCCGGACATAGAAGCCCTCTGTGTGCCTGACCATAACTGGATGCACAGAGGGAGTCACGATTCTGATCCCGTGGGTTACGTCTAGCCCCGCGGGATCAGAATTGCGAACAGGCCTGTACATGCAGGCCGGGACTATAATTCAGCCTGGCCTGCACGTACTAACTCAACCAGGGCTTTTAAATGGAGCCATGGAGTCATGGCGTCTGTTTGGCATGGCACCACAGCTCCATTTAAAAGCCGCGATCCCTGGCTGCTGGCCTCCAAATTGCTTTCCCCACAGCCCAACCACCGATCTAGCTTCCCAGGGTCAGGGTTGGACTGCAGGGAATGCCCTCTGCCCCCTGCCATCCCTTCCCAGGCTCGGGCCCGCCGATCCTGCTGCATTGGGGAAGTTATTCCCTGTTCAAGTCGCTGGTCTGGATGTACAGGGCCGACATTAGAATCAGCCCTGTATGTCCTTGGCTGGCAACCACTCACTGCCCGCCCTAACGCCGCTCCTGATCCGCCCCTTTCTCATCCCCGTCTACCTTCCCTGCCCCCGCCTACTTTCCCCATACAGCATGCGGGGAAGGTAGTCGGACCTGGAAAAGGATGACCCCCTAACTGAAAGTTTGTCTATTAAACTATACCCTAACTGACTTTGACAGGCAAACTTTCAGTCAAATCAAACTATATCCTATCTGACTAATTTAATTGAAAGTTTGCTTGTTAAACTATACCCTTACTGTTTTAATAAAGACTGAATTTTAAATAGACAGATTTTATTAGTTTAACCCAAAGAATCCCCTTTTCCCGAATATTATAAGAATTTCCCAGCAAATGTAGATGTCTTCTCTTAGCACTTCTACAAAACTGTGCCTCTGAATATTATGGTCAGTGCCCTTAGCCAGACAGCCTCCCTTTGGTGAGCCAGCTAAGGGCTTTGAATATCAACCCATTAATATTGTATATATGAGGGGTGTCCGATATTAAAAGTACAGGTGGCAATCATACCGGTTCCGCATGCGCAATAGTGCCGTCATATGCAGGACTACTTGTACTCATAGTAGGAGAGTCTGCAGCGTTGTTTTTTTAAACACTCAAATTACACGTAGTTTTCAGGAAGCAAACAAACATGGCATGTGTAATCGCAGAGTATTTGAAGTTTGAGGTGTGTGGAGTTATCAGATTTTTGCAAGCCGAAGGAGTTAATCAGAGCGAAATTCATCACAGATTAGAGGGCGTGTATGTCCCAAACGTTTTAAGCTTAAAAGAAGTCAGCATCTGGTGTAACAAGTTTAAAGATGGCCGGACGGAGTTGAATGATGATCTGGAAAAGAAAAGAAAAAAGGCAGACGAAGGACCTCACACACGGATGAGAACTGCGCAATTGTCGAACGTCTGATTAGGGAGGATCATCGCATTAAAGTTTGTGAAATTGCTGAAATGACTGCCATTCCTAAGAGTCCTGTTCATGAAATCATATGTGATCTCAACTTCCGCAAGATCAGGAGGAATTGCAAGACACCGTTATGGACTACTTCAAGCAACTTGACACGCAACTGTACTGTGAAGGGATGTTCAAACTAGTGTCACGCTGGAATAAATGTCTCAATGTTTACGGCGATTATGTGGAGAAGTAAACAAAAGTATGTAGTTTTTGGTGGAATGTATTGAATAATTTCTTTAAATACAAATGTTAGTGTAATTTTGGCCTGTACCTTTAATATTGGACACGCCTCGTACATCTAGTCAACCATTAATTTGACTTAGAAATGTTACAGAAGAGAGACCCAAGTGATTACTTGATCATGCTTAATGTAATGGCTAAACTCCAGTATATAAAATTATTTTCATATTAAAGTCAATTATTTCTTACCATAATATTGTACCACCAAATGGGAAGTTTTAAAGTATATAGCAGTTCTTTTTTAAATAGAATTATGGAGTGACCAGCAGGAAGGAGTTAAGAATATTCAAATTCATGCAGGAAAAGTAATACTCTTCTGTGCATGACTGAACTTATGTTGTATCCAGCTCAAGTTTTCTTTGGTTTTAGCAATGACGACTAAAGTTGACATCCACCATAGTTGGAAAGGAATTACTAAAATAGCTAGGGATCACATGCTGTCTTTTCTTCCTGTGATTTTAGTCTAGGTGTATTTTATTTTCCAAAGGACAGATTCATTGACATGTAGAACTTCAACAGACTCTCAATCTGCAATAATTAAGCAAATTCCAAGATGGAACATATTCTCCTTCAGGCAGCAGCTCTAAAAAATCTGAGATAATTCACTTGGCACTTGAAACAAATCAAATCATTAAGATCTCCCCTTTGCTCTGTCTTAACATTAATTTAATTGTTAGAGTAGAGAATTGTAGTTGACATGTTAGTCCACTTGATATGTGGTAATAACAGTCAATAAACATGTTTTAGGTGACATCTTTATATTGTATTAACTTAATATATCTGTGACAAACTTTCCAGAGCTATCCAATGAACAATGTAGCTACAATGGCTTTAAACAGTACAGATTCATTTAGGTCTTAGGCTGTCTGCAAATAACATTGCAACTCAACAAAAGGAGATATGGGATTGGGATAGATAGCAGTGATGAGATAGTAACACTGTTCATTGCAAGGAATTTTTACTGCTATTAGCCATTCCTTGTCATTATGAGTATACAGTGCTATAAGTCAGGTGAAGCTATGAAGTCTTACTAGAATATTATGCAAGGGTGACCTCTTCCAATACAAGTAAATCACAAACAAATCAAGAATAAGATAGAGAAAAGAGGAACATGTTTAAAAATGGAAATTAATGTAAACCGTTAATGTAATGCACATATCTTTTATTATAAATTAGTGAACATAGCAACTATTTAACACAGTAAATGACAGCAGATCAAAATGTTCCATCCAGTCTGTCCAGTTGAACTTCTTCCACTCTGAGCTGATGAACATACGCGTAGACATTCCTATATGCACACCAACACTGCCACTCCCAACTTGTATTTTACTTGACCTCTTAAGTCTTTAAACACCATTGCTTTGCATGTTTGTTCCAAGCATGGCCAAAATCTATTAAATATTCTGTCCACCACCCCTTCTGGTAGGCAATATCAAGCCTTATTCCATTATTATTAAAAGATCTTCTCATTCTATGTTTTATTAATATGTTTTGTAATTCCCACACCTACCAAAATTAGTGACGCTGCTCTCAAAAAATCCAACTTTCCTATGTTCATTGATGGTTTGCATTTAACAATGTTCACGCCAAGTAGTTTATTCTAGTCACCTTGGTACACTGCAGTAATTTCAGTACTGTTTACCATTTTAACCACCATTCTGTATCTTGGAAGCCCAGTTCAATCATGTCACTGTGTTTTTCAGTTGCAGAGGTAGCCCAAGGGAGATGCGAGCCATGAGCGGAGACTCGGTGCAGGGCCTCATTTGCATAAGTGGCCTCATTTGCATAACTATTTGCATAATACTAACATGCACTAACTTTTAGCAAACATGCCTTTTAATGAGTGTCTGGATAAAGAAAGACTACCAGATTTCTACATTACTATACTCCAATGCCAATCGCCAGACACATTAGGAAGTAGTATAAACACTGCCCATTTAGAACTCATTAACTATATTGGGCTAATTACTATGAGCTTATCACTACTGGAAAACTAAACGTTAAGAACGCTCAAACTACAACCTATGGAATTCAACGCAACAACGTTGATCATTTAACCAGGTACTCAGGTCTCAGCAACAACTTTAAAGCTATTTTTTGTAACCTGAAGTTTGCACTTTCAAGCTTAGCTGCTGTTAACATCAATGACCCGACTTCTGTACCTTCTTTTTTTAATTAAATATGTATTTAACTATAATAATTATTTTATTTTCCATTTGCCTTTTTATTCTTTTCTTCTTTTTTTCTTTTTTTCTGTTTTTATTATTCTTAAAAAGATAAAAAGTCTCTTGTGTGCATATATGTTCTTCAAACAACAGCCTTTTGATCAATTATGCAACAAATCGGCAACAAATCCTGAGAGGGCTACGGGTTTATAAGGAACCACGATTACCTAATATGGATGCTACCTTCATCACTAAGTGGCATAATGTGCTCAATAAATGCTCACTGGATCTAATGATCCTTATCATAGAACATACTCGCATGGAAGTTCAACACATGACAGCAGAGGCAGATAAATTGCGTGATACGTTGAAAGAATCTTTAACATCTGATCAGTTTCAACTTAAAACAGGAGAAAAGCAGAAACAGCTAGATTCAGTGCGACAAGAAGTAATGACCAAGAAGACCAAAAAATTAATAAGAGATAATTCCGATTATACAACGGGATACGTCTACCCTTGGCTCAATGCAAACAGGAAGCTCACGCGAAGTTCCCGGAAAAAAGTGCATTTTGAAAACACCTCAGATGATTCGGAAGACACCAGTACTAGTAACTCCTCGAAGGAGAGGGGTTTTTTCAGAGAACAAGAAGATTCCGCCAAAAAGAAAAAGCCAAAGGACAATCGAGGAAGGTCACCAGAACGACGTTACCCGAAAAGGAAATAGCACATGTTAGGACATCGGATGTTGAGGCGGATCTAGTTATTAATCTTTCTGGAAAATCACTTCCACAGGAAATGCTTCATTTGTTAACAAAAGGTCTGTCATATGTGCCTAATCTGACTCATGACCCTTTTCAATTTCAAGTGGATTTCCAAAGTTTAATACGGAAATTGCATTTTAAAATTTTTTTTACGCAAGAGGCCCCATCTTCACGATTGGTAGCGCCAGAGAGCGACAGTGACCAAATTCCCCGAATAGCTCTGCCTTTTAAGTCCACTTGGACCCCACCGGGCCCGCTTCCACCAGCAGTGTCAGTATTCAAAGAATTAGTGCTTGCAGATGTGCAAAGATTAGAGAAGACTCGACGACAGCAGTCCACAACTTTAACTTATGTTGAACAACAAACTTTGAAAAAACTCCGTGCTCGCACGGACCTTATCATCCGGCGAGCCGACAAGGGTGGAGCAATAGTATTATTAGATAGGCAATATTACATTTCGGAGGCGCTGACTCAACTCCAAGATGAACATACTTATGTGGTATTGAATACAGATCCAACACCTCAGCTACGATCAGAAATAAAAGAAATTACATTAGAAGCATTACGTCTTCACATTGTGGATAAGAAAGAATTTAGATATTTGAATAGTGATTTGAGTTCACTGGCACAATTCTATACAGTACCTAAAATTCATAAGAATCTTTTAACCCCACCAGGAAGACCTATTGTGTCCACAAGGGACCCCTTTAGAACCCATTTCACAATTCATTGATTCCTTCTTGCGTCCACTTCTACCAAGGATATCCTCATTTTTGAAAGATACATCACATTTTTTAAATGTCCTTACGGGATTGGACAAATGGACAACTAATTCAGAAACGCTTTTGGTGACACTAGATATAGTGTTTTTATACACCAGTATCCCCCAGATGGCAGCACAAGAAACTATAGAACACTCTTTGGTTATGAAGGGGATTTGTCCGAAGCTAAGATTGCTTTTCTGTTAAAGTTATCTCACTTAGTTATCTTTCGGAATATTTTCCAATTTCAAGACATTATTTATCAACAAATAGCGGGGGTCGCCATGGGCGCCACAAGTGCGCCATCTATAGCAAATTTATACATGGCGACCTTCGAGAAACGCTGGCTGGAGAATTCCCAATATGATAGTAAAATAGTAGTTTGGAAACGTTTCATTGATGACATTTTTATGTTATGGAGGGGGACTAAAGAAGATCTTTTACTTTTTTTTGAGTGGCTAAACACCAGAGATCCACATATAAAGTTTACGATTGAATATGATTACAACACTATTAATTTTCTAGATGTGAAGGTCACACGAAATTTAGCCTCTTGGAAAACATCGGTTTATCAAAAACCCACAGACCGAAACACTTTTCTGCATTTTACTAGTGCTCATCCGAGATTTTTAAAACAAAGTTTACCTTTTCTCAGTTCCTCCGATATCGGAGAAATTGTTCGGATGTGACAGATTTTCGTCAAAAATCTAAACAACTAATGAAGAATTTCCAGTCTAGAGGTTATCCTGAGGCAGTAGTACGGAAAGCATACACTAGAGCTTTATATAATAATCGCCAATTGTTGTTATCACATTCTGGGCAAATTCAGTGTCCATTTGTAGAACAAGAAGGGGATAAGATTAATTTTATCACACGTTTTTCACCGTTGAGTACTTCCATTCAAAAAATAATCCGCACCCATAGTGGAATATTACGGACAACCTCGGGATTAATGGATAAACAGATCCGTTGTGTTTGGAGTCGAGGAATGAATTTTAAAGAACAACTGAGTCCTTCTCGACTTCGTCCTTTGAAAAGTGGTTCAGAAGTAACTTTAGATTTTACTTTAGGGGGGCATAAAAAATGTGGTTCATGTAGCCTCTGTGCAGTCACCTTAGAAATTAATGCTTTTGAATATCATGGAGTGGAATACAAGCTAAAAGAGTAACCACTTGCCAATCATCTTTTGTAATATACGGGATTAGGTGCCCTTGTGATTTAATGTATATAGGCAAAATGATTAGACCTTTACGACTACGACTGGCCGAACATCGGAGCCGGTTACGTAATAGAGTGCTGGAAGCACCGATAGTGCCACATTGCCTTTGGGCAAATCACAGTTTTGATCAGCTTAAATGTTTTGTGATAGATCAGGTTACTCGATCAACTGGAAGACAGTCAAAAGAACGCACCCTATTGCAGTTAGAACAACGGTGTATTTATACACTAGACACCGTCAGCCCAAATGGTCTGAATACTGCTATCGAGTGGGCACAGTGTCTGTGATTAGCATTTCTTCCGAGAAGCATGTCCCGTATATACAGAGGGAGAAGCTATACTTTGATTTAAAGAGGGTCAAGAAGTTTTACTCTGCATGCGCGGCGTTTTTTCAGCACGGAGTGAATGGTGTGGCAGACGTATTATTGCTTGCTTCATTGACAAGCAGAAAAGGTAACAGTTGAGCATGTTCAATATCTAAAAGTGAGTTTTGAGAAAGCGACAAGTTCTTTTAATGATGATGAATGGAATGAAAAAAAAGGTTTTGAATTTTTGATATGTATGTTTTAGGATAGTTCACAGCGCAAGTGTGCATTCCCCTGAAGAACCTTATAATAGCGAAACGCTTGGATACCTTAGAGCAGTGATGGCTAACCTTTTTGAGCCCGAGTGCCCAAACTGCCACACAAAACCAAAGAATTTCCTCAAAGTGCCAGCACGTCATTTGCATAAGTGGTCTTATTTGCATAAATATTTGCATAATGTTACCATACACTAACTTTTAGTAAACATGTCTCTTAATGAGTGTATGGATAAAGAAAGACTAAAAGATTTCTACATTACTATAATCCAGTGCCAACCGCCAGGCACATTAGGAACTACTACAAACGCTGCCCATTTAGAACCCATAGCAAACCCGCCGTATCCTGACAGCATTACCAGGACTCACAAAGCACCATACCCTACCTATCAAAAGGCAACACTGCAAATATTAAACCAATACATTTCAGAGAATACTGGGGAAAGAGAACAAGTGGCAACGTCAAATAGGAATTTCCTCTTGTACCAAACAAAGCGCAGATGTTAATGATGCACATTTCCCAGAGCTGACATATTCCAGTTAATAAATTCAAAATAAAGAGATATCTTTCTACCTTTTGTGCATTTTTTTTTCAGTTGCAATTGGTCCAGCCACCTTCTTCTGGTTTCTTCATGTTTTCTGCTAACTCTCCATCGTCTGCTGTCCATTTGTCCTTTCTTCTCTCTTCTAGTTTTTTTTCCATTCTCTCTCTCTCTCTACATCTGCTTTAACATACTAATCTTTCTCCTTTTGCTCTTTCCTCATTCCTATTTCATCCACACAAATTTTACCCCTCCATCCTCAATCCCCAATTACTCTCCCAATACCTGGCCAATTGTAGATTTTTCATCCCTCCTACACAAAATATTTTTCCCCTCTCCATTTTACTCTCCCAGCCCCATCCCATTCTAATCCTCCCCCAACATCAGCTCCCTTCTAGTTCCAGTCTCACCCAGCATCCATTCCCTTCTAGTCCCTGCATCAGCCCATTTCCAGTCCAAGTCCCTTTATCAGCTCATTTTCAATCCTAGCCCCCCCATCAGCCCATTTCTACTCATTTCCTAGCCCCACCATCAGCCCATGTCAAATCATAGCTCCCCTCCACTCAGCCCAATTCCAGTCCAAGCCCCCCCATGAGCCTACTTCCAGTTCTAGCCCCTCCATGAGTCCATTTCAATTCAAGCCCCCACCACAGCCCATTTCCAATCTTAGCTCCCCCCAACAGCCCATTTCCTGTCCTATCCTAGCTGTTCCATCAGCCCATTTTCAGTCCTAGCTCCCTTCCCAAACAGCCCATTTCCATTCCAAGCCCCCTCCCCATCAGCTATTTGCAGTTCAAGCCTCCCCTTCCACTCAGCCCATTTCCAGTCCTAGCAACACCCCAACCCATTACCAGTCCTAGCCCCCCGTCAATCAACTTCCAGTCCTAACCCCCATCACCCCATTTTCAGTTTAAGCCCCCCCCTATAACCCTTTACCAGTCCTAACCCCCCATCAGCCCATTTCCAGTCAGCCCCCCATAGCCCATTGCCAGTCCTAAACCCCCCCATCAGCCCACAGCCCATTACCAGTCCTAACCACATCAGCCCACCTCAAGTCCTAACCCCTCCCCATCAGCCCATTTCCTGTCCTAGCCCCCCCATAACCCATTATCAGTCCTACACCCCCATCAGCCCACTACCAGTCTTACCCCCCCCATAGCCCATTACCAGTCCTAACCCCCCCCATCAGCCCACTACCAGTCTTAACCCCCCCCATAGCCCATTACCAGTCCTAACCCCCCCATCACCCCATTTCCAGACAGCCCTCATCAGCTCATAGCCCATTGCCAGCCCTCATCAGCCCACAGCCCATTGCTAGTCTTAACTCCCCCCCATAGCCCACTGCGTCTTAACCCCCCTCCCCAGCCCACTGCCAGTCTTAACCCCCCCTCCCTAGCCCATTGCCAGTCTCAACCCCCCTCCCTCCCTCCCTCCCTCCCTCCCTAGCCCATTGCCAGTCTCAACCCCCCTCCCTCCCTAGCCCATTGCCAGTCTCAACCCCCCTCCCCCCCTCCCTAGCCTATTGCCAGTCTTAACCTCCCTCCCTCCATAGCCCATTGCCAGTCTTAACCTCCCTCCCTCCCTCCCTAGCCCATTGCCAGTCTCAACCCCCTCCCTCCCTCCCTAGCCCATTGCCAGTCTCAACCCCCCTCCCTCCCTAGCCCATTGCCAGTCTTAACCTCCCTCCCTCCCTAGCCCATTGCCAGTCTTAACCCCCTCCCTCCCTCCCTAGCCCATTGCCAGTCTTAACCCCCCTCTCTCCCTCCCTAGCCCATTGCCAGTCTTAACCCCCCTCCCTCGGCTCATGGCAATAAAAAAAAAAAAAAGCTGCCCGCTGCCGCCGCGGCGGCATGGAGTGTCCCGCGGGGCTCCCTCTGCCCGGCGGGACTCTCCCGGCGCTGCTCAGCACCTCTCTGCCGGCTTGCAGAGACGCGAAGGGAGAGAGAGTCTCCCTCGTGTCTCTCTTAAGCCCGCAGGGGCAGATGGGAAATTCCCCATCAGCCCCTGCGGGCTTAACAGAGACCCGAGGGAGACTCTCCCTTCGCGTCTCTGCAAGCCGGCAGAGAGGGGCTGAGCAGCGCCGGGAGAGTCCCGCCGGGCAGAGGGAGCCCCGCGGGACACTCCATGCCGCCGCGGCGGCAGCGGGCAGCTTTTTTTTTTTTTTAATGTGCGACCTTCCCGCGTGCCAGCTGCAAGGCCTTCGCGTGCCACAGCTGGCACGCGTGCCATAGGTTCGCCATCGCTGCCTTAGAGGAACGGCGTCGGGACCATTTGAAATAGCAGCGAAACACAGCAGCCAAGTTTGGTACAGCCATTGTTTCATCATGGCCATGAAGCGCCAGAGCAGATGAGAGAGATAAGTGCCCGCTAAATATATGTATGATTCAATAGCGGTATATTTGAAGGATGTGGTTCTAACAAGCATGATTGATCAAAAGGCTGTTGTTTGAAGAACATATATGCACACAAGAGACTTTTTATCTTTTTAAGAATAATAAAAACAGAAAAAAAGAAAAAAAGAAGAAAAGAATAAAAAGGCAAATGGAAAATAAAATAATTATTATAGTTAAATACATAATTAAAAAAAGAAGGTACATAAGTCGGGTCATTGATGTTAACAGCAGCTAAGCTTGAAAGTGCAAAATTCAGGTTACAAAAAATAGCTGCAAAGTTGTTGCTGAGACCTGAGTACCTGGTTAAATGATCAACGTTGTTGCGTTGAATTCCATAGGTTGTAGTTTGAGCGTTCTTAACGTTTAGTTTTCCATTTAGAACTCATAGCAAACCCGCCATATCATAACAGTACTACCAGGACTCACAAAGCACCATACCCTACCTATCAAAAAGGCAGCATTGCAAATATTAAACCAATACATCTCAGAGAATACCAATATATCTCCTAATGGGGAAAGAGAACAAGTGGCACTGTCAAATAGAAAGTACATAAACAGAATACCTCAGCTCGGTTGCACATGCAGAACATAGACCATCACCAAACAAAGAACAAGGGATCACAATTTAGAAATAGGAAGAAAATAATTAAACTGGGAACCCCAAAAGACAATCTTGGAATGTACAACAACACTGTAGAAATAAAACTATAAATTAATTTCCCCTTGTACTAAACAAAATGCAGACGTTAAAGACACCCATTTCCCAGAGCTGACATATTCCAGTTAATAAATTCAAAATTAAAAAAGTATTTTCTACCTTTTGTTGTTTGTGCATTTTATTTTTCAGTTGCAATTGCTCCAGTCACTTTCTTCTGGTTTCCTTGTGTCTTCTGCTAACTTTCCATTGTCTGCTGTCCATTTGTCCTTTCTTCTCTCTTCTAGTTTTTTTCCATTCTCTCTCTACATCTGCTTTAACATACTGATCTTTCTCCTTTTGCTCTTTCCTCCATCTCTTTCTTTATTCCTTTTTCATCCACTCAAATTTTACCCCTCCATCCTCAATCCCGACTTACTCTCCCAATACCCAGCCAATTATAGATTTTTCTTCTCTCTCACACAAAATATTCCTAGCCCCACCATCAGCCTATTTCCAGTTCTAGCTCCTCTCCACTCAGCCCATTTCCAGTTCTAGCTCTTCCCCCCAATTTCCAGTCCAAACCCCCCCACTCAGCCCATTTCCAGTCCAAGCCCCCCTCCCCATCAACTATTTCCAGTCCAAGCCCCCCCACTCAGCCCATTTCCAGTCCAAGCCCCCCTATGAGCCCATTTCCAGTCCTAGCCCCTCCAACAGCCCATTTCCAATCCTAGACCCTCCATCAGCCCATTTCCAGTCCTATCCTAGTCCCTCCATCAGCCCATTTCCAGTTCTAGTTCCCACCCACTCAGCCCATTTCCAGTCCTAGCCCCCCCACTCAGCCCATTTCCAGTTCAAGCCCCTCCTCCACTCAGCCCATTTACAGTCCTAGCTCCCCCCCCCCAATTTCCAGTCCAAGCCCCCCTCCACTAAATCCATGTCTAGTCCAAGCTCCCTCTCCTCCTGAAGAGCCCCGTAGCTGTCTAAAAAGCTTTAGAGGGAGCCGGAGAGTCCCTGGCTCATTTCTAACAGCTACCAAAGTGAAGAGCACCTTTTTTCTTCACTTTGGCAGCTGCAGTTAAGTTTACGATGCTGCCGCACTGAGGACAAAGGGGACTTCCTGTTTCCCGGCACTCAGTGTGGGTGCGTCCTAAACTACAGTACAACTGCCGAAGTGAAAAGATGCTCTTCAGCTGTTGGAGGCAGCTGTTAGAGGTGAGCTGGAGCCTCTCTGGCTCCCTCTAAAGCCACCCTGCCTGCCGATACTCAATGCGGGATGTTGTTGGCGTACGGCCCCTTGAAGCACGGGGTCCTATGTGAACAACATTCTTTCACAATGGACGGGCCAGCCCTGTTCGGTTGTAACCATCACTCTCTGCAGATTATACAAGTGTTTCAGTATCAGCATCTTCGCATCCACTAGTCTTTATGTGAAGACGTATTTTAAGATGATGGTCATGAGGCTACCACATTGGAGCTCCATATTGGGACCTCACTAGACTCTAATAATAGAGTTATTCAGGTCAGATGTGATGATAGAATTGAAGTAGGAGCTGTGTCTGTCTGGCAAGCTGCAATTTGTGTAAGTAACCAGAAGTCCTAGCAGAAATACGGCACCAGTGTAATGTGGTCTCTGATATGATACACTGTGAATCTAGCAATCCAGATGCTTGGGAACAGCCAGACCAATATTGCTGGCTATTTAGATTATCACAGACCTTTGACATTAGGCAGGATAAGTTGGGTGCTTGAGGGGATTATATGGAGATCTTGAATGCTCGTTTACCCAAGAGGGTTGAGTAGAAAAAGGAAGATGGAAGAGGAAGGCTGGTATTTTTCTACCATTACTTAGTATGATTTGCTTCTGTGCCTTATTTATACCTTTTTGCACAAAATAACAATCACTCAACACATCTAATCCCTGAACAAAAGA
Organism: Ichthyophis bannanicus; assembly: GCA_033557465.1. Lineage (NCBI taxonomy): Eukaryota > Metazoa > Chordata > Amphibia > Gymnophiona > Ichthyophiidae > Ichthyophis > Ichthyophis bannanicus. The sequence continues at coordinate 1,740,720,580 of CM066032.1, read as the reverse complement.
AGAGTGAAAAACATCCAAAATTGAGCGAGCGCATAAAGAAATTATGTGTCTCTGTGTATTTTTGTCAGAAGGTCAGCCGTGAGGTTAAAAGCCTCTCAAAGCCGTTACTCCGTTTATACCTTTGATATATTTGAATGTCTGTCATATCCCCCTGTATCTTTTCTCTAGGATCCCTATGTCTCATTTCTTACAGCTTATGGTACAAACCTTACACCCACTTTCTTTTGAAAGTACTGCCTCTGGAATTGGAGAAAATACTCCAGGTGAGGTCCCACCAGTTCTTCATACAGAGGCACCACAATCTTTTCTATTACTGGCTACACCCTGGCCCAGATTTAGCCATAGACAACGTAGGCAAATGCCTCCAGCACCAAATTCTGATAAGCGATGGAGCTTCATCACCATTGGTATGCCTCATTTTGGGTCTGAGGTTATTATTATTATTAATAATTTATAGAACGCTACAAGGAGTATGCAGTGCTGTACAGACACACAAGTAGACAGTCCCTGCTTGTAGAGCTTACAATCTAGAAGACGTATGTACAGTACAATACAATACAAGAAATAAGGGCAATATGAAGATGAAACAAAAGGGAAGGAGACTAGGAAACAAAGGTGGCCTCAAAGAGGTGAACTTTGAACATGAACTTGAAAAGGGAGAAAGAGAACAGGGGAAGCTTGTTCCAGGCAAAAGGAGCTCAAGGTGAAAGGAACAGAGCCTAGGGGTGGCATAAGAAGAGAGGGTCACAGAGAGAAGGAAGGCAGAGGAGGAACGGAGATCAAATGGAGGGGTATAGGGAGAGAGGAGAAAGGAAATGTAAGGAGGGGCAGAAGAGTGATGCATTTATGTCAGGAGAAGTAGCTTGAACTGAATACGGTAGTGGAAAGAGATTTCAAAAGAGGGGTTCTGTGAGTGTAACGTGGCTGGTGGAGAATTAACCGCGCAGCAGAGTTTTGAATAGGTTGAAGAGGGAAGAGATGACACTGGGGAAGACCAGCAAGGAGAAGGTTGCAGTAGTCAAGACGGGAGGTAATTAAGAAGTGGACAAGTGTTTTAGTAGTGTGATCAGAGAGGAAGGGGCGAATCTTCTTATTGTTAAAGAGAAAGAAACGACAGGCTTTAGCAATTTGTTGAATATGTGAGGGGAATGATAGAGAGGAGTCAAAAATGACCCCAAGGTTACGAGCAGAGGAAACAGGAAGGAGAAAAGTAATATCAATGGTGATGGAGAAAGGAGGAAGAAGAGAGGATGGTTTGGGGGGGGGGGGAAGGAGCTCAGTTTTAGTCATGTTCAGTTTCAAATGGCGGTGAGACATCCAAGCAGTGATGTCAGACAAACAAGCAGAGATACGTGCCTGGAGTGCAGGAGAAATGTCAGGTGAAGATATGTAGACTTGAGAGTCATCAGCATAAAAATGATACTGAAAACCATGGGTAGAGATGAGGGCACCGATGGACTGGTTATACAAAGAGAAAAGGAGTGGACCAATAACAGACCCTTGGAGTATACCAACTGAGAGAGGGATGGCAAAAGAGGAAGTACCATGGGAACAAACACTAAAGGAGAGATTAAAGATATAGGAAGCGAACCAGGACAGGACAGAGTCTCTAAAACCGAGAGAGGATAATATGACAAGGAAGAGAGAATGATCAACAGTATCAAAGGCAGCAGAAAGATCAAGAAGAATAAGAATTGAGTAAAGACCTTTAGATTTGGCTAGGAGCTGGAGATTTTGGCAAGAGCTGTTTCAGTGAAATGAAGAGGACGAAAGCCAGACTGAAGTGGATCAATGAGAGAATGTGAGGAGAGAAATTCGAAGCAGCGACGAAGAACAGCACGTTCAATGAGTTTGGAGATAAAGAGGAGAAGGCAGATGGGATGATAATTGGAGGGAGCAGTAGGGTCAAGAGAGGGTTTTTGAGGAGTGATCATAGCATGCTTATAGGCAGCAGGGAAAGTGACAGTGGAGAGAGAAAGGCTGATAATATGAGAAATGGCAGGGTTAACGGAGGAGGAGGAGATGGAGTTGAGGAGATTGCAACACTCTTGTCCTTTATAGCAGTGGTTGGTCTCAAGCAGAAACAACAACTCCTAAAACAGAATTCAGCAAAGGGTCTGCAAAGTCCTCCTGCACTGCCAGGTCCTGCAAAGCTTACCCTTTCTATTTTCTGTTGCTTTTGGATCTTGACACACCTGATCTCCTTGTTTCTTTACCATTCCCCCTTGTTTTGTTCCTGTCTACACCTTCTGTGTTGTCTGTCTTGACTAGATTGTAAGCTCTGATGATCAGGGACTGCCTCTTACATGTCTGTGCAGCGCTGCGTACATCTTGTAGCGCTATATAAATGCTCAGTAGTAGTAGTAGTAGTAACGGGAAATCCCTGCAAGCGAAGGAGGAAGAGCATCGCAGGACCCTGTCAGTGCAGGAGGACTTGCAGGCCCTGGACTGAATTCCAGTTTAGAAGTTGATACTTTTGTTCAGGATGAACCACCACTGTAAAGTTAAAGGTGAGGGGAAAATTTGGACAGTGTGAACGAAATAGGGAGGAAGAGACAGACACCCTCTTTTTTTGCCCATGGACACCTCTGTTTAAAATCCAATTCTGTCTACACTTTTCTCCTTACACACCAGACTCATCCCCCACCATCTCTGACCAACACCCCACACTGCTCTATTATACTGACATCATCAGACCAATGAGCTCTTCTCCTGCTCAGAACACATAACATAGTAAATAGTAAATTAAGGCAGATAAAGACCAGAATGGTCCATCTGTTCTGATTAGAATTTAGTAAGCAGCTAGAGTTGTACCTGGCACTCCATGCACGTTACTTCCCTCTATGCCTCAAGGGCTCTGAGCTTTGTCAATGTCTGCGCATAGCCACAAAGTAGTAAAAGGGTAACTGTGGAGGGAGCTCCCCCTGCTGGACTACCTTAGTCAGTAACTTGCAAATAATTGAATTTCTCTCCATTCCGGCACTGTCTTTGGGCGTCTTGAGAAATGACAACATGCAATAGTTGCTCTGCCAAGACCCAAGACAATATTTTGTGTGGCCTGCATTAGGAAGATGTCTAACTTGAAGCTATCCATATCCAGGTTCTATGCGGAACCATGCCCCCCACCCCCCCCCCTCCTTTTCACATGCTACCTTTCATTCATGTGCCCCATAGCTTTTAACATCTTGCCCTAAGGCACACATAGGTCTCTAAACTGTGTCTTGCATCTACACATGGGCGATGTTAGATATAGCATCTGTTCCCTATCAGATGTGAAGATTATCCTATGTTATTTGCATTCAGGTATTTTGGATCCTCCCTCTCTGGAAGTGCAAAAGCTCACTCATATTGAATACTATACGTGCATCCACTCCATCAACGTCATGTCTTTCCTGTTACCTCCATGCAGCTAGAGTATCCCTTCTGCTTGCAGCCCAAGCCTCCCTGAGTAGTTAGGCTTCCCCAGAGGCTGCCTCTGCATTGGAGCAGGAGGAGGAGGAGAGCAACCTGCAGGAAGAGGAGGAAAAGAAAGATGAAGAGGGAGAGAAAGGAGAGGAAGGTGGCTTGCAGGAAGAGGAGGAGGATAAGCCCCTAGCCCTAAAGTCAGTTATTAAACACTTAGATGTAATCTTGAAATCATTTACATTGGAACAATTCCTATAAAACCTAATAAATTGAGAGAAGGGTAACCCCTCCCTCAAACGTACAGGATGTGCACTTCAATAGTGTAGAAACGTGTTCCTATCAGTTGGTTTTTTATAGACTGACGTTTCTCACCCCGTCTGTCCCCTTGTTACCAGAACGTCCAGGAACACAATAGTATCACTATGGTGAGACAAAGTAAATTGTATATAATGATCAACCCCATTCAACCAACAGTGGATCTGAACCAGAGAATCAACAGACCCTTTCCAAATAAGAAAAACATCATCTATATACTGACGCCAAAGCTTAATTTGGGACGCAAATGGTGATGTAGAAAGCCATTTCTGTTCAAAATCCCCTATAAACAAATTGACAATCGATGGGGCAAATGTAGCCCCCATAGCTATCCAGGCACCTGTTGGTAAAGTGTCCCTTCAAAACTAAAATAATTTTGACCTAAAGCTAATGCAGCCAATTCCATAATAAACTGTATCATTTGGTTCGAGATATCCCTCCATTTATACAATGCTGCCTCTACTACTACCAAGGCTACTGACTTGGAGATAGTCGTATACAAAGCTCTTATATCTAGGGTAGCTATCAGGGTATATGACTCCACATAGAAACATCTTCCAAAATTTGTAAAAAATGATGGTATCTTTTATGTAGGAAGGGATAGTGACCAAGAGGGGCCTTAATAAAGAATCTATAAACATAGATCTGCAAGGTTAGCATAGTGGTTAGAGCTGGTTCAATTCCAACAGGTTATTTGTGTGGGCAAACACAGTGACAGAATCCAAAATGGCATGGGACAGACATAGTGGACCCCTTTATAGCAACAGGATAAAATAAGAATAACTATCTCTTATATCTGAACAAATAGGGGTGACCTACAAGGAGCAGTGGGTACACCCCTAAACAAAGGCATGGGGAGAGGTGACCTGCACGGAGTGGCAAGTGCAGCGACTCTTGCCGGGCAGACTAGATGGACCATGCTGGTCTTTATCTGCCATCATATACTATGTTACTATGTTAGATAAGGGTTACAAAACATTCCCTCTAGTTGAAACTATTGGTCTCCCGGGAGGGTGCACTAAGCTCTTATGAATTTTAGGCAAAAGATACAATTTCGCAAGACTAGGGGACACAACATTCAAAAAAGACAATTCTTTTTTAGATATCAACTTATTTTTAAATGCCACATTTGTCATTTCTTTATTACGTGTTTGTAACCAGCTGGTTGGATCAATATGCAATTGTTCATATACTGACAAATCAGAAAGTTGATGAGCAGCTTCCATCAAATAGTCCTCTCAATTAAGCACAACAATCGCGCCACTCTTATCAGCGCGTTTAATCACCACCTCTGACATAGAACAAAATTCCTTCAATGCTTCCTTCTCCTCTGGTGTCAGGGCACAGAAAGTCTGTCTCAATGACTTCTCCAGACATTCAACATTCTGAAGAATGAATTGTTTATAAATTAACAGCACTGGATATACTTGGTTCCACGCAGATTTCAATGGTAACCGTACTCTACCTGTACCTCGATCTTCTTCATCCTCTTGATTCACCACATTGAATCCACTCGAAACCACTTCACATGTAGCAAAAAATACCTTTAAATTTAATTTTCTAATAAAATTCTCTAAATCCAGCCGGAACTGAAAAGGGTCAAAAGAGATCTTCGGAACAAAAGATAAACCTTTGTTCAAAACTCAAAGTTGACTTTCTGACAACAGCATCTTAGAAATATTCACAACCAATTTTGACTTAGTATTCAGTCTGGATGAGTCTACCATCTCATGCCTTTCACTCCTCCCAATTCCTTGTGCTGTCCCACAGGGAATTTCTTCCTCCTGCCTTTGCCTCCTTCTAAAAAACTGTCCTTAGATGATCGATTACTATCAGGACTGGAAGACTCATCCGATGACAATTCAAATTCAGCTCTTTTCCGGTTTGGTTTGGCTTGAAATCATTGAGTTATTGATCACATAATCTTGAATTGGGATGGTTTAATTTGAAGAGGAGGATATAAGAACATAAGATATGCCATACTGGGTCAGACCAAGGTCCATCAAGCCCAGCATTCTGTTTCCAACAGTGGCCAATCTAGGTCATACGTACCTAGCAGTTTCCCCAAGGGACACAGGTTCCACAATGCTTGTACTGGTTCAAGCATTGATATCCTGGGTCCCTTCTTAATAATGGTTTATGGACCTTTCCTCCAGGAACTTGTCCAAACCTTTTTTAAACCCAGCTACACTAACAGCCTTATATATATTGGTCGTTGATGTGTTGGAGCAGTGGTTAGAAGTTTTCCTTCGTGACCACATTGTCCCCTGTTTATGTGAGACCTGATCTCCTCTTTTATTATGATTTATGCTCCAGATTTATGCATCATAATTTTTGGTAAGAGAATGGAGTGATATTTTTTCTATTTTTGCTGATTTTCATTTCATCATCATCTGGGGTCACATGAATTTTCAGTTGTTAAAATGGGGTCATACAGGAAAAAAGGTTGAAAAGCACCGAGCTACAGGAAGGACTCCAAAACACGAAGGAATAATATTTTTTAGTTTACTACTTAGTAAGGCCATGGCTGGAGTGTGGACCAATACTACAGCTTAGTACAACATTAGATTTGCAACCAGGGCCGGTCCATCCATTGTGCGAGAATGTTATTCACACAGGGCCCCGCGCTTCAGGGGGCTCCACGTGAACTCCATTCTCGCACAGATGGATGGCTACAGAGGGAGCCGAGGAAGCCCGCATGAGGCCCCGGCTCCCTCTGCACAGCCGCCAGCGTGAAGAGTGTTTTCTCTCACGCTGGCGGCTGTTTTTGTGAAGCGTGCGAGTGCCGGGAAATGATCTTCAACATTTCCCAGCGTTCAGCACGCTTCACAGAAACAGCTACCAGCGTGAAAGAAAACACTCTTCACGCTGGTGGCTGTGCAGAGGGAGCCAGGACCTCGCACGGGCTTTCCTGGCTCTCTCTGAAGTCCCTTAGAATGCTGCGGGGCTTTTCGGCAGGTGGGCACGGGCATTAGGACTGGAAATAAGCTGATGGGGGGGGGGGAGCTTGGACTGCAAATGGGCTGTAATGGGGGGGAAGCTTGGACTGCAAATGGACGGTTAGGGTAGGGGAATGTTGGACTGCAAATGGGCTGTATGGGGGGGAAGCTTGGACTGAAAATGGGATATAATGGGAGGGCTTGGACTGGAAATTGGCTGTGATGGGGGGAAGCTTGGACTGCAAATGGGCTGTAATGAGGGGAAGCTTGGACTGCAAATGGGCTGTGATGTGGGGGGAGCTTGGACTGCAAATGGGCTGTATGGGGGGAAGCTTGGACTGGAAATGGGCTGTAATGGGGGGGAAGCTTGGACTGGAAATGGGCTGTGATGGGGGGCTAGGACTGGAAATGGGCTGATGGGGGGAAGCTTGGACTGGAAATGACTGATGGGGGGGCTAGGACTAGAAATGGGCTGATGGGGAGTTTGTATTGATCACATTCTTACAGGTTATAATGGCAAATCCAAAGAACAAACGCTGTTGATTCGGTAACAACGCTGAATTTTTAACTTACGATCTGTGAGTCCAACTGGCTTAAATGCACAGATCGATTGGAACACATGTGTATATCCCCAGTGAAGAGTGGTGTGACGTATTAGGATGTAACAACTTTTAAAAAAAAGGCCATTATCGCGTAGACTCCACAGGTGCTTATCTATGCATTATTGGATCACGTATAAAACCTTTCATAGTTTAAAAAAAAGGGCACTATTGCGTAGACTTCACAGGAATGGAAATGGGCTATGGGGGGGGGGGCTAGGATTGGAAATAGGGTGATGGGGGGTTAGGACTGGTAATGGGCTATGGGGAGCTAGGACTGGAAAAAGGGTGATGGGGGTTAGGGCTGTAATGGGCTATGGGGGGGGCTAAGACTGGTAATGGGCTGATGGGGGGTTAGGACTGGAGGTGGGCTGATGGGGGGTTAGGATTGGTAATGGGCTAGGGGGGGCTACAACTGAAAATGGGGTGATGGGGGGGCTTAGGACTGGTAATGGCCTGGGTGGAAGGGGGGGACTTGAACTGCAAATAGCTGATGGGGAGGGAGGCTTGGAATGGAAATGGGCTGAGTGGAAGGGGGGCTTGAACTGAAAATAGCTGATGGGGAGGGGGCTTCAAATGGAAATGGGCTGTGAGGGGAGGGAGCTAGGACTGGAAATGGGCTGAGTGGTGGGGTAGAGCTAGGACAGGAAATGGGCTGATGGAGGAGCTAGGATAGGACTGGAAATGGGCTCTTGGGGAGTGCTAAGATTGGAAATGGGCTGTGGTGGTGCTTGGATTGAGGGGGCTAAGACTGGTAATGGACTCATGGAGGGGCTAGAACTGGAAGTAGGCTCATGGGGGTTTGGATTGGAAATGAGCTGAGTGGAGGGGAGCTAGGATTTGACGGGCTGACGGTGGGGCTAGGAAAGGACTAGAAATGGGCTGATGGGGGTCTGGGATTGGAAATGAGCTGATGGAGGGACTCGGATAGGACTGGAAATGGATAGACTCCACAGGTGCTTTTCTACGCATCATTGGATCACGTATAAAACCTTTCATAGTTACCAGCCCACATGCGTGGCATTGGTTGGTAGACGAACTGCCTTTTGAAGACTGTCTAGCCTGAAAAAATGGTGAGAGATGTTATGTTGTTCTGAAAATGGGAGATAATGGTTGTTAGAATTTAATTTATAATGTTTGTAATGAGATTGTGATAAATATATTAGTTCCCCCTTTTTACCGGTGATCATAGGTTCGAAGTTAACAACACATGCTATGAGGTGCACATATATAAGAGATCCCCTGAAGAAACGCTTTGAAGTGAAACGCAACAGCGCTGAAGTTTGGCGTTGGGAAGATTTGATTAAGATAAGCACCGATTTTCTTAAAGCATATTCGTATGACATGACACTGGAAATATTATTTGTAAATGACATTTTGGTTTAAGCAACATAATAAGGTCATTGATGCAAAACGGTGCATATAGTCCATTTTTGGTTAAATTTGGACAAAAGCACCATCTAAGTCTGAGACCTTGCTGCTTTCAATCATTTCCTGGTTTCAACAGTTATTGTGATGCAAGTTTCAATAGTTATCGTGATGCGGGTTTAAGCCGTTGGGAATAGTGGAGCAGTTACAATCTCTAAGGTGAAGATTAAAGAGAAGGTGTCAGCTCATCTCTGCACTTAAAAGTCTCCCTCTCCATAATTATGGTCCAGTTGAATGCAGTACTCTGCAAGCTTACTACTTCTAGGGTAGGATCATTTAGAACTATGCAGATTTTTAACTGATAAATGCTCTGCCGTGATAAGGGGGAGATTAGTCAAGAGGAATCTAATCACCTGTAGGCCTTTTCCTTAATAAGATAGCATTAGTATGTAAAACCTACACTGATTTTTTTTTTTTAAATTTTTATTTTCATTTTGCAACAAACAAAAGAAACAACACACCAAAGGAGACAAAACAATTATACAATAAAGAAAAATAAACCCAATTACCCCCCACCCCCACGCTTCTTCTCTAGCTGATTATGACAGTATGTGAGCGCTTCCAAATAACAGTGATTATACATCAAAACAATCAAAAGAGTATCTGCGATACAGCATAATCATGGGACAAAGATATATACAAATTTAGACAGTCAGATGAGAGCACTGAGCAGAGTGTACATAGTCATTGAGCATCTTCCATTTAGACCGATGATGAGGAGTCTGAATGGGAGAAGAAGCAAACATACGAGGTACTTGTTCATATTTACTGTAAAGACAGACATGATTCCACCATTCATTGGGGCTCAGCTGGGAGCTATTTTTCCAGTATTTCGTAATTAGGGAAATAGCAATGCCAAGCATAAAGTCCAAAAGGAAGGAAGCCTTTTTTGGAAGAGAGGGGATCCCCGCAGCTGAGCGAAGTCCCACTATCCTCCAAGTAAGGGGCTCTTGAAAGTGCAAAATAGACTGGATACGACCCCAGACCCGACTCCAGTAATACTGTAGTGCGGGACATTCATACATAACATGAGGTAGTGAACCAATGGCCGCATGACATGTCCAACAACTATTGCCCTGAGTAGTGTTCCATTTGGCTAATCTGTCAGGAGTGTAAAAACACCGGTGGGCCAGAAAGAAGAGTGTCTGAGTGAGTGAGGCGGATCGGGAGACCCGCGTCACTCTACTCCAGACAAGGCTCCATTGCTCCGGGGTCAAAGTCACATGCAATTCTCTCTCCCATGCTTTCTGCGCTATAGGGGTATCCCTAGTCATAGCATTACATAAGGTTTTGTAAAAATTGGATGCTACACCCGGTGAGCTACCGATAGATCGGATAGTCTCCAACCAACCTTGTGTAGGGGAGGCCGATGGCGGGAGCACCTTAGCACTCCGAAGGCAATGCTGAAGTTGCACCAACTGAAAGTAGTGTTTCGCTGGGAGACCAAATTCAATTTGCAATTCACTAAAAGTTTTCCAGCGACCTTCATGAAACAACTGGCTAGGAATCCAAATGCCCCTAGTGTACCAGGGGCTCCACGCCATCGGTTTATTTTGTATTCGAAATCGAGTGTTGTACCAAAGTGGGAGCTTGTCTATCGGACAGAGTCGGGAGTCTAAAGAGTGTATGAGATTATTAAAGGCACCTAAGGTGTCTAAAAGCATTGGTGGAAAGTGGGAGTCTGATGGGAGAGTCATACCAGGGAGAAAAGTAAGAGGAATCGGTTTGCAAAGGTCCTCTTCTATGTCTAGCCACACAGGTCTACTCGGTACTGGATCTTCCAGCCAACGAGCGCCTTGTTTGAGAAGAAAAGATTGATGATACTTCAGGAAATCGGGAATCTGACACCCCCATTTTCCTTATCTGCTTGCAGCTTGTGTTTCGCTATCCTAGGGGTCTTGTTTTGCCACAGGTATCTAGTCAGAAGACCCTCTATATCTTTATATAGACGCCGAGGGAAGAGACAGGGCACCATTTCTAAGATATAATTCACTTTCGGAACAATCATCATTTTTATGGTTTCTAATCGACCCCACCAGGTAAGCGTTAAAGGAGTCCAGCGGTGAGTGAGCGCCCGGACTTTAGAGGTTAAGTCTTTGGCATTGAAGGAGATAGTGTCTTCCAAAGGAGAACAATAGTGTACCCCAAGGTATTTGACCATGCGAGGTTGCCATAAAAAGGGGAAGGGTTGCATATCTGCCTGATGAAGCAAAGGATTTAATGGAAAGGCTACCGACTTGGTCCAATTTATCTTATAACCGGACAGTTGTGAGTATTTACCAATTTGCTCTAGGACAGCCGGTACTGAGTCTATAGAGACAAAAAGCATAAGATCATCAGCATATGCTGAAATTTTGATTTCCCTATGGGTGAAGGGGACTCCATGAATCACCTCCGATTGCTGGATTAGTAAAGCCAAGGGCTCGAGTGCAAGATCGAAGAGGAGTGGAGACAGTGGGCATCCCTGGCGAGTGCCGCGTTGAAGGGGAAAAGGCTGAGACTTTAAAGCATTGGCACATATACTGGCTGTAGGCTGTGCGTACATGGTGCGAAGACAACGGAGAAAACCTTCCCCGAATCCGTACCAGCGGAGGACTGCAAACAGGAAGGGCCACTCTAAGCGATCAAAGGCCTTCTCAGCATCAAGTGAGAGGCCAACAAATGGGCGATCGAGATTAACTGCGGTAGTCAGTACATGGCATAGAGTCCGAGCATTGTCAGCAGTTGATCTACCAGGAATGAAACCGCATTGATCTGGGTGTATTAAGGTAGGCATCCTATCCGAGAGCCGGGTAGAGAGAATAGTGGCAAAGATTTTATAGTCCGCGTTTAGGAGGGAAATTGGACGATAATTAGCTGTTAGTTGCGGGTCTCTCCCCTCTTTCTCAAAAACTACTACATTTGCCATTGAAAAGGACCCAGAAGGAGAACCCTCCTCGGCCAAAGCAGAAAAATAAATTTTCAAAACTGGAGCTAAGTCAGCGTGAAAGGTTTTGTAGAATTCAGCAGGGAGACCGTCTGGGCCTGCGGCTCGACCTGAGGCACATTTCTTGATAGCAGAATGAATTTCTGAGACAGTAAATGGTGTGTCCAAGGCCACTCTATCTTCATCAGATAGGGTCGGTCTTTGTACCCCTGAAAGTAAGCGTTCAAATACATCTGGCTCAAAATCACATTCGGATTGATAAAGCCGAGTATAAAAATCACGAAAGAGTTCTAAGATTTCGGTATCTTTAGTGACCAAGCCCCCCCCCGACGGATTACGGAGGGCGGTAACACGCTTGGCTTCTTTTCGACCTTTTAGGGCATTTGCTAATAATTTGCCTGCACGATTATTTTCCCGATAATATAGCCCTTGTTGTGATTCAATATTTTTAACAGCAGCAGTATACAAAAGCTGATTGTATTGAAAACGCAAGCGTTGTAGACGGAGTAAAATACATGGGTCAGTACGGGACGTGAGGAGACGCTCCCCAGCTTGTATCTGCTGCTCTAGAATCAGTAAATGCTGCTTTCTTTGTTTCCCCTGCCGAATTTGATAGCTAGTTATAGTGGCACGGATAGATGCTTTAAAACCCTCCCACCAAGCCCAGCCCGCTGTGTCATGGGGTGAGTTAAAATGAAAATAATCTTGGATAGCAGCCTTTATATCAACCTGAAAATCTTTTTGACCTAGTAGGGATCTATCAAAAAACCAAGCTCGGGGAGAATCGTCCCGCGCAGTGACACGTAATGAGAAAGATATGGCAGCATGATCTGAAATATGGAGAGGATGAATCCTAGTCGTATCTACTTGAGAAATCAGTGCTTTGGAAATGAGAAAGAAATCTATTCTAGATTGGGAGTGATGGGGTGCAGAAAAGAAAGTGAACTCTAAGTCGGAGGGGTGAAGCAGCCTCCATATATCTACCAGCGCAAGATCTTGCATCAGGGCTGTGAGGGTAGCAAGACTCTTGGGTGGACTACTCGTTCTAGGCGGCTGTCTATCTATCAGAGGGTCTAACACTTGATTAAAGTCACCACCAAGTATTAATGGAGTATTGGCAGAGGCCTGTGCCAACTGCGCAATACTTGCATAGTAAGCAGGGTTGTCCACATTCGGGGCATAAATGCAAATACATGTAAATTCACTATCTCCAACCTTAAGATGTACTCGGGCCCATCTACCCTCTTTATCAGCGCTAGTATCAATTACAGTAGCTTGCAAAGATTTCTTAACCAGAATGGCTACCCCGCACCGTTTGGAAACGGCGGGAGAATAGGCAGCCACCATATAAGGCTTAACATTGAGTTTCAGTGTTTCAGCAGAGTTTAAGTGCGTTTCCTGAAGAAACGCTAAATCAGCATGCTCATGGCTAAGATAGCTAAGGATTTTCTTTCTTTTGATTGGACTATTAATGCCCTTTACATTGAGTGATAAGATTTTACATAAAGCCATTCAGACAAGTTAAATATTCTGAGCATGATAGCGCACCAAATTGCACAATGTCCCTCATATTGACTGTATCTGGCTGTACAGATAACATAAAAGAAAATAAGCTTAGATAATACAATGAAGCGCCCCACATTAAAAGAAGAAAACCGCAGCGCGGTAGAGAAGAAGCAGAACCCCAAAAATTACTGGCGACCATGTGTCTGCGGGGAGAAGCCCCAGAGAAGGCCAAAATTGAAAAAACACATAACCTGTAGGACTGTGCGTGCTCCGAATCCGACCGAGGCACACATCATGGAGGGATAGGAGACCACAAAACGAAAGTCATAGAAAGAAAGAAAGAAAGTCCAGGTAGTCCCTGTGCTTGACTAGGACCGCCGCATCGGGCCCTTCAAAATGGCGGACAGAGCCGGCAAATAAAAGTCCACGTCGTTGGATTAGCGCATCTGCTCTGCTTCTTTGGAGTCTAAAAATGTTGATAGTAGATCAGGATCTTCAAATGTCCTGGTTTGGTTGTGGAGAGTCACTCGGAGCTTCGCGGGATACAACAGGCCAAAGCGAGCCTGTAGCTGTTGAAGTCGAGGGCGAAAAGCAAGGAGTTTCTTCCGTCGGTCAACGGTAGGCTTTGCCAAATCAGGGAAGAAGGAGACTTTGTGACCTTCAAATTCCAAATGATGGTTCGCCCGGGCAGCATTTAAAATTTGTTCCACTTGTTGATATCGTAGCAAGCGAAAGATAATAGGCCGGGGGGTCGTTCGGTTGAGCGCCATGTGGGTAGGAACACGGTGTGCACGATCGATTTCCAATTCTTTATGAAAGGTGATCTTCAGCAAGGAAGGAAGAGTTTTAAGCAGGAATTCTCTCATATCTCCCGCTTCCACCCCCTCCGGTATTCCAATGAGCCTCACATTGTTGCGACGGGCTCGATTATTGCTATCTTCTAACTCTTTTTGAAGATTCTGTATCTGGCGCTCAGCCTTGTCCAGTGCGCCCAAGCGCACCGCGTGCGAGTCGAGGACCCCCGCCATATTGTCCTGCCGTAATGAGAGACTTTCAAGTCGGTCCTGGAGCACTCCAAAGTCTTCTCGCAGGGCTCTAAGCGCTTCTCCATTGGACTGCACCAATTCCTTCACGCCGCGTAGTTCCTCCAAAATCTCCAGGTGCATTTCGGGGTTTTCACGAAATGGAACCATCTTCTGTGGGGAGGACACCTCTGTTTTGGAGCGTTTTCCGTGAGAAGAAGAAGGAGACCCGAAGTCCAAGTGCGCTGGTTTATGGGCCGCCATCCCCCCGAGGTACCCCGGTCAGCCCGGAGCGAAATAGTAAGTTTGTATAGGTATTAAGTCAGGATTCTAAGTAGGCCTCTCGGGAGCTTCAGCGCGAAGCGTCTTACCCGCTGGACATCAGGCTCCGCCCCCCCAACCTACACTGATTTTAATAAGAAACGCATGTGAAAAGTTAGTGTCCAATGGAGTACCTTTTACACATGTAAAAATGCCATTTACATGTGAAGTCAGCCATTTCAGAAGCTCACAGGTCTCAGCTGCTGCAGACTCTGAACCATGACTTCCAGAAAGAATACCTTGCTCAGAAAGTCAAACTTCTTGCCTGGAGAGGTTCATTGTGAGGGAGATGGCCAAGTATCAGAGGACCCTGTTTGATCCAGCTAGCCAAAAGGTTGATGCTTTCTCTAAGCAGAAGATATGGGTTGGGAACTGCCACAAAGTTCATGCTGTACTCCACAATAACCATGCTGCTGAGGCCTTGAAAAAGGAAATGGAAAGCTAGTGGTGGACCCTAACCATGCATACGTGGCTGCTGTTTGGCCAGTTGGCACTGGCTCTCACTGTCCTGGAGATGGGTTAATGGTTTAATAGTTACTGCCTAAAACTAGATGGTTTACAACAACAACCAATACAAGATCACAGTTAAAACAAATAAAATGACCTAAAAGTCAAACAGCATAACCAAAAGTTCGGTCAGAAGTGTCAAGGCCAAAGATAAACCCTAAGGGGTAGATTCTGACCCGCGTTTAGCAGGGATAAACATCTGGAGTGGGCGTATATGCCCCGCTAAACGTCCGAGTCCGATCCCCACCAAAGAATTCCCCGCATGTACAGCAGAGATGTGCAGGGAACTATACCAAGACAGAAGGGGGCATTCCAGCGGAGGATCGAGGGTGGGCCAGAGGCGTGACCCTCTACCTGGATGTACAGGGCCGATTCTGGTGATGGCCCTGTACGTCCGGCCTGGGTTACTTAGACGGGAGACTTATTCCACCTCCGAGGTGGACTAAGTCCCCCCTCCCCCCGACGCAAGCAGTCATCCAGCCCAGGATCACTAGAAGAGGTGAGAGGGCCAGGGGGTTCTCCGCAGCTCGGTCCCTGACCCGGAAGGCCTGATAGGGGGTCAGGGAGGGGGGGGGGAATGGACTTTGCTGCTGGTGAGGGTGGTCAGGGCTCCTGTATGGAGCAGTGGTGCCATAGCGATGGGACGCCAGTACATCGCAGCTCCATGCAGAAGCCCAGGCTGAGCTAGCTAGAGAAATACCTGGACATGCTGCAGGCCAGAATCAGGGCATGTCCTGCCTGTCCAGGCCTGTTGCACCTGATTCTGATCCTGCGGGGACATCTAGCCCCCATGGGATCAGAATCGGGTGCAAATCTAGCCCGTCCAGATTTGGATGTTCAGATGGGCCAGACATACCCCAATCGGAATTGGCCTCCATGTCAAAAGACTTCCAGAAGCAGGTGAGTCTTGATATACTACTGGAAATTCATCAAATTGGCTTCTGTATGTATATAGCCAGGAATCTGATTCCAATGCATAGGGCTAGCAAAAGGCAAAAATTTGCTGCCTGAATTCTTCATAATGGAAGTCAATGCAGGAGTCCTTAATTTCATAGAACCCCAAGACTGAAGGCATCATACAGGTTAGTATATTTCAACCACAGAGGATAGATAATAACTTACTTCTCCATGCTGAATCTTAAATAGCAATAAGAAAACCTTATATTAGATCCTTTGCACTACTGGCAGTCAATGAAGCTGTTTAAGGATGGGAAACACATGAACTGATCTCAAACAACCCACGAGTAGCCAAGCTGCTGCATTCTGGATTACTTGCAAGGCTTAAAACCTACTGTATATGCTAGCAAGCTGAAGAGAAGGGAGTTGCAGTAATCCAGTCCACTTAAAATCAAACTTTGAACAATAGTACGGAAATCTGATGCAGGAAGCAAACTTTTCACTTGTCCTAACATTCCTTATTTAAAAAAAGAAACCTTTATCAGATGGTAGATATGGCTCTGAAAAGATAAATCCAAGTCCAATATAACTCCTGAACTTTTAACTTGGTTACAAACCTCACGGTAGTAACCTAAGATGGACAAATGGGAAGGAAAAGGGTTCCAGGAGCTTCTGCTCACAAAAGGTAGCTTAGTTTTTGGATGTTCAAGGTCAGTCCATTAGTACCCATCCAGCTAGCAATTGCTTCCATAACAGCATGTAATTTTCCCATATTGCCTACAAATGGATTATCCCCTTCAACAAAGAACTGAATATAGTCAACATAAATTGCAAACGTCACCTCCATTGTCTTCAGCAATTTACAGAGAGGAAGTAAAAACAAATGAAATAAAACAGGAGACAGGGAAGAGCCCTGTGGGACTCTAATCCCTACCTCTCATCTTGATGACACCTTGTTATCAATTAAAACCCCCTGTTGTCTGCTACTCAAAAAAGATTTGAACCAGGTCAAAACAGACCCCGAGATAAATGAAAGGCTAAATCTGTATGTCCTCTTGGGCAGGTAACCTTGATATTGGCATCCCAGTGGCCTACTGGCTGTACAAGATATGCAATGTACTAGCACCCTCTGTTTCTTACAGTGCTGTACCCAGTCTACATACACTGAACTACACTATGATTTGTATAGAGGTGCCCAGGACTGCACAAGGGTTTCTGCTGCCCTAGGCAGAAGCTCAGGCTGTGCCACCCTCCCCCTCATGCCGTGCCACCTGCCATGCACTGAGCCATGCTACTGCCCCCTGCTGCCACTGATTATGGTGGCAGGGTCAAGGGGGGGGGGGGGTGCAGCTCAGCTCAGCGGCCAGCCATGTGCTTCGGCACCAATGGCCTGCCACTTTTGACCTCCCTCCAATATAACTGGGTGGTCAGAAGCTGCAGGCCATGTGTGCTGAAGCACATGGCCTGCCACCAAGGTGTCCTCTCCTCCTGCCACCAGAATCATGGCAGCAGGGAGCAGAAATACCACACAGGTCAGCACAGTGGGGGGGAGGGGGGGTGGCGCAGCTCTGTGGGTAGCAGGCCATATGTGCCGAAGCACATGGCCTGCACCCATAGAGATCTGGTGCCTTAGGTGGCCACTTAGCCTGCCTAATGGATGGGTTGGCCCTGGGGGTGCCAGCATTACATGCCCCAGTATACTGTATGCCTTTCGGTCCTCCTGAAAGCTCTTATATTCTGATAGCCAAGAAATAAGTTCTGAATGGAGGCTACGTACTATTTGCAGGCTGCTCTTGCAATGGCAGCCTGCACCTCAGGCTCTAGAGGGCACAGTCAGCTAGAGGACACAGGGTATAGGGTGTCCACAGACTGTGAGGAATGTGTCCATATGTTCTAAAAGTTATTCTGCATTCAACTGTTCAGAAGTGCTGGCTAAGGCCACTACAGATAAGCTACTTGGTCTGATCCAGTACCAGCAGAATCACCCCGCAGCCTCTCCCATCGGCACTGATGTAAATTCCATCCAAGCAGCCCCCACAATGCAGCAGGACTTGGGCAGAAAGGGGGCCCACACAGTGGTGGCTGCAGCAGCATGATAGACTTAATTTATCATGTTTGCCGTGTTGTCCGCACTTGTATGTTCACCATGGTGAACATGGGCCAAGCATCACGCAGATGTTTTTCTCTCTGTAGTCAAACATGCAGCATGCACATGGGCTTCAATGCCCCATGTGGTGTGTAGCTTCCTGCCTGCTGCAAAAGAAAGCTAACAAGATGTTGGATGCTGGCTACGGGGGTGGGGGGGGGGGGGGTGGGAATGAGATCGCAGAAAGAAAAACATCTGGGTGATGGCTGTGGCAGCGGTGGACAAAGAGTGAGAGAGAGACATTGGCTGATAGTTGCAGGGGGGCAAGGAGAGGGAGATTGGTTGATGACTGCAGAAAAACCAACTTTTCCAGTGCTGATTTGAAGGGTCTGCCAGCAACCGGTTTGATCATATAAAAACTTCCCAGACCGGATGAAAACTGGCCAGTTGGCAACCCTAACTGGTGCCAAGAAGAAACTATTCTTTCTTCTGAAATTGTTGGTATGAGAAAGATGAATTTTTGGCTATAATTAGATTGCATGACACTCAGACTAGGATTTGTGGAAGCTCAGTTCTAGCATGTTATTCTTCATGTCTCAGATGTATGTGGAGGTGTTACTGGCCTGATGAGTTTTGGCTACGTCCCTTGTCTGTTTTTGGACAGCCATTCCGGTTCACTTTCAGTGCTATTCAGGTCTATGTTCATCTGGTGTGCATTATGTCTTCTCACTTTTGGTGGAACCAAAGATACTTGCTTTTCACATGAAGAATCTGATACAGTACAGCACTGGAAACTGATTTCTCCATCTTACTTGCTCAGAAAACTTGCAATTACGTCGATATGAGAGCTGGACTCGCAGAAATCTGTACCGGCTCCATCACAGCAGAGCTGAGAATCAGCAGTGGAGTAAGTCTGCCAAGCCTCTTGTGCTGAAAGGCAGAACAGAAGGCGTCTTCTGCGTATAAAGTCCTTGAGGCTAGAGTTGAGTGCAGAGTGGAGAAAACTCAGGAAATGGATGTAGGAGTTTTTGGAGCGGGAGATCAGACTGAGTAGGAGGAGGAGGTATGGGAGAGATCATGGAAA
This sequence comes from Ichthyophis bannanicus, assembly GCA_033557465.1. NCBI lineage: Eukaryota > Metazoa > Chordata > Amphibia > Gymnophiona > Ichthyophiidae > Ichthyophis > Ichthyophis bannanicus. The sequence goes on along the minus strand of CM066032.1, from coordinate 1,740,701,545 downwards.
GCTTTGCAATCTGCTCCCACAACTCAATTGTTTTTCTTACTTCTGAATTGTGTTGTGTAATTTGAAGATATATTTTTTAAAATTCAGTTTTTACTGTATAGAAGTCTGAAAGTTAGTAGCATTACTTCAGACAAATAGTGGCCTGCAATAATGTGCTTTCAGTAAATAATTATTTTTTAGATATAATACCCCCCACCCCCACCTCCTCCTTTAATGGTAGAGGATTTACCTTTGGGAGTTACTAAGTACAGACATAATTTAAAATAGCTTCAGTGTTTCATCTGAGCTGGGGGAGGGGGGAGGCAAGAACGGGGTCAGGGGACAAAGCTTTGGGGCCCTCAAAGGCGAGGACTCAAGAAATGCACTATTTGTACCAGATTGGTTTACAATGAAAATAGCTTACGGGTACAACCAGGAAAGGAAGCCATGTTCAAACCCCACTGCTGCTCCTTGTGGTTTTAGGTAAGTCAGTTAACCCTCCATGGCCTTAGCTAGAAACCGAAGGGCCTACTCCAAAGGGTTTAGCAGATTAGCAGGACCTGCTAACCGGCACTAGTGGTCCTGATATTTTGTGGTCCTGAATAGTGCTGCTGAATATCCCCACAGACTGCAGGAAAGATACGGTCTGCGAGCAGAGTTTGGATGGTCCAGGGTGCTATCCGGTCAGCACTGATATTCAACTGCTAGCACGAAAGGTAAACTGCATAAAGTTAAGGGAGGTCAATGCCTGTCCTGATTTCATGTGGTTTCCCTATCTTAGCAGTTGAATATGGCTGCTGACCACATGCCTGCTGCGATCACCAGCATAACCAGACATTTGGCACCAGATAGGGCCCAGCACGGAATATTCAATTTTACTTTCAGAAGTGGCAGCAGCTAGGTGCTTTAATAGTGCTGAAACTGCTGTTGAATATCAACTTGTCTTGAGCTACCACTGCAAAAAAAAAAGTTGTTAACTAAAGTCCTTCTTGCAGAAGATCTGAGCTTTTATTATATATGTATAGCGCTGTGGCATTACATTCAAAGAGACAGGCCCATTCTATGAATGTACAGCAGTTTCCTCTGGAGACATAGTGGGTCATTCCAGAACATGAGTAAGCCAGTTAGATGTGAGGGATAGAAGCGTGTCACATGAAAACGTTTACAACCGTATGCCGAAACCACATGGCTCCGCACGCACACTGCGCTAGTACAGGGATCGCAGAACGTGGGCAGGAGGGGGTAGAACGTGGGCATGACCAGCCACAGAGACATATAAAGCATATTCTGGAAAGGTCTGTGTATGTCGTTAGTGTTACCCGTGTACGTCCAAGTTAATCCTGAGGAAATGGGGAACAAGGGCTGGACTTGGAAAATGTTCTGTTCTGCTCTGCAATGCAGCCCAGCTAGAAGATTGGCAGTGACAATTATCTTTTGCCCCGGCGTGTCTGCAGTCTGGGAAAACACAAGATGTGGTTGTACAGTACAGAAAGCAGAGGTAAGAGAAGATTGTACAGTGAGGACACATTAAGAAACACCCCCACATAAATATTAAGAAGTGCCACGGTGGTCATTCTGGCAATTCTGACATGCACTGATTGTGCTAAGTGAGCACATCTAGGAGTCCCTAACAGTCCAAATGCCAAAAATATGTAACTGGTTATGGAGTCCTGGGACGCCATGCTATAACGTTATTCCAGCTGTAGTTGTAAGGTGCTGGGCATATTCTGTGCAGAAGCATGCATGTTTGAGACTACACGTGAGAGTAATAGTGTGTGTGTGGTTTGCATGTTGCATGGGATGATCTAGTATGCTCATCCACAAATCTGGGGGGCGGGGGACAGGAATGGCTGGCCGGAACCATAGGGATGATTACAGTGTCACCGTGTGCCAGTGTTATTGGGCAGGAAAAACAGAACAGGGGCACCATAGCTAAATGTCAACAAATATCCATGTCTGTAATGAGGGGTCCTCTGAATGAGAGCAGTCACTGGAGCACACAGCACACAGACATACCCGAGGGCACCATCATTGGTCTCTAAAAATGTGCACATTTGTAGAGAGCCATAATAGAGCCTTTGGGCATGTCTTAGTGCTGTTTGCACTATTGACTGCTCTCATTTTGAGGGTCCCTCATTACTGACAGGGCTATGAGTTGAAATTTAGCTATGGGGACCACTTCTGCTTTTGTCTGGTCCTGACTTTGCATTGTACAAAATGTTTCCTGAAATGACCAACACAAGCAGAACCAGTGAGGTCTTCTACTGCCATGTATGTTGTAATGCAATGCAACACGACACACATATCACCTTCTACTTGCTTTTATACTATCCTAGAGTGCTCTGAGCTCACCTTGCAGTGTTCTGGAATGCAACAGACTGGAATATATTGTCTACTTTGCATTAACATTTATGCATCCTCAGCTGTCATGTGTATTTTGCATCAGCACAACACTGTCAGTGGGCACAGCAGCTTAGGGGATGCGTGTTTTACAGAGGAAGTGTGGCTGTTTGCGGGTGTATTGCAAGAAGGGCAGGATCGAATACATCTATAATTTTTGAATACGGTAGGTGTGGTGTAGGTGACGTACACAGCCGTATGCTGCATAATACCCATCTCTTGTACACTATTGTGCCTTGTTTGTGCTGAGCTGAACACGTCTATGTCCCCTATTCTGGAACTGCAGCTGCATCTATCCCTGTTGTTGCGGACTCACATGTGAATCACCCTGTTTCTGATTTGGACATGCCTGCGGTATGGATGTGCATGTTTTGGAAATGGCTTTATACTGTATGTAGTGCTATTTTAGAATCATATCTACATGTCTATGGGTAAATTTTATAAATATATACACACACGAGTCTCGAAGAAGAACTTTTCTCTGAAAGTCAAACTTTGTCCCTAGAGAGGTGGATTTCTGACTTAGAGAAGTGATCAAATCTCAACCATTGCATGCTCCTCCATGGCCTGGGTTCAAAAGTCCTAAGTCCAACAGAGCAGTCAGCTGGCTCTTAACATGTAATTCGGAGCAGATATAAATGGCAACTAGCAATTTCTTTAAAGTGTTCATGTATTGCTGTTGCAGAATAGGATGCACACACATTTTTCAGGCCTTCCTTAACCATGCCAAGAGCATGCCTATTTAAAAATTGTACATGCCTGAGATACATATGTAAGCCATGGCTTTAATAAAATCGCTACTGAGATGCATAAGGCCATTTACACATTTAAACCTGCTATTTACACTGGTCAATGCCACGTAACCTTTCTAAAATGACCTCCACAATCTCCTATAAGAACATAAGATATGCCATACTGGGTCAGACCAAGGTCCATCAAGCTCAGTATTCTGTTTCCAACAGTGGCCAATCTAGGTCATATGTACCTAGTAGTTTCCCCAAGAGACACAAGTTCCACAATGCTTGTACTGGATCAAGCATTGATATCTTCGGTCACTTCTTAATAATGGTTTATGGACCTTTCCTCCAGGAACTTGTCCAAACCTTTTTTAAACCCTTTTTTAAACCCAGCTACACTAACAGCCTTTACTACATCCTCCGGTAACAAATTCCAGAGTTTGATTACACGTTGAGTGAAAAAATATTTTCTTTTATTAGTCTTAAATAGTTTACCCTGTAGCTTCATTGCATGTCCCCTAGTCTTTCTATATTCTGATAAGGTAAACAATCGATCTACGTTTACCCGTCCCACTCCGTTCATTAATTTATAGACTTCTATCATATCTCCCCTCAGCCGTCTCTTTTCCAGGTTAAAGAGCCCTAACCTTTTTAGCCTTTCTTCATAGGAGTATCCTTCCATCCCCTTTACCATTTTGGTGGCTCTTCTCTGTACCTTTTCTAAAATCGCTATATCCTTTTTAAGATACGGCGACCAGAATTGCACACAATATTCAAGGTGCGGTCTCACCATGGAACGATGTAGAGGCATTATAATATCTTTTGTTTTATTTTCCATTCCTTTCCTTATCATACTTAACATTCTATTTGCTCTCTTGGCCGCTGCTGCACACTGGGCCGAGGGTTTTAACATGGTATCCACAATGACGCCTAAATCTTTTTCCTGGGTGTTGGTTCCTAATGTGGAACCTTGCATCGTGTAACCATAGTTTGGGTTGTTCTTCCCTAGGTGCATAACCTTGCACTTGCCCACATTAAATTTCATCTGCCATTTTGATGCCCAGTCTTCCAATTTATCAAACTATTTATCCAATTTATCCAATCCTAAAACTGAAGTTCTTACATTTACGGCTGCCATTGACTATCCTAACTTTAAGAATTTAAGTTATGTGTGAGATGGTGGGATTGTTGTGGGATAGACTTGGGAGTTGGGGTACTTTGCAGGATAGTAGGGCATTTGTAGCAGCATTTTTAAGAGCGGTACAGTTTGTGGGGCAGTAGGATAGTTGAGAGGAAGTGTTTTTTAGGGGTGGAGCAGTGTGCAGTCTTGGTGGGGCAGTTGTATGGGGTGCTTTTTGAGAGTGGAACAGTTTGGAGCATGGGTGGGACAAATTGTTTAGGAGTGGGAGCAGTTTGTGGGATGGGAGGGGAGATGCAGGGGCTACAATTTCAGGACAGGGCAGTTTGTGGGTTTGTGGGGCAATTGTAAGAGGCAGTTGTGGGGGTGTAGTTTTTGGGGATGGGACAGTTTGCAGGATGGTGTGGCAGTTGTGTGAAGGATTTTTTTGTGGTGGGGACATTTGGGGGGTTGATAGGGTAGTTGTGAGGGACTATTGTTGCAGGTTGTGGCAATGTGTAGGCTGGTGGGGCAATTTGGGGGAAGGTAGTTTATAGGGATGTGACAGTTTTGGAGACTGGAAGAGCAGAACACAGAAAGAGGGAGTTTAAAAGGAACAATTCCCTAACTGCTAAGCTTCACTGTATGTACAGTAAGTTTCTATGATGTAGAAGTTGGAACTCCTTTTGCCATAGAAATGCATTGGGCTGTATTTTGATTTGACCCATTTTCAAACTTGTTATCTTTTTACTCGTTTTTTTCCGATGTTAAGTCCATTCCATTTTGCTAAAGTTTTGGAGAATTATTTTGGCCCCGACGGACAGACAGACACTCTTGACCCTTGTCATATCATTCTTTCCAACTTCCATTAGACTGGAAAGAATAAGAATCTGAGATGATCTCTATGGAGGTAATTTTATAATTGCAATAAATGTATGAGAAGTAAGCACATGCTTTTCTCTGTGTGGGCTTCCATGAATTTTCAAGGTAAATGTACCTGTGTATTTCCACTTGGAAAACTGCCTCAGGGAAATGTCTGTGCTTGCTTCATATGTGCTCCTTACCAGGCACACATTTTCGCATTATTTTTCTTGCATAAGGACAACTTTTAAAAAGTATGCAAATGTATCCACAATCTCACTTCCTGCAGTTCCTCCATTCGGGCCAGGTAACGTTACACATTTTTATTGAAGCCTATTTCTGTGTATAAAGTACTATTACTACTATTTCTCTTCTCTGTTGTTGTTGTTGTTGTTAAGTGCCGTCGAGTCGGAGTCGACTCATGGCGACTCTCTGCTAATTCCACGATATCCATTCTGGTCGCAGTATCTTAAAAAGGATATAGCGGAATTAGAAAAGGCACAGAGAAGAGCCACCAAAATGGTAAAGAGGATGTAAGGATACCTCTATGAGGAAAGGTTTAAAAGGTTAGGGTCCTTCAACCTGGAAAATGGCTGAGGTGATAAGATAGAGGTCTATAAATTAATGAATGGAGTGGAACGGCTAAACGTAGATTGATTGTTTATGCTGTCAAAAAGTAGAAAGACATGCAATGAAGCTACAATGTACTGTCATGCAACAGGGGCTGATGAAAGCAAAAATGCAGGAGAAGAAGCTGTTTTTCATGAGGAAAAAGATGTGCACAAGATGCAATATCTGCACAGAACAGCTAGAGGGAGCAGGCGTGCACTCACAGAGCCTGAGTGGACACAGCTAATCGAGAGCACCTGACAGTCAGCCCGGAAAGCTCAAACACAGGAGAGCTTTATAAACGGAAGACTGGAGACTGGAGAGGGCAGAGCAGTGCTTGCAGGTGTGGAGCTGGAGGTAAAGCTGAAGGTTTACAAGAAAGAAGCACCACAAGCAAGGACCAAGCAGAAAGAAACACTTGGAAAACTATTGCTGGGCAAAGGAACAATCACCTTTGGAGGCAAAGCAGAGTGAAAGAAAGAAGCTTGCTTGTACCAGAGGAATCTGGGGCTAAACCGAAAGGTAACAGAAGCTTTCAGAGAGGAGACTGGCACAGGGATTGTGTTCCTGAAGAACTGCGGGAAGGAGAAAATCCCAGTTCTATAGGCTGCTGGAAGCCAAGGTATGCTGACTCTGTTTCTATAAAGAAAACCTTACCTTATAAAAAGCCTTTTGAAAGTAATGCTAAACCTGTGAGAAAGGAAAGCAAAGCTACCTTTCATAAGCCAAGTAGCCAACGCCCGAGGGTAGGCCATACTCATTGGCAAACACTAGAGGAACTCTTTAAACATCCAGAGAACAGGACTAGGGCCTGGCCAGAAATTATAGCCAGTAAAACCACTGATACAGACAGAGATAATTCTGAGCCGATGAAAGTGGAACTTGTAGAGCCAAGCCTTTTATCTCAGGAAGAGATGGATTGTTCTTTGTGTATTACAGGCAGTGCAGAGTCACTGTTAAACATGTGAATGATATATGTTATCTTTAGAATGTTATTCATTTGCTAAATGGAAGAAGAGTGCTGAAACATTTGCTTTACTCTGGAAAGCTTAACTAAGCATTGTTACAACTGTGAAGCATAACAGTTTTCTGTTAACCTGAGTTGATTTCATTCCTGAAGTTAAGGACTTTTTCTTTAGGTTGTAACCCAGCTGAATCTTATGCGTAAAGGGAAATAAATGCCTTGTTAACCCTCTACTCTGCATTCACAATTTTTCTTAGTTAGGAGCTAAACTGCTAAGACCAGGTTACACCTGACTCTTAAAAGACCCTCCTCTCATAATAAAATAATTTTTGTGTCCCACCTACCCTTACGACCACTGGCCACCAGGGTGGTGCACGACAGTACCCATTTAAGACTATTGTTGTTGTTAAGTGCCGTTGATTCATTGACTCTCAGGAAAGTTGTCCTAAATTGTGTTCAGTCTTCAGTCAGGCAGCTCATTGTTGACAGACTGGTACCCGTAGTACTGTTATTGTATTGATCCATCTCATTGCTGGCCTTCCTCTTTTGCATTGACTTTCTATCTTGCCAAGCATGATGTCTTTCTCTAATGATCTCTCTCTTCGCATGATGTGTCCAAAGTATGAAAGTCAAAGTCTTGTCATCTGAGCTTCTTGTTTAGGTCCTTCATAGTCATTCTGCCAAGAGCACTGCATCATTGTATTTCTTGAATGTTTGTCATTTCTTTATTGATTATTAATCCAAGTAGGTTAAAGTTGTCCACTATTTCAATTTCTTCTCCATCAACAATGAACTTATAAATTTTACCATTTGTCAGGATCTTTGTCTTCCTTATATTAAGGTGCAGGCTCAGTTTAAGACTGTGTTTCTTGATCTTGAGAATGAAATGTTTCAGATCATCTTTACTTTCAGCCAATATTGTGGTATCATCAGTATAGCAAAGGTTGTTGATAAGTCTTCCACAGAGTCTTCATACCTCAGTTGTCTTTATACAGTCCTGCTTTTCTGATGATTTGTTCTGCATATAAATTAAACAGGAAGTGGGAAAGTAGGCATACTTGTTGTATACCTTTGCTGATTTTAAACCATTCTGTTCCTCCTTGTTTTGTTCAAACTGTTGCTTCTTGATCAATGTGAAGGTTGTGCAAGAGCACTATTAGGTGTTCCGGTATACCGATACTTCTTAATGTGGCCCAGAGTTTCTCATAGTTAATACAATCAAAAGCCTTGCTGTAGTCAATAAAACACAAAAAAATATCCTTTTAGTGTTCTTTTGTCTTTTCAAGGATCCATCTCACATCCGCGATGATGTCTCTTGTTCCTTAGCCAACAGATTATTTGTATAGAGCTACAAGGCATACACAGCGCTGTACAGACACATGTAAAAGATGGTCTCTGCTCATCAGATCTTAAAATCTAGTCAAGACAGCACAACAGCTGAGTACAAGGATACAGCTTGGGGAATGGTAAGGAAACACATTGGAGACTAAGCGGACTACCTCAAACTTCCCTTGATTCATGCTTCGTATATTCCATGCCCCAATACGTAAGACATCTTTGCAGCTTCTGACTAAGACAAACCACCCATCTGGGCAGCAGCAGAATGGGATGGTGTTGGCGGCGCAGGGTCACATTCCTGTGACAACGACAATAACACTAGCATTACCTGCACAGAAGAAAGGCCTGGCAATCTACTTCCATATCTTGCCATGAAAATTCAATGGATATGGCTAGTAGTTTAATTCTTTACAGTGGCTTCCACTATTTTACCTGGCACCAATTTTAGGCTCATTACTCTGCAGTTTCCAGGATACTCCCTGGTGTCTTTTTGAAAAATTAGTGTGATTTTGGCTATGATATTTTTCAATCCAAGGCACTTTTAAATGATATGTTATAGATTTACATGTAACAACTATGCTGAACAAAACAACAGATATATGATTTGGTAAAGTGCAGCAAAACTTTAAACTTCAAATTAAATGATGGAATTCTAGAAATGAAAGTGAATAATTTAAAACAATTGCATCCCCTGTTGATTCAATAGACCTTGTTAAGAATGAAATGTTGAATTCATTATGGAGATTATTACTCTGCAAAGACAGAATGAGGGCAGAGAAAATCAACGGAAGGGATGATCTTGCAGGATGTGGAGTCTTGTGGAAAAATCACAGTATGATTTGGGCATTTATAAAACTTGAATTTCGCAACCCTATTTCAAGATATTTCCTCTGTAGAATGCAATTGCTTTAATGGACATTAGAAAAGCATAGGTCATTTAGGGGGAATGTATACTAAGCCTATGCCAGTAATGCATGTGTGGACTATGCTATCAGCTCAGAGCTTCTTGCTAACTGCAGGGGATGTGAACCAACATGGCCATGATCTTGTGGTGCTGCCCCCTAGTGTGAGGCTAGAGGGCAACACCCTGTGATGGTGGCCATTTTGAAAAGGCCGAACCTGGGTGCAGGGGCATAGAGAACCACTCCTGCCTCATCGTCCTACTAGACCACCAAGATATTCAAAGGTACAACTTTGGGGGGGGGGGGGCAGGGGGTCATGGGCCCCCCTTTTCTGGCTGGCTAGCCAGAATTTATCTTTTGCCAAGGAGGAAGGAGGGGGGAAGAGGGGCTTCTGACTGACTAGCTGGGACTTGTTATAGTGAATCAGAGTGTTTGGGAGGGAGGGGTTTTTCACCAACAGGCAAGCTGGGATGTTAGTTTAGCTGAGGGGTGCACCAATCTCCCCTAGACAGTTCTTGATGGGGATCGGGAGCTGTCTAGGGGGATCAATGCTGCAGGGCGGAGCAGGACATTGAATGTTCATATCGCTGGTGCCAGGAGTGGAGGAGTAGCCTAGTGGTTAGAACACTGACTTGGTAACCAAGAGAGCAGGGCTTGATTTCCTCTGGCATTCCCTGTAACCTTGGGCAAGTCACTTAACCCTTCATTGCCTCAGAAGATACTGACAATATTGTTGAAGGGGGAACCCCAGCACAGTAACAATTGGGGCACAAAGCTCCTGACAGATCTGTGCACCCAATTGCTACCATCCCTCCCCTTCGATTTACCATGAGGACATGAGACTTTTCCTGTGATATCTGGTGATGCAGGTCTCCATGGTAAATCCAGAACCACCATGGTATCTGCAGGGGTCAACCTGGAGATGCCCACTGCATATACCATGAGGGCTTTTGACTTACCATGTGCTTTTACTACTACTACTACTGAGCATTTGTATAGCGCTACCAGTCATATGCAGCGCTGCATAGACGTATAAGAGACAATCCCTGCTCATCAGAGCTGAAATCTAGTCAAGACAAAACACAGAAGGTGTAAGCAAGGGTAAAACAAGGGAAAGAAACAGGAGATCAGGTGAGTCAAGATCCAAAAGCAGCAGCGAAGAGATGAGCTTTCAACCTGGATTTGAAGAGGGTTAGAGAAGGTGCCTGGTGTTCAAACAGAGGTAGTTTGTTCCAGGCGTAAGGTGCAGCAAGGTGAAAGGAGCGAAGTCTGGAGTTAGCAGTAGAAGAGAAGGGCACAGATAGAAACAGTTTGCTAGAAGAGCGGAGTTCCCGAGGGGGGTTGTAAGGAGAGATAAGAGATGAAAGGTAGTGAGGAGCTGCAGAGTGAATGCTTTTATAGGTCAGCAGGAGAAGTTTGAACTGGATGCGGAAACGGATAGGGAGCCAATGAAGTGACTTGAGAAGAGGGGTAATATGGGCACGAGAGGCTGGCGGAAGATTAGCCGCGCAGCAGAGTGTTGAACAGATTGAAGGGGGAGAGAGATGCTAATGCTCCACAATAAGTGCCACAGGCTACCGCAGTTTAGTAGACATGCTCCTTAGTGTGAGAGACCTTTAGTGGTGCCATGCAGGCAAACAGGAACCTAATCTTCATGTATTGATTTTTTAAGCTCCCCTAGCTCTCTATCATTGTCAGAGCTATGTTAACAAATCACGGGGATCACAGTGATACAAAGATGCAGAACTGGCTTCTGTGAATAAATTACCTCAGAACTAGAAGGTTGAGGGGAGTCATGTGATACAATGAGTCAAGCAGCCACAAAATCAGGGGCTCCTACTTGACTAAATATTGCTGCTAAATTCTCAACTAGAAAAGTCCTAAGAAGTTACAAAGTGATCCATTCATAAAATGTGGGTGGACTGACTTGCTAAGTCTAAAAATACAAAGGAGCAGAGTCTACATTATAAGAGTAACCTTCATGCTCAAGTGGGGGAAGAATGACATGCTTCTCTGATATTGGCTGATGCAACAAAATTGATTGGGAGGTATCTGGGTTCCTTCTCCATAAAGATCTTTAAGAAGATTTATCTTTTGGCAAGGAGGAGGGAGGGGGGAAGAGGGGCTTCTGACTGACTAGCTGGGACTCGTTATAGTAAATCAGAGTGTTTGGGAGGGAGGGGTTTTTCACCAACAGGCAAGCTGGGATGTTAGTTTAGCTGAGGGGTGCACCAATCTCCCCAAGACAGTTCTTGATGGGGATCCTGTTATCTATTTAACCCCAGTTATCCATGTTCATTCCCTGTTATCTGTAAACTTAACATATGTTCATGCTTAAGTACAATTTGTTAAAATGTAAACCGCTCTGATGACGAAGAGTGCGGTATATAAAAGCTGTTAAATAAATAAATAAATAAAGATTATTTCTAAGCTCAAAATTGTACGATAAAAGGTTGCACAGCTAGCATCCTCAGTAAAAGAGCAAGGTTAATGTATTTATTCAATTTGATAATCCTCCGTAACACAAGAGCCCAATACAGAGTACAAATAGCATATCACCCACAACAATGTACAGTGCAGCATCCCTGCATATCTAATACAATGTTGAAGAACAATATCACAAAAGAAAAAACAGATCGATAGGGCTGAGACCAGAATGAGTGACTTAGAAGACTCTCTTGCCATATATGGTCATATATGATTGAGGATTTGGAGCAGAATGCTAAGCAAATCAAGAAGAAGCAGGAGGATTTAGAAAATTGCAATGGAAGGTATTTATTTGTTTATTTAGAAGAAATATAGAAACATCACGGCAGAAAAAGACCACAGAGTCTATCTAGTCTGCCTTTCCATATCAACTACAATAGTCCCCTTTTTCCTTTAGAGATCTTCTGTGTTTGTCCCATGCTTTCTTGAATTCAGATACTGTCCTTGTCTCTACTACCTCCACTGGGAGACTATTCCACACATCTACTACTATTTCTATAAAAAAATACAGTATTTCTGCATATTACTCCTGAGTTTATCCCCTTTCACCCTCATCCTATGCCTCCTTGTAGCAAGCTTGCTTTCAATCGAAAGAGGCTCTCCTGCTGTGCATGTATGCTATGGAGGTATTCATATCTCCTCTATCCCGCCTTTCCTCTAAGGTGTACATATTAAGATCCTTAGGTCTGTTCTCATATGCTTTATTATGAAGATCACTAACCATTTTAGTAGCCGCCCTTTGAACTGACTCCATCTTGTTTATAACCTTCTGAAGATGTGGCCACCAGCATTGAATATCTGTGTTAGCTGGAGAAGCAAGAAGCTAACTGGGCAGTAGTAATATTAACCCTTTCAGGTGCCTAATGGTCACCACTTAGCGATAACTGGGCAGTGGCTCATTATTGCTGCTGCCTTTTTATCGCTGGATGCCTCATCCACTTCACCCATGTTGGCACCCAGGTATATTGAGTGGTATTAACTGTGTTAGTGCCGCTGAATATCCCGGTGACCACGATTAACACCATTAGCAGGTCTGCTAACTCCATTAATTGCACTGAATATCCCCCCCCCCATCCCCTTAGGGAAATTCTAGCACCTCAACTGTCTGACATTTTAAGTGCTGCATTACAGTCAGGAATGATCTCAGTGCACTGGAGAAGGGTGCCTGTGGTTTCTCTTCATAAAAGCAGAAGTGAGGATGAGGTTGAGAACTACAGGCCTGTTAGTCTGACCTTTGTGGTGAGTAAATTAATGGAAATGCTGCTAAAACAGAGGATAGTGAGCTGTCTGGAATCAATGGCTTTACTAGAGGCAGGACTTTTCTGATAAATCAAATTAGTTTTATTGACTGGGCAACTAGATAGTTGGACTGAGTGGGAGGCCTAGATGTGGTGCATTTAGATTTCAGTAAAGCTTTTGTCCTGCACAGGCAACTTATAAATAAATTGAATGCTGTAGGGATGGACCCTAAAGTGACTGAGTGGGTTAGAAACTGGTTAAGAGGGAGACAACAAAGGGTATAGGTAAATGGAGAGGATATTACCAGTGGTGTACCACAGGGATCTGTCTTTTTTGGACCAATTTTTTTAAACATTTTATAAGTAATATTGTGGAAGGGCTATAGGGTAAGGTTTATCTCTTTGAGGATGGTGCCAAAATCTTCAATAGAGTATATACCCAGGAAGGTGTAGATAACATCAGGAGGGATCTAGCAAAACTTGAAGAATGCTTGAGAATTTAGCAGCTGAGATTTAATTAAAAAAATGCAGGGTCATGCATTTGGACTGCAAAAACCCAAGGTAGCAATACAGTATGGGGATGAAATACTTCTGTGCATGAAAGAAGAGCGGTACCTGAGGGTGATTGGTTCTGATGATATTAAGATGACTACACAAGTAGAAAAGTTGATGGTGAGAGACAGAAGGATACTTGGGTGCATAGGGAGAGGAATGAGCAGGAAGAAGGAGGTGATAGTGCCTCTGGATAAGTCTTTAGTGAGACCTCATTTGGAGTATTAAGTGCAATTCTGAAGACAACATCTTCAAAAGGATATAAACAGTATGGAGTCACTGCAGGGGAAGGGGGGACTTATGCCTTATGATGAAGCACATTGGCAAAATCTCAATATGTACAATTTGGAAGAAAGGTGGGAGATTTGATAGATTTGTTCTATGTAAAGCTAGTTGCTGTAATTGTTCCATGTAAACCGCTTTGAATGTATGATAAGGCAGTATAGAAGACCTGTTAAATAAATAAATAAATAAATAAATACCTCTATGGCATAAATGTACAGGACACGAGCCTCTTTCAATTGAAAGAAGGCTCTGCAACTAGGGGAGCATAGGATGAAAGTGAAAGGGAGAAGACTCAGGAGTAATTTGCAGAAATATTTCCTTATGAAACGAGCGGTAGATGCATGCAATATTCTGCCAATGGAGGAAGTAGAAACAAGGACTGTATCTGAATTCAATAAGGTCTCTAAAGTTAAAAATGAGATTATAAAGCTTAGTAGTTGGTATAGAAGGGCAGACTGGATAGGACATATGGTCTTTATCTGCCGTCATGTTTCTTTGTATCTATGTATAAGTACAGTGCTGTGTATGTCTATACAGATGATAAGTAGTAGTAGTAATAGTAATAGTATATGCCCTTGAGTTTGGTGCCATTGTCAGTTGCATAAAATTGTTTCAATAAAGTTTGTGTTGTTGACATTTGGGGTCTTTTACCAAAGAGCACCAGCTGTCAGCACATTTTATGGCATGTGCTGAAGGCATGCTGAGACATGCATTGACAGTTAGTGTGAGGGCCATGACAGCATGGACCAATTTCTGGACTTTGAATTGTGCATTGGGGTGGTAAGGGAGCTGGTTAGTGGTGGAGAGTGGGTTTGATGAACATTGTACAGTTAGTATGGGATAAACATCATTGCAATTAGTACAGGTTCACCTAATGCCACATCAATAGGTGGAGTTAAGTGTGCTTGCGTTACTTGTTTGCTGTTTAAGGCACATGGCTTTGTGTTAACTGCTGCTAACACCAATGACTTTTGGCACCTGTCGAGGGGTAGGCGATGTCTGGGGAGGACACTACCCCCTCCCCCACCCCCATCCATGTTGTACCAGTGGCATCAGAGGTCTTCTCCAATTTCTTAATCATCTGAGGTGACGTGTGAAAGTTCACCTCAGATGATCTGCTGGGATATTAGGCCAAACCTTGCGCAATATACAGGGGATGCTAATGCGGATTCCCTGTTTGCATGTGTCTGGCTTGCTTTCCTGGTTTAGCACTGACTTTTTGCGTACAGTTAATTTGCATCTGTTTGCTTACAGAATCGCTGAGCAAAATGTTATTGTTAAAGTTGTATTGTGAAACCTGGTGCTAGTTTTTAGCACTGGGCTGTAGCGCAAGGTTTCTGCATCAGCCCCTAAGATAGTGAATCACCTGGACCAGATAGTATACAACTCAGGGAGCTGAAAGAACTCAAAAATGAAACTGCAGACCTACTATTAGTGATTTATGAGCTATCATTAAAATCATCTACTTTGCCTGAAGATTGCTATACAAATGATCAGTAGTAGTAGTAGTGGAGAATGGCCAGTGCAATGTCAATGTTTATTAAGGCTTCCAGGGAAAATCGCTGAAACTACGTAAGTACTGGACAAAATGATAGAAACCATTATAAAGAACAAAATTACTTAACATACAAATAGTCATGGTTATTGTGACAAAGCCAATATATACGAGTATTTAGCCAAGGGCAGTCTGGCCTCACCAATCTGCTACATTTTTTTAAAGGTGTGAATAAACATTCAGATAAAGGAAAGCTGATTGGTATAGTGTAAGCATTTGGTATAGAAAGCATTTGATACAGTCTATCATGAGAGACTTTTGAAGAAATTAAAGAGTTATGGGATGTCCTATTGTGGACTGGGAAGTGATTAAAAGATAGAAAACAAAGAGTAGGCGAAACAGTCAAAGTTCTCAATGGAGAAAGGTGAATAGTGGAGTGCCCCAGGGATCTGCTTTTCAATATATTTTTAAATGACCTGGATATGAGATAAACAAGTGAGATGATCTAATTTTCAGATGACACAAAATTATTTGAAGTTGTTAAGTTATAAGAGAATGGTGAGAAATTTACCCTTCAATCTGTTCAAAACTCAGCTGCATGGCTTGTCTTCCATCAGTGTTACTATGCTCATGTAACCCCTCTTCTCATGTCACTTCACTAGCTCCCTATCCATTTTCACATCCAGTTAAAACTCCTCCTTTGGACCTATAAGTTCATTCATTCTGCGGCTCCTCACTACCTTTCCTCTCTTACAGTATCTCACTCTACACCCCTCATCGGGAACTCTACTCCTCTAGCAGATCCCTTTTATTTGTGCCTTTCTCTGCCACTGCCAACTCCAGACTTTGTTCATTCCGCCTTGTTGTTCCATATGCCTAGAACAAACTACCTGAATCAGTGCATTGGGGTCCTTCTCTAGCCCTATTCATAAGTAGGCTAAAAACCCACCTCTTTGAGGCTGCTTTTGGATACTGATGTTCCTCACTCTCTTGTTCACTACTTGTGTATCTTACAGTACCATACTCTAGTCCCCCGTTTTGTGATGTTTTTTCATCTTGATTAAATTGTAAGCTCTGATGAGGAGGGACTGTGTCTTACATATGCACAGTGCTGTGTATATCTTGTATCACTATACAAATGATCAGTAGCAGTAGTAGTTGTAAATTGGGAGACTGCACATCCGCATGGAAGTTGAAATTTAATGTGGACAAGTGCAAAGCTATGCAGTAAGGAAGAACAACCCAAACTATAGGTAAGATGATGCAAGATTCCATATTAGGAGTCACCACCAAGGAAAACAATCTAGGTGTCATCATGGATAATATGCTGAAATGCTCTGCTCAGTGTGCAGTGGTGGCCAAGAAAGCTAATACAATGCTAGAAATTATGAAGAAAGGAATGGTGAATAAAACAGAGAATACAGCATCACAATAACTCTATATCGTTGCATGGTGTGACCGCACCTTGAGTATTGTGTGCAATTCTGGTCACCGCATCTCAAAAAGGATATAACACAGTTAGAAGGGTACAGAGAAGGGCGATCAAAATGTTCAAGGGAATGGAAGGATGCTTCTATGACAAAAGGTTTAAAAGGTTAAGGCTATTCAGCTTGGAAAAGAAACAGCTGAGGAAAGATATGATAGAGGTCTATAAATTTATGAATGGAGTGTAACAGAAAAATGTAGATCGGTTGTTTATGCTTTCAAAAAATAGAAAGACTAGGGGACATGCAATAAAGCTACAATGCAACCCACTTAAAACTACTAAGAGAAAATATTTTTTCACTCAATGCATAATCAAACTCTAGAATTCTTTATCGGAAGATGTAGTAGAAGCTGTTCATGTAGTTGGGTTTAAAAAAGGTTTGGACAAGTTCCTGGAGGAAAGGCCCATAAACCATTATTAAAGAGGATCCGGAAAATCCACTGCTTACCTCAACTGTGTGCCTTTTTGGGAACCTGCCAGGCAGGGGCGGCCCAAGGGAAGTGCATGTTCGGCGACTCATTGCAGGGCCTCATTTGCATAAGAAGTATCATTTGCATAAATATTTGTATACTATTAACATGCACTAACTTTTAGTAAACATGCCTCTTAATGAGGGTCTGGATAAAGAAAGACTACCAGATTTCTACAATACTATATGCCAGTGCCAATTGCCAGGCACATTAGGAGGTACTTCAAACACTGCCAATTTAGAACCCAAAGCAAACCCGCCGTATCATAACTGCACTACCAAGACTCACAAAGCACCAAACCCTACCTATTAAAAAGGCAACGCTGCAAATATTAAACCAATACATCTCAGAGAATACTAATACATCTCCTACTGACGAAAGAGAACAAGTGGCACTGTCAAATAGAAACTACATGATCAGAAGCTTGGTTACATATGCAGAACATAAACCATCACCAAAGAACAAGGGACCACAATTTAGAAATAGGACGATAATAATTAAAGTGGGAACCCCAAAAACCAAACTTCGAATGTACAACAACACTGGAGAAATAAAACTATAAATTAATTTCCCCTTTTACTAAACAAAAACATAAAGACGTTAGCGATACACATTTCCCAGAACTGACATATTCCAGTTAATAAATTCAAAATAAGAGATATTTTTCTACCTTTTGTTTGGGCATTTTCTTTTTCAGTTGCAATTGCTCCAGTCACTTTCTTCTGGTTTCTTCGTGTCTTATGCGAGTTGTCCATTTGCCCTTTCTTCTCTCTTCTAGAGTTTTTCCATTCTCTATGTCTGCTTTAACATACTGATCTTTCTCCTTTTGCTCTTTCCTCCATTTCTTTCTTTATTCCTTTATCATCCACTCTTTTTTCATCCTTCCATCCTCAATCCCCACTTACTCTCCCAATACCCGGCCAAACATAGATTTTTCTTCCCTCCCACACAAAATATCTTTTCCCCTCTCCATCCTCACTCTCCAGCCCCATCCTTTCTAGTCCTCCCCCAACATTAGCTCCCTTCTAGTTCCAGCCCCACCCAGCTTCCACTCCCTTCTAGTCCCATTCTCTCATGCCCCGCATTAGCCCATTTACAATCCTAGGGTCAGGGTCACACACGTTCATGCTATGATCACAATTGCCAAGTGTCAGTATTCTTTGAGCAATAAATTGTTTCTAGAGACCTTTATAAAGAGTTCTTCTAGATAGGGAGACAAAGACATGTGAAATTGTTTTAAGTAGGTGTTAAAGCCAAGTGACAGATCAAAGGGGCATTTTGAAAAATTCCCTTTGTCCAAGCAATGGCTATGTGAATCACCCAGGAAAATGGTCACAGATTACCTTAGAAACACAGAGTAGGGTACTGTGTAGCAGCCAGCTTTTAATAAGTCTTCTTTCCCTACTTCCCTCCCTGACACCTACCCACCTCTGGGAAAATCATAGCTTTATAGGTGCTTAAACCTCTTAAAGGAAAGGAGATGCCATATTCACTCTCAGGTGCAGCTGTTTATCCTCATCAGGCATATATTACGGACCTGAGACTAATTAAGTTTGAGGTAAACAATGTCCATTAAACATATTATGTATAGTTTTATTAGTATACGTATCCCCAGCTATTCTTAGTAAGTAAACAACTTAAATATCTAAACAGATCCTTAAAACTAAGATGCAGACAACAGTCCAGCAGTGAGATGTGGGCTTTCCAGTCTTTTGCATTGTGTGTCACATGTATGATTTTCTACCAGTTGGTGACGGGTTTTGTGTGTGCACTAGGTGCAAGGAGCTCTTTGCTCTCAAGGAACGAGTCCGATCTCTGGAGGCTAGAGTAGCAGAGTTGGAGGACATAAAGAAGACAGAGAGATATATAGAAGAGACCTACAGGGATATAGTACTGAATTCCCACCTCCAGTCTGGCAGCAACCCTTTTGCCATGGAGGAGAGAAGTAACATGACAGGAGAGCATCACTCTGGTGTGGCAGGAAGTGATCCTACAGTTAGAAGCTGTCCTCCAGGTGATGTAAAACCCTTTTGCTCCGAGGAGGTTTCTCCAGGCCATGTGCCCATGAAGGAAGGATTAGGACAGCCGTTATAGTTGGTGATTAGATCATTAGGCATGTAGATAGCTGGATGACTGGTGGATGTGAGGATCACCTGATAACACGCCTGCCTGGTGTGAAGATAGCGGATCTCACACGCCACCGAGACAACGTCTAAGATCGTGCTGGGGAGGAGTATGCTGTCATTGTACATGTTAGTGCCAGTGACATAGGACAGAGTGGTAGGGAGGTTCTGGAGGATAAATTTAGGCTTTTAGGTAGGAAGTTGAAATCCAGAACTTCCAGGGTAGCATTCTCCAAAATGTTTCCTGTTCCCCACGCAGGACCCAAAAGGTAGTCAGAGTTCTGGAGTCTCAATGCATGGATAAAACGATGGTGCAAGGAAAAGGGTTTTGGATTTGTTAGGAACTGGTGAACATTCTAGGGAAAGGAGAGGCTTTTCCAAAGGGATGGGCTCCACCTTAACCGGGATGGAACCAGGCTGCTGGCATTAATATTTAGAAAGGAGTTTGAACATCTTTTAAACTAGATAATAGGGGAAAGCCGACAGTCGCCCAAGAAATCATGGCTCGGAACGAGGAATCCATAAAGGATACTAACAAAAGACTGAAGTTAGGGCATATCAACAGAGATGTTCCAATAAAGACAAAAGTAACCCAAATGCTCTTGAATACAGAACACACAGAGCTTAAAGACTGCAAATTACCCCTGCCTACCAATAACAAAAGATTTATATGAATAAAATACAGCCTCTAAAATGCTTGTATGCAAATGCTAGATGTCTAAAAAATAAGATGGAAGAGTTAGAATATATAGCATGTGATAAGGAAGCTTATCAGGACCCAGGAGACAGGGATAAGGAGAAGGAATTCACCCTTATCAAAGGACCTATTTTACAAGGTCAGAGACACAAAACTCCATTTACACCTAGAAAGCAGGTAATTCCTAGCTGCAATAGGTTGCAGAATGCCCCTAGTGGAGAAAAAGAGAGAGAATGCAGGCCCAGGGTAAGGAACCCTTATGTCACTGAATTCCCCAATTACTCAGCTGCCACGAGGCAGTCTGATCTCCAACACCTGAGAGGAGAAGGGGTGGGGCTGGAGCCTGAGAGGTTTAAGACTAGGTCAGATTATCCAGAGAGAGAGAGGAGTAGGAATGCATACAGGGAGAGGAGTAGGAATGCTTACTGGAAGAGGAATGGAGCTGGAACAGTAAGAACAGCAGGAACCAGGAACACAAGTTGGAGGACAGGACGAGGAAGCTCAGGTGAATGGTGGCCAGAGCATGAGAGAGGAGAAGCTGATACAAGCCTTGACCCAGGTAGGAGCATTAGAAGCTTGTCTAATTTGGAGCACTACAGAGTTGCAAGAGACAGCTTTTGCCCTAACGGAAGGCAGTCAGCTAAGCCCTCTGAGCCAGACCTGAAGGTAGAGCCTATGCAACTGGTTGAACAAGACCTAGCTGTAGAAGAAGAAGACTCATACATGGATTGCTCTTTATGCCAGTCTTCAAATACAGAGGGTTTGGAAGGGAGTCAACAATAAGGAAAACCTCCAGAGTCCGGTAACCCTGAGAGCCTGTTGATAACTTGTGAAAGTCCTGTATTAAAAGGAGAAATACCTTTTTAGCTGAGCAAGCTGAAGCTTTCTAATTAAAACCTGTGAAACAGCTGCTAGCCAGTGCAGTGCACAGCCTGAAGCCGTGCTGACGGTGAAAGTAAGAAAAGCTTTGATTTGGTTTTTACTATTCCTAAAAACCTTGCATAGAGAATTGTTTGCCTATGAAGAGTTTGACTTCTTGTTGAAAGTTTTTACTGTGCTTAAGGAGACAAACAGCCGGGAAGTGTTCTGGACTGAGAGAAAAGAAACTTGCTTTAGGAAAAGCTGTTTCTGTTTGTTTTTAACAGCACTGCTAGCCATGTCTGGTAGAATTAGCTGTTGAAAGGACTTTCCTTTCTGTTAAAGAACATTATAAGCTGTTTTGGTTTTGAGTTCAGTTATATCCTGATGTATTTTTGAAAGAATCCTGGAGAAACAATCCAAAGGTGTTAATTTATGACCCTAGCGTTTAACCCATCAATAAATTTCTGTCAAAAGCATTACCACTCAAAGCCAACTACATTATGTTTTTTTTTTAACTGAAGCCAAGTACCTCCTGACTGAACTAGCTTTCCCATGAGGCATTACAAGGCAGCCAGTCAGGTAAAGGCTAAATGGTGAATCTCTCCTATAACAAGCACGCCCCTCCACACTGTCTGTAAGGGGCTAAGGGCGTGACAAGCACTAAATATGAGTTTAGATATGATGGGTATCTCAGAGGCACGGTGGAAGGAAAACAACCAGTGGGACACTGTGATACCTGAGTACAAACTATATTGTAATGATAGAGCAGATAAACTGGTGTAGGGGTTGCACTCTATGTTAGAGAGGGCATTGAGTCACAAAGGATTAAAGTTTTGCAAGAAACAAAATTCACTGTAGAATTTCTATGGACTGAAATTCCATGTGGGAAGGGGAAGGTGACTGCCTGGCCAGAATGAACAAATGGATGATGAAATGCTCAAAGAAATCAGGGAACCTAACAAAAGTTACAGCGCAGTAATAACAATGGGTGTTTTCAGTGTCACGGCAGGACATGCTAGGGAGATAAAGTTTCAAGATGAAATAAATGACTGCTTCTTAGAGTAGCTGGTTCATGAACCAACCAGAGCGGAAGCCATTTTGGACCTAGTCCTTAGTGGAACACAAGATCTTGTGCAAGAGATAAGGGTATTGGGACCACTTGCAATTGTGATCATAGCATGAACGCGTTTGATTTAATAAATGGAGGAAGGTTGGCAAGGAAATCCACAGGACTACCTTTTAACTTTCAAAAGGGAGACTGATAAAATGAGGAAAATAGTTAGGAAAAAACTAAAAGGAGCAATTGCAAATGTGGGTTGTACCACTCGTGCCGTCAAAATCAGACTGGGGGAACATGCCTCACGTTTGCATTTGCAAATCTGTACAGCCCCCATTGTTGAACATTGTTTTGCTTTGGAGCATGTTTTTGAAGATCTTTGCTGGCAAATTATAGACTGCACCACATGATCTCCGGGGTGGTGATAGGACTTCTCGCCTTCAATGGCTTGAACAGCGTTGGATTTTTACTCTTGGCTCCGTACATCCCCATGGCCTCAATCGGGAGATTGATTGGCAGAGTCTTTTCTAATATTATCCAATGAATAAAGGAATCCCCGTGTTCTATGGGGGATGTTCCCTTATCATTGGTGGTTCTCCTTATGATAGCATTATCCACCGGCCAATCATAGAGTAACCCTTTTCTCAAAAACAGCCTTTGTTTCTTTGGCATTTTATGGCAGTTATACTCTGAGAGCATACTGAGGAATTTGATGATGCTCTTAATTTGCACTTGAAACAGAGTCACTGGTGGACTCAAAACGTGCATGTCGTGCGGTTATTTTTTCTTTAGGATCAAGTCTTCATCTTATCACACTGACACTTCTCATAAGATAAGTACTTTTATTTTAATAAGTTTGACCCATAATTTGATTAAAATGGACATGTCCAGCTTTCGAGGATGAGCAAACTACTCTCCTCCTGATGGCATGCCCGACACAAATTAATACGTTTTGAGAATGGTGCACATATGGTGTTTTTTCATTTTTGGATCATTACACATCACCAGTGGGGATTTTTGTTAGTTATTGTATTAGTTTCCTGATTTGTTACTATGGCTGCAGGCACTTTTGCCTTTTCTGAAGAACACTTGGAAAAACTTAGGCAAAGATCTTCTTTGTTGGACTCTGATGGTGAAACTGATAATGCTTCTGCCTTTTCTTTTCTTGAAGGCACTTCACAAATGGGCAATTCGGGCACAATTACATGGGGCTTCTATGGCCCAGTATTTGAAATCTTGCATTATTCCTAGAGGTTTAAGAATGCCCCAGCCCCTAAAATGTTCCTTACAGACTTGGATTTTATCACTAAATGGAATGGCATATTAAATAAATGCAGTTTTGATTGGATTGCACTTATTTTGGAGCGGACTATTTCGTAAGAGGATACCTTAGGTAAACAGATTGAAGACATGAAATTTAAATTACAAACTACCATTGATATGGAAGTGTTTCACAGTAAGATGGCGGATATTAACAGACAAGCACAACGTTTTTTTGATTATTTAATGAATTTTAAACTCAAAAAATTCAATAGGGATAAATCAGATTATGATTCAGCTAGAGTCTATAGATGAATGTATGCTAAGAAAGAGAATTAGCTACATAACGGGTCTCTTTTGATCTATCTTCTGATGATACTGATGACAGCAGGGGTTCAACTGAACACAACAATCGTCATACTATTAATGATAACTTCCAGATGGGTCATCAGGATTTTTGGTTTGGCCCTTCTTGAGGATGCCGGCTAGGTAGATCATTCAGGATCCTCTGAATACCAGACAATGCCCCAAATAGAAACCTCTTCAGTAATTAATTTATCGGCTCATCGTTTGACCCCCCAAAGAGGAAAGTGTTCTTAATGTAGGCCTTTCTTTTGTCCCCACTGTCAAATATGATGCCTTTCATATGCGGCTGTCTTTGCATAATTTTTTTTAAAATTTACAAATCAAAAGTTTTTTTGAGGGACGAGAGTGCAGTATTGATCATTCTGTGAGTAAAGCCCAATCTAAATGGTCTCCTCTGTGTCTGGTGGATCCTTCCATAGCTACATACCAGGCATTGGTCCTTAAGGATCTCAAAAGTCTGGAATCCACTTTTTTCAACATCACAAGAAGTCAGAGGTTAGCCATCCAGCAACTTACCAGTGATCATGGTTTGATTAGAAGGGGTACGGACAAAGGTGGATCAATAGTTCTCCAAAATAAGGACACTTACCACAGAAACATTTCACTCCAATTATATGATGCCCATTATTACAAACTATTATCACTTGATCCCACCATGGATTTGTCTGTTCAAATAAAGGCCTTGGTCACCACTGCCTATCAGAATGGATGGATTACAATGAAAAAAAAACAACTTTTTGACAGTGTTACATCCCAAGATTCCAAAAATTCAAAAATTTATTTCCAACCCTCCAGGTCAGCCTATTATCACTTGCAGGGGCTCAATCCTTGAACCCCTTTCACAATTTTGTGATATTTTCTTGAAACAAGAAGCGGCCGAAGTGAAGTCCTTCATTAGAGATTCTATGCATTTTTTTGGACCAACTATCTGATATACAACAATCTATTCAGTCTTTTTGGTTGGTCACTTTAGATGTCGCCTATGTGTAATAGTTATCCCCTGTTAGCCACGTTTTTAGTACCTGTTCTTTGTAAACACAGAGCGGCTTGCCGCCCTGTTGTGAGTTTATGTTCCATGTAAACCGCACTGATGCTGAATAGCGCGTTATATAAGAGACTGTAAATAAATAAATAAATAAAATGTCATGGCATTGTATACAAACAAGGTGAAGCTTTATTGTTACTTGAAACATGTTTCCGATATGCTCCTACTCGGATTCCTAAGTCTTCTTTATTATAGCTCATGACACTAATCCTCACCCAAAATTATTTCCTTTTTGATGGCAATTATTTTTTTCAAACCTTTGGTATGGCTATGGGGGCAACCTTTGCCCCTTCTGTAGCTACTTTATATATGGCCGATATGGAGGAGAGGTTCATCTTTCATCCCCTTTGTTTAGACATGAGTGCCTATAGCACAGATTTTTGGATGACATTTTTGTCTTGTGGACGTCATCCCGTGAAATATTACATGAATTTCTGTTATGGCTTAACACCATCAAACCCAATATACAATTTACTGCTCACATTCATTTCCAAACCATAGATTTTTTGGACATCACAATTTATAAAAGCCCTGAGGGTTTGGCCAACCTTATTTCATAAATCAGTCCAGAGAAATACTCTTTTGAAATATCAGAGCCACCATCCTGAACCCCTTCGTAGAGCCTTGCCATATGGTCAATTTTTATGATTACGATGCATTTGCACCACACTTGCGGAATTCAAGAAATATGCTTCCCATTTAAAAGTTCATTTGCTTTCAAGAGGTTATCCTCATGAAGTGATTCAGAAGGCTTATTTAAGAGCACGCTATACTTATAGAGAATGGCTATTTTTGCATCCCTCTGACCCAACACTTCAACCACAGAGGATCATATCATAGGTATTTTACCTTTTATGCAGAACACTTCTAAAGTAGTTTCACTACTTAAGAAAAATTGGTCTGTTTTGAACTTACATTCATGTTTTTTTAAACTCCTTACTTTTTCCTTTACACGGGGCTCCAATTTATGTGACATGTTAGTTAAATCAGCTTTACCTACTGACCGCCCTTTGGCCAGACCTCTGAATACGACAGGTCACACAGCTTGTGGTCAGTGTCAGTTTTGTCCATTGACCCTGACCAGCAATGTTTGAGATGACCCTTCACGCGGAGACTATATCACTTTCACTGGTCCACTACATGCACCTCTAGCTTTGTCGTTTACCTTTTACGATGTCTATGTGATTTGCTATATGTGGGTCGCATCACTTGTGCTGTCAAAATCAGACTGGGGGAACATACCTCACATTTGCGTTTGCAAATCCATTCAGCCCCCATTGTTGAGCATTGTTTATTGTTTATTTTTATTTATTTTTATTTTATTTATTATTTTTATTTACATTCTCTTATATGCCGCGCTATTCTGCATCAGTGCGGTTTACATTGAACAAACTGAAATTACATTGAATAGGGTTTAGCTTTGGGGCATGTTTTTGAAGATCTTCACTGGCGAGTTATAGACTTTCTGCCACATGATCCCCAGGGTGGTGATAGGACTTCTCGCCTTCAACGGCTTGAACAGCATTGGATTTTTTACTGTAGGCTCAGTAGATCTCCAGGGCCTCAATTGAGAGATTGATTTGCAGAGTCTTTCCTAATATTATCCAATGAATAAAGGAATCCCCGTGTTCTATGGGGGCTGATGCCTTACCATTGGTGGTTCTTCTTATAACTGCATTATTCACCAGCCAATCATAGAGCAGCCCTTTTCTCAAAAACAGTCTTTGATTCTTTGGCATTTTATGGCAGTTACACTTTAAGAGCACACTCAGGAATTTGATGACGTTCTGACTTTGCACTTGAAACAGAGTCACTGGTGGACTCAAAACGTGCACGTTGTGCAGTTGCTTTTTCCTTAGGATCAAGTCTTCATCTTATCACACTGCCATTTCTCATAAAATAAGTACTTTTATTTTAATGAGTTTGAACCATAATTTGATTAAAATGGACGTCCAGCTTTCGAGGCTGCGCAAACTACTCTCCTACTGATGGCATCCCTGACACAAATTAATAAGTTTTGAGAATGGTGCACATATGGTGATTTATTTTCATTTTTGGATCATTACACATCACCAGTGGGAAGTTTTGTTCGTTAAAGATTTATATCAAGCAAGGGTGTTTAAAAATACTCTCTTGGAAGCCCAGACCAGCTGTATTCCATGCTTTAAGAAAAGTGGAAGGAAGTCCAAAAAATTGGCAGCATGGTTTAAAGGTGAGGTCAGAGAAGCTGTTGTTGCCAAAAAAGCATCTTTCAGGAAATGGAAAAAGGAGCCAAATGATAAACTGGACACAACATAAGCACTGGCAAGTTAGATGAAAGGCATTGATAAGGCAGATAAAGAGAGAATTTGAGAAGAAACTTGCTGTGGAAGCAAAAACATGTAATAAATACTTTTTCAAGTACATTCGTAGCAAAAAACCTGTGAGAGAGTCAGTTGGACCATTAGAGGGGTAAAAGGGGACAAGGCCATAGTGGAGGGACTGAATGAATTCTTTGTTTTGATCTTTGCTAGGAAGATGTAGGGATGTTACCCATGACTGAAATGGTATTTAAAGGTGATGCCATAGATGAATTGAAAGAAATATCAATATACTGGGAAAATGTATTACAACTATTTGATAAACTGAAGAGTAGAAAATCACCTGAACTGGATGGTATACGTCCAAGGGTGTTGAATCATTAAATCATCTGTAATACCTGAATATTGGAGGATGGCCAATGTAATGCCAATTTTTAAGAAGGGTTCCAGGGGTGATTCGGGAAGCTACAGACTGGTGAGCCTGACATCAGCACTGGGAAAAATGGTAGAAACCATTATAAAGAACAAAATTACTGAATATGGCTTAATGAGAGACAGCCAACATGCCTTTAGCATGGAAGGTCTTGTCTTACTAATGTGTTGTTTTTTTTTTTAAATTGTGAATAAACAGGTAGACAAAGGTGAGACAGTTGATATAGTATCTGGATGGTATCTGGATTTTCAGAAAGCCTGGCAGCTGTATTCTGTACTAGTTGAAGTGGGTTTAGTGCTTGTTTTGGCAGCTCTTGGTATAGTACATTGCAGTAGTCGAGATGGGATATTATGATGGCCTGAAAAACTATTCTGAAGTCATTGTATTGGAGTAATGGTCACAAATGCTGGAGGGATTTGAGTTATTTGTAGGCTGTTTTGGCTGATTTCTTGATGTGAGAACGCATGTTGAGGTTTTGGTCCAGTGTTATACCGAGGTATTTGACTTCGCTTTTTAACATGATCTCTGTGTTTTGGAGCACGAGTTTCTCTGATGGTTTAAAGGAGGGGTCTCTTGTGACCAGAAGTGCCTCTGTCTTGCTGTTATTTACTGCTAGCTGGTCTGTGATGGCTGAAATTCAATCAGAGTTGATCAAGAAATCTGAGGTAAGAGTGTGGAAAGGCATGTAAATAGGGACATTGATAATATGGATTTTTCTGAGGCAATGGTGGTTAAGTGACTTGCCCAAGGCCACAAGGAGTGCTAGTGGGAATCAAACCCTGATTTCTTTCATTTTTCTCCAATGTATTGGGACTGGCAGAAAGAATGTTTTTATATAGGGGCTCAAAATTCTATCAGTCTGAGGCAAAATAACTCCAAAAATTAAAAGAACAACCTTGGAGAATAGGGAAAAAACCCAAACAGAGAACAAGTGAGGTTTTTGTTGTGTGCCAGGACATCAGCTTAGCTGAACCATTTTGTCCACCTGTCATAATCTATGAATCAATATGGAGCTGACCAGCCAGTGCATAAGGTTATACAAATAAACTATCCGTGTAACTTTCCGTGTATGTTCAGTTGCCCTGCCTGTTTAAGGCAGACAGCTGATATGCTGAATACATGGGTATGACTTTAATTGGATAACTTATTTATAAGAGGTAATTTTATAAAGTTATTCCCACTCGTAAATGACCTTATAAAATACCGACCGATGTAAAAGTATATGCTCTGGCATGATGCACCACATGAGTGGTTTGGGTACAGTCTGGGCACGCATAGATTATAAAATATATTAATCTATGCTCGTACTTAAAAATTCTAGTCATGGATATTTACACATGTTCCAGTGCAAGTGTAAATATCCACACCTGCAATGTATACTGTCACGGCCTCACCACCCGCCTCTAGCTTAGAGGGGCGTGGTTATTAGAGGAACTTCCCACTATCTGCCTTAACAAATTATTTCCCTGCAGCATCCTCTGGGAAATGTAGTTTTGTTTTGTTAAGCTGTATGGGTGTGTCAGGCAGAAAGTTGTAGTCAGGCTCAACGAGGTAAGGCAAATGACAGAAATTTATTTTGCACACAATGGTTCGAACATACCACACACAGGATTATATGTTCAGGATTCTTTGAGGTAGAGCATTGTCCATAAAACAAACCCAAACACAAGAATGGCTGTTCAAAGGTTCTCTATAGTTCAGGATATACAGTCTTTAACAGCAAGGATATCGAATTCCTTTTTAGCCTTGCTGGCTAAAGCACAAAAACAAATCAAAACTTAATGTCTGTGGTAGTTTAGCTTCTATTCAGCTTCAAAGCTTTCTTGGCTACCTTCCAAGCAAAAAGGTAGAACCCAGGGGCAAAAGAAAGCGTTGTTCTACTAGCTACTTTAGCTTACCCCAGTGTCGTACTTCAGGCAGCAGGTGGCTAACAAGCTTATATCACAGTTCCTGGCTTGCTCGTTAGTCCCTGTAAACTTCCCCCTTTGCAAACACGTGGGAATCATGGCCACCCTGCTTGTTGACTATGGGTACCTTCTTTCCTTGAAGACTTTCTTTCAAGATAGCTTTTTTTCTCTACGTTCCCATGTTTAAAGCCTGGCAAAAGGAACAATCCATGGGAGTGTCCTCCTCATTCAGCTCCGCCTCGGGCTCTCCCAGCTGCATGGATTCTGAGTCCCCATCTTGCTCACAGTGCTCAGCTAACAGCCTCCCTGGGGATCCTGGAGTCCCTTTTGTTTCTGGCCCCAATCTCGCTTGCAGACGTGCTATATGCCAATTAGCACTTTCTTCTCCTGGAAGCTCAGTTCCTCTGCTCTGCTCAGCACAAGTCAAGCTTCCCTTGCTTGTATCTGTGCCTCTGTTCGTGTCAGCCTGGCTTCCTGCTTCTCTTCCCCTTTCCTCATTCTCTGGCATAGGTTTATATTTCCAGGGCTCTAGCTCCAACTCCTTCCTTCCCAGGTGACGGTAATCAGAATGACTTCGGGTACTTGAGTGCTTGGAGAATTTCCTGCCATAGGTGTTCTGGGCCCTATGTCCTCTCTCCCTCATTCCACTAGGGGGCGCATGAAACATGGGCAACGTGGAGGTTTTCTGATTCCTGGAGGCGGTTGTGGCTTTCCTACCCTGACTGGGTGAAAGGGGGCCCTTTACTAGGGTGAATTCCCTGTCTCTTTGTCCTCCCCTGGACTCCGGATAGGCCTCCTTGCCACAATACACATGTTACACCACTACACTGGTATTTTATAAAGACCCAGGGGATAGGGACAGCTATCCATAGGGTCGCCAGGAGTTGGCTTCAACTCGATGGTACACAACAATAGGTGCTTATGTCTTTATAAAATTGCATCAAAGTAGGCACCCCGTTACCCTTGAAGTGGCTAAAATGTGTCCTTCTATGGATAAAAGGCCATTCCGCTCCCAGCTCACCCCAATGTCATCTCCTTTTTGTATTTGTTATGGCCAGAATTTGTCTATTTGAGCCTTGGAAAATTAAAACAAAAAGCCCTAAGTAGTCAGCTCCACTCCTTTGAAATATTTTCCTCTCTGTTTCTAGGGCAAAGCCTTTAAAACATTTTTTTAAACATGCAGCTGGCATAACGTTAGACAGCAGGTGACGTTTGTCAGGAGCAGAATACAGAACAAGAAGAGAGCTAAAGAATCCATCTCAAGAAAACAAATGAGCTCACTGCAGAAGTTTCTAAAAACTCAGAACGATTCAGGATGTAGCTACAGTTGGTTCAGTAACAGTGAGTACACGTGGAGAGGGTTCTTCAGCTTCAATACCATCAGCATTAGCTATTGCTGGAAGCAAAAGAGAGCTTCAGTAGCAGTCAAAAAGACCTGTTCAGAGTGGTTTTAGATATTTCTCAAGCATGCATTTCCCTATGCAGTGTTACAGTGAGCTTTTAACATTGTTTCTTCTCATCTCCCTCTGTCTACACTAGGGTACTTGTTTAAAGAGCAAATGTTAGTGAGATCAATTAGATGTTGATTTAATTAGGCTTATATACAGCTTTTCTACCAGTCAAAGTGGTGTACATTCAGGTACTGTATATATATTTTTCCCTTGTCACCAAGGGGCTCACAATCTGTTTGTTTTTTGCGCCTGAGGCAACGGGGAGTTAAGTGGCTTCCCCAAGGCCACAAGGAGCACTTATGGGTCTAGAAACCCCAGTCCGTCCAGCCTGAGGTTGCGTCCTCTATTGGGATTTGAACCCCCTTGGTTTCCAGCCCAAGCTAACTTGCCCCAACCATTAGACCACTCCTCCCTCAAGGCATGTGTGGTTTATGCTTTGATTTTATTCATTATTGGTCATTTGTCCTCATCAGTACTTTTGCCCTTGGAATATCACTTATTATTTTTACACCAGCACTAGAAACATAGAAACATAGAAATATGATGACAGAAAAATACCACATGGCCTATCTAGTCTGTCCTTCCATATCAACAACTACAACAGTCCCCTTTTTACTTTTAGAGATCCTCTGTGTTTGTTCCTTGCTTTTTTGAATTCAGTTACTGTCCTCATCTCTACCACCTCCACTGGAAGACTATTCCACGGATCCACCACTCTTTCTGTAAAGAAATATTTCCGCAGATCACTCCTGAATCTATCTATCTAAGAGGGAGGAGTAGCCTAGTGGTTGGGGCAAGGTACTTCAGGCCGGAAGGTCGGGGGTTCAAATCCCACTAGAGGACAGCAACCTTGGGCCGGAAGGACTGGGGTTTCTAGTCCCACAGATGCTCCTTGTGGTCTTGGGCAAGCCACTTAACCCTCCATTGCCCATGTTCCCTGTAAGTATTAGTGTATGTGTCTCATATCTCCGCGTGTTAAATGTATCCCCCAATTGTGTTGTGACCGCTTTGATTGAAGGATAAGGCGGTATACAAAAACTATCTAAATAAATAAAAATAAAAAAATCCCCCTTCATCCTCATCCCATGTCTCCTCGTAGCAGAACTTGCTTTCAATTGAAAGAGGCTCTCCCCCTGAACATTTATGCCACGGAGGTATTTAAACATCTCAATCATATCACCTCTATCCCGCCTTTCCTCTAAGATGTACATATTAAGATCCTTAAGTCTGTCATCATATGCTTTATAATGAAGACCACTAACCATTTTAGTAGCCACCCCTGCACCGACTCCTTCCTGTTCACATCCTTTTGAAGATGCGGTCTCCAGATTGCACACTATACTCCAAATGAGGTTGCACCAAAGACTTATACAGAGGCACTATCACCTCCTTTTTTCTGCTAGCCATTCCTCTCTGTATGCACCCAAGCATCCTTCTAGCTTTTGCTGTCACCTTTTCTACCTGTTCAGTTACTTTAAGATCATCAGACACAACCACGCCCAGGTCCCTCTCTTCTTTAGTAGACAAAAGTACTTCATCCCCTATACTATATTGCTCCCTTGGATTTCTGCAGCCCAAATGCATGACCTTACATTTTTTAACATTAAATACCAGCTGCCAGATTCTAGACCATTCTTCAAGCTTAGCTAGATCTCTCCTCATGTTATCTACACCTTCCTGGGTGTCTATTCTATTGCAGATTTTGGTATCATCTGCAAAAAGGCAAATCTTACCCGACAGCCCTTCTGCTATATCACTAATAAAGATGTTAAAAAGAATCGGACCAAGGACAGATCCCTGGGGCACACCACTGGTAACATCCTTCTCCTCAGAGTGAGCCCCATTTACCTGTACTCTTTGTTGCCTCCCACCCAACCAATTTCTAACCCAAGCAGTAACTTTAGGGTCCATCCCTAGGGTGCTCAGTTTGTTTATAAGTCGCCTGTGAGAAACAGTGTCAAAGGCTTTACTGAAATCTAAATACACCACATCTAGGGCTCTCCATCGGTCCAACTCCCTAGTCACCCAGTCAAAGAAATCAATCAGATTTGTCTGACAAAACCTGCTTCTGGTGAATCCATGCTGCCTCAGGTCCTGTAATCTGCTGGACTCCAGAAACCTCACTATTTTCTCTTTCAGCAGCGTTTCCAATAATTTACTCACCACCAAAGTTAAACTAACCAGACTGTGGTTTTCAACCGCATCCTTACTTCCGCTTTTGTGTAAAGGCACCACATGAGCCTCTCTCCAGTCCTTTGGCACCACTCCCGACTCCAGCGAGGCATTGAAAAGGTCAGTCAGTGTTGCTGCTAGAACATCCCCAAGTTCCCTCAGTATTCTAGGGTGTATCCCATTCAGTCCCATTGCTTTGTCTTCTTTAAGTTGAGCTAGTTTCTTACGAACACAGTCTTCTGAAAATTGTTTAAGATGTTCCTCGCTTCTGTTCCTGTTTGTGAGTGTTTTCTGAGGTCCTGCTCCTGGTTCTTCATCTGTGAACACAGAACAAAAATATTCGTTAAGCAATTCCGCTTTATACTCATCAGCTTCTACATATTCCTCCCCTTCACCCTTGAGTCTGACAATACCACTTTTGCCCTTCCTCTTCTCACTAACATATCTCAAAAATGTCTCATCCCCCCATTTTATTGCATTGGCTATTTCCTCCTCTTTTTGAATCTTTGTTTTCCTGACTACTTTGCTAGCTTCTCTAAGTTTTTCCAAATATAGATGCCTGTCTTCCTCTCTCTGTGATCTCTTGTATTTCATGAAGGCCTCCCTTTTTTTCTTCACTTTTTCAGCTACCTCTTTCAAAAGCCATAGTGGTTTCCTTTTCCTTTTACCTTTATTTACAATTTTAACAAAAAGGTTGGTTGCCCTTAAAATATCTCCTTTCAGTTTTGCCCACTGTTTTTCTACAAAACCCAGCTGTTCCCATCCCACTAACGACTCCCTGAGGTATTGGCCCATCTTGGCAAAGTTAGTCTTCCTAAAGTATAAGACCCTCACCTTTGAATGGATTCTAACAGCCTTAGTCCTAATACTGAATCACACCATCTGGTGATCACTGGATGCAAAATGATCTCCTACTATAACATCAGAAACACTTTCACCATTGGTAAGCAACAAGTCCAGTATGGACCCTTCACATGTGGGGTCTGTTACCAATTGCTTGAATAGTTCTCCCTGTAGAGAATCAAGGATCTCTTTACTTCTAGATGATACTGTAGAAGGAATGTGCCAATCAACATCTGGCATATTGAAATCCCCTATCAGTGGCACTTCCCCTTTCCTAGCAATGCTGCGTATGTCTTCAATTAACTCTCTGTCCACCTCTTCCTCTTGTGAGAGAGGTCCGTATATCATGCCAATGCAAATAGATTTCTCTTTCCCTCTTTCTAGTTTAACCCACAATGCCTCCTCGCTCCCTTTTAAGCTCTGTAATTCCAAAGCTTTAATAATATTTTTTACATATAGTGCCACTCCTCCTCCCCTTCTTCCTACCCTGTCCTTTCCGAATAAAGTATAGCCAGGTATAGTTACATCCCAGTCATGGTTTTCTGTGAACCATGTTTCTGTAACTGCCACTTAATCCAAGTTGGCCACTCCCACCAAAGCTTCAACATCAGGGATCTTATTCCCCATGCTACGGGCATTTATACACACTGCTTTCAATGTGTTACCCCTGTTATCCATTTCCATAAAGGTATTTAATGCATCACTTACCTGGGGGCTTTTTTCACCCATACCCAACAAATCTAGTTTAAAGTCCTCTTCAGTAGATAGCCAGTCTACTACTGAAGACATGTTGACCTTTCTTGGACAGATGGATGCCATCTCTGCTCTGCAACTCTTGGAACAACATCCCATGGTCTAGGAAACCAAAACACTCTCGATGACACCATCCATGCAGCCATGCTTTCATCTCCAGAATGCGAGCCTCTCTGCCTTGGCCTTTACCCTCAACAGGGAGGATTGAAGAGAACAACACCTGTGCACCTAACTGCTTCACCCTCTGTCCCAGATCCATGAAGTCACTTTTGATACACTCAGAGGGATACCTGGCAGTATCATTTGTTCCGACATGGATTAGCAACATTGGGTAATAGTCAGTGGGCTTGATGAGTCTCGGCATACTCTCCGTAACATCTTGGATTTTGGCACCACGCAGACAGCATACCTCTCTGGACATCAAGTCTGGTCGGCAGATGGATGCCTCAGTACCCCTCAGAAGAGGGTTACCAACCACCACTACCCTTTGCTTCCTTGTGGTCACTGATTCTGTAACTTTGAGGTACTTGAGCTCTGGTTCTTCCCGTTCCATGGATACTTTCACCTCCTACACTTCCAGGGCTGCATAACTGGAGAAGTTGGATGGGTGATTCTGCAGGCCCTGGTGACTTGTGTCCAACCTTCATCATTCTGTTGACACCCATCTTCTCCTCTGCTAGAGAGCTTGGATGTTTCAAGAAGCATCTCATCAATGTACTTCTCACTGTCTTGAATGCTCCTCAGCCTCACCACCTTCTCTCTGAGTTCCTCCACTTGTTTCCTCAGAGCCTCAGCATGCAGGTACCCTGCACATGGAACCGGTCCTTCAACTGGCATTGGGACCTCTCTCTGGACAACAGCTTTAGCGATACGATTTTTCCCAGCCATTGTTCTGTTCGTGAAGCTTAGGTATCTGTTAAAGCAAAAGAGAGAGATCTATTGACAATATTTGGATTTTTATTGTGAGCTTCCATTTTATACGTTTTGATGTTATATGATTTTCCATTACCCCCTGAAGAAGGTGGTTTTGCCGAAACACGTTGGGGTTTCCTAATAAAGCTGCTTTATATCAACCACTGCTTAGCGCACCTGTTCCTGTTTTGTCATCTAGAGAGGTGGTGTCATTCTTTGGCATTGTTCAAATAATGTATGTGGCTTTTTCTACATCAAATCACTGTTGGAGTGTTTTAAAGAAACACATCACTAGCTTAATAGTGAAACTTCTCAGTGTGACCAGATAGGCAAATCGAATTGATGCTATTCAACCAATATGAAATCAGGTAGGTGAAATTTATGATGTTCTGCTGGAGCTAGTTCAAGATGAAACAGTGGATTTGATGGCAAACCATGAGGCAGTACAATTACATAATTTCAGATTTTTGTGCCGTCTTATTGTATGGCATAATAGTTTACATCATATCAATGTCACCAGCAAAATGTTGCAAAGTCCACAACTTGATTTATTACCTGCCATAGATACTTTAAACAGTATCCTGAAGTATCTACAGAGCTATAGATCAGATGAGATGTTTTTCAGTGCATTGACTGATGCTAAACAATTGGCAGAAATTATGCAAATTGACTCATAACTGGTTACTCAGTTTTCCAGTGTTTGACCACACCGGCAGAAGAGGCAGTTTATATATGAGTCTGCAGATGAACTCAATGAAGACCTAGAAATGTGATGCAAAGCTGAATTTTCAATTGCACACTTGATGTGGCCATTCATTCAATAGAGGAGAGATTTGAACAATTACAACAATACAGTTCATTCATATTTTCAGTTTTTATATGATTTCAGTAAATTACAGAATAAACCATTTAACGTTATCTTTGAACATTGCCAAAAACTTGAAATGATTCTCACTGATTAAAGTACAAAATCCAAAGATATTGATGCACTAGAAATGAATGAAGAGTTGCAAGTATTGAGGCATATACTGTAATTAAACCTAATAGTTCTCCCTTAGAAGTCTTAAAGTGCATTACTGAAAATGATTTTTCACCAAATGCTGCAACTGCATTGAGGATTTTGTTGAGTCTTTTTATTACAGTAGCAAATGGTGAGCGTAGTTTTTCAAAACTCAAACTAATTAAAAATTATTTAAGATCTACAATGACAGAATCATGTATAGTTGGACTAGCAATTATTTCTATTGAACATGAATTGGCTCAGCAATTGGATTTTCCAGAACTAGCATGTGACTTTGCTGCTCTTAATGACCTACGACTACTTCTCAAGATATTCCCAGGTCACTGGTGTGGGCTTTCTTTCATCCAAATCTGAAGCAAACATTAGTGAAAAGCCAGCTTCAAACAGAATATTGCACGGAGACTACTTGTCACCATTTTTGTTTTCTATGGAGCTTAATCCAGAGAACTTTCATCAACTTTTTGGGATATAGATTTAACCTTAATCCTAAGGATTGTAATAACCTACAAGCTGCCTGTATCCTATTCCCTCACTGGCTCTCCATATGCGTCCTGTGCATCAGGATGGGGAGATTCGGTGGGGGATGGGAGGGGCCAGGATCGGGGCGGAGTGGGGGCAGGCCAGCACAGCTACACGTACAGGGCTGATTCAGGTCACGGCCCTGTACGTGCTGACAGACCTGCTGGGATGTGCTGCTTATACCATCTCAGAGGTGCTATAAGCAGCACAGTTTGCCAGATCGGGGCAGGGGAGCCACCCCCGGGGCCGGGGCTGGATGCTGGGAGGCTGCAGGAGGCCAGCTCTGGGTCAGGTGGTGGGGATTTGGGGTGCTGGATTTGTGGATGCCAGGGGCACTTGCGGGGAGGACATCCCCTTTGGCGGAGGGGGCATGCTGGGATGTCCTTGAGCCCAATTCTGGCTCTCACGGGAATGTTTTGTTCCCACAGACCAGAACCAGGTCCTAACGGCCCCGTCTTCAGCGGGGACATCCAGACAGCTCAGACATCCCTCTCCCAGAATGGAACTCCATATGAACTAAGCTCCATCAGGTTGGAGGCATTTATTGTCCGTTAGAGTGTACCTTTGAGCTGTGGAGTTGTAGTTATCGTGCTTGAGTCCACTGTCCCTGAAGAAGCCTATTAGGCGAAACAAAAGCTTTTGTTGGACTTTTAAGAACTTTCTCGGCATTGACTCTGCTTCTCCAAATTGAGGCTATTGGATTCTATATTAAAGAATTGAAAAAGTTTGTGCGGTCTTGATGACAAGCGTGTGCGGGAGATTTCAGCAGAACCTTAAGTTGAGTATGCTGTTTACATTTTTAATGTTATCATAACTTACTTTGAAAGGTTCTCTTTATTTTTTGTAGGTCACGGAGCCTCGTGTGAGGCCTGCTAGAACCCGTATTGGGCATTCCGTACACACTTTTCAGTTGTGTGATTAAGACAATGAACTTCTTTGAAATCCCGAAAAAGTACTTTTAGGTGATTTTTAATTAGGTTTAATTCGATTATAGATAATAATTGGTGTAATTAAATTGATATAATAAAAAGTGAAAGGCTTTTGGCCCGTGATGTTGAATTTTCCATCTAACCCTATGGTGATTCGATTCGCCAAGTGAAGGGTAAGATTTCTCTAAGGCCTGTTTGCCTTTGTTAAATTGGTGATCTACTTTAATGTTGGAATATTAAGGAACGTTGGGGTTAAGGAAGGTTGGTGTTCATTTTAATATACAAAACTAACCCATTTGGAGAAATTGCCCTAAGAGAAACCCTAAAAGATGTCTCTGCAATATACCATGCTGCAATCTGTGCCAGACGGCAGCAGATATCACAGGGTCCCACAGTTGTCCAAATAGGAAAGACATTAAACATAAGTATACCTATGCACCTCCTATAATTATGCAATGCAGAAATGTGAAGACAGATGCTACCTTGATGAGACAGGCTAGATATTAAAGACCACAATCAACTCACTGACAGACATAAGGTCAGACATAGTTTGCCAGATGTTTCTCAAAGTGGCATACCTCGTTATCTTTAAAACTAAACAAATTGCCATCATTTTATTAATGGACTAGCCAAATTACTCAGCATTGCTCGGGAAATCCAATAACTAATGACTGACATATTAGAACATGGTCAAAGTGAAATAAACTTTGTAAAAGATATAATAGAACACATTTTTTATTGAAAAGCTTTTGGGATCTACTGTATGTTTTGTTTTAGAGATGAGATGAGCACATACAGTACATATTTTTTGCAAGTCCATCTCTTGAGCACCCTATGTAAAACTGTTCATGTGAAAAAGCTAAACATCTCTAAGTTAATACTTGCTACCTTTATATGAATGTCCTTGAACCTTATTGATGAAGAGTCAAGCAGAGACAGTGTATGTGTTTTACAGAGAGAATTAGGTTGACACCTTTATCTTGGAGAACATTGGACACTTGGGGTTGAGGTAGACCATGACCTTCCTCTGGATGAAAAGATTATCTTATGCCAACGTTGGTTGCATTTACTTAAATTGTGTCCAAATGTATTAAGTAAAATGTTTCTAAATATATAGAGAGTAATTTGTCTTTTTATGAAGCTCTAAAATCTTGGCTAATCCAAACTGCTTTTGCTCGGTTAGAAGTGAGAAATATTTGCAGATGCTGCCAATCACTTCCCTATTTAGGTATGCAGTGCATCATCTTGAGAGTAAGTTAATAATAGGTGACTTTTTATTTTTCTCATATATTGGTTTAGTTAAAAATATATTTATTTATGTAATATTTGCTTTGTTCTGATTTATTTTTGTTTTCTGTTATCTGATCTGCTTTTTGTCAGCCACAAAAAGTTGACAGCTCAAAGGCTCAGAATTGGCTGGATACAAGTTTCTCTCTTTATTATTATTTTTTATTTCATGTGTTTATTATTGTAAACACAAAAATGAAAAATAAGGACAATGGAATGGATGGGGGGGGGAGAGAACAGTGGTTCTTCGCACAGGCAGCAAAAGGGCTAGCAACAGGCCTGAGCATACCCAAAAAATGAATATGCATGAGATAGACTTTCATGCACTGCCTCCATTCCATGCAAATCTGTTTCATGCATATTCATTGTGGATATCCTAAAATCCAGGCTGGCTAGGGGGTACACCAGGATTGGCTTGAGAAACAATAGATTATTGCAATGTTCTTTACAATGGAGTACCTCAGCTATCCCTTATGTGACTTCAATTCATTGGAAATATTGCTTCACTTAGCCAAAAAGACAGACCACTGCTTTAAGATACCCATCGGTTGTCTATATGCTACAGGATAAAATGTAAGTCTTTTTAAATTATTTCTTTCAAATTAATGCAATCAAGTCAACCTGCAGATCTCTGAACATGCTTACTCCGCATACTTCCACATCGGCTCTACATTCTTGAAATAATAAGCTTCTCTTTATTCCACCACCTGCCTGTGCCCAACATGAATCTTCACACCATTCAGCTTTTTACACATTAGCTCTACTTCTGTAGAACTCAATTCTGAAATATCTCTGGTTTGAACCCTCCTTGTCAAAGTTTAAAATTCTTATTGAGGCATTGGAGGACCAAAGGCTTAAGGGACGCAGATAGTAAGGTGCCTGCGGCAGGTTCTCTTTTCCTCTAAT
This sequence comes from Ichthyophis bannanicus, assembly GCA_033557465.1. Lineage (NCBI taxonomy): Eukaryota > Metazoa > Chordata > Amphibia > Gymnophiona > Ichthyophiidae > Ichthyophis > Ichthyophis bannanicus. The sequence continues at coordinate 1,740,661,783 of CM066032.1, read as the reverse complement.
TCTTATGTTTCTGTATCTCTCTACTCTCTTTCACAACTATATTTTCATCTTTACCTACCTTTGCTTGACTTTATTTCATAACTATAATATCATAAATGGCTATGATGTATCAATGAATGGTGGTATATTAGATAGTGTCATATACATCAACATAAATATCAGCCTCTCCTCCTCTATCACATATAGTTTCAATAGATTTCTACTCCCCAAATGCATTACTTTATACTGTTTTGTGCTGAATCTTAACTGCAAGCAATAGACCACTCCTCATGCTTTTTAAAGTTGATTTTCATTCTATCTACTACCTCCAAGGTATCCACTCCATTGCAGATCTTTAGGTCATCCACAAAAAAGACAAACTTTTTCTTCTAACAGCTTTGCAATGTCACTTTCAGAAACACCAAATAGAGCTGGCGTCAGGATAAATTCCCGAGGTCCTTTCTGTCCTGAGGTTTCATTTACCATTATTCTCTGTCAAGGCTTGAAAAGTCCCAGACACCAAGTTGCCATGGTGACTAAAAAATCAGACCTGGTGCTTGGGGTTCAGAGGTCATTGGCAGAAGACCTGGAAAGGCTGCGATCACGGCCGGGAGCTTTGCTTTTTTGTTAGCACTGTGCAGAGGCCTATTAAAAGCCTGATTTATTAATCTTTTGCCCCTAGAAAATAGGAAAACAGCCTTACTAAATTAATCCCTAAAACCTAAAAAAACAACTGTGGTTCACCTTTTTGGGGGTGGGGGTGTGCACTGTGACCTAGGTTTCGGTGACTGGCTCCTAGATTTTTAAGCTGGCTCCTAGATTCCAAAAACATTTGTTAAGGCCTGTCCTCTGTCACTCAACCCATTACTTTTTAATATTCAGCTCATGTGTTTTCTCAGCAGTTCAAGGTCAGTTACAGTAGTTATTTTTCTGTCCTTGGAGGGTTTATAATTGAAGTCTGTATTACAGGCAATAGAGAGTTTTGCCCCAAGATGGTAAGGAGCAGCAGCAGGATTTGAACTACTCTTCCAGTCACCATCGTATGACCAGGCTGTTCACTTTATTTATAACTTCCATGCAGGATAGGTAAAGCTTGGCTGAAGTCAGAGCAGCATATATCTAGTGCATGTTTTTGATCTAACTCTTCAATCACCCAATCAAAGGAATCAATAAAGCTCATTTGACATGATCTAACCCACCCACGAGACTATAAATCATTCACTATTTGTTCCTACAATGGTGTCTCCATTACTTTTCTTACCACTGAAATAAGGCTTGCTAGGCTGTAGTTTTCAAGCTTTTCTCTATTATCAGTTTTGTAAATAGGGGCCACAACTATACTTTTCCAGTTCCATGGAACCACCCCTGTCTCTATAGATCTATTGAACACATCCTTTAGTAGACCTGCCAGAACCTCCATGAGCTCCCTTAGTATCTAGGATATATCTCATCTGACCCAAAAGATGTTTTTGATGTTTGGTTTGCAAATTCCACATAAATACCATCTTTGGAATGGTGTGGTATCTACCTCACTGCCTCACCTTCCTGGGTGTTTACTCTATTGCAGATTTTGGTATCATCCGCAAAGAGGCAAACCTTACCCGACAGCCCTTCCGCTATATCACTAACAAAGATGGTAAAAAGAATCGGACCAAGGACAGATCCCCATGGGCACACTACTGGTAACATCCTTCTCCTCAGAGTGAGCTCCATTTACTTGTACTCTTTGTCGCCTCCCACCCAACCAATTTCTAACCGAAGCATTAACTTTAGGGTCCATTCCTAGGGTGATCAGTTTGTTTATAAGTCACCTGTGAGGAACAGTGTCAAAGGCTTTACTGAAATCTAAATACACCACATCTAGAGCTCTCCCTCCGTCCAACTCCCTGGTCACCCAGTCAAAGAAATCAATCAGATTTGTCTGACAAGACCTGCCTCTGGTGAATCCATGCTGCCTCGGATCCTGTAATCTGCTGGACTCCAGAAACCTCACTATTTTCTCTTTCAGCAGCATTTCCAATAATTTACTCACCACCGAAGTTAAACTAACCGGCCAGTAGTTTTCAACCACATCCTTACTTCTGCTTTTGTGTAAAGGCACCACGTGAGCCTCTCTCCAGTCCTTTGGCACCACTCCCGACTCCAATGAGTCAATGAAAAGGTCGGTCAGTGATGCTGCTAGAACGTCCCCAAGTTCCCTCAGTATTCTAGGATGTATCCCATCCGGTCCCATTGCTTTGTCTACTTTAAGTTGAGCTAGTTTCTCACAAACACAGTCTTCTGAAAATTGTTCAAGATGTCCCTTGCTTCTGTTCCTATTTGTGAGTGTTTTCTGAGGTCCTGCTCCTGGTTCTTCATCTGTGAACACAGAACGAAAATATTTGTTAAGCAATTCCGATTTATCCTTATCAGCTTCTACATATTCCTCCCCTGCACCCTTCAGTCTGACAATACCACTTTTGCCCTTCCTCTTCTCACTAATATATCTGAAAAATGTCTTATCCCCCATTTTATTGCATTGGCTATCTCCTCTTCCTTTTGAATCTTTGCCTTTTTGACTACTTTGATAGCTTCTCTAAGTTTTTCCAAATACAGATGCTTGTCTTCCTCTCTCTGTGATCTCTTGTATTTCATGAAGGCCTCCCTCTTTTTCTTCACTTTTTTAGCTACTTCTTTCAAAAACCATAGTGGTCTCCTTTTCCTTTTACCTTTATTTACCATTTTAACAAAAAGTTTGGTTGCCTTTAAAATATCCCCTTTCAGTTTTGCCCACTGTTTTTCTACATCTCCCACTGTTCCCATCCCACTAACGACTCCCTGAGGTATTGGCCCATCTTCGCAAAGTTAGTCTTCCTAAAGTCTAAGATCCTCACCTTTGAATGGATTCTAACAGCCCTAGCCCTAGTTCTAATACTGAACCACACCATTTGGTGATCACTGGATGCAAAATGATCTCCCACTACAAGATCAGAAACACTTTCACCATTGGTAAGCACCAAGTCCAGTATGGCCCCTTCACGTGTGGGGTCTGTTACCAATTGCCTGAATAGTTCTTCCTGTAGAGAATCCAGGATCTCCTTACTTCTAGATGATACTGCAGCAGGAATGTGCCAATCAACATCTGGCATATTGAAATCTCCTATCAGTAGCACTTCCCCTTTCCTAGCAAGGCTGCGTATGTCTTCAATTAACTCTCTGTCCACCTCTTCCTCTTGTGAGGGAGGTCTGTATATCACAATGCCTCCTCTCTCCCTTTTAAGCTCTGTAATTCCAAAGCTTTAATAGTAGTTTTTACATATAGTGCCACTCCTCCTGCCCTTCTTCCTACCCTGTCCTTTCTGAATAAAGTATAGCCAGGTATAGTTACATCCCAATCATGGTTTTCTGTGAACCATGTTTCTGTAACTGCCACTAAATCCAAGTCAGCCACTCCCACCGAAGCTTCAACATCAGGGATCTTATTTCCCATGCTACAGGCATTTATACACACTGCTTTCCATATGTTACCCCTGTTACCCATTTCCATAAAGGTATTTAATGTATCACCTACCTAGGTGCACCTACCGCTCCAAGCAAGGCCCCTCTCCCCATGCCTTTGTTTATGGGTGTACCAACTGCCCCATGCAGGTCACCCCTATTTGTTGAGATATAAGAGATAGGTAAATTGATTTTGATTTTATCCTGTTGCTATAAAAGGATCCAAAGTGTTTGTCCCTTGCCATTTTGAATTCTGTCCCTGTATTTTACAGATTCTCTGTCTTTGAAAAAGTTTTGTTTGTTCATTAATACTCTTTTAAGTATTTAAGGTCTGTATCATATCTCCCCTGTCCCTCCTAACATCTAGCATTTACATATTTAGGTCTTCTAGTCTCTTCTCATATGTATGCTGGTGCCAGCTCCAAATCATTTTGGTCGGCTTCCTCTGAACCGTTTCCATCCTTTGCAAGATATGGTCTCCAAAACTGAACACAATATTCCAAGTATGGCCTCACCAGTTACTTGCACAGTGACATTAGTACCTCCTCCTTTCTGCTGATAATTCTTTTCTGTATGCAACCCAGCATCCTTCTGACTTTGGCCTTGTCACTCTGTATCACCACCTTGAGATCCTCAGAAACAGTCACTCCAAGATCCTTCTCCTGGTCCGTGCACACCAAGCTCTTTCCCCCTATTGCATACAATTCTCTTGGATTTCTGCATCCCAAGTGCATGACACTGCACTTCTTCACATTAAATCTTAACTGCCAAGCATTAGACCATTTTTCCAGATTTTGTAGATCTTTCCTCATGTTATCCACACCCTCAGGGGAGTTGACTCTTGCAAATTTTCATGTCATCTGCAAAAAGACACTTTTCTATTCAATCCTTCAGTAATATCACTCACAAATACATTGAACAGTACTGGCCCTGGGACCGATCCCTAGGGCATACCACTAATCACCTTCCTTTCATCCGAGTGAGTTCCATTTACCATCATCTTCTGGATCACTACCAGTTCACCACTTTGGGACCCTTCCCCAGGCTGTTTGGTTTATTGATAAGCCTCCTATGAGGAACAGAATCAAAGACTTTGCTGAAATCTAGGTAGATCACATCCATCACATGCCTTTGATCTACTTCTCTGGTCCCCTAGTCAAAAGAGGTTGAGGATTTCTGTCTACCTCTCTATCCATCTGTTTGGGAGCAATTTAACTCTCCAAGAATCTGATGGAATGAGATAAAATGTAGCATGGTGTAAAATTTGGTAAAAAGACGCAGACAGTAATGTAACTTTCACCTAAGTAGCAGCCACAATATGGTGGGGAGGGGACAGGCAGGAAGGGGGCCTACAGAGCAGTGATAAAGGCAGAGTAGCAAACTTTCTTTCAAAAGTTTGCCATTACTGCCTCCCACTCCTCTTCTCTCTCCCACATCCACAACTGCCCCAAGACCCTGCCAACTGCCATGATACCCCAAAACTACCTCCAAAAACTGCCCTACAACCCTGCAAATTGCCCTACCCCCCCCAAATACTCTGCCACAATAGCCTCACAAGTGCCCCCCCAAAACTGCCCCTCATTTTTCCACCTCCATGCACACTTCGCCTGCCCCTAAAATAACCCCTTTGCACCTGCCCTATCACCTTGCAGACTGACCCACCTCTAAAAATACTCCCTACAACTTCCCCACCAAAAGATAAGCTATCCCACCCCAAAACTACCCACTATGACTCTCTCACCACCTTGCCAAATGCCCTTTGAATCTGCCCCACTACCCTATAAATTTCCTCACCTCAAAAACTATCTCCCCACAATTTCCCTACATCCTGCCAACTACCTCATCCCCAAAAATATCCAGCACATAACTGCACCACCCTTGTAAGTTCCCCCCATGCAACTGTCCTGTCACCTCCAAAAGGCTCCCCACCACAACTGCCCCATCACTCTGAAAACTACTCATGCCCCAAAATTGCTTCCTGGCAACTGTTTCCACCACCCCCAGCTACCTCCACACAGACACAAGACGTGGACAGCACACACAGAAGACACAACAGAGATACTCACACACACATAAAAACATGAATACCAGACACACACTCACAACCCGCATGGATTTCAAATAATTCCCTAATTGTGATTTACTGCATGTTAAGTTATTCATACACACACACACACACACACATATATATATATATATTGTCATACCCCCCCTTGCCTAGGCCAGAGGCTTAGGGCAAAAAGGGCTGCCTTATTTGTCCTTAAATAAAGAGTCACTGATTTTCTCCACCAGGGAATTCTGGGAGTTGTAGTTCTTACTTAAAGACAAAGTAGTATGACCACTCGGGTTTGTTCAGGCAAAACAAGAAAATTTATTTTGGGTTCCCCTTTCGCATCAAATTCAAACACAAGGCAAAATAGGATTATTCTCCAAAGATAACAGGAACAAAAATTGCATCGGGAACCTCAGAACTGAAAACACCTTTTCACATCACAGCTGTTCCCAGCTAATTCTTCAGCTTGTTAATTCACAGCTACCTCTTGTCATTCAAACCAGGTAAATTCATTCCATCTATATCCAATGTAACTTTAGCTAATAAACTCAGGGTTCAGTGAATGTTCTTTAGTTTAACAGAAGGTCTTAGCTTTCTCCTAGCTAAGTACAATATTGCTCTTCAAAGACTTCCTGTCTCAGTCCTTTGCTTAGCAATAATTAAACTTCCCTTCTACATAGAGAACAATCCATCGGTGCTTCATTACACCCAGAATCTTCCTCACAAGGATCAATCTGCATGTCCTCTTGCACCATACACTGCTTATCTTCCCCTGGGTTTTCAACAACATGTTCAAACTTACTGTTTTGTAGAAACGTCTGGAGTTCCTCTAAAAGCTGCTCTCCTGGATAAGAACTGGTTGTACCTTGAGAGTAGGCTTTTCTGTCTTGGAACAGTTTCTTTAATAGTTTAATTGTATTCAGGTCTATCTCTCTCTGCTCGAGGCTGGGTTCTGGTTATCTCTGTTTATAACTGCTTGCACCCACCTTCTCTCAGCTTGGGTTCCTGGAACCGGGTTTTGTATACTCTGCTCTGCAGACTGGCTCAGCTCATTAGCAACGTCCCCAGCTATCCATCTGCTGGCCTCTGAAGTAGGCGTACCTTTCACCTTAGAACTGCTTCTTTGGTTGCTAAAACCTTTTCCCCACGTGGAGTAAAGCTTTCCACATCTGCCTTCTCTTGGCTTCCTTGAACCAGGCTTCACTGCTCCTGAACCCTCTGGCTTCACAGCTGCTGGACTCTCAGCTGCTCTTTCTCCTTCTCCTCCCTCTGCTCTCACTGAGGCCGGCTTAAAAAGCTGCTTTCCTGCTACCACTCCCTGCTTCCTGCACATGTGCCTGTGATTAGAGCTCAAACCTGCACCTACGTTAGGGCTTGGGGGTGGCTCAGCCTCAGCTAGTATGTGTTTCTTTAGTTTATCTGAAGCTTGAACCCTGTGGAAACCTTGCCTGTCTCTTGTCTTAAAGGCATATTTCCTATTTTCCTCTGTTTCCATCTGTTCAACATCACTCTCATCGTCACAATATATATATATATATTGAAAGTAACTTGAAGTGCTGGAAGATGAGACCCCCAGGTTGGAAGGCATTCAACTAGCTACTGGGGAGGAGCTGAAGACTTTTCAGAGTAAAGCCAGCATTTATGATGTGGTTGGATCAAAGCCCTTGGGACGTCTGACTGCTGATGTAGTTGTGCATGAAAAGAGAGTCAGAAGCTGTAAAGATGTCTTACACATTGGAACATGGAACGTACGAAGCATGAACCAAAGGAAGTTGGAGGTGGTCAAGAATGAAATGGAACGTGTACAACTTGATCTGTTGGGTGTCAGTGAACTGAAATGGACTGGAATCGGACACTTTGCATCAGATGATCACATGGTCTACTATGCTGTAAATGAAACAAAGAAGAAATGGTGTTGCATTTATAATAAAGAAGAAACTTGCAAGAACTGTCATGAAACACAATGCAGTCAGCGAACGCTTAATCTCTATTTGTCTATGAGGAATGCCTATCGACACAACTATAATTCAAGAATATGCCCCAACAGCTGCTGAAGAGAATGAAATTAAAGAGTAATATGGACAAGTACAAGCTGAAATTGACAGAACAGGATATCCTGATAGTCATGAGTGACTGGAACGCAAACATTGGCAACAAAGAAGCAGTCAAAGTAGTTGGAAAATATGGACTTGGCAACAGAAATGAAGCTGGAGAAAGACTGATAGAATTCTGCAAGACCAACGATCTATTCATCTCAAACACCTTCTTCCAGCAACACAAGTGGCGACTGTACACATGGACTTCACCCAATGGATTGTATAAAAATCAAATTGACTACATCTGTGGAAGTCAATGATGGAAAAGCTCTATAACATCAACAAAGACAAAACCTAGAGCTGACTGTGGTGCAGATCATCAACTACTAGCATGCAAACACAAGCTAAAGTTGAAAAAGAGCAAACTGGTAGTTTGGGAGTTTCCAAGATGGCGTTCTGAAGGGAGTGCTGCGTGGCACTGTTCCTGATTTATGGGGAAAAGGAAAGCTAAAGGGGCAAAGAAGCCCTCCTCTACCCCTGCTACCTCGACCCCGTTACCTTCTGCGGTTGGTCCGCTTGATCCTTTTCTAGTCCCGCGGCAGCGATCAGGTCAAGAACCGGCGACTGGTGGTCCTAGGAATCCCTCGGCTGATCTGAGTTCGGCGGGTGGCTCTGGACCCGACATCTCATCGCCGGAGCAGTGGCGGCCCCTTAAAGTGCCTTTGCTGAACGGGAGCCCGGTGCTGACGGCGAGCCCTCCCCTGGATTTTGGAAGGGGAGAGGGGAGCGGAGGGACGCCGATTCCTCAGAGCGGCAGGTTTGCCGCGGTTAGCCCCGTCACATCCAGTGAGTCATCTATGGTGGCCTTAGGGGTATCTACTCTTTTGGAGGTTGGACGAAGGAGAATGGAGGCTGGAGCAGAGGGAGTAGCTGTTTCATTTTCCTTTCCTATCCAGAAACCTGAGGAATTTACCCTTGAAACGATTTGGTCAGCAATTGTTAAATTAGGTGAGCTTTTGGTTCCTCAGATTTCGTCGGTCTCTACACAACTTCAGGATCACACAGGACTTTTGCAACAACACACATTGGAAATTTCGGCAGTGCAGAGTTCGGTTTCTGATTTGCAGCAGAAAATAACTTTGGTTGAAGATTCGGGACAAAACTTTCAAAAGGACTTTATGGCAATGCAACTGCATTTAGAAATGCTGGAAAACCATTCCCGCTACTCCAATTTGCGGTTGGTTAATTTTCCGAAGGCCCCCTCTGTGGGGTCCAAGGAAATGATTAAGAAATATATGTTGGAACTATTGGGGGTTCCTGTGGAGTCGCATCCCCCGATGGTTAAGGTTTATTATCTCCCTGTTAGAAAGAAAATAGAAGGGGGAGGGGATATACCTGGGGTAAATGTTGCTGATCCCCTGGATATTTCAGCTTTGTTGCAAACCTCTTTAGTGGATACTGTAACTTCTGCTACTTTAATTGTATCTTTTGCAATAGACTCAGACAGGGACTGGTTTCTTAAAATGTTTTTTCGGAAAAGAGACACTGCCTTTCTGGGTTTGACTGTTCGGGTTTTCCCTGATTTTGCAAGAGCAACCCAGAAACGTAGACGGGAATTTTTACTTCTACGTCCTGCTGTGTTACTGTTGGGAGCTCAGTTTTTCTTAAAATTTCCTTCAAAATGTATTATTAAAATGACTTCCGCTACTTATGTTTTTTATGACCCATCCCAGTTGCTTGCCTTCATTAACTCCCATCGTCCTTCTGATATAGAATAGTTCACTGCATAGGATAGTGCCTGACTGTTTCCCTTTAGTCTTATTTTCCTCACTATTTTTGTGATTATATTTCTTAGTTGGATTCTTCCCCATTTTTGAGGGCTGTGGATGGAACAGGATTTGATTGTTTACTTGCTATGTTGATTTCCTTTTGGGTTGGACGTTTTGCTGACCTTTGTTTCCTGTAACCTTATTTTCATTTCAAGTGTGTTTGCTTGGATTATTGTGAAAATCAATAAATAGAAATTAAAAAAAAAAAGAAAAAAAGAAAAAGAGCAAACCACTCATGAATGCAGCAAAATATGACCTTGAGAATATACCACTGGAATTTAAAGACTGCCTGCAAAATCAATTTGCTGCTTTAGATAGAAATGACAGAGCTCCAGAAGAGTTATGGAATGACATCAAGAAGGTTGTGTTGGAAGAAAGTGAGAAGTCTCTACAAAAGGTGAAAAAGCAAAAACAGCTAAAATGGATGACGGAAGAAACTCTGAAAATTGCCCAGAAACGCAGAGAAGCTAAAGCCAGAGGAGAAAGAAAGACAATCGCAGAACTCAACAGAGATTTACAAAGTGCAGCAAGCCAGGACAAGGAAAAGTACTACAATGATGCATGCAAGGAAATAGAAGCAGAAACTATTAGAGGAAGAACAAGATCAGCTTTCCTAAAGCTACGAGAGTAAAAGAAAAAGTTCCAGCCTCGAATTGGAATGTTACAAGATGCCCAAGGTTCTACGTTGAATGATGCTGAGAAGATCAAGAAAAGGTGGAAGGAATATACAGAGTTTTTATATGATAAAGATCAAGTGGACCAACAGCCGTTTCAACCTGTATCTTATGATCGGGAACCATTGGTGATGAAAGAAGAAGTTGAAGCAGCATTGAAAGCCTTATCAAAGAACAAAGCACCAGGCATTGACAGCATTCCCATAGAAGTATTACAGCAATCTGATGCAGCTGTTACTGTACTTATAAGGTTCTGCCAAGAAATATGGAAGACAACATCATGGCCAACTGACTGGAAAAGATCTGTGTTTATACCAATACTAAAGAAAGGTGATCCAACTGACTGTGGGAATTATCGCACAATTGTTCTGATCCCACATGCCAGCAAGATTCTACTGAAGATTATTCAAAAAAGACTACAACAATACCTGGAACAAGAACTACCTAAAGTGCAAGCAGGGTTCAGGAAAAGGTGAGGAACGAGAGACATCATTGCGGATGTGAGATGGATTGTTGAAAAGACTAAAGAATACCAAAAGGATATCTATTTGTGCTTTATTAACTATAGCAAGGCTTTTGACTGTGTAAACCATGAGAAACTCTGGGTCACATTAAGAAGCATGGGTATACCAGAACACCTGATCGTTCTCTTGCACAATCTGTACATTGATCTAGAAGCAACAGTTTGAATGGAACAAGGAGAAACAGAATGGTTTAAAATAAGCAAAGGTGTAAGACGAGGCTGCATACTTTCCCCCTACCAGTTTAATTTATATGCAGAACAAATCATCAGAGAAGCAGGATTGTATGAAGACAATAGAGTTGTGAAGATTGGTGGAAGACTCATCAACAACCTTTGCTGTGCTGATGCTAGCACATTACTGGCTGAAAGTGAAGATGATCTGAAAAATTTCCTTCTCACAATCAAAGAACATAGTCTCAAAATGGGCCTGCACCTTAATGTAAAAAAGACAAAGATCATGACAACTGGCATAATCAACAGGTTCATCATTGAAGGAGAAGAAATTGAAATCATGAACAACTTTAACCTACTTGGATCAACTATCAATAAAGAAGCAACAAGCAGTTGCTCTTGGCAGAATGGCTATGAAAGACCTAGATAAGATTCTCAAGAGCAGAGATGTCTCTCTCCATACAAAGATTCAACTTGTTCAAGCCATGGTATTTTCAATAACATCATATGGATATGAAAGCTGGATGGTGAAAAAGATAGACAGGAAGAAAATTGATGCCTTTGAATTATGGTGCTGGCGGCGAATACTGTGTATACCATGGACTGCCCGAAGAACAAACCAGTTGGTACTAGAGGAGATCAAACCTAAGCTTTCTTTAGAAGCTCAGATGACAAGACTTTGACTTTCATACTTTGGACACATCATGCGAAGAGAGAGATCATTAGAGAAAGACATCATGCTTGGCAAGATAGAAGGTCAACGCAAAAGAGGAAGGCCAGCAATGAGATGGATTGATACAATAATAGCAGCTACAGTTACCAGTCTGTCAACAATGAGCCACCTGACTGAAGACCGAACACAATTTGGGATAGCTATCCAGAGGGTCGCCATGAGTCGACTCCGACTCGACGGCACTTAACAACAACACAACTTGAAGTGGGGTACCAGTACCCTCTAAAAGGGTTAATATGGAGAATGGCTTGGAATTTTGCTGACAATCTGAAGCCTAACAGCCTGGAGAGAGATGTGTTATAAAAGTCAAGGTTCTATTTTGGGATGACATTGTGAGAATGAGACAAAATGCTTTGTTTTTGGAATGTTGGAGCTGAGAAATGTCTGTGCTCTGACCTATAACATGTAGATAAACAAAGCTTGACGTAGAGCTGAATTTGTACCATGTAACAGTTTTTCTTTAATAAAAGGAGGTGCGATGACCTAGCTTCAGAAGGGAATCATGGGAACCTGCACAAGTGTGCACACCTGTGAATTCCTCATTTAAGCTTAAGTTGTACTGTTTTATATAACTCTCTTTGTTTATCTACATGTTTATTTGCAGTTGAATTTAGAGAATTGAATTAAAAGATCCGAGGTTAAGTTTTGCCACCTGGTCATATATATATATATATAATTTTCTTTGCTATTATTTTCACTGTGAAAGTTATTGACTGCTTTCTTATTAATTGCTATATGCACTGTCAGCCAGCTAATATCTGTTGTCATGGGTAGGACTAGATTAAGACCCTGGCAAACTTGGAACATACCTAGAGTCTAAAGTTTAGGGGGGCACTTTGATATGCGCTCAGGTCTTCGAGAGGTTAAGCTTGATAATTACTTGACTTTTTTCAGGACTCTATTGATTTTTAATTCAAACCCGGATGCTAGAAGCATAAGCAATGTGTATCAGCATTTTTTGGAATTTAAAACCTCCATCTGCAGTTCCTAATCCTGCCTTCTCCCCCTCCCATTGTGACTGAGCCTGTCCTGCCTGTTTACAATGTAACTAGCAGCAGAGACTGTGGATAGGATCTAGCTAATGGGAAGGCTGTGTGGGTGGAACATGGAGACAGAAGAGAAATGAAGCCCCAGCTCCCAAAAAGCACAGTTACTTACCTGTAACAGGTGATCTCTGGGAACAGCAGGAATAAGTCTTCACATATGGGTACGTCGGTATCGACGGAGTCTGCGTGGGAACGCTTCCCAGCGTCCAATCAAAGAGCTTTTGGAAGCATCCCACCACGCATGCATGCTGCCTTCCCGCCTTTCCCAACTGCCTCTCCTCAGTTAAGTTTTAAAGCTGAGACAAAGAGAGAGAGAGAGAGGAAAGGAAAGATAGATAGAGATACAACTCCTGGGGAGGTGGGTGGGTTGTGAAGACTTATTCCTGCTGTTCCCAGAGATCACCTGTTACAGGTAAGTAACTGTGCTATCTCCAGGAACAAGCAGGAATGAGTCTTCACATATGGGGACTCCCAAGCTGAGATGCTTGGAGTCCCAGCATGTCATAGGTTGGAACATGCTATCCCCTACAACACCAGGCATCCTGAGGATGGAGGGTAGGAGTTGAAGAGAGAAAGGTGCTGTGGAACAGTTAACCTAGCATAGGATTGCAGACAAGGAGTCCATATGTGGATGATAATTGTCATCAAAGATATTGCAAAGAAAAAATATTGCAATATGGACCTCCCCTAACAGGACTTCAGAGAAGTATGGAGGTTCATGGGAACTACTGGGGAACCCAGTAGAGGAACCTCGAGAAGGACCTCACTGTAAGTGGAGGTAGTAACCCTGTAGGAAAAGCAATGGAGGTCAGAATCCTGAAAGGGAACAGGTAACCCCAGTAGGGAAAAACTGGGGTAGTACAAAAACGGTGGGCCTTCAGCGGAAGGCTTTATGATAAAAGCCGAACTCTTTTGCAGCAGAGTGGCTCACTCTTAGGAACAAAAGAGAGAGGCTAACCGATTTGGACAAACAGGCCCAGTCCTTGTGGGGAGAAAGGGTATGGGAACCCCTTGTATCCCAAAAGAAAGGACAACGCCGGAGGCGTTAGAGCCTGTGATTAGCTGAAGATCCGCAATGTCTCTCCTAACTGAGGTCAGCTGGGAGAGATATTGAAACATGGAGAGCTTCAGGGGTATCTAACCTTAAGGTTATGGTAGGTGTTAACTACCACGAAGTGGTTGTGAGTGTAGGACCCTAAAACATGCTGGATAGCATAAGTATGGGTAAAGCCCATCTGTCAGAATCATATAGCTATATGAGCCTCGACAGTCAGATAAGTAGAATTCATATCTACCGATAGTAAAATGTCTCGGCAGATATATATAAATATATATATATATATATATATATATATATATATATATATATATATATATAAAACCTATAGATATATGAGAATATATCTATAGTGAGATATGAAGGACATAAAATACACACAAATGATAGACATAGACATCTGTAAGATGTGTGCTATAGGTATGAATATATAGGCCTCTATATGGAAGTCTGCAAAGAAGCAGACAGAGATATGCCTATAAAAAAGTATTCACATAAGAAAATGTGGAGAGGAAAAATTTATCTAATAACAAGAAGGTGGAACCTACTTGAGAAGATATATAGAGAATCAATTCCCACTGGTTATGGCTACAGGGATGCTAGTTCGTAGAATAACCAGGATAGGTACGTGAAAAGCAGAGGATGATATCAGTCTGCAGCCAGCAAGTCCCGAGTATTCTAGAACTCTAGCATGGTAAGTGAACAGAAGACGCATAGGAATGAGATACCATGCTGACCTGCTTAAGGGCAAAAAGGTATCATGCGTTCTTACCATGAGGACGAGCTGGAAGGAGAAAACATATTCCCTATTGGCAAATACTATGGACCAAAGCAGGGAATTAGCAACTCCTTAAGCTTTCACGTAAAAGGAGGCCTATGTCCTTTATATTAAAAGGAGAATTCTTCTAGTCATGGGAGACATGACTGAAAAATCCTTTTTCAACCATCTAGTATAGCTGTTGGAGAAAAAGCCCCCCATGCTCTCTAGCAAGGGCCCATAGTAGAGAGCTTCTCTGTAGAATTGCAGCGAGCATGATGCAGGAGAATGAGGAGATAGAACTGGCTGCAGGAGAGCCAGTGATAGAAAGAATGGATGTCATTCGGGAAGAGATCCATGTTTAGGATGTAGAATGACAGCAGTGGATTGCCTCTATTGAGAAGAAACAACTGCAGATTATAATCCCAAGAGTCACAAGCATCTGATGGATTGATCAGAAACCCTGTGGTTGCTGGATTTGCTGAGCCTGGTGAGAGATTGAACTCTGCAGACCAGGACGATGCTTCCCCTGTTGGGGAACATCTGTATGATGGGCAGATGATGCATAAAACCTTCTTCTCCTATGGGAAGAAAGTTTGGCAGGATATTTCCTACCTACTGGGACAGAAGAAGGTGCAGAACAGCCCCTAGGAACAGGTAAGTCAGTGGAGAACTGAGTAACCTGATGTAAAGACTCCTTGTTGAAAAGATTGTCTCCAGTGCAAGGAGTATGTCCCACTCTGTGCTGTGCCCATTTGTCCAAGTCTGAAGCTTGGAGCCAGGCTCTACGTCGTGCCCCTATAGTTATAGCAGAAGTCCTGCTAACAGACTCAAAAGAGTCTAGGGAATCATGAGTAAGAAACCAAGAAATATTCTGGAGATGCTTGAGCAGTGAAGAATAGTCTGAACTCCTGCACTCTGGAAGGGAAGGAGTCAAAAGATGTAATTGCTTTGTGACCTCCTCAAGAGATAGACTCATATAGAAAATATATGAGAGAATTCTTGCAGAAAGCATAGATGTCTGGAAGATTTGACGTCCAAAGGCATCAAGTGTCCTAGACTCACGACCTGGCGGATAGGAAGAGTGCTTTTTCTTGCTCTTTACCCGCCTCATTGCTGATTCCACAACTACGGAATGATGAGGAAGTTGAGTCTTTTGAAGCCCTGGAGAGGGGAGCACCTTATATTAGAGATCAGTTGCTGTGGAAGGTGGGGGTACCCTTAAAGGTGCTTCCCACATTCCTAGAAGGAGATCCTGCAAGGAATGATGCAAAGGAAGCATTATGTTCTCCTTTGTTTTCATAGAAAGAGATCCCTGTGCAGGATCATGTCCTGGGATAGGAATGGCAAGAGATCTTGCTATATCCAGGAGGAAACTCTGAAAGGAGAGTTCCCCAACAGGAATTTCCCTTGGACAGGTTAGATCTGAAGAACTAGCCTGAGCACTGACAGAGCTATCCAGATATATAGGAATAGAAGATCCTGCACAGTGCAGTGTGGAATGCTTAAAGGATGGTCGCTAGTACTGGCTGTCAGGAGGAGCGACCGTCATTACCACATTGTCCATGCCAGGTATCAACTCCAAGCTTGGCATAGAAGGGAGCGATCCTGTTGAAAAAAGCATGGTAGGAGTTGGCCACGATGCTACTGTGGATACCGGTACCGATGCCAATACCGGTACCGATGTCGGAGACGAGCCTGACAAAGACATCGGAGCAGTCATCGGTGAAAGTTCAATCGGTACTGAGGTAACCGAAAACCTCTGGGTGCTGTCCTCGGTACTGAGCCACCGATATCGATCGGTGTCGGTACCAAAGTGTATTGGTACGGAGTCTTCCAGACTAGAGAGCGATTCTAAACTCGGCATTGACAAGCGAAGCATGGAAGGCACCGACCGTAAAGGTAATGAAGACATCGGTACCGACTTTGGTACCGTGTCTGATACCGGTGAATGAAGGTCAACCAGTGGCAACTCAATGGGCCTCAAGGGAACCGAGAGTTCTGGATCCGAATCATCGGAACCGAGCCTTCGGTACCGCCGAGAACCGGTACCAAGGCAAGTCGGTACCCAATCCTCCAGACTGGAGATCGATTCCAGACTCGGCATCGAAGGAAGCGAGGCTATCGATGCATGTCTGGAGGGTACCGACGTCGGTGGTAGTATTGGTACTGGTACCGATAATGGAAGGTCAGTCTGGAGTGTATCCACCGGTTCCGAAGGCACCGAGGACGCCAGATGACGATCCCTGGTGAGGAGTGTTTCATCCAACACCAGTGCCGATGTCGGGGTATCGGTACCGCTCGAAGCGATGCCACCACCGGACACGGCTCAGGTATGTTCTGTGAAGGGTGAACCCCAGGAACAACCTGAAACCCCTTATACGCTTTGGAGACCGAAGACTCCTGCCGGGGTTTTGAAGCCAGTTGGCCCTCGAGAGCAAGGCCGGAGCCGTCTACATGCTGTGCATGAGACCTACCACTCGAGGGCTGTCTAGTCTTAACAGACTGTTTGTGGGTTACCTGATCCTGTGTAGAAGAAGAAGGGGACGGTGCCCCAAAGCTGAAGGGAAACCGTGTATCGAGGGAACCTCGATATTGAAGACCTCTTCTCACCAAACTGTTGCCAGGACCCAAGTAGGTTAGACAACGACTTCGAGGGTCTAAAAATAAAGTTGTACCGCCACAATTTGAACATTTCTTGGAGAAAGTGGCTGGCAGTTCCATGAAGGAAAAAGAAGAGGCCTAAAGGCCTAAGACACTATGAAGAAAAAATATTCCTTGAACAAGGAAGATTTTACAAGAAAAGAAAAGAAAACACCGGCGGTACCGGTGGCGTGGGGAGACAGCCCACAAGACCACAAGAAAACTAAAGAAATAAAACAAGAATTCCTGCATGTTCCTGGAGATAATGCCTCAGTTCTTTTCCTAGAGAAATACAGTTCCAAAAGCAGCAGCAGTATACAAACATTGCTTTACAGTATCATAGCGATTATGGAATTGCTCTTGTCAAACAGCCCTCCCCTCTCATCTTCTCTCCCAATCACAGACACACAGAGATATAAATTCACATACATTACACACACATGCACTAACATGTCTACACACGCACAAACACATGCATGCAAGCATTCCTGCATACACAAGCAAGCATGTACAGACACGCATATAACATACATGCAGTGACAACACGTGCACATACTGTATATACAAACATGCACCGACATAGCAGCCCACAAAGATGCATATGTACACACACAAATAAAATAGAGACACATACACACAAAATGAATAATCATATGCACACACACACACACACACATTTTCAATGCCAGGGGACATATGTGACCCCGGCAATGAAAATCTGGTTAATGCCGCAAAACACGGAAGCTGCAGGAGCCAGCCGGGAAGCACTGTTTTCAATGCTACCCAGTTAGCTCCATGGCCTTAAAGATAGGCGAGGGTTTTTCATGCCTATTTTTAAAGCGCCAAGGAAAAACAATTCCGAAATGCCTCCATGCTAGGCACATAGCATCGGGGCGCTTATGAGAGAAACCAGGGATTTTACAATGCACTACCCATGTAGGTGCTTTTGGAAAATCCCGGTTAAGGCAATTTCACGTGTAAAATGGGCTGTTACCCGTTTAAATGTCTTCAAAAATCAGGCCCTCTGAGTCTAACTCAGATTCAGTCGGTTATATCACCATCAACCTGATGTTTCTCACTCTCACATTCACACATTTGCTTTAAGCACTCACACTTAGTACTCTGCTTCTCTGTGCACTCTTATTTTCACTAGCAGTTTTCAATACTTCAAATAGTGTCTCTCTTTCTGGTTAGCAGCATTCTCAATTAATTCCAGTTTCATTCAGCAACTAACTGGCCACCGGCCCTATTTTTTAATGTGGAAGCTTCTGTTTTCTTAATGCATTGATGCTTGTTAGAGTCAGAGGCCAGCATGTTCATATATAACTCCAGTAAGGGTCTGTTCTTTAACCCCTAGAGCCAAATTCTTCTTCACACACAAATACATTTGATTAAAGAAATAAGAATAACATTTTTCTTTCACTCTGGCCCCTGCACACTGCAGCTACTCTCCTCTCTCAGCTGTTCCTGTCGCACATACACACACCAGCGTTTCATGCAGTTTTCACAGTGAAATATATGCATCCTTTTTTTAAAACCCAAAATGCTTATTCCAAGAATTCCCTGTCACATTTCACAATTTGCCTCCTGAGAGCAGGAATATATGGTCGCCGTATCTTAAAAAGAATATAGTGTTATTAGAAAAGGTACAAAAAAGAGCCACCATAATGGTAAAGGGGATGGAAGGATATTCCTATGAAAAAAGGTTAAGAAGGTTAGGGCTCTTTAACCTGGAAAAGAGACGGCTGAGGGGAGATATGATAGAAGTCTATAAATAATGAACGGAGTGGAACAGGTAAACGTAGATTGATTGTCTACGTTATCAGAAAATAGAAAGACTAGGGGACATGCAATGAAATACAGGGTAAACTATTTAAGACTAATAAAAGAAAATATTTTTTCACTCAACGTGTAATCAAACTCTGGAATTTGTTACCTGAGGATGTAGTAAAGGCTGTTAGTGTAGCTGGGTTTAAAAAAGGTTTGGACAAGTTCCTGGAGGAAAGGTCCATAAACCATTATTAAGAAGGGACCCAGGATATCAATGCTTGACCCAGTACAAGCATTGTGGAACCTGTGTCTTTTGGGGAAACTGCTAGGTACATATGACCTAGATTGGCCACTGTTGGAAACAGGATACTGGGCTTGATGGACCTTGTTCTGACCCAGTATGGCATATCTTATGTTCTTAAAAATAAGAATTCATCATACTGGCACCAATAATCACATACCACCAAACAATCATCACAAAAACTCAAACACCTGTCCAGCAAACCAGATAAAATAAAATACCACCAAACAAGTTCAAATACCACTACACGTGATTTAATAAATTCTGCACACAGTGTAGAATCAACGCAAAGGCAAGGCAAAATAAAATTGCAGTTTAGAATCAACGCAAAGGCTAGGCAAATTAAAATTGCAGAGGCAAGCAAAAGTCAGTGGTTTGAACCAATTCGAAGGCAAGGCATAGGCAAGTTAGAACAAAATTGGAAAAGCCCGCCAAAATCACCTAATTCTTGACACTTTGTTTTGTCTGCCCAAAAACGTTTAATGAAAGTGAACTACAAAGGGACCAACGACCAGCACACGACACAACTAATGGTAAGTGTATTAAGGTAAAGCCCGGGCGAATGGATATCGCCTAGTATATAACACACTTCTAAGGGGTGTTGGGGCGGGGCAGGAATGGGTGATTCTGAGAGGCAGGAGACCAGGTATGATGCCGGGCCTGTGGCATCTCATCACAGGGTGCAGGCGGCGGCCCCCTGTCGTACCCACAAACTATTGGCATGAAAACAACAAGCGCCCCAATACACCCGCAGGCAAGATTCCCGCAGGCAGGGAAAAAAGACAGGCAAAGCATCAGCAGCGGCAGCAAGCCCTCGGCAGATGACCTGCCGGCACGAGCTCTCTCCTAGCGATGGGGCGAGCTGCTGGAGTGATGAGCCAAGTGGGGCTGGCGATCTACCTCTGACTCCTTCACGATCTACAGATAGATCGCAATCTATCTGTTGGACATGCCTGATGTAGATAGTCATGATTTAATGGGAGAAAGGCAACATGGCTTTAACCAAGGAAGGTCTTGTCTTACTAATTTGTTATATTTTTTTGAAGGTTTAAATAAACAGGTTGACAAAGGTGACTCGGTCAATTTAGTATATCTGGATTTTCAGAAAGCCTTTGACAAGGTCCCTCATGAGAAAACCCTTGACGAAGTTAAAAAGTCATGGGATAGGAGGCAGTGAACGACTGTGAATCAGGAACTGGTCAAAAGATAGAAAGGAGAGGGTAGGGCTGAATGGCCAATTTTACCAATGGAGAAAGGTGACTGATGGAGTACCCCAGGGATCTGTGCTGGATACGCTTCTTTTTAACACATTCTTAAATGACCTGAAAATGGGAATAACAAGTGAGGCAGTCAGATTTGCAGATGACACAAACATTATTCAAAATTGTTAAAATACAAGAGGATTGTGAAAAATTGAAAGAAGACATTGATTAATTAGAAGACTGGATGTTCAAATGGCAGATGAAATTTAATGTGGACAAGTGTAAAGTTATGAACCTAGGAAAGAACAACTCAAACTATGGTTACACAATGAAAACTTCCACATTAGGAACCATCACCCAGGAAAAAGATTTAGGCGTCATTGTGAATAACATGTTGAAACACTCTGCTCAATGTGCAGCGGCGGCCAAGAGAGCAAATATGATGCTAGGAATCATAAGGAAAAGAATGGAAAATAAAACAAAGGATATTATAATGCCTCTGTATCATTCAATGGTGCGACCGCACCTTGAATTGTTGCAATTCTGGTCGCCATATCTTAAAAAGGATATAGCGGAATTAGAAAAGGTACAGAGAAGAGCATCAAAATGATAAAGGGGATGGAAGGATCCCCCAATGAAGAGAGGCTTAAAGGTTTAGGGCTTTTCAACCTGGAAAAGAGATGGCTGAGGGGAGATATAATAGGTCTATAAATTAATGAATGGAATGCAACAGGTAAACTTAGATCGATTCTTTATTCCATCAAAAAGTAGAAAGACTAGGGGATATGAAATGAAGTTACAGTTTAACCCATTTAAGACTAATAAGAGAAAATATTTTTTCATGCAATGTGTAATCAAACTCTGGAATTCGTTACCGGAAGGTGTAGAAAAAGCTATTAGTGTAGTTGGGTTTAAAGAAAGGTTTGAACAAGTTCCTGAAGGAAAGGTCCATAAACCATTATTAAAGAGGATCCAGGTAATCCACTGCTTGCCCCAATACTAGCATTATGGAACCTATGCGTCTTTTTGGAAAACTGCTAGGCACTTGTGACCTGAATTGGCCACTGTTGGAAACAGGATACTGGGTTTGATGGACTTTGGTCTGACCCAATATGGCATTTCTTATGTTTTTATGTTCTTGCTTTGAATGACTGGATCGAAGTCCAAGAATCGAGGTCAGGATTTGCTACTTGGTGAGCCCAGTCAGGGGCAGAGAAAGACAGACACATTTAAGTAAAAATCAGACAGAGTTGAAAGATTCCATATTAACCCCGTCATCGAATAGCCAGACTGTTAATATTAGAAAGAAAAATAAAACTTTGAAATGCATGTTTGTAAATTCTAAAAGTCTAAAAGTGGAGTGGAGGAGTGGCCTAGTGGTTGGGGCAAGGTACTTCGGACCGGAAGGTCGGGGGTTCAAATCCCACTAGAGGACAGCAACCTTGGGCCGGAAGGACTGGGGTTTCTAGTCCCACAGGTGCTCCTTGTGGTCTTGGGCAAGCCACTTAACCCTCCATAGCCCATGTTCCCTGTAAAATAGTTCTCTGTGTGCTGTGCTTTCCTGTCTAATCAATGTGTTTATACCTCCAAAAATTCCTGTCATGATTTGACAATTTCCAATCTGTAATCAAACTGCTGCTGATTGCTGGAAGTAGTGGTATACAAATGTATACTAAATAAATAAATAAAATAAAAAATAAGATGGGAAAATTAGAATATATAGCTATGAATGAAAAGTGTTAAGGGTGTCGGTGGGCAGACTATGTGCTGCCACAGCCTGCCTAATTGAAAATCGGGCCCTTTATGAATAGAAATTCCATGTAAAAAGGGGAAGGGAATGGCAGCAGGGGAGTAAAAGTCTGCCTGGACTGAATGAACAGACAGATGATGAAATGCTAACAGAAATTAGGGAAGCTAACAAAGTTTACAACACATTAATAATGGGAAATTTCAATTACCCTGGTATTGACTGGGTCAATGTCAGATCAGGACATGCTAGGGAGATAAAGTTTCTAGATGAAGTAAATGACTGCTTCATGGAAGTGCTGGTTCAGGATCTGACACATGGGGATGCTATTTTAGATCCCTTCCTCAGAGGAACGCAAGATCTAGTGCGAGAGATAACTGTTTTGGGGCCACTTGGCAATAGCGATCATAACATGATCACATTTGATTTAATAAATGGAGGGATGATAGCAAGGAAATTGACTGCGCTAGCATTTAACTTTCAAAAAGGAAACTATATTAAAATGAGGAAAATGGTTAAAAAAACCTAAAAGGAGCATCTGCAAATGATAAGAGTTTACATCAGGCCTGGGCATTATTTTAAAATATTATCTTGGAAACCCACACCAGATGTATTCCATGTTTAAAAAAAGGTGGCAGGAAGGTCAAACGATAGCTAGCATGGCTAAAGATGAGCTCAGAGAGGCTATTATTATAGCTAAGGGCGAATCTTTTAGAAAATGGAAAAAAGAGGCAAATGACAAAAACAGGAAACGACATACTATAAATATTGGCAAGTTAATTACAAATCATTGATAAGGCAGACAAAGAGAAATTTGAAAAGAAGCATGCCATATTAGAAAAAGTGCATAATAAAAGCTTTTTCAGGTATATTCATAGCAAAACACCTGTGAGGGAGTCAGTCAGCTCATTAATAGCAAAAGAAAACAAGAATATTATTACAATTCAACCCCAAAAATAGAGGATAGATTACACATTGCAAAGCTCATCATCAATACATTCTAAGTCCACTTCAAGAGAGCCGGAGGTCTGCCCTAGAAAAGCCAAATACCATAGTTTACAGCCATAAGAAAACAAGTCAAAAGGAAATAAAACAAACCCAAACTTAGCTCAGCTACTTCTCCTTCAAAAAAGCTTCTAATTGAGAGGCCTCTAGGAAGACATATTGAATACCCTGATAAGAAATAATACATTTACATGGAAATTTGAGGAAGAAGGTCGCCCAGTGCCAAAACAAAAGGTTTCAGTGCTAGGAATGGCCTTCTCATTTGTGCAACATTGGAGACATCAGGAAATATATTTATTTTTTGGCCACAAAATAATTGATTCTTCTGATGAAAAAACAATCATAGGGTTGTATTATGATCCACTAAGGATCTGAAGCAAACAATTAAACTGGCACAGGTCAAAATATTAGCAGAAGAATCTTCCATAAACTCAGAAATATCTGGTTCAATTAAAGATAACTGATCTAAGCCTATATCTACAAATTTAGAATTAGAAATTACTTTGCCATGAGGAAGGTAGAATATATTTGATATTCCCCAAACTTCCCAGAATCTCTTTCAAATATTTACGTAGAAGAATAATTGGTGAGAGGTACTGTGTATGAGAGAAGCTTAGGAATCCCAAATTGTGAGCATGCTGGGCATTTTCCAGTGCCTCTAGGTATCGGTGAATGACCAAGCTGTCCTTCACAGCTGAAACATGCACATGGCAAATGACATTTAATGTGGACAAGTGCAAAGTTATACACGTAAGGGAAGAACAACCCATACTACAGTTAAACGATGCAAGGTTCCACATTAGGAACCACTGCCCAGGTAAAGGATTTAGGTGTCATCATGAATAGGATGTTGAAACCTTCTGCCCCAGTGTGCAGCAGTGGCCAAGAAAACAAATAGAATGCTAGGAATCTTTAAGAAAGTAATGGAGAATAAAACAAAGGATATTATAATGCCTCTGTATCGTCCCATAGTGCAATCACAGCTTGAATATTGTGTGCAATTCTGGTCACCATATCTTAAAAAGAATATAGCACAATTAGAAAAGGTACAGAAAAGAGCAACCAAATTGGTAAAGGGGATGGAAGGATATCTCTCTCTAAGGAAAGGCTTAAAAGGTTAGGGCTCTTCAACTTGGAAAAGAGATGGCTGACGGGAGATGTGATAGGAGTCTATAAAATACCAATCAAGTGAAACGGGTAAATTTAGATCAGTTGTCTACCCCTTCAAAAAGTAGAAAGACTAGGGGACATGCAATGAAGCTACAATGTAGCACAATTAAGACTAACCACAGAAAATATTTTTTTCACTCAAAGCGCAATCAAACTCTGGAATTCGTTACCAGATGATGTAGTAAAAGCTATTAGTGTAGATGGATTTATACGAGGTTTGGACAAGCTTCTGGAGGAAAGATCCATAAACCATTATTAAAAAGGACCCGGGAAATCCACTGCTTACCCACTGGACTGTATCTTTTGGGAGCCTGACAAGTACTTGTGACCTGGATTGGCCACTGTTGGGAACAGGATACTGGGCTTGATAGACTCTTGGTCTGACCCAGTATGGCATATCTTATGTTCTTATGTTCTAACATATTTGGAGAAACTGACCTCAGGGAAAAATAATCCAAACTATTGCTGCAAAATGCTGTGTTCCATATTGTAGGCTGCTATTCAGGAAACGGAACTTGGCATCCTTATGAACGATATATTGAAACCCTCAACTGTATTATTAGGAAAGAATTGCAAGGTAAAACAAAGGGGCTTGTTTACAAAGCCGCGGTAGCGGTTCGCGATCGTTATCGGAGCCGCGGCCCCATTGATTTCAATGGGGCCGCGGCTCCGATAACGACCGCGAACCGCTACCGCGGCTTTGTAAACAAGCCCCAAAGTATCATAATGCTTCTGTATCATTCCATGGTGTGACTGCACCTCGAATGCTGTGCGCAGTTACAGTCATCTCATTTCCAGAAAGCTATAGCAGAACTAGAAAAGGTTCAGAGAAGGGTTATAGAAATAATTTATTTATTTATTTTTATTTATTTGCATTTCTTATATATCGCACTATTTGCGATCAGCGCGGTTTACATAGAACAACAAAATCTGACAATAAACAAATGTCTGGTCATTACATTGAACAGGAAATGGAACTTGGAGAACAGGGTAAACTATATACATATGCAGATGAATTGAACAAGGTAAACTATATACATATGCAGATGAATTGATAACGGATATTGTTGGGTGTTGTACATACTTGGGGACGTACTATTCTAGAGTAGCTGGGGTTCAGGGCAGTCAGTGAGATATTTGATAAAGAGAAAATGTTTCAGGGCCTTCCTGAACTGGCTCAAGTAGGGGATTGCTCTGATATGTGGTGGTAGGGAGTTCCACAGACGAGGAAGGAACAACTGCCCTATGGAAAAAGGCTAAATAGGTTAGGGCTCTATTCAGCTTAGAGAAGAGAAGGCTAAGTGGAAATATAATACAGGTCAATAAAATCATGAGTGGAGTGGAGCAGATAAAAAGGGAATGGTTGTTTACCCTTTCAAATAGACCAAGCCTCGGGAACTCTTCATGATGTTAATGGGTAGCACTTTTAAAACAAACTGGATGAGGTGGAGGTTTTGTTCATTCAATAAACAATTAAGCTGTGGAACTTGTTACCCAAAGATGCGGTGAAAGCAGTTAAAACAACTGAATTTAAAAAGAGTATAGGCAAGGATCTTAATATGTATACTTTAGAGGAAAGGCGGGAAAGAGGAGCTATGACAGAGTCGTTTAAATACCTCCATGGCATAAATGCATATGAGGAGAGCCTCTTTCGATTGAAAGCAAGCTCTGCTATGAGGGGACATAGGATGAGGGTGAAAGGGGAAAGACTCAGGAGTAATATGTGGAAATATTTTTTTACAGAAAGGGTGGTAGATGCGTGAAATAGTCTCCCAGTGGAGGTGGTAGAGGACAGTATCTGAATTCAAAAAGCATGGGACAAACACAGAGGATCTCTAGAGGTAAAAAGGGGACTGTTGTAGTGGTTGATACGGAAGGGCAGACTAGATAGGCCATGTGGATCTTTTTCTGCCATCATGTTTCTATGTTTCCTGGAGGAAAAGTCCATGAATCAATTTTTAGTCAAGTAGATGGGATAGCCACATCTTACCCTGGTTTAAGCAATAAAGAAATGGAGTTACAAGATGCTGGGCCTCATGAAACCTTTGGCCTGATCCAGCTTTGGAAGATGCCTCAGCTGATGACATGGATGATACAGAACATGACTTGACTGATGATTTTAAGAAAGAAGAAGGACATGACGCCAAGGTAACTACCAATACATTAATCAAGGATGTTTTCAAGTATAGGGACCAATGTACTAAGCTGTGTTAAAGTAGCTTTATTTTACCATGAGCTTTATCTGCAAGAAAACCCCAGGTCTATATTTTATTTATTTAATAAGTTTTTTTAACTGACTTTATGAAGAAATTCATTCAAGGTGGTGTAGAAAAGGTATTATGTGGAATAATAACTTATAGAAAGAACATAACAATAGTAAAATGACCAAATTCCAACATATTACACTATGGGGGTCATTCTGAGGAGAAGGTAGATGGGGGTGAGAAAGGGGCGGATCAGGAGCGGCATTAGGGCAGGCAGTGGGTGGTCGCCAGACCAAGAGGTACAGGGCCAATTCTAAGGTCGACCCTGTACATCTGGGGCCGCCGACTTGCATAGCGAACTTATTTCACCTCCGAGGTGGTATACAAATGATGCACCATAGCAAACAGCATGGTAGAGCATTAATACAACATCGATATGATGCTTGCAATGTCAGCACAACACAAAGGAACACCTTATTAAACAGCAGAGGGAAAGAGTGCAATTAGGACATACAGACTGAGAAGACTGGTAAGACAAAGACATCAGGATAAATAAAAGTGGGTAGCTAGATTGAGGATAAATTATATGTACCATTCAATAAAGGAAATGGAACTGTCTCAGATAACAGGGTGTGTGAGTAATTGTATAGTCAGTCACCACAGTCATTAAAGGCCTAGGAGAAGATCCAAGCTTTCATATCTGCTTCCTGAAGTAGAGGTACTCTTTAGTGTAGGCCCTCTGGGAATGAGTTCCAGTTTGGGGGCTACTCCTGAAGATGCTCACTGGAAAGTGTCACATTGTGTGATTTCCTTTGTTGCAGATAAAGTCATGGATGCTGCTTGAGAAGACCTTAGAAGCCTCAAATGTGTGTAGAGGGCTAACTTATTCATTAGGTATTCTGGCCCATTTCGACATCCTTGAAAATCAGAGCTAGAGTATTAAATGTGACCCTGTAGGCTACTGGTAGACAGTGCAGTTTTTGTAGGAAGGGTGTGCTGCGGCTACGCCACTTGCAATCCTCTACACTCTCGTGCTACAGTATTCTGAATTTATTGGAGCTGGTGCAAACTATATGCAGGGCATTATAATAGCCAAGCCGTAACATTATCTCAACATGAGCCACTTTGGTTAGACTTGTCTTCTCCATGTATGGACAGAGATTTCATAGTTACCACGGGTTTTTAACAGGTTACTTGAACGTGTGAGATCAAATTAAGTGATGAGCCCAGTGGTATCCCAAGATTCCTGACCTGCGATTTTAGAGGACGTTCATAGTTCCCAAAAAGGATTTTGATGTCAGGTACCTGTCCACTTGCATTAGAAACCCACAGAATATCTCTTTTACTTGGGTTTGGCAAACCAAACGCCAAGAGGGTACTTTTATAAAGTCCTGCATATATTTATCTACATGTATTTCATGCCTGCTTTATAAACTGTGTGCGTTCTTCGTTTTAGAAAGCAGAGACGTAAGTAGTCAAAACACTCTATAAATCTAGGTGTAATCACTTACACCACCCCCATGGCTGGTGTAAATGTCCACGCCTGGATTTATCAACAACATGTATAGATTATTTTACTTTATAATTTATGCATATATTTGTGTGCTCCACCCATGATCCGGCCAAACTGCACCTATACACCAGCCCTCAGTGAAAGTATGCACCATCGGGCTTACATGCCTATTTATAGAATAGTGAATGGCTAAGGTACCCAAATAAATGCACATTAATTTACTTATTTATTTATTTTATTTAAACGCTTATATAGCACCGTTCTACCATTCAAGGTGGTTTATATTTAACCAGGAGTGTGGCAGGGCTGTGGTGGGCCTCTGCTGTACATAGAACGGAACTATGTAACAATTAACAGGGTAATTGTATCCAAGGCTCTCAACTATTTACAATGTAGTTAGTTAAGATAGAGTAACTGTATTCATGTTGTTGTTGTTGTTGTTAAGGCCAGGGTTGGGCTGTGGGAAATGTCCTCTGCCCCCCCCCCCCCACCCCATCCGCACCCCAGGCACCAAAAAAACAAACATCCAGGGAAGTTATTCCAACTCTGAGGTGGAATAACTTCCCTGCACAAGTCACCAGCCATGGATGTACAGGACTTACATTAGAATCAGCCCTGTACATCCAGAGCCACCCACCACCTGCCCAGACTCCGCCCCGAGCCGCCCCATATAACTTCCTTGCACATCCGGCGGGGGAAGGCACAAATAGCGAGAATGCACATCCCTTTGGGACGTCCATCCTCACTATTCATGGCACAGAATCAGGCCTTAAGTGTCTTAGTTGTGTGTTCAGAAAGGAATGTGCACATTTTATTGATGTTGTAGAGAAATAAATGGTAGGTTTTAGCTATAAGCTGGATGTGTGTAGAGAAGGAGAGTGAGGAATCAAAGATGACCCCAAGGTTGTGAGCTGAGGAGACAGGGAGGAGTAGAGAGTTATCCACAGAGACTGAGAAAGGAGGAAGGGAAGAGGAGGGTTTAGGGGAAAAATAAGAAGCTCAGTTTTGGCCATGTTCAATTTCAAGGGGCAGTGAGACATCCAAGCAGCAATCTCAGAAAGGAAGGCAGAGATCCTGGCCTGGATTGCCACAGAGATTTCAGGTGTAGAGAGGTAGATCTGGGAGTTATCAGCATAATCATGGTACTGAAAGCCATGGGAAGAGATAAGTGCACTAAGGGACTGTGTAAAAAGAGAGAAAAGTAGCGGATCCAAGACAAATCCTGGGATACACCAACTGAGAGCAGAACAGCAGTAGAAGAGGATCCATCAGAACAAACACTGAAAGAGCAGTGGGAGAGATAAGAAGAGAACCAGGATAGCACAGAGCCCTTACAGCCAAGCAAAGACAAGGTATCAAGGAGAAGGCTGTGATCAAAAGTATCAAAAGCAGCAGAGGGGTCAAGAAGGATGAGGATTGACTAAAGACCCTTCGATTTTGCCAGGAAGAGGTCACTGAAGATTTTGGCAAGAACCGTTTTGGTTGAATGTGAAGGACAAAAGCCAGATTGTAGACAATTCAGAAGGGCTTGAGGAAAGTTGAGGCAATATCAGTGAACCGCACGTTAAAGTAGTTTAGAAATGAAGGGGAGGAAGGAGATGGCTCAGTAGTGAGAAGGACAGGTAGGGTGCGGTCTCACCATGGAACGATATAGAGGCATTATAATATCTTTTGTTTTATTTTCCATTCCTTTCCTTATGATACCAAGCATTCTATTTGCTCTCTTGGCCGCTGCTGCACACTGGGCCGAGGGTTTTAACATGCTATCCACAATGATGCCTAAACATTTTTCCTGGGTGGTGGTTCCTAATGTGGAACCTTGCATCGTGTAACCATAGTTTGGGTTGTTCTTCCCTAGGTACATAATTTTGCACTTGTCCACATTAAATTTCATGCCCAGTCTTCCAATTTATCAAGATCCTCTTGCAATTTTCCACAATCCTCTTGGGTTTTAACAACTTTAAATAGTTTTGTGTCATTTGCAAATTTGATAACTTCACTCTTTATTCCACTTTCCAGGTCATTTATGAATATGTCAAAAAGCAGTGGACCCAGCACAGATCCCTGGGGTACACCACTATTCACCTTTCTCCATTGGGAAAATTGGCCATTTAGCCCTACCCTCTGCTTTCTATCTTTTAACCAGTTCCTGATCCACAGCAGTACACTGCCTCCTATCCCATGACTCTTTAGTTTTGCCAAAGGTCTCTGATGAGGGACCTTGTCAAAGGCTTTCTGAAAGTCCAGATACACTATATCAACTGACTCACCTTTGTCCACCTGTTTATTCACACCTTCAAAAAAACATAACAGATTAGTAAGACAAGATCTTCCTTGTCTAAAGCCATGTTGGCTATCTCCCATTAGGCCATGGCTATCTACATGCTGAGTAATTTTATTCTTTATGATGGTTTCTACCATGTTTCCCGGAACTGATGTCAGGCTCACCAGTCTGTAGTTTCCCGGATAACCCCTGGAACCCTTTTTTAAAAATTGGTGTTACAATGGCGATCCTCCAATCTTCAGGTATTAGAGATGATTTTAATGATAGTTCACAGTTTACTAATAGCAGGTCTGCAATCTCATATTTCAATTCTTTCAACACCCTTGGATGTATACCATCTGGCCCAGGTGATTTGCTACTCTTCAGTTTATCTAATAGTTGTAATACATATCTGTTCACACAACACTACTTCAATATAGATAGTGACTTGGACATGGCCTCCCTTTCTCCATAACACAGACTGAATTTCACCCTTTCAAATTTGACCACCATAACACAGACTGAATACACCCTTTCAAACAGGTTTCACTTATAATTTCTATAATTGAACCTAAGCTGCCTCTAAATTTGTATGAATGTAAAATATGTAGTAAATTGTAAATACTTCCAAATTTGATATCCTACCTGTATATAGTTATTTACAGTTCTATGTATCTGTTATAATTCTATAGTTGCACATTGTTCCATGTACTTTTTGACATTGATGTAAACTGCCACTGATCTTGGGAAGTAGCAGTATATAAAAGTTTTGCAAATAAATAAATACAAATACATCTTCCCTTTGTATCAGATAAACTGAAGAGTAGAAAATCACCTGGGCTGGATGGTATATTTAGAACGGCATGTGTGGTTTTGGCATCTCCAGTCCTTGTATTGCACATCATCCAGAGGTCTTCAGTTCCTGTTGATCTTTAATACTTTGGGATAGTGACAGTTTTGGACAAGATTTAGCCAGTGTTTATACCAATTTAGCAGATTTGGTCTTCTTACATCCAGCCACCCCAGTATAACGAAGATGAGTGTTCCAAAGAAGAGCAAAACCTACCACTTTCATGATGAATGGGAAATGGACTACTTCTTCATCATGGTGAAAGACAAGTGTTGTCTAATTTGTAACGACCCAGTATCCTTGCCCAAAAAGGGTAATCTGGAACATCATTATAAGGCTCTGCATAGCAATAAGTTTGATGCTTAAATCAGAATTGGCTACTCAGCAACAGTTGATGGCAAAGCCAAGGTCACATTCAGTCAATGCAACTATAGCATTCTTCAAGGTCAGTAACCTGATCGCAAAGAAATGCAAACTTTTCACTGAAGGGGAATTTATAAAAGATTGTTTTTTTGAAGCAACTGGCAATCTTTTTGAAGGATTTAAAAATAAGAAAGAGATCATAGCTGCTATTCAAGATGTACAATTGTCAAGAAACACCGTCATGAGGCGAATAGAAAAGATGTGTGGAGACACAACTGAACAATTGTTGGAGGATGTTTCAAATTGTGTTGCTTTCTCACTCCAACTGGATGAATCTACAGACATAAGAGACATAGCCCAGTTACTAGTCTTTATCCGGATGGTTTTTGAAGACTTCAGTGTTAAAGAAGAACTACTTGGAATGATTTCTTTAAAAGGGAGAACTACTGGTTAGGAAATATTCAGTTCTTTCCATTCTTTTGTGACAAAGTGTAATCTTCCATTGCATAGACTTCTTTCCATCACTACTGATGGAGCAAGAGCGATGACAGGTGAGGTTAACGGTTTCATAGCCCTCTGTAGACAGCATGACGACTTCCCAGATTTCCTTTCTTACCACTGCATCATTCACCAGCAAGTTTTGGCAAGCAAGAGACTCAATACAAAGACTGTCATGGACATAATTTTCAAAACTGTAATTTCAGTTCGTGGAAGATCACTTCAAAGATAGCTTTTCAATCTTTCTCTTGATGAAGGGGCAGCGGAAATCATTTTGCACACAGATGTAAGGTGGCTAAGTAGGCACAAAGTTCTGCAAAGATTTCATGATTTGCTGAATGAAATAAGAAGTTTTTTGAAGGAGAGGGGAGATGACCAAGCAGAGTTGGAAGATGAGGAGTGGTTATGTGATCTGGCATTTCTTGCTGACTTTACAGGCAAACTAAGTGATATGAACCTTGAACTACAAGGTAAAAGCAAATGCATTGGTGAGATGATGAGTGCAGTTTCATCCTACAAGAGCAAATTTGAGCTAATGATGTCTGACCTTGCAAACAACACTTTTGATCATTTTCCTAATACGCAGGACCATCTCAGACAATATCCAAATGTTGTTTTTCAGAATGAGAAGTATGTGATAGAAATCTGTAACCGGGTAGCCGGACCCAATGCTCCCCTTGCCATCTATTAACGCTGCCCCCCCCCCAACCCTCCCCTCCGATCATAAAATCCTCGTATGCAGTCTTAGTCTACCTGAAACCCAAATAAACAACAGAGACCGTAGTTGGGCAGAAACTGGTCACAGCTTTATTCAACATAACCAACCATTAACACTTATAACAGAATAAAGCAATCCCATGCCCTGCGACAAGATCGACCAACAGCCATATGATTAGCAAGGTGACTTCTCCGCCGCCCCCCGCACAGGCAAAGCACCATCCAATTGCCAAGAACCCTTCCCTGACTTGGCCGTCTCAGTAGCACAAGCCGTCCTGGGTTTAACCAGGTCAAGGGCCCCCGCCCTCGCCCACATGGCCTACCGCTCCGGACCCCGGAAACCTCCGGGATCCCGCCACCGGCACAGACCTTTTAGCCGTCTGTGCCGCCCCCCCCCCCAAAACTTATTTGCAACCAGTTCTGTTTTCCCGAACCACCTTCTCCAACACCTCCTGCCAATCATTAAGCAGTAGGTCCACCCCGATCGGGGATAGGTGAATCCCATCACTCCTATATAGACCTGCACAACCCATTTCGACCCAGGAATGCTGGACCTGATAACTCCCTTGTTCGCACACCCACCGCCCAATTTGTGGGTTAATCTTAGTCAAACCCCTGGACCACCTCCTTTGACCCCAGCAAGCTGGTCTAGGGACAATGTCAGACCAGACCACCACCAACCCCGCACACCAACGCAGCACCAAGGCCAGATCTTTCTTTGCCGCATTAATCAGTTGCTTGCAAGTCCAGGACGACACCTCGTTGCCGCCAAGATGCACAAGCAGAATCTCCAGCTGCCTCCCATGCTGCAGCTGCTGTCGAAGCAAGGGTAGCATCTGGGACCAACGCATCCCCCGCAGACCCAGCCATGACATCGACAACGCTGCCAGATCGAAGCCCAGGTTGCTCCCGACCGGCCGAACAGCTGCAAGATTTTCAACACAGTAGACAAAGGAGTGCCCAATCAGTCAACAATCCCATCCAACATGTCCCCCATCTGAAAAAGAAAGCAACAGTTGTTTCACCCCGAGTCTACAAACGTACATAGCTTTGGAATGCTTGAGACTGCCAGCTGCCTATCCTTTGAATCTGCCTGCTCTCAAACCCGAGCTGCGCCGCACTGGTTGCCGCCCCTATACAAAAGGAATGGGCTGCAAATCGAGAAGCATCCTCGCCCAAATGGCTCAATACCATCCGCAAAACCGCCGAAAATTGAAAACGCATCAGTACTTGCGCATTCTCATGCACAAATAGTCCTCCTTCAACCCTCGGACGGACTTGCAAGTAGGCCCGCATTGCCGCCACCGGGCAGGTGGTACCACCAATTGTATTGAGGATTACCCAAGCACCCCTACCCTGCTGATCCATCTTGGATTTCGCAAGTAGCACCTTTAGTTGTCCTCCATCTATCCGTACGTGCTGAATGCATAAACCTGCACCTGACACGTCTTTCTTGGAACACGCCACCAGCTCCCCGACTCGCAACGCCCCAAAGAAAGCCAACGTAAATGCAGCCCGAAAAAGCACCGCCTCGTAATGCGACTCCACCACTCTCGGCAATTCAAGGCAAAGCCTCCCGAGCAACATATGCGATACGGGACGCCTGCTATTGGGCGGAGACGGCTGGGAACACTCCCACCCACGCAATAGTCGCCGAACCATAAACCCCCCACCGAACGAACCCCAACCTACGGCTTTCACAAAGAATTCAAAGCCCGCTAGATGCCCCCTGACCGCCGATCTGGACATCCCCATACCTTTTGCCCATACTATATACTGTCCCAACAATTGGTCCGACACAGCACCAAATGGCCATCCGCGTTCCCATAGAAAGGCTACAACCTTACCGCAGCCCCTCCGATAAGCAGCCCCGGTACCCTCCACCACCGAACTCTGCAACAGCTCACTCATCGCTGCAGGCCACAGCTCCACAATCTCGATGGGACCACTCTCCCTTCGGTATCCGCCTCTGGTGCCAATTGCTGAAACCGCTCCATCTGCAAACGAGAAAGAGCATCGGCGATCTCATTAGCATGATCTGGAACATGACGCGCCTTCAACACTAAATTTAAGCGCATACAACCCAGAACT
Organism: Ichthyophis bannanicus; assembly: GCA_033557465.1. Classification (NCBI taxonomy): domain Eukaryota; kingdom Metazoa; phylum Chordata; class Amphibia; order Gymnophiona; family Ichthyophiidae; genus Ichthyophis; species Ichthyophis bannanicus. The sequence continues at coordinate 1,740,627,111 of CM066032.1, read as the reverse complement.
ATGAGTCTCATCAGCGCTGCCACCTGCAAACACCTCGGAGTGTAACGATTCACTATACTCACCACTGCTGCGTTGTCACACCACCAGACCAACCTGCGATTCCGCAATCTGTCCGGCCACAATTCTATTGTCACTAGCATCGGGAACAACTCCAAAAAGGTTATGTTCCACGATACATCCGTCTCCTGCCAAAATTCCGGCCATCTCTCCGCACACCATGCCCCTTTTAAATAGATACCCAAACCAACCCCCCCTGCCGCGTCGGTATAGAGCTGCAAGTCAGCCCTCGAAAACTCCAACTCCTTGATCACTGAGGTCCCATTAAAGTCTTTCAAAAAGACGTCCCATACTTTTAGATCCTCCTTGATCTCCCTGGAAACCCTGATACGATGATGCGGCTTCATAGCACCTGCAGTCACTGCCGCCAGACGGCGCAAGAAGACTCGCCCCATTGGAATCACTTTACACGCAAAATTCAAAGATCCGATCAAGGCCTGCATCTCCTTCAGTGTTAACTTAGCGGAAGCCAGACACGCAACCGCACCACCTTTTCAACCGGCAAGCGCGCTACCATCATATCTGAATCTAACTCAACACCCAAAAATGTGAGCTGGGAACATGGCCTGACTGTCTTCCCTTCAGCTAGCAGCACTCCCAACTGCCCCGCTAAGGCCACGAACCCATCCAAGTGCTCTTGACACGCCCGGGATCCGCTTGCACCCACAAAACAGAAAATCATCCAAATAGTGTACCACCTCACTTCGACCCACAAGTCGGGTAACAGCCCACTGCAAAAAGGTGCTGAATTTCTCAAAGTAAGCGCATGAAACCGAGCAACCCATCGGCATGCACTTATCAAAATAGAAGCCATCCAACAATTGAAAACCCAAGAATCGAAAGGCCGTGGGGTGCACTGGCAATAAATGAAAGGCCGACTCAACATCCACCTTTGTCATCAGCGCACCAGGCCCAACTCTCCTGACCAGCTCCTCTGCCTTGTCGAAGGACGCGTAACGGACCGTACACCACTTGCACAGTATGTGATCATTAACCGAATCTCCGAGAGGAAAAGACAAATTATGTATCATACGAAACTTCCCCGGTTCTTTCTTCGGTATAATCCCGATCGGGGACACCACGAAATCCTGATAAGGAGGCTGCGGAAATGTCCCTGCAATCCTACCTAACTGTACCTCCATATTCACCTTTTCCTGAGCTATTGCCGCAAACCTCCGAACCGATGGAGAATTCCTCACGGCTGAAGCCGACATAGCTCCATCAACAGGTATAACAAACCCAAACTGAAAACCAAACAGCAACAATCTTTGAATGCTCGAGCTCGGGTATCCCCGAAACCACCTTCGCAACGCCTCCACTTATATTGGCGTAGGGGCGACGTCAAACACCCCCAGCTGACTTACCGGCAGGCACGGTTGGCACTGTGGGACCTTTTTAAGGCATTTGGATGCTGGATGTCCGCCGCTGCAGGCAGAGCACGCGTGCCGAAATTTGCAATCCGGGAAGGGACACGTTGCCCTGTTATAATGCCAACAAACGTCCCCCGCCAAACCTTGTGCCCCTCTGGCCGTCGAGTGGACCCCTCTGCCCCGAAAGGAACGACTTGTCCCTGCGGTAGGCATAGTGCCACCCCTCCCTGGTCCCACTCCCAACGGCGTACTCGCAGACATCTGGGTAAGCCACAAATTGATGTCCTGAGTCGCCCAGGTCAGCGACCTGTTCTCCTCCATCTTATCCCGAAACTTCTCATCATAATTCAACCACGCCCACCCTTCGTGGGTCTGAGAAGCTTCGAGAATCGTATCCGCGTAAGCTAGCATCATACCATACTGACCAGGCCGATGCTGCCCCCACACGCTGGCCAACCGCAAAAAGGTCCTAACCCAGTTAACTACCGTCTTAGACACCTTACGAATCCTGCCGGCCTTCTCGTCCTCCTTTCGCTTCTTTTTACTCTCACCAGAACGCTTAAGACCTTCCAGAAGGCGAAAAATGTCAATATATTTATATTTCCGAATTTTTCGCCGCAACTTCTTCAGTACCCCCTCCCAAAGTTCCGATAAAGTTGCCACGTTCGGACTCGCTCCCCCCATATAGGACTCACGTGCAGCAGACCCCATAGCTGGACCTTCTGAAGATGAACCCGACGACTCTGACGAGGAGGAAGACGATGAGTCAGAGTCCCTCCTGTGCCGACATGAATGTTTCCGTTTTTTAAAAACCTTGCCCCTTTTTTCTTTCCTCCCAATGCCCCCCTCCCCCCCAACCCCAGCATCCAACACCAACTCACCCTCCATTGAAGCATCCATCTGCGCAGGTGTACTGGATCCTTGAGCTTCCTCTCCACTCGGCTGCTGCTCGTCCACACATTGGGTCACCAGAGCTACCTCAACCCTGGGGTGCTGTACCTCCCCTCGAGCATCCATGCTCTGCTGCCGGCTACTGCTGCTACCCAGCACCGGTCCTGGCGAGTGAAGGTATGGAACCTGCGGGGAAAGAAACGGAAAACCCTGGGGAGAAAAACCCGTGGACCAGGCAGGATGCCATACCGCCGCCCAATCAGCCGAGGACGGGCCTTGACTCTCTCCCATCCACCTTTCCCAATCCAAGCTCCGCCCACTTGGGGCAAAACCTTGCATGCCCCTGACCCAAACCCCACGTTTGATCCCATAGCCAGTCCACCCCTGGCTACCTCACGGAAGCCAGCATCACCAGGGGCCATGTACTCACCCGCCCCTGGGTACACCATAGCACGGGCATCCGCCTGTGCTGTGGCGCCCACCCCTTGACCCACCATCCCAACACTGCCATCATTGCCCCATCCTCCAATCCCATGCCCATCCTCATGCACCCCAGCCGTCCTCATCCCACATCCCATCAGTAAGCCCCCCCTACCCAGCCTACTTGGCTGACGGCATGCCCCCGAGACCCTCCTCCCAGCCTAGAAGGTCCCACTACCCTTCCCCTAGCTGATGGAGTCTCCGGGCTCTCCAGGCACCCCGACTGCCTGTTGCTCCTTCCCCCTGCTCTCCCCCGCCCCCTCGAACCAACCGTGACCCACCTCGCCCAGCAGTATCGCATCTCCGCCCCCTACCCTGGCCTGCCCTACATGGAGGCATGTGGGAAATACTATTCGCAATATTATTATTAAGTTTTATTTTTGCTTTGTTTCTTTTTGTTTTTTTTTGTGTGGAGCAAAGGTTCGGCCTAGTTCCTTCCTCTCACTCTGAAGTCGGCGGTAGCAATTCCCACAAGCTGACCAGACCTGCCCGGGCCCGCTCCTCACCCCCACACTATGCCCAACTCGCCTGGCGTCCACAACCGCAGCTCCGGCTCCGAATCCCGATCGGCGATGCTGCCTTGCCCTGAGCCCGGCTTACACCGCTTACACCGACTCGCCCGATCCTGCCTCGATTGTCACTGCACCATCACGAAGGAGCTGTAGCCGACCAAGCTGACAGCGTGCGCCTCTCCATGCGCCACAATGCCAACAGGCTTGTGCGCATGCAAGCGCATGCCGACGGATCCCCAAAATGCGCTCCCACGTGGGGGGATCCAATCAATTTAAAGGACTCCTCCTCTTCGCGGCCAATCGAGCTGCGCCGCCGCCAAGCCCGCTCCTGCTGCCTCCCCCCCCCTTCCTTCTCCTTTTCGAGGAACTTACAAAGGCGCGAGCTGGATCCGCATCAGGCCGGGGCACCCGGTTACTTGCGGGCGCCCGGGACCCTGTCCGCGCTCTTGATTTTTCTGTTATCCAGGAATTCGAAAATAGATTCTGTGACTTCCAAAAAATTGGGACAGTTGTGGAGTACTTGTCATACCCATTCAAAGTAGATGTAGACATTAAAGAAACTGCAGCTGCTATCAGTAAAAATTATTCATTGAACAAGCCATCCCTTGAAAATGAAATATTAACCCTTAAAAATGACATTTTTCTCAAGACCCTTGCTGAGCAAGAATCGTTTTGGAAGCTAGTGCCTAGAGACAAATTTCCCAACTTGAGAAAATGCAGTGAAGCTGTACACTACTGTTTCGGTTCAACTTATTTGTGTGAATCTGCATTTTCCCATCTGAAAATGACAAAGAGTGCACATCATTCCAACATGACAGATGAAGATCTCCAGGATCCTCTGAGACTGGCCCTCACACAATATTCACCCAACTTCAAAAAGCTGGTAGATGAAATGCAGGCTCAGATGTCTCACTAATGAGCAAGAGCAAAATATTAAAGATTGTGCAAGATCAGCCTGGATCAATACTCAACCTAAATTTAACACAAATTACTTAATAAAAGTTAAAGAAAGTTATTACTCAATAAAAATTTAAGAAAAAATGTACTTTCCATTTCCCCTCGCAGTTCTTACTGGATCTTCGTCTCTCTGTTTTGTTTTTGCTTAATTTGCTTAACAGCTGATCACATCCAAGTAAATGACAGAAGGTTCATTAAAAATGGGGGGGGGGGGGAATCCTCCAACTTTATTGGGTTAAAATTTAGTTTTAAACAAATTTGAAGCTTAATTTTCATGGTGGTAGATCACCGGCACTTTTGGCCGGAAAAAGTAGATCACGACTTGTTCGAAGTTGGACATGCCTGATCTACATGATCAGTAATTTTATTCTTTATAATGGTTTCTACCATTTTGCCTGGTACTGATGTCAGGCTCATCGGCTTGTAGTTTCCCAGATCACCCCTGGAACCCTTTTTAAAAAGTGGCGTTACATTGGTCATTTGCTAATCTTCAGGTTCTGCAGATGATTTTAATAATAGTTCACAGATTACTTATAGTAGGTCTGCAATCTCATATTTTAGTTCTTTCAACACCCTCAGGTGTATACCATCCAATTAAGGTGATTTGCTACTGTTTAGTTTATCAAATAGCTGTAATGTATCTTCCCGGCTTATTGATATTGCTTTCAATTTTTCTGATGCATCACTTTTAAATACCATTTCTGTCATTGATATCTTCCTTCCTCCCCCCCTTCCTTTCCTCCCCCTTCCTCTTCCTCCCTTCCTCTTCTCCTCTCCCCCCCCCCCCCATCTTGTTTATACCATCGAGTGTTTCATTTCTAATACCAGCAAGACCAGGATCTGATGCTTGAACTATCCCTATCAATCTATGGATCTCTTCTCCAGCCAGGTTTGGATTAGGTGGTGCACTGCAGTTCCTTGACACAATCTACATCAGGGGTGTAAGTAATTATCTTGTTTTTTGAGGCAAATTTTGCCCGCGTGCCTGACTAGAATCCAACATTTTGGAATTAGGTTAGTTTAGTTGGTACCGGCATCGTGTGCAATTAGGCTTACAGAAATCAAACACACAAAAAACAAATAATACTCAAATAATACTGTGATTGTCTCACAATATCCCTATTGAATTTGACACTAAATATACTAGACTGCATTTATGTATTATGGACTGTAATGGATAATGTGCTTAAGTGATGCACCACACTAATATTGAAACCTGTACATGGATACCGTGCTTAAGTGATTTGCCATATTAATATTGAAACCTATACACAAACAATAATGAATGTGTGTACATAGCTAATAATGAATGTGAGTTATCTATGTAACACTCATAACTAACATCATCTACTAATATCAATCACGAACACCCAACTGACTCTGAACTTACCAACTAAACAGCCCGGGTGACTACACTAAAGTAACAAAGAACTACACACAATAAGACCGTAACCACTGAAAATGCCATCACCAACACCCTCACTCACCAGGATAATATGCATCTGCATAACACTCATCACCCTCATAGCTTTAACAAACAGCCTAAATAACAAACACAACAGACCAATCCCCATAATACAAAAATCTATTCGCAATGATGCCACCCCAGCAGCATACACCATAGAACAGAACCAGAAAATGAACCCCCCCCCAGACTAATCAACATACATCTGACACCAGACCCTCGTATGCTCCCACAACCCCTCACAGTGCAAAATAACACCCTCTCATGCTACCTCACCAACGCAAGGTCAATGAGAAATAAAATCCCTATCTTCACGGACGTCCTGAAAGACCAAAAACTGGACATAGTCTGTGTAACTGAAACATGGCTGTCGAACACGGACCTGGTCTTTATTAACCAATTAAAGATGGAAGAATACGAGATCTTCCACACACATAGAACCAACAAAAGAATATGAGATCTTCCACACACATAGAACCAACAAAAGAGGGGGAGGTGTACTCATCATACTAAAGGAATCCCTCAACGCTAGACTCCTATGCTCTGATAACATCAACAACATGGACACCCTCACCCTAAAAATTAAACACATCAGATTATGTCTAGTTTACAGACCACCTGAACATAGATCGGAGAACACTGACAGCTTAATCGAATTACTAGGATCATCCACGGACTCAAACCCAGTGATACTAATGGGTGATATTAATATCCACTCACTAACCAACACTCAATCAACACCCTTACTGGAATCTATAGCAGACATGGACTTCCACCAAGTCATAGACAAACAAACCCACATCAAAGGCAATACATTAGACATGGTCTTCCTACCACACTCTCTTCAAACACTATTTAACCCCGCATCACTCGAATGCATACCCGTTCCATGGTCGGACCACCACCTCCTAAAGTTCAGCATCACCTACACAGACAACACCCAAACCAGAAGATCACAACAACCCAAAGCTAATAGATTCAAGAAATTCAATGAAGAAGAATTCCTTAACCAAATAATCCCCCACCGAGAGCTCACGCCATCAAAACTTGAAGACTCGGTTGACAAATGTCACAAAATAATTTCACAAGCGGCAATACGCAAAATAAATCCTAAACACACAAATAATATAGATAACAATGCCTTAAAAAGAAATGCACCCTGGTTGAAATCACTGAAAAGGCAACTAAGAAAAGCAGAAAAGAAATGGAGAACAAAATCCTTAACAAACCATGAGAAATACATAAATGCACTAAACATATACAAAGAGACAACAGACAGTGCCAAGAAAGACTACTATACCAGCATACTAGCTAAGTCTATAAATTGACCTAGAGAGCTGTTTAGCATTGTACAAAACATAACCAACAATGCATACAACTCAAATGAAACGATAATAGATATATCACCGCAGACGCTAGCTCACTACTACATGAACAAGACAAAACTGCAAATACCACCCCCAATATCATACAACCAAACACACCCTGACAAGATCAATACCTGGACAGAATTCAACCAGATATCCAAGGACACCCTCAAGTCAATAATATTCAACATAAACACTACCACATCCTACCTAGACCCATGTCCAGTAGACTGGCTAAAAAAGACGCTACCAGTACTATCACAATTTATCCTCCCAATGATCAATCTATCTCTCAAAAAAGGGCACTTACCACCATCCCTCAAACAAGCACAAATACGCCCAATTCTCAAAAATGGCAACCTCGACAAAACGTCACCCAACTCATACAGGCCCATATCGAGCATACCCTTCATGGCCAAGCTAATCGAAAAAGTTGTCCAAACCCAACTCCAGGACCACATTGATGCCGTGGTCCCACTTGATGAACAGCAATATGGCTTCCGCCCATTCCATGGAGTCGAAACGTTACTCACAGCCCTCTTCAACACACTGATAAGAGGAATAGATGACTCAAAACAAGCATTCATCTTACTTTTTCTAGACACCTCTGCAGCGTTTGACAACGTTAACCATACAACAATGTTAAACAGACTCCAACAAATAGGACTAAGCTCCACAGTACACAACTGGTTTACCTCATACCTAAGTAATAGAGCACAAACAGTGAGAATTAACAGCCAAACGTCAAACACATTCAAGCAAGAGCAAGGCCTCCAACAGGGATCTGCCCTGTTGGCACTCCTCTTTAATATTTACTTTCAACCAATCTGCAATATCTTCAAACATTTTTGCATCCATTACCATATCTACGCGAGCGATATAATGATATAACTTCCATTCAAGATCCCAAACCCACCAATGCAATTAATAACAGAGTGCTTCAACAAACTCACAACATGGCTAAATAATCATAATCTACACATTAACTATGCAAAAACAGATGTCCTATACGTCACAAGGAACAAAATGTACAACTCCCCAGCTTGAATCGTCCTGCAGAACCATGAGATCAAAACAAAAACAGAAGTTAAGTATCTAGGAGAGATACTCATCAAGAACCTCAGTATGGAATTACACATCAGAAACCCAACAAAAAAAACCCACTAAATAAACTAAAGACTCTGAAACAACTATGCCCGCTGGTTCACCTACATGATTTCATGACAATAATCCATGCAATTATTACTCCCCACTTTGACTTTGCCAACACAATCCTTCAAGGCATCTCAAAACAAACTCTTAAAAGACTCCAGCTGGCACAAAATGTAGCAGCCAGAACCATAATGAAGACCCGAACAATGGAACACATTACGTCCATACTAGCTAAGCTCCACTGGCTCCCAATTTACTGCAGGATAAAATACAAAATTCTAGTAACTACATTCAAACTAATAAACAACCTTGCACCATCGACACTAAACACTTTAGTCTCCAAGGAAATACCTACACGCAGCCAAAGGAGTAAAAACACAAATAAAATAGAGACACTAAAAGGATTTACACAAGCTCAGAAACTCACCAACGATAGGGCTTTCTCACACTCAGCCCCCACTCTCTGGAATGATCTTCCAGAGGACATCAGACAACTTACAGATATTAGGGACTTCCGTAAAAAATTAAAAACACATCTATACAAGATACACTATGGCACACAGATTAACACTAACACTGACACACAAATAGACAAGGGATAACGGACAAGAAACTAAAAGTCAAGTCCAAGCTAACACGGAAACTAACAAACACCCCACTCTGTATATAGATGTGACTCCACTCCTTTGTAAATTAACCAATTCAGATTAGTTTCCACGCAAGTAACCTGGAATGTAATTTGTACTGTCTGTACATAGTTATTATATTACATGTAAAAAGTTACTTTTAAGAAGTTTCCAAATGTTCGATGTATTAAGACTAGACATGCACATCTGTCATGCCTTACATCACTTGTTCTTTGTAAACCGCATCCGATACCTTGGGAGGATGCGGTATAAAAGTGTTTGTTAAATAAATAAATAAATAATATAATGCATACAAATTAGGGACCCTTGACCTTTTTCGGTGCAAAATGAAAACAGCTTAAAAATGCTCCGGCACAAGCGCATGAGTACAGTACTCTACTGTATGATTGCAGCACAGCCTAAGTTACGCTCTCATGCTTCTTGCAGGGTAAGGAACACAATTATTAACATTCCTCATACCGTTTTGGCTACCTATTGACTGTTATTGTTTCTTTTTCACAGTACCTCAGTCTTTATGATTGTTTGCTTTCCTCTTGCTGTGACCCTTCGTTGTTGTTTATTACCATAGGTTTTACTCATTCTCTTCCCCTTCCCATCACTACAAAAATAATACCTTTACTATCACTCCATTTTATTGAAGGTATAGAAATTCCTATTCCCTTATCATACATGACAACATTGAAGGTACAGATACACTCTTACCATTACTCTAAAAATAATTCTTTTATTATCATTTTATTTTCATTGAAGGAACAGACATTTTTATCTCCTTATCATATATGGTAATATTAAGCAGTGGATTCTACCATAATGTTATAATATTGTTTTTTACTGACTCTTGTTTTATTTGATGTTCACAGCTCTGAATTTTTTAGTGATTGGTGCTCTTGTCAAGATATATCTTCACAGTGTGCCATTGTGAGTATCAGTTCACAGATATTAAATGTGGTATATCTTATCTCCTTCTCATCTCTCATTTGTGCTTCACTTTATGCATGATGATGTGACCATGCACGTCATTATTTTGTATGCCTTATGATTTTGATTTCAATAAGTTTTTTTACTATCTCTTTTTTATGATTGTTTTTAATCCATGCTTTTAATTATTTGAATTATTTATATACTTGTTTAATAGTAAGTTTGCATTTCTTATTTTTTTACATATTACTGTTTTTAATTGTGTTTTTATTATTTATAATTTCTTTTGAGGACGTGTACCCCTGAGGAAAGCATGCACCGAAATGCGTAGGTTTTTTTTTAAATCAAATAAAGCACCTGTGACCACCATACACCACTCGCTCTTTTGTGTTTTATTGCTACATTCTGCGAGATATCTTCCCTATGTTTTCTTCAGTAAGGATCGAAGCAAAGAATTAATTCAATCTCTCTGCTATGACTTTGTCCCCTATTAGTGCCCCTTTTACCACTCTATCACCTAATGGTCCAACTGACACTCTCACAGCTTTTTTGCTATGAATGTATTTGAGAAAGTCTTTATTACGCGTTTTTGCTTCCATGACAAGCTTCTTCTCAAATTCTCTCTTTGCCTGTCTTATCAATGTCTTGCATCTAACTTGCCAGTGCTTATGTTGCTTTCAATTTTTGTTATTTGGCTCCTTTTTCCATTTCCTGAAAGGTTCTTTTTTGGCTATAACAGAGTCTCTGACCTCACCTTTAAACCATGCTGGCAGTTTTTTGGACTTCCTTCCACCTTTCTTAAAGCATGGAATATAGCTGCTCTGGGCTTCCAAGATAGTATTTTTAAACAACCATGCTTGATGTAAATCTTTAACCTTTGCAGCTGTTCCTTTTAGTTTTATTCTTAACTGTTTTCCTCATTTTATCATAGTCTCCCTTTTGAAAGTTAAAAGGCAGTACTGTGTATTTCCTTGCCAGTCTTCCTCCATTTATGAAATCAAATTCAATCATGCTATGAACACTATGGCCAGCTGAACAGAAGCCAACCCACGAACACCACCTCTCGAACTTCCACTAGATGCTTCCGCCCCTTCGATAGGGAACTCATTTATTTATTTATTTATTTATTTAACAGTTGCTTATATACCGCTACCTTCCACAGATCAGGTGCGGTTCACAGTGAACAAGGAATGAACAGATTTACAAGTCTGTTTTACATGGAACATTAGTTAACTAGGTACAATTTTGCTAAATACATTAAACATGAATGGATTAAATATAGTAGAATTTGTTAAATAACAATCGAACTATTTACATATTTTGAACTATTACATATATCTATTTACAAGAATTACAAGTAGTTATTTAATCGACTTTAATTGTAGTTAGGTAGGAGAATTGGAGTTGGTGTACCTTAGGTCGCTATTAACCATTACCTGTTAGAGGTAAGGTATTTTCAAGTGTGCCAAAATGGGAGATGAATAGATATGTTTTTAATTTCTTGCGGAGTTCCTTTGCATCATTTAATGCCCTTATTTCTTCGGGGAGGGAGTTCCATAGGGTGGGAGCTGCATGTGAAAACGCTTTTTTATTAGTAGTTTTTTTAGTAGTTGTGAATTCTTTCGGGATCCTAATTTTATTCGTGTGGCCTCTCCGTAGCATAGTTTGGGATGTGTCTTTAGTAATAAGTTTTGTTAAGGGGACTGGGGCCATTGTATTTAGTGTCTTAAATGTAGTGATAATCAATTTGTGATTTATTCTGGATTGAATTGGGAGCCAGTGAAGGTTTGCTAGTATAGGGGTAATGTGTTCAAATGGTGGAACCTTCATTACAATTCTTGCTGCTGCATTTTGGGCAAGTTGAAGTCTTTTAATGTTTTGTTTTGTTGTTCCTAGTAGGGTGAGATTTGCGAAATCAAAGTGTGGTGTGATGATGGCCTGGACAATGCTCAGAAAATCATGTAGAAGTACAAGAGGACGTAGTTGTTTTAAAATTTTGAGTTTAAAGTAGATTTTCTTAGTGATGTTTCTAATATGTGTGTCCATACTAAGGTGTGAGTCAAGGGTGACACCTAGGTATTTCACTTCATTTTTTATAGTAATGTTGTGATTTTGGAGAGTGATGTGTGTTGGAGGTATGTAGGATTGATTTTTAGTTACTATTAATATATCCGTTTTAGAATGATTGATATGGAGATTGTGTTCCTTTAGCCAGATTGTTAATTCAGAGAAGCATTCTGTTAACAGTTGTAGTGGGAGTGTTGGGATTGTGAATGGTATGTACATCATCATGTCGTCTGCGTATATGTGATAGTGGACTTTAAATTTCTTGAAAATGTCACAGACTGGTTGAATATATATATTAAATAGGAGGGCAGAGAGGGCGGAGCCTTGTGGGAGACCAATTTCCTGTTTGTATGTTTTAGAAGTTTCTGTGTTAGTTCGGACGGTTTGGGTTCGATCAGTTAGATATGAGTTAAACCAATTTTGTACAGTTGAGTGGATTCCTATTTGTTTTAGTCTGTTAAGCATTAGAGCATGGTGTACACTGTCAAATGCTGCAGAGATGTCTAGAAAGAGGAGAATGAAAGCTTGTTTAGGGTTATCAATACCTCGTATTAATGTATCGAGGAGTACAGTTAATAGAGTGTCCACACCATGGTAGGGGCGAAAGCCATATTGTTGGTCATCAAGTGGGGCTGAGGTTTCTATATGGTCTTGTGTTTGAGTTTGGACGACCTTTTCAATCAGTTTAGCCATAAATGGAATGCTAGAGATAGGTCTGTAGGAGTTGGGTGATGTTTTGTCAAGGGTGTTATTTTTAATTATTGGTCGGATTTGTGCATGTTTGAGGGAAGGTGGTAAGTATCCTTGGCGCAGCGATAGGTTGACTATGGGAAGGATAAAGGGGGATAGTGTAGTGAGGGTATGTTTGATCCAGTTTACCGGACATGGATCAAGTTGAGAGGTCGTAGTGTTCAGGTTTGAAATAGTAGTCTTGATAGTGTCTTTGGTTATAGGGTGGAAGTCGGACCATTTTTCTAATTGATGTTGGTGGGAAAGGGATAGAGGATTTGGTGTGAATGCAATAGATTTTACTTTATTCATATAGTGGTTTGCTAGAGTCTGGGCAGAGATATCGATAGTATCGTTGCTGGTCCCATATGTGTTATTAGTTAAGTTTTGGACGATACTAAAAAGTTCTCTTGGTCTATTAATGGATTTATTAAGTATGGTTGAGTGGTAATTTTTCTTTGCGCCATCAGAAGCTTCTTTGTACATTTTAAGGTGGCTGTGATACGCATTGTAATAAGGGATGGATTTGGTTTTGCGCCATTTAGATTCAATATTTCTCAATTCTCTCTTCATACGTCTTAAGGTGCTGTTGAACCAGGGGGCATCTCCTATTCTAGAGTAGCTTTTCTTTTTAATGGATTGTTTATAGGCAGCTGCATTGTTAATTGTTTTGTGCCATGTTGCGACAGCTTCATCTAGGTCAGTTGGTACAAGGGTGAGATAGGGGATAGTTAGATTGATGAATTCATCAGCGTTAAATTTTGTGAATCTAGGTGGAGGGGTAATTTGTAGGTTATTTTTGTTGTCTCTTCCAGTGTAGGCTAAGGTGAATTTGATCAGGTGGTGGTCTGACCAAGGAACTGGTATACACTCAAGCGATGACTGGTTAAAGTGTTTTTGGAAACCCCATCACTCATCAACAAAACAACACCTGACCTTGATGAACTAATCTCTCACTGGAATTCCAGCCTGCTTGCCATCTCACAACACCCAAACCCTAAAAATACAGCAAGAGCGAAAAGAAAATCCGCCCCATGGTTCTCTCCTGATCTACGCGCTTCCCTCATGCAATTACGTAGACTCGAACGCCGATGGCGCCGATCACGCTCACCGGAAGATCAGACCGCATACCTAACCCACCTTGCAATACATCGAGGAACAATCTCTATCAGAATGAGACAATATCACACTGACACCCTAAAGAGGTCATTGAATAAACCTCGTGACCTCTTCAATTTGGTCAAATCCCTCTCAAAGGAACCATCACCCGAGCAACACATCAACATACATCCACAAGAATTCGCTGATTTTCTGCAATCCAAGATTGTACAAACTAACAAGGTCACAGCAGTCCAATATCAAGAACCGGCGGACCTCTCTCCACTTGACTTTTTTTCCACACCATCCAATAAATGTATTGAGAACACCATAGCATCACTCAACACCTCCACTGCACAGACCGACCCATGTCCAGCTTTTTGGATCAAGGAACTACGTGACGTGCTCAGTCCTGTCATCGCAAATATAATGAAACTCTCCTTTTCAACAGGTTATTTTCCCTCTTCACTCAAGCAGACGTCCATTAGACCATTACTGAAAAACCCCAAACTGGACCCCCAAAAGGTAGACTCCTATCGACCAATAGCTAGCATCCCCATCTTAGCCAAAATAATCGAGAAGGAAGCACAACGGCAAATTCAAGATCACATAGACTCTGTTGCTCCCTTAGATAACTGCCAACATGGGTTCAGAGAACATCACGGGGTTGAGACACTACTCACTGGTCTAATCAACAATATCATCACAGGAATCGACAACATCCATCAAGGTTTTGTCCTCATTTTCCTAGACATCGCCGCGGCTTTTGACTCCGTGAGTCACGAAATCCTCCTGGGAAGACTAAAAGAAAAGGGTGTCTGCAACAAGGCACTAAAATGGTGCAAGTCTTATCTGGACGATAGATGGCAATATGTGAAGTCTGGATCAGAAGAGTCTAGCCACTTCCATCAAAAACAAGGGGTACCTCAAGGATCCTCATTATCCTCCTTACTCTTCAATATCTACATGCAGCCCATATGCAATATCATAAGATCATTCAACGTAAACTGCATGATATATGCAGATGACATTCTTTTATACATGCCTTTCTCCACAACCCACATGGACCTGACCCCACTCACAGATTGTTTCAATGCAGTTTCAACATGGCTCCAAACACAGAACCTACGTATCCATCATAAAAAAACAGAGGTCCTTTTCATCTCCAGAGACTCCAACTTTACGCCCCCATCCCACGTCAGTGTCAAGGAAGCTGATTTGCAAACTAAAGATGCAATAAAATATTTGGGAGTTACCCTGGACCAACATCTAGACATGAGACGCCACATAAGCAGCGTAGTCAAAGCCATCTACTTCAAAATCCGTTCCCTCAAACACCTACGCTCCCTGCTGGACCCAGACGATTTCCGTACCATATATCAAGCGCTGATCCTGCCGCATTTTGACTTTGCAAATGCCATCCTACAAGGTCTCCCCCAATCCACACTAACCCCCTTACAGTTGGCCATGAATGCCGCAGCTAGGGTCCTCTACGGTGCATCCAGAAACGACCACGTGACTCCCATTCTCAAACAGCTGCACTGGCTACCAATTCACGGGAGAATCACCTTCAAATCCCTTGTATTAGCATTTAAGGCAATCAAAGGCACCTCATCCCTCTCACTCACGAATCTAATCCACATGGTCCCCCCCAATAGAGCAAGAAGAACATCAGCTGTAAACTTGCTAGCAATACCAAAGGCTTCAACAAAGTCCAACATGAACACCACAAACAGGGCATTCAGTTTTTATGTACCAAAATGCTGGAACACCCTACCCCCCGACATTAGAGCCATTACCAATCTATATCAGTTCAGAAAGGCTCTCAAAACATACCTTTTCCGCCAATATTTCCCAGACAGCAACTGAACCAGATATCCCCTCCAAGAAATAACCCAATCTAGAAATGCCCGCACACTGCAGTGTAGATAGATTATGTATATAGTTAACCCAGTTATCCAAGTTTGTACTCCTGTTCAATGTAAAACCTGACAGTTTGTCGTAATGGTCGTTTTGTTATGATGTAAACCGCGCTGATTCTAAATAGCGCGGTATATAAGAAACTGTAATAAATAAATAAATAAACACTCTTATCTCTTGCACCAGATCTTGTGTACCACTAAGGACTAGGTTCAAAATGGCTTCCCCTCTTGTTGGTTCATGAACCAACTGCTCAGAGAAGCAATCATTTATTTCATTTCTAAACTTTATCTCCCTAGCCATTATAGTTGGTGATTCGATCAATAGGCATATAGATAGCAGGGTGGCTGTTGGACATGAGGATCACCTGGTAACATGCCTGCCTGGTGCAAAGGTAGCAGACCTCACGCACCAAATAGATAAGATCTTCGATAGTGTTGGGAAGGAGTCTGCTGTCTTGGTACGTCAGTACTAATGACATAGGAAAGTGTGGCAGGCAGGGCCAGATTTACCTTGAGTGAGGCCCTACGCCAACAAAAATTGTGGGCCCCCAGCAGGGGCGGCCCAAGGGGGGTGCAGGGCCTCATTTGCATAAGGGGCCTCATTTGCATAAATATTTGCATAATGTTACCATATACTAACTTTTCGTAAACGTGCCTCTTAATGAGTGTATGGATAAAGAAAGACTAAAAGATTTCTACATTACTATAATCCAGTGCCAACTGCCAGACACATTAGGAACTACTACAAACACTGCCCATTTAGAACCCATAGCAAACCCGCCGTATCCTAACAGCACTACCAGGACTCACAAAGCACCATACTCTACCAATCAAAAGGCAACACTGCAAATATTAAACCAATACATTTCAGAGAACAACAATACATGACCTACTGGGGAAAGAGAACAAGTGGCACTGTCAAATAGGAATTATATAAACAGAACACCTCAGCTCAGTTACACATGCAGAACATAGACCATCACCAAACAAGTAATCACAATTTAGAAACAGGAAGACAATAATTAAACTGGGAATCCCAAAAGCCAAACTTGGAATGTACAACACTGTAGAAATAAAACTATACATTAATTTGCTCTTGTACACAAACAAAGCGCAGACGTTAATGATGCACATTTACCAGAGCTGACATATTCCAATTAATAAATTCAAAATAAAGAGATATTTTTCTACCTTTTGTGCATTTTTTTCAGCTGAAATTGCTCCAGCCACTTTCTTCTGGTTTCTTCGTGTCTTCTGCTAACTCTCCATCGTCTGCTGTCCATTTGTCCTTTCTTCTCTCTTCTAGTTTTTTTCCATTCTCTCTCTACATCTGCTTTAACATACTAATCTTTCTCCTTTTGCTCTTTCCTCATTCCTATTTCATCCACTCAAATTTTACCCCTCCATCCTCAATCCCCACTTACTCTCCCAATACCCGGCCAATTGTAGATTTTTTTATCCCTCCCACACAAAATATTTTTCCCTTCTCCATTTTACTCTTCCAGCCCCATCCCATTCTAATCCTCCCCCAACATCAGCTCCCTTCTAGTTCCAGCCTCACCCAGTATCCATTCCCTTCTAGTTCCTGCATCAGCCCATTTCCAGTCCTAGCCACCCATCAGCCCATTTCCAGTCCTAGCAACCCCCCAACCCAATACCAGTCCTAGCCCCCCCATCAACCCACTTACAGTCCTAACCCCCCATCACCCCATTTTCAGTTTAAGCCCCCCCTATAACCCATTACCAGTCCTAACCCCCCATCAGCCCACTTCCAGTCCTAACCCCATCAACCCATTTCCAGTCAGCCCCCCATAGCCCATTGCCAGTCCTAACCTCCCCCCATCAGCTCACAGCCCATTACCAGTCCTAACCCCATCAGCCCACCTCAAGTCCTAACCCCTCCCCATCAGCCCATTTCCTGTCCTAGCCCCCCCATAGCCCATTATCAGTCCTAACCCCCCCATAGCCCATTATCAGTTCTAACCCCCCCCCCAACAGCCCACAGCCCATTACCAGTCCTAACTCCATCAGCCCACCTCCAGTCTTAACCCCCCCCGGCCCCAGCCCATTTCCAGTCCTAGCCCCCCCATAGCCCATTACCAGACAGCCCCCATCAGCCCACAGCCCACAGCCCATTACCAGTCTTAACCCCCCCCCCATAGCCCATTACCAGTCTTAACCCCCCCCATAGCCCATTATCAGTTCTAACCCCCCCAACAGCCCACAGCCCATTACCAGTCCTAACCCCATCAGCCCACCTCCAGCCTTAACCCCCCCAGCCCATTTCCAGTCCCAGCCCCCCCAATAGCCCATTACCAGTCCTACCCCCCCCCCAATCGGCCTAAAGTAAAATTTAATTTAAAAAAAAAACGCTGGCTGCCGCCGCGGCAGCATGGACTGTTCCCGCGGGGCCCCCTCTGCCCGGCTGAATCCCCTCCCTGCCGGCTTTGAGAGGTGCGAAGGGAGAGTGTCTCCCTCGCGTCTCTGTTAAGCCCACAGCCTGCGGGCTTAACAGAGACGCGAGGGAGACACTCTCCCTTCGCTCCTCTCAAAGCCGGCAGGGAGGGAGGGGATTCAGCCGGGCAGAGGGAGCCCCGCGGGACAATCCATGCTGTCGTGGCAGCGCGCGCAGGGGGGGGGAGCGGAATCGGATGCCACATGCCAAGGTCCCAACAAGATCACAGCAGGCGCATCTTACACATGATGCAGGAAAGTGGCGACCCCAGAATTAGAAAGGGAGCGACAGAGATGTGGCTGCATTCAGTGTCCAGGGCACGGCATCGCTGGACGCGAGGAGCAGGCGCGCAGCTGCGATGGGAAGACTGACGACAGGGGATGGTGCGGGTATCACCAACGGAAAGGAAAAGGTCACTCACCGCGCGGAGCTCGTGCGTGCGGTCCTTCATCCTGAGACACGCTCTTGCAGCGGCAGCTCGTGCTCTCCTCGGATGCCCCGCGCACTCCCCGCTCACGCCCCCTCTGACTTACTGTCCCTGATCCCGCCCCTCTCCCTTGAATTATGCCCTACCTTCTAACCCTAGCTCCGCCTCGGCTCACGTGATTCTGCCATGCTGTCTATGCTGCCGCGGCGGCAGCCAGCGTTTTTTTTTTTTAATTTAATTTTCGGAAGGCTATTTTTGTGGGCCCTTGTCAGCTGTGGGCCCTACGCCACGGCGTAGGTGGCGTATAGGTAAATCCAGCCCTGGTGGCAGGGAGGTTCTGGAGGCTAAATTTAGGCTTTTAGATAGAAAGCTGAAATCCAGAACTTCCAGGGTAGCATTCTCCAAAATGCTCCCCGTTCCACATGCAGGACCCAAAAGGCAGGCAGGGAGAGTCTCAATGCATGGATAAGATGCTGGTGCAACGAAGAGGGTTTTGGATTTGTTAGGAACTGGGGAACATTCTTGGGAAATGAGGGGCTTTTCTGAAGGGATGGGCTCCACCTTAACCAGGATGGAACCAGGCTGTTGGCATTAACCTTTAAAAAGGAAATAGAGCAACTTTTAAACTACTGTAGATAGTAGGGGGAAGCCAACAGTTGCCCAAGAGCACATGGTTTGGAACAATTTATCCATGAAGGATACTAGCAAAAGATTGACGTTAGAAGTTCCAATAAAGACAAAAATAACCAAAATGCCCTTGAGTACTAAGCAGACAGAGTTTAAAGATTCCAAATTACCCCTGCCTACTGATAGCCAGATTAATATAAATAAAATACAGCCTTTAAAATGCTTGTATGCAAATGCTAGAGGTCTAAAAATAAGATGGGAGAGTTAGAATATATATAGCACTAAATGAGAGGTTAGATATAATTGGTATCTCAGAAACCTGGTGGAAGGAAGACAATCAGTGGGACACTATGAAACTTGGATACAAACTATATCGTAATGATAGAGCAGATCAAATTTGTGGAGGGCTTGAACTCTAAGTTAGAGAGGGCATTGAATCACAAAGGATTGAAGTTTTGCAGGAAATAAAATTTACTGTAGAATCTCAATGGATTGAAATTCCATGTAAAAAGTGGAAGAGGGATGTGATGGCAGTAGGAATGTACTATCGACCTAATGGCCAGCATGAACAAGTGGATGATGAAATGCTCATAGAAATCAGGGAAGCTAACAATTTTTAAAGCACTGTAATAATAATGGGTGATTTCAATTACACCGGTATCGACTGGATCAGTGTCATGGCAGGTCATGCTATTGAGATAAAGTTTCTAGATGAAATAAATGACTGCTTCTTGGAGCAGTTGGTTCATGAAACGACCAGAGGGCAAGCCATTTTGGACCTAGTCCTTATTGGAAAACAAGACCTGGTGCAATATATAAGGGTGTTGGAGCCACTTGACAATAGTTATTATAGCATGATCACATTTAATTTAATAAATGGAGGAAAGATGGCAAGGAAATCCACAGTACTACCTTTTAACTTTCAAAAGGGATACTATGATAAACTGAGGAAAATAGTTAAGAAAAAACTAAAAGAA
Source organism: Ichthyophis bannanicus (assembly GCA_033557465.1). Classification (NCBI taxonomy): domain Eukaryota; kingdom Metazoa; phylum Chordata; class Amphibia; order Gymnophiona; family Ichthyophiidae; genus Ichthyophis; species Ichthyophis bannanicus. Next base: position 1,740,606,993 of record CM066032.1, on the reverse strand, counting down.
GCAGTTGCAAAGGTTAAAGATTTACATCATGTTTGGATGTTGTTTAAAAATACTATCTTGGAAGCTCAGACCAGCTGTATTCCATGCTTTAAGAAAAGTGGAAGGAAGTCCAAAAAACTGCAAGCATGGTTTAAAGGTGAGGTCAGAGAGACTGTTGTTGCTAAAAAAAGCATCTTTCAGGAAATGGAAAAGGAGCCAAATGATGAAAAATGGAAACAACATAAGCATTGGAAAGTTAGATGCAAGGCACTCATAAGGCTGGCAAAAAGAGAATTTGACAAGAAGCTTGTTGTGAAAGCAAAAACACGTAATATAGACTTTTTAAAGTAGATTAGTAGCAAAAACTTGTGAGAGAGTCAGTTGGACCATTAGATGATAGAAGAGTAAAAAGGGCACTAAGAGGGGACAAGGCCATAGTGAAGAGACTAAATGAATTCTTTGCTTCGGTCTTTACTGAGGAAGATGTAGAGATGTTACCCATGACTGAAATGGTATTTAAAGGTGATGCTGCAGAAGAATTAAAGAAATATTGATACACCGAGAAGATGTCTTACATACAAGGGTGTTGAAAGAACTGAAATATGAGATTGCAGACCTACTATTAGGGATCTGTGAACTATCATTAAAATCATCTATAATACCTGAAGATTGGAGGATGGCTAATGTAATGGCAATTTTTAAAAAGGGTTCCAGGGGTGATCTGGGAAACTACAGACTGGCGAGAGTGACATCAGTACCAGGAAAAATGGTAGAAACCATCATAAAGAATGAAATTACTGATCATGTAGATAGTCATGGTTTAATGGGAGAAAGCCAACATGGCTTTAACCAAGAAAGTTCTTCTCTTACTAATTTGTTATATTTTTTGGAAGGTATGAATAAACAGGTAGACAAAAGTGACCCAGTTAATATAGTATATCTGGATATTCAGAAAGCCTTTGACAAGGTCCCTCATGAGAAAACCCTTGGCGAAGTCAAAAGATCATGGGATAGGAGGCAGTGAACTACTGTGGATCCACCCAGTATGTAGCGACAGCCAAGAAAGCAAATAGAATGCTTGAAATCATAAGGAAAGGAATGGAGAATAAAACAAAGGATATTATAAAGCATCTGTATCATTCCATGGTGTGACTGCACCTTAAATATTGTGTGCAATTCTGGTCACCGTATCTTAAAAAGGATATAGCGTTGTTAGAAAAGGTACAGAGATGAGCCACTAAAATGGTAAAGGGGATGGAAGGATACCCCTATGAAGAGAGGCTATAAAGGTTAGAGCTCTTCAACCTAGAAAAGAGATGGCTGAGGGGAGATATGATAGAGGTCTATAAATTAATGAATGGAGTGGAATGGTAAATTTAGATAGATTGTTTATGCCATCAAAATATAGAAAGACTAGGGGACATGCAATGAAGCTACAGTGTAACTTATTTAAGACTACTGTTTCAGAGGATTTAGTAAAGCTGTTAATGTAGCCAGGTTTCAAAAAGGTTTGGACAAGTTCCTGGAGAAAAGGTCCATAAACCATTATTAAAGGGGACCCGGGAAATCCACTGCTTGCCCCAATAGAAGCATTGTGGAACCTTTGTCTTTTGGGGAAACTGCTAGGTACTTGTGACCTAGATTGGCCACTGTTGGAAACAGGATACTGGGCTTGATGGATCTTGGTCTGACCCAGTATGGCATATCTTATGTTCTTATGTTGTTATGTCCTGCTGTGACACTGAACTATTCAATACTGGTGTAATTGAAATCATCCATTATTATTACTGCGTTGTAACTTTTGTTAGCTTCCTTGATTTCTTTGAGCATTTCATCATCCATTTGTTCATTCTGGCCATGTGGTCAGTAGTACATCCCCACTGCCATTACCATTCCTTTTTTACATGGAATTTCAATCCATAGAGATTCTACACTGTATTTTGTTTCCTGAAACACTTTAATCCTGCATGACTCAATGTCCTCTCTAACAGAGAGCAACCCCTCCACCAATTTGATCTACTCTATCGTTGCGATATAATTTGTTCTCAGGTATCACAGTGTTCCACTGGTTGTCTTCCTTCCACCAGATCTCTGAGATACCAATCATATCTAAGCTCTCATTCAGTATTATATATTCTATCTCTCCCATCTTATTTTTTACATACAAGTATTTTAGAGGTCGTATTTTATTCATATTAATCTGCTTATCGGTAGGCAGGGGTAATTTAGAATTTTTAAGCTCTCTATATAAGGGCATTTTTTGGGTTAATTTTGTCTTTATTTGAACCTCTCTGTCTATATGCTGTAACTTCACTCTTTTGTTGGTATCCTTCATGGATACATCGGTCCGAACCATGTGCTCTTGGGCAACTGCCGGCTTTCCCTAATTATCTAGTCTAAAAAATGCTCAAACTCCTTTCTAAAGGTTAATACCAGAAGCCTGTTTCTATCTTGGTTAAGGTGGAGCCCATCCCTTTGTAAAAGCCCCTCCTTTCCCCAGAATGTTCTGCAGTTCCTAATAAATCCATAACCCTCTTCTTTGCACCATCGTCTTATCCATGCATTGAAACTCTGGAGCTTTTGAGTCCTGCACGTGGAATAGAAAGCATTTCTGAGAATGCTGCCATGGAAGTTCTGGATTTCAACTTCATACCTAAAAGTTTAAATTTGGCCTCCAGAGGCTCCCTACCACACATTCCTATGTTATTGGTCCCAACATGTATCTGGACAGCAGACTCCTCTCCAGTACTATCTAAGACCTTGTCGAGGTGTCTACATTTGCACCAGGCAGACATGTTACCAGGCAATCCTCATGTTCACCAGCCATCCAGCTATCTACATGCCAAATGATCAAATCATCAACTATAACAATCTTATGGGCATAAGGCCCTGGAGAAACCTCCTTGGTGTGAGAGGGTTTAAGATCACCTGGAAGACAAGCCCTAGCTACAGAATCACTTCCTGCCACACCAGGGTGATGCTCTCCTGTCACGTTACCTTTCTCCTCCATACCAACAGGGAGGTTTGCCAGACTGGAATTGGTGATTCAGTACTATGCCCCTTTAGGTCTTGTCTATATAGTTCTCTGTCTTCCTTATGTCCTCTGAGTCTGCTACTCTAATCTCCAGAGATCAGACTTGTTCCCTGAGAGCAAAGAGCTCCTTGCACGCAGTGCACATCTAAGACCCCTCACCAAGTGTGAGAAAATCATACATGGGACACTCATTGCAAAGGACTGAAAAGCCCCCATTTCTCTGATGGACTGCTATCTGCATTTTTGTTTTAAGGTTTTGTTCAGATATTAAAGTTGTTTACTTACTTAGGATTTTAGCAGATACTTATACTGATACAACTATACCTTATCGGGGTCATCCCAACAGGACGTCCATCCCTGCTATTTGGCCCCTCTGCTGACCCCAACTAACTTCCCCATACGTTGTATGGGGAGGTTAGATGAGGGTGGGAAAGGGTGTTTCAGGGGCGTAGATAGGGCGGGCAGTGGGCAGTCTGCGGCCCAGGCGGTGGAGGAGGAAGGAAGGGGTAGAGGAGATTCCCTGCAGCCTGACCCTGGCATTTGGAGGCCAGATCGGGGATCAGGCTTCAGGGAATGCAAAATCTGTTCATTGGCCAGGGATAGTGGCTCCTGAATAAAGCCACAGCTCCATGGCAGCCAGACACCACCGTGCTGCAGTTCCATTCAGGAGCCTTGATTGAGTTAGCTGGGTTAGACCTGTACATGCAGGCCTACCAGATTCTGGGGCCCAGCCTGCATGTACAGGCCTGGACATGATTCTGATTCTGTGGGGCCTGACCCGGCACACAGAGGGCCAGGACATCCAGGATAGAATCAGGCCCTATATGTTAAATGGACTTTGTTCACCTCAAGAGTAATTAATCTCAAGTCCTTAAAACATGTCTTCCTGATGAGGATAACCAGCCACACCTGACAGTGATTATGGGCACCTCACCCCTTTAATAGGTTTAAGAGCTTATAAAGCTAAGATTATCACAGGGGTGGGTGGGAGGGAGGGAATGATGTCTTAAAAGCTGGCTTGCTACACAATGTTCTAACCTGTACTTCTAAGGTAAAGTCTTACCAATTTCCTGGGTGATTCACACAGCTCTTGGGCCTTTCAAATTGCCAGTTTGATCTGTCACTTGCCTTTAACACCTTTTTAAGGCAACTTCACAGATATTTTGCTTCCTAACTAGACGGCCTCTTTGTAAAGGTCACTAGAAACAAGTTTAGTTCTTTGTAATCAGAGATAATTTATTCTACTTTTATGCTAAGCTATATACATGGTAACATAGTAACATAGTATATGACAGCAGATAAAGACCAGCATGGTCCATCTAGTCAGCCCAGCAAGGCGGTAAGAATAGGTGCACTTGCCACTCCATGCAGGTCACCTCTCCCCATGCCTTTGTTTAGGGGTGTACCCACTGCTCCATGTGAGTCACCCTATTTGTTAAGATATAAGAGATAGTTATGCTTATTTTGATTTTATCCTGTTGCTATAAAGGGATCCACTATGTCAGTCCCATGCCATTTTGAATTCTGTCACTGTATTTGCCCCCACTGTGGAGGAGTAGCCTAGTGGTTAGAGCAACTGCCTAGTACCCTGAAGATCAAGGGTTTGATTCCTACTGGCACTCCTTGTGACCTTGGGCAAGTCACTTTACCTTCCATTGCCTCAGAAGAAAAGGCTGGCAATCTACTTCTAGTGATAGATTGCCAAGAAAACCCAGAGGTAGGTGGGTTGCTATGTGTCAACACTGACTTGATGGCACTAAAAATAAAATATTTGCCCCCACCACTTCCCTTGGGAGGACATTCCAATCATCTACCACCCTTTCAGTTAAAAAGTATTTCCTGACATTGCCTTTCAGTTTACCCCTTGCAGCTTCATGTTATGTCCTCTAGTTTTACAGCTTCCTCATCTTTGGAAGAGGTTTGTTTGTCCATTAATATTCTTTAAGTATTTAAGGGTCTGAATCATATCTCCCCTGTCCCTTCTCTGCTCCAGAGTGTAAATATTTAGGTCTTCAAGTCTCTTCTCATAAGTCTTATGACGCAGACTCCAAATCATTTTGATCACCTTCCTCTAAACAACTTCCAGCCTTTTTATATCCTTTGTGAGATATGGTCTTCAAAACTGAACACAATATTCCAAGTGAGGCCTCACTAGCGACTTGTAGATTGGCATTAGTACCTCTTCCTTTCTGCTGGTAATTCCTCTCTGTATGTAAGCCATCATCCTTCTGGCTTTTGCCACCGCCTTGTCACAGTTTCGCTACCTTGAGATCATCAGAAACAATCACACTGAGGTCTTTCTCCTGGTCCGTGCACATCAATCTCTCTGATTTTGATTTAAATGAAAATCTCTCTGGTGGTACTAAGACCTGACTGACTCAGCAAACACACTGAATTCTAAAATGCACAGATTTATCTGCTTTAACCCCCAAATTACCCTTTCCCCCCAAGATTTAGAATATTTTACAGAAGATAAATACTTGCAGGTGCAGATCTATTTCCAGTTGTAGTAGTCCCTCTGGGTAGTCCTTCAAGAGAAAGCAAGGAGAAAGCAATAATAATCAAATCACAGAGTTGTATCTTAATAATGACTGAAGCTTCAGTAGGGGATTGCAATGCAGACAAAGTTCTTCATAAGTTTGCAAAGCTCTACCCCCTTTTCTTCAGCAGTCTTTTATTGGAACAAAGACTGTTACATTGTATAATTTTCACCTTATTCTATGCCAAACATTGTGTTGTATTTTGCTACTGTAAATCATATCTATAAATTGCATCTACATGTTATAGGTCAGGTCTTGTTGTTAGAGGTCACCTTCCTGCTCAAGTTCAGTGCATCACTTGACGCTTGTCCACATTAAATTTCATCTGCCATTTAGATGCCTAGATTCCCAGTATCATAAGGTCCCTCTGAAATTCCTCAATAGGCTAGTGATTTAGCATATTTGAATCTGATCACCTCTCTCATTTACAGATCATATTTTAAAAAACATAGCCCTAGCACAGAACCCTGGGGCATGCCGCTAGTTACCTTTCTTCATCCTACTCTGCTTTCCATCGCTTAATCATTTTTAATCTACAGTAAGACACCTCCTCCTAGTCCACAACATTTGAATCTCCCCAGGAGCCTGTCATGTGGGAGTTTATCAAACAACTTCTGAAAATCCAGATACACTACTGTATAAGGCACATTATACAAATGACATCAAAGTGCGATCTGGGATGTTCAAGCCAGAACACCTGAAAAAAAAATCAGGCACATTCCACTTCAGGCATGAGTTCACAAATGTGGACATGCCTGATATGGCCATGTGCGGGACATCTACATAGACATCCCCAGAATGTCCAATCATGGCTAAGACTTTTAAATTGACCCCTCCCCCTACATGTCCACCAAATCACTCTTATTCCCATCTAAAACGTTTAATAACTAATAAGACCAGACTTATGTCTACCAAATCCAAGTTGGCTATGCTCACACACAAAAAGAATGTGGGGGTAAATTCATTAAAAGAAGCAGGTAACATATTCCATACCAGCAAAAGGAATCCATCTTACAAGACTCATTATTCCCATATACGTACCGTACAAGCTTCTACTGCAAGGGTTTTCAGCTCACTTGGAATACTGCCAACTAGTTTGGTTGTCAGGATATCCACAATGAATATGCATGAGATGTTTTACAAACAATGGAGGTGTGCATGCAAATTTCTCTTATGCATATTCAATGTGAATATCCTAAGAACCTCACTGGGTGGGTGCATCACAAGGACTGTATTGATAGGCACCGTTTTAATGAGAAATGCAGCACCCTTCTAGCCTTTAGTCTAAACTTGGGATACAGCTTTTCTCCCCACTATTGAATTTTACAGAATTCAGTTTCTGGTGCATATTTGTCAAGCCTTAGAGGTATCATATGATTATATACCAGAAAACATTCAATTAGGAAACATTTTTCAAGCTGTTAAATAACTGAAGAATGGATCTCTATCACTTTGTACTTAGAGATAGACTGAAAAATGGTCACTCAGTAAAGAGTTACTTTCCAGGGAAGCTGAAAGGTGTTATATAATTGGTGGAAAATTTTTATCCGGCTTGTGTGGGCGATAGGAAAGATTATGCAGAGTAAAGGAGTCACAATGCATTATATTTGGTGCATTCATTGTTTACCAACCACAGTATTGTTTCCAGTGGAAAATACAAATAGCCATCTGCTGTCTCTGTGTTTAAATTACTCTTCCATGCACAGTAATGGATGTTTATATTTCAGTAATAATTAATTCAATAAGTAAAAATAGATTATACAAATGAGAAGGGTAAGCGTCTTTGCCCTTTCAGGACTTTAGTGCTATTATTGTGTTTATTAAAACTTTCTATACTGCCCTGCTCTGGGTAGAGTCAGAGCAATGAACATCCACTAAAAAATAGCCAAAAATGGAAAGGAAAGTCAATTTAAAACAGGAAAGTAAAGTAAAGAGGATTCTCACTCTGGTCAAACAGGTGGTGGTGCAACAAGTTTCCTGCATCGGTCAGTCTGTTGGCTCCGTCAACCCAACTCTAGATAAAGGTGATTGATAATGTTTTGTATTATTTGATAGATACAGTAGATGTAAGTATTTTTTCTGAGATAATGCGGGGCCTCACTTTGTGCATATGTGTTTGTTTTTATGCTTCTGTAGGTATTATTCAGACAGCTTCATTCCATCAGTAAGAAAGGGAGCTGGGTATTCAAGGGTCATACAGGGCTTCACTCCATAAAGGACTTTTTCCCATTTGTGATTCATATAAACATTTTTATTGAATTTGATCCATTTTATTTTATTTGTATTTAATTCAGGTCTTTTGGGTAATCCTCATTATAGTAGGAAGCCCTTTGTGGACAGGAAAAATACCTACTGTACCTGAATGTAACTCATCTTGAACTCCCGATTCCCCTTTTGAGTAGATGAGTGGAAGCACATCTCTGTCTATGGGGGATCACAGCTCTCCATGTAGCATTGTAACCTTTATGTAGCTTTCAGAAGCCTATTCCATTTAAAGGGAGTTTGTTATTGTGTGCGCTGCAGTGACTCTGTCTGCTGCGTTGATGTTTCCTTCACCCTCCAGCTTGTTTTATGGCTATAATGTCACCCAACCAATTGATGTGACTGGATGAATACCAGATTCCCTATACTGAATTCCATTGACATATGGCTTCTGTATGATGCTATGTAGCAATAGGCTCTCTGGAGGAAAGGGGCCTTTTGTTTCTTGGTTACTGGCACTTTTGGGAGCACACACAGCTCAGAAGACAGAACAATATGGATTGACCAGAAACGAGGATTTATATCAAGGCAGGTTCTGGTCAATGCTAAGCAAAACCTCCTCACAAGTGATATCTCTCCTCTACATGAGAAACCTATTGAGACAAATTGCTCTGGTATCTGTTTTTTGGGGGTATGCCTGTAAAGGCATATAAAGGAGGATATAAAGCAGGTAAAATGACTTTCTAAATGTCCTCTACAACACACAAACCAACAAAAATAAATAAAAGTCTAACAATATGAAGTGGCATTTTAGAAAGGATGTCTAGAAAGAGTAGAGTGGAGGAATAGTGTTGTAGGTTAAAGCAGCAGCTTGATAACCAAGTGATCAGGGTTTGATTCACACTGGTATGCCTTGGGCAAGTCACTTTGTCCTCCATTGCCTTGGAAAAAAGGCCAAGCAACATACTTCTGGTTGTACCTTGTCAAGAAAACCCAGGGGCTGCTGGGTCACCAGGAGTCAGCACTAACATGATAGGACACACACTATGAAGAATTTGGGATGTCCAGAGCAGAATGCACAAAATCCAGGAAAGTTGCAGCATTGCTGTCTGAAATCACTGTCTCCACCCCCAAAAAATGAATGTTCCAGTAACTGGTTCTGGAGATGGGCCCCATACAGACAGCAAGGTCAGGTACATACACAAATGTAGTACATTCACAAATGTGGATATCCCTGAAGTGCATGCCTGTAAAAGAGGGCACTTGGATGTCCAGGCTGGGGTGGCTCAGAAGAAGAGTATGTTCCAGGATTAGCATGTCCTGATCTGCCATTTCAGATAATCAGACGTGCAGAAGCAGGTCAGTAATATATTTGGAGTCTGTATTTACTTGCAGGTTTCTTCGGCCAGAAAATATTAACTGTAGTGATGAAAGTGTATGTTGCTGTCCCCCTAGAAGTATTGCAGCCATAAAAGGAGTACTCTTTTGTGTCTTATTCATGGTCAGGATCAGGTATAGGCATGGATGTCTCAACAACTAAAGCCAAACATGCTTGTGCCATTTTGCAATCCATCCAGGGCAAACCTCCACCATGGACATTCTCAAGGTGGGGAGGCCTATATATCTGTTTTTCTAAAATAGCTCCAGGGATGTCTCAATGATTTGAATGTCTAAATGCTTGTTTTTAAGACATCCAATTCACAAATAGGGCTTGTAAAATGACCCCCTTAGAGGCACATTTCAAATGGGACATCCAAGTGCAATCTGGGACGTCAAAGCCAAAACGTCTGAAAAGAAAGCAGGCACATTCAAGTTTAGGCACAATTCCAGAAACATGGACATGCAGGGTGATGCATTTGGGCTGAAAAAATCCAACAGAGCAGTACAGTGTAGGGGGCAAAGTACTTCTGTCCACAAAAGAAGAGCGGAACCTGGGCATGATTGTTTCTGATGATCTTAAATTGGCTAAAAAGGTAGAAAAGGTGACAGTGAAAGCCATAAGGATGCTTGGGTGCATAGAGAGAGGAATGGCCAGCAGAAAAAAGGACATGATAGTGCCTCTGTATAAGTCTCTGGCGTGATCTCATTTGGAATATTGTGTGCAATTCTTGAGACGACACCTTCAAAAGGATAGAAACAGGATGGAGTCATTGCAGAGAGTGGCTACTCATAATAAAGCATATGAGGATAGACTTAAAGATCTTAATATGTATACTTTAGAGGAAAGGCGGGATAGAAGAAATATAATAGAGACGTTTAAATGTACAAGAGGAGAGCCACTTTTGATTGAAAGCAAGCTCTGTTGTGAGGGGATATATGATGAGAAAAGGGAAAGGGGATAGACTCAGGAGTAATATGTGGAAATATTTCCTTATGGAAAGAGTGGTATATGCGTGGAATAGTCTCCCAGTGGAGTAGAAACGGGGACAGTATTTAAATTCAAGAAAGAATGGGAGAAACACAAAAGATCTCTAAAGTAAAAAGGGGACTAGTGTAGTTGATATGGAAGGGCAGACTAGATAGGCCATGTGGTCTTTTTCTGCCATCATGTTTCTGTTTCTATGCAAATTTTTATGCCATTTGCAAAAAAGAAGACTTTTCCATTCAGACCAAGTACAATATCCCTCACAAATACATTAAACAATATTGATCCCGGGACCGACCCCTGAGGAACGCCACTATGCACTTTCTTTTCTTCTGAGTGAGTTCCATTTACCACTACCTTTTGTCGTCTGTCAGTCAACCAATTTCTGAACCAGTTCACCACCTTGGGACCTATCCCCAGGCTGCTCAGTTTATTGATAAGCCTCCTATGAGAAAAGTATCAAAGGTTTTGCTGAAATCTAGGTATATCACAGACTGGAGGAGTAGGCTAGTATCCAAAATGTCAAGGGTTTGATTCCCACTTGCACTCCTTGTAACCGTGGGCAAGTTGTTTTATCCTCCATTGCCTTGGAAGAAAAGGCCTGGCAATCTACTTATGGTGAAACATTGCCAAGAAAGCCCAGAGGCAGCTGGGTTGCCAGGAGTCAATACTGACTTGATGGCACTTGAAAAAAAAAAGGTATATCACATATATTGCTTGCCCTTGATCTAGTTCTCTGGTCACCCAGTCAAGGAACTCAATCAAATTTGTTTGGCATGATCTTCCCCTGGTAAAACCTAAGATTCAACAGAGCAGATGTGGATAGTAACACTTAATGGTGTGTCTTTGTACACTCAAAGTCCACAACAGGAGGCTTTGCAAATAATGGATACATTGTTAAGATGAAATTGGACTTTTGGTAGATTGAAAGTGGATTTCTTTATGCACCTGGGAAAGAACAACCCAAACTATGGTTACATGATGCAAGGTTCCACATTAGGAACCACCACCCAGGAAAAAGATTTAGGTGTCGTCGTGGATAACACGTTGAAACCCTCTGCCCAATGTGCAGCAGCGGCCAAGAAGGCAAATAGAATGCTAGGAATCATAAGGAAAGGAATGGAGAAAATAAAACCAAGGATATTATAATGCCTGTGTATCGCTCTATGGTGCCATCACACCTTGAATATTGTGTGCAATTCTGGTCACCATATCTTAAAAAGGATTTAGCAGAATTGGAAAAGGTACAGAAAAGATCAACCAAAATGGTAAAGGGGATGAAAGGATACCCCTATGAGGAAAGGCTTAAAAGGCTAGGACTATTCAACTTGGAAGAGACAACTGAGAGGAAATATGATAGAAGTCTATAAAATAATGAATGAAGTGAACAGGTAAACATAGATCGGTTGTTTACTCCTTCAAAAAGAAGTAAGCCTAAGGGATGTGCAATGAAGCTAGAATGTGGCACATTTAAGATTAATTGGAGAAAATATTTTTTCACTCAGCGTGTAATAAATTTCTCTGGAATTCATTACTGGAGGATGTAGTAAAAGCTGTTAATGTAGCTGGGTTCAAAATACGCTTGGATGAGTTCCTGGTGAAAAGTCCATAAACCATGATTGAAGAGCAGTGGGGAAATTGACTGCTTACCACTGGGACAAGCAGCATAGAATATTTCTTTATTTATTTACATTCTCTTATATACCGCGCTATTCTGCATCAGTGCGGTTTACATTGAACAAACTGAAATTACATTGAACAGGGCATTATAACTTGGAGATAACTATTTTACAGGGAACATGGGCTATGGAGGGTTAAGTGGGCTTGGCTGTGGAGGGTTAAGTGGAATGTGTATACCTTTGGGAACCTGATAGGTACTTGACACCTGGAATGGCCACTTTTGGAAAGAGGATACTGAGCTGTATGGACCCTTGGTCTGACCACATATACTGTAGAATATCTTTTTTTTTTTTTTTTTTTAGAAAATTTTTATTTATGTTCTCCAAACTTAACAAAATCACTGTTACATCCTCCATAATGATACAAAAAAATCAATCCAAACATCTAAAATAGAAACAGTAATCACAATAAGAATTGAGATTAATCATAACAAGTACATAACTCCAGAACACCTCAAATGTGGACAATTTTTCCCTTATCCCCCCTCCCCTCCCTCTCCACTGAAGTTTGGTGAATTCGGCATATGCACACCCTCTGCTTGGGAAATAGTATGTCTGAGATTTACCCACTACTTAAAGGAGGACACTACTTCCTCCACCCAGTGTTGCAAGATTTCCTTCTTTACCCCCCAAACCCCTAACATAAGGAATTTACCCTCCACCCTCCAAATCTTTTTATCTCATAGTGGTCTCTCATCCCATGGCATCAGTAAGATGTAGGTCCATTCTATGTTTTTATGGAGAATGTTCTCTATTTTTATTTTATTTATTTAACAGTATTTCTAAACCGCCTTATCTTAATAATCAAGGTGGTATCACAGCAAACAATCGGGTAAGGTGAGTGTGTTATGCATGCAGTGAGGGTGAAATTTAGTTGAGTGTGTGTTGTATTGTGTGCTAGACTGGTTTGAGCTATGTACAAAGTGGGCTATATACAGTGGTTCTAAATACATTTTCCATACATACATTGTTTAGGCGGGGTCATGTGCTGTTATACATTCTCTGGGGTTATGTGATGTGTCCATAGTGTTCTATGAACAGCATGGTTTTCAACTGTTTTCTAAAGTCCTTGAGGTCTGTGGTTGCCCTCAAATCATCTGGTAGTTTGTTCCATATTGTTGGAGCAGCCATGGAGAGTGCTCTGTCCATTGTGTCTTTGCGTGTGTTTTTGTATTCACTTGGGGTGCTGACTCGGTTGTGTGTTTGTTTTCTTCTAGGACGAGTGCTGGTGTCTGGTTGTATGAGGGTGTGCAGGCTGTTGGCTGATGTGTGCTGTTTTATCTTAAATAGGTTTATGATAGTTTTGTATCTGATGCGTGCACCGATTGGGAGCCAGTGTAAGTCCTTTAAGGTGGGTGTGATGTGCTCCTGTCTTGCGGTTCCGGATATGATTCGTGCTGCGGTGTTTTGTGCCAGTTGGAGTGGTTTGAGGGCTTGTTTCGGTAGTCCGAGGTATATTGGATTGCAGAAGTCCAGTAGTGGGGTTATCAGGGCTTGACAAACGGTTCGGAAGTGATCTGGGGCGAGGAGTGGTTTCAGTCTCCTGATGATTCGCATCTTGTAGTAGGCCTTCTGGATTGTTTTGTCTATGTGTGGCTTGAGATTGAGTTGATTGTCCAGAGTAACTCTGAGGTATCTCACTCTATGCTCTGCTCTGCATCTATGCTCTGCATCTATGCTCTGCAGAGCCTTTCCTCGGATCTCCACCAGGGAGGTGCATTCCAGAAAGGCATTAGGGTCTCCGTGCGCACTTTGCACTTCTCGCAACGACCTGAGCCCCACATTCCCAGTTGGGTAACCCTCTCCCTAGTGAGATCTCCTCAGTGGAGGACTTGGTATTGCATTTCCTGGCATTGAGCATTGCAGAGCATCCTGGGGATCTGTAGAAAGCAGTGCTCAAGATAGTCTTCTTCCACCTTCTCTGCCCACTGCCATGCAGATCTTCCCATATATTGCATTTGCATCTTATTCCGAAGTATGCAGTACCAATTGGACATCTCGTTCCAATAGGGGTCTAGATTTCGAAAATCACTGTCACCCTCTTTGATTTTGAGTTCCCTGAGATGGGCAGTGTTCAGTGTATACCAGTAGTGTCGGATCTGCAGGTAATGCAGCAAATGGGTCCCTGCAAGCCCCAAAACATTTTGTAATCTCTCAAAAGATGGGAAGTCCCCCCCCCCCCAACTTAACAAATGCTCCATATCCACCCTATATTCCTTGTTCCAGTCCAGGAAGCTGTTGCAGCCTTTCCCTTGTTGAAAGCTAGGGTTGCCGATTAGCTGTAAAAAAGGTGTAATCATCCAACTACAACAGCTCTTATTTGACTGCTACTTCCAAGCTCTCTTTATAGAATCAAGCGGGACCTGAAATTTGGGATGTGTTAGGTCAATTCAGTAATGGTGGAGCACACTCATCAGCCCATATGGCCTGATCCATTTCTCCAACAGCCCATGCATTATGGCCGCCATGTTGTATGTTCTTAGGTCTAGTAATCATACCCCTCCTTTCTCGTGGTCCAGAATCAGCTTGGCATAGCTGACCTGTACCCTCTTCCACCTCCATATAAGTACTGTATGTGTAGTATACTCTTAAAAAGGTTTTCCTTCTCTCTTTTTATCCATAGGGGCGACATTTGCAATTGGTATACGATTTTTGCAATTAACACCATTCAGATAAATGCCACCTTACTGTACACAGGAAATGGTAGTTCTGCCCATTTCGCACACAGGTTTTTAACTGGAAGAGTTTATCCTGGATATTTTGTTGGTACATCCTGTTTATATCATGATGAATATGGATACCCAAGTACTGTATTTTAAAGGGCCCTCTGACCATCTAAAGGTGCTGCTTGCCACAACCACTCTCTTTTTCCTCCCCAAGAGCTGGACCTCCAACTTGTTGGTATTTATTTTTAAACCCAAACTTCCCCCAAAAATGTCCACCTGATTTGTCAGTTCTTGCCACCCTTTGTCTGTGTGCCGCATGCTGATCAGTATGTCATCAGCAGACATCCTAATTTTGCAAACGAGGTCCCCTATTTTAACCCCCTGGATTTTCTTGAAGGCCCTCAGCTTGATGGCTAGGGGTTCAAGAGAGAGGATAAAAAGTAGCAAAGAAAGAGGGCTCCTCTGCCAAGTCCCTTGGCTGAGTTCTAAAGAATCCATGAGTTGTCTATTGACCAGAATCTGAACACAGGGTTGATTGTAAAGAGCTCTTACCCACTACAAGAAGTAATCACCCACCCCAAATCTGTCCAGCACCCAAAAAAGGTAATCCCAAGCCACATGGTCAAAAGCTTTTTCAGCGTCTAAACGCGCTATTACCGTGATTTTATCTGCTGCCTGGCTCTACTACTACAAGACTTACGCAGCGCTGTAGAAAGACAGTCCCTGCTCATTAGAGCTTACAATCTAAAACAAGACAGACAATACAATAGCTGAGAATAGGGTACAAATAAGGAAAGGTAAGAAGACACAAAGAAAACAAGGGATCAGGATTTAAAAGCAGCTTCAAAGAGGTAGGCTTTTAGCATGGATTTGAAAATGGGCAAAAATGGAGCCCGATATAGAGACTCAGATAGTTTGTTCCAGGTATAAGGAGCAGGAAGGTGAAAGGATCAAAGTCTGGAGTTGGCAGTGGAAGAAAAGGGCATAGCGAGAAACAAGCCAGAAGAAGAGCGGAGTTCAGAAGGAGTGGTGTAGGGAGAGAGGAGAGAAGAAAGGTAGTGAGGAGCAGTAGAATGAACACATTTATAGATCAGAAGTTGAATTGGATTCGGAAATGGAAGGGGAGCCAATGAAGTGACTTAGAAGAGGGGATATATGAGTATAACGGGGGTGGTGGAAGATTAGCCACACAGCTGAGTTCTGAAAAGATTGAAGGGGAGAGAGATGACTCAGTTGCAATAATCTAGATGGGAGGTGACTAAAGAGTGGATAAGTGTCTTAGTGGTGTTTTCAGAAAGGAAGGGGCAAATTTTGCTAATGTTATAGAGAAAGAAACAACAGGTTTTAGCAATCAGCTGGATGTGTGTGGAGAAAGAGAGGGAAGAGTCAAAGATGACCCCAAAATTGCGAGCTGAGGAAACATGAAGTAGAAGAGTGTTATCTACAAAGATAAAGGAGAAAGGGGGAGGAGGGTTTAGGAGGAAAAACAAGAAGTTTGCTTTTGACCATGTTCATATTCAAATGGCGGTGAGACATCCAGGCAGTGATGTCAGATAGACAGGCAGAGATTTGGGCCTGATGTGTCGAAGAAATATCAGGTGTAGAGAGATAGAGTTGAGAGTCATCAGCATAGAAATGGTATTGAAAGCCATGGGAGGAGATGAGAGCACCAAGGGACTGAGAGAAAATGAGAAGGTTTAGAACAGACTCTTGGGGTACACCAACAGAGAGTGGGATAGCAGTAGAGGATGAACCACCAGAATAAACACTGAAAGAGTAATGAGAGAGATAAGAAGAGAACCAGGACAGCACAGAGCCCCTAAGACCAAGTGAGGATAATGTTTTGAGGAGAAGGTGGTGGTCAAAGGTGTCAAAAACAGCAGAAAGGTCAAGAAGGATGAGGACTGAGTAAAGGCCTTTGGACTTAGACATGAATAAGTCACTGGAGACTTTGGCAAGAGCCGTTTTGGTGGAATTAAAAAGACAAAAGCCAGATTGTGGTGGATCTAGAAGGACTTGAGAGGAGAGAAATTCAAGGTAATGGCAGAGAACTGCACATTCAAGAAGTCTGGAAATGAAATGAAGAAGGGAGATGGGTCGATAATTAGAAGGACAAGTAGGGTCGAGGGATAGTTTCTTGAAGAGAGGTGTGACCACAGCATGCTTGAAGGCTGCTGGGACAGTTGCAGTGGAGAGTGAAAGGTTGAGAATATGAGAGATGGAAGGGATGACAGAGGAAGAGATGGAGTTAAGGAGACAGATGGGGATAGGAGCCAAGGAACAAGTAGTGAGTTTACAGAAGGAAAGATGAGTGGTCTCCTCATCAGAGATTTTAGAAAAGGACGAAAGGGAAGCAGAGATTGAGGGGAAGAGTTGGTATTGAAGAGGGGATGAAGCTGAACTTTAGAATGTAATCTTGTGGACTTTGTCATGGAAATAATCGGCTAGGGTTTGGGCAGAAAGGGAAGGAGGGGTTGGAGGTAGAGATGCCTTAAGGAGAGAGTTGAGAGTTGAAAAGAGACAGTGAGGGTCAGAAGCAACAGAGCTATTCAGACGGACAGAGTAATTTTGCTTTGCAGATGGCCCATGGCATTTCTGCTTTTGAGAAATCCCACTTAATCAGGATGGATTAATGCAGGGATTACCTTGCTTAGCTGCTGGGCCAGTATCATGGCCAAGAGTTTAATGTCTTGATTTAACAGTGAGATGGGCCTATATGAACCTACCCTTTCTGGATCCCTATCTGGTTTTGATAGCAGCACTCCTAGTCCCTTGTTGGCATAGAGGCCTATTCCCAGTACAGCCGGGCAGAATCGGGCCACGCAAAGCTATTTATTTATTTATTTGTTTTATTTTATTTAACTGGTTTTGATATATCGTTTTTCTACGAGGCAAAATGGTTTACATGGAACAGAACAGAACAGTTTACATTGAACAGTTTACAGTGAACAGGTTAATAATAAACGCAGGCAACTGGTAAACAAGAACAAGGAGAGACAAGAAGGAACTAACTGGCTCTCTGTATATGAATGAATGATGCCTGGTTGTTTTGTTTCTGTGAAAAATTTCTACATTTGGTTCCTAATATTTTCAGCTACCTTAGAACGGAGATTTCTTGGTCATCCACAGCACTGTGTACTGTTTTATTCCTCTTTTGTACAGGCAGCTCGATACAATGACAACTAAATGTGTACAGTGATTGGCAAGGGGGGAAGGAAGTGAAAGGGGGAGAATTGGGCTGGTAAGTATATTACAGAATACTAGGAGAGGTTTGGGGAGAGGGCGGAGTGGGAGGGGAAGAGGAGGGTGTGATGGGAATGCTTGGAGTGTGTTAAGTAGAGTTATCTTGATAGAGGTATTCTTCATAGGTGATGTTAAAAGAGGATAGGGGAAAAAGAAATGGGGGAGGGAAGAGAGGAATGGTGTGTGAGAGTGCAGGATGCTCTTGCTGGGGGTTGGTTGCAGTGGAACTTTCATAATGTTGTTCGAAGAGGAATGTTTTAAGGTGTTTTTTGAAGATGGTGTGAGATTGTATACAGTGTAAGGTGGGAGGGAGTTGGTTTTACATGGTGGGCACATAAAATTTGAAAGCTCTGGTGCAAGTTTGTTGGAGTTTCTTGCAGGCTTGCGTTCGTTGAAGAAGAATGGATGTATTTAGTAGGCGGAGTCTGTTGTTTTCAGGATTTAGTAATTGGAGCTGTTCAGCTGTTCTGATCCCATGGCCCCTACGGGGTCAGAATTGAGTCTAGCACATGGAAGTGCAGGCTGGGATACAATTTTCCCGGCTGTACATCCCAGCGACTACCCAGCTAACTCAGCCAGACTCGTGAATGGAGCCACAGTGCCATAGCGTCCTGTTGCCATGCCACCACGGCTCCATTCACGAGACATGATTGCCAGTTGCCTGGAGGGAATCCCGTTCCCTGCAGCCCAACCCCTGATCTGGCCTTCCAAGGCCTGGGTCGAGTTGTGGGGAACCCTCTGAGCCCCTCATCTACCTGCCCTTGCCCCATGCTCTATCCTCCGCCATTCAGGGGGGCTTATTACACCTTTGAGGTGGAATAAGTCCCCATCTAGTCTGAAGGCCATGGACGTACAGGGCCGAACCTGGAATCAGCCCTATATGTCCAGAGTCAAGGGCCACCCACATCATACCCTCGCTCTGCATCCGGAATGCCCCCTCACCCCCATCTAGGCCTCCCCGTACAAACCTGCTGTTCATACAGGGAGGTTAGTGACGGGGAAGGCAGGGGGTTGAATAGTGGGGATGGACATCATCCCCACTATTCTCAGGACAGAATAACCTCCATAGTCCAAAAAATGGCCTGCTCAGAATGTTGCCTCACCTATCTTACCCAAAGGGCATGCTACAAGGTCATAAGAACATAAGAACATAAGATATGCCATACTGGGTCAGACCAAGGTCTATCAAGCCCAGTATCCTGTTTCCAATAGTGGCTAATTCAGGTCACAAGTAACTAGCAGTTTCCCCAAAAGACACAGGTTCCTCAGTGCTTTTATTGGGTCAAACAGTGATATCCCGGGTCCCTTTTAATAATGGTTTATGGACCTTTCCTCAAGGAACTCGTCCAAACCTTTTTTAAACCCAGCTACACTAACAGCTCTTACTACATCCTCCGGTAACAAATTCCAGAGTTTGATTACACGTTGAGTGAAAAAATATTTTCTCTTATTAGTTTTAAAGAGATTACCCTGCAGCTTCATTGCATGACCCCTAGTCTTTCTATATTCTGATGACGTAAACAATCGATCTATGTTTACCCATTCCACTCCATTCATTAATTTATAGACCTCTATCATATCTCCCCTCAGACGTCTCTTTTCCAGGTTGAAGAACCCTAACCTTTTCAGCCTCTCTTCATAGGAGTAGTCTTCCATCCCCTTTACCATTTTGGTGGCTCTTCTCTGTACCTTTTCTAATAACACTATATACTTTTTTTTTTTAATTATTTATTTATGAATTTTAACAAAAAACAGCAAGAAAATAAATTTCTTACAATGAATACAGCAAATCTGACAGATAAATAAGCAAAAGGAAAACAAATTATATATAAGTATACAATGGTCAAACGCTGTTATAGTCCACAATGAAGAGAGGAAGAGGAGAAGAAACTATCATACCAAAGCAGAGATTTGGTAAATACACCTTAATTGGAAAGTTTACAATAAACACAAAGAAAAAACCCAGGTGGCAGCAGGCCTCCAAGATACACATGGAGGAATAAGCTGAACTAAACACCACCATTACTCAGTTGGTAATACTACGGGAAGTCTAGCATTAATGAAATTATTTAAATCACTAGGATCAGAAAAAATATACTTAACACCCTCAATAAGCACCAAACATCTGCAGGGAAACCGAAGAAAAAAAGTACCTCCAATATTTAACACCCCAGGTTTATACTGCAAAAATTGCTTTCTCCTCTTTTGTGTTTCTCTAACTAGATCTGGGAACATTGATATTCTAAATCCTAAAAAGGAATCTAATCTTTTCTTAAAAAACATTTTCAGCAACCAGTCCTTGTCAGAGACAAGAGCACACTGAACCAAAAGAGTTGAAGCAATAGGAGATGTAACTTCATTCCCAGTACCCTCAAGAAGGCCAGTGACATCCAGGGTATCAAATTTCACATTAGATACAGACACAGAAGTCTCAGCTTTTTTCCGAGAAGGCAGATAATAAACCTTATTAAGAGGTGGAATCAAATCAGAAGGAACTTTCAAAATCTCCATAATATATCTTTTAAACATGTCCAAAGCCGACACCTCTGGTAATCGCGGGAAATTCAAAACCCGAAGGTTAACTGCTCTGGAAGCATTTTCCAACACCTCCACTTTATACTTGAGCATAGCATTCTCCTTTACCAGGGTTGAGGACATATCGGAAACAGTATCCAGCTGAGAGCTAAGAGTAGAATTCTTCGCCTTAATCTGTTCACAAACTGACACAACAGATTGAATACTTGCTACATTCGTTTGGATGCCATCAGCATTCTCACTAATCCGGGAAGACAATGAAGCAGTCTGGGAGTTGATTGAAGATGAAAGAGTTGCAATAGCGTCCCAAATAGCCTCCAAGGTAAAAACCTTGGGGCGAGTCAAAGAAGGTAATTCCACAGAGGGAGGTAACTTCACTTGCAAGGGTAGACTTCCCACCAGAGTATCAGGCTCCAAACTGCTGCCCGACGTCTCACCAAGACTATCAGGAGTCAAAGGAATCAAACGCACAGCGTGTGCCCTCTCCTCGGCCAGAGCCCCCATCTCGGGAGACGTCGGCGTCACACAAGCTGAGGCAGACTCCAAAGCAGTGGAGCGTGGTGGTGGTTTCCTCACTACAGGAGAGAGAGATGTCTCCACATGCGACGGAGGCGTCGAATCCTCTGCCGCCGACGCGACCAAACCGGCTCGAATCTCCTGAACCTTCTCCGGAGGTACTTTAACAAAACGATCCATAGGACCAGAACTGGGCTGCTGAGGTGCAGAGGGAGCAGCCCTCAGCTTCCCCTTCCTCTTAGGCATGAAGCTCAAAGAACCACAACCGCTGCCATCTTGGATAAACTCCTCCCCCCACTATATACTTTTTAAGATACGGAGACCAGAATTGCACACAATATTCAAGGTGTGGTTGCACCATGGAACGATACAGAGTCATTATAATATCGTTTGTTTTATTTTCCATTCCTTTCCTTATGATTCCTAGCATTGAATTTGCTCTCTTGGCCGCCGCTGCACACAGGGCAGAGGGTTTCAATATATTATCCATGATGACGCCTAAATGCTTTTCCTGGGTGGTGGTTCCTAATATGGAACCTTTCACCGTGTAACTGTAGTTTGGGTTGTTTGTCCCTAAGTGCATAACTTTGCACTTGTCCACATTAAATTTCATCTGCCATTTGGATGCCCAGTCTTCCAATTTATCAAGATCCCCTTGCAATTTTCCACAATCCTGTTGAGTTTTAAAAACTTTAAATAGTTTTGTGTCATCTGCAAATTTGATAACCTCACTCATTATTCCCTTTTCCAGGTCATTTATGAATATGTCAAAAAGCAGCGGACCCAGCACAGATCCCTGGGGTAATCCACTATTCACCTTTTTCCATTGGAAAAATTGGCCATTTAGCCCTCTCCTCTGCTTTCTATCTTTTAATCAGTTCCTGATCCACAATAGTACATTACCTCCTATCCCATGACTTTTAGTTTTGCCAAAAGTCTCTGATGAGGGACCTTGTCAAAGGCTTTCTGAAAGTCCAGATACACTATATCAACCGACTCACCTTTGTCTACCTGTTTATTCACACCTTCAAAAAAAAACATAGATTAGTAAGACAAGATCTTCCTTGTCTAAAGCCATGTTGGCTGTCTCCCATTAGGCCATGACTATCTACATGCTGAGTAATTTTGTTCTTTATGATTGTTTCTACCATTTTTCCCGGTACTGACGTCAGGCTCACCGGTCTGTAGTTTCCCGGATCACTCCTGGAACCCTTTTTAAAAATTAGCGTTATATTGGCGATCCTCCATTCTTCAGGTATTACAGATGATTTTAATGATAGTTCACAGATTACTAATAGCAGGTCTGCAATCTCATATTTCAGTTCTTTCAACACCCTTGGATGTGTACCATCCGGTCCAGGTGATTTGCTACTCTTCAGTTTATCAAATAGTTGTAATACATCTTCCCGGTGTAGCGATATTTCTTTCAATTCTTCTGCAGTATCACCTTTAAATACCACTTCAGTCATGGGTAACATCCCTACATCTTCCTCAGTAAAGACTGAAGCAAAGAATTCATTCAGTCTCTCTGCTATAGCCTTGTCCCCTCTTACTGCCCCTTTTACCCCTCTATCATCTAATGGTCCAACTGACTCTCTCACAGGTTTTTTACTACGAATGTATTTGAAAAATTCTTTATTATGTGTGTTTGCTTCCATAGCAAGTTTCTTCTCAAATTCTCTCTTTGCCTGCCTTATCAATGCCTTGCGTTTAACTTGCTAGTGCTTGTGCTGTTTCCAGTTTTTGTCATTTAGCTCTTTTTTCCATTTCCTGAAAGATGCTTTTTTGGTAACAACAGCCTCTCTGACCTCACCTTTAAACCATGCTGGCAATTTTTTGGACTTCCTTCCACTTTTCTTAAAGTGTGGAATACAGCTGGTCTGGGCTTCCAAGATAGTATTTTTAAACAATACCCAAGCTTGATGTTAGTCTTTAACCTTAGCAACTGCTCCTTTTAGTTTTTTCTTAACTATTATCTTCATCTTATCATAGTCTCCCTTTCAAAAGTTATAAGGTAGTATTGTGGATTTTGTTACTATCCCTCCTCCATTAATTAAATCAAATGCAATCATGCTATGCTCACTATTGCCAAGTGGCCCCAACATCCTTTTCTCTTGCACCAGATCTGGTGTTCTACTAAGGACTAAGTCCAAAATGGCTTCCCCTCTGGTTAGTTCATGAACCAGCTGCTCCCAGAAGCAGTTGTTTATTTCATCTAGAAACTTTATCTCCATAGCAAGTCCTGCCGTGACACAGACCCAGTCAATACCAGGGTAATTGAAATCACCCATGATTATTACCATTCTGTAACTTTTGATAGCTTCCCTGATTTCTTTGAGCATTTCAGCATCCATTTGTTCATTCTGGCCATAGTACACCCCCACTGCCATCACCTTCCCCTTTTGTAAAATTCTAGGCCCAAGACATCCAGCCCTAGTGTTTTAGCTGGTTTTAACTTCTTGATGCCTGCCAAAAATCTCCCTCCGTTAGCGGTCAGTTCAGGATGGTTCATTTTTCCTCGCTGACAGTGGGGAGGTGGATGTCACCAAAGAATGCCTCCCATTCCACTGCCCCATCTGAGTCAGCTGTGTAAAGGGATTGAAAAAAACTTCACAAACCTTTGCATAATCTCATTCTCTCTCACCATCAACATACCTTCCAGTAGGTCACGGGACCAACTTTTCCCATCTGGTTTTCTTCCACATACTCTAATCAAGCTATTCTCAAAAACTGTCAGAATTTAGAGTTTTGAGCCCAAACTAGGTTCATCCTCCATACCCAGTTCCCAGACTTGCCTGCAAAGAGCAGGCTCACCTGATCTGTGGCATGGTCCAAAACCAGTTGCGGTTTGATATCTGCTTCTGCCAGTTAGCCAAATAGTCTTTCAGATAGCAGTAATAGTCAATATGTGTGTGTAAATTGTGTGGCCTTGAGAAGCATGTAGACTCCCGATTGATAGGGTGTAGGTTTCACCACCAGTCGATCAATTTGAGTTCCCTGCCTAAAAGATTGATCCCTTTGTGGTCTTTATCCCTGTCTGTCAACTTTGGAGTCTGATAATCTATGGAAGCATCTGCTACAGTCTCCCCCTAGAATGAGATGATAGTCAGTCTGGTCCGCTAGCTTTACCATCAGGTCCAAAAATTATGCATGGTGGTATGTATTTGGGGCATACAGATTACCCATCAGCCCTCTTTTCCCCTGCAGAGTGCCCCAGACCAAAACATAACTGCCTTGGATGACTTTGCGTGCTTCAAAGATTACCCGTTTCCCAATTAGTATGGCTACCCTTCTTTGGCAAGAGTTATAGGAAGAAAAAAACGCAGAAAGGTGCATTTCCTGCACAAGCACCACGTTCGTACCCAGGTTTCTTAAATAAGTACAGTAAGTACCCTTTCATGCTTTACAGGTGAGTTAAAACCCCCCACCTCAGCCATTTCCCCTGCATGTGTCATTACATATGAAAACAGAAAATATACTATGCACCCCTTGAGGGCATCCTAGCCCAAGCCCCAAATGGTGTCAGAAAGCATCTAAAGTTCGAGCAGTTAAATCGGGACCCCTAGCACAGTAAACAGTCCTCCCCATCCCCACCCCCCTTTCAATCGAGTATGCACCTCTCCCTCCCTTCCACCCCCCACCAGTGCACTTTTGGCTTTAACCCCACACTCCCAATCAGACTGTTCACCTCTTCTTCTCTCCCCCACACTCCACACAAACATCATCACACCCTTCCTGCACCTCACTCCCAAGCTGACTCCTAAGAGCCGAAGCTCCCTTAGTCCTCATTTTCATTGCGCATTTTAAATAGACTTCCCCAGTCCTCCCATTCTATTCTCTTCCTAAACATCCACACGCTCATGCTCGCTTGCAGACACCCCCTCCCCCATCAAACAGCAGTCATAGTGTATAGTCCAATATTGGGGCTAGGCTAACAGGTCACTAAGAGGAGGCAGCAGTGCATTGGGATTAGCTCAGAGTCTCCAAATCATCCCATTAGCAATGTTGATCATTGCATCGCAAACCAACTCTATGTCTTCGTGCTAGCAGCCAAGGCTGTACCCACTAAAACAGGCAGCCGGGCACATGTCAGGATCATCCACTGACTCCAATATCTCCCTAGATCACTGTCACTGGCACCCCCCAGAACCTGCATATATGGATTGGGGTCTCCACAATCAGTGCAATGCTCAACAGGAGCTAAAATTGGTGAGTAATCCAATACTGAAATGTACTTGAACTGAAACAAACATCCAACTGTTGATATTTCAACTGACTTTTATCAGGCACAGTTAAGAAAAATTCTGTGGTTCTATGGCCATTTTGGTCCCCCAAGCTATGTCCATATCCCGTAACAGTTCAGCTTTTTTCCTGGCCATCTTGAGGAGAACAACGCTCCAGGAACTTCTGGCTTTCCTGTATCATATGAAGGACCACTGTGTTCCCTTTGTGAGTTTTTCTCAGCTTGTGAGAAAAAAGTTGAACAAAGCAGATTCCTCTCTTGAAAAAGGCTGTGCAGATGGGTCAAACTCCTTTCATTTCACCACCATCCAGTTTGAATAGTCATTAAAGAAAGATTTGTTGGTTGTTATACTCTAGCATTTTGAGCTGACAACTCATTTAGAAGATGTTCTTTCTCTGCCCACACTAGGTATCGGGCTATGGCCATCCTCGCTCAGTTAAGGTCCTCTCTCTTTGGTCTGATGCAGTGTGCCCTTTCACAGTGCCATGCACCCTCTGCCACTTGCAAGCTCAGCTAGTTTGGGAGCCCTTTTTGAAAAGAATTATGGAGTGTGGCATTGGCCACTTCTTTATCTGTCATGATCACCTGCAAGTTATTTCTGTGGGCTCTGTATTTATTTATTTATTTTACATTTATTATATAGTGCCTTTCATGACATCAAGGTGGTTTACATTGAAAAACTGAAATTACATTGAACAGGGCATTTATAACTTGGTGATAAATATTTTGCAAGGAACATGGGTGATGGAGGGTTGAGTGGCTTGCCCAAGGCTACAGGGAGTGCCTGTGGGACTACGGGGCCCCAGTCCTTCTGGCCCAAGGTTGCTGTCCTCTAGTGGGATTTCAAACCCCTGGTCTTCTGGCCTGGGGTAACTTGCTCCAACCACTAGGCCACTCCTCCCTCCCTTCCTTGAGCTGTTTGAGCACTTGTGTCTGTTCCTTGCTTAAGCACTCTACTCATGCCTCAAGCCACTCTGTGGTCTCCTCCTGGATAGCCACAAGGCTTTCTATCTCTGTCATCCTCTGGAGCTGTGCATCAAATTTCTCATGAATATCCACCACAGTTGATTGCAGCTTGTTCTGCCTGTCTTCCAAGGCAGCTGTGACTACAGTACTTTGGAAATCTCTGTGGCAAGATCTCCAGCCTTTGGAGAGCTGATTTTCAGAGCCTCAGTGGCCCTCTTGAGCACTGCTTTGTATTTTAGTTTGCGGCCCATCTTTTTGGCATACCCCTTGGTAGTGCCGAATGTGAATGATCTCGCTATACGCCAGCTGATCTGCTTACTCCTTCACCACTCAGGAACACTCTTTGAGGAAGCTTGTTTGTAAGGCCAGGGGCAGGAGCTTAGCTCTCACATGTCCACCTCCTGCCCTGCATCACGTGAACTCCTCTAGTAGGAAATATCTTATGTTCTTATGAGTGTTATTCCCATAGTGCACTTTACTAACTACCCCGCTTAGTGGACTGAATGTTACCACTAACTAGATAACTCATAGGTCCACCCCAGCTCTGCCCACAGATCACCCTGGGACTAGCTGAATAATGCTGAGGCAGTCAGGAAATGTTCAGTGGCACTGCAACTAGTACGCGAGTAGCAGGTACGCGAGTAGCAGGTACAGCTAACCTCATAAATGCTGCTGAATGTCAACCCCTTTGTTTTGGAATCACCTGTTTATAATTGTCAACCTTTCTATTCTTTAATTAACCTTGCTTCTACATAGCCTCCACTGAAGCAGTGGGATAGAAAGCTGTTCATCCAGTTTTGGCAAGGCAAAAGCAGCAAAGAACAAAAAATCTTTCCAAATAATCACCATGTAGAAGGCTGAAGAGCATCAGAAATATTTTTCAAATATATTTATACTGCAGTGCTGACTGAAAAGCATTTCTTGAACTTGTGCTAAATGATGTGTCTGAATAACTATTCCACCAAACATATTCCCACACAGCAGCTGGAATATGTGTATTACATTTCCCTATTGGCACAACCGACTTGTGTGACTCAGCATGTTGTGGGGAGTAAGTGTTTACAGACCTTCAGCAGTCTGACAATGATGATTTTGATCTTGTCGGTGTTTCCTAGTCAGACTAAGAATATTATAGAGAGCAGCCAGGCAATGCTTCCATAGGGAACATTTTTAAGGACCTGACCATTGCATCAATGGTCAGAATACTAAAAGGTGACTTCAGAAGAATCCAGGAATGGAAAGCATTTGAAGCTAAAAGGATCAAACATTTCAGAACTCGCAGAAAAGGACTGAACAAAGACTTGAATTATTTAACTCAACACCAGACATAGCATTCTGCTGCTGTTTTATCATCTTCTTATCATGCTAAGAGGCAGATATACTGAAATGTGAAAATGCACCACAAAATCACCAACATTTTGGCATTTTACATGATTGTTCATTGACCTCGTTTATGAAAAAAAATCACAAAATTTCTTCCTTGTGAAGTATTAACATTTCATGAACTCTTATGTGAAAGGTTGCTATAATTCTGAATTAATGAGTTGTTGCCAATGTAATAATATGCAGTGCAACTCAGTAATTTAGAATAAAATGAAAATTGGAAAGCTAGATTTTTCAAAAAAAGATAACTAAAACTACAGTAAGTAAGGTGTAATTCTCTTTTTAGGTTAGGCCCTATAACTGAATTTATTGGGAAAAGTCTAAGGAAATCATTTGCATACATAGTCAACTTTTGCTGGAAGCGGAGTGCCAATGTCTGGGAAATCCTGCAGGTTAGTAATCAACCCTGTGACATAAAACCCACTCAGCTTTCTCTTTCCCCCTCATTTTTTGATTCATTTGCATTTTCCGGCCCGTTCTGTTTCATATCCAAGGCAGGGAGTGTCAAATCCTGAAGGATCTTCAAGAAAGGAGAAACTATAACTGCCCACATTAGTGAAAAGAACATGTATGCTTACATTGTATGTAAGTACAATAACGATTTTACAGTTACCACATCATTAACTGCCCAATTTAATGTTTGGTAACTGCACAGCTCTGTGCTAACTGTTGGGGGATTTTGCCAGCAGTTTTCCATTTACATAATACAGAGAAACTAACTGCATTGTAGATAATGCCATGGAGTTAGCTAGACATTTTCAGATGGCCTAAGCTGTGCCTCGTTATCTGTTGCAGCAACAGTTAATGGAGGGTAACCATCTCCACTTTAACTATAAGGTGCAATCCCTGCCCATTCTCAAGGTCCATTCCACATTAGTTTTTAGTGTAGAAATAGTGATATGTTAATTATTAACATGGTACCCACATTAACTGTTGTTGTTGTTCTTATGTGCCTTCGAGTCAGTGTTGACTCATGGCAACCCTCTGGATTGTTGACCTAAACTATGTTCGGTCTTCAGTCAGAAGGCTCATTGTTCATAGAGAGGCAGCCATAGTTGCTGTTATTGCATCGATCCATCTCATTGCTGGCCTTTTTCTTTTGCGTTGACCTTCTACCTTGCAAAGCATGTCTTTCTCTAACAATCTCTCTTTTCGTATGATGTGTCCAAAGTATGAAAGTCAAAGTCTTGTCATCTGAGCTTCTAAAGAAAGATTAGGTTTGATCTCCTCTAGTATGACTGGTTTGTTCTTCAGGATGTCCATGATACGAGTATACATAGTATTCGTGGCCAGCACCATAATTCAAAGGCATCAATTTTCTTTCTATCTTTTTCACTGTGCAACATTCACATCCATATGAGGTTATTGCAGATACCATGGCTTGGACAAGTCAAATCTTTATATGGAGCAAGACATCTCTGCTCTTGAGAATATTGTCTAGATCCTTCATAGCCATTCTGCCAAGAGCAGTGTGTCGTCGGATTTCTTGACTGCTTGTCCTTTCTTTATTGATTGCTGATCTAAGTAAGTTAAAGTTGTCCACTATTTCAATTTCTTTTACATCAATAATGAAGTTATTGATTTTGCCAGTTGTCAGAATCTTTGTCTTCTTGATGTGAAAGTACAGGCCCATTTTAAGACTATGTTCCTTGATGTTGGGAAGCAAATGTTTCAGATCGTCTTGCTGATTTTAAACCATTACATAAGAACATAAGATCATTCTGTTTCTTCTTGTCTCATTTGAACTGTTGCTTCTTGATCAATGTAAAAGTTGTGCAAGAGAACTATCAGATCTTCTGGTATACCCATGCTTCTTAATGCAGCCCAGAGTTTCTCATGGTTTACACAGCCTTGCTGTGGCAATAAAACACATATAGATTCCTTTTGGTGTTCTTTTGTCTTTTCAAGATCTATCTCATGTTTGTGATGATGTTTCTCGTTCCTTGCTCTCTCCTGATCCCTGCTTGCACTTCAGGCATTTCTCATTCCAGATGTGGTTGTAGTCTCTGCTGAATGATCTTGAGTAGAATCTTGCTGGCATGTGAGATTAACTGTTAGCACATATTAATTGTCAGGTTTACAGTTGACACAGCTTAGTAAATAGTCTTCTATGTGAACTTTCAGAATTTTCAAAGTGAAATGATGTTCTCTCTGAACATGATCCCAGGAAAGCTATGGACACTCATCGATGCCTGCTATTTGGTGCACCTAAATATCCTGCGGTAAAATGCATGCATGCTTTTGAAAATCTAAAAGCATGTGAGTAAGTGAATACCCCAGCCCAGCCCTGCCCTTCGGAATGCCTCCTCAAAATAGTGAGTAAACTTGTGCAGAGACAGGCTCACATGCCAGCAAGATTCTACTCGAGATCATCATCTGCACACAGTCATTACTAAAGGTATCCTTAGAAATGGTTTTGAAAACTCTCCCACCCTCCTTGCCCTGGGTATCAGATTAGTTTAATTAAAAGATATCACCTTATATTATTGGGTTCTTTTTTGTTTCATAGACTTTATTTCCATGCTAATCAGATTACTAATGATATTTCCATGCAAAGATTGTTCTGGCATCATTTAAAGCAAATATGAAGTGAAACAGCTCTTTCGCTAAGACAAATTGTTCGTCTCTCAGGAAAAGAAGTTTCCACTTCTTTCACTAAAATGGAATAGAAGGCACGCCCCATAACTCAATTAATGCTGCATCAGGGCTGGCACTACCATTAGGTGAACTACAGTAGATGGTCGCCTAGAGCACCTGTGGTCAGAGGGCTTTCCACCACTGCTGTCCCTCTCTGGGACGTATAGCAGTGACAATGCTTTTAAAATGGCACTGCGGTCCTTACCTTCACCTCTGGTGCTGCAGTGCTGCTCCTGCTTCTGCCCCCCTCCGATTCTACTTCCTGTTTGTACACAAAAGGAAGTAGAATCAGAAGGGGCGGAAGCAGGAACAGCATCATAGCACTGGAAGTGGAAGTAAATACTGCGGTGCCGTTTTACAAGCATTGCTGCCCTTAGAGCAGTGGTTATGGCAGCAATTTGGGTGAGGCAGGAGCAAGGGGCAAGGCTAGGAATGAGGTTCACCTAGGATACCCCATATCCTTGCACCAGCCCTGTTCTGCACATAATGCAGCCGATATTCTGCTGCATTTCATGCTCCATTTTTCTAAATAGCATATTATCCCATCTATCTTCCATTATTACTGTATCCCAGCATCTCTGATTATATTGTAATGGGCAACCAATCTGCTCAGCTCTTACTGCCATGCTGCTCTTAATGTTGATTATTATGTTGATTATGAGTTAGAGAAACAGATTTCTTTAGTCTTAAATTCATGAAATTTCTCTTTCCCATCGCTTGGCAGTAAAATAATACAAATTGCAAATGGAAAGTTGCCTCATTTTAAATGTCAAAATAATACAGCACCGAAAACAATTCAGCGATGCCTTTCAAACCACGCACATATGGTCCCTTACCACATGTTACCTATTCCCAATTCTCCCCTTTAGCATGCCTCTGCGCTTGTTTTCTTACAGCATGTTTTTCTTTGGTGGCTGAAACCTTTCCCAGGAATTGATTTTTGGCCAGGGGAGCCTTTGGCATCCTGTAGATTTACAACTTTCTCAAAAGATTATTCCTATGTGTTCTTACGCAGAGTTCAAAATTAAGAGTTTTAAACTAACTAAGCACATGTCCATGTTCATCTTGCTATACTCAAGGGTAGCCCAAGGGTATTGTGGGGAGATTCCTTGCAGGGTCTCGTTTGCATAAATGTAAGCATAATTGCTGAACCCAATTTGCCTGCATATTTGCATACTGGATTTATTTGGTCAGTGCTATGACCAAGTTAATAATGAGAAGGGAAGATATAAAATGAGAGTAGTATAATGGGTACAGTACTTGTCAAACTGATTGACAGGTGAGATAAGGATGACGAGCCAATCAGCGCTCACTTCCGGTGTATGTCCTGCCTCAGGCCACGCCCCCATAGAGGTGAATGGTGAGTTAGCCCCGCCCATCCATGCCCCCAGGTGTGGCCACACACACCCACTTTGGCACACCGACACCCCACCCCAAAGGATGACATCAGCCAACCAGCACCCACTTCTGGGTTTGTGCCACACCCACACCCCACCCCACAATGTTGGCATTAGCCAATCAGCGCCCACTTCCAGGTTTGTGCCACACCCACGCCCTCCCAGCCTCAACCACGCCCCAGCCTACATCATCAGAAATAAAATCACCGGAAACAGTGTGTCATCGGAAATGTACACTGTCCATTTCTGATGACATCAGCGGAAGCAGAGTGACTGACTCCGGAAATGTGTTTTGCTTCTGGTTAATGCTGACATCTGCAAAAGCAGGAACCCTGGAAAACAAAACAAAAAACACTTTCTCTCCCCCCCCCCCGCCCCAGTTCTTTTTTCTCACAAAGCAGTGCAATGCTTTTATGTGTATTGCAGGCTATTTAGAACTGACTGTTAAAAATAACCCTTTGGTAGCAGTAGCAGGAACACAATGCATTTGGTATACAGGCTTTTCGCAGAGACACAGCACTTGGGTATACAGGATTTTCACAGAGACATAGCCCTTGGTATAGAAGCTTTTCTTTCCAAAATGTTAAACCGCAATTAACACATCTTTGTTAGAGAAACCAGTGCTGCCCATGTGATAGAATTTTGCTTTTAAGACCTCACTGTTAGAGAGAAGTATTCTGGCAGTCCTGTAGTTCAGACTGAAATACAGAGAGAAAGACCAGAGTTCAAATCCCACATCAGCTATTTTTTTGGTGGCTTTGAAAAAAAAAAAAACAATACAGAGAAACAAGTCTGAGCATGCTTCTAGGATATGGTAACATGTGATTGGCCGAAACAAGAGACTTGTTCTGAGCATGCTCCAGGTGTTCGGAGCATGCTCCTGGTGTAAAGCTGTGTGTCCTGTGTGGGGAAAATTCCAACACAGAGATTCAAAAAGAAAAAAATGGTTCTTTTTGGAACAACAAGCAGAATTTCCAACAGGGTGAATAATATTAATTAATTTATTTATTTATTTACAATTTCTTCTATACTGCACTATTCAGCATCAGCGCGGTTTACATGGAACAGTAAAATCAGACGGGGTACATATGCCTGAGTTTACAATTAACAGGACCATAAAACTTGGATAAAAGAGGTAACTATATACACACTGGTGTCATAGAATAAACATAGCATGCGATTCAATGGTCAAGGACATCTTGCTTGGTGTGTTCGCCTGGCTGACTAGGTGTGTTGGTGTAGTTATAAATGTTTGAGTGGGGATGTGATTCAGTGTTCTCTGGGAAGTATTTGAGGAAAAGGTAGTGTTTAAGGGCCTTCCTAAACTGAGTTAGGTTAGTGATAGCTCTGATGTTTGTTGGTAAGGCGTTCCAGAATCTTGGAGCGCATAGTCTGAAGGCCCTATTTGCTGTTGTCGCGGTGCATCTTGTTAATTCTCTCGGCATTGTTAGCATATTTATTGCTGTGGATCTTCTTGGTCTATTAGAGGCTGTTATTTTATTATTTTATTATTTTATTTTATTATTTTATTAATTTTATTATTTTATTTATTTTCTTAAGGATCGTGATGCTGCAGCAGAGGGTTATCCACTGATAGAAAATCCATTTGAACGACAGGAGAGTCCGGCAGAGTCTGAACATGAATTATCAGGGGTTGAATATTTACCAGATGCCCAAAAGTTGTTTGACTCTCAAGATCTTTGTGATTTAGGCACCGAAATTGACTTACCGGATGACAAAGCAATGGATCCAGAGGACATACAATTATATTATGCCGCGGCAGATACAGAAACAGCATGTTTACTGGAAGAACTAGGATCAGCAGAGGTAAGAGAAGTCTTTTTTTTGTAGAAAAGTGTTATAGAAGAGGCAGTTCATTTCACACTGACCCTGTTTTGTTTTTGTAGGGAAGTAACGAATCTCAGCTCCTACAAGAGCTAGAGGACATACAGGCAATCAATCTACGCTGCTTGTGCTTTCTCTGTACATATCAAAGGGAGGCATTTGATGTCATAGTCAGCCAAAAGGACAACTCAAAACCTGAAGAAATAAACACATTTAAATCTGTTATACAAGCAACGGTGTGCTGTATTATCAAGAAATGCTGGCAGGACGTTATCCATAGAGATTGTGCAGCTTGTCTAATACATGCTCCAGGGCAAAGACATCATGATTGCCTGAGGTGAAGGCACAAGGAAATACAACAGAAATCCATAAAACTTGTAACAGGTTGTGTCTAGGACCTATTGTAAATGTTGCCATGATTGTTGGTCATAAAATGAAAGCAACTGACCTAGTTTATGAAAATTTGAATTTTTTGTTTGAACTCATCAGAGATTTTAATACCAGTAGAAAATCCAGGACAACTGCTCAATATTTTGCTTAGATCTGTGGCAGACTATGATATGGAGCTAGTGTAAGGTTTAATCTGTGACAGAGATTATAGATCATTCTTTAAAAAAACACCAAGTTCTGTAAAAATTCACTTTTTATGAAAATGTATGTATTTCCAGAAACTTGTAATGCTCAAATGAATCAGTTCACAAGATGAAAACATGTTATTTGAAATAAAACATTTTAAACCTACAGCTTTGTGTGGTGTGTTTTAGGAATTCCTAGTTAATTAAACCTACAATGGGCTGTCTGGAAAAACTGGTACCATGTGAATTATCGGGGAGTGGCCTACACAATAGGCCATATGATAAGAATGTGGAGAACGTCTGGGAATGGGGGAATGTGTATTAGCCACATAGGTCCACATACACAATATATAGCATCTATTACAATGTACTGTCTGCAAAAAAAAAAAAAAAAAAAAGGCGTAAATTAACTGTGGGGTGGGGTGACACATAAAACAATAGGCCAGAGATCCACAGATGTTTCAGTTAAAGAGTCTGGGGGCTGTAAATCCCATCAAAGAATTTCATTTAAAAAGGCGCAGTACATTTCAGCTGCCAGAAAAGATCACATAGTCTCTATAGCTTGTAACATCAGCACCTCTTCAGACATCAACATGGTAGGTAGATATGAGTCTTACTTTTTAAAAATATTGGCTATGTAATGTTTCTGTCTCTGAATTTATGATTGTCTTTAAAAATAGGAGCAGAAACCGGGTTTTACAAATAGGCTGTCTCTTACAAAACAAAGACAGCAAAGAAAGTTAAAAGGTATGTCGTGTGTTTTTTAATTTGCTAGTAGCCATGCCCTTTATAATGTGTCTTATGGGGTTTTTTTAAAATATTAAAGACCAGGAAGCTGCTACAAAGCAGATCACGCAGTCTATAGATGGTAAGGAGGCCATATCAGAACCATATGCTTCAGACACCAACATTGTGAGTAGATATGAATCTTACTTTTTAAAAATACTGGTTATGTAATGTTTCTGTCTCTGAATTTATGACTGTCTTTAAAAATAGGAGCAGAAACCGGGTTTTACAAATAGGCTGTCTCTTACAAAACAAAGACAGCAAAGAAAGTTAAAAGGTATGTTGTGGGTTTTTTAATTTGCCAGTAGCCATGCTCTTTATAATGTGTCTTATGGTTCTTTTTAAATATTAAAGACCAGGAAGCTGCTACAAAGCAGATCACGCAGTCTATAGATGGTAAGGGGCCATATCAGAACCATGTGCTTCAGACACCAACATTGTGAGTAGATATGAATCTTACTTTTTAAAAATACTGGTTATGTAATGTTTCTGTCTCTGAATTTACGATTGTCTTTAAAAACAGGGGCAGAAACCGGGTTTTACAAATAGGCTCTCTCTTACAAAACGAAGACAGCAAAGAAAGTTAAAAGGTATGTCATGTGTTTTTTTAATTTTCCAGCAGCTATTCTCTTCATAATGTGTCTCAACCTTTAATCTTTTTTATTTTAGACCAAGAAGATGCTACAAAACAAGATGACCAACCTAATCAACAGACGATACCTTACCGAAAGCCAAAAGACAAGCAAAATAGTGAGTATTCAGGCTTTATCCCTCGCCTAGATTTTAAGGCCACTGTAAAAGAAAAAAAAAAGTATTAGCCCCTACGTTTTCTTTTTCAGATCGAGAAAATGTTAGAAAATCAGCGACTATGGGAGAGAAGTCTAACAGGAAAAGAAAATATAGCGAGAGTTTTTCTGACGGTGAATCTACACACGCCGATACAGAAGAGCAACCAGCTCCTTACCGAAAGCCAAAAGACAAGCAACATAGTAAGTATTCAGGCTTTATCCCACCCCTAGATTTTAAGGCTGCTGTAAAAGAAAAAAAAAGTATTAGCCCTTACATTTTCTTTTTCAGATCGAGAAAATGTTAGAAAATCAGCCACTATGGGACAGAAGTCTAACAGGAAAAGATCATACAGTGAAAGTTTTTATGATGGCGAATCTACACACACCGGAGAATACGGAGAGTGTGGTGAAACCGTGTCTTTGATCATCGTGTTTCAGAGGACAGAACAAATAATCTTGCATTAGACCCCTCTGAAGAATCAGAACCAGTTAGCTATGTTCAGTTTGTGAAAAGGTGGTATCGTAAATTGGACAAGTTTAATGGTGTAATTTATTCAGAGGAATTTTGGTTTATTAATTTAGACAGGGTAACATCATTATCTGAGGCTCAAAACGCCATTCAGCAAGGTATTCAGCATATTCTGGATGAGGTTAGCAGCAGAGTTTCACCTGGTGATTATATACAGGTGCATCTACATTCATCTCTTTTTCACAATTCCTTGTATTCTGGAAAGTTAAACCCAGAAATATTAGATGCTGATGATTTCTTAGATCAGATCGCTAAACTCCTTCAGAGTCACAGAGAAATCCAGGTTTGTGATATATACTGTGTTGTTGTACTTGTCATAAGAAATCAGGGTGGGGGGGGCTTGTAGGGTCTTAAAGACTATACCATTTAGCCAAATTATTCATAAGAAAAGGATGTATTTGAGAGACTTGAATAACACTGATAATAACCCGTGTTTTGCAGGTAGCCTCACAGCCAACATGTCACTGGTAAAAATGACAGATGTCGAACTGTTAGAAGGTGCTAAAAAGCTACATAATGAGTTGGGATGGCCGGTACATAGAAAAGTCATGCTCAATGATGTAGCAATATTTGATCAGCATTTAAAGATAATCATACGCGTTGTGCTTTACACAAATTCATGGGTTTGTTTTAAGACATCAGACAGACCCGTGTTCCCTAACACTGTGTTCTTGTTGCTACATGATGACCATTTCTATGGTATAACCAATGTCAAAAAATTCTATGGGGAGCGCAACTTCTGTAGTTACTGTCAGAAACCGTACAGTCACGATCATAATTTTATTTATTTATTTAACAGTATTTCTATACCGCCTTAACTTACAATCAAAGCGGTTTCACAGCAAACAATCAAAGGAGTGATCATGTGTTTTCATGCAGTGAAGGGTATATCGTGTTTGGTGTGTCTGATGTGTTGTGTGTTTGATTAGGTGGAGCTATGTACATTGTGCGCTATAATACATCGTGTGCTATTATACATTCTTCTATGCATTGTGTGCTATGATACATTGTGTGCTGTTATACATTCTTCTATACGAGGGTCAGGAGGGGGGTATGTTTGTTGTTCTTGCTAGTTGCCATCTTTGTTCTTTTGGTGCCGTCTTTGTTTGACACTAACTTGTGCGAATAATGTTGGTGTAGAACAGAGATGTCCTAATTGCAAACTCTTTTGTTGTTCTAAAGA
Organism: Ichthyophis bannanicus; assembly: GCA_033557465.1. Lineage (NCBI taxonomy): Eukaryota > Metazoa > Chordata > Amphibia > Gymnophiona > Ichthyophiidae > Ichthyophis > Ichthyophis bannanicus. The sequence goes on along the minus strand of CM066032.1, from coordinate 1,740,569,902 downwards.
GTGTTTAGATAGACACACATATTTGGCTCTGAAAAAAGAAGTGGCGTGTTTATCTAAGATACTGTGCCAGAAATGTGAGTCTTATGTGGACAAGAAACATAAGTACAAGGGTCGACATTGTAAACTATGCAGTGAACCCTTAACCGGGGATGGCGTCCACTTATGTTTTATGACCCCTATTGGTAAAACTGAAACATCTGAAAAATATATTTTTTATGATTGTGAATGTATGCAAGAAACAGGCCGGCATGTCCTTAATTACATATATGCGATGGACTTAAATGATGAAAAAAACTGGGAATTCAAGGGTCTCAAATGTATTTCCGCCTTTATACAGATTTTTTGTGACAAAAAATGTAAAGGCTACACCTTCATAGCCCATAATTCCAAAGGTTATGACGGTTATTTTGTTCTTAAACAACTGCTAAAGGAAAAGATGAGCACAGGGCTGCTGGTTCAAGGTTCTAAACTTTTACAAATTACCGTTGAACCTTTGACTATCCGTTTTATAGACTCTCTAAATTTCCTGCCTATGAAACTTAGCAAACTTCCACAAGCCATGGGTTTTACAGGCAGCAAGGGGTACTTTCCACACTTTTTTAATACTCTGGAAAATCAAAATTATGTGGGCCCCATGCTGGGTGTTGAACATTATGGTGTGGGAAACATGTTGCCTGAAGAAAAAGAGGAATTTTTACAATGGTACAAGGACAATTAGCATAAAACTTTTAATTTGCAAAAAGAGTTGGCTTATTACTGCCAGCAGGATGTATCTATTTTACAGCAGGCCTGTGTTGTCTACCGTGCTGAAATCATGAAAATGACTGAGAAAGAAGTGGTTGTAGAGCAGGGTGATGTCTCAGAAATTCTAACAAGTTGTTTAGACCCTTTCCAATATATAACCCTTGCATCTGTATGTATGGCTAATAGTTCAGATTAATGTTTTTAGAAATCAAGACTGTGGCACTCATTCCACCAGATAACTATCACTGGCAGACAAAGAGATATTCATCCCCCTCTATTCAATGGCTGATGTATGTAGAGGCCAAAGAAAACATACAGATCACATATGCTCTGAAAGGTGGTGAAAAAAAGGTGGGGTCTTATTTTCTTGATGGCTATGCAGTGATCGATAGGGTAGAAACAGCTTTTGAATTTAATGGTTGTTTTCATCACGGCTGTCCGAGTTGTTATAACGATAAAGACTAGAATCCTGTAACAGCCACGACCTATGGTTTTCTTTATAACAAAACACAGCTAAAAGCTGCATTCCTGGAAAGCCGCGGGTTCAAGGTCATAAGTCTATGGGAGCATGAGTGTAAGCGGATGGTAAAAGAAAACAACGGGGGCTGTGCAGGTTTTCTGGCTAACACAGCATTACTGCAACCTCTGATTCCACAAGATGCCCTTTTTGGGGGTAGAACAAATGCCATTGGTCTGTACCACAAAACAAGACCTGAGGAAATATACACTACTATGATTTTACTTGTCTGTACCCTTTTGTCAATAAAACAAAGGAATATCCAATTGGCCATCCACAAATCATTTATGACAAATTTGGTCCCCCTACAAATTACTTTGGTTTTATAAAAGCAAAGGTATATCCTCCACGAAAGCTCTTTTTCCCGGTGTTACCCATACGGTTGGGCGGTAAGCTTATGTTTCTACTGTGTCATACGTGTGCTGACAACGGCAACAGGAAATGTGTGCCCACACGGATGAGGAGAGAGCTTTTGTGGGGACTTGGTGTACGGTGGAGATAAATTTAGCCATTGCAAAAGGGTATGTGGTTGTTGAAATCTATGAAATCTGGCATTTTGAGCAAAAATCTGATAATCTCTTTTCCGAATACATCAAAATGCACCTCCATTAAAAACAAGAGGCTTCTGGCTACCCTCAGTGGTGCAATGATACTGAAAAACAAAATGTGTACATAGCTGATTTCTTTAGAAAAGAGGGGGGGTGTTTGCATGCAGACCAGATTAATGTAAACCCTGCTAAGCGTCAAATAGCAAAGCTTTTCTTAAATTCCCTGTGGGGCAAATTTGGTCAGAGAACAAACCTGCCTACCACAAGCATTGAGAGAGAACCTGATGATCTCTTTAAATATCTGTTTTCTCCTAAATTCAAGGTTTCATCATGCGATTTTATTGATGATGAAACAGCCTGTGTGTCTTGGAGGCACTCAAAAGACCGCTGTATATTGTCGGGTAGCACCAATGTTTTCATTGCCTGTTTTACAATGGCTTATGCACGTCTGGAGTTGTACAATCTTCTAGATAGTTTGCAAGAGCACTGCCTGTACCACGATACAGATTCTGTGATATTTCTAAGTCGAGAGGGAGATTGGAACCCATCTTTGGGTGATTATTTAGGCCAGCTCACAAGTGAGATACCCTCAGATGAACATATCACAGAGTTTGTATCAGCAGGGCCTAAAACATACGGCTACAAGCTGTCAAGCGGGAAGACCTGTATGAAAGTGAAAGGGATTACGTTAAATGTAGAAAACTGCCATAAAATCAATTTCACTAGTTTGAAAGATCTAGTTTTGGACTACAAGCCTGGGGCAGCAGATTTACCCCAGAAAAAGATAGGAGTACAGCAACCTGGTATTATAAGAAACAAAAAAGGTTATACAATAGAGACTGGTGTGATTAAAAAAACACAAAAGGTTGTGTATGACAAAAGGGTGAAGTTGGAGGATGGCTTTAACACATTACCCTACGGATACTAGTGTGATGGATGTGCGCTGGTCACATCCTTTTTCTTGTATTTTAGCTGGGCCATCCAATTCAGGCAAGAGCTTCTTTGTTAAAAAGCTGCTAGAACATGCTGTCATGCCTAACAATATTGTATGGTGTTACAGTTGCTGGCAAGCTTTGTATAAAGAGATGTTAAATAAATATCCTTTTATTACATTTATGGACACTTTGCCTGATACTTTTAATGATGAACAAAGTATACATGTAAACCGCACTGATTCTAAAGAGTGCGGTATAAAAAAAAAGAAATAAAATAAATAAATAAAAATAAAGTAAACTTGGTTATTGTTGATGATCTAATGGATTCTGCCTGTAAAAGTGATTTATTTATTTATTTGCATGCTTTTTTATACCGCCCCTTCCAGAGATCAGGAGCGGTTTACAGAGAACATATCAAAAATTAACACTAACATTACATGGAACATTAACAGTGTAAAAATTTGTTACATAGGAAACTAAAAATACAAATTGTAAACGTATTAACTATTTACATTGGTTAAGAGAGATTGATCATACTGATGTATGTAATTTAATGACAGTCATGGGGATTATCTGCATTAATTGTTTACAATTGATTGAGAGAGATTAATCAGATTATTTTATAACAATGATACTAGGATTGACTAACATTCAGTATGAGTGACAAATGAGAAAAAGTGTTTTGGGTTAGATTGGGTATGCTTGTGATATTAGAGTTGCATAATCTTGTGCTTGTTGTTCGAGTGTAGGTTGTAAGTCAAGAAAGTGCTGGGTGAACAAATGTGTTTTTAGTTCCTTCCTGAAGGAACTAAGGTCTTTAATCTCTCTCAGATTGCAGGGTAATTTGTTCCATTGACTGGGGGCGTAGAAAGAAAAGGCGGTATTAGTTGTTATCTGTTTAAGCTTTTTCATAGAGTCGGGAATTTATTTATTTATTTATTTATTTATTTGAAAACTTTTATATACCGCCCCTTCCCAAGATCAGTGGCGGTTTACATAGAACATTGGTGAACAAATACATGGAACATTATGCAACATTGCAACTATGTACAAGGAACATTATGAACAAAAGCAAACATATATAGCTCATAACAAGAACCTTTGATTATTTAGCAATGTATTGAGGTTTAGCAATGTATTGAGGTTTGCTCTTCTTCTTAGTCTAGTTTCTGAGGGAGACTTAATTAATGTTGATAGATGTGAAAGAGCTATATCATTGACGAGCTTAAAAATGGTGACTAGTGTTTTGTATTGAATCCTGCTATGAATAGGTAGCCAGTGAAGGGCGTATAAAATTGGAGAGATGTGGTCAGATAATTTGGCTTTAAAAATAATCCGGGCAGTAACATTCTGGGCCCTTTGAAGGATGAGTATTTATTTATTTATTTTATTTATTTATTTATTTATTTGCATTTCTTATATACCGCACTATTTGACATCAGCGCGGTTTACATCGAACACAAAATTCAGCACAAAAACATGTGTCTGAGTTACAGTAAACAAGGTCATAAAAACTTGGATAGCAAGGTAATTTCAAATAACAGGACAGTAAACTTGGATTGCAAGGAAAACTATAGACATCTTTACATTATAGCACAAATGAAACGTAATTAATGGTCAGTGGAACCTTATAATTAATGGTCAGTGGAACCTTATTACGTGGGGTATTCTAGCTCACTAGGTGACTCGGAGTTCCTATAACTGACGGAGAGGGGACGTGCTTCCGCACTCACCGGGAAGTATTTAAGGAATAAGTAATGTTTGAGGGCCTTTCTAAATGGAAGTAGGTTGGTGAATGCTCTGATATCTGTTGGCAAGGCATTCCAGAGTTTTGGGGCATGGAGACTGAAAGCCCTGTTTGCTGCTGATGAGGTGCATCTTGTAAGTTCATGAGGGACCATTAGCATATTTAATGCCGATGATCTTCTTGCTCTATTCAGGGTTATGGGTTTGATGAGCTCGGTTAATGATGTGGAGGATAGACTATTAACCGCTTTGAAGGTAAGTAGTAATGTCTTGAAGATGATCCTGGCCTGTATAGGAAGCCAGTGTAACTGCTTCAGAAGGGGCGATACATGCTCACTTCTAGATGCCCCATAGAGAACCCTCGCAGCGCTATTCATTGCGAGCTGTAAGGGGTTCAAGGTGGATTGAGGGAGGCCTAGTAAAATGACATTCGCATAGTCAAAGTGAGGCATGATCAGAGCCTGGTAGATGGTACGGAAATCCTCAGGTTCAAGCAAGGGGCGAAGATGTCTGAGTGACCGGATTTTGTAGTATATAGCTCTTACAGTGTTGGCTATATGTGACTTCAAGTCCAGGTTCTGATCAAGTGTAACACCTAGATAACGTATTTTGGGTTTTGCTTGTAGCTCAGCATCTTTCACCTTCAAGAATTGTGGAGGGCTAAAGTTCGGGTTCTTTGACATGAAGAGCACCTCTGTCTTCTTATGTTGAATCCTGAGGTTTTGTGACAAGAGCCATTCCGATATTGCATCAAAGCAGATTCTTCTTGGATGTACCCTGTAGTAAGTCATTACAAAAATCTAAGTGTGGTATTATCAAGGCCTGGACAACTGATCTAAAGTCATTAATGTCGATAAGTGGTCTGAGATGTTGGATAGTTCTGAGTTTAAAGAATATGGTTTTGGCAGTCTGTTTTATGTGCTGTGTCATGCTTAGGGTTTTATCCAGAGTAACTCCTAGGTATTTTATTTTGGATTTGACTGGGAGAGTAATGTATAATAGATTGATAACAGTTGGGGGGGGGGGGGTAAAATTAGAGTTTCTGGATACAAAAAGTGCTTCAGTCTTTTTGAAGTTTATATCCATCAGAATTGAGCGCAGCCATTGTGCAGCTACAGTGATACAAATTGCGATTGCATCGTAATTAGGGTTAGCTATGTCACAGGGTGCGAATAATGGTAAGGCCGTGGGGCAGGGTCCCTGACAACCGTTGGTAACTGGGCGCGCGGCCCGGTGCGGGGACCCTGCTCGGATTCACGTGTGCGGGGCGGTACCCCTGGGCTGGTTTCAAAGCCATTGGTTCGCCGGGGATAGACGGCTGGGCGAGCCAATGGGAGCAGCTGAGACCGCGGCATGCTGGGGAGGCGCGCAAATGGTGCCAGTCCCCAGGAGCGGTGCAAGGCAGAGGGTGCGAAGGCTGGTGTTGCCCACCCTCGCGCCCTTCCCTTTTTCTTTTGCTGGTCTGGTTGGCTTGTGGGGTGTTTACAGTGCTGGAATGGGTTGTCGTAGCTGGGGGGGGGGTGGCGGGATCCCGGAGGTTTCCGGGGTCCAGAGCCTTTGACTGGAATTGGGGCGGGGGTGGGTGCCCCCAACCCGGATGACCCTTGGCCGGTCTTTGCTAGTAATATGGCGAGGCCAGGTAAAAGGGGAGTACATGTTTGCAGCTGGCCCAGCCGCGGCGGGAGTGGAATGAGGTCACCTTGCTAATAGTACGGCAGGTGAGGGCTCGTTCCACTCGGGGGGTTATTAAGAAGTTGCTGTTTAAGTATGTTATGGAATGTTATGACTGTTAATAAAGCTGCGACCAGTTGATCCCAAGATACTGTGTTGGTGTTATTTTGTATGGAAAGGTTTTGGAGGTTGGGGGGGGGGGAAGGTTCAATCAGATTGAGGGGGGGGGGGTAGCACCGGGTCCGACCTGCCCCGGTTACATGATGTCATCTGCATAGATGAAGTATTTTAGATTGTGGCGTTTGAAGATTGAGCAGATGGGTTGGAGATAAATGTTAAAAAGTAAAGCCGAAAGAGATGATCCTTGTGGGATACCTCGCTCTTGTGGGAATGGTAGAGAAGGGGAATGATCAATTTGGACATATTGGAAATGGTTAGAGATTTAAACCAGTCAAGTGTTTTATCTTTTAAACCTAATTGCGATAGCCTGGCTAAGAGGATGTTGTGATTTACACTGTCAAAAGCTGACGAAATGTCAAGGAAAATTAGCAAGAAAGCCTGCTTGGAATCATCCATGCCCTGGATTAGTGAGTCAAATAAGGATACAAGTAACGTTTCCACCCCATGATAAGGGCGGAAACCGTACTGATGTTCATCTAAAGGAAAGTTAGTGTCAATATGGTCTTGCAACTGTATTTGAATTACTTTCTCAATGATTTTAGCTAGGAAAGATATACTGGCTATGGGACAGTAAGAAGAGGGGTCGTTGATGTTAAGGGATTTATTTTTTAGAAGCGGGCGAATTGCTGTGTATTTAAGGTCATCTGTCATGAAACCTTGAAGTAGAGATTGGTTTACTATTTTAAGAATGTATGAAGCAAGTTCAGACTTTGCTGCCTTAATCCAATGTACTGGGCAAGGATCAAGTAGTGAGGTGGTAGTATTGAGATTTGATATTATCTCTAGAAGTTGTTTGTTTGAGATTAGATGGAAAGAGCTCCATTCAGTGATATTTGTTGTGGTAGGTATCATGATAGAACCTGGACGAATATCATGTTTAAGCTTGCTAGCAAAATGGTTTGCTAGGAGTTGGGGGTCTATTAGTGTTTTGTTCATGGTGGGATCTGGAACTTTGGATAGTGATTTAATAATCTGGAAAAGCTCTCTTGGCCGGTTGATAGCTTTTGATAAAGTTCTAGTGTGATATAGTCTTTTAGCGGTATTTATAGCTTCCTTATATGCTTTGAGGTTTGTGAAGTGCTCTGAGTTCAGGTGTTTTTGATTTGCGCCATTTAGCTTCCAATTTCCTGAGATCTTTCTTTAGTGTAGCAAGTTCTGAAGTGAACCATTTCTCAGATAAGTTTTTTCTTAGTCTTTTATTTGACGGCAAAGATTTAGCTTCCGCCCCTATAACACAGTTCCAAGTTGATACTAGATCATTGAGATTGTTTGAGTCATTGTCTAGTTTTGTAAGGAGTGATTCAATAAAGTTTTCCTTGCTAAACTTGAAGGACTAGAAGGGGGACTGTTACTTCTGAAGAGAAATCTGCAACTGTGAGTATATACTTCTGGTAATTTTCTAAAAAGAATTCTTTGTATTAAAGCTACTTAATGTGTGAACCCACTGTTTTTTGTTGGATCAGTTAGGGCCTAGTAGCAGCAATTAAAGTTTGAATTTAAAACACAGAGGAGAGCTTTCTGGTTACATTTCATACCCAGCAGAGAGCTTGTAGTTTAAATTTCATAAGAAGTTAGAGCCTAGCAGCAGCTAAGAGCTATAATTTAAATCAAATCAGAATTTAGCTTACCTCAGCAGCACAAGACAGGGTACTGTGTAGCAGCTCTCTTTTAATAAGTGTTATTTCCCTCTCTCACTCCCCACACCCACCCTCCCCTGAGATAATCATAGCTTTATAGGTACTTACACATCTTAAAAGACAGGAGGTGCTTTCAGGTGAAGCTCATAACCCAAATCAGTCATACACTAAGGACCTGAGATTAATTAAGCTTCAGGTGAACAAGGTATATTAAACGTATTAGGTACAGTTTTATTGGTATAAATACCCATAGCAACCCCTAGTAAGTAAGAACTTAAAGATCTAGACACAAACTTAAAACTAAGATGCAGACAGCAGTCCAGCAGCAGGATGGGGGCTTTCCAGTCTTTTGCATTGAGTGTCACATGTATGATTTTCTCCCAGTTGGTGAGAGGTCTTACGTGTGTACTAGGTGCAAGGAGCTCTTTTCTCTCAGGGAACAAGTCTGTTCTCTAGAGGCTAAAGTAGCAGACTTGGAAAACATAAGACAGACAGAGAGGTACATAGACGAGACCTACAGGGATATAGTCCTGAAGTCCCACCTCCAATCTGGCAGCACCCCTGTTGCCATGCAGGAGAGAGGTCATGTGACAGGAGAGCATCACCCTGGTGTGTCAGGAAGTGATCCTGTAACTAGGACCTGTCCTCCAGGTGATGTAAAACCCTCTCACACCGAGGAAGTTTCTCCAGGGCCATGTGCCCATGAGGGAAGGGTTAGGACAGCCGTTATAGTTGGTGATTCGATCATTAGGCATGTAGATAGCTGGGTGGCTGGTGGACGTGAGGATCGCCTGGTAACATGCCTGCCTGGTGCGAAGGTAGCGGACCTCATGCGCCACCTAGATAAGGTCTTAGATAGTGCTGGGGAGGAGTCTGCTGTCTTGGTACATGTCGATACCAATGACATAGGAAAATGTGGTAGGGAGGTTCTGGAGGCAAAATTTAGGCTTTTAGGTAGGAAGTTGAAATCCAGAACTTCCAGGGTAGCATTCTCCGAAATGCTTCCTGTTCCACGCGCAGGACCCAAAAGGCAGGCAGAGCTCCGGAATCTCAATGCGTGGATGAGACAATGGTGCAGAGATGAGGGTTTTGGATTTGTTAGGAACTGGGGAACATTCTGGGGAAAGGAGGGGCTCTTCCGAAGGGATGGGCTTCACCTTAACTGGGATGGAAGCAGGCTGCTGGCATTAACCTTTAAAAAGGAGATAGAGCAGCTTTTAAACTAGATATTAGGGGAAAGCTGACAGTCGCCCAAGAGCGGATGGTTTGGAAGAATGTATCCTTGAAGGATACTACCAAAAGCAGAGAGGTTCCACAAAAGAGTAAAGTAGCCCAAATGCCCTCAAGTATGGAGCAGACAGAGCTTAAAGATCCCAATTTACCCATGTCTAACAATAGCTAAATTAACATGAATAAAATACATTCTCTAAAATGCTTGTATGCAAATGCTAGAAGTCTAAAGAATAAGATGGGAGAGTTAGAATATATAGCACTAAATGAAAGGTTAGATATGATTGGAACATCAGAGACATGGTGGAAGGAGGACAACCAGTGGGACACTGTGATACCTGGGTACAAACTATATCGTAATGATAGAGCTGATCAAATTGGTGGAGGGGTTGCGCTCTATGTTAGAGAGGGCATTGACTCAGAAAGGATAAAAGTTTTGCAGGGAACAAAATCTGCTGTAGAATCTATATGGATTGAAATTCCATATAAAAGGGGGAAGGCAATGGCAGTGGGGGTGTACTATCGAGCACCTGGCCAGAATGACCAAATGGATGATGAAATGCTCAAAGAAATCAAGGAAGCTAACAAAAGTTACAGCGCAGTAATAATAATGGGTGATTTCAATTACCCCGGTATCGACTGGGTCAGTGTCATGTCAGGACATGCTAGGGAGATAAAGTTCCTAGATGAAATAAATGACTGCTTCTTAGAGCAACTGGTTCATGAAGCGACCAGAGGGGAAGCCATATTAGACCTAGTCCTTAGTGGAACACCAGATCTAGTGCAAGAGATAAGGGTGTTGGGGCCACTTGGCAATAGTGATCATAGCATGATCACCTTTGATTTAATTAGTGGAGGAGGAATAGTAAGGAAATCCACAGTACTACCTTTTAACTTTCGAAAGGGAGACTATGCTAAAATGAGGAAAACAGTTAAGAAAAAACTAAAAGGAGCAGTTGCAAAGGTTAAAGACGTACATCAAGCTTGGGTGTTGTTGAAAAATACTATCTTGGAAGCCCAGACCAGCTGTATTCCACGCTTTAAGAAAAGTGGAAGGAAGTCCAAAAAACTGCCAGCATGGTTTAAAGGTGAGGTCAGAGAGGCTGTTGTTGCCAAAAAAGCAACTTTCAGGAAATGGAAAAAAAGAGCCAAATGACGAAACCTGGAAACAGCACAAGCACTGGCAAGTCAAATGCAAGGCATTGATAAGGCAGGCAAAGAGAGAATTTGAGAAGAAGCTTGCTGCAGAAGCAAAAACGCGAAATAAAGACCTTTTCAAGTACATTCGTAGCAAAAAACCTGTGAGAGAGTCAGTTGGTCCATTAGATGATAAAGGGGTTAAAGGAGCACTAAGAGGCGACAAGGCGATAGCGGAGAGACTGAATGAATTCTTTGCTTCGGTCTTTACTGAGGAAGATGTAGGGATGTTACCCATGACTGAAGTGGTATTTAAAGGTGCGGAAGAATTGAAGGAAATATCGATACATCAGGAAGATGTCTTACAACTATTAGATAAACTGAAGAGTAGCAAATCACCTGGGCCGGATGGTATACATCCAAGGGTGTTGAAAGAACTGAAATATGAGATTGCAGAACTGCTATCAGTAATCTATGAACTATCATTAAAATCATCTCTAATACCTGAAGATTGGAGGATCACCAATGTAACACCAATTTTTAAAAAGAGTTCCAGGGGTGATCCGGGAAACTACAGACTGGTGAGCCTGACGTCAGTACCGGGAAAAATGGTAGAAACCATCATAAAGAATAAAATTACTCAGCATGTAGATAGTCACGACCTAATGGGAGACAGCCAACATGGCTTTAGACAAGGAAGATCTTGTCTTACTAATCTGTTATTTTTTTTGAAGGAGTGAATAAACAGGTGGACAAAGGTGAGTCGGTTGATATTGTGTATCTGGACTTTCAGAAAGCCTTTGACAAGGTCCCTCATGAGAGACTTTTGGCAAAACTAAAGAGTCATGGGATAGGAGGCAGTGTACTATTGTGGATCAGGAACTGGTTAAAAGATAGAAAGCAGAGGGTAGGGTTAAATGACCAATTTTCCCAATGGAGAAAGGTGAATAGTGGTGTACCCCAGGGATCTGTGCTGTGTCCGCTGCTTTTTGACATATTCATAAATGATCTGGAAAGTGGAATAACGAGTGAGGTTATCAAATTTGCAGATGACACAAAACTATTTAAAGTTGTTAAAACCCAAGAGGATTGTGAAAAATTGCAAGAGGATCTTGATAAATTGGAAGACTGGGCATCAAAATGGCAGATGAAATTTAATGTGGACAAGTGCAAGGTTATGCACCTAGGGAAGAACAACCCAAACTATGGTTACACGATGCAAGGTTCCACATTAGGAACCACCACCCAGGAAAAAGATTTAGGCGTCATTGTGGATACCATGTTAAAACCCTCGGCCCAGTGTGCAGCGGCGGCCAAGAGAGCAAATAGAATGCTAGGTATGATAAGGAAAGGAATGGAAAATAAAACAAAAGATATTATAATGCCTCTATATCGTTCCATGGTGAGACCGCACCTTGAATATTGTGTGCAATTCTGGTTGCCGTATCTTAAAAAGGATATAGCGATTTTAGAAAAGGTACAGAGAAGAGCCACCAAAATGGTAAAGGGGATGGAAGGATACTCCTATGAAGAAAGACTAAAAAGGTTAGGGCTCTTTAACCTGGAAAAGAGACGGCTGAGGGGAGATATGATAGAAGTCTATAAATTAATGAACGGAGTGGAACGGGTAAATGTAGATCGATTGTTTACCTTATCAGAATATAGAAAGACTAGGGGACATGCAATGAAGCTACAGGGTAAACTATTTAAGACTAATAAAAGAAAATATTTTTTCACTCAACGTGTAATCAAACTCTAGAATTTGCTACCAGTTTGTTCCTTGTAAAATAGTTATCTCCAAGTTATAATGCCCTGTTCAATGTAATTTCAGTTTGTTCAATGTAAACCACAATGATGCAGAATAGTGCGGTATATAAGAGAATATAAATAAATAAAATAAATAAATAAAATGAATATGTAACCAGCCCTTCATACATGCTTGTGTGTTGTAGACAACATGTCTTGCTGTGTAAAGAGAAACTGCCCCTTTTAAAACTTTTCATTCAAGCCTCTTCGCAACACAGAAGAGCCATCCTAAATACAGCTTCTAATGATTTGGTAGCCGCTAAAGTTGAAATCGCTCTCAACACCCTAAACGGTAACATTCCTCTTTCACAACACCAGATAAAGGTTTTAAAAGAGAAGTGTCACGCCATAAGGAGTCTGTGCGATAAAAGACTACCCATTAAAAAAAAGAAGCAATTGGTGAGACAGTCGGGTGGATTTATCGGGCCCCTGTTAAGTTTTGCATTACCATTTATAACGGGGCTTCTGACAAACCGCTAATGCAGCACGCTGAAAAAATGTACATAGTCCCTAGTCAACAACTCGAGCGCTTGAGAAACCCGCCAGATCGGGATGAAAATATTAGAACCACGACCATTCATAAGTTAGATAAAGAAATGAAAAACATCCTGCAAAGCGTTGGTATGTCTGAACACGACAAGTCCAATCGGGCCCGATGGACTCCAGCAGCTCTGGGCATTAAAACCAGTGTGCAGCCACTCCAGCAGCCTCTTCAGCCCGCTCCAGCCCCGATCAACATCATCGAGGGAGAGCGGGAAGGTAAGCTCCGCCCCGCTCCCCTCCGACAAGGCCAATCGGGCCCGACGGACTCCCGCAGCTCTGGGCATTAAAACCAGTGTGCAGCCACTCCAGCAGCATCTTCAGCCCGCTCCAGCCCCGATCAACATCATCGAGGGAGAGCAAGAAGGTAAGCTCTGCCCCGCTCCCCTCCAACAAGGCCAATCAGGCCCTTCCCCAACAGTACTTCCCCCCGACATCTAGGCGTGCCCGCGCCTAGTGTGCCCGCGCCTGAGGGCCGCACCAGAGGGCCCTTTGGCGTGGCCCTTAGGAGTGGAACACGCAAACTACTTGCATAAGACACACTACTACTTAAAGAAATAGTTACACATGCAGAATGCAACAATAAAGTGAGATCCCCTTAAGTATTAACCTCATCACATTGCTAAGTTAATATAATTGGGCTATCCCACTAAAAATTGTACTATTCTGCTTCACATTGTCCTATTTCCATTTGCTCTGCTAGACATTGCTTGAAACTGTACCTTTCTGTCTCTCATTGGCCTAAATGTCTCCATTTGCAACTGCATACTAGAAATTGTACTATTCTACTATTCTAGCTCCTAGATCGACATATGCTATAGGGAATATAGCTGCTAATTTAGAAGGTTCAAACTTAGTAAAGTCCGCGTTATATGGTTCCTTTGAAACATTGTATCTTCCTGGTTATAGCATCTGTTGTTACATGTGGATAGAAACTAAGTAACTATTTTACATTGTGCTAGAGAAGCAAAGTAACCGTTCCTCAACTGAATTACCTGCTAATAATATAATACTCTTGTTGTCAACTTGATAACTTTAACCAACGTTTGTTGCCTTCTGTATTTCAGATATTTCATAATCCCTGTATTACTGCCATATACTATATATTTTAGTGCTATCTTGCAACTGTTACCTCACAGTACACTTTCTCCCTACCCTTTATCTTCACCTGTTTAACTAGCAATGGATCTAAAAAGATTTCTAAAGCTCACCTTAAACATTCTAATGCTCACGCTAGGGTTTCTACTTTCTCACACCCCTCCCATTCACTCTCTAACTCCTACTACAAACATTTTCAAGCCAGCACACATTCATATCATCCCATACAGGCCCAGACATAACACACAAAAATATATTTACGGTAATCCCTCCATAAACAGACCACACACTCACCAACATATCCATGTTCAAAGGCTAATCCAATTGAACCCTTCACCAATTAATAACCCCATGCAAAACACTACCCATTCAACACAACTAAATTGCATACTTATCAATGCCAGGTCAATTAGGAATAAAATCCCAATCATAATCGATCTTATTATAGATGAAAATCCTCACCTACTCTGTATAACTGAAACCTGGCTAAATGAGTCTGACTCAGTTCTCCTTAACCAACTGGGAGTACATGGTTATACCATACTCAACAGTAATAGAGACAGAAAAAGAGGTGGCGGAGTACTCGTAATAGCAAAAACTCATTTCAATCTTTCGCCTACCTTACTAGATAAGCATGAGGGTATTGATATCCTCAGAATTGAAAGTCACACCATGGCCATCTGCCTTATCTAGAGACCCCACACACCTGACACACATAGCTTAGACATAATACTTGAGGTTGCATGTAACTCTTCACTGAGAAAGCCCTCTGTTATCTTAGGAGATCTCAACCTTGCCTCATTACCAAATAGCCAAACACTATCCTTCCTTGAAGCAATGGAGGGAATGGAATTTAAACAAATAATTACCCACCCCAGTCACTGCAAAGGTAGCACCCTTGATTTAATATTCATACCATCACACTTCACACTCTCAATGATTTCTACTCCACCCACCATAACTCAGGTACCATGCTCTGATCATTTCATGATACATTTCTCTCTCCCTTTCCAACCCACTAACCCTACTCACAGTAACGCCAAATGCACAGAACAAAGATTCCGCCAGTTTAACAAGGAAAGCTTTCTGGAATCTATTTCTCCAAAATTAGACAATACCTCAAACAATCTCAATGAACTTGTTTCTACCTGGAACTCTATTACTGAGGCGGAAGCTAAATATTCAACTTCAAATAAAAGAAAACCTAGATCTAACTCGTCTGAGAAATGGTACACCTCCGAGCTTGCTGCACTAAAGAAAAACCTCCGGAAATGAGAGACTAAATGGAGGAAGAAGAAAACCTCTGAACTTAGGGTTCAATACTTCACAAGCCTTAATACCTACAAGGAAGCCATTAACAACACAAAAAGGCTATACCACACTAAAACATTATCTAAAGCCATCAACCGACCCAGGAAACTCTTCGAGATTATTAAATCTTTAACTAAGGTTCCTGATCACACCCCTAACAAAACACCAATAGACCCGCAACTCCTGGCAAACCACTTTGCCAATAAGCTTAAACTAAGCACCCATCCAAGTATTATCCTGACCCCTACCACATCAAATTCCATCACTGAGTGGGGCTCATTCCATACAATTTCCAACAAACAACTTCTAGAGATTATATCAAACCTCAGTACTACCACTTCATTACTTGATCCTTGCCCAGTGTCTTGGGTTAAAGCAGCAAAATCCGAACTAGCTCCATACATTTTGAAAGTGGTAAACCAATCTCTACTTCAAGGCTTCCTGCCGGATGACCTCAAATACTCGGCAATTTGCCCTCTACTAAAAAATAAAACCCTTAACAGTACTGACCCTTCCTCATACCGCCCCATTGCCAGCATACCTTTCTTAGCCAAAATCATTGAAAAGGTAGCTCAGCTACAACTACAAGATCATATTGATTCCAACTTCCCATTAGATGAGCACCAGTATGGCTTCCGCCCATATCACGGAGTAGAAACCTTACTCATATCCCTTTTTGATTCACTAATCTGAGGTATGGATAATATAAAGCAGACCTTCTTGCTCATATTCCTTGACATTTCCTCAGCCTTTGACAGTGTAGATCATAATACGCTCATGTCCAGACTATCTCAACTACGTTTAAAAGATACCACTCTTAACTGGTTTAAGTCCTACATTTCTAATCGTTTCCAATATGTCCATTTAGACCATTCCCCCTCACTACCATTCCCTCAAGAACATGGTATTCCACAAGGATCCTCACTCTCTGCATTACTTTTTAACCTATATATACAACCTATTTGCACAATCTTTCAACGCCACAATCTAAACTATTTTATCTATGCAGACGACATCATGTTGTTCGCCCCTTTGGACATAGCTAACCTTAATTTCAACAGAATTGCCACCTGCCTCTTTGAAGCTGAACAATGGCTCCGCTCAATCCATATGGATATCAACTTCAAAAAAACTGAAGCACTCTTCGTAACCAGAAATACCAGCTTCACCCCTCCAGCTACCATCAACCTTATGAATATTACTCCCCCAGTCAAATCTGAAATTAAATACCTTGGAGTTACACTAGACAAAACGCTAAGCATGACACACCACATAAAACAGACTGCCAAAACTATATTTTTCAAGCTGAGAACCATACAGCAACTCAGACCCCTCATTGACATCAACGATTTCAGAACAGTTGTCCAGGCTCTCATTATGCCACATTTAGACTTCTGTAATGGCATACTCCAAGGGACATCTAAAAAGAATCTACACATCCTTCAAAGAGCTCAGAATGTCACTGCTCGAATCATTGTGAAAGCCAAAATATTCGATCACATCTCCCCCATCCTATACGCTCTCCACTGGCTTCCAATCTCTAGTAGGACTCAATATAAAACACTTGTCACCACTTTTAAACTCATTAATGACTTAGCCCCATCACAGTTAGCAACATTACTTCAGACTCCACCAGAAAACAGACTTAGAAGAAAAACTAACCTCAACATGCTACTAATTCCCAATGCCGTGAGAAAATCGAAACAAATAACCACCAACACTGCTTTTTCTTATTATGCTCCCAGCCAATGGAACAAACTGCCACTAAACCTAAGAGAGATTAAGGACCTTACCTCTTTCAGGAAGGAACTTAAAACCTACCTGTTTAGTCAACACTACAGCAACCTACAACCTGCAATCAAATATACTACACAAGAATATACAACTAACCAAACACAAGTCTATCCCACCTAATTCTAGACTCATTTTAATAACCATTCTAAATAGTCCTCCTCCCAACACTATACTTGTGATTTACAAATAACTATTATAAAAAGTTTTTGTCAACTATGTAAATAATTTACACATTGGTTCTTTGTAACATAGTTTTTATGTTCCATTATGTTCTTATCTAAATAACTTACACATTGTTTCCGCGTAACTTAGTTCTTATGTTCACTGAATGTTCTATGTAATGCAATATTGCACTGTTTGCTATATTGTTGTTTAAGTTCCTTGTAAACCGCCCCTGATCTCTGGAAGGGGCGGTATAGAAAAGCACACAAATAAATAAATAAAATAAATAAATAAATGTTACTCAGAAGTGTTACAGCGCTATCTCGTGCTTAACAGACAAAAGGATATGGGAAAAGAAAAAATAAACTTGTATCTACAGGCACAAGATGAGACACCAACGGCAGCATCTCTAGAAAATATTATACCTCCAGACCCTGTAATACAAGAAGTGTTAAACTGCATCAATATGCGCTATAGGAAAAATGCTGAGGTGCTGCTTAATAAACTGTTAAAAAACAAGGATGTGGCATCCTGGGAGGGAATTGGAACATTTGTATACTGGGGAAACCCTGTCAATGGCTCTAACCTACTTGACCTCATTCATGGAGCTACGCAGCCCCAAGCTCTTTCACAACAAAGAATACCCAGGGGCTGGGGGGAGTTCATGCAAACCCTAGCCAAATTAAATATGCCCTTTACGGTGATGGGTAATGCAGCCAATAGAGATATACTGGCACGCCTCAAAGAGAACCCATCTGTGAAGGTTACTAAAATGTACACGCAGCTGATAAAGAGCAAAGAGCTATACCCTCAAAAAAAATGTAAATTATCTCACAGATACCGGTGGTTGAGTGTATAAAAAAACAAAAAACAAAACAAAACCCAAAAACATGCATTTTCAATAAAATGTTTAAAAACAAAAATAAAAGACTAGACAGTGGTTTCTTTTCAAACAAACCTCCTTAGAGAGGTTACTTTTTATTTAGAAGCAGCAAAACATTCACGATAGGAAACACACACCTGCCTGGTTATGAAACACATTTCTAAAAGATCTACACAAAGTTTGTTTGTTGTGTTTTACAAAATATAACACCATATCATCATTTTGCATTAAATCTTCAGAATACATTTCTAAAATATTTTCAAAAGGCACCCCTTTACAGCGGTGGTGCAAGAAAAATACACAATGATATCCACAAGCCGTGGACATTGGGTGCTGTAATTGTCTGCTGTGGTATAAAACAGCTTTACAATGCTTGTTGAAAAAGCTCATAATGCTGGTAGGAAAGAATAAGCTATCTGGGGGTTGTCCATAAGAATCAAAAAATTCATATATAGATGGCTAACCAGTGTTCTCCAGGTAGGTTATGAGGTGTGTATTTACCACCAAACCCACAGGCTTCCTTGATATTTGTACATCAGCTAACCAGTCACTGGGTAGCACATCTAAAAAGAAATTTGCAACACAGGGGTCCTTCTTAAAAATACGGAAGATCTGCATGGTATTCATTTTCACGAATGATCAAAAAGAACATTCCTTCTATGATTAATTTCTATCACTTTGTCAAAAAAACCCATAAACAATCATGTTAACTGTATGGGGTAAGGCGCTGGCAAAACGTATTTCAGCCCGCAGGTTACCAGTTTTTATCAGTGAGTAATGGTCTGTACACTCCTGATCTAGTGAAAGGTCAATCGCCAACAGGGTATAACCTTTGTAAAACTCCTGACGGTCAATCAGCAACGCTGTGTCTTTCAGATGTTTGCCACTTGCTTGTATCAGTTGCATATATTCTCTTACACAACATCCATTTTGAAAGTCAGGTTGAAGAGGTTTCCCGGGTACTTGTTCACCATCCACATACAGAGCAGCAAAATTAATATCATAATGTTTAAAATTGAAGGTTTTTTTAGCATAATTACCGCTGAAAGCATCATTATCCACAAATCCCAGCACAATGAGTTTTGGTAGCTGCCCCAAAAAGAGATTTTCCTGGTTAGTCACACGGGATCCGGCTGGTATGCTAAACACCTTCAGCCCCACACGGTCAATAGTATGCTTGGCATTAGCTTTCAGCAGAGCTTCCGCATGTCCCAGGTGCACTCCGGGGGAAACTTTAACTCTCTTTACAAAGAGCGCAGCGTTTAGGATAAGGAGTTTATAACTTTCTTCGACATCACCGCTCATTAAACAGAAAGAATTATTGTTGCAGGTCAGTTTAATTTTGAGATCCACATCATTAAGCAATAGCTTTTCTTGAAAAAATAGATCGCTATGTAAATGCCCCAATAGCTCTACATTGTGGCTAGAAGCTGTAAATTGGGCCCTTTCAGTAAAGCCGACATTGCGAGATCCTATCTCTCTCACTTCATGCTGCCTGGCTGTGTCTTTATAAAACAGCCCACTTGTAAACTGTGATTTGAGGGATCCTTCACCATAATTGAGAAGCAGCTCTATGAGGGCTCTGTAGGGGTAGCAGTTGTTGCTCTGGCTAATGAGTTGGTCTCCCAGGGTAACATCCAGCTGGCTAAACAGAGATGCGTTTGGATAGTTCACCAGCGCTACTTTGGCTGCCGGATCGATGTTCGAGCCATCTTCTGCCACAATTTTACAGGTCAGGTGCAAAAGAGTACTATTTAAATCAATGTAGTCTTCACCATGACCTGCGATATAGAAGTCCAAAGGGGCTGTTTCCGACAAAGCCGATAATGGTGGAATTTCCACATAAATACTTTTTTCGATACTTGTTTGGGTCGGGGCTAGTTGAAACAGGTCCAGTTCCAATTTAACACACTCTTCAGAGCCGTGGTGTACAAAAGTCATGGTGTTTTATTAGAATATATCTCGCTTCCTAGAGCTAGTGCTTCTCTTTTTAGACCGGCGGTTAAGCTTCTGAGACTTGAAACCTTCAGGTTTCTTTCTTTTAAAAGGCTTGGACGGTCCTTGCGGTAACTCCCGAGATGTGGTTCTCTTTCTTTTAACAGCTCTTCTAATCACACCCAGTCCTGATCCTGCCTGTTCTGTAGACTGGTTCATTTATTTAGACCAGCCATTGTGACATGACTCATGACATCCTTGGCTATGTTTTTTGCGGCGCCTTTCACGTGTGGTTTAATAATTTCATAACCCCTTCTCAAAAACGGCATAGCTAGACTATGAAACACCCCACCGACACCGACACCGTACATGACTGGTACTCCATGATATCCTGAAAGTCCATAGCTGGCTTTTGTTGTATAATAATGCCTGTATGCTTTGGGGTCTCCGTAGTATTTAGCCACAACCATTTTAAAAAAAAGTCACCCTCCGGGGGTGCAGATGAAGCTTAAGGATCACCTTCCCGTAACGAAATGAGATGTGCCTGTTCTGATCCATCTTTATTTCAAATGTGATGGTGTCAATATGGGACATAGTGCGGGTTATCATAAGTTAATGTGATAAACTCATCCCTAAACCCGTTAGTTGGAACACAGCGCAGCAGTGGCACAAAATGGTCACCTACTAACTGGTGCTCTACAATATCTGTGAACAGGTCGAGGGTATTAAAACCTCCCGTGATATCCACTGGAAAATGGGAATGCTATGTATTAACATCAGCTTCTATTCCCAAAATGGTTGCCAAATCACCATCTGCAGAAATAACAGACCTATCTTCCAATTTTATTCAGATTCTTCGCGCCTAGGGCTCATAAATGATTTGTGGTGGCGCCGATTTATAGATGTTGCTAATGTCATGATTCATGATCCACTAAACTCTGCAGGGTCTCATAATGTCCTCTCCTGACAATAATGTGGTGCTGTATATTTCTTGCTGCGGAGGTGACAACATACTTTTGATCTTCCTTAATATTCTCCCAGGTGTTGGGATATTGTATTTCCACAGGCCCTACTTCCCACTGTCCTTGTAAGTCCAAAGGCCTTGCTAGTTGTATGTAAAATTAGAGCTGGTATTTTGGGGAAACACACCTGCTGAGGTATTGCTAGGCAGTGTGATATAAAAGCCACCATCATTCATTTTTTTAAAAAATTGTATTTTAATGCTGCTTCAAATGAAAAGAAGAAATCAGATGTCTTGAATCTCTGATGCTTTAACCCAACTGTTAAATTTAACAGGCCATCCCCTCCATTTCACGAGGTAGAATCTGCTCCTACCACATCCTTTTACCTTTAGAACCTTATCAATACGGTGTATTCTGTCCTGTTGCGGGGTGACTTTTAGCAATTCTTCAGGATAAAAAGAACCTTGTATGGCTTCACCATCATAATCATGTATCTATGTCGCTTTCTGTCCCCTGTTTAAAATGTCCATTATTATAAATACCTCATCAGTCCACGTTTGCCGTAACCTTTTCAAATTTTCCTTTAGTTTTTGAAAGTCTTACATGATCTCCTTTCTTTAAGGGGTTCTTGGTGTGCTTACGTTTGATGCTATCACCGTGGACTCTTTTCCAGATCTGCAGAGAATTTGTGTGTGTCACATCTACAGGCCTCATTTTTATTGTTCTGTGAAAACTGTGATTATAGCTGTGCACAAAAGCCTGCAGTACGTCTTGGTATCTAAAGGTGTTGTGTGCTGTGAAATAATGCCACATTTTGGATTTCAAAGTCCTGTTAAACCTTTCTACCACCGCTGCTTTAACATCGTTATTGGTTATAAAATGATGAACCCCTCTTTGTTTTAATAAATTCTTCAGAGACCTATTTAAAAATCCTTAACCCTTGTCTGTCTGTATTTTTTTCAGGTATACGACCTAGATTAAATATTTTTTCAAAGGCTTTAGCAACTTCATGACAGGTTTTCGATTTTAAACTTACAGCCCAAGCATATTTTGACAGGATGTCTACCACTGTTAAGATGTATTTGTAGCCATTGTTATAATGGGACAAGGATGCCATATCAACTAAATCAGCCTGCCATTAGGCATCCACATCTAACACGATTGTCTTGTTTCTTTTAAAACGGACTTTAGCAGGTCTGTGTAAAGTATAAGCATCTTGTTCTGTAGACCATCTAACTACATCGTTTCTATTGACTGTTTTATCATGCTTTTTAGCAGCTAGAAGTAGAGGATTTATGCCCCCAAAGCTCCCTATTGCTTTGGGGTCATAGTAAATGCTCTTCAATAAGGTTTCCTTCATGATTGCCGTGCTTTGACTATTCTTTTTATTTTGCTAACATCTTAGTGGATTTATTCCACAAATCCTGTGTGTTTTGAAGTATAGCCTGTTCTTTCTACCAATCACATATGTTACCATATCCTTTCCTAGAAACATGTCCAGACTTGTTTTCTCTGTATTCATTTTTTTTTCAAAGCCACTAAAAAAAATAGCTGTGGTGGGATTTGAACTCCAGTCTCTCTCTGTATTTCAGTCTGAACTACAGGGGCTGCCAGAATACTTCTCTCTAACAGTGAGGTCTTAAAAGCAAAATTCTATCACATGGACAGCACTGGTTTCTCTAACGAAGATGTGTTAATTGCGGTTTAACATTTTGGAAAGGAAAGCTTCTATACCAAGGGCTGTGTCTCTGTGAAAAGCCTGTATACTCAAGTGCTGTGTCTCTGCGAAAAGCCTGTATACCAAATGCATTGTGTTCCTGCTGCTGCTACCAAAGGGTTATTTTTAACAATCAGTTCTAAATAGCCTGCAATACACATAAAAGCATTGCACTGCTTTGTGAGAAAACAGAACTGGGGCGGGGGGGGGGGGGGAGGCGGGGGAGAGAAAGTATTTTTTGTTTTGTTTTCCTGGGTTCCTGCTCTTGCAGATGTCAGCATTAACCAGAAGCAAAACACATTTCCGGAGTCAGTCATGGACAGTGTCCATTTGTGATGACACACTGTTTCTGGTGATGTCATTTCTGATGATGTATGCTGGGGTGTGGTTGATGGTGGGAGGGCATGGTTGTGGCACAAATCTGTAAGTGGGCGCTGATTGACTAATGCCAACATTGTGGGGTGGGGTGTGGGTGTGGCATAAACCCAGAAGTGGGTGCTGATTGGCTGATGTCATCCTTGGGGGTGGGGCGGGGGTGTGCCAAAGTGTGTGTGTGGGGGTGTTGGGCGGGGTTAACTCACCATTCACTTCTATGGGAGGGGCATGGCCTGAGGCGGGACATACACCAGAAGTGAGCGCTGATTGGCTCCTGTCATCCTTATTTTACCTGTCAATCAGTTTGATGAGTAGTGTACCCATTTTACTACTAATGAGAAAAACTACACTTGGTAGCTTATGGAAACCAGGCTGGATTGGACCATACCAGAGATGAAAAAGCTGAGAAATCAGCAACAGTGAAACTATTGGGTCCAAAACGAAATTAAACTGAGATGTAGCCTTAAAATTTAAGATTTTCTTGAATTTGAACTGACAAAATGTTTTTAATTTCAGACTGAAAGCAGCAAGAACACAAAACTGCAGGTCTCAAAGACAATCCATATTGCATTATCCTCACCAGTACTCTAAAGTTGACACCACACAAAATATTCACTCCTCTGCCCCAGTCTGGCCTAGGCATTCTCTGCCTCTCCCTTCCCTATTCTCTCTCTCCTCCACACCCCATTTCCTCTCCTAAACACACTCTCTCTCTCTTCCTTTCTCTCCTCAATGCAAGGAACTGCCTTCCCCACTCCAAAGTCACTCTTTCTCTCCCTCTTCCTTTCCATCTCCTTAAAGCCCCTCTCTCGTTTTCCACCTTCCTTCCCCTTTCCAAAGGCACTTTCCCTCTTACAGCTCACCAGCTTCTGATGCCCTCCTATACCGCTTTTTACACTAGTGCCTCATCACATATTATTTGATTGAATGGGAGGTATAACATTATATCATCCACGTAAATGTGATAATTTATACAGAATCGTTTAAAGATAGAGCATATGGGTTGCAGATAAATATTAAAGAGGAGGGCTGAAAGAGTGGAGCCTTGAGGAAGACCTTGATCAAGTTGTTGATGTTTGTTGCTCAAATCTTATTATTTATTTATTTATTTTATTTAACACTTCTTATATACCGCACTATTTGTCATCAGTGCTGTTTACATTGTAACAATAAAACACATAGGCCAGATAATTTGGCCTTAGTTTACAGATAACAGGGAATTAACATGGAGGTAAACCAGGGGAACTATATACATTCTTAGGAACTACCTGTTGGTACATATGTCAATTCTATGCATTCATATAGGGTAGGTGTGGGGTTGTGAGGGTAAGGGTGGGAGAGGGGGAGGAATATCCAGAGGCTTAAAGTGAGTGGTAAAGAGGTAGTGTTTGAGGGCTTTTCTAAACTGACTCAGGTCCCTGATTGCTCTAATGCCGGGAGGAAGTTTATTCCAGCATCTGGGGGCGAAGTTCACAAAAGCTCTGTTGATGGTTGATTGGTTAGACTTTATGGAGTCTCTTGGTATGATTAGCATGTCCACTGCAGAGGATCTTCTAGGCCTGTTATTCTCTGTGTGTGTGATGAGATCCGAGATGGTTGCAGGAGATAGTTTATTGAAGGCCTTGAAGGTAATAAGGAGGGCTTTACATAGGATCCTACAGCTTATTGGAAGCCAATGAAGTTCTTTTAGAATGGGGGAGATGTGGTCACTCCTTGAGGCTCTGTGGAGGATACGGGCTGCTGCATTCATGGCTAACTGTAAGGGGTTGATGGTGATTTTAGGGAGGCCATGCAGTATTATATTAGCATAATCGAAGTGCGGTGTGACTAGTGCTTGGAAGATAGTTCGGAAGTCATCAGGTTCCAACATAGGTTTCAAGTGTCTCAGAGTTTTAATCTTGAAGTATATTGATTTTACGGTGCGTCTTATATGTTCCTTGAAGTCCAATTGTTGATCCAATATCACTCCCAGATAGCATATATTGGATTTGACTGGGAGATCAGCATCTCTGACTTTTAGAGTCGGTGGAGGGGAGAAACATTTATTTCTTGTAATTATCAGGACTTCCGTCTTTTTGAAGTTGATATGGAGGTTCTGAGTAAGAAGTCAATCCATTATTGCATTAAAACAGTTGATTAACACTGTGTAGTCTGGGCATGCGACCGATATAGGTGAGAATAGCAGTACATCGTCTGCGTACATGAGGCAGGATATGCCGAAGGAGCGTGTAATGTCGCAAATTGGCTGCATGTAGATATTGAACAGCAGCGCAGACAGGGAGGAGCCTTGGGGCACACCCATTGTCTGCTGGAAGGGGTCAGATGTAGCGTTACTAATGCATATGTGTTGCAGTCGGCCTTCCAAGTAAGATTTGCACCAGTCCCATGCTCGGTCATGGATTCCTTTCTCATGAAGACGCTTCAGAAGCTGTGTGTGATCAACGGAGTCAAACACCGCCGCTATATCCAGAAAGATTAAAGCAAAGCCCATCTTGATATTGTCAATGCCGTTGATAAGTGTGTTAATTAGAGTTGTTAGTAAAGTTTCAACTCCGTGGGCCTCTCTGAATCCGTGTTGACAAGGATCTAAAGGGGAAGAGGAGTCTATATGCTGCTGAATCTGTATCTGGTTTAGCTTCTCGAGAAGCTTGAGTTCTACCATGTAGGTATGAGGTAAACCATTTAAAGACTGTTCCATTAACCCCTATCTACTGAAGCCTGATTAGCATTAATTGGTGATTTACACTGTCAAAGGCTGCCGTGAGGTCAAGGAATAGGAGGATAAAAGCCTGCTTTGAATCATCTATGTCTCGTGTCAAGGTGTCAAATATTATGGTGAGAAGCGATTCAACTCCGTGAAAAAGATGGAAGCCATATTGGTGTTCGTCAAGAGGGGCAGAGGAGTCAATATGATCCAGCAGTTGGATTTGGACCAGTTTTTCGATTAATTTTGCCATGAATGGAAGGCTCGAGTTAGGTCTGTAGGAGTTTGGGGAATTTTTGTCAGCTGTGTTGTTGTTTTTTAGAATTGGGAGAATTTGGGCATGTTTAAGAGAGGGTGGTAGGAATCCATTTTTGAGAGACAGGTTAATGATGGGTAGTATGAATGAGGAGAGTTCTGGTAGCGTTGCTTTTAACCAGGTTACCGGACAGGGATCGAGATAGGACGTTGTTGTGTTTAATTTGGCAATTATATTTTTGAGGTTATCTTTTCAAGTAGGGTAGAAATTGGACTGGGTGGAGTGTTGGTGATGCTTGTCTGCATAAATCGTCGAGGTGGGTAATGGTTGTCTCTTAAGTTTATTCATGTAGTGGTTTGCTAGGTCTTGTGGTGAGATAGAATGTTCGGTGGAGCTTGAATTAAGGGGTTTATTTGTAAGGATATGTACAATGCTGAATAGTTTTCTAGGACGATTTAATGACTTTGCTAGAATATTGGAGTAATAGTTTTTTTTGCATTGTCAATGATCTTCTTATAACATTTGAGGGTGTTTAGATAGACTGCTTGATGGACTGTAGATTTAGAGTGATGCCATTTGCGTTCAGCTCATCTAAGGTCTGCTTTCATGGCCTATAGTTTATGAAGGAACCATGGGGCATTAATATAAATATCTCTATCATATCGCCCCATCCCGCTTTTCCTCTAGGAAAAAATAATTCAAGCCTAATCAACAAAGGCAATGCATTCCAGAGGGAGGGTCCCAGATAGGAAAAGGCAGTACTATATCATGGGAAACCTCAAGCTGAATAATAGAGGGAGGTGGTAGGATGAGTAGAGAAGTTTAGGAGGAGTGAAATGCATGAGTTGGGGTGTAAGGTGTTAGCAGTGGGACGAAGTAGAGAGGAGTACTGTACAGTAAGCTTGGGGAGTCAAAATCAGAATTTTGTATCTGAGGTGAGAGCGATGAGCTGCCAGTGCTAAGAGATTAGAGTGGAGAAATGCGGTCATAGTGTCTGGCTCTACAACAGTGACAATCTCTAACTCTGCACTTTATAAATACTCATTTGCAAATTTAGCAAGTTTGTTGGACATTTTCATTCAAAGTTGCCATTAATAAGCTACTTCTAGCATTTAAGTCCTTTTTTCTCTTTTATTCATAAAGGGCCCAATCCCATTACATGCACGTTTTGCCTGCGGGCACGTCCAAATCATAAACGTGCCAGGTTTAAATGGGATTCTGCATTATACACACATGCAGTTTTGGATTAGGGACATACACATTTGCGGCACTGCATGGACAAAGTGCTTTAGAGTACGGGATACAGCTATATGCAGCAAATGACTTTGTACATCCCTGTGTGCACTGTATTCTCAAAGGTTAGACATTTACTAATGATAGACGTTTACTGCGATAGACCTCCACACAGCCAAGCCTCCGTGTAAAACATGCATCTCCGAAGCTGCTCCACTCACTGACAGTGTTGTGCTGATGAAAATTACACATGAATACTGATGATACAGAAATGGTGATGCAAACTAGACTATCTATACCAGTCCTTTGCATGCCCAGAACACTGCAGATAGCTCTGTGTACTCTACAATAGTTTAAAAGCAGGGAGAAAGTGATGTGTTTGACATGACATACCTCACATCACAACATACATGGCAGTGGAAGGTATCCTTAGTTATGCTTGCTTTGGTCATCCAAGAAAACAGTCTGTGCAATGCTCAGTATGGCCCAGATAGAATCAGAAGAGAGTCTCTATAGCGAAAAGTCAGACGAGTTCCCTGTCCCTGATAAGGGACCCACAGATGATATAAAATCCTCTCGCACCGAGGAGGTTTCTCCAGGGCTATGTGCCCACGAGGGAAGGGTTAGGACAGCCATTATAGTTGGTAATTTGATCATTCGGCATGTAGATAGCTGGGTGGCTGGTAGACATGAGGATTGCCTGGTAACATGCCTGCCTGGTGCGAAGGTAGTGGACATCATGCGCTACCTAGACAAGGTCTTAGATACTGGGGAGGAGTCTGCTGTCTTGGTACATGTCGGTACCAATGACATGGGAAAGTGTGATAGGGAGGTTCTGGAGGCTAAATTTAGCATTTTAGGTAGGAAGTTGATATCTAGAACTTCAAGGGTAGTGTTCTCAGAATTGCTTCCCATTCCATGCGCATGACCCAAAAGTCAGGCAGAGATCCGGAGTCTCAATGCGTGGCTGAGACAATGGTCAAAGATGAAGGTTTTGGATTAGTTAGGAACTGGGGAGCATTCTGGGGAAAAGAGGGGCTCTCCAAAAGGGATGGGCTCCACCTTAACCGGGATTGAACCAGGCTGCTGGCATTAACAATTAAAAAGAAGATATAGTAGCTTTTAAACTAGATAATAGGGGAAAGCCGACAATCGCCCAAGAGCGCATGGTTCGTAACAATGTATCCTTGAAGGATACTAGCAAAAATTGAAGTTAGGGCATATGAGAGAAGTTCCAATAAAGACAAAAGTAGCCCAAATGCCCTTGAGTACAGAGCAGACAGAGCTTAAAGATTCCAAATTACCCCTTAAAATTGATAGCCAGATTAATATGAATAAAATACAGCCTCTAAAATACTTGTAAGCAAATGCTAGAAGTCTAAAAAAAAGATGGGAGACTTAGAATATATAGCACTAAATGAGATGCTAGATATGATTAGTATCTCAGAGACATGGTGGAAGGAGGACAACCAGTGGGACTCTGTGATACCTGGGTACAAATTATATCATAATGATAGAGCAGATCAAATTGGTGGTAGGGTTGCGTTCTATGTTAGGGAGGACATTGAGTCACAAAGGATTAAAGATTTGCAGGAAACAAAATTCACTATAGAATCTCTATGGATTGAAATTCCATGTAAAAAGGGGAAGGAGAAGGCAATGGCAGTGGGTATGTACTATCGACCACCAGAGTGAACAAATAGATGATGAAATGCTCAAAGAAATCAGGGACGCTAACAAACGTTACAGTACAGTAATAATAATGGGTGATTTCAATTACCTCGGTATTGACTGGGTCAGTATCACAGCAGGACATGCTAGGGAGATAAAGTTTCTAGATGCTGACTGCTTCTTGGAGCAGCTGGTTCATGAACCGACCAGAGCGGAAGCCATTTTGGACATAATCCTAGTCCTAGTCCTAGACCTAGTCCTTAGTGGAATAAAAGATCTGGTGCAAGAGATAAGGGTGTTGGGGCTACTTGGAAATAGTGATCATAGCATGATCGTGTTTGATTTAATAAATGGAGAAAGGACGGTAAGGAAATCCATAGTACTACCTTTTAACTTTCAAAAGAGAGACTATGATAAAATGATGAAAATAGTTAAAAGTTAAGAAAAAACTAAAAGAACAGTTGTGAAGGTTAAAGATTTACATCAGCATGAGTATTCTTTAAAAATACTATATTGGAAGCCCAGACCAGCTGTACTCCATGCTTTAAGAAAAGTGGAAGGAAGTCCAAAAAATACCAGCATGGTTTAAAGGTGAGGTCAGAGAGGCTGTTGTTGCTAAAAAAAAAAAAACATCTTTCAGGAAATGGAAAAACGAGTCAAATGACATAAACTGGAAACAACATAAGCACAGGCAAGTTAGATGCAAGGCATTGATAAGGCAGACAAAGAGTGAATTTAAGAAGAAACTTGCTCTGGAAGCAAAAATGTGTAATAAAAACTTTTTCAAGTTTGGAACAAAAATCCTGTGAGAGAGTCAGTTGGACAACTAGATGATAGAGGGGTAAATGGGGCACTAATAGGGGACAAGGCCATAGTGTAGAGACTGAATTAATTCTTTGCTTTGGTCTTTACTGAGGAAGATGTAGGGATGTTACCCATGACTGAAATGGTATTTAAAGGTGATGCCGCAGAAGAATTGAAAGAAATATCGATACACCGAGAAGATGTATTACAACTATTTGATAAACTGAATAGTAGCAAATCAGCTGGACTGGATAGTATACACTCAAGCATGTTGAAAGAACTGAAATATGAGATTGCAGACCTACTATTAGTAATCTGTGAACTATCATTAAAATCATCTGTAATTCCTGAAGATTGGAGGATGGCCAATGTAACGGCAATTTTTAAAAAGGGTTACAGGGGTGATCTGGGAAACTATAGACCAGTGACCCTGGCGTCAGTACAGGGAAAAACTGGTATAAACCTTTATAAAGAACAAAATTACTGAACATGTAGATAGTCATGGCTTAATGGGAAGCAGTCAACATGGCTTTAGCCAAGGAAGGTCTTGTCTTACTAATCTGTTATGTTTTTTTGAAGGTGTGAATCAACAGGTAGACAAAGGTGAATCAGTTGATATAGTGTATCTGGATTTTCAAAAAGCATTTGACAAGGTCCCTCATGAGAGACCTTTGGAGAAATTAAAAAGTCATGGGATAGGAGGCAATGTACTATTGTGGATCAGAAACTGGTTAAAATATGGAAGGCAGAGGGTAGGGCGAAATAGTTAATTTTCCCAATGGAGAACGGTGAATAGTGGAGCACCCCAGGGATCTGTGCTGGGTCCACTGCTTTTTCACATATTCATAAATGACCTGAAAATGGGAATAACGAATGAGGTAGTCAAATTTGCAAATGACACAAAATTATTCAAAGTTATTAAAACCCATGAGGATTGCGAAAAATTGCAATACGACCTTGATAAATTGGAAGACTGGGCATCCAAATGGCAGATGAAATTTAATGTGGACAAATGCAAAGTTATGCACATAGGAAAGAACAACTCAAACTATGGTCACACGATGCAAGGTTCCACATTAAGAAGCATCACCCAGGAAAAAGATTTAGGTGTCATCGTGGATAACATGTTGAAACCCTCTGCTAAGTGTGCAGCGGCAGCCAAGAGAGCAAATAGAATGCTAGGCATCATAAGGAAAGGAATGAAAAATAAAACAAAGGATATTATAATGCTTCTGTATAGTTCTATGGTGTGACTGCACCTTGAACATTGTGTACAATTCTGGTCGCCGTATCTTAAAAAGGATAAAGTGTTATTAGAAAAGGTATAGAGAAGAGCTACCAAAATAGTAAGGGAATTGAAGGATACCGCTATGAAGAAAGGCTAAAAAGGTTAAGGCTCTTCAACCTGTAAAAGGAGACGGCTGATGGGAGATATGATAGAGGTCTATAAATTAATGAATGAAGTGGAACGGGTAAACATAGATCTCTTGTTTACGCCATCAAAATATAGAAAGATTAGGGGACATGCAATGAAGCTACAGGGTAACCTATTTAAGACTAATAAGAGAGAGTATTTTTTTCACTCAATATGTAATCAAACTCTGGAATTTATTATAGCTGTTAGTGTAGCTGGGTTTAAAAAAGGTTTGGACAAATTACTGGAAGAAAGGTCCATAAACCATTATTAAAGGAGACATGGGATATCCACTGCTTCCTCCTATATAAGCATCGTGGAACTTGTGTCTTTTGGGGAAACTTCTAGGCACTTGTGACTTAGATTGGCCACTGTTAAAAACAGGATACTGGGCTTGATGGACCTTGGTCTGACCCATTATGGCATATCTTATGTTCTTAAATATCTCCATGGCATAAATGCACAGGAGGACAGCCTCTTTTGATTGAAAGCAAGCTCTGCTATGAGGGGACTTAGGATGAGGGTGAAAGGGGATAAATTCAGGACTAATATGTGGAAATATTTCTTTATGGAAAGAGTGGTAAATGAGTGGAATAGTCTTCCAGTAGATGTGGTAGAGATGAGGACAGTATCTGAATTCAAAAAAGCATGGGACAAACACAAAGGATCTCTAAGGGAAAAGAGGGAACTATTGTAGTAGTACATATGGAAGTGCAGACTAAATAGGCCATGTGGTCTTTTTCTGCCATAATATTTCTCTGTTTCTTATCTCTATGGGATGCGTTGGGGATCAGAGCAGAATTTTTCTAAGTTCTGGCCTTATTCCATGTTTTCGCAGGTATAACTTGGACGTTCACGGGTAACACGGAAGACGTACACAGGCCTCCACTGAATATGCTTTATACGTCTCCATGGTTGGCCACACCCCCATTCCTCCCCTTCACACCCACAGAGATCCCCGTGCTAGTCCTGTGTATGTGCAGGTACGCACGTTTTCGGAATACAGTTCTAGAAGTACTCGTGAGAAAAACGTCTAGCCTGCACATCTAACTGGATTATTTGTGGTTCAGAATGACCCCAAAAGTGATTAAGTGCCCAACAAAAACAAAAAATATCTTGTGTATTTTTATATTAAAAGATTTTTCTAGGAAATAGTCATTATTGTCAGCTATAACCATCGTGTTTTAAAAGGGTAATACGTTATTCTGCATCAGGGCTTAAGCATTTCCTTATATCGGTAGTTTATCTGACCCAGCAAGGCAGCGTCAATATTCTTGCTGTCCTTCCATGAGCTTACTAGCTCTTTTTACTTAATAACTCATGAAATTCCGCCCACATTAAAAGTGATTGGCCTGCACACTGATGACTCATTTTCCTTCATCCAGTTCTTTAAACCAATGTATTCCAATCAGGGGCGGCCAAAGGGGGGTGCAGGACCATGTGCGGAGATTAAATGTGGGCATCGTTTGCATAAAGAGCCTCATTTGCATAAATGTTTGCATAATATTAACATGCACTTTTAGTAAACATGCCTCTTAATGAGTGTCTGGAAAAAGAAAGACTACCAGATTTCTACATTACTATATTCCAGTGCCAACCGCCAGGCCCATTAGGAAGTGCTAAAAACACTGACCATTTAGAACCCATAGCAAACCCACCGTATCATAACAGCACTACCAGGACTCACAAATTGCCAAACCCTACCTATCAAAAAGGCAACACTGCAAATATTAAACCAATACATCTCAGAGAATACCAATATATCTCCTACTGGGGAAAGAGAACAAGCAGAACTGTCAAATAAAAACTACAATAGCAGAATAACTCAGCTTGGTTACACATGCAGAACATAGACCATCACCACACAAAGAACAAGGGATCACAATTTAGAAATAGGAAGATAATAATTAAATTGGGACCCCAAAAGCCAAACATGAAATGTACAACAACACTGGAGAAATAGAACTATAAACTAATTTCCTCTTGCACTAAACAAAAACGCAAAGATGTTAGCGATACACATTTCCCAGACCTGACATATTCCAGTTAATAAATTCAAAATAAAAAGTATTTTTATACCTTTTGTTTGGGCATTTTATTTTTCAGTTGCAATTGCTCCAGTCACTTTCTTCTGGTTTCTTCATGTCTTCTGCGAGCTGTCCATTTGTCCTTTCTTCTCTCTTCTAGATTTTTTCCATTCTCTATGTCTGCTTTAACATACTGATCTTTCCCTCATTTCTTTCTTTATTCCTTTACCATCCACTCAAATTTCACCCTTCCACCCTCAATCCCCACTTACTCTCAGAATACACAGCCAATCATAGATTTTTCTTCCCTCCCACACAAAATATCTTTTCTTCTCTCCATCCTCGTTCTCCATCCCCTTCTAGTCCTCCCACAAAATCAGCTTCCTTCTAATTCTAGGCCCACCCAGCATCCACTCTCTTCTAGTCCCATTCTTCCATGCCCCCAGCGTCATACCATTTCCAGTCCTAGCCCCCCATATGCTCCTTTCCAGTCCTATTCCAGCCCTCATCAGCCCATTTCCAGTTCAAGCTCTGCCAGATCAGCCAATTTCCAATACTAGCCCTCCCATCAGCCCATTTCCAGTCCTAGTCCAGCCTTCAACAGTCCATTTCCAGCCCAAGCTTCCTCAGATCAGCCCATTTCCAGTCTTGGCCCTCCCCATCAGCCATTTCCAGTCCAAGTTCCCCATCAGCCATTTCTAATCCTATTCAAGCTCCCCATCAACCCATTTTCAGTCCAAGCTCCCCCCATCAGCCCATTTCCAGTCTTGGCCCTCCCCATCAGCTCATTTCCAGTCCTAGCCCCCCCCCCCCCCATCAGCCCATTCCAGTCCAAGCTTACCCTCTTATCAGCTCATTTCCAGTCCAAGCTTCCCCCTCCCATCAGTCCATTTCCAGTCTCAGCTTACCCTCCCATCAGCTCATTTCAAGACCTAGCCCCCCCATCACAGCCCATTTCCAGCCCTAGCCCCCTATGCTATACCCCCCACCGAAGAGCCCCGCGGCCGTCTAAAGGGCTTCAGAGATGAGCCGGAGAAGCCTGTGCGAGGCCCTGATTCCCTCTGCACAGCCGCCAGCATGAAGAGTGTTTTCTCTCATGCTGGTGGCAGCTACTGTGAAGTGCGCTGAATGCCGGGAAAGGTTAAAGGGCATTACCCGGCACTCGCGCACTTCACAGTAACCGCCACCAGCGTGAGGGAAAACACTTTTCATACTGGCAGCTGTGCAGAGGGAGCCAGGGCCTCGCACGGACTTTCCTGGCTCTCTCTGAAGCCATCTATTTGTGCGAGAATGAAGTTCGCGCTGGGTCCTCTGAAGCACAGGGCCCTGTGTGAACAACAGTCTCGCACAATAGACGGGCCGGTCCTGATTTCAATCAATCATTAAATTTAAACCTCCAAGGGCTTTCAGTATCCAATATGAATAACCAAAATTGTTCATGATGATTTAATTTTGCTTCTTGGTTCCCCTCTCACCAACTGTTAGGAATATGATCCAAAATACGCCATATCATTTCTGAAAATACATGATCATGCCCTAAGCAATGGTCTAAAATTGGTGCTGATATGTTTTTTGTATTCAAGTGGGATCGATGTTCACTTAACCATTTCACCAAAGGCCATTTAGTATGTCCAATATATGCCTTTCCACAAGGACAGTTGATAACATGTACTACAAAAGAAGTCTGACAGGATGTTCTCCAACATGACTGCATAAGTTGTTGATTGGATGGAA
The DNA here is from genome assembly GCA_033557465.1 of Ichthyophis bannanicus. NCBI lineage: Eukaryota > Metazoa > Chordata > Amphibia > Gymnophiona > Ichthyophiidae > Ichthyophis > Ichthyophis bannanicus. Next base: position 1,740,535,131 of record CM066032.1, on the reverse strand, counting down.
AAATCCAACTCACTCCTTCAGTAGTAGAAGAGCAAAAATCACAATGGCCACAAGTAAAATGACACACTGGTTGTGTAGTAGAATCCAAGGGTGCATTCCATGTGACCAATTTTGCAACATAATCAGCTATACTACAGCCCTTGTGATATGCAACAATGGGACATTCCATAAAACAAGCATGAGATTGTAAAACATTCCATTATTTATAAATTACTGAAGCTATCATTGGGGCTTTTACAGTGAATGGTAAAACACACATATCAAAGGAACTATGTCCGTATCTTTGCGATGTGAAGGCAGCAAAAGATGTTTTCACTGCACATGTAGTCCTCTCTTATATGCTTTTTTTATTATCTCTTTAGGATATCCACAATCTATATATTTTCAAATATATTTATGAGCCTGTAGATGATATTCTTCCTTCGTAGCAGAAATTTGTCGGAGCTGAAGAAACTGACTCACCAGGAGACCTTGTTTTAACTTCAAAGGATGATTGCTACAGTAATGTAACAAATTGTTCCATTCTAATGCCTTTTGATACAGTCAAAGCAGGAAGCCTTTGTGGGGGTCATTTGGAACATTAGGTGATTGAGGGGTAAAAGGGGTGCTCAGGGAGCTCAAGGCCATAGCAGAGAGACAAAGGGCCCGATATACAGCCTGTGATAATCCGCGTTTTTAAAGTGCCTGGCCGCTATAGGCAAAACTGACATTGCATATTCAGCACGGGAATGCAGATAACCTCTGGCAATGATTATCTGGTGTCACAACTGACTGGTGCAGTGATCTAGAGAGCAGAAATATTCAGCCGCTGTCTGACTGCATAAAGTTAGGACAGCTTTTTACTGACCTAACTGTGCAGCCATTATCTGGTTAGCAGACTGAAAATGGCTGTTGATAAGTGCTAGAACCACTCTTGCCTTGCTCATGGACTGCCCTGGCTCTCTCTAGACAGTGCTTACAGGGAAGGGAACAAAATACCTCAGTGACAACTTTACAGCCTCTACAGGCTCTTAATGTCGTAAAATATCATCGGTCAAAAAAACCTTCCTTGTATTTTTTATAAATTTTCTTCGCTCTAAACCTAGGTACTGCCAGTTGTTTCTCAAATGTGCTCTTTGCATTTTTGCAATTTTTTACACATTGAAACATCATCATGGGATACTTCTCTTTTCTTAATAAGCGTAAAGTATCTCCACTGTGTGCCCGCCCCTCTGATGTTGTCAGCGTTTTACCATGTCTCTGCTTCAGGGAAATATAATTATAAAAATTTAACAAAAAGCACATGCCAACTCCCTATGCATTAGCCATACTTCCCTCACTGTCCAGTCTCTATTCACCATTCCTTCACCATACCGAATTTTTCAAGAGGGACCCGCATACATGCAATTATCACATCTTCATAAGGCAGGGAACCTAGCTTTCCTCTTCTTCCATATATAAAGGCTTCCACTGTACACCTAATATGCCACATTCACTACCAAACTAAATTCACCAACTATAAAACCTGCCTTTCATCTCAGTCACTCCCGTGCCCCAACCATGATCTCTACCACAATAAATTCCCGCAGAGTTTTTAAATCACCCAGCATATCTGAAAACATTATCCACCAGCTCTTTACCTCATAAAACATCTACCTTATGACTCTCACTTACCCTTGTCAACCACATATAAATCATGCATAAAAGCTGGATCGACATCACCTCACTCAACTTTTCAAATCAAACGCAAACATCCATCGCCTACCTAACCTCAATATCATGCCTCCATGCTCTCACAGTGTATTACCAACAAATCGCTGTTGAACTCTAATATACATTTGCCAACCACCTGCCATTCAAACATAAAAAAACAAATCAACGTTATCTCACTTATCTTTTACTTTTCACTGCCTTACAGCTTAATTCAAAGTGGCTCACACACAGCTTGCTGGTACCTCCAAAAACGCTGTGCATGCGCTCACAATTTCATGTCTCTTTCACTTCCACCTCTGCTGACATCAATCACCTTGCCTAATCATTAACTTAATCCACATTCTCACAAACCTTACCACAAATCACTTCATTAATGAATTATATCATCAATCCCCAGACTTATAAGATCTTAACCTTTTCACTGCTAATGTTGCTGACTCTCCTCAACTGCTGTCCTCTCAACATCATCATTCAATCACACTAACTCAATCCAACAATCATACCTGGTGCCCCTGCATGATATTAATGATCAAAATTAACTGATCAGACGTGTGATCAGCCCTGCCTCATTGTCTCAAAACATTGCAATAATGCCTACATATATCCCATCCAGAATCACACTAACCCAACTGGGTGTTTATAAATAATGCAGCCACCTATCCACCCTTCTCTAATGTGCCACATGCAGACCACCCAATTTATACTGTTGTTTAGACCAAGGGATTCTATGTACCTAAGCGGAAAATTTATCTTTGATTACAACACAAAAGTTGCTGACCTCTGTCGCCCCCTCTTGACTGTTCAGGGATATGGTCGATATAAAAACTTGTTAATAATTAAGGGCCTGATATTCAGCGGTGGCAGTTAGCGCAATTACAGCGCATAGCCATCACCACTGAGCACTAAATACAGATATTCAATGCCAGGGCCATATCTGGCCATCAGCATTGAATATTCGGGTCAGCTGCAGAAGCTGATAGATAACTGGGTAGCAGCGATATTTAGCTTTTGCTGCACCCAACTTTCATGCCGAGGGTTGAATATCGCCACTGACCGGTTATCCCCTGGTATCGCCCCCGGAATGCCCCAATGCTAACCACATAGCATCAGGATGTATAGCGGCAATACCTGGGCATATTCAGTGCCACTAACAGTGTTAATGCTGCTGAATATTCCCACTTAGGGGCATTTACATGGTTTACAGGTCTGTAAACGGTGTAAATGCCTTTCAATATCTGGCCCTAATTTCATGCTCCTTCGCTAAACAATGTTTTACCATTGGTGCATCTGCAATCTTCCTCTTCAATTTACTCATGCATTCCCCCATCTTCACTCTAGGTTGCCTGCTGGTTTTCCCAGTTTACAATGTACTGCGTGGACATTTTATCCATATACTAAAAAGCTAGAAGAACACAAAGTGGCCCAATGGAAACAATACATTTTGAACTCAGGTCCATAACTAAATTGTCCTGTTTCCCATGTCAATTCACAAATTTGGCAATGCGTACACTTTTTATGCTCCTCTTGGGAGTATTCCCTTGGGAGCAATTCACTTCTGCCTATGTCAGCTGAACTCATTAATTTTTCAGAGTTTTATCTTTGATCTGTACCTAATCTGATCTTACTTCTTTCTAAACCTGGGAAAAGTCTCAACAGATGTTACTTTGCTGATAAAATATTCCTAATCTTTGAACTAACGGGGAAAAACTTTGTGATGAAGTTCAAAATTGGTCCCTCTTCCAGGTCAGCTGTGGGCCACTTGTACTCAAAGATTGTACTTTTTTATTGTTTTGTACAAACAACAAGTCTCTTTTCAAATAGAGGGCTCTGTGATACTGTAAGCTGACTTCACTGTTTGATGTGGATAACTATGTTTGTGTAGTTGAGAAGAAAGATCTTGAGAATATGTATGAAACTTGACCAAATCAGAGCAGATGTGTCGATACTGAACAATTGTGAAAAAGGAAGACCCATTATTCTAGGATGAGCACTAGAAAAATGCAAGAGTGTTACACTCCATGGGTTTCTTATAAACAGAAGTTTTAAAGTTCCCTTCCTTAATCTCTAGCTGTACATCTAAATAGGAAATCTTTGAAATCTGTAGTTCATGGAAAACTGGATGTTTACTTCACATGTATTGATCCAATGATGGAATGCTATTAAATTCTCTTCTATCCCTCGTCACATCAAAAAAATATTCTTGATGTACCATAACCATAGATCAATATATTCTGTAAAAGGGGCCTTCAAAATCCAGTCATCCTCCTATTTGGCCATATATAAATTTTCTATAGATGAAGCCATCATGGCTGCTGTTGCTACCCCCAAAATTTGTTGATATTGCTCCCCATCAAACATAAATTTTTTTTCTTGTTAATGAGATTCTAGCTAGACCCACAATAAACTTATCAGGAATCACACACCCTTGTGATTTCCTGTTCAAAACTTCCTTTATCTCCTCCAGAGTTTCCTGTTGTGATATTACGGTACGTAGTGAGGAGACATCCATGGTTGCCATAATCATATCTCGCAACTCATGTGTCATCTGATGATATAGAAGTACTGTTTAAAAATGCGCTGTGTCCTACACATAAGATGGTATAATCGGTACCACCAGTCTTAAAAAAGAATCAGCATATGTAGAGAGTGGTTCTAAGAACGAATCCCTGGCTGATACAATAGACTGACTTAGGGGCTTCTGCAAATCTTTATGAATTTTCTGTAATATATACAACACAGGAATCCTAAAGTAAGATGGATTCAAATATCCAAACTTTTTTGTACTTATCCATCTTTTTCCCAGTGCATCATTTGTGCTTAAGTATATGGTTGTATCAAACAAATCAATTGTCGTCACCTTTCAGAGCTTGGGATACTTCACAGTAATCTAGTAACTATTTACAGCTCTACTACTCAGCTTCGAAATCTAAATGTTCAATCCAGTTATAGTATCACTATTGCAACTAGGTCTCAGGCTTATATGAGGTATTATTTCAAACTCATGCTCCATGCAATTTTATTTAGAGACCGGTAATCATTTTATAGCTGCTTCTCAAGTAAGAAATACAAGGATAAGTAGTTAAAATCACTATTGAACAACATAGAGAGGTCGTTCATGCAATCGAAGGTATTCAAATCCGACTCTTTGAGTTTGAAATAATACCTCATATAAAGTCTGAGACCTAGTTGCAATAGTGATACTATAACTGGATTGAACATTTAGATTTCAAAGTTGAGTAGTAGAGCTATAAATAGTTACTAGATTACTCTTAAGTATATGGTAACATTTACACTTGTTCTCGAACTGGAGCAAAGTCCACACCTCAAATGGAGGCATTATTACTATTGGATTTGTGCTAGTATTTTATAAAGTCACATAGACACCTATCTGTGTTAATAAAAAAAGCACCAAAACAGGCATCTTCCCACTTGGTTAACCAGAGCAGCGTGTTTCAAACTTATGCCCGTATTGACTCAGAGATATGAAAGGCTTGTTATAAATTACATCTAATCAGGAGGCTAAAGCATTTATTGCCACTTCGAGAGCTGAGCATGCATTAATGCTTACCTGTCTGGATTCTGATAACTAATTAGTCATAGGCTTGTTTAAAAATGTGGTTCACATTTTGCAGTTGGTTCAGAATACTGACAGATTGTGGATCCCGGGAGCACATTACCACTTATTTGGAAAGCTTTCATTGGTTGCTGATAGAGTGGAGCATGGATTTTAAAATTGGTTTTAGTTTTTGAAGAGCTGAATGAAAGCACTATGCAATATTTGTTGGATGTGCTAAGCAAATACTATTTTCCCTACTCATATCCAGCTTCTACTATCTGTTCTGTCTCACAAAGGAGCTTGATTGCCTGAAATTCATTCTAGAACATTCTTAGTCATTGGACCTAAACTATGGAATGAGTTACTCTATGACAGGAGCAGAATTTGTTGCCGGTACACAAAGTATTAAAACTTACCTAGTCTGCCAAAAATATGCATAGAGTGCCAGAGTGAGCCAGTGAATCAAAAGGAGGGGGTTGAAATATTTGCCTTAGGAAATGCAATTTTGCCATTGTGTTTAAGTCACTGTTCTACAGTGTATTTGGGATGTAATCTCGTGTTTTATTGTTCTACAGTGCATGCAGTTTTAATTATGAATTCTTGTTGCTCACCACCAAGTGAAAACTAAGGTCCCAATATTCAAAGCTCTTATCTGAATAGCCCATGGGGGGTGATTTAGGTAAGGATGCAGAGAGAACTATTCACTGGCACCATCCAGACAGTGATGCTGAGTATCTCGACACACCGACCTGGCACTATCTGGCTATTGCAGGGGCATTTTGTGGGCGGAGCTAAGGTGGAGTGGGAATTAGCTGGATACTGTAAGTGTCAAACTTACCTGGAAAGCGGCAATTTTTCCCCACTGATCCAGACAACTTAGGCTACCTGAAAGGTGTGAGTTGAAAATCTAGATAAGGTTGGCACTTATCTGGATAGTGACCACCCAACCTGATTATTCAGCAGCTGCTGCTCAGTATCCTGACTACTGTGGTGTTTAAATGTCACCTTGACAGAATATTTATTTATTTATTTGCATTTAGATTGCACCTTTCCAGTGGTAGTTCAATCAGGCACAGTAGGAGTTTCCCTGTCTCCAGAGTGCTTATGGTATTGGGAGGTTAGTTTGCATTGGAACATAAAAGATTTTGTAAATAAATCAATGAATGGCTTTGAATTTTGATCCAAATATGCATTATTCTGTATATCAAATGGTGTTATTATGTTGTTACCATGATATCAATGGAAAGTGCATGGAACTGACTCAGCAGAGACAATGTCTTGCCCATGGGGGAGGCAGGGATATGAGTCACAATATTTTTGAGTACTTTTTTTACCAGCCCCATCGATGTCCTCTTTTGGAAGTCTACAGTTAAAGGACAGGATAGCGATTGATTCCTTCAGGTAATGAAATTGGAAGGTTTGTGATAATGAGCAATGCAACTTTAGCATATATTAACTTTTAATACTCAGCATCTCCGACTTAAAGACTTGAGATAAATGCATCTTGCCTAATTAATGCTTAAGCGCCTATATAAGAAAGTAGAAGAGAGAAATCTTAGCAATTTCCAATTTGGAAGGAATGTGTTAGGGAACCTAATTGAATCTTATTTTTGGAAGTAACCAAATCTACAGGCTCTGTTTTGAAAAACATGAAATTTCTATGCATTTTTGTATCAAAAGACATACAATGACAGCTACAATAAATGAATCATTTCAAAATTATAAAAGAAATGATAATTTTGTAGTGGTGCCTAGGCCAAATAGGGAAATAAATGCATACGTTGTACATATTTTATAAATTAGTCTCATAAATCTAGGCAAATGAATGGCAGACCTAAATTTATGAGCTTAGGGGCTGATTTTCAAAATGACCGATAATCAAATGCTGCATGCCACAGTGATTAGACATGCTGCTTAAATACCAGAGAGAGATACAGCAGCAGTATGCGAATAGGAGCTGCTACTGAATATCCAAGATGAGCGCTGTTAACTGGATAAATGACGACTTTATCCGGTTAGTGTTGATATTCAGCCAATTCTTATCTGCCTTGCAACTTAGGCTTGTGTTTCAAATGGCCTAAATCCTATGGATTACTGCTGGCTCAATATCAGGCTAACTGAATAGTCACTATCTATCCGGTTAGTGCTGATAGACTAGAAACATAGAAATATGATGACAGAAAAAGACCACATGGCCTATCTAGTCTGTCCTTCCCTATGAACAACTACAACAGTCCCCTTTTTACCTTTAGAGATCCTCTGTGTTTGTCCCATGCTTTTTTGAATTCAGTTACTGTCCTCATCTCCACCACCTCCACTGGGAGACTATTGCACGGATCCACCACTCTTTCCATAAAGAAATATTTCCACATATCACTCCTGAATCTATCCCCCTTCACCCTCATCCCATGACCCTCATAGCAGAACTTGCTTTCAATTGAAAGAGGCTCTCCACCTGTACATTTATGCCACAGAGGTATTTAAACATCTCAATCATATCACTTCTATCCCACCTTTCCTCTAAGGTGTACATATTAAGATCCTTAAGATTGTCCTCATATGCTTTATAATGAAGACCACTAACCATTTTAGTAGCCACCCTCTGCACCAACTCCATCCTGTTCACATCCTTTTGAAGGTGCGGTCTCCAGAATTGCACACTATACTCCAAATGAGGTTGCACCAAAGACTTATACAGAGGCACTATCACCTCCTTTTTTCTGCTAGCCATTACTCTCCGTATGCACCCAAGCATCCTTCTAGCTTTTGCTGTCACCTTTTCTACCTGTTTAGCTACTTTAAGATCATCAGACACAACCACACCTAGGTCCCGCTCTTCTTTAGTGGACAAAAGTACTTCACCCCTATACTATATTGCTCCCTTGGATTGCTGCAGCCCAAATGCATGACCTTGCATTTTTTAATATTAAATTTCAGCTGCCAAATTCTAGACCATTCTTCAAGCTTAGCTAGATCCCTCCTCATGTTATCTACACCTTCCTGGGTGTCTGCTCTATTGCAGATTTTGGTATCATCCACAAAGTGGCAAACCTTACCCGACAGCCCTTCCACTATATCACTAATAAAGATGTTAAAAAGAATATTTGTTAAGCAATGCTGCTTTATCCTCATCAGCTTCTACATATTCCACCCCTTCACCCTTGAGTCTGACAATACCACTTTTGCCCTTCCTCTTCTCAATAACATATATGAAGAATGTCTTATCCCCCCCATTTTATTGCATTGGCTATTTCCTCCTCTTTTTGAATCTTTGCTTTCCTGACTACTTTGCTAGCTTCTCTAAGTTTTTCCAAATATAGATGCCTGTCTTCCTCTCTCTGTGAGCTCTTATATTTCATGAAGGCCTCCCTTTTTCTTCATTTTTTTCAGCTACTTCTTTCAAAAGCCATAGTGGCCTTCTTTTCCTTTTACCTCTATTTACCATTTTAAGAAAAAGGTTGGTTGCCCTTAAAATACCCCCTTTCAGTTTTGCCCATTGTTTTTCTACATCCCCCAGCTGTTCCCATCCCACTAATGACTCCCTGAGGTATTGAAAACAGTCCAAAACGTGATTAAATGTGGAAAGACAGAGCCTTTATTAACCAACATTTGTTGTGTCGCACATCCCTGAGGTATTGGCCCATCTTGGTAAAGTTAGTCTTCCTAAAGTCTAAGACCTTCACCTATGAATGAATTCTAACAGCCCTAGTCTTAATACTGAACCACACCATTTGATGATCACTGGATGCAAAATGATCTCCCACTATAACATCAGAAATACTTTCACCATTGCTAAGAACCAAGTCCAGTATGGCTCCTTCACGTGTGGGGTCTATTATCAATTGCCTGAATAGTTCTCCCTGTAGAGAATCCAGGATCTCTTTACTTCTAGATGACACTGCAGCAGGAATGTGCCAATCAACATCTGGCATATTGAAATCCCCTATCAGTAGCACTTCCCCTTTCCTAGCAATGTGCATATATCTTCAATTAAGTCTCTGTCCACCTCTTCCTCATGTGAGGGAGGTCTGTATATCACGCCAATGCAAATAGATTTATCTTTCCCTCTTTCTAGTTTAACCCACATTGACTCCTCTCTCCCTTTTAAGCTCTGTAATTCCAAAACTTAGTATTTTTACATATAGTGCCACTCCTCCTCCCCTTCTTCCTACCCTGTCCTTTCTGAATAAAGTATAGCGAGGTATAGTTACATCCCAATCATGGTTTTCTGTGAACCATGTTTCTGTAACTGCCACTAAATCCAAGTCGGCCACTCCCACCAAAGCTTCAACATCAGGGATCTTATTTCCCATGCTACGGGCATTTATACACACTGCTTTTCATATGTTACCCCTGTTACCCATTTCCATAAAGGTATTTAATGTATCACTTACCTGGGGGCTTTCACTTACCTGGGGGCTTACTTTACCCATCCCCAACAAATCTAGTTTAAAGCCCTCTTCAGTAGATTAGCCAGTCTATTACTGAATATGCGTCAACCTTTCTTGGACAGATGGATGCCATCTCTGCTCTGCAACCCTGCCCTAACCAGATAGTGCTGCTGAATATTATGATGAGTGCCCTTAGCTGGCTGGCTTCTCATTAGCCAGCTAGGAAAGTGCTTTGAATATCGATCCCATAGGTTTTAAGCTCCTAAATTAAGATGACTTTTTAGATGAAAACTTAGGTTTCTAAGTTTGGCTGAAAGTAGGGCACTAATGTAGGAGTATAAATTAGGAGACTAAATATAGGTTTTCATCTTTTTTTGAATATTAGGCCCGTGGAGGCCAATTCCACTCGGGGCTCGTCCGGGTCGTCCAGATGTCCAAAATCTGGACGGCCGGATCTGGCCCCGATTCTGCACCTGCTGGAGCTAGTTGTTCCCACTGGAGCAGAATCGGGGCATAGGCCTGGATGTCCTGGATGTGCCCCGATTCAGACCCGCTGCACAGCTTTTCATCTTCCCAACTAGCCCAGCCAAGGCTCCTGCATGTAGCCACAGTGCAGTGGCATCCCAACATCAGGGGGGACTTATTCCACCTCCGAGGTGGAATAAGTTCCTCTTCATCTAACTCCCTAAGGCTGGATGTACAGGACCATTACTGGAATAGGCCCTGTACGTCCGGGGTCAGGGTCCTGTCTCCACTCCACCCAGACTCCTCCTCCTCTAGCCCTCCCCTCCCACCCCCATCCAGAGCTCCCTGCACATCTCTGCTGTACATGTGGGGAGCTTTGGCTCCAGAATCATCCCCTGGAATTTAGTGGGGATATATGTCTGGTCCTCCACTAAACATGGCGCAGAATGACCCCCCATAGAGGTCAATCCCACTCGGTGCCATCTGGCCATCCAATATCTGGATAGCCCAGATCTAGACCCAGTTCTGCACCTGAGGGAGCTAGCCATTCCCATGGGAGCAGAATACGGGCACAGGGCCTGCATGTCTTGAACGTGCCCTGATTCAGGCTTGCTGCATGGCTATCCACCTCCCTGGCTAGCCCAGCCAAGGGTCCTGCATTGAGCCATGGTGCCATGGTGTCGCATCACCATGGACCAGGATGCCATGCAGGAGCCCCGATCGGCCGTACAATTTATAAGGTCTTTCTCCCTGCTACCCGGTCCCTGATCAGGCCTTTCGAGGCCAGGATGGCAGTCAGCGTTGGAGGAGACGTTTCTCTGAGGTGAAATAAGTCCCCTATCTAACTACCCAAGCCCGGACATATAGGACCATCACCGGAATAGGCCCTGTACGTCTGGAGTTACGGTCCTGATCTGCTCTGCCCAGCCTCCTCTTCCAGCCCTCCCTCTCCTGCCCCCATCCATAGCTCCCCACACATCTCTGCTGTACGTGTGGGGAGCTTTCGATCCAGAATCGGCCCCTGGCATTTAGTGGGGGATATACGTTCAAACTGGAACAGAATGAACCCCATCATATTTAGGATGATATAGTTAGGTGAATTTTCAACTAAACAAAATTGGCCTCCTAAGCTTGAATAAAATAGGGAACAAATTTAGGAACCTGGCCTAGGTGCCTAAATTTAGGCGTTCTGCTTTTTTTTATATTGGGCAACAGACTTTACAAACAGGTTAGACAACATCAAATAACTACTGCCGCACACCTTTTTTATAATATATTTATAAATCACTCTTTTAAGCATATTGATTTGATGTGAAATTTCCTCATGCAGAACACATAGATGCAGATTCCATATGTGCTAGCTAGCTCTCATGAAAACGTTTAAATCAGACATGGGCATGATCTAAAGCAAATTCCCCAGTTGCGGGTATAGATTCGCCCACGGTTCTGGAATCAGCTCATAGACGTGTCTGGCACAGCACTTATAACATGCTATTCAGTCATCCCATGCATATATCTAGTGTGAGACCCATGTATAGGTGCAGGCACAGGCCATAGAGTGAAGCGTAGAAACAAATCCCCCATTAATATTACAGGACACAGGTAAATACTGAAATTGTTTTTGATGTCCCCGCCTTACAGTGTTCTGAGAACTTGCACATTTCTGATCTTGTCCATCCCTATGATATACCTGTGGAAGCCACACCTAGGGTTGCCGACTTTTTGAAGGAGAAAAACCCGCCATCTGTGGCTAGTCACGCTCTGCCCATGCCCATGCCCATGCCCACCCCAATCCTAACCCTACCCCTGCCCCACCCCCTGCCCCGCCCCTGTCCCGCCCCTGTTCCACCCTTGCTCCACCCCCTGTCCCCCAAAAAATTGCAGAGAGGGCAATGTGCAAACTGAATGAGCAAGATTTCTACACATTTTTAAACAGAAATGTTATACTGACAGAACACGCAACATTGGTTGCACACACACACACAATACCGACAGATCTTCATCAATAAATGAGCACAAAACAAAAAGAGAAATATATAGACAAAAATTAAACTGAAACCCCAAGAAGACAGTATCTGCATGCAGTGCAGTATCAGATAAATAAGAGATGCAGCTCCCCATACTGTGTAAAATATAAAGGTAGTACAAAGTCCACTTATTCAATTGAAAATAAAATTATTTTTTCTACCTTTGTTGGTTGACCATTTTATTCTCTGATCATGCTGTTTCCAATATGAGGCTTCCATTTTCCTATCTTCTCTTAGCTCGTTTTCTATGGTCTATAATCCATCTGCCATTTCTTGTCTCTTCTTTTCTTTTCTTCACTTCCTTCCATCAGCCTATTTGCAGTCCCAGTAACCCTCCATCAGCCCCCTTTCCAGTCCTCTCCTCCCATTACATTCCAATGCCAATCCCCTTGTGTTCCCAGTGGTGTCCATTCCCTTCTAGTCCCCCTCCTTCCTCACTGTCCAGCCCCTTGTAGTCCAAACACCATCCCAGGAATCAGCTCATTTCCACTCCCAGTGCCTTCCCCGTGTCAGCTCCCTTCCAGTCACCCTACCCTCTGTCCATCCCCCTTCCAGTGCCATCCCCATGTTTCTGCTCCCTTCCAGTTCCAGTGCCCCCTCTCTTCCAGCCTCCTCCCCATTACCCAGTAACTTACCAGTACCATTCCCAGATTTAAGCTCTCTTTGAGCCCCCTCCTTACCCCCTCAGTCAGCTCCCTTCTAGCCACCTCCTCCCCACCTTTCAGCTCTCTTCCAGCCCTCACCTTCCACCTGTCAGTCCCTTCTGCCACCTCTTTCCCCTTGCAGCCGCTGCTCCTGCTTCTTACAGGGCAGCGGCTGCAATAAAGTTAAGATATAAATAAATTTAAACCTGTGTGGAGCCTTAAGCCCCCCCCCCCCCAGTACAGCTTCACCTTCCCTCCCCAGTGCAGCTTCACCCTCCTAGTACAGCTTCACCTTCCCCACCCCCCCAGTGCAGCTTCACCCCCTCAGTGCAGCTTCACCCCCCCAGTACATCTTCACCTTCCCCCCAGTGCAGCTTAACCACCCTCCTTAGTGTATCCTAACCCCCCTCCTCAGTGCAGCTTAACCTCCCCAGTGCAGCTTAACCCCCCTCCCATGGAGCTTAACCTCCCGTTCAGCTTAACCCCCCGTGCCTCTTAAACTCCCCCTGTGCAGATTACCCCCCTGTGCAGCTTAAACCTCCCACCGTGCTGCTTAAACCCCCCACCCCTTTGCAGCTTACCCCCCCTGTGCAGCTTAACTCCCCCCCCCCCCCCGTGCAGCTGCTGCTCCTGCTTCTTACTGAGCAGCAGCTGCAATAAAGTTAATTTAAAAGTAAGGAAACCTGTGAGGAGCCCTCCGCTCCTATGAAACTCCTTCTGCAGGGTCCCTGGCTGAAAAGGAAGTGACATCAGAGGGGCAGGCACTGCAGAAGGAGTTTCATAAGGCCGTAAGGCCCCTCACAGGATTCCTTACTTTTAAATTAACTTTATTGCAGCTGCTGCTCTGTAAGAAGCAGCAGCAGCAGCAGCTGCAAGGGGGGGCCAGGACTCTGATCGCAATCGTGATCGCAAGCGCAAAGCCGGTTTTCTGCTCTGGCCGCTCCCAATCTCGCAGCCAGAGCAAAAAAATGGCTTTTCAATGGCCGGTTTTGGTTCTCTGCCGGCAGCCGGCCTGGCCACAGGAAAACCGGCCAGGCCGGCTGAAAACCGGCTGGTTGGCAACCCTAGCCACACCTCCTCTGTTAAAATGTACATCTCCTAAGCTATTGTTCTTACTGACAATGTTTTGCGGATGCAAACTAGACATAAATAGTGGTGATACATAAATGCTGATGGAAACAAGACCTCATATACTAGTCTGTGTCATGCCCAGAACACTGCAAAGTAATCTCTGTGCACTCTAATGTATTATAAGATAAAGTAAACACATTACTTGACAGTAGAACACTGCAATAATGGTGACCATTATTCTTGTAATGGTCATCTCTAAAATCACTCCTTAAAAAGCTATGTATGGACCCTTACCAAACTCACAACAACCTAAACTAACTTTGCAATTCCTCAAAAGATGCATTATACTGTGGAGTGACAAAACTATGCTCTTCTAATGACTATGGTTCTCCTGTTATGCATCTGTTTCCCACATATCTGGGTATGGTTTATGGTTTATGGTTTAGGCATTTGATATACCGCCCTTTACTTACACATCAGAGCGGTTTACATGTATACTAACAGGTACTTTTTATTCCCTTGTCCCCGCAGGGCTCACAATCTAAGTGTACCTGAGGCAATGGAGGGTTAAGTGGCTTGCCCAAGGCCACAAGGAGCAGCAGAAGCTCCCTACATGTGGCAACACCTGTCCCATACAATGTCCACTCTCTGTCTTGGCTTATTTTGCTCTGTATACATCAGCTATATGTCTGTCTTCCCACAGTCTGCATTGAGAATGTTGGCACAGTCATGTCTCCCAGTGATGTATAGCTGCCCTATCACACTGACACCTAGTGACACTGCAATCATCCGTAAGGTCCAGGTACTAGCCAGGCATTCATGTCTTCCCTGAATTGCAGATCAGCACACTGGATCCTCCCATGCTACCCTCAAACCACACAAACATACACTCTCACTTGCAGTAACAAAAATATAATTCTGCCAAAAAGATGCTCAGAACCTATAAATAAAAGCTGGTATACCACAATAGCATGAAGTCCCAGGAATACAAATATGATCTTCCTTTCTCACTCAAACAAAATTCTTTTCCAGATTCACTCACACACAATTCTTACATCAACATTCTCATTTTTCATAACACAGAAATTGTTAGGGTCCCTTAGATTAGCTTTTTTAGCACAAACATCAAATTTCAGCATAGCCTGAATAAACACTATTGCTGTTCTTAATATTTCTATAAGGGTAGATATTAATGAGTCTTTAGCTTACAAGATTCCCTCACCTCTGATTTCTGTTCTTTATAACTGTATATTTTGATGGTGGGAAAATTAATGAAAACTCTTTCAAAGGAAAGGATAGTGAGCATTTTGAATTCAATGGTTGCAAGATCTGAGGCATTGTGATTTTGTCAAATCATTCAGGCAAATCTGATCTATGTCTTTGATTGATTAACCAGATAATTAGATCAGAAGTAGATGCTGAATGTGGTATACCTTGATTTTTAGCAAAACGTTTGATACAGTTCTACATAGGATCTTATATTTAAACTTGTGATGTAGCAGACTCTTATGAAGCAATGGAAACTGATAGTGATCCGGTGGAGAGAACCGGTACTGCAGGGGAATGCAGGATTTTCTCTTCTGAGATAATGAAACACAGAGCTAATCAGGAACCACACCTCACCTCAAGGCAGGTGAGGAGCCAAGTCTCTGATTGGGCACGCCCAAGCAGGAGGTGGGCAGTGCAGTACTCAAGCAGCTTGTTAAGAACCCAGAGACAGAAACAGTTAGAAAGTCAGCAAGAAGGGCAAAGAGACGATCAGCGAGATTGGCAAGGAGTGGAGCAAGGAGAGGAGGAGTCAGGACACAAGCACCTGGACGAGGACAGGTCAGATGACCAGGAACAGGAACCGTTGGTGAGAGAACCACTAAGCAGCTGTGATCCACGAAGGAGCAGACAGGACCTGAGAGACTCAGGGGCAAAGAAAGACTTCTGTAAGCAGAAGAATTCAAAGGCACTGAGAGACCCAAGGCTGCAGCTCCGGAGTTTAAAGGACCAAGCAGAACCTTGGAACAGGAGGCAGTGGGAGAAAGAAATGCCCTAGAAGAAGCCCCAGCACAAGGTATCTGGTGGGTTTAGAACGGCTAGCAAGCTTAACAGTGGGAAGCCAGAAAGAGTGAACTTTAATTGTGAAAGACAGGACAAAGGCAGAAAGTTTGATAGTAATTGGTTAAGCCAAGAGAAGCCTAACTGTTTTCCTTTTAAAACTCTGAAAGACTCTCCAAGCACAGCTGAAGCGTTTTACCCTGCACTTTCATTTGGAGATAGGTGGGGGAAGGGAAATGCTTACACGCTGAACTCTTGTCCGAGTAGGAGCACTGATAATTGCCAAGAGATAAGAACTGTAAACAAGCATTTACCTGAAGGAGGATATTCTCAGTCTAGTTCAGAAAATACACAGGCTGAATTACTTCTCACTGAATTCAGGGAGTTCCTTAAGAGCAGAGCAGTTTCTCCTCATAACGTAACAAAGCCAATGAGCAGCTGTGAGGAAGAAATGCCTTTAATTTCTCTGCCGTCTACAGAGCAGGAAGTCCCGATGGACTGCTCTACTTGTGTGATTCAAAAGGACATTTAAATGATATGCTTGCCAATGTTTTAAGAAGGAATATAAGAAACTTACCTCACTGATTGCCCTGCTAAAGAAGCTTATGTGAAGAGAATAAGTGAAAGCATATTGTGTGCAATTCAGGAGCATTGCTGTTACCAGAGTTTTCTGTTATGTTACTGAAAGGAGGTCACATGACAATTGAATGTGATCCAGAATGGACATTTAGCCAAGCAGTAAAAAGCCTTGTTTAGTTAAGTTTTCTCAGCCTTGTTTTATGCTACATTGTTTCCTTTACGTCTGCTGCATTTGAACTGCGAAAGTGGGAAATAAACCTCACAAAATAAATTTTCTTTGCCTTGCCTTACTACTTGAGCTCCAACACAACTACAACCTTACCCTCAAGGGCAACCAAGGCCAGCCCCTCCCTTAACCCTCAAGGTCCAGGGAGTGGGTGGGTGACAAACTGTGACCTCTAAGGTTGGGATCTAAGGTGATGGACTGGATTAGAAACTGGTTGAAAACAAACAGAGCACACTGCTAAAAATAATTCACTGTGGGGACTTCCGGTGACGTCACCGAGCTGAATGGCAGCAAAGTGACTGTGCTCCGCTGCCAACGCCTGCAATAAAGGGTGTAAATACCCCTAGATAGAGGATGAGAAAGGCGGAATGTAGGAGCCATAAAAGAAGTCATCCTAAAAATTAAACTGTGAAAGTTAGAGCGAGCAGGAGCACCTTTCGGATCCGCAAGCACAGGTGGAGTGTGGAGCCTGGCTGAGGTGATCAGAGAGGATTTGTGCAGCAGAGGAGGGAGCCCTGCTGTGAGCGATCCCGACAGGAGAACCGGAGAAAGCACGAGGTATAGCACAGGACAGCTGGCAGAAACAGGAACTGAGCGGAGGTACCCTGGCAAGAGAGAGCGGGAAGATAGAGCAAGCTGGGGCCTCTGCGCATTGGAACACCATATGAAGGAAGAGAAAGGAGGCTGATTGCAGCACCATGTGATGGGGAAGCGGAGGAGAGTGCAGCCGTGGCAAATGGGTTGACGAGGGAAAACTCTTCATTAAAAAATTGCATCAGCGGACCTCCGGAGACGTCAGTGAGTGGCATGGCGGTGTGAAGGAGAGCTCCGCCACTAAGCCCACGGAAAAAAGAGGCAATCCCCCACAAGTGGCGAAATTGTGAGAGCAAAATGATGGGGCAGCAGTAGAGGAGGCTATAAAGCTAAGGAGGCAGTGGCAGAAGTGCGGTGTTCGTGACTGGGCTAGCCTGATCAGGCAGAAGCGCAGTGGAGTCCAGAAGCACGTGGCTGGTGGAAGAGCTGTCCGGGAGAGGAAGTCTCAGGGGCTCGCACAGTGAGTAAAATATTTAAAATAACAGTGCCTGATGAGCAGCGGACAGAGTGAGCGCTTGAGGACCTGGGACAATTGCCTTTGTAAAGGCGAAGAGGGCTGTGCAGTTGGCGAGTGGGAGCAAAGTGGAAGCAAGGCTCACGGGCAGGCAGTGGAAGCCGCGGTGCGGTTTATTCGGTCCCCGAGCAGAGTTTGAGGGGGAACGGTGCAGCGCAGACAGAGGCCCGATTGGGTGAACAGGGGAGAGCAGCAGCGTTTTGCCTGTCAGTGAGAGCAGCGCCGAAGGACACTAAGGAGGCTGGAACAGCTGAATTGCCGAGGGAGAGCTGAGATACAGAGGGTGTGCACTGAGAAAGCCTGACCAGAAGGAAGAAGGGCAGTGTTGTAGTGGGAGATCATTTTGCATCCAGTGATCACCAGATGGTGTGGTTCAGTATTAGGACTAGGGCTGTTAGAATCCATTCCAAGGTGAGGATCTTAGACTTTAGGAAGACTAACTTTGCGAAGATGGGCCAATACCTCAGGGAGTCGTTAGTGGGATGGGAACAGCTGGGGGATGTAGAAAAACAGTGGGCAAAACTGAAAGGGGGTATTTTAAGGGCAACCAACCTTTTTGTTAAAATGGTAAATAAAGGCAAAAGGAACAGGAGGCCGCTATGGTTTTCGAAGGAAGTAGCTGAAAAAGTGAAGAAAAAGAGGGAGGCCTTCATGAAATACAAGAGATCACAGAGAGCAGAAGACAGGCATCTGTATTTGGAAAAACTTAGAGAAGCTAGCAAAGTAGTCAAGAAGGCAAAGATTCAAAAGGAGGAGGAAATAGCCAATGCAATAAAATGGGGGGATAAGACATTTTTCAGATATATTAGTGAGAAGAGGAAGAGCAAAAGTGGTATTGTCAGACTCAAGGGTGCAGGGGGGGAATATGTAGAAGCTGATAAGGATAAAGCGGAATTGCTTAACAAATATTTTTGTTCTGTGTTCACAGATGAAGAACCAGGAGCAGGACCTCAGAAAACACCCACAAATAAGAACATAAGCGAGGGACATCTTGAACTATTTTCAGAAGACTGTGTTCGTGAGAAACTAGCTCAACTTAAAGTAGACAAAGCGTTGGGACCGGATGGGATACACCCTAGAATACTGAGGGAACTTGGGGACGTTCTAGCAACTCCACTGACTGACCTTTTCAATGCCTCGTTGGAGTCAGGAGTGGTGCCAAAGGACTGGAGAGAGGCTCATGTGGTGCCTTTACACAAAAGCGGAAGTAAGGATGTGGTTGAAAACTACAGGCCGGTTAGTTTAACTTCGGTGGTGAGTAAATTATTGGAAACGCTGCTGAAAGAGAAAATAGTGAGGTTTCTGGAGTCCAGCGGATTACAGGATCCGAGGCAGCATGGATTCACCAGAGGCAGGTCTTGTCAGACAAATCTGATTGATTTTTTGACTGGGTGACCAGGGAGTTGGACCGAGGGAGAGCTCTAGATGTGGTGTATTTAGATTTCCGTAAAGCCTTTGACACTGTTCCTCACAGGCGACTTATAAACAAACTGAGCACCCTAGGGATGGACCCTAACGTTACTGCTTGGGTTAGAAATTGGTTGGGTGGGAGGCGACAAAGAGTACAAGTAAATGGAGCTCACTCTGAGGAGAAGGATGTTACCAGTGGTGTGCCCCAGGGATCTGTCCTTGGTCCAATTCTTTTTAACATCTTTGTTAGTGATATAGCGGAAGGGCTGTCGGGTAAGGTTTGCCTCTTTGCGGATGATACCAAAATCTGCAATAGAGTAGACACCCAGGAAGGGGTAGATAACATGAGGAGGGATCTAGCTAAGCTTGAAGAATGGTCTAGAATTTGGCAGCTGGGATTTAATGTTAAAAAATGTAAGGTCATGCATTTGGGCTGCAGCAATCCAAGGGAGCAATACAGTATAGGAGGTGAAGTACTTTTGTCCACTAAAGAAGAGCGGGACCTAGGCGTGGTTGTGTCTGATGATCTTAAAGTAGCTAAACAGGTGGAAAAGGCGACAGCAAAAGCTAGAAGGATGCTTGGGTGCATACGGAGAGGAATGGCTAGCAGAAAAAAGGAGGTGATAATGCCTCTGTATAAGTCTTTGGTGCGACCTCATTTGGAGTATGGTGTGCAATTCTGGAGACCGCACCTTCAAAAGGATGTGAACAGGATGGAGTCGGTGCAGAGGGTTGCTACCAAAATGATTAATGGGCTTCATTATAAAGCATATGAGGACAGACTTAAGGATCTTAATATGTACACCTTAGAGGAAAGGCGGGATAGAGGTGATATGATTGAGATGTTTAAATACCTCCGTGGCATAAATGTTCAGGGAGAGAGCCTCTTTCAATTGAAAGCAAGTTCTGCTACGAGGGGACATGGGATGAGGGTGAAGGGAGATAGATTCAGGAGTGATATGCGGAAATATTTCTTTACGGAAAGAGTAGTGGATCCGTGGAATAGTCTCCCAGTGGAGGTGGTAGAGATGAGGACAGTAACTGAATTCAAGAAAGCATGGGACCAACACAGAGGATCTCTAAAGGCAAAAGGTGGACTGTTGTAGTTGTTATGGAAGGACAGACTAGATAGGCCATGTGGTCTTTTTCTGTCGTCATATTTCTATGTTTCTATGTTTCTATGTTTCTACTTGCAGTACAGTAGACTCAGCACCAGAGAGAGAGGTGGAGATCTAAAGAGCCCAGGAGGTGTAAAGTGCTTGAGAGCTATAATAAAAAGGACTGGCCACTGTTGATTCAGTTATGGACACAGTTACACACTGAATTGTAGTGCTATATTGCACGAATAACAAAAGAACTGCCCGGAGTAGGTGGCAGGGGGTGCTAAGAAGCAGGACTATCAGGAAAAACTGTGCTCTGGGGATCAAGCGGCACACGACTAAGAAGAGTAGAAGTAAAACAAGTAGGAGTCGCCTAAACAGAGGAGACGAATCACAAGTGGGATAACTGATCCCGGAATTCCCGAGATAGCCCAGCTGTACCGCCTGGGGGATGCAAGAGAGATCATGGAGAAAAGTAAAAGCAGGCAGTCAGTCAAGAAGAAGCTAGCTGAATTCCGCTCCGCATATGCTACACCCAAGGGTGGAAAGGAGGGGGATAAGGAGGGTAAAATGCATCCCACTGCTCCAAATGAATCTGAGCAGGGGTTGGAGAATGAGGGCAGTTCAGAGATAGCAACCCTGTTGAAGGACTGGCTCATCGAGCTGAAAGATGAGATCAAGATGGAACTCAGTGGGGTAAAGAAGGAACTAAAAGAGACAATCCAAGCACTGAGACAAGATCTAGTGGACTTGGGCAATCGTGTGGAAGAAACCGAAGTGCAGATGAAGCAACAAGGAGAAGCCCTAGAAGAGTTACAAAAAGGATGGGAAGAACAAACGTGTGGGCAAAGAGAGTTGCAAGTGAAACTGGAGGACCTGGAGGATAGATCTAGGAGATGCAATATACGAGGCCTCCCGGAAGAGCCGAAATATAAAAACTCCGAAGACGTGGTTGCTAAAATATTCAGTTCGCTACTAGCTTCTGCAGCTGAGGAGGAAGGTGAGACAGGAGCGACTATACTTATAGAGAGAGCGCACAGAAGCTTAGGCCCGGTGAGGGACAATAAACCTCGAGATATAGTGGTATGTCTCAGCTCGTACAAGAGTAAAGAAAAACTACTTTGGGCTGCAAGGAAAATGAAACAGTATGTAAGGGAAGAGCACAAGCTGGAATTCTTCCAGGACTTATCCCCCGGAACGCTACAATGTAGAAGAAGCCTTAAGGAGGTGACAGCGTACCTGCGGCGAGAAGATATGCGATATAAATGGCTGTTCCCATTTGAACTGTTGATTACAGTTAAGGGAAGATCGAGGCGGGTGCAGTCGTGCGAGGAAGCTTGGAAAGCATTAAGAGAGTTGGGAGCAACACACCTGCCAGAGGGAGCACAGCCGTCTAATGGAAGTACAAAGGCTACAGGGACATCAAATACAAATTGGAACACTCAGCGCTGGCACAGGGTACCAGTTGGAGGGAGAAGATTGGCGAGACTGAATCGAGGGAGCGCAGGAGTGCAGGCTGAGAAGAATGGAGCGAGCTAAAAATCAAGACTTTAAATGTTGCTGCGGATACAGTCAATATGCACAGCTTAGGGGGGGAGTAGTGAAATGGGGTTGAGGTGGATAGACGGAGGAGGTAGGGATGGTGTGGGGGGAGGGAGTGGGGGAAGGAGTGGAGAGGTAGGGGGGAGGTGGGGGAAGGGTAAGGGAAAGGCTTAGGCTCATTAGGTAGTCACGAGTAAGGAAGCCTATACTCCCTTAAGGGAGGGTGGCCAGGGGTGGGTGTTGGGGTGGACGGGGGGAGGGGAAGAGAGAGTGGGGGGAGGGGGAGGGAGGGGGGAGGAGGTGGTGGGGGGAGGGGATAGGCCAGGCAAAGGGGGGGCAATGGGGGGGGGACCAGCACAGGTAACCTGAAAATCATTACCCTAAATGTGAAAGGCTTAAATTCACCCTTTAAAAGGCAGAAATTGTACAGGGAAATAACGAGACAAAAAGCCTCACTAGTCCTATTGCAAGAAACTCATCTGTTACAAAGACAGTGAAGCCCAAAGGATACACTGAGTTAGTGTTTGCTTCTAATCTGCGGGAGCGGAAGAAAGGGGGGGTAGCGTTGCTGGTCAGTGGGACACTCAAAGTGGAGATGCACACAATAATTAGAGATAGAGGGGGTAGATACCTAATGGTGCGAATGAAGATAGGGGATGAATGGTTCTGTGTGATCAATGTATACGCTCCCACCGGGACCCAAAAGGTTTTCTGGGAGGAAGTGGATAAGAAAATGAACACATTGGGGGAAGGAGTGAGAATGTGTGGTGGGGACTTCAATATGATTTGGGAGGTGGGAAGAGATTCTACGGGGAAGGGGCAGGGGAGGCGGGTGGATAGGAGGCGATACCAGCAATTTGTAAAGGCTAATGAATTGATTGATGCATGGCGATTGCTCAACCCAAGTAGGCGCCAATATTCTTTCTTTTCAGCAGAGCACGGTACGTATTCAAGGATAGACACTATATGGATAGGGAAAGAGATAGCGGGTAGAATCATAGAAGGCATGATAGAGCTGATTACATGGTCGGATCATGCACCAGTGATGTTGAAACTGAGGGGAGGGGGAGAAGATAGGGGGATCCACTTTTGGAAATTGAATGAGGCTCTTTTGAGCGATATTAGGGTAGTGCAAGACATAGAAAATCTGATACCAGAATATTTTGCGCGTAATGATACTGGAGAAGTCCAAAAGGGTGTGGTCTGGGACGCCTTCAAGGCAGTGGTGAGAGGCACACTGGTCAAATGGGGGGTGAGAATAAGGAGGGAAGGGGAGGAGAAGGAGCTCCAATTGCGGCAGAAACTGGTACGGCTAGAAGAGGCAGATGCCCTAAGTACAAGCGGGAAATTAAGGGGGTAGGTCCTGGAGACTAGGGCTAAGCTGAATGCGCTTGAAGCAGATAAAATTCATTATCGGCTACAATTATTGCATCAAGAGTTCTTTGAGGGAGGGAATAGAGCAGGAAAGTGCATGGCGAGGAGGTTGAAGCAGAAGCAGAATATGTCTTTAATAACTCAGATTAAGGGTAGGGGGGGGTTATTAGAGATGAGCAGAAGATCAGAGATGCATTTGTGGAATATTATAAGGGCTTATATGAGGTTAAACTGGATGGACCAGAGGGTGAGATGAGGGACTACTTGGAGACAGCCGGACTCCCTCAACTGGAGGATGGGGAAAGAGAAGTGCTGGAAAGAGAAATACAGGCCTCGGAAGTGGAGGTGGCGATTAAGGGCCTGAAAACAGGGAAAGCCCCCGGATTGGATGGGCTGTCGGCTAGCTTTTATAAAAAGTTCAAGAGAGAGCTGGTGGAGCCCCTGACAAGTTTGTTCAATATCCCAAGGGAGGGGGAGAGACTAGCAGAAACGATGGGGTGAACAGGAACCACACTGATTCACAAAGTGGGTAAGGATCCGCAAGAATGTGCGTCATACCAGCCAATCTCACTAATAAACATAGATGCAAAATTGCTGGCCAAAGTACTAGCAGGGAGACTCAATAAAATATTGGGGAAGCTAGTGCATGAGGATCAAGCGGGGTTCATACCAGGGAGGCAGGTGGCTGACAACATCCAGAAAACATTAAATGTCAGTGAAACATAAGCCAGAACCTGCACTGCTTCTCTCGCTAGATGCGGAGAAAGCGTTCGACCAAGTGTCGTGGAGATTTCTGTTCTCCTTATTAGATCACATGGGGTTTGGAAATGGTTTTGTAGGCTGGACAAAGGCATTATACGAGAGACCTACAGCGTGTGTGCGCGTCAATGGTGGATATTCCAGATTCTTCCCGTTGGGGAGGGGGACACGACAGGGGTGCCCCCTTTCACCATTACTGTTCGCCTTATCATTGGAACCACTAGTGGGGAGAATAAGGAGGGGCTTAGACATTACTGGGGTAACAGGGCAGAGGGAATACAAAATGGCCATGTTCGCTGATGACATCCTACTTTTGTCACAAGGCCAAAGGAGAAGTTGCCTGCGATAATGAGGGAGGTACAGGAATATGGGGAAATGGCAGGGTTTAAGATTAATTGGAGTAAGTCGGAAATCCTGAACTTGTCAGTAGGGGAGGAGCAACAAAAGAGCCTACAACAAACATTTCAATTTAGGTGGGCAAAAAGATCAATTCGATATCTGGGAGTTTACTTAGGGTGGGACTTGGAGGACCTGTATGAGCTGAACTATATGAAGGCGTTTCGGCAAGTAGAGGCGCAATTGGGGGCATGGAATAGGGGGTTTATATCGTGGTCGGGGAAAATGGTAGTGGTGAAAATGATGTTGCTCCCCCAGTTCCTTTTCTATTTTCAAGTGCTGCCAGTAACGGTACCCATAAAGGCGCTAATTAGGCTGCAAAAGCAAGTGGAGGGGTTTATATGGGGAAATAAACGGCCCAGGGTGGCAGCTAGAACTTTGCAAGTGGCGAGGATGGAGGGAGGCATGGGTGTTCCCAATTTCAGAAAGTACTACATCGCGGCGCAGTTGAGGGCGGTGTACTCTTGGCTGAGGGAGCAACATAAGCATTGCGTGGCGATGGAGGAAGCGGGACTCAGACCGGGTGAGTTGGAGAGACTGGTCTGGGGAGGGAAGGGAAGCAAGGGTGACAATCCGCTGGTTGGACATACTCTGGGTGTGTGGCAGCTACATAGGAAGAGGTTGATAGGGAAGAAGAGGTGGACGCGTGTGATGTCATTATTGGCTTGTTGTGAAGAGGGAACAGGCCCAGACATGTTGGTAGTGCAAAGGTGGGCACAACAGGGGCTGCAACGAGTGTCACAGATAATCTTGGGCAAGGTGTAAGAGAATTTGAGGGCATTCGAGACTTGTACCAGTTGAGAGAAACTGACCGATTCCACTATCTACAGATGGGTTCATTCACTAGGCAGAGAAGGCACTGGCAGGATATTGTAAAGGACCCAGGATGGTTTGAAGGTAGTTGTCTGGGTTCGCTGGGGAGGAAGGAGGTCATTTCTAGAATATATAAAGGATTAACGGAGAGAGGGAGGTCACCCCTATTAACTGAGATATATAATGTTTCAGTTCGTCTTCACTTTCAGCCAGTATTGTGGTATTATCAGTAGAGTGAAGATTGTTGATAAGTCTTCCATCATTCTTCACACCTCGCTTGTTTTCATACAGTCCTGCTTCCCTGATGATTTTTTCTGCATATAAATTAAACAGCTAGGGGGAAAGCATGAAGCTTTGTTGTACACTGTTGCTGATTTTAAACTATTCTGTTCCTCCTTGTTCCATTTGAACTGTTACTTCCTGATCAATGTAAAAGTTGTTCAAAAGAACTATCAGGTGTTCTGGTATACCCATGCTTCTTAATGTGGCCCAGAGTTTATCATGGTTTACACAGTCAAAAGCCTTGCTAAAGTCAATAAAACACATATAGACATTCTTTTGATATTCTTTTGTCTTTTCAAAGATCCATCTCACATCTGCGATGATGTCTCTTGTTACTTGCCCTTTCCTTAACTCTGCTTGCACTTCAGGCATTTCTTGTTCCAGATATGGTTGTAGTCTCTACTGAATGATCTTGAGTAGAATCTTACTGGCATGTGAGATCAGAGGAATTGTGCAATAATTTCCACAGTCAACTGGATCACCTTTCTTCAATATCGGTATAAACACATCTGTTACTGTCAGTTGACCATGATGTTGACTTCCAAATTTCCTGGCAGAGCCTTGTAAGTTTGATAACAGTCATAAATGATTCCTGTAATACTTCAACGGGAATGCCATCAATGCCTGGCATTTTGTTTTCTGATAATGCTTTTAATGATGCTTTGACTTCTTCTTTCTTCACCAATGGTTCCTGATCATAAGGTACAGGTTGAAATAGCTGTTGGTCCACTTGATCTTTATGGTATTACGACTCTGTATATTCTTTATACCTTTTCTTGATCTTCCCAGCATCATTCAATGTTGATCCTTGAGCATTCCACTTCAAGGCTGGAAGTTTCTTTTTAACTCTCATAGCTTTAGGATAACCAATCTTGTTCTTCCTCTAATAGTTTCTGATTCTATTTCCATGCATGTGTCATAGTAGTACTTTTCCTTGTCTTGCCTTGCTGCACATTGGGAATCTCTGAGTTCTGTGATTGCCTCTTTTTCTTCCCTGGATTTAGCTTCTCTGTGTTTCTGGTCAATTTTCAAAGTTTCTTTGGTCATCCATTTTGGCCATTTTTGCTTTTTCACCTTTAATATAGACTCCTCACTTTCTTCGAGCACAACTTTCTTGATGTAATCCCATAACTCTTCTGGTGCTCTGTCATTGGTATCCAAAGCAGCAAATCAATTTCACAGGTTGAATTTCGATGATATATTCTCAAGATCATATTTTGCTACATTTATGAGTGGCTTACTCTTTTTCAGCTTTCGCTTGAGTTTGCATACTAGTAGTTGGTGAGCTTTGTCTTTGTTTATGTTTTTGTGCTTTTCCATCGTTGACTTCCACAGATGTAGTCAATTTGACTTTTGTACAATTCATTGGGTGAACTCAATGTGCACAGTTGGCTCTTGTGTTGCTAGAAGAAGGTGTTTGAGATGAATAGATCATTGGTATTTATGTTTATGTTTATTGACCTCTCTTCGTAGGAGCAACAGACAGGTGTACAAAGATTAAAACAAGATAAAAATAGGAATGAAAAGAAAGCCATTAAAAACAGGAAAGACATATTTTAAAACATTCACACTTAGGGGGGGGGGGGGAGGGAGGAGAGGAAGAAGGGATAGAGAAGAGAGTCAGAAGGGGAGAGTGATAAACAGGGGAAGGGGAAGAAGGTGAATTATGAGCTTTATTGAAAAGGTGTGTTTTCAGGCGTGATCAGAATTTGAGATATGAAAGTTCCAGTTGAAGGGCAGGAGGAAGAGAGTTCCAAGAGGCAGGTGCAAGAAAGTAAAAGACTAAAAAGCAGGTAGTTTTGAGATGAGCCTGATTTGCTGCAGGACGGTAGAAATGGCTAGCTTGGATGCTATGGAGGTTATGGTATGGATAATTAAAAAAAAGAAGATCAGAAAGGTAGTGGGGAGATCCTGTATGAAGTGCACAATGAACCAGAGTGAGAAGTTTATATTGCAAATGGCGTTCTATGGGATGCCAGTGATACCAGATTAAGAGCGGAGAAACATGGTCGTATCTGGAAGCATGAGCGAGAATACGAACAGTGGTGTTTTGCATGCGTTGTAGTCAGCATATTTGATATAGGAGAAGACCAAGAAAAACTATGTTACAGTAGTTTAACCTGGAAATGAAGAGGGAAAGAAGAATGGTAAGAGAAGCAGAAGAGAAAAAGAACAGATAGCCCAAATTTGCTGTAATACGAGAAAAGAGCGATGAATTACGAAGGAAAGGTGAGCATTGAATGATAGAGAGGAATGTAAAGTAGCACCTAGGTAGCGGACTGTGTCAACCAAAGGTATAATGGTGCCAGGATGAGAAGGGGCCAGGGCTGGAGTGGAATGACAAAAGAAAACCAGATTGTTGTGGACCTATTTGGGTTTAAGTAGAGGAGGTTATCTGAAAACCAGGTGGAGATGACTGAAAGGCAAGTATTTAAAGGAGAGAGGTCAGGAGATACTGGACTGGTATGATAAAGAAGAAGTATGCCAACATCATAAAAATGAGCCGAGATACCATACTGTTGAACAAGAAGAGTTAGTAGAATTTTGAAAAATGTTAAATAGAAGAGGGCTAAAACAGAATCTTGGGGTACCACAAAGGAGCGATCGAAAGGAGGAAGAGCAAGCACCAACAGAGACAGAGAAATAATGTTGAGATAGAAAAGAACAAAACCAACTTAGCACATTGCCTCGAAGACCAAGGTCATGAAGTTGAGAGAGAAGAGTGACATGATCAATGAGACTGAAAGCTGAGAAACGGTCATGAGAAACTGCCACCAAAATCTCACCATGGTCATGCGCTTGGTGTAGGTCATTTAGAAGAGAAATAAAAATAATTTTTGTGCTGTGCCCCGGACACAAAAACAGACTGACGTGGGTGAAGGGCATTGGAGTCTAGAAAAGCAGAGAGCTGGGAGAAAACTAGTTTTTCCAATAACTAAAAATGGAAGAGTAGATATGGGACAGTAGTTGGCAAGCACAGAAGGATCCAAAGAGGGGTTCTTTAGCAGTGGTGTTGCAGAATTATTTCAGTCCATATTTTCCAACTTCTTTGCTTTCTTCTTTGTTGCCAACTTTTATGTTCCAGTTACCCATGTCTATCAGGATATCCTGTTTGCATGTTTCTGTCAGTTTCAGCTTGTACTTCTTCATGCCTCAATTATATTTGTGTTGATAGGCATTCCTCATAAATTAATAGAAATTAAGCATTCACTGATTGCATTATATTTCATTACAGTTCTTGCAAGTTTCTTCTTGATTATATAGGCGACACCATTTCTTCTTTGTCTTTCATTTCCAGCATAATATACCATGCAATCATCATCAAAAGTGGCCAGTGCTGGTCCATTTTAGTTCACTGTCATCCAACAGATCAAGTTGTACACATTCCATTTCATTCTTGACAGTTCAATGAACAAGTACAAGCTAAAACTGACAGAACATGCAAACATCCTAATAGTCATGGGTAACTGGAATGCAAAAGTTGGCAGGAAAGAAGACGGTCCCTGCCTGTAATGGGATCAGATTAGGACTGGATTGAGTCTGGTGTGTGCATCTGGAGTGAGTAGGCAGTCATATCCCTGGAGAAGGTGAGGGGTCACCATCTCAGAAAGTTGCTGCTGCAAGAATGTCATACATCCCAGCCTCTATGGACTAAGATGGCAGTTGTATCCTTGGACATGAGGCCTGGATTTACACTGCCAAAACCAAACTGTATATGAGGAATATGTGGTCACAGGCTGGAAAGAGTCACAATCTGACAGCTGCAACTAACAAACCTGGTAAATCAGCACCTGCACCCAGAACATGGTTGCTGTGGGAACTGAGTGCAGGAACGTGTTTCAGCCCTCTGCAACTACTGTGAGGATGAATCTAACAATGACTTGGTTAACTGGGTGACCCTATAACCTTTGTAATCCTCCAGATGCAGCATCAAATCCACCGCAAAAACAATGAGCTACCCTCCAGGTATAGTGATTGTCATCTATACTTGTAGATGACTCTTCTGACTACACTACTGACTCAAATCATTACAGGTCTTGTGGTCACAGATTTGAGTCCATCAACAGCTTGGAGGTGGCAAAATGATTTGCCATGCCATGATCTTGTGTTCCCACATCTGTGTCATGTGTCATCTTTGTGACTTCAGCATGTAATCACCTGAAATGTTGATGTATTTATCACATCTGTTGCAACATTTCAGAGACACTTCTGCTATGAGTTGTAATTTCAACCAGATGCCTTTCTGTGAATGCTATTGTGGTGTACACAGACTGATATCAATGTCATGCATATCTTGTTTGTATGACAGCTGCTTTTATGATCTGTACTGGCAGCATACATTCTGACTGTGCATGCACATGCATTCATGATCCACGGCTTGTCCATTGCACATTGTGATCCTGCATGTCCAGGCATGCCATGCATTGTGTGTGCATGTCCAGGCATGCCAGAACTAGCCAGAAGTGCATAGTTTCTGGGAAACCTATGAGTTGAACTCATATGTGAGACAATCTGAGCTATGGGCATTTGCCTGAAGATGATGCATGCTGGGAGGATGTCACAGTGACTGATGTGATCAGCCACCCACATTATGTGACATACACCCAGATGTGATCAGGATACAAAATCTTGCCAGTTTTCGTTTGGTTTAGTGACTTATCAGGAAGTGGTGGAGTGGCCTGGTGATTAGGGCAACAGGTTACAACCCTAGTGATCAGGGTTTGATTCTGACTGGCATTCATTGTGGTCTTGGGCAAGTCACATTGCCCTAGAAGCTGTATCCTAGAAATGTATTTCTACTGATACATTGCCAAGGAAGCTCAAGGGCTGCTGGGTCAACAGGAATCAGCCTTGACCTGACAGCACCAAAGTTTTATTTCTCATTATATTGATGCAATTTTACCTGTATCATTGTTGAGTCATGTTGGCTTTTTTGTTTTTGGGTTGTGTGACATATGATGGTTTTTGCTGTGAAATACAGTTGTTTGTTCAGACCTCCATCCTGTGTGATTCTGTGGGGTCCATTGTCTACAGGAGTTGGGTTTTCTTCACAATGGTTTAGCAGTCCAGTCATCCTATACACACCATCAGGTGGCCAGTTAACATGCCTTCTAGGAGCTGCATTGTGACCATTTGCACACATTGTTGGCAAAGCTCTGTCACATAGACATGCAACAGTGTGAGTACCTGACCCCTGTCACACCCACCAGTCACATGCAGTGGTTGTTTTGACATATACTACCTGTCATGTGAGAACATGGGGGGATCCCTCAGCAATCTACCAAGGCTGCCTTTTCCAGGAGGTTGCCTCATGTTCGTGACACCTGTTGGCACCATAGTCATAGCATTTTGCAAGCCAGCTTGGTGACCACTGGCCAGCACATGACCTTTTTCTGCAGGGGAGCTGTCTGGTGGTCATAGGCTTGCACATATGTGTGACCTCAGCTGGCCAGATGAGGTGGACTGGTTCCTGTGGTTCACTCTTGGAACAGCAGCTGCGCAGGGGGGGGGGGGGGTGCATGTTGGTTGGACTGACCAACATATGGCACCATGTGATCTGTTCTATGAGACAATGCTATCCACCTACCTGCTACCATGTACCCCAGCAGATGGCTTCCTATGGATGATGCTGCATTACTTGTGCAGGTTGATGTGAGGCCAGCCATGTCACATATGTAGCACACACATTTGTGACAGAATGTGGGGCTACATCTTTGAGCTGCAGATTTAAACACCTCCAATAGCATGACAAGAGGTGTCAGTGGTCAGGTATGAGTCGCTATGCACATCAGCACTACTGTGTACTTCCATACATTGGGGCCAGCGATTGAATGTGGCCGCCACCATGTTTTTATGTGGGTATGTATTCTGATGATACCATGCACATGGGGGTCCTCTGCTTTGCACAAGGTTCTGCAAGGGGATCATGTACATCCCTGCTATCAGTGCACATTGCATGATCAACATGTCATGGCAGCTGGTGGTGTGGCTGAGCTATGGAGAGAATTGGGAGGTAGCGGTATATGTCAGGACAGATGGGCATAGCTTGTATGTAGCAGTTAGTTGGATCATATGTACACATCCTCATAGGTAATTTGAGACAGGCATGGGCACCATGTGACCTTTGTGATGACAAATTACTGACCCTCATGATCCCTGTGATGTGGCATTGCTAAGGCATACAGGGCACAGGGAGACTGCTGTTTATGCAGGGGCCAGGGAATTTACTTGTATTGGTACATGTCATGGCTAGGGTGATCTGTGACCCTACTCAACAGCTGGGTGACATATATTACAACTGAGGTAGCCATATTTATGATGTCATTTGTACCGGAAGCTTAGCATTTCAACTGCTGGGATTGTGACTGGGGGGGATGGCATTGGGGTGGGTGGGGGTTAGCCAAGGTGAATGGGGAACACAGGATACAATGAAAGTTGGGGGGGGGGCTCATGGGGGAACTGGAGACAACTGATTTGAAGGACAGGCTTTAACTGAGGGTGTGATGCCAGTTGGCTGACCTTAATGTGGGGTGTGTTCCACCCACTACCACCTGTCTACTGACATGACAACCTACATGAGGGGTCAGGGTGATCCTGTAAGAGTGAGGGGGGATGAGGACATTCTGCATGATTCAAGAAGGGGGCACATGGGGAGCGTTTGTTTCACCTTGCCGTCTGATTCCTGAGGAGGCTGAGGGTGCCGGTGCTATGATCTTCTGGTGTGGGTGGAGCGGCCCAGCTGACGTCATCCTCTGGCCCGGATAAGAGAGCGTTGCAGAGTTGTATCTCTGGGAGTGTTTGTTTCACCTTGCCGTCTGATTCCTAAGGAGGCTGAGGGTGCCGGTGCTATGATCTTCTGGTGTGGGTGGAGCGGCCCAGCTGACGTCATCATCTGGCCCGGATAAGAGAGCGTTGCAGAATTGTATCTCTGGGAGTGTTTGTTTCACCTTGCCGTCTGATTCCTGAGGAGGCTGAGGGTGCCGGTGCTACGATCTTCCGGTGTGGATGGAGCGGCCCAGCTGACGTCATCCTCTGGCCCGGATAAGAGAGCATTGCAGCTCTACGGCGCTCAGCCATCGGCACTCTACCGGGGCGCGTCTTTTAAGGGGCGCGTTTTAAGGGGCATGTTTGGCCCCTTGTGAGCCCCTTAGGAGCACGGAAGGAGCTGGGGAAGTAACATGCCTGGCGGCAAGCGGAAGAAGAAGGCCCCGGTGGAAGTGGTTCAGATGGGAGCTTTGGACAAGCATGTAATCTCTACCCCGCGGTCGGTGGGTCCAGGTACTGTGCCCTCTAAGCCTGTTTCCGAGGGAGCAAGTTTGAGCTCAATTGAGCGTACTCCTCCTCTTCCCCCAGGATTTTTAGAACTGTCTTCTGAACCCCAAGGTCCCCTGAATATGAATCTGGACTGTGCGCTTCCTAAAGTGGTGTCATGGACGGAGTTTTCTTCTCCTCCTAAGGACCCTAAGGATTCTACTATTTCTCTTTTGGATGTCTGGAAAGTGGTATCCCACACTGAACAAGTTCTTACTGAAACGGTTCCTTTATTATGTCAATTTACTAAGGATACTGTTGCAAAATTACAAGCTCTAGGTTCTCAAGCTGATGTATTGAGTTCTGCTGTTTCTAATATGGATACTCAGGTTAAGTTCTTTGTTGAATTTCAATCTGTCCATTCGAAGGATAGTAGTATAGTTCATCAGAAGCTTGAGAACCTAGAAAATCAATTACGTTCTAAAAACTTACATTTGCTTAATTTTCCGGTCTGTCCCATGTTATCCCCTATGATTCTTTTTCGGAAATATCTTAAGGACACCCTTCTTCTACCACAGGCAGAACCTATTATTATTCTTAAATGTTATTATTTGTCCTTTAAGACATCGTCTGCCATTGTGGAAGAGGAGGGTGGTGTTCCTTTGGCTTCTGCTAAATTTGATCTAACTGCCTTTCTAGAGGATACGCAGGATGAAATTTCTTCCCGTGCTACTTTATTGATAACTTTGGCCTCAGAGGAAGACAAGGTTGCTATTCTTAAGACTTATTTTAAGAATAGAGCAGTTAAATTTTGTGGGGATTGTATTTCTATTTTTCCAGATGTATCGCGTTCGACTCAATTACGTAGGAAAGCATTTCTTGTGCTCAACTCTAGAGTTCTTGCTCTTGGGGCGACTTTCTTTCTAAAGTACCCATGTAAATGTTGTGTTACTATGGGGTATGAAAAATTTGTTTTTACGGTATCTTTAGATTTAGAACGTTGGATCCTTGGGAGGGAAAAGGTTCAGTGATCTGTATTCTAATTTTTTCTTGTGAGTGTTTCATGGGGGGGGGGGGGGGTGAGAAGTAACTTTTCAGACGGTATAGTTGGCCAGGGATTTTTTTTGTATTTCTCTCTGGCCTTGTTTATTTTGAGAGTCATTTTTCCTTGTATTTTTCAAATGTTTCTCCGAAACGTGGACCGTAGCATTTTGGATTGATTATTGTTATTATGTTTTTTTTCTCCTATTGTAATTTCCTTGCTTTTCCGTATACCGTAATTCTTACTGTATAACAGTGTAAATTTCATAAATAAATAAATTTAAAAAAAAGAAGGGGGCACATGGCAGCGCATGTGGGATATTATGGACATCTGGATACACAGAGGTACCAGAGTGCATCATCTGATGGTTGGGAGTAAGACATACACATATTATGCAATAAGTGAGTGGGAGCCAGTGTGATCTGATACCTTGAGGAGATACATATTATACATTGCTGCTGTGGTGACACAAACAGAAAATAGCATTGGGAAGTGACTGGGAACATTGCTGTTACACAGTACATGAGAGGGAATGTGTTATAGGTAACCACACAGGGGGTGCAATGAGCACAGGCAGAGGTCACTTAACAAGCAGGGTCTCAGGCAGTGGAGGACAGGAAGTGCATATATGACAGAGTGGGACAGTGAATTGCATGCCACAAAGACTGCTAGGTTAATGGCCATTGGGAGATGATTCATTAGCTGGACCAGGATATTTAGAATGAGAGAAATGTGTGGGAGAGGCAATTTGGGGAGGTACAGGGAGACTGGGGGAGGGAAGGGACCTGTAACCTAGAGAGCTACCTATTGTGAGTGCTTACACTAGTGGTGCTTGTGCCACATCCAGGATGGTACCAGGAACTGAGAGAGTTAGGCCAGTTGGATATGGTGACATGGAAAGATGTGGAAAGATCATCAGGATGTGGTCTGCATGAGACTCTGCCACTGCAGCCTGCTGCTAGACAATGGTAGCCATGTTGGACTGCCAATTAATCACATGAAGGAATGGATTGACATATCCTTGCAGAAGACCACCAGGGAGGGTTAACCATGAGGCAGATGATGGAAGCCTGGACCTATGGTAGTTGCATGGGGGAAGGACAGACAGGAACCTGTGCCATGCTGTACCACCCAAGCCAGTGGGAAAAAGGGCATGTTAGAGGCTGAGGGTGACATCTGCAATCATACATGACATTAAGGGATGTGATGCACAGGAGGGATCCAGATTGACTGCTATGGACCTATTCCTGGCTTTACCTGGTTAATGTGTTGCTATACATTGGATGTTTACCATGCAGTGCCAAGACCACATAGACAACTGTCTGAGGTGGTACACATGGGTGTGCTACAGATGGTGAGAGGGTACAATGGTTCATAGCAGTTATGTTTTTGTGCAGGGAGCCACTTCATTGGGGACTGTGTGAAGGTGGCTGGTGAAATTAGGATGAAGAGGGCGACTTGTTTGAGGGGTGCATAGCATAACTGCCCCAGCACTGGAGGAACAGCACATGTGGTGGAGAAGCAGCCACTGAGGGCAGAAAAAAAAGGGAAAACTGCCTTTTTTTTCTTTTACCCATAAAACTGCAGGCACTGAAAGGGTTAACACCAACACTAAAGGTAAAGATTTCTCACAGAGAAGTGCAGACCTAAGCACACGCCCAGTTCCCATGGAGATAGAGGGAGGAGAAGGGAGTGGTTTGGGGGCGGAGTCAAAGGGGATAGGACAGCCCCAAACATTTAGGAACGGAAGCTGCACTTATACAAGAGAGAAGGAGAGAGAGAATGAGAGAGAGAGGACACAGACACAGAGGACACGAGGGTTCCAGGAAGGAAGGACAAGAAACCCCTGGAAATCCCTTGCACAGAAGCAATTGAGAACCTGGAGCAAAGAGCTGACAAGGCCAGTGGAAAGCTCAGGGGAGGAGTCCTCAGAGGAGGAAATATTCTCCAAGAGTTCATGGCTCAACTCTTCTCCTAGTAAGGAATCTGTAAGGAGGAAAAGCAGCACTAATAAGGTGAGCCCTTTACAACTTTTGAAAGGCTTATTAGACAAAGAGGGTTTTTCCTGCCCTTCCCCCACAAGCTCACACACTGTTAAGGGTACCTGGGAGAAGCTCCTAAGGGCTGTGCAAGCTAGTGAGGCTTCTCAGGAAGATACCAGGGGAAACAGTTACCAAGAAGAGTCTAGTGTGGAGGATATGGACTTGGGAGACACTGTGGATATAGATAATGTCTCAGACATGGAAATAAGCTGTGCAATCTGTGCTAAAGAAGTATAAAGGAACCGAATAGGGTTTGAAAGCAGAAAGAAACCCAGCTGGCCTTGATTACTGAATGCATCTGTGTTACCTCGTGCAAAGTAAAAGAACTGAAGGAAGTTTATTGTCTGAAAGAAACCAGAGGTTCTTTTACCAGGACATTTTAAAGCCCATTACTTTTTAGCTGTGCTTTTAAAAGTAGCTGCCCTGTTTAAAGCTCCTTGGGAAGAAGCTGTGCTGAATGTTTGTGTTATAATTGGAAAAGAATTCTATTGCTTGTGAAAGTATCTAAGTGGGCCAGGAAGTTTTGCTACACCTACTGTGAAGTAACAGAGGGTTGTATAGCGCCTCCTGGAGACCAGGAAACAGAATACTGCTGAAAATAGAGTTTTACCAGAAAGCAAGTTTGAAAGCTGTATCAAGCCAAGGACTGTATAATAGGCTTGTGTGCTGTTATTTGGAGAAGTATCCTGAATTTTGTTTGGTCAACTTCAATCAATTCATGTCAAAGAATTGAACCGGTTAGGTAATCCTTGTTTCTAAAAATAAAGAAATATTTCCTGTGACCTTTGCACTTGGCTCTCATCCTTTCGGGGACACAACTACATGCTATCGGGCTAATTTCAACAAAGGACAATCAGCACCTCCCCTGTAGCCCTAGGCAACCGCCTGGCCACACAGGGGCGCGCCGACACACAGTCTACCTGTAGTTGTAGTAAAAGGTTTGTGCATGAAGGAAACATGCTGTACACAAGTCTGTGATCCCATCACATGGCATGATATGACTACCTGTTTTTGCCTCAAAGTATGACATACAAGAAAAATAGTGGTCCTCTCGGAGTGGTATAGACAATGCACAAATCAATGAAGAACACTCCACTTCAACTATTGACTCTTAGACGGTACTGGCAATATATTTATGATATTAGTCGTACGTAGTCTCAGATCAAACTTGCGCTCATGATCACATTATTCAATGAAACATGGATAGCGCTTGATGACATCAATGACTACTAGAACTTTGTTTTCGCATGCTAATATGTAGATAAAACTTTAACTCTTTTTTTTATATCTTTTATATCTTTTTACGTGCCAGTGTTCAGAGTCCTGTCCAATTTAAAATAATGTATGCGAGCTTATAAGGCAGAACAAACTTAGCTTCCACTATGTTGTTCTCTTCTGCTCAGCTTTCCAGATTATGACAATTCTCCATGCGCCTCACTCCTTCAGCGCCTTCGCGTCACTCCTTCAGCGCCTTCGCGTTTTGCTCCTGTCCGGAGTTCCTCTTGAAGAAATTGCTAATAGTTGCTGCCTACGTTTCTCTTCATATGTTCTGATTTTCTTTTCTCTGCGGCGTTGTTTGACAGAGAAAAGAAAATCAGAACATATGAAGAGAAACGTGGGCAGCAACTATTAGCAATTTCTTCAAGAGGAACTCCGGACAGGAGCAAAACGTGGAGGGTCCACACGGGTGCAGGATTTGAGCAAGGTGCACTGTACTGCACAGGCACAGGAACATAAAAGGCGGGTAGCCAGAGACAGTCAAGGCTTGGGTGCAGTATGCCTCATAGGACGTGGCATGGGCAGAGCAGAGGAGAGTGCAGTGTTATAGGAGGCTACTGCTTCATCTCAGAAGAGATAATTGGGGAGAGAAGTGATGTGACAGTGATGAAGAGAGTTAATGGGTTGATAGCATGACAGTTTCTGAGGTTGGAGGAGACTCAGCAAGCTTTAGGCAGGGGGTACTGAAGAGTGATGCTCAGCAGGTGATGGTCAGGTTAGCACAGAGCTGAGGTACAGAAGTTTGTGGGTAAACAATTGCAGAGGAGGACAAGGTTGAGGCAGTGGCCATGCTGGTGGGTGGGGGCAGTGGACCAAAGCTGGAGGTTAAATGAGGATGTAGAGAAAGGAGCTTTGATGCATAGGGGTCAGAGGGGTTATCAACATGCGTGTTAAAATCTCAGAGAATAAGGAATGGGGAAGATGTATCCAGAAAGACGGAAAGTCACAAGTCACGGTCAGTGAGAAAGGTGGAAATGGATTTGTCAGCTATCCAGAGAGGTGGTGGAGTAAAAAAGGCAGATGGAGTAGATTTCAGAGGAGGGACAGGGTAAGACTGAGGCAGGAGGAGGGGTTGAAATAGGGATGAGAGGGTAGAAACCCAACACCACCACCACCACCACCATATCTAGTGCGACAAGGCGTATGGTTGTACTGTTAGCCGCCATGACCAAGGACATCAACTGATGCTGATTCTTCAGGGAGGAGCCAGGTCTCAGTTAGAGCAAGAAGGTGTACAGCATTAGAGATGAGGAGAACATGAATAACAGTACGCTTATACTGTGTATATTCCACAAGGCACAAGAGAAGGGGTGGAGGAGGGGGCACATAGACGGATATGAATAAGAATTGTGGAGTTGCAGATGGATGTGACCTAGACATGTGACAGATGTTGGGGAGGGGGGCAGGACTGGCACTGATATCTTCAGATGACAGGAGGAGAGGAAGCAGAGGAGGTCAGGGTACAGAGGAGAGAGTACGGCAGTAGTGAGGGTGAGGTTGTTTCAGAGAGAGAGGAGATGGCTGAATGAGAGGGGGAGGATGGTGAGGCTCATGAGCTGATGATAGGGTAGATGACAAGATGGTGGGAGAGATGAGGATGGTGATGAGAGCATGATAGGGATGGGGGCTTGCCCTCACATGTGGCTTGGTGATTGCACCAGGGATGACTATTGATGTTGTGTGTCTGTCATGAAGCTGTGGTATTGAGTGTCCAGTGCAGGCAGTGATGCATGTGTACCACTGTAGACAGGCCCTGGGTGTGTTTTCCAACTTGTTCAGGATGTACATGCCAGGTTGTTTTGAGGCCGGAGCCTACATCCTTGTGGCAGAGACTTGTGGTTTAGTGTGCTGTTGAGTGTGCTGTGGTCAAGAACATTGAGTTGTGACTGAGTGGTTAGAGAACTTGTTTGGTAGAGGCTTAGTGCTGGGTTCAAATCCCACTTGTGGTCTTGGCCATGTCATTGCACCCTCTATGACCTCTGTGGGAGGGCCAGCCAATATATTTCTGATCCCACTGCCAGGTATACCCAAGAGCCGCCAGGGTCTGTATTGCTTGCTAGACACCGGAAGCACTGACTGCCAGCTATAGCGGGTGGCCACTGCTACTGGTGTTTAGTAAGAACCAGTGCATGTTCTCGGTGTTGTGCACATTAGTTCTGCTGGCTTGCTACAACATGGCACCTTTCTAACCACTCCCATGGAACCCAGGGACATCACCGTGGACTACATGTGCAGCCTTTGCTGCCAACATCCAATTGCTTCCCACATTCATCTCCCACATGTCTCACATGGACATATGGCTGTGACATGTTCTCCACCTATTACCGTGCCCTATGCCATAGTTGGCGGTAATGTGCACACTGGGCACTCTTACCGATTGCTGCCCACTTACCGCACACTAACTGGCTGCTGTCATGATTAATGTCGAAACACCTAGTCCCTGCCTCATCCTTTTCAACCCGTTGGGATCCTTAATCATGCCGTTTTGTGCTCGCTACTGGTACACCTTTAGCATCATTTAGTAATCATGCCCCAATGTGTATACAAAGAATGAATAAGTGAAAAACGTGGAAAATATCTGAAAATCAAGAAAAATTCATTTAAAACAAGCAAGACCTGACATTTCTTTTTGCACACCCCTACTTTATAGCTGTTTCTAAATGTGTATACTCCTCAGGAAAGGAGATATGATAGAAAGAAAATACAAACATTCATGTACTTGAAAATTTTTAATAATGCACTGGAAATAAACTTTTTTTTCCACAGAAAGGGAATTCTAGGGCAAGGGGTCATGATATGAAATTCTAAAAAGGAAGACCCAGGAACAAACTCAGAAAATGTTTGTTTTCATGTACAGAGTAGAAAATGTATGACATATCCTCTGAGAGCCGGGGGTGAAGAGCAGAACAATGAAAGGCATCACAGATGCATGGGATAAGCAGTGAGGATAAGCACAACCTAGTATGACACAATAACAAGCAGTTCTTGCATATTACACAAAGAGTTTATTCCTCCTCCCTGCGAGTCTTCTCTGACCCTTCTGCCTAATCAGCCAATCTTGATAGATTCATCAGACCAACAATGAAAGGGGCATCTTCTTGGCGGGTCCTCATAATAACATGAAGGGGAACTTTAGATCTAAGTGCAATCAGGGATGTCTAAGCCAGAATGTCTGAAAAATATGCAGACACATCCAGGTGCAGATGTGATTTCAGAAACTTAGATGTGCCTGATATGAACATCTGCAGGGGCATCTACCTAGACATTCCCAGAACAGCATTGCAGAATCTGGCCATCTAAGATAGCCTAATGGTTAGAGTAGTTAGCTGCACACAGAGTAGCCAAGGTTCAAATCCTGCTACTGCTGTTGTTGACATTGTGCTGAGTCCTGGAGGTCAGCTAGTGCATTCTTCTCTACACTCTCTAGATGCTTTTGAGCGAAAACAAGCACTTTTCAAATGCTTGTTTGTGCCTCAGAGCAGGTCTACGGTTAGACAAGGTGCTGGATGTCCATGACCTTTCTGTTAGCAGGCAGGGATGTCCAGGTTCTTGGGAATGTCCCAGCCATGCCTCTTGCATGCCCCCATTCGGTCTCAGACATCCCAGAGCCAGATTCTAAAATGGCCCTGGAGATGTCTGTGTTTTGCACATTGCTAAGCCCATTTTCGGTCATCCGGAACAAGAATAAGGCCTCTAAAATGACCCCCATAATCTATGACAGTAGATAAAGACTAGTATGGTCCATCTAGTCTGCCCAGTAAGGTGGCTAGAATAGTTGTACTCGCTGATCCATGCAGGTCAGCCTCTCTATTTGTTGAAGTATGAAAGATACTTAAGTTTATTTTGATTTCATTATCTGGCTATCAAGGGATCCACTGTGTCTGTCCGATACCATTTTAAATTCCATCACTGTGTTTTGCCCCTCAGGACTCAAGGGTAACTGTTGATGGCATGGCAGTGACTTTTCTTAACTCTGAAGAGTGCTTATGGAACTGCGAGGCAAATATAGAAATCGCTCAGATACCAATGCTCTTAGGAATATCCTCCGTAGCATCTCATCTTGCACTTGTGGAGTCAGCTCATGCTAATGCAAATTTGTTACATAAGAACCTACGATATGCCATAATGGATCAGACCAAGGTCCATCAAGCCCAGTATCCTGTTACCAATAGTGGCCAATCCAGGTCACAAGTATCTGTCAGATTCCCAAAAGGCATACAGATTCCATGCTGCTTATCCCAGGGGTAAGCAGTGGATGTACCTGGACTTCCTTAATAATGGTTTATGGACTTTTCCTCCAGGAACTCATCCAACCCTCTTTTAAATGCAGCTACACTAACAGCTTTTACTATATCCTCTAATATCAAATTCCAGAGTTTGATTACCTGTTGAGTGAAAAAATATTTTCTCCGATTAGTTTTAAATGTGCTATATTGTAGCTTCATTGCATGTCCCCTAGTCTTTCTACTTTTTGAAGGTGTAAAACAACTGATCTACATTTACTCATTCCACTGCATTCATTATTTTATTGTTAGTCCCTGCAGAAATGGATTTTAACCCTGGGATTAAGAACAGTAGGAAAAAGTGTTCGTGCTAGTCCTTTTCATGGTAGTCAGTGCAAGAGCAGTCCTGGTTATTGAAGACTTCCTTATACATACTGAGGTAACTCATTTGGGGTTACTGACACTTTCAGGAGTGCTGACTTTTCAGACTTGATGATTTACTATTATCTCCTTGGAAAAATCTCTCTCTAAAAGGATCGATAGAGTACTAGGATTTACTAAGCAAATAAAAGCTCAGGTTCAATAAGATGGCAGGAACTGGAAGAACAGGTCTTGGAAAGATCCAAGATCTGGAACAAAAGATCTGAGGGATTCAAGACTGTAATGTAGCATTGACAAAGAGCAAACCATTTGTGAATAGAAAGCTGGAAGCTTTAGAGAACCAGGAAAGGTTGATATACCACTAGTTTAACTTTCCTAAGTCTCTGCAGGTATTGTTAGATGTTATGTGCAGGAGATTCTTTTTAGGAAATCCTTAAAATCCCAGTGGAGTCTACTCCCCCTATTACACGATCATATTGATTATCAGGTAGAGGGGTTGCCTAGCAGAGTGGAAAGTGGTGATTCCATTCTCTCTAAGGAGAACTTAGAACATACGAACATAAGAAATGCCATATTGGGTCAGACCAAGGGTCCATCGAGCTCAGTATCCTGTTTCCAAAAATGGCCAGTCCAGGTCACAAGTACCTGTCAGATTCCCAAAAGATATACAGATTCCATGATGCTTATCCCAGGGGTAAGCATTGGATTTCCCCAATATACTTGAATAATGGTTTATGGACTTTTCCTCCAGGAACTTGTCCAAACCGCTTTTAAACCCAGCTACACTAGCAGCTTTTACCATCTTCTCTGGCAATGAATGCCAGAGTCTGATTGCACGTTGAGTGAAAAAATATTTTCTCCCATTAGTCTTAAATGTGCTACATTGTAGCTTCATTGCATGTCCTCTAGTCTTTCTACTTTTTTCAGGAGTAAACAACCAATCTACAGTACTTCTACCTGATCCACTCCACTCGTTATTTAATAGAAATGGAACATTATGGAACTCCTGTATGTAGAAGACCCTTGAAACACCTTGATAGTGTCCTTTGCTCTTAAGCATGGACCTTTAGGATATTTTTTCATTTCAAGGAAATTCCTTATCTGGATTTGCATGAACTTATCAAAAGTAATGCAGCAAAGGTGGGATGAGTTTCTTACAATGAGACAAAGCCTGTGCTTAAGGAATAACTTTTGTCTGCATGTTTGCAGTAAATGAAAATAATGTTATAGATTTTATGAGCCTAGGTGATTAAAAGATGCTCCGATTCTGAAACATTTAAAAACATGCCCAAAGGCCTATCAAATCATTAATCTTTGTTACAGGATCAAATCTGGAGCGCCTCCATTACTTTTCCTGCCACCAAGGTAAAGCTTACTGGCCTATAATTTGTCACTTCTTCCCCATTAACACTTTTGTGGAGAGGTACCACATCAGCCCTTCTCCTGTCTCCAAGGATATGTTAAAAACATCATTTAACGGCCCTGCAAGAACCTCTCTGAGCTCTTTCAGTATCCTTGGGTGTATCCCATCCAGTCCCATAGACTTGTCCACTTTCAGTTTTGCAAACTGTTCTCACACATCATCTTTTGTGAATGGTGTGATATCTACTCCATTCCCATTTGTATATTTGTCCATCACAGGTGGTCCTTCTCCCAAAAACATTTTTTTAATGAAATCACAACAAAGAGTCCTAAAATAAAAGACACAAGGATAAGAATCCAAAAACATTTCTTCTTTAACGCCAAACTTTCACTTATACACTGATAGATACACGTAGAAAATTTTAACATCGTATATGCCCTTTTACAGTCTTTCCCTACATGAGCAAAATGTTTAAATCAGCTCAGAGCAGGCGTAGAGTTACTGGCGCTCCTGCTGGTTATGTAATCCTCTCCACGTCTCTCTACATTGGGCACAGACTTTATTAGCATTCTTTTTTAACATGTGCAGCTCATTTGCATATTATTTAAATATGCTTGGAGTTGCTGTGTACGCATACTTTCCTTTTGCTGCTTATGCACATGTCAATCTCTTTTCTGTATTTGGCATGGCAGAACTTATGCATATAAGTTGCATTATCTGTTTGCAAAAGGTGTGCCAGTCTTTCTATATTGGCCCTATGGGTGACTAGCATTCACTATTAAGCAATAGTGAATACTATTGAGCAATAGTGTATGCTATTGAGTGATAGTGTGCTCTATTAACAATAGACAGGAAGAGACACAGTCTAGGTTGTTTTTTTCCACTTCTGGGACAAGCATTGTGGAACCTGTGTGCCTTTTTGGGAACCT
Source organism: Ichthyophis bannanicus (assembly GCA_033557465.1). Lineage (NCBI taxonomy): Eukaryota > Metazoa > Chordata > Amphibia > Gymnophiona > Ichthyophiidae > Ichthyophis > Ichthyophis bannanicus. Next base: position 1,740,491,141 of record CM066032.1, on the reverse strand, counting down.
GTCAGGTACTTGTGACCTGGACTGGCCACTGTTGGAAACAGGATACTAGGCTTGATGGACCTTGGTCTGACTCAGAATGGCATTTCTTCTGTTCTGTTTTCATTTGAAAATGACATGAAACAATATAGGGAATGGTGTTGATATTTTCTATGTCATTTCAAATGACTACAGATCCCTAGTTCAGAACCATGAGGTCTGCCGCTCTTTTTCAGAATGTTTGCCTTTTTAAAATGGCTGAAACTGCTGCCTGTCTGCTTCCCAGTGTCTTTATACATATTTACCAAAGGCTGCACATTCAGCGTGCCTTCTAAAAAATACTGGAAAATTGTGCACTTTCCAACATGGACGTCTCATTTGTTATCTAGATTCCCCCTACAAAATCTGACTTCACAAAGCCACTTGATTTTTGTTACAACCTTCTTGATTAGGATGCAGAAGCAGACAACATGATTTATTCTATTATGCAGCCAGAGCTGGGCTAGTTTTTTTCTGTTAGTATAATCCTACCATTATTTTAACCTAATTTTGTTTTTTATAATGCATTGCCTACTGTCTGGGTAGGTGGTAAATGTGTTGAAAAAGATTTCTCCCCCTCTTTCTGGCAATGTTTTTTCTTATTTTATAATTTGTATTGCTGCTGTATGGAGATCACAGTTAAGAGGTTGTTTTCAATTTTACACCATTTGCTGTAAAGTTCATGCAGGTTCAAGGGTGCCACACTATATTCTCTAAGGGTATGTTTACTAAATGGCGGTAAGGGAGCATGTGTTACCGAGTGTTAATGGCAGTGAAAAAGGGTTTTCCATTTGAAAAAGGCTCTGGGCATGTAGGAGGGGTTCCTGCGTCAAGGACTCTATGGGCTATTTAACTTGCAGTAATGGGATATAAAGGTGTCAAGCAGGCACCTTAATGTCCGAAAACGGCTGCAACCCCAATGCCGGATAAAGGAGCATCAAGGGAAGACAATTGGAAGGTGATGGATAGAAGGTCAGATGGGAGATGATGGATCTGCCAGACCCATGGGCATCCTATCTGGCAGCCAGTGTACTAAAGCACAGGGGGTGTCATTGTAATATGGTGCAATGTCAGTGTGTGGCATAGGATGTGGAACACGTGTCCTCCAGTGGAGTCAGAAGTGGCAGAATATGTGCAGTGATGGGAGGACAGAGTAGGAGTGACGACCGTGCAGATCAGGCACAGGAGAGGTGTGTGTGCAAAGTCAAATTGTAGAAAAGAGTACCAGTGTAGGCCATGGTGTAGCAGCCTGCATGAGAAGACATGACTGCACCCATGCGACAGAGGTGGATAGATAGGGTGAAAGAACAGATGGTGACGGAGGAGAGATTGGCATGGGCTGGCAGCACTGATGTGCCATAGGTGCCATCCCCAAGTATCTGTACTGTGTGTGAAAATGTTTGGCAGTGCCACTTGGAAGGCCTGATACTAGACATGTGGGACTCATACCTGTCCTAGCCACACAGCCACCATACAACACCTCAGACAAATGTACTGATAACAGCTGCACAGGTGTCATCGAAACCGAGCAAATGGGGTACATAAAGGCATGAGCTGAGACCTGCAGGTGGATATCCAAGGAGTAGGATTTGTCCACATATACTGTAGAGATGGAAGGGATCCAGTGCTGTACAGTATCCATGAGGCACTGCACAGGCAGAATAGTAGTCTGCAGCTAGGGTTGCCAACTGGCCGGTTTTTCCATGGCCAGGCCGGCTGCCGGCGCAGAGGTAAAACCGGCCCTTGGAAAGCCGGTTTTTTGCTCTGGCCGCAAGATCGGGAGCGGCCAGAGCAAAAAACGGCTTTTCTCCCAACCCGTCCAAAAAAAAAACCTTCCCCGGGGCGGCCCACACACCGGAGGGCTTCAGAGGGAGCCGGGGAAGCCCGCGCTAGGCCCCGGCTCCCTCTGTACAGCCGCCAGCGTGAAGAGCCTTTTCCTTCACGCTGGCGGATGTTTCTGTAAAGCCGCGATTGGTGGGAAAGGTTAAAGGCAATGCCATTTAACCTTTCCCAGCATTCACGGCTTCGCAGAAACAGCCGCCAGCGTGAAGGAAAAGGCTCTTCACGCTGGCGGCTGTACAGAGGGAGCCGGGGCCTCACGCGGGCTTCCCCGGCTCCCTCTAAAGCCTCAGACAGCCATGGTTTTGGGGGGGGGGGAGGCCAAGGACTGCATGGGCTGTCATGGGGGGAGGGGACCTGGACTGGAAAAGGGCTGGGGGGGGGGGACTTGGACTGGAAATGGGTTGTGATGGGGGGGGGGACCTGGACCGGAAAAGGGCTATGGGGGGGGGACTTGAACTGGAAAGAAATGGACTGTGATGGGGGGGGGGGACCTGGACTGTAAAAGGGCGAGGGGGGGGGAGGGGACATGGACTGGAAATGGGTTGTGAAGGGGGGGGACCTGGACTGGAAAAGGGCTATGGGGGGGGGGGAACTTGGACTGGAAATGGGCTATGGTGGAGGGAGGGGGAACTTGGACTGGAAATAGGCTGTGATTAGGGAGACTTGGACTGGAAATGGGCTGTGAAGGGGAGAGGGACCTGGACTGGAAAAGGGCTATGGGGGGGGGGCATTGGACTGGAAAGAAATGGGCTGTGATGGCGAGGGGGACCTGGACTGTAAAAGGGCTATGTGGGGGGGGGAGGACATGGACTGGAAATGGGTTTTGATGGGGAGGGGGACCTGGACTGCAATAGGGCTATGGGGGGGGGGCATGGACTGTAAATGGGTTGTGATAGGGAGGGGGACCTGGACTGGAAAAGGGCTATTGGGGGGGGGGAACTTGGACTGGAAATGGGCTATGGTGGAGGGAGGGGAACTTGGACTGGAAATAGGCTGTGATTAGGGGGGCTAGGACTGCAAATGGACTGTGATGGTGGGGGGGGCTAGGACTGAAAATGGGATGTGATGGTGGGGGGGGCCTAGGACTGGAAATAGGCTGTGATGGGGGACTTGGACTGGAAATGGGCTGTGATGGGGGGGGGGCTAGGACTGGAAATGGTCTGTGATGTGAGGGATAGCACTGGAAATGGGCTGATGAAGAGCTGGAATAGGACTGGAAATGGGCTGATGTGGGGCATGGGAGAATGGGACTAGAAGGGAGTGCATGCTGGGTGGGTCTAGAACTATAAGGGAACTGATTTTGGGGGAGGACTAGAATAGATGGGGAATGAGAATGGAGAGGGGAAAAATATTTTGTGTGGAAGAAAAGTCTATGATGGGCTTGGTATTGGGAGAGTAAGAGGGGCTTGAGAATGGAATGCTGAAATTTAAATGGATGATACAGGAATAAGGAAAGAATTGGGGGAAAGAGCAAAAGGGAAACAATCAGTATGTTAAAGCAGAAATAGAGAGAGAATGGAAAAGAGAAGGAAGGACAAATGGATAGCTCGCAGAAGACACAAAGAAACCAGAAGACAGTGACTGGAGCAATTGCAACTGAAAAATAAAATGCCCAAACAGAAGGTAGAAAAATACTTTTTATTTTGAATTTATTAACTGGAATATGTCTGGTCTGGGAAGTGTGTATTGCTAACATCTTTGCGTTTTTGTTTGGTGCAAGAGGAAATGACTTTATAGTTTTATTTCTCCAGTGTTGTACATTTCATGTTTGGATTTTGGGGTTCCCAGTTTAATTATTATCTGACCAAGGAAGTTAGCCTACACGTATCCTCGGTAATTTTTGTGGGTGGGGCTGGGGGCGGGGCAGGGGTGGGACTAGGGGCGGAGAATGGGTGGAGCATGGCGAGCCACAGGTGTCGGGTTTTTCTCGGTGAAAAAGTTGGTAACCCTATCTGCAGCTGATCACCAAATGGAGAATGCACTGATCCTTCACAGTTGCTCAGTAAGACACACTGACATGCACATACCAGATACAAACCATGCTACTGAGTGGTTAGAGTAGTTACCCTGAGGGTCAGGATGGGCACCCAGCACCTGGTCCCCAGAACTTGCACTGTCAGAGGTGTCTCTGCCACAGGTCCACATGACTGCCAGTGTGTGGCAGGTAATGTGTGCAGTGTGTTATGCTGATCAGCATGTTTCCTGTATGATTGCAGCATGCTGCAGGTGCCAGTCACAGCTGGGCCCTGTGTCCTGCCCCTATTGGACAGGGACCCTTCTAGAACAGTGCATATCAGTGGCCAGTGTTAAAAAACTGTTGTTATGGATGCCAAATGGAGTGGAGGAGGGCCCTCGAGGCTTGGGTGGGGCTACAGCTATGGTCCTACCATGACCGCAATGAGTAGGCCAGGAACAACTGCTGTCCCAACCATCTAGAACTAACACACTACCACAGCAAGCTCTGTCAGACTGCACCTATTGCCCACCAATGAGCTGTGTCAGCCATGCACATACTAACTGTGGCTGATCAGCATACAATGCATGTGCACAGAGTGGCTATGTGCACCCTGGCTTGGGGTTAAAGGCATGGACACCCAGCATGTGGCTCAATGACTGGAATCCCCAGACAGAGATTGTACTCACATCAATGAAGCCAGGCACTCTATAGCCAGGCACTATATAGCACTGCTTGGTCAGAGTGAGGGTGCCCTCTCAGTATGATATTCAGTGGCCACCCAAGACATGCATGTGGCAGACGGGCACTGGAAAGTCACAGCCACTGACCCTATTGCTGAGGCAGACACATCCTGGCCAGTCTGCTCCGTACTAGACCATACTCACAATCCTCTGCTCTTCACCATGAACATTTGCACACTAACGGTGGGAACAGATTAGGAAATGCAAGGCACAGTGAAGTGCAGAAAGTCATAGAACAATGGAGAGACATACACAAAACACACAGACACACACACGCATATACACACACTCATGTCGCTGTGCTATACAAAAGTGGGGATGGTTGGCATTCCTGCCTGCCACATTGGTCTCCATATCAGCTCAAGCATTATTAACATGTGATCATTGTGCAGGTGCTAGTAGCACCTGACATTAATGCCTGCCCAATGTGCAGGTGCTATGAACCTGCCTCTCCATCCAGCTGTGGATAGTGAAGCCTGTCTGTGTGGCTGATGGGTGTGTTTGAAACTTTGCTGGCCATTTCATTGGGGGTTGCACATGCTTGTGCTATACCTTCACTGTAGGCTAATGTTTAGACACAGGGGCATGCAATATATGATCCACATCCAGGAATTTAACCCGTGACCCTCTGCAAACATACACACCAACTGCGTGTATTGAGCCATAGTGCTGCCATGTCCCTGGGGGAGTCATATTCCACATTAGACAGACCTTGCCATATGTTGCAATGCACATGGCACACAGGGCCAGGGCATTGCTCTGGTCTGCTGCAGGCAAATGCTGCTGCCTCCACCACCAACATCCACACACCATGCTGACATGCCTGTGTGCCGTCAGTGGTGGTGGTGTGCAGTCCCAGCTACTGTTCCCTCTAAGCTGTGCGCGTGTGCGCGCACACACACCTCGACGAGCGAGCGCACATACTTTACAACAGAGCGCACAAAAATTACGGTTCTGATTCTGATAAGAAACAACACAGGCATCTTAAAATTTTAAAGTTGTGATTGTAATTACTAGAAATTTTCCGCTTCATTTAGTAATCATCTATTTTCATTTAATTTGATTAAAATCAATGTGGTGTATATACTGCATTCTGACGTGTAGTCAAATTTTAAAGCATATAACTCCGAGTGTCATTATGTGACACACAAAAATTTAACCTTCCTTCAAAAGCTGCACAGCTGATATTTTATGCACACACAGCCTACAGAAAATTAGAGGGAATATTGGTCCCAGCCTGTCCAACATGCAGGCCTGGTGTATGCCTAAAGTGCAAGGCCTGGATTGGGGGGGGGGGGGCAGAGACTACACATGGACATCCATGCAGTCTCCCTAACCACCTGCCTCTGCAGGGTCCCCAGCACTGCCTGCCCATGATTCATCATGTGTGGAGGAAAGACAGCCACTACTGTGGTAGTTCCCCAGGCACCTGCATCTTGCAGCTACTTGGCGAGCTACAACTGCTAGTGCTATTGGCCTCTTCCTCCACACCTGGATTCAGCAACAGTGGGGGGAGGGGGCAGACGGGGTCTCTACCTAGTGTGCCAGATCCCTTGGACCATCCCCTGTGGCACAACACCTTTACACAGCAGCAGTATGTCTTTGTGCTGCCACTGCCACTGTGGGATCATGATGGACATCATAGACGGTAATGAGGATGGAAGGATACCCCTATGAGGAAAGGCTAAAATGGTTAGCACTCTTCAAACTGGAGAAGAGATGGCTGAGGGGAGATATGAGAGAGGTTTATAAATTATTGAATAGAGTAGAATGGGTAAATGTAGCTCAATTGTTTATGCCAAAAAAATGTGGGAAGACTAGGGAAAAGGCAATGATGCTACAGTACAACCCATTTAAGACTAATAAGAGAATATAGTTTGTCACTCAAAACAGTAAACAACTCTGGAATTCATTACCAAAAGATTAGTTAAAGCTGTTTGTGTCACTGGGTTTTAAAAAGGTTTGGACAGGTTCCTGGAGGAAAGGTTAATAAACTATTATTCAAGATGACCCGGAAAATCCACTGCTTGCCCCAATATAGGCATTGTGGAACCTCTGCATCTTTTGGGAAAGTGCTATTAGTTATGACCTAGATTGGCCACTGTTGGACACAGGATACTGAGCTTGATGGACCTTGGTCTGATTCAGAATGGCATAGCTTAGGATCTTATGTTCTTATGTGCCAACTGGGCAGCTGCTTGGTCCGCCCTGAACACCAGCAACCCCCACCGCATGACCCACGTACCACCTCCTTTGCCCCATTTGCACCATCAACATAGTGTCCTTTCATACTTGGACACCATGCTGTAGCTGCAAATGGAGCACTAATTTCACTCTCAGTGCATCACATTGCAGATGTTTAAATAGGCTCTCTCCCCTCTAAATACACCCTTTACATGAGGTTTTACTTGGTGTTAGGGTTACCAGCGTTAAAGGGCTTTTAAGCACATTGCGAACTAGGCATTAAGGGAGCATAAGAACATAAGATATGCCATATTGGGTCAGACCAAGGTCCATCAAGCCCAGTATCCTGTTTCCAATAGTGGCCAATCTAGGTCATACGTACCTAACAGTTTCCCCAAAAGACACAGGTTCCACAATGCTTGTATTGGGTCAAGCAGTGATATCCTGGGTTCCTTATTAATAATGTTTCATGGACCTTTCCTCCAGGAACTTGTCAAAACCTTTTTTAAACTAAGCTACACTTTTATTACATCCTCCGGTAACAAATTCCAGAGTTTGATTACACGTTGAATGAAAAAATATTTTCTCTTATTTGTGACCAGTCTAGGTCATACATACCTAACAGTTTCCCCAAAAGACACAGGTTCCACAATGCTTCTATTGGGTCAAGCAGTGATATCCTGGGTTCCTTTTTAATAATGTTTTATGGACCTTTCCTCCAGGAACTTGTCGAAACCTTTTTTAAACTAAACTACACTAACAGCTTTTATTACATCCTCTGGTAACAAATTCCAGAGTTTGATTACATGTTGAATGAAAAAATATTTTCTCTTATTTGTCTTAAATAGTTTACCCTGTAAATTCATTGCATGTCCCCTAGTCTTTCTATATTCGGATGACGGAAATAATTACTCTATGTTTACCCATTCAACTCCGTTCATTAATTTATTGACTTCTATCATATCTCCCCTCAGCCGTCTCTTTTGCAGGTTAAAGAGCCCTAACCTTTTTAGCCTTTCTTCATAGGAGTATCCTTCCATCCCCTTTACCATTTTGGTGGCTCTTCTCTGAACCTTTTCTAATAACGGTATATCCTTTTTAAGATACGGCAACCAGAATTGCACACAATATTCAAGGTGCAGTCGCACCATGGAATGATACAGAGGCATTATAATATCCTTTGTTTTATTCTCCATTCCTTTCCTTATGATACCTAGCATTCTATTTGCTCTCTTGGCTGCCGCTGCACACTGGGCAGAGGGTTTTAACATGTTATCCATCATGACGCCTAAATCTTTTTCCCGGGTGGTGCTTCCTAATGTGGAACTTTGCATCGTGAAACCATAGTTTGGGTTGTTCTTCCCTAGGTGCATAACTTTGCTCTTGTCCATATTAAATTTCATCTGACATTTTGATGTCCAGTCTTCCAATTTATCAAGATCCTCTTGCAATTTTCCACAATCCTCATGGGTTTTAAAAACTTTAAATAGTTTTGTGTCATTTGCAAATTTGATAACCTCACTCATTATTCCCTTATCCAGGTCATCTATGAATATGTCAAAAAGCAGCGGACCCAGCACAGATCCCTGGGGTAATCCACTATTCACCTTTTTCCATTGGGAATATTGGCCATTTAGCCCTACCCTCTGCTTTCTATCTTTTAACCAGTTCCTGATCCACAATAGTACACTGCCTCCTATCCCATGACTCTTTAGTTTTGCCAAAGGTCTCTGATGAGGGACCTTGTCAAAGGCCTTCTGAAAGTCCAAATACACCATATCAACTGACTCACTTTGTCTAACTGTTTATTCAAACCTTCAAAAAAACATGACAGATTAATAAGACAAGATCTTCCTTGTCTAAAGCCATGTTGGCTCTCTCCCATTAAACCATGATTCAGCATGTTCAGCAATTTTGTTCTTTATGATGGTTTCTACCATTTTTCCCGGTACTGACGTCAGGCTCACCAGTCTGTAGTTTCCCGGATCATCCTGAAACCCTTTTTAAAAATTGGTGTTACATTGGCCATTCTACAATCTTCAGCTATTAGAGATGATTTTAATGATAGTTCACAGATTACTAATAGCAGGTCTGCAATCTCATATTTCAGTTCTTTCAACACCCTTGGATGTATACCATCCGGTCCAGGTGATTTGATACTCTTCAGTTTATCATATAGTTGTAATTCATCTTCCCGATATATCAATATTTCCTTCACTTCTTCCGCACCTTTAAATTCCACTTCAGTCATGGGTAATGTCCCTACATCTTTCTCAGTAAAGACCGAAGCAAAGAATTCATTCAGTCTCTCCGCTATCGCCTTGTCGCCTCTTAGTGCCCCTTTAAACCCTCTATCATCTAATAGACCAACTGACTCTCTCACAGGTTTTTTGCTATGAATGTACTTGAAAAAGTTGTTATTACGCATTTTTGCTTCTGCAGCAAGCTTCTTCTCAAATTCTCCCTTTGCCTGCCTTATCAATGCCTTGCATTTAACTTGCCAGTGCTTGTGCTGTTTCCAGTTTTCGTCATTTGGCTCTTTTTTCCATTTCCTGAAAGATGCCTTTTTGGCAACAGCAGCATCTCTGACCTCACCTTTAAAACATGCTGGCAGTTTTTTGGACTTCCTTCTGCTTTTCTTAAAGCATGGAATACAGCTGGTCTGAGCTTCCAAGATAGTATTTTTGAACAACACCCAAGCTTGATGTAAATCTTTAACTTGCTCCTTTTAGTTTTTTCTTAACTATTTTCCTCATTTTATCATAGTTACCTTTTCAAAAGTTAAAGGGTAGTACTATGGATTTCCTTACCATCCCTCCTCCACTAATTAAATCAAACATGATCATGCTATGAACACTATTGCCAAGTGACCACAACAGCCTTATCTCTTGCACCGGATCTGGTGTTCCAGTAAGGACTAGGTCCAATATGGCTTCCCCTCTGTTCAGTTCATGAACCAGCTGCTCCAAGAAGCAGTCATTTATTTCATCTAGGAATGTAATCTCCCTAGCATGTCCTGCCGTGAACTGACCCAGTTGACACCGGGGTAATTGAAATCACCCATTATTATTACTGTGCTGTAAGTTTTGTTAGCTTCTTTGATTTCTTTGAGCATTTCATCATCCATTTGTTCATTCTGGCCAGGCGGTCGACTGTACAACCCCGCTGCCATCACCTACCCCTTTTTACTTGGAATTTCAATCCATAGAGATTCTACAGCAAATTTAATTTCTGCAAAACTTTAATCCTTCCTGATTCAATGCCCTCTCTAACATAGAGTGCAACGCCAACACCAATTGGATCAGCTCTATCATTTCGATATAGTTTGTACCCAGGTATCACAGTGTCCCAGTGGTTGCATCCTTTCCACCATGTCTCTGAGATTCCAATCATATCTAACCTCTCATTTAGTGCTATATATTCTAACTCTCCCATCTTATTTGGGCTACTTTACTCTTTTTTGGAACCTCTCTGCTTTTGGTAGTATCCTTCAAGAATATATTGTTCCGAACCATGTGCTCTTGTGTGACTGTCGGCTTTCTCCTATTATCTAGTTTAAAAGCTGCTCTATTTCCTTTTTAAAGGTTAATGCCAGCAGCCTGGGTCCATCCCGGTTAAGGTGAAGCCCATCCCTTCGGAAGAGCCCCTCCTTTCCCCAGAATGTTCCCCATTTCCTAACAAATCCAAAACCCTCATCCTTGCACCTTCGTCTCATCCACGCATTGAGACGCCGGAGCTCTGCCTTCCTTTTGGGTCCTGTGTGTGGAACGGAAAGCATTTCAGAGAAAGCTACCCTGGAAGTTCTGGATTTCAGATTCCTACCTAAAATCCTAAATTTAGCCTCCAGAAGCTTCCTACCACATTTTCGTATGTCATTGGTACTGATATGTACCAGGACAGCAAACTCCTCCCCAGCACTATCTAAGACCTTATCTAAGTGGCGCTTGAGGTCCACTACCTTCGCACCAGGCAGGCATGTCACCAAACGATCCTCACGTCCACCAACCACCCTGCTATCTACATGCCTAAATATTGAATCACCAACTATAACGGCTCTCCTAACCCTTCCCTCATGGGCACAAAGCCCTGGAGGAACCTCCTCAGTGTGAGAGGGTTTTACATCATCTGGAGGACAGGTTCTAGCTACAGGATCACTTCCTGCCACACCAGGGTGATGCTCTCCTGTCACGTGACCTCTTTCCTCCATGGCAACAGGGATGCTGCCAGACTGGAGGTGGGACTTCAAGACTATATCCCTGTAGGTCTCGTCTATGTACCTCTCTGTCTTTCTTATGTCTTCCAAGTCTGCTACTCTAGCCTCTATAGAATGGACTCATTCCCTGAGAACAAAGAGCTCTTTGTACCTAGTGCACACGTAAGACCTCTCACCAACTGGGAGAAAATCATACATGTGACACTCAATGCAAAAGACTGGAAAGCCCCCATCTCACTGCTGGACTGCTGTCTGCATCTTAGTTTTAAGCTTGTGTTTAGATCTTTAAGTTCTTTACTTACTAAGGGCTGCTGTGAATACTTATACTAATAAAAGTGTACCTAATATGTTTAATATACCTTATTCACCTGAAGCTTAATTAATCACAGGTCCTTGATGTATGACTGATTTGGATAAAGAGCTGCACCTGAGAGCAGTTCATTTCCTTTAAGATGTGTAAGTACCTATAAAGCTATGCTTATCCCAGGGGTGGGTGGGTGTTGGGGTGGGAGGGAGGGAAATAAGACTTATTAAAAGAGCGCTGCTATACATTACCCTGTCATGTGCTTCTACGATAAGCTGTGAACAACTTCCTGGGTGATTAACAGTCCTTGCTTGGATAGAAGGAGTCTTCTCAAATTACCCTTTGACCTGCCACCTGTGCTTAACACCTATTTAAAAGGTTTTATGAGTCTCTTGCACCCTAGGTAGTAGGCCTCTTTGTAAAGGTGTCTAGAAGAATTTATTTAGTGCTCAAAGAATACTGATCCTCTTTTGCCTTTTATGCTAAGTTATATTCTGATTTGATTTAAATTAAATCTCTTTGCTGCTGGTAGGCTCTGACTTAGTATGAAATTTAAACTAGGAGCTCTCTACTGGGTTCTAAATTTAACCAGAAAGTTCTCTTCTGTGTTTTAAATTTAAACTTAAATGGCTGCTACTAGGCCCTGACTGATTTAACAAATGCACTGGGTTCACATATTAATCAGCTATAATCCAAAGAATTCCCCTCAGAAAAAGTCCCAGAAGAATATACTCACTATTGCAGATCTTTCTCCAGATGTAGCAGTCCCCTTTGGTAGTCCTTCATGACTGTTAACACCCATTCTCCATCCCGTTAATGCCCACTCTCCACCTACTGTGACCTGAATGCTGCTGGAGCCTTTAACAGCCGTTAAAGCAGCTTTTTCACTGCGTTAAGGGTGCAAGGGTGCTGATAACAGGTGTTAGTGGCACATTAGCTCCCTTAACGCCCTTTAGTAAACATACCCTAAGATTCCCTCCCCTTATCAGACATTGTTGAATCCTCCAATAGTATTTAAGGAGCATGAAGAAAGCATGAATGGTTTTCAGAAGCATGCCCGTACAGTAAATATGAAAAATACATGTATCAAAAACTTTGGAAAAAAGATCAAAAAGAAATCCTGTTGGACTGAGCCATTTTATAAACCATCTTCACATTAGGCATGAATGGATGAAATCCCCATCAGTGCATAAGAGGACGGAGGCTGTGATGATTGAAGATATACAATGGAATGAGACTGCTGAATGTGGAATGATATAGGAATAGATTAGGTGATGTAGATGTTCAAAGGAATATGAAGGGGACTTTTTTTTGTAAGCTGCACAGATTCAATTAAAAGTATGTGTACTTTTGAATTACTTGACCCAACTAAAAAGCTCACCATTAAAAATTACTCCTCGTTGGACAAAATAAACATAAATATGTATTTTGTTCATCAATATTAGCTATTTAATTCAATAATTATTCAGTTTATGGACCATCAATGTTAAAAAAAGCATTAGTGGATAGATACCATTCAGTTGTGTGCTTCAATTTCATCATCCCTCCATACTTTACTATATATAGTAAAATAGTGCAGCTATTCTGAAACTTTCTTCAAAGAAATTCATCAGATTGTCATTCTCCAAGGAAACTATATACATTCATATTCTCTTCAAATATTAAACTCCAGAAAAGAAACATCCTTTCACAGTCCAACACTATATTGTGTTTGGCTTCAGGGATGTGTTCATCTAACAATTGATCCAACAATATCCCAATCCTAGGACATCTTTATTCATTTTGGCCATCGGTCATGTTTGCGAAGAAAAATGGTGTCAGCAACAATACGAATGCATGATTATTTCAACCATTCACCATTCAGAGTAAAAACATCCACTGAACATCCAAATTTAAACCATTAGGTAGAATCATTTTCAAATGGAAGATCCCAAAATTGTCCCTTACAATTTAGCCAGTACTCTCCATTACTCCCGCACCAGGCTATATCAATATAGTCTATTATGCACCATTTCAGATCATCCACAGTATGGCCCTTATTTCCTGCAAAGGTCAACCAACTGAGATGATTTTTTTCACTATAATAATCTGTCTTTTTTGTTCATTAAGCCACAATCTAAGTTTACACTTGGTTCTGTTCACATATACCAAAGAGTAGAGGGACACATTATTATGTATATGACAAATGCTGATCGACAATTTGTATCATAACAGGCCATAATAAATTCTCCTGCTCTTCAGATCTTTCCATTCAAGTCCCTCAAAAGTAAAATTACACCAATTACAATGTCCACATGCTTTATGACTGTCAATCTAGGAAGATTTAGAGGGCCATTTAATGTCAGTAAGCTGTTCTCCTATATTTCTCTATGGTGAGCCAACAAAGGAGGTTCATTGAAAATTTTGTGCAAAGCCAGCACATGCCAGTGTTTGTAAATCATTTTTGCTGAATGCTGTGAAAGTAGCCTACAAACTGATCTGTCTTTCTTCTTGCAGGTTCTGTTAATATTCTCTTGGGGCAAATCTGGCTCTAATATAAACAGTATGAACAAACGTTTAGAGTAACCTCATTCCACAAAATGATTGCTCAGATCTATTGCTTCTCTTTTAAAGCCAGCTAAAGATGAGTATATCCACCTAGCATGGAGTAATTGACTAACAGGCAAGTTGGCTTTTATTTAACTGGTTTGTAATACTGCTTGATCATTTACTCAAAGCAGTTTACATGGTAATGTACATTAAAAAGGGACCCTGATAGCTTGGAATTTTCTGAGGCAATGGAGAGTTATATGACATGCCCAAAGCATGCTAATGGGAATTGAACACCTGTCTTTTGGCTCCCAAGCCAGTGCTCTAACCATTAGGCTACTCCTCCATTGGATCTTTCCTTAATATTTTGAATATTTTCTGTTTGTTTCACAAATTCATGTTAATAGCACAGTATAATTTTTTAATGGGGGAAATCAACTGTGCATGCATTAATTTGTAGGTTAATGTGCATTTAATTAATTTAACCCAAATGTTTTTTTAAGGTGCCTTAACAAACTGAAAGAACTACTTTTGTTGAAAAATCAGGAAAACATTCATTCTTCAAAGTTCTACCCAAGCCATGTTCAAACCGTACCCTCTTCATTCCACGGGTATACATGTGTAAATAGCAGCTTTTGCAGAATTGCAACTTATGCATACAGTATATGAGCACGTATACGTGTAACTCAGCCATTTACATGTTTAAATAGTGTCCAACCCTTCTAAAATCACTTCCTTAAAGTTTCAGATTTTTAGAATGAGAATGCACATGCTGGCTGCAAGGAGATGTAGTCGGTTTAACATATTAGTTTATGCAAAGTTATTCTTTTTCATTTGTGCTGTTAGACTGCACTTGTCAGGCAGCAGTTTTGCAGCCTCTATCTCTCTGAAAAACCCCTCAGGCAAAGTATGAATTCAAGCATTCCTAACAAGGTCTCCATTGCAAGCAAATACAAACTCTCTGCCTGAGAGTTCTTAAAGGGGTTTTGGTCTTCATTTTAATGGCTAATTTCTTTTTCTGGTGCTGTATTGCAAAAGAAACCAAACCAAACCCTGGCATAACAGAAAAGAAAAGAATCTCTACAACATTAACTTTTTGTCGGAGTGATCATTAAAAAGAGGGAGGAATGCAAACCTTCCCCTCGCCGTGACCACTCCTTTTAATCATTTGAAAAACAGTGCAACAAATAAAACACTTAACTTGTAGACTTTCTATGAGCTTAGAAGAACCACAGGAATCATGATGGACGACGTGGCATGTTTTGGATCAGAAAAATTTTGACCCTGCATCAGGTTGAACAAATGAATTCCGTAGTGGGGAAAGCTGCAATCTGGTTTGGTTTGTTTTTGTCTGGTTTTACCCTGTGCGGTGGGTTTCTATTTAGTACTGTATTGCAAAAGAGGAATTTTTGTGGTGTTGGGTAAAGCTCTGCTGTTATTCATTGTTTCTTCTTTTCAGCTTTCCTTTCAAAACAAGTTCTTTGAAGCCACTGACCTCATCAGGTGTTAGATCCCTCCCTACCCACCCCAGCTCCCACCTACCCCATGTGAGAATTCTTGTTAAATAGGACAACTCCACAATTAGCTTGTTAACAATTTGCCATTCTTCATAGTGCTTTGATTAGATACTTTTAGAAAGGAAACACATTAATCTGTATTCTTCACACACAATATCAATTTACTAATGTAAGGTAATAACTGTCTTGCAAGGAAGTTGGGCTACACACTGGGACATAGAACAGCACTGTTAGAACACACATAAGAGGTTAACTGCTTTATCTCTTAAAGGACAGCTGAGGAAAAGTTAGGGATTTTCATAAGTCTCTCTCATTTACTTCAACAGGTGCCAAAGCTCCACCAACTGAACGATGACTGGGAAAATCATATTGCCAAAGCTATTGCCTCCATTATAGCTTCTGCCTCTATCCAGACAGAGATCCTGATATCTGTTGAAGGACTGGTTCTATGTGCAGGATGCCTGCAAGCTGAAGCCCTCATGAAACAAGTGGAGGACAAGAGGCTGGGAAGCATTTGAGACATCAAGACGTGCATTGACAAGATGCTTCTTAAAAAATCCAAGTTCTCCTACAGATGTGAAGATGGGAAGCTACAGAATTAAGAATTGGACATGAATCAACAGAGCCTGCAGAATCAACAGTCCAACTCCTCTAGCCCTTGAATTGAAGAACCAATATACTGCCCTAGAAGTGGAGGTGAAAGCATCCCAGGAAAGGGAAGAACTAGAGCTCAAGCATTCCAAAGATGCAGAATCAGTAACCACAAGGACGTGAAGAGTAGTGGTGGTTGGTGACTCTCTTCTGAGGGGTACTGAGATGTCCATCTGCCCACCAGACAATGTCCAAAGAGGTGTGCTGTCTTCCAGATGCCAAAATCCGAGATGTTATGGAGAGTTTGTTGAGACTCATCAAGCCTATTGACTATTATCTGATGTTGCTCATCCATGTTGGCACAAATGATACTGCTAGATATCCCTCTGAGCGCATCAAAAGTGACTTCATGGCTCTGGGACAGAGGGTGAAACAGATAGATATGCAAGTGTTCTCTTCAATCCTCAATGTTGATGGTAAAGGCCAAGGCAGAGAAGCTTGCATCTTGGAGATGAATGCATGGCTTCATGGATGGTGTCACTGAGAGTGTTTTGATTTCCTGGATCATGGGATGATTTTCCAAGGGCTGCAGATCAGAGATGGTGTCCATCTGTCCAAAAAGGGTTGACGTGTCTTCTGCAGCACACTGGCTAACCTATTGAGGAGGGCTTTAAACTAGATTCATTGGGGATGGGTAAAGAAAGCCCCCAGGTAAGTGAAATATTAAATATCTCTGCAGAAATAGGTAAAAGGGGCAACATCTGGAAAGTGGTGTGTATAAATGTCTGTAGTATGGAAAATATGGTCCCAGATGTTGAGGCTTTAATGGAAGAGGCTGACTTGGATTCACAGACAACCATGACTGGGATGTAATTATATCAGACTATACTTTATTCAGGAGGAACAGAGGAGCAAGAAGGGGAGGGGGTGGCACTATATGTAAAAAATAATACTAAAACTTTGTAACTACAACACTTAAAAGGGAGAGAGAAGGCACTGTGGGTTAAACTAGAAAGAGGAAAATGGAAATCCATTTGCATTGGTGTGATATACATATCTTTCTCACAGGGAGAAGAAATGGACAGGGATTTAATAGAAGACATGTGCAGTATTGTCATGAAAGGAGATGTACTACTGATAGGTAATTTCAATATTCCAGATGTTGATTGGTACATCCCTGCTGCGGGGTCTTCTAGAAGTAAGGAGAGCCTAGGTTTTCTACAGGGAGAACTATTCCGGCAACTGGTAACATAACCCACATTTGAAGGGGCTGTACTGGACTTGATGCTCACCAATGGTGAAAGTGTTTCTGATGTCATAGTGGGAGATCATCTCACATCCAGTGAACACCAGATGGTGTGGTTCAGTGTTAGAACAAGGACTGATAAAATCCATTCAAATGCTTTGCAAGATGGAACAATACCTCAAGGAGTCTTTACTGGGATGGGAACAGCTGGGGGATGTAGAAAAACAATGGGCCAAACTGAAAAAGGATTTTTAAGGGCAGCAAACCTTTTTGTAAGAAAGATAAATAAATGTAAATGTAAAAGGAAAAGGAGGCCACTATGGTTCTCAAAAGAAGTAGCTGAAAAGGTGAAGAAAAAGAGGGTGGCCTTCATAAAATACAAGAGATCACAGAGAGAGGAAGGCAAGCATCAATATTTGAAATAACTTAGAGAAACTAGCAAAGTAGCCCGGAAAGCAAATAACATAAGGACATAAGAACATAAAATATGCTATACTGGGTCAGACCAAGGTCCTTCAAGCCTAGTATACTTTTCCCAACAGTGGCCAATCTAGGTCACAAGTACCCAGCAGTTTCCCCAAAAGGACACAGGTTCCAAAATGCTTGTATTGGGTACAAACTGATACACACAGAAGAAGAAATAGCCAATGCAATAAAATGGAGGGGATAAGACGTTTTTCTGGAGTCCAATAAATTGTAGGATCTGAGGCAGCATGATTTTATCAGAGGCAGGTCTTGTCTGACGAATGTAATTGATTTCTTTGACTGGGCTATCAGAGTTGGACCAAGGAAGAGCCCTAGTGTGTTGTACTTAGATTTACGTAAAGCTTTTGACACTGTTCTGCACAGGCAACTTGTAAACAAACTGAACACCCTAGGGATGGACCCTAAAGTGACTGACTAGGTTAGAAATTTGTTGTGACAAAGGGTATAGGTAACTTGAGCTCACTCTGAGAAGGATGTTACCAGTGGTGTCAGCTGGGATCTGCTCTTGGCCTGATTCTTTTTAACATCTTTATATTGCAGAAGGGTTGTCAGGTAAGGTTTGCCTCTTTGCAGATGATACCAAAATCTGCAAAACCCAGGAAGGAGTAGATAACATGAGGAGGGATCTAGCTAAGCTTGAAGAATAGTCGTGAATTTGGCAGCTGAGATATAATGCTAAGAAATACATGGTCATGCATTTGAGCTGCAAAAATCCAAGGGAGCGTTATAGTGTAGGGGGGTGAAGTACTTCTATCGATGAAAGAAGAGTGGGACTTGGGCGTGATTGTTTCTGATGATTTTAAAGTGGCTCAACAGGTAGCAAAGATGATGGTGAAAGCCAAAAGGATGCTTGGGTGCACTGGGAGAGGAATGGCCAACAAAAAAAAGGAGATGATATTGCCCCTGTGTAATTTTCTTGTGCAACCTCATTTGTGTGCAGTTCTGGAGACCACAACTTCAAAAGGATATAAACAGGATGGAGTCGGTGCAGAGGGCGGCTACTAAAATGGTTAGTGGTCTTCGTTATAAAGCATATGAGAACATACTTAAAGATCTTAATATGTATACGTTCGAGGAAAGGCAGAATAGAGGAGATATGATAGAGACATTTAAATACCACCATGGTATAAATGCACAAGAGGAGAGCCTCTTTCGATTGAAATCAAGCTCTGCTATGAGGGGGTATAAGATGAGGGTTTAAAGGGGATTGACTCAGAAGTAAAATTTGGAAATGTTTCTTTACGGAAAGAGTGGTAGATGCATGGAATAATGTCCCAGCGGAGGTAGTAGGGACGAGGACAGTATCCGAATTCAAGAAAGCATGGGACAAACTCACAAGATCTCTAAAGAAAAAAAGGGGACTATGGAAGGGCAGACTAGATAGGCCATGTGGCATTTTTCTGCCGTCATATTTCTATGTTTCATAAGCAAACTAGAAAAACTAAAAAGCAGGAAATAGGACATTCTCCAATAAATCTAATTACTGATAAACAAATATTACAGAGATTTGAAGGCAATATTAAAAGTAATTTCATAAATAATACAGGGTTCTATGCACAGAAATGGGGCTTTTCTTAAAACTATCCAACATGTATACATTCCTAGGAGCAGGACTGGGCTGGAGAGTGCACTTACATGCATATTTTCGGATTTCCAAATGTATGCATACAAGATTTCATGGAAAAAGTATTCACATGAATAGCAAGTGAGATTTGTATGCATACATTTTCTGAATCAGGTTTCAAATGGGAATTTATCTCTTTGAAAACTGGTATAAATTCTGTGGCTATAAAATACCCACAGAGTATATACATCTGTGCTTTGTTTGAAATTTGCCTTCAAAATGTGCTGCAAATCAGGTGCAGTCAATTAGAGCAAGTATGTTATATTTCATGTGGATGAGAAGTATATGCCATAGAAGGCAAAACTGGTTAATCAAATTGACTGAATCAGCCTGGACCGATAATCATGTCTGTCCTTGATGTAGAGACACCCAAGGTTCTACTAAAGTGTTGATGTAATTTTGAGTGATGTGGCAGCCTATCCCTAAGAGTAGGAGCATGGAGCTTGATTCTGAAAGGGGCCCATCAGAATGCCCCAGATGGCCCCAAGCAGGATGGGGCCATTAGGAACCAATAACCAGGTAAGGCGGAGGTGGCCCACAGTTCCCTTCCTTCCCACACACCCCCCCCTCCCCCCTCTCTCTCCCTTCACAAATAAACACCACATGATCACTTATTGGCAAAATAACTGGTCGCAGCTTTATTAAACAAGCACAACATAACATTACAACCAAACTGTTAACTTATGGTTCCGGCAGCGGGACAATCCCTCACCAGCCATATGGGTAGCAAAGTGAGTTCCTTCCCTCCTCCGCCGAGAACCATCCCTGGCAATTCCATCCCCCTCATCCGGCTTCGCCATATTACTAGCAAAAACCGAGGGCTTCTCCGGGTCGGGGGTACCCCCACCCCCGCCCTGCATATTGCCATGCCTCCGGACCCCGGACACCTCCGGGATCCCGCATCACCCCTCCAGCTGCAACCCCCCATCCCCCAAGCTCCACCAAAGGGAGGGAGGGTGGGGACGCCCGTCCTCTCTCCCCAGCTTCAACGGACTGGCGTCCGACCGCTCGCTCCTCCTGGTCCCGCGATCACCCCCCATTGGCTCCCGCGGCCACCTGGCAAGCGGGAGCCAATCAATTTAAATCAAAACGCGCGCGGGCGCGCGCCTCACCCCGCCGCGGAAGGAGTGCGCGCCACCCCGCCCCCCCGGTTATCATCGGCCGTCGGGCACGTGGGCCCGCGGCCTCCCATTAACCAGGTAAGGCGGAGGTGGCCCACAGTTCCCTTCCTTCCCACACCCCCCCCTCCCCCCTCTCTCTCCCTTCACAAATAAACACCACATGATCACTTATTGGCAAAATAACTGGTCGCAGCTTTATTAAACAAGCACAACATAACATTACAACCAAACTGTTAACTTATGGTTCCGGCAGCGGGACAATCCCTCACCAGCCATATGGGTAGCAAAGTGAGTTCCTTCCCGCCTCCGCCGAGAACCATCCCTGGCAATTCCATCCCCCTCATCCGGCTTCGCCATATTACTAGCAAAAACCGAGGGCTTCTCCGGGTCGGGGGTACCCCCACCCCCGCCCTGCATATTGCCATGCCTCCGGACCCCGGACACCTCCGGGATCCCGCCACCGGCTCAGTGACACCTGTCCCTGAGCCCCCCCCCAAATCAAAGCTGCGACCAGCCAACCTGCCCTAAACATCCTAATTCCAAGGCCTCCTGCCAATCATTCAGGAGTAAATCCACCCCGATCGGGGAAAGATGTACTCCATCCGAACGATACAGGCCCGCGCACTCGACCTCCACCCAGGAATGTAAAATCTGATACCCCCCATGGTTCAACACCCAACGGCCAACTTGCCGGTTAACCTTAACTAAACCCCGGGACCACCGCCGCTGGCCCCAGCAAGCAAGCCTAGGAATTATGTCAGACCACAGCAAAATGACCCCGGGGAACATCAATAAGACTTCCCCCAAATCCCGCTGCACCGCTCGGATTAGCTGCTTCACTGTCCATGACACCAAATCGTTGCCTCCGAGATGCAGCACCAAGAAGTCCGGGGATCCTCTGACGCGCTGAAGGTGCTGAAGCAAGGGTAATAGCTGTAACCAGCGCAGACCGCGCTCACCCAGCCATGATAGCACCACTTCGTCAGCAGGCAGTCCCAAGTTCGCACCAAGCGGCCGCAAAGCTGCTTGCTGGCCGGCCCAGTGCACAAAAGAATGGCCGACCATCCAGCAGGCACCGGGCACCCGGATCCCATCTAAAAGAAAAAACATAGTTAGTACCCGAGCCACCCACTGCCCACCTCAACAACGTACATATCCCTTAAAGGCATTGGAGCGCCAGCGGCCAATCCGCTGAATATCGGTACCCGGCAAACCAGCCAGGGCTGCACTAGTAGCGGCCCCAATCCGAAAGGAATGCGGTGCGAAGTCACCCGGTGATAAGCCCAACTGTCGGACCACCATGCGCAGGACCGCAGCAAACTGAAAACGCGTCAAACACCGCGCATCCTCATGTACAAAGAGCAGGTCGCTACCCGGAGCCCGCACGCGCAGGTATGCCGCCATAGCCGCCACCGGACAGATCACCGAAGCCGGAAGCGGCCTTAAGTGAACCCATACGCCCCTCCCTCTCTGATCGGTCTTAGACCGGGACAACCATATGCTCAGCTGCCCTTGTGCCAAACGCACATGACGGAGTTGCAGAGCTGCCCCCCCCCGACCTCCCACTGGACGCCACCAATTCCCCCGACCGGAAGGCCCCAAAGAAGGCCACACAAAACACCGACCGGAACAGCAGAGCCTCGTAAGCGGACTCCACCACCAAAGGCAAGGTTGTGCTCATCCGAACCAGCAGATCGGGGGTAATGGGCCGACGCTTGTCCGACGGGAGGGGGACATCCCACTCCCAACCCAATAAAAGCCGGCGAGAAAGAAACCCCCAACCGCGCACTGCCCACCCGACCGCCTTAGAGAAAAAGGCAAAGCCGGCCAGGTGAGCCCGCACAGTGGATAGGGCCACCCCCGCAGCCTTCGCAGCCAATATGTATTCCCCCATGAGGTGATCAGGCACCGGGCCCAGCCGCCAACCCCGAGTCGCCAAAAAGGCCACTACACATTCACATCCCTTGCAGTAGGACCTCCAGGTCGCCGACGACACGGAACTTCTCAGCAAGCTCAGGATACCCGGAGGCCAAGATGCCATAAACGCTCTGGGACCGACCTCCCCGCCAGGTCCGCCTCTGGAGCCAGTCGCCGAAACAGGTCCCACTTGAAACGAGAAAGAGCATCGGCGATCTGGTTAGCATAGCCCGGAACATGCCGAGCCCTCACTACCACATTCAGCTTCAAGCAGGCAAAAACCACCTCCCTCATCAAAGCCGCCACCCGCGCGCAACGAGGCGCATAACGATTAATAATGTGAACTACCGCCTCGTTGTCGCACCACCACAACAATTGCCTATTATGAAGCCTATCCGGCCACAGCTCCAAAACCACCAAGATGGGGAACAGCTCCAAAAACGTAATACTGTCGGTTAATCCCGCCGCCCGCCAGGTGGATGGCCACGGCGCGGCACACCATGCTCCACCAAAATAAACACCGAGCCCGAAACCTCCCGCCGCATCAGTATAAATCTGTAAATCAAAGGAAGACACCTCCGCTTCAAGGAGAACCGTAACGCCATTGAACTCTCTCAAAAACTGATCCCAAACCCCGAGGTCCGACCTCATGCTTCGTGATATCCGGATGCGATGATGCGGACGCCGCACTCCCGAAGTAGCCGCCGACAAGCGTCGTAGAAACACCCGACCCATTGGAATAACCTTGCATGCAAAGTTAAGGGAGCCCAACAAAGCCTGCATCTCGCGCAACGTAACTTTCCTCGCCCCCAGCACGTTCGCTACTAACACCCTTAAACGCTCCACCTTGCTTGGAGGCAATCGCGCCACCATGTCAACTGAGTCCAAGTCCACTCCCAGAAACGTGAGGCGCACAGCAGGACCCTCAGTCTTGTCCGCCGCGACGGGCATCCCCCATTCACGCGCGAGCCGCAGGAACCCGTCGAGTAACGCCCGACATAGCCCGGACGACGCCGAACCCACAAATAAGAAATCGTCCAAATAGTGGACCACATTCCGAGAGCCGACGGACACCTCCAGGACCCAGTGCATGAAAGAACTGAACATCTCAAAATAACGACAAGAGACGGAGCAGCCCATTGGCAAGCACTTGTCGAAGTAATAGCAGCCCTCAAACACAAAACCCAATAAATGGAAGGAAGCCGGATGTACCGGCAGCAGGCGAAAAGCAGACTCAATATCGACCTTCGCCAGCAGACACCCGCGCCCACACTCCCGTACCAGCCGCACAGCCTCGTCAAACGACGCATACCGCACCGCGCACAATTCCCGCGGAATGAGATCGTTCACCGAAGCCCCCACCGGGAAGGACAAGTTGTGAATGAGCCGGAATTTCCCGTGCTCCTTCTTAGGCACAATGCCCAAAGGAGAAACTACTAAATTCGGGTATGGCCGGTCCAGAAAGGGCCCGGCCACCCTGCCAAGGGCCAACTCAGCATCCAATTTACCACGAACCACCTGAGCTAGACGCCTCACCGACGGAGCATTGCGGGCCATCGCCGGGCCCCCCTCCCCAACTACCGGTATGGGGAACCCGTACTGGAAACCCCCCTCCAAGACTCGCCGAGCCGTAACCCGCCTATAGCGCAGCAACCAAGGCCGGAGTGCCGAAACTTTTATGGGGGTAGGGGCCAACTCACTCAAACTAATACTATTGCTTTGTGGCTGGGGGGGCGGGTCCCTTCTTCCCGCAACGGAAAGCCGAGTGTCCTCCCCCACATAAGGAGCAACTGTGCCGGAACTTACAGTCCGGAAAGGGGCAAGACGACTTATTAAAGCGCCAGCAGACGTCCCCAACCCCCTCCCCAGCGCTTTTTGGGACCCCGGGAGCTGGGGCGCTCCGAAATGGCCGCCCCGTACTCGCCGACGCAGCGGCCCCCTTTTGCCCCCCGCACCTGCCCCTCCTCTGGCAGACATCTGCGTTAACCAGAGGCTGATGTCCTGTGTCCCCCAGGACAGAGCGCGATTCTCCTCCATTTTATCGCGGAACTTCTCATCATAGTTGAGCCATGCCCAACCATCATGAGTCTGAGCCGCTTCCATAATCGAGTCGGCGTATGCAAGCAACATCCCGTAGTGCCCCGGGTAACGCTGTCCCCAGACACTAGCTAACCGAAGAAAAGCCCTCGTCCAATTGAGGACGTTCCGCGAAGCCTTCTTGACCCTGCCCGCCTTCTCATCCGCCTTCCGTTTCCGCCGGCTGTCCCCCGAACGCTTCCTCCCCTCAAGCAAGCGAAAGATATCTATGTACTTCCGCTTCCATATCTTGCGCCTAAGCTTACGCGGCACCCCCTCCCATAATTCGGAAAATGATGCCAATGTAGCCCCCCCACCGCCCCCTCCCACTACCCCCCCGCCACCGACAGGTTGCCCGCCCCCTCCCCCAACTGACGAGGACGAAGACGATGAAGACGACGATGACGCTTGCGGGAGCTGCGGCTCTTCTTCCTCGCCTTGCCACCCGTCCCCGCAGCCGGACTAAACTCCGCGCCTTGCTCGGCCCGAGGCTCAGGTAACTCACCATCCGCCAAAGTCCGGGGCTCTGATGGGGTGGACGCAGAAGCTGGAAGCCCCTCCTGGAAGTCCTCGCGCTGCGCCATAGGTACCTCCGCCGCAGACCGACCTGTTCCGCTCAGCGTCGTCCTTCCCCCGTCTCCCACCGGAACCTGTGGAGACACCGAAAACAAGGAAGGGGAACCAGACAAGCCCCAGGGCAGCTGCCAAGGCCCTGTCCAATCAGCCCTGGAGGAACCCTGTCCCCCCCCCCGCCAATAGTCCCAACTTGACATGCCCACCCCCCCTGGAACCATAGGCCAACCCCAAGGGCTTCCCCCAACCCAACCCATCCCTCCTGACCCTGCAACCCCGCTGGCAACGGTGTAGCCCCTCCCACCCCCGGGGATTCCACCACCGGAGGAGGAAGAGCCACAGTCCCCGCCGCCCCCCCGCCGGAGCCCGCACCCATAACCCCACCAGGCACTGATCCCCTCATATCCCCGGAAGCCATTTCCCGGCCCCTGCCAGCCCCACGCCCCCGCGGGCCCCCGCTGCTAGGGGCCTTGCGCCCAGCCCCAGCCTTTCCCCTGGCCTGCCCCCTTGAGCCCTTAGAAGACCGCCCCGTGGACTGCCCCCCATTCCTCATGCCCCCCCCCTCTGCTCCTTGCCCCCCCCCTCCTCTGCTCCTTGCCCCCCCCTCCTCTGCTCCTTGCCCCTCTGCTCCTTGCCCCTCTGCCCCACCATGACACTATCCCTTCTCAAAATAAAACAATCCCCTGAGCACCGTATGGCCAGACCGAAGCCCTAGCCCAATAATGCCCCCCCTCCACCTGCAATAGGCCTCAGCCGGCCAATGTACGCTGCTCCTCACACTGCCTCAGCACAGCTCCGACGCTCCTCTCTGCACCCCGGGACAGCGCCGCGATCAACCGGTCACACCCCACCGGCAGGAAGCTCTCCCGCAGAGCCGAAAAAGACTCGGAGCTGCAGCCGGACGCCCGTCCTCTCTCCCCAGCTTCAACGGACTGGCGTCCGACCGCGCTCGCTCCTCCTGGTCCCGCGATCACCCCCCATTGGCTCCCGCGGCCACCTGGCAAGCGGGAGCCAATCAATTTAAATCAAAACGCGCGCGGGCGCGCGCCTCACCCCGCCGCGGAAGGAGTGCGCGCCACCCTGCCCCCCCGGTTATCATCGGCCGTCGGGCACGTGGGCCCGCGGCCTCCCATTTCTGTACTGCAGGAACAAAACGTTCCTGTGGCATACAGAATCGGCTCCATGGACGGCCCGGTGCGCCCCTGCATGCCTACGGGAATGTCCTCTCTGCAGGCTCCCCTGGATCTGGCGGTGCTGACTCTCTCTTTCCCCACCGCCCGACCAACGGCTGGGCAACGGGGGCCTGGATCGGGCAGCAGTAACCTACCCACACTGGCCCTGGCCCCGGCCCAGGGGGTGGATCCATCTCCGACTGCTCAGTTAGTGCTGCTTATTTCACCTTCGAGGTGGAATAAGCAGCATGTTTCCCTGACCTTGCAAGATATACATGGCCGTGACTGGAATCATCCCTGTACGTCCTGCCACCTCAGCCCATTCCCGCTCCGCCCAGACTTCGCCCACTTCCAGCCCCCAGCGGCTCTCCCCGTACTGCTGCTCTAGCTGTGCAGGGAGGGCCCAAGGGAGAATAGGGGCAGGACAGTTTGCAGGGCTGCATGTCCCACCGGAAGGTGCAGCCACATAAGTCGCAACTCAGAATCTGTCCCATAGTATATAACATTACTCAATAAATCACAAAACGAGGGTGCACCAAATGAGTGGATGTAGTCTAAGGAATTTGGAGACAGTCAGGAGCTTTGCCTTCAGCTTCCCATCCAGGAATGATATGCTCACTTCCCAGGGATGTTAGACCATTGTAATATCCTGAGGAATTTTGTGTCTCTCTTTAATCTGTGTTATGTGACTCCTCTCCCACACCTTTCCTCCCTCTCTCCACCTGTGACAGAAATAATACCTGGAGTCACAGGTAGAGAAGATGTCAGAAAGCACCTCAAGAGCTTCTGGATACTGGGATTATTAAAGAATCCAGTAGTCACTATGCCACACTTGTGAAGGAAGATTTTACAAAGGACGTCCAAGTGCAATCTGGAATGTCAAGGCCAGAACATCTGAAATAAAGAGCAAGCACATGCAAGTTCAGGCATGATTTCAAAAATGTGGACGTGCCCGAGATGGACTTTTTTGGAGACATCCCCAGAATAGCACTTTAGAGTGTGGACATCTAATAGCATAATGGCTAAAATAGTGGTTTAGGACGAGGGTAGGCAGTGTTCAAATCCCAGTGATTTTAGGCTAGTCACTTAATTCTCCATCTTCTTTATATCCTTTTAAGGCTACAACAAGCACTTTTCTGATGCCTGTTCATGCAGGTCTAAATGTGGATGTGTCTGCAGACATCCCCTACATTTCTGAAATTGAACCAGGACGTCTAAGTTCATTACATTTCCCTAGAGACACTTCCATCATGCCCCCCCCCCCCTACTTGGACATCTGTAAATGTAATTTATGAAATGACCCTGGAGATGTCTCTATGATTTTCACATGCACTTCCAAATCACAACTAAAATTTTTAAAATGACTGCCATAGTGGTGACTAGGAAGAAAAATGGATCAGTACAGATCAGATAGACTACAGAACCTTGATCAAGCTAAGTATACCATATCAGTACACATTACCATGGACAGATGATATACTGAACTGACAGATGGATAGCTGGTGGTTCTTTGTACTTGACCTGAGAAGTGCATACTATCAAATTTCCATCAAAGAGAGTGACAAAGAGAAGATATCATTCATCTGCCCACTGGTATTTTACAAATTGAACTTATGTCTCAAGGGATCATGGAGGCTGCAAGTACTGTACCTTTCAAAAGCTCATGGAAAAGACTGTGGGAAACACAAATCTCCTAGAAGTGTTAGTATACCTGGATGATCTCATCATCTTCGGTAGAACTCTGGAAGAACATGAAGCAAAACTGATCAAGACACTGGATAGACTAGAAGCCTAAGGATTCACATTCTGCCTGGATAAATGACAATTATGTCTACACAGGAGTGGAGGAGTAGCCTAGTGGTTAGAACACAGGCTTGGTAAACAAGCAACCAGGGTTCAATTCCCACTAGCACTCCTTGTGGCCTTGGGCAAGTCACTTAACCCTCCATTGCCTCAGAAGAAAGGCCTGGCAATCTACTTCTGGTGACACTGCCAAGAAAACCCAGGAGCCTCTGGGTCACCAGGAGTCTGGACTGACTCAAAGGCACACATTGCATTTTTTGCATGTCTACCCAAAGCAAAGTACATGGAACACATTTTGTCAGAAAAGGGTATTGCTTCTGATGAAAGTTTAGCAGCATTTTCCACTTGGGACAGGCCTGTTGAAAAGAATGCAATAAATACAGGCTGATTATCTGACAGCTTAAGTTAAAGGTGTGGAGGCACATTCTGTTCTGTACGTCTTTGGGCCGTCCGGACGTACAGACATCCGGATGGCTGGGAGACGCAGCCGATTCTGCTCCCATGGGGGCTAGATGTCCCTGCAGGAGCAGAATCGCAGCATGGTGGCTGGATGTCCGGAATGTGCCCCTATTAAGGCACCCCGGACGTTCAGCTACCTACCCGGCTAACTCAGTCAGGCTCCTTAATGGAGCCGCGGTGCCATGGCATCATGTTGCCATGCTACCATGGCTCTATTGAGACACCGCAATCCGCAGCCACCACCAAATGTTCCTCTCCCTGCAGCCGGATCCCCGATTTGGCCTCCCATGGCCAGGGTCCAGCTGTGGGGAACTTCTGCACCCCTACTTACCTTTGTCCCCTCTGGCCGCCACCAAAACACCGCATCCAGGGGGACTTATTCCGCCTTTAAGGTAGAATAAGTCCCCTGTCTACCGGCCGACCCCGGACATACAGGGATGACTTCAAAGTAGGCCCTGACTTCCGGGAAGATGACCTGCCCTCACTCCGCCCTCGTTCCACCCTCTCCCCGCCCTATCTAAGGCTCTCTGTACAATTCGGCTGTACGTATGGGGAGCCTTTTGCTGGCAGCCACTTTTGCATGAATAACAGGGATGCATGTACAGGCAGGATGTACATCCCCATTATTCATACCCTTGAATGACCCCCTTAAAGTATAAGGCAGTGATTCTCAACCAGTGTGGCAGGGCACACTATTGTGCCTTGGGAATGTCTTTGGGATGTCTTGATGGTGACAGCCAGGGATGTGGCTAAGCATGGACTTATGAGGAACTTGCCCATCTCTACTGGACAGTACTCTTAAGAATAGCCATCTGCTTCCTGTTCCAGGCCTGTTTTCTCAAGCACTACACAGATACCAGGAGAGAACAGTGTAACCTTGGAGCAGATAGAGCAAAGAGCAGGAGAGGAATGTGACAGACTGGAGATGACACTCCAGATCAAAGTATTACCCCTACTTTCCTTGTTGCAGTCTATCTCTCTTCTATCCTAGATATAGGAAGAGAACTTTTATTTTCAGGTTAGTGATTCTAATGTATGATCTAGTAGCTATAAACTCCCTGGAGTAAGCTCTATGCTCGGGAACCCAAAGCAAAACCTTTGACCTGAACCTATCTCCTATACAGGATTTACATATTGGGAATAGTTTGATTGTGTTAGCTAATGTGATTTTTCTTTGGTGCATAATTGTTTTATAGGCAGTACAAACCCTGAGGATTTTTGTTTAAGTGCCATCAAGTCAATGCTGATTCATGGCAACCCAGCAGCCATTGGGTTTTCTTGGCAAGGTAGGACCAGAAGGAGATTATCAGAATTTTTTTTCCAAGGTAATGGAGGGTAAAGTGACTTTCCTAAGGTGTACCAGTGGGAATTGCACCATGATCTCTTGGGTACTCAGTAATTGCTCTAACCACTAGGCTACTCCTCCACACTAGCGTGTTTTTTTTTTTAATCCAAAATATTTTGTAGTAGCAAACCTGAAAGAATGTGCTTTTAGGTATAATTTGAGAATGGATAACTACAATTTTTCATTGACAGAGTGGATAACTACAATTTCTCATTGACAGCCCTTCTCTCATCCTCCCCACCAATGGCATACCTAGGGCAAGACAGTGGGTACAGCCCATCCTCAGTGCAGGCCGGGTGGGAGGTGGGTGCACGCCTGCCAGACCCACACTTTGAAGACAGCGCTACAAACATACCTTCAAGATGGGTGGCTTGTTGCACTGTCTCCAATCTAGGCTGGCTCTTGTCTCCTGGCCGAAGTCTCGCAATCACACGCTTCTTTTCAGACTCCAGAACAGCAAGAGTGTTGAGCTCCAGCCCTGCTCTTCCAGGCAGCCTGCAGGAGATGAGGCTGGAACAGAGCAGAGAACGGTCACTCTACTCCCTGATCCAGGCCATCTTCTATTGCTCTGTCCTTGGCCAGCCTGCCTCCACCCCGCCCGCCCCCCCCCACTCCACAGTTCCATTTCTTTTTTATCTAAAAAATTAAGCCCTGCTTCAAAACCAGGGTATATGGAAGAGTCTTATTTATTATTATTTATTATTTATTATATTTGCTTATATACCGCACTATTCGGCATCAGCGTGGTTTACAATATAACAAAACGACCAAGACAACATTCTGTTTGGTTTTACAAGGAACAGGAGTAACAACTTGGCTAACTGGGTTGAACTATATACAGAGACAATAATTACAACAACAGGGTTGAACTATATACATGAGATAATAAATTGCAACAACAGGGTTGAGGTGAATATATGAAATGATAATTACAAGAATCTAATGAAGTCCAGTAATCACTTTAAGACGGTATGCGCCTGATCTGCAGGAAGGAGGCTGGGAATATAGGAACACTAGGGAGGTCTTGCCTATGTACCTCCTCTGCTGGCTTCAGTCTGGTGCCTGGATACATGGAACTCTGCCATCTCACATACCTGCTGGCCTCATATGTTCAAATGCTAGGTTGACTAGAAAAATGAGGCACCCACAGATAAAAAATGTTGTTCTCCTTCTGCTTGTGGAAAGGACTGAGCAGGGCCAGTGCTTAGATTCCTGGCATACCCTGCAAACTACAGATCAACTCCCCTTCTCTTTAATAATTCACCTCAATCTGTGGTATTAATTGCACTTCCAGGGTTTTGCCATGTTTAAGAGTGGTAACTGCAGGGGGATGTACTTGCCTTTCTACAGTTAGCCTACAACCCCATGCTGGTAGCACAGCCCACATATGTTACCAATATGGAGCTTAGGAAACATGCAGCTAAATGTGACAAATCAGAGGGGCTCAATAGCACCTCCCACTTCCAAAGAAAGAACAAAAACAATTTGGCGGCCTCAACACAGCATTTCCCACTTTTACAAAAACCAGAGAAGCTCAGTGGCCCTTACATAAGAACATAAGATATGCCATACTAGGTCAGACCAAGGTCCATCAAGCCCAGTATCCTGTTTCCAACAGTGGCCAATCTAGGTCACAAGTAGCTAGCAGTTTCCCTAAAAGTCACAGGTTCCACAATGCTTGTTTTGGGGCAAGCAGTGGATATCATGGGTCCCCTTTAAATGGTTTATGGACCTTTCCTCCAGGGACTTCTCCAAACCTTTTTCAAACCCAGCTAGACTAACAGCTTTTACTACATCATCTGGTAGCAGATTCCAGAGCTCGATTACACATTGAGTGAAAAAATATTTTCTCTTATTAGTCTTAAATAGGTTACCCAGTAGCTTCATTACATGCCCCCTAGTCTTTCTATATTTCGATGGCATAATCGATCTACATTTACCCATTCCACTCCATTCATTAATTTATAGACTTCTATCATATCTCCCCTCAGCCGTCTCTTTTCCAGGTTGAAGAGCCCTAACCTTTTTAGCATCTCTTCATAGGAGTATTCTTCCATCCCCTTTACCATTTTGGTGGCTCTTCTCTGTACTTTTTCTAATTCTGCTATATCCTTTTTAAGATACGAGAACTAGAATTACACACAATATTCAAGGTGTGGTCGCACCATGGAATGACACAGAGGCATTATAATATCCTTCATTTGTTTCTCCATTCCTTTCCTTATGATTCTTAGCATTCTATTTGGTCTTTTGGCTGCCACTGCACACTGGGCGGAGGGTTTTAACATG
This sequence comes from Ichthyophis bannanicus, assembly GCA_033557465.1. Taxonomy (NCBI): domain Eukaryota; kingdom Metazoa; phylum Chordata; class Amphibia; order Gymnophiona; family Ichthyophiidae; genus Ichthyophis; species Ichthyophis bannanicus. The sequence continues at coordinate 1,740,459,138 of CM066032.1, read as the reverse complement.
TTACCCATGATGACGCCAAGATCTTCTTCCTGGGTGGTGGTTCCTAATGTGGAACCTTGCAAAGTGTAACCATAGTTTGGGTTTTTCTTTCCTAGGTGCATAACTTTGCACTTGTCTACATTAAATTTCATCTGCCATTTGGATCCCCAGTCTTCCAATTTTTCACGTATCTTGTACTGTGCCTACTAAGGTGCCTTATAACGTGCCTTATGACGTGCCTTGTACTGTGCCTACTAAGGTGCCTTATAGAAACATAGAAACATGATGACAGAAAAAGACCACATGGCCTATCTAGTCTGTCCTTCCATAACAACAACTATAACAGTCCACTTTTTACCTTTAGAGAAACTCTGTGTTGGTCCCATGCTTTTTTGAATTCAGTTACTGTCCTCATCTCTACCACCTCCACTGGGAGACTATTCCATGGATCCACTACTCTTTCTGTAAAGAAATATTTCCGCATATCACTCCCGAATCTATCTCCCTTCACCCTCATCCCATGTCCCCTCGTAGCAGAACTTGCTTTCAATTGAAAGAGGCTCTCTCCCTGAACATTTATGCCACGGAGGTATTTAAACATCTCAATCATATCACCTCTATCCCGCCTTTCCTCTAAGGTGTACATATTAAGATCCTTAAGTCTGTCCTCATATGCTTTATAATGAAGCCCATTAATCATTTTAGTAGCAACCCTCTGCACCGACTCCATCCTGTTCACATCCTTTTGAAGGTGCGGTCTCCAGAATTGCACACCATACTCCAAATGAGGTCGCACCAAAGACTTATACAGAGGCACTATCACCTCCTTTTTTCTGCTAGCCATTCCTCTCCGTATGCACCCAAGCATCCTTGTAGCTTTTGCCGTCGCCTTTTCTACCAGTTTAGCTACTTTAAGATCATCAGACACAACCACGCCTAGGTCCCGCTCTTCTTTAGTGGACAAAAGTACTTCACCTCCTATACTGTATTGCTCCCTTGGATTGCTGCAGCCCAAATGCATGACCTTACATTTTTTAACATTAAATCCCAGCTGCCAAATTCTAGACCATTCTTCAAGCTTAGCTAGATCCCTTCTCATGTTATCTACACCTTCCTGGGTGTCTACTCTATTGCAGATTTATAACGTGCCTTATGACGTGCCTTGTATTGTGCCTTATGACGTGCCTTGTAACGTGCCTTATAACGCGCATTAGCCTAAGGCGCCTTGGTAACGCGCGTTAACTGACACAGCTTGCCATAATGATGCACCGCCCATTCCCTTATATGGGAATCCAGGGAACCTAACGCGGGGAACGTTACCGCAGTTTAGTAAACATACCCATATATCAGTACCAACTTCCAAAACTTATACAAGGAGCCTATACAGAAAAAAGTAGCACTGTAAATACTGCAGCAGGCCCTAGAACATCCAGATACCTATCTGAAAAGCTGAACAAGTCAGATTACTACCGTACAGATCCATACTTACAAACTCCATGTTAACAGCACAACTGGCCTTGATTACACACTCAGAACACAGACCCTCACCAAATACAGAAAAGTAACCACAATCTAAAATAAAAATATGTAGAGAAAATTTAAATAAAATTCCAAGAAGCCCAGGCTTTGCGTACAGTGCAACACCAGAGAAAGAGTGATGCATTTTCCTGTACTGTGCAAAATATAAAGATAGCGCAATGCCCGATTGCTAAATTGAAAATAAAATTATTTTTTCTACCTTTGTTATCTGCCCATTTTATTCTCAGATCATGCTGGTCACAACCTGAAGTTTCTGCTTTCCTCTGTCCCCTTAGCTGTCGTTCTACGGTCTCTAGTCCATCTGCCATTTCTTGTTTTCCCTTTTGTTTTCTTCACTTCCTTCCATTTTGGATATTGATCAAGCTTTCTTTCATTCATTTTTTCTCTCTCTGTCCACTCAGATTTCACTACTGTTTCTTACTATCCAGTCCTCAATCCCCCTCTTTTTTACTCCATCTACCTACCACTTTTCAAACCTCAACCCAGCCCTCTCATTCCCTATCTTTTCTTTCTTGATCCATTATTCCCCAGTCTCTCTCTCCCCCTCTATGCCTAACATCATCCCACCCCAATTCAGTGTCTCTCACTCTTGCTTTCTCTTTCCCTCCCTCCATCCAGTATCTCTGCACATCTCTTTCTCTATCCTTCTGTGTCCTCCATTCTCACTTCCTATCCCATGTTCAGTATCTGTCTATCTCCATTCCTATTTCCCCATGCCCAACATCTCTCCCTCTTGATTCTTATCCCCCAGTGTCCAACATCTCCTCCCATCAACATCCCGTTCCATCCCCTCCCTATTGTTCCCATGACCAGTATCTCTCCATCTCTTTCTTGACCTATTTACCCCATGTCCATCTTCTCCCCTCTTTCGCCCTATTACCCCATGTCCTTCATTCCCCCCTATTCCCCCTCAGCATCTCCCTATAACCCGTGTCTAGTATCATCACTCCATCTCAAAAATCTCCCCTCCTTGCTTTCTCTATGTTCATTCTCCCTATGCCTCCTTCCAAATTCTAGAATCTCTCTTCATCTCCCTAGCCCCTGGTGTCTAGCATGTCCCCTCCCTAGTCCCCCCTCTATACAGCATCTCTCCTTTGTTTTCCTGCACCCCTCCACATCTAGCATCTCCCCTCCACCTTCCCATGCTGCCCCCCCCCCCCCATTGTCTAGCATCTCCCCTGTTTTCTTGTAACCTCCTCCCCCCTAGTCTAGCATCTGTTCACAGAGAGGTAGATCCTGCCTGTGGGACATGTTGCTCCCATGGGTAGAAGGCAGCCCAAGGCCGTGATTGCAGCTCAGAGCTCAGCGTTGCGCTTGTCATTCTGCTGGGAGACAGAGGCAGAGGTGGAGTCAGTGACAGCAGCAGCAGCAGCAGCAGCGGGGGGTTGGCAATAGTGTTGGCTGGGGGACAGTGGCAATGGGGGACTCTTAGCAATAGTGCCTCTATGATCTTGGCACCCCCTACCATGCTTACTGGGCTTACTACCTAGCCCCAGCCCTGGGACTGAGCAGAGAGAATCATACAAATAGGACCAGTCCAACTAATAGGCAAACCAGATGGTCACTTAAAACAGCAGCTTCTTGTGGGGGAAGAGGGCATCAAAGAGCAGCTATAGTCAAAGCTAAGCAATGGGTCCTGGCAGCCACACAAATTCAGTCATCAGTGCATTCTTATACCTGCAGGATCAATGGGTAATATGTAAATAATCCATTTATTTTATTTATTTATTTTATTTATTTACATTCTCTTATATACCGCGCTATTCTGCATCAGTGCGGTTTACATTGAACAAACTGAAAGTGGCTTTTTGAAATTTCCCTCATTATATTTACAAAACAAAGTTTAATATTTAAAAGTATGATATTCAAATGTGCATTTTTTATAGGATTGTTCTAGGAGGGATGCTGTTGAGATGATTACAACTGAGTTGGATAATCAAAATCTTGGGCGGAGGAGGGGGTGCTAGTGGTCTAAAAGCTAATAGCGAGGAGGCAGAAGTCTGATGTTTTGTCTAGGATGCCTAATACCTTTGCACCGGCCCTCATGCAAAATTTGGTTTGGGTGCCCTGAGTACTGAACAAACTCAGAAGTGTGCCATAAAATGAAAAAGGTGTAAGGTATTCTGTCCTAGGAATATACCAGTAAAGGACAGTAGATGGCACTGTTGGCAAGATAAGAGTAGAAACTACCTTACAGGAGGAACTACAATATATATCCCAGAAGGCTTATTAGAGGAAACATTCTAAGGGGCAGTTTCCAGTTCCTGTTTCACAGCAGTCATTGCTTTCATGTGTGTGCAGCCATCTTAGGATGAAACTTTGTCTATATAGCTCATGTCAATTCTCAATGTATGTATTCCATGCATATAATAAAATACATGCCATCTAGTCAATGCTGACTCCTGGCAACCTATCCCCTGGGTTTTGTTTGGCAAGGTATAGCCAGAAGTAGATTACTAGGTCTTTCTTATGCACAGTAAGTTTACAACGCCTGGTATTCCAAGGTGGTCACCCACCCAAGTACTAGTTAGACCTGACCCTGTTTAGTGAAAGAAAGCTTGATTGTACCAGGCTGGATACACAGTCAGGCCCTGTGTATAACATTATATTACTATAAGCCCTAAGAAAGAGTTAATATCATTTGTAGCTCCTTATTTAATACCATCCTTGAAAACTCTGTAGAAGAAACTGGGTGAAAGGTTTTACATAACATAAACATTAGTCTTGTTATTAGAAAGATAAGTAAAAGGCAAGTTGTTTACCCAGCTTCTCAGTCTCTTAGTCTCTGGTCAGAGATATCAAACTGTCAGTGTTAGGATTAATTAGAATTAAGGTCTACATAGTCATGTCTGAGAATATATGTAGGTCTTTTCATGATTGTCTATGACGTGCATGCCTATAGAAAAGTATGTTATGAATATACGTAACACTAGGCGTAGAATAGAATATGTATATTATGAATATATGTGATGTGAGACGTAGAATAATAAAGTGAAATTATGCTGTGTAATGGAATCTTTACTTATAAATAAAGTGGCCTAAAGCTATGATATCAGAGTAACATATGGAAAGCAGTGTGTATTAATGCCCGTAGCATGGGAAATAAGATCTCTGAAGTTGAAGCTTTGGTGGGAGCGGCTGACTTGGATTTAGTGGCAGTTACAGAAACATGGTTCACAGAAAACCATGACTGGGATGTAACTATACCTGGCTATACTTTATTCAAAAAGGACAGGGTAGGAAGAAGGGGAGGAGGAGTGGCACTATATGTAAAAACTACTATTAAAGCTTTGGAATTACAGAGCTTAAAAGGGAGAGAGGAGGCATTGTGGGTTAAACTAGAAAGAGGGAAAGAGAAATCTATTTACATTGGTGTGCTATACAGACCTCCCTCACAAGAGGAAGAGGTGGACAGAGAGTTAATTGAAGACATACGCGGCATTGCTAGGAAAGGGGAAGTGCTACTGCTAGGAGATTTCAATATGCCAGATGTTGATTGGCACATTCCTGCTGCAGTATCATCTAGGAGTAAGGAGATCCTGGATTCTCTACAGGGAGAACTATTCAGGCAATTGGTAACAGACCCCACACGTGAAGGGGCCATACTGGACTTGGTGCTTACCAATGGTGAAAGTGTTTCTGATGTTGTAGTGGGAGATCATTTTGCATCCAGTGATCACCAGATGGTGTGGTTCAGTATTAGGACTAGGGCTGTTAAAATCCATTCCAAGGTGAAGATCTTAGACTTTAGGAAGACTAACTTTGCAAAGATGGGCCAATACCTCAGGGAGTTGTTAGTGGGATGGGAACAACTGGGGGATGTAGAAAAACAGTGGGCAAAACTGAAAGGGGGTATTTTAAAGGCAACCAACCTTTTTGTTAAAAAGGTAAATAAAGGCAAAAGGAACAGGAGACCGCTATGGTTTTCAAAGGAAGTAGCTGAAAAAGTGAAGAAAAAGAGGGAGGCCTTCATGAAATGCAAGAGATCACAGAGAGAGGAAGACAGGCATCTGTATTTGGAAAAGCTTAGAGAAGCTAGCAAAGTAGTCAAGAAGGCAAAGATTCAAAAGGAGGAGGAAATAGCCAATGCAATAAAATGGGGGGATAAGACATTTTTCAGATATATTAGTGAGAAGAGGAAGGGCAAAAGTGGTATTGTCAGACTCAAGGGTGCAGGGGGGGAATATGTAGAAGCTGATAAGGATAAAGTGGAATTGCTTAACAAATATTTTTGTTCTGTGTTCACAGATGAAGAACCAGGAGCAGGACCTCAGAAAACACCCACAAATAAGAACATAAGCGAGGGACATCTTGAACAATTTTCAGAAGACTGTGTTCGTGAGAAACTAGCTCAACTTAAAGTAGACAAAGCGATGGGACCGGATGGGATACACCTTAGAATACTGAGGGAACTTGGGGATGTTCTAGCAACTCCACTGACTGACCTTTTCAATGCCTCATTGGAGTCGGGAGTGGTGCCAAAGGACTGGAGAGAGGCTCATGTGGTGCCTTTACACAAAAGCGGTAGTAAGGATGTGATTGAAAACTACAGGCCGGTTAGTTTAACTTCAGTGGTAAGTAAATTAATGGAAACGCTGTTGAAAGAGAAAATAGTGAGGTTTCTGGAGTCCAGCGGATTACAGGATCCGAGGCAGCATGGATTCACCAGAGGCAGGTCTTGTCAGACAAATCTGATTGATTTCTTTGACTGGGTGACTAGGGAGTTGGACCACAGGAGAGCTCTAGATGTGGTGTATTTAGATTTCAGTAAAGCCTTTGACACTGTTCCTCACAGGCGACTTATAAACAAACTGAGCACCCTAGGGATGGACCCTAAAGTTACTGCTTTGGTTAGAAATTGGTTGGGTGGGAGGCGACAAAGAGTACAAGTAAATGGAGCTCACTCTGAGGAGAAGGATGTTACCAGTGGTGTGCCCCAGGGATCTGTCCTTGGTCCGATTCTTTTTAACATCTTTGTTAGTGATATAGCGGAAGGGCTGTCGGGTAAGGTTTGTCTCTTTGCGGATGATACCAAAATCTGCAATAGAGTAGACACCCAGGAAGGTGTAGATAACATGAGGAGGGATCTAGCTAAGCTTGAAGAATGGTCTAGAATTTGGCAACTGGGATTTAATGTTAAAAAATGTAAGGTCATGCATTTGGGCTGCAGCAATCCAAGGGAGCAATACAGTATAGGAGGTGAAGTACTTTTGTCCACTAAAGAAGAGCGGGACCTAGGCGTAGTTGTGTCCGATGATCTTAAAGTAGCTAAACAGGTAGAAAAGGTGACAGCAAAAGCTAGAAGGATGCTCGGGTGCATACGGAGAGGAATGGCTAGCAGAAAAAAGGAGGTGATAATGCCTCTGTATAAGTCTTTGGTGCGACCTCATTTGGAGTATGGTGTGCAATTCTGGAGACCGCACCTTCAAAAGGATGTGAACAGGATGGAGTCGGTGCAGAGGGTTGCTACTAAGATGATTAGTGGTCTTCATTATAAAGCATATGAGGACAGACTTAAGGATCTTAATATGTATACCTTAGAGGAAAGGCGGGATAGAGGTGATATGATTGAGATGTTTAAATACCTCCGTGGCATAAATGTTCAGGGAGAGAGCCTCTTTCAATTGAAAGCAAGTTCTGCGACGAGGGGACATGGGATGAGGGTGAAGGGAGATAGATTCAGGAGTGATATGCGGAAATATTTCTTTACGGAAAGAGTAGTGGATCCGTGGAATAGTCTCCCAGTGGAGGTGGTAGAGATGAGGACAGTAACTGAATTCAAAAAAGCATGGGACCAACACAGAGGATCTCTAAAGGTAAAAAGTGGACTGTTGTAGTTGTTGTTATGGAAGGACAGACTAGATGGGCCTTGTGGTCTTTTTCTGTCATCATGTTTCTATGTTTCTATGTAAACATAGGCAAAGGCCTAGCTTACTCTCCCAAAGCTTTGGTGGATTTTATGATACAAGTGTGTTGTGTATTATTTACAGATTTGTATATTATTCAAAGAATTGTGATCAATTAACCTTCTCCTTGTTTTGTGTGCGGATTTCTGTAACCCAAGAGCCCTGCCTGTTTGCAGGTGAGGGGGGGGGGGTGCAGAGTACTCTTTCATTTAGCTTCAGAGATCAGCCATAAAACAGGTTCATTCAGGACAGCTGAAGACTTCCTGTGTGTTTATTTACTTATTAAACAGTTTTCCCTTCTAAACTTCATTGGGTGAACTGTTGTGCAAACCAACAAACTCTCCAACAAGATCTACCAATCTGAAAACACTAAGATCATTTTGGGTATTCTCATAAAGAGCTACTCACCTGAAAGGAAAAGAGGGTAAAACCTCTAGGTCTGATATAAGAAACTTCAAGCTATCAGAAATCTTTGGAGGAAGATCAACCAAGGATTGTGAAAAAGTTTTTAGGAGAATCATTCACTGCTTGACCTGCCTTCTTTGAGAAAGTCTGTTCTATAACAAGTGCAGAGAAGTGATCCAAGCATGTCTGTCGTGTGGAAAGCAAAATGTACTGCTACAGCTGTAGTATCTACTCGTCCAGATGTGGATTCTTATTCAGAGTGGGATCATCTGGGTCTGACAGATGATTTACTGTATCAAACCACCCAAGACCCCGCATCAGAAAATAACTGGTGTAGCCATAGACGTTTTGGAAGTATATGCAGAAAGGTTTGCATAATGATATAGGACACTTTAGAATTGACCGCATCACAGAACTGGTATAGCTTAAACAGAGTATAGCTTAAACATAGAAAGTTAAATAGAGTAAATACTTACTGAAATAGTTACTGAAATAAAGTTGTTTCTAGAGAGCTTTTTATCTAAATCAAATCAGAACATAACTTAGCATACAGGTAGAATAGTTCTGAGTAGGAGGAAATAAACTTGTTTCTAGTGACATTTACAGACAGCCCTTCCAGTTAGAAGGCAAATGATCTGTGAAGCTGTCTTGAACAGGTCTTAAAGGCAAGTGACTGATTAAAGAGGCAAGGAGGTTTCTTGTACGGAGTTGTGGTACTGTGCTGACTTCGTGTTTTGTATTACTGGTTATTAAATAAAGCCTTGAAAAAAAAAAAGAGGCAATTTGAAAGGCCCCTTCTCTCAAACCAAGGACTGTGTGAGTCACCCAGGAAATTTGTAAGCCCTTACCTTAGAAGCAAGCCAACTTTTAATAGTTCTTCATTTTCCTGTTTATCCTCATCAAGCATACATTAAGGACCTGGGATTAATTAATCTTGAAGTGAACAAAGTCCATTAAACGTATTAGATACAGTTTTATTAGTATAAGTATCCCCAGCAAATCTACGTAAGTAAACAACTTAAATACATATAAACAATCTTAAAACTAAGATGCAGACAGCAGTCCAGCAGCGAGATGGAGGCTTTCCGTCTTTTGCATTAAGTGTTACATGTACGCTTTTCTCCCAGTTGGTGAGGGGTCTTACATGTGCACTAGGTGCAAGGAGCTCTTTGCTCTCAGGGAACAAGTCCGATCTCTGGAGGCTAGAGTAGCAGACTTGGAGGACATAAGGAAGACAGAGAGGTACATAGATGAGATCTACAGGAACAAAGTACTGAAGTCCCACCTCCAGTCTGGCAGCATCCCTGTTGCCATGGAGGAGAGAGGTCACGTGACAGGAGAGCATCACCCTGGTGTGGCAGGAAGTGATCCTGTAGCTAGGACCTGTCCTCCTGTTGATGTAAAACCCTCTCGCACGCGGGAAGGGTTAGGACAGCCGTTATAGTTGGTGATTCGATCATTAGGCATGTAGATAGCTGGGTGGCTGGTGGATGTGAGGATTACCTGGTAACATGCCTGCCTGGTGCAAATGTAGAGGACCTCATACACCACCTAAACAAGGTCTTAGATAGTGCTGGGGCGGAGTCAGCTCTCTTGGTATGTGTTGGTACAAATGACATAGGAAAGTGTGAAATGCTTCCTGTTCCATGCGCAAGACCCAAAAGGCAGACAGAGCTCTGGTGTCTCAATGCATGGATGAGATAATGTCGCAAAGATGAGGGTTTTGAATTTATTAAGAACTGGGCAACATTCTGGGGAAAGGAGGGGCTATTCGAAAGGAATGGGCTCCACCTTAATCAAGATGGAACCAGGTTGCTGGCATTAACCTTTAAAAAGGAAATTGAATAGCTTTTAAACTAGATAATAGGGGACAGCTGACAGTCATAAGAACATAAGAACATAAGACATGCCATACTGGGTCAGACCGAGGTCCATCAAGCCCAGTATCCTGTTTCCAACAGTGGCCAATCTAGGTCATACGTACCTAGCAATATCCCCAAAAGACATAGGTTCCACAATGCTTGTACTGGGTCAAGCATTGATATCCTGGGTCCCTTTTTAATAGTGGTTTATGGACCTTTCCTCCAGGAACTTGTCCAAACCTTTTTTAAACCCAGCTATACTAACAGCCCTTACTACATCCTCCGGTAACAGATTCCAGAGTTTGATTACACGTTGAGTGAAAAAAGAGCGCATGTTTCAGAAGGATATATCCTTGAAGGATACTAGCAAAAGACTGAAGTTAGGGCATATTGATAGAGAGGTTCCAATAAAAACAAAAGTAACCCAAATGCCCTTAAGTACAGAGCAGACAGAAGAAAAAGATTCCAAATTACCCCTGCCTACCGATAACCAGATTAATATTTATTTATTTATTTTATTTATTTAGTAAACACTTGTATACCGCTGCTTCCTACGATCAGCAGCGGTTTACTTTACAGAATCATAATGTATTGTACGGTACATTGAGATTTCAGTTTTACATTTTGATTAGTCAATGATTACGTAACACGGGACAAGCATTTGGATACGATACATATTTGATTAAAGCACACAGATCAAGGTATACATTTGATTTCAGTAGATTGGGGGAGGGCCCCATATATACAATTTGTACAGAATTAGTTGCCAAGGTGTACAGACTATACATGGTTATATACAATTTGTACGGAATTAGTTGCCAAGGTGTACAAGTTATACATGACTATATACTATTAGATTATATGCTGCCGAGTGCGGCAGAGGAGATCTGGTTGAGGTAGGGTATCGCAGTTAGATCAAGTTGTAGTGGGTTTGAAACAGGTTTTCAGTTTTCGTCTAAATTCGTTCAGGTTGTTTGTGAGCCTTAATTCATGCGGTAGTTGGTTCCATTGGATTGGCGCTGAGTATGTGAACGCCCTATTGCTTGTTTCGGCCTTGACAGATCTTATGCTGGTCGGGATACATAGGGTGTTGAGATTCATAGTTCTCCTGCTCCTGTTGCTAGGTTGAATAGTGATTAGGTTATTGAGGTAGGATGGTGCGATGCCATTGATGAGTTTAAATGTTGTGATGAGTAGTTTGTAGATGATGCGGGCGGCCACTGGGAGCCAGTGCAGATCCATTAGAACTGGGGTTATGTGGTCGGTGACTTTCTTTTCCATGATGACTCTTGCAGCCACGTTCTGAGCCATTTGCAGGATGCTTAGTGTGCTCTTTGGAAGCCCTTGTAGAATGGCATTGCTGTAATCCAGGTGGGGAATGATTAGTGCTTGAGCAACAGACCTAAAGTCGGATTTCTCGAGGATATTGCGGAGTGGTTGAAGGATTTTGAGTTTGTAAAAGATGGCTCGGTTAACTGTTCTGAGGTGTTTGTCCATCTTGAGGTTGCTGTCAAGTAGGACTCCTAGATACTTTATTACAGGCTTTGTATCGTATATGTTTTTGTTTAGTGTGACTGTGGTGGGCGGGATGAAATTGGCTTTCTTGGACATGAACATGACCTCTGTTTTTTTGTGATTTATTGACATGTTGTTTTGCTGAAGCCATGATTGGAGCATGTCAAGGCATTCTTCTAGTGGACTGAAGTTAGGCTGTGTTATGTCGAGCTGTGTGTATAACATCACATCGTCGGCATATATGTGGTAATTTATATGCCTCTAAAATGCTTGTATGCAAATTCTAGAAGTCTAAAACATAAGATGGGAGAGTTACAATATAAAGCACTAAATGAGAAGTTAGATATGATTGGCATCTCAGAGACCTGGTGGAAGGAGGACAACTAGTGGGACATTGTGATACCTAGGTACAAATTAGATTGCAATGATAGAGTAGATCAAATTGGTGGAGGGGTTGCACTCTATGTTACAGAGGGCATTCAGTCACACAGGATTACATTTTTGCAGGAAGTAAAATACACTGTAAAATCTCTAGGGATTGAAATTCCATGTAAAAAGTGGAAGGCAATGGCAATGGGGGTATAGTATCGACTGCCTGACCAGAATGAACAAATGGATGATGAAATACTCAAAGAAATCAGAGAAGCTAACCATATTTACAGCACAACAATAATAGGTGATTTCAATTACCCTGGTATCGACTGGGTTAGTGTCACAGCAGGACATGCTAGGGAGATAGAGTTTCTAGATGAAATAAATGACTGCTTCTTGAAGCAGCTGGTTCATGAACTGACAAGTGGGGAAGCCATCTTGGACCTAGTCTTTAGTGGAACATAAGATCTGGTGCAAGAGATAAGGGTGTTGGGGCCACTTGGCAATAATGATCAGAGCATGATCACATTTGATCTAATAAATGGAGGAAGAATGGCAGTACTACCTTTTAACTTTCAAATTAGAGACTATGATAAAATGAGGAAAACAGTTAAAAAAAACCTAAAAGGAGTGCCTGCAAAGGTTAAAGAATTACATCAAGCATGGGTGTTGTTTAAAAATACTATCTTGGAAGCCCAGACCAGCTGTATTCCACGCTTTAAGTGGAAGGAAGTCCAAAAAACTGCCAGTATGATTTAAAGGCGAGGTCAGAGAGGCTGTTATAGCCAAAAAAGCATCTTTCAGGAACTGGAAAAAGGAGCCAAATGATGAAAACTGGAAACAACATAAGCACTAGCAAGTTAGATGCAAGGTATTGATAAGGCAGGCAAAGAGAGAATTTGAGAAAAGCTTGCCATGGAAGCAAAAACGCATAATAAAATCTTTTTCAAGTATATTTGTAGCAAAAAACCTGTGTGAGAGTCATTTGGACTATTAGATGATAGTAACATAGTAAATGACGGCAGATAAAGACCAGTATGGTCCCTCTAGTCTTCCCAGTAAGATGGCAAGTGTAGGTGCACCTGCCATGCCATGCAGGTCACCCCTCCTCATGTCTGTTTTAGGGGTAAACCCACCGCTCCGTGTGGGACACCCTTGTATGTTGTGAAATTAGATAAGTTTAGTTTGATTTTATCCTGTTGCTGTAAAGGGATCCACTGTGTCTGTCCCATGCCATTTTGAATTCTGTCACTGTATTTGCCTCCACCACTTCCATTGGGAGGGCATTCCAAGCATCCACCACCCTTTCAGTGAAAACGTATTTCCTGACATTGCCTTTCAATTTAACCCCTTGCAGCTTCATGTTATGCCCTCTAGTTTTACAGCTTCCCCATCTTTGGAAGAGGTTTGTTTTTTCATTATTTCTCTTTAAGTATTTAAAGGTCTGAATCATATCTCCCCTGTCCCTTCTCTCCTCCAGAGTGTACTATTTAGGTCTTCTAGTCTCATAAGGCTTCTGACGCAGGCTACAAATCATTTTGGTCGCCTTCCTCTGAACCATTGCCAGTCTTTTTATATCCTTTGCAAGATATGGTCTCCAAAACTGAACACAGTATTCCAAGTGAGGCCTCACCAGCGACTTATACAGTGGCATTAGTACCTCTCCCTTTCTGCTGGTAATTCCTCTTTGTATGCAACCCAACATCCTCCTGGCTTTTGCCACCGCCTTGTTGCACTATTTTGCCACCTTGAGATCCTCAGAAATAATCACACCAAGGTCCTTCTCCTGGTCCATGCACACCAACCTCTTGCCCCCTATCATGTACATTTCCCTTGGATTTCGGCTTCCCAAGTGCATGACACTGCACTTCTTCGCATTAAATCTTAACTGCCAATCATTAGACCATTCTTCCAGCTTTTGTAGATCTTTCCTCATGTTATCCACTCCCTCAGTAGAGTCCACTCTGTTGCAAATTTTCATGTCATCTGCAAAAAGACAGACTTTTCATGCAGTCCTTCCGCAATATCACTCACAAATACATTGAATAGTGACGGGCCCAGGACCGAACCCTGGGGCACTGCGCTAATCACCCTCCTTTCATCCGAGTGAGCTCCGTTTACCATCACCTTTAAAAAGGAAATAGAATAGCTTTTAAACTAGACTTCTGTCGTCTGTCAGTCAACAAATTTCTGATCCAGTTCACCACCTTAGGACCCATCCCCCAACTACTGAGTTTATTGATGAGCCTCCTATGAGGAACAATATCAAAGACTTTGCTGAAATCCAGGTAGATGATATCCATTGCATGCCCCTGATCCAATTCTCTGGTCACCCAGTCAAAGAACTCAATCAGATTTGTTTGGCAAGATCGTCCTTTGGTAAAGCCATGTTGCCTTGGATCATGCAACCTGTTGGTTTTGAGAAAGTCCACTATTCACTCTTTCAGAAGCGCCTCCATTACATTTCCCGCCACCGAGGTAAGGCTCATGGGCCTGTAGTTTGTCACTTCTTCCTTGTCAACACTTTTGTGAAGAGGTACCATATCCGCCCTTCTCCAGTCCTGAGGAACTACTCCCGTTTCAAAGGATCTGTTGAAAGCATCCTTTAGCGGCCCTGCAAGAACCTCTCTGAGCTCTTTCAGTATCCTGGGATGTATCCCATCCGGTCCCATGGCCTTGTCCACTTTCCATTTTGCAAGTTCTAATACATCATCTTCTGTGAATGGTGTAGTATCTACTTCATTCCCATTTTTATATTTGGGAGTCACAGATGGTCCTTCTCCAGGATTTTCTTTAGTAAAAACAGAGCAGAATTATTTGTTTAGCAATTCCGCTTTTTCAATGTCACTTTCCACGAGTCCGTTCCCACGAGTCCGTTCCGTTCTGAGTCCTGCAATTCCACCTCTGATTTTCCTCCTCTCCCGAATATACCTGAAGAACGTTTTGTTGCCACACTTCACATCTTTAGCCATCTTTTCTTCTGCCTTTCATTTTGCCTTCCTTATTTCTCTTTTTGTCTCTTTTAGTTTGATCCTGTATTCCTTTCTGTGTTCCTCTGTTTGCAAGTTTTTGAATTATGTGAAAGCCGTGTTTTTTACCTTTATTTGAGCAGACACTTCTTTGGAGAACCAAATAGGTTTCCTTCTCCTCTTGTTTTAATTTACTTTCCTTACATATTTATCTGTTGCCCCTTTTATTGCCACCTTTAGTTTAGCCCATTGCAATTCCACTTCCTTTATCCCCTCCCACCCTGCCAAATCCTCCTTCAGGTACTTGGCCAGACTTCTCCTGCTGACCTATAAATGTATTCATTCCGCAGCTCCTCAGTACCTTTCATCCCTCATCTCTCCTTATAACCCCCCTCGGGTACTCTGCTCTTCCAGCAAACTGCTTCTATCCATGGTCCGCTCTCCTATTGCTAACTCCAGACTTCGCTCCTTTCACCTTGCTGCACCCTATGTCTGGAACAAACTACCGGAGTCTCTACGCCAGGCACCTTCTCTAACCCTCTTCAAGTCCAGGATGAAAGCTCACCTCTTTGCTGCTGCTTTCGGATCTTGACTCACCTGAGCTCCTCTTCTCCCTTTTTCCACCCCGCCCACCCCCACCTATACCCTCTGTGTTTGTGTGTTTTGTCTCGACTAGATTGTAAGCTCTGATGAACAGGGATTGCCTCTTCATGTCTATACTATACAGGGCTGTGTACGACTGATAGCACTATATAAATGTTAAGTAGTAGTAGTGTTCTTGAAGTTTAGGACTTTGAGCTTGCTATGATTGGACTGCACCTTGGCTTTTATCTCAAACCACAACATGTGATGATTGCTGCTGCTCAGAGGGGCACCCACCCAGACATTGGACGCCCTTTTTAAAAATTGGTGTTGCATTGGCCATCCTCCAATCTTCAGGTATTACTGATGATTTTAATGATAGTTCACAGATTAGTAATACTAGATCTGCAATCTCATATTTCAGTTCTGTCAACACCCTTGGATGTATACCATCCAATCTAGGTGACTTGCTACTTTTCCGTTTATCAAACATCTTCCCAGTTTATTGTCATACCATAGAGGGGTAAAAGGGGCACTAAGAGGGGACAAGGCCATAACAGAAAGACTGAATGAGTTACCCATGCCTGAAATGGTATTTAAAGCTGATATAGCAGAAGAACTCAAAGGTATGACAATAAACTGGGAAGATGTTGGATAAACGGAAGAGTAGCAAGTCATCTAGATTGGATGGTATACATCCAAGGATGTTGAAAGAACTGAAATATGAGATTGCAGATCTAGTATTACTAATCTGTGAACTATCATTAAGATCATCAGTAATACCTGAAGATTGGAGGATGGCCAATGCAACACCAATTTTTAAAAAGGGTTCCAGGGGTGATCCGGGAAACTACAGACCAGTGAGCCTGACATCAGTACCGGGAAAAATGGTACAAACCATTATTAAGAAAAACATTTCTGAACATGTAGATAGTCAGCCGATATGGCTTTAGCTATGGAAGGTCTTGTCTTACTAATCTGTTATATTTTTTTGGAGGTGAAAATAAACAGGTAGACAAAGGAGGGTCAGTCAATGTAGTGTATCTGGATTTTCAGAAAGCCTTTGGCAAGGTCCCTCATGAGAGACAAAATTAAAAGTCATGGGATAGGAGGCAGTGCACTATTGTGGATCAGGAACTGGTTATAAGATAGAAAGCAGAGCGTAGGGTTAAATGACCAATTTTCCCAATGGAGAAAGGTGAATAGTGAGTACCCCAGGGGTCTGTGATGGGTCCGCTGCTTTTTAACATATTCATAAATGACCTGGAAATGGGAATAACAAGTGAGAAAATCAAATTTGCAGATTACACACAATTATTCAAAGTTGTTAAAACCCAAGAGGATTGTGCAGAATTGCAAGAGGACCTTAATAAATTGGAAGACTGGATATTCAGATGGCAGATGAAATTTAATGCAGACAAGCGCAAAGATATGCATCTAGAAAAGAACATCCCAAACTATGATTACACGATGCATGGTTCCACATTAGGAACCACCACCCAGGAAAAAGATTTAGGCGTCGTTGTGGATAACACATTGAAACCCTCTGCCCAGTGTGCAGTGGTGGCCAAGAAAGCAAATAGAATGCTAAGAATCATAAGGAATGGAATGGAGAATAAAATTAAGGATGTTATAGTGCCTTTGTATCATTTCATGGTGCGACCGCACCTCAAATATTGTGTGCAATTCTAGTTGCCGTATCTTAAAAAGGATATAGCAGAATTAGAAAAGTTACAGAGAAGAGCCACCAAAATGGTAAAGTGGAAGGAAGGATACCCCTATGAGGAGAGGCTAAAAAGGTTGGGGCTCTTCAAACTGGAAAAGAGGGTGGAAAAGAGACGGCTGAGGGGCGATATGATATAGGTCTATAAATTAGTAAATGGAGTGGAACGGGTAAACGCAGATCGATTGCTTACATTATCAAAAAGTAGAAAGACTAGGGGACCCGCAATGAAGTTACAGTGTAACCCATATAAGAATAATAAGAGAAAATATTTTTTCACTCAACACATAATCAAACTCTGGAATTCGTTACCAGATGATGTAGTAAAAGTTGTTAAGTTTGAACAAGTTCCTGGAGGAAGGGCCCATAAACCATTATTAAAGAGGACCTGTGAAATCCACTGTTTACCCCAGGCAGGGCCGGCCCGTCCATTGTGCAAGAATGTTGTTTGCACAGGGCCCCGCGTTTCAGGCGGCCCTGCGCAAACAACATTCTGCATCTGCCGGTAAATAAAAAAAAAAAAAAAAACAACTTGCTGTTGCTGCCGCTATGGCGGCAGCAGCAGAATTGAGCATCCCGCGAGGCTCCCCCTGCCCGGCAAAGTCCTCCATGCGGCCTCAGCTCGCTAAGTGCCGGCTTTCAGAGCCGTGAAGGGAGAGCTTCTCCCTCGCGGCTCTCTTAAGCCACTGGCACTGATGAGAAACAGGATTTCCTGTTTCCCATCAGCCCTGCGGGCTTAAACAGAGTCACAAGAAAGGGAAATTCTCCCTTTGCGGCTCTGAAAAGCCCGTGCTGAGGGAGCTGAGGCCGCATGGAGGGCTTGGCCGGGCAGGGGGCCCCGCGGGACACTAGATTCTGCCACTGCCACGGCGGCAGCGGAAGCAGCAGCAAGTTTTTTTTTTTAATCTACCTGGGCTATGGGGGGGGAGCTAAGACTGAAAATGGGGTGATGGGGGGGTTAGGACTGGAAGTGGGCTGATGGGGGGACTAGGACTGGTAATGGGCTATGGGGAGAGCTAGCACCAGAAATGGGCTGAGTGGGGAAGAGCTAGCACAGGACATGGGCTGATGGAGGGGCTAGGATAAGACTGGAAATGGGCTGTTGAGGGGTGCTAAGATTGGAAATGGGCTGTGGTGTGGGCTTTGATTGAAATGGACTCATGGAGGGGCTAGAACTGGAAGTAGGCTCATGGGGGGCTTGGATTGGAAATGGACTGAGTGGAGGGGAGCTAGGATTTGACATTGGCTGATGGTGGGGCTAGGAAAGGACTAGAAATGGGCTGATGGGGGGCTGGGATTAGAAATGAGCTGACGGAGGGACTCGAATAGGACTGGAAATGGATGGGGAGCTAGGACTGGAAATGGGCAGATGGTGTGGCTAGGATAGGATTGGAAATGGGCTGATGGGGGGCTAGGACTGGAAATGGGCTGATGTGGAGGCTAGAAGGGAGCGGATGCTGGGTGAGGCTGGAACTAGAAGGGAGTTGATGTTGTGGGAGGATTAGAATGGGATGGAGCTGGGAGAGTGAAATGGAGAGGGGAAAATATTTTGTGTGGGAGGGAAGACAAATCTACAATTGGCTGGGTATTGGGAGAGTAAGTGGGGATTGAGGATGGAGGGGTAAAATTTGAGTGGATGAAATAGGAATGAGGAAAGAGCAAAAGGAGAAAGATTAGTATGTTAAAGCAGATGTAGAGGGAGAATGGAAAAAAAAACTAGAAGAGAGAAGAAAGGACAAATGGACAACAGACGATGGAGAGTTAGCAGAAGACACAAAGAAACCAGAAGGAAGTGGCTGGAGCAATTGCAACTGAAAAAAATACACAAAAGGTAGAAAAATATCTCTTTATTTTGAATTTATTAACTGGAATATGTCAGCTCTGGGAAATGTGCATCATTAACATCTGCGCTTTGTTTAGTACAAGAGGAAATTAATTTATAGTTTTATTTCCACAGTGTTGTACATTCCAAGTTTGGCTTTTGGGGTTCCCAGTTTAATTATTGTCTTCCTATTTCTAAATTGTGATTCCTTGTTTGGTGATGGTCTATGTTCTGCATGTGTAACTGAGCTGAGGTATTCTGTTTATGTAATTCCTATTTGACATTGCCACTTGTTCTCTTTCCCCAGTAGGTCATGCATTGTTGTTCTCTGAAATGTATTGGTTTAATATTTGCAGTGTAGCCTTTTGATAGGTAGGATATGGTGCTTTGTGAGTCATGTTGGTGCTTTTATGAAACGGCGGGTTTGCTATGGGTTCTAAATGGGCAGTGTTTTTAGTAGTTCCTAATGTGCCTGGCGGTTGGCACTGGATTATAGTAATGCAGAAATCTTTTAGTCTTTCTTTATCCATACAGTCATTAAGAGCCATGTTTACTAAAAGTTAGCGTATGGTAGCATTATGCAAATATGTATGCAAATGAAGCCCCTTATGCAAATGAGGCCCACACCCAGTCTCCGCACATGGCCCCGCACCCCCCTTGGGCCGCCCCTGACCCCAGGACAAGCATTGTGGAACCTGTCAAGTACTTGTGACCTGGACTGGCCATTGTTGGAAACAGGATATCGTGCTTTTGATGGACCTTGGTCTGACCCAGTAAGGCATATCTTGTTCTTATGACTTTGTATGTATAGACTGTGTGTTTGAAGAATGAGAACCCAAATACTGGCAATATCTCAGTTGTCACTGACCATTTCACCTGAAATGCACAAGCTTATCTTGCTAAGAATCAACAAGCAGATACTGTGGCAAAAGTGTGATGGGAAAAATATGTTGGGCCTGATATTGAACCTGTGGTGATTAGCATTTTTAAAGCGCTTGGTTGCTTGGGCAAAAGTAAAACTGGATATTTAGTGTCAAAATCTAGATATTCTCTGACACTGAATATCTGATGTCATCACTGACTGGCATGAGTATCTGGACAGCAACGATATTCAGTAACTCTTTGGCTAGCTGAACGGCATAAACAGGCCGATGCAGAGAGCCGGCACTGAAGTCGCGCTTTTTTTTACACCTATTTGCAGTGACTTCAGCACCAGCATGCAAAAGGGGCTCATATGTAAATGAGCCACACATTATACTGTGAGCAAAGTGGAATAGTTATCTGGGAGAGCAAGCCAAACACATTCACAAAGAAGTCGGCACCAGTTTGGCATGCTCTGCCAGAGAAACAGGGGCACCATGTGGCTAATTTGCGTATGATCCTTAATAGTATTTTTACGGCATCAGGGGCTTTCTCTGATGCCTCAGATGATCCAGGCATTGGGGAATGCCCCTGATGTCATCAAAATACTGTCAAGGGCCAGTGCCCCTGCAAGGCAACAAACCAAAAGGAGAACAAAGCCTGACACAGCCGTGTTTCGGCGTGGCCTTCTTCAGGGGCTATGGTCTGTAACTGATGCTATATAATTGTAGATCTTGCCTTTCAACATTAAATGTTTCAGTCGCTGGTCTATAGCATCTGTACCTATGGCCCTCAGGTAGCAGTGAAAACAGTGAGTGGGGGGTTTGGGGGCCGCTAGGCCACCAGGTTTCTTTTTATTTGGGAGGGAGGGGTGGGGGTTCGGGACCGCTGGGCCACCAGGTTTATTTTTAGTTGGGTGGGAACGGGGGGGGGGGGCTTCGGGACTGCTGGGTCCCCAGGTTTATTTTCAGTTGGGAGGGGTGTGAGGTTTGGGGCTGCTAGGTCACCAGGTTTATTTTTATTTGGGAGGGGGTGGAGGGATCGAGGCTACTGGGACACTATGGATTTGCTTTCTGTTTGGGGCATCAGCCCCTGACAACATTTTGACGGCATCGGGGGCTTTCAACGATGCCTGAATCATCTTTGACATTTCTCCTCAGATGGTCCAGGTATTATGGAAAGCACCCAATGCCATCAAAATACTGTCAGGGGCACGCATTAGATGCTTAAACCACCTCAGACCCAGGCATTAAGATATTGGTGCTAAGGTTGGTTGCAAAATCCTCTATGTGTTTCTCTGCATTGGGCACAACCAATATTTGCAAATCATTTCATTATGAGCAGCTCATTTGCCTATGATTTAAATACATTTAAATAATTGGCATTAATTGTGGGCTAGTTTTTCCTTTGCTGTTTACGCATGCGTCCTCTTTTATGCATTTGGCGGTAACAGTAAGTATACTCAAAAGTGGTGTTATCTGTACTTAAAGACCACGCTAGTTTTCTGCATCGGCCTGAAAGTTAGCACAGCATTTTTTCTGAACTAAGTTTATGTGGCCACTTATCCGTTTAATGGACAAAAAAGTTGCTGCTAATCAGATAAGTGCTAAGACTGCTCTGGCCCTGCCCCCAGACTGCCTCAGTACTCCCTGGACAGTGCAGGGTAGTTAGAGGGGATATTCAGTGACACTGTGAAGCCAATTCTATTTTGGCTGTCCAGTCCCTGTGTGGCCCCTCAGAATTGGGGTATACAGCAGTAGCACCTGGTTCTGCTCCTGCATGGGCTAGACATGCCCGTGGGATCAGAATCGGGTCTACTGGCCTGGACGTGCAGGCTACCCAATTCTAATGGGCCGCATGCCCAGCAGATCCCCAGAAAACTCAGCCATGCTCCGTAATGGAGCCGCAGTGCCATGGTGTCTTGTTGCCATGGCATTGCGGCTCCATTACGGAGTCATGATCCACGGACACTGACCCAGATTGCCTATTCCCAGCAGCTCAACCCCCGATCCGGCCTCCCATGGCCAGGGTCAAGTTGACGGGATCCCCCTGTGCCCCTCACCTTGTCACCACCCCCCGGTGCTGCGGTCCCCCATTTACATGGCCAGCCCTGGACGTAGAGGGCCAACCTCAGAATTGGCCCTGTACATCCGGGGTCACTGACCGCCCTACCCCATCCTCATTCCACCTCCAGAGCACCCTCTCCTGCCCCTGTCTAAGGCTCCCCATACAACAGCGCTGTTCATGCGGGGAGCCTTTGCCCCCGAAGCGGCAGGGTTATGAATAGCAGGGAGGTACTTCCAGTTAGGTTGTACATCCCTACTATTTGTGGCACAGAATGACCCCTGTGTGTTTAGTTCCACTGAATATCCCTCTCAGTGCTTTCCATAGGGCAGTCTTTTCAATTGCCTTGACCAGCAACTAGGTCAGCACCTAAAACAGTAACAAAGTCTTTGCAGAGTCAAGAACCAGTTGTGAAATAGACCATTCTTCAGTAGAATCAGAGGACTCCCAGTCTAAATGGGATACTCCAGTGACTTTGCCACTGACTTGAATATAGACCGCATAGAATTGGTGAGATACTTCATGAATGACCCACCGAGCAAGCCTGACTGATTCAGTCCCTAGTGCTACAGAGGACTCTATTGACAACCCCCCCCCCCCCCCCAGCACTAACTAACTTCTTGCTTCTCTACACAGTCTTGGGATCCATAGCACTACCACTGGTTTCATTCTTTTCTTTGTCATCGGTCTTTCGCTGTTTGTGGTGGCTCTCCTACCCAACATGCTTCCCCCTTTCTTGGTCTCACCTGTGATGTCCCCCAGGGCTCAGTCCTGCTCCCCCTTCTGTTTAATATTTTCTTAACCCCCTCACTCTGCTTGTCCAACAACATGGGATTTTGGCCTACTATTATGCGGATGACATCATCCTTTTATATCACATGGACCCCTTAGTCCCAGATGTGCTTCCCCATAACAACTGTCTCTCAGACATTGCTATTTGTTCTCGGACAACTCTCTGCATCTTAACCCTTCCAAAATGGCTGCCATCTGGTTCTCTTTTACTGATGCCCCTCCATTGCTGGCTCCTGAACTCCCCTCTGGTCTGATCCCTGTGTTGGATACCCTCAGTTATCTTGGGGTAATCCTTGTCTCCTCCCTTCCCTTCCTGGCACATCTCTCTTCTCTCATCCATTGTGCTTTCTCCTCTCTTCATTGTATCCGTGCTGTCTGTCCCTTTTTGTCTCCTTCCTCTCTCACTACCCTTCTCCTGACCCTGATGATGGCCAGACTTGACTACTACAATATTATCCTCCTCGGACTCCCACAATATTCCAGGAGCCATTTACAAATCATCCAGAATACCACTGCCTGTCTTGTCACACATGCCACCCACTTTGATCATGTTACCCCCCCCCCCCCCTTCTGATTCATCTCCACTGGCTTCCCCTCAAATATCGCTCCCAATATAAGCTTCTGACACTGGTCCACAAGGCTCTTCACACTGGTAGTCCCACTTATCTATCTGATGCCCTCCACCTTCACGTTCCCCCCCTGAGCTATCTGCTCACTACATGCTAATCATCTTCATTTTCCCTCTACCTCATTTGCCCACCTTGAATCTACATGTTCCTCTGCCATATACTTTCTTGGTCCTGCCCTCTGGAATTCCTTACCTACTAACCTCCGTTTAGAACTTTCCTAACCATGGTTCAAGGCACGGCTCAAGACACACCTATTTTGCACTGCTTTTGACCTTCTTCAACCAGACTCCTAAGTCTTTCCTTCTGCCCTATCTTCTCCTTCCTAACACTGATACAAATGTCTAACTTTCCTGGTATGAAATGGCGTTCCTTTTCTGTCTGAATTTCTTGGGTTTGGAATTATACACCTCCCTGCCATGTCAAAGGTTGCAGTATATCAAGTAACAATAAATATAAACATATTCTAGACATGCCGTTTGCTAGGGCAGAGATACCCATTGAGATGCCCTCACCAGAAAATGCATCTGGAATTAAAAGTGATGAAGTAAAACCCAAATGAGAAAGAAAGAGTGTCAGATAGCATATGTACCAGTACTTCTTAATAATGTACCTGAAGGAAGGCTGGAACATGACAATGCAGTAGGAACTATTTCTGTTGAATCACTTATTAATAAATTTGACAGTGGTATGAAAGTATGGTGATCAGGTTTGTTGTGGATAAATTATGTGAAGGGTAGATGCTGCAATATTAAGAACATAAGACATGCCATACTGGGTCAGACCGAGGTCCATCAAGCCCAGTATCCTGTTTCCAACAGTGGCCAATCTAGGTTATACGTACCTAGCAATATCCCCAAAGACACAGGTTCCACAATGCTTGTACTGGGTCAAGCATTGATATCCTGGGTCCCTTTTTAATAGTGGTTTATGGACCTTTCCTCCAGGAACTTGTCCAAACCTTTTTTAAACCCAGCTATACTAACAGCCCTTAGTACATCCTCCGGTAACAGATTCCAGAGTAGGGTTGCCAACTGGCTCCTGATGCGCCCGACAGGCTTCATCCAGTTCTATGTTTACCCCATTGCATGCAGGGACTTGTAGTTTTGCTTTTCTTATGGAGTGCAATGGAGAAATCAGAAGTACATGTCCCTGCATGCAATGGAGTAAACCCAGGACTGGATCAAGCCTGTCGGGCGCATCTGGAGCCAGTTGGCAACCCTATTCCAGAGTTTGATTACACGTTGAGTGAAAAAATATTTTCGCTTATTTGTCTTAAATAGTTTACCCTGTAGCTTCATTACATGTCCCCTAGTCTTTCTATACTCTGATAGCGTAAACAATTGATCCACGTTTATCCGTTCCACTCCATTCATTAATTTATAGACCTCTATCATATCTCCCCTCAGCCGTCTCTTCTCCAGGCTAAAGAGCCCTAACCTTCTTAGCCTCTCTTCATAGGAGTAGCCTTCCATCCCCTTCACCAATTTGGTGGCTCTTCTCTGTACTATATTCCTTAGTTAGGATACACTGTATATTAGACATGCTTATTTAGCCTTACAGCTAGATGTGAGGGCCCATCCAGTTTAACAAGGGGGAGGGGGAGGGGCTTCATTAAAAGAAGGTTCTAGTCCCCTGAACTGACATAGAACAGAGTATTAAGCTTACCAAGTTCCGGAGCTTTCCTGGTTGGAATAAAACCAAAAAACAAGGCAGTGCTGTTGCTGTAGGACTAAAGCAAATCCGGCAGGTAGCTACTGGCCAAATCTGGATTCACTTACACCATGCCAGGGGAACTTACAGAAAGCTGCTTGATTCATTCTGCACCAGCCAGTAGCAACAGGCTTGACCTTCACATGCTGTTAGAGCTATGAGATGCCTTTCATGTATCTAGAGCGAGAGGGAGGGTAGAGCAGAGATATCATCCAGGAAAGGTGTGGGAAGCTGACCCTCAGCAGCCATGGGAGGAGTTCCTGATTCCTTAGGAGTAAAGCAAGCAGGAGGATTTCCAAATGAAAAGGGAAGTTGAACCATCACAGAAATTCAATGGTGAAAAGGGTATTTGTCTGCATAGCAGACAACGCTTCTTCTGTGGGCAGCTTCAGTTACTGCAGAGCTGATCTGCAACCTGCCTGAGAGAAAGGACAGATACCTGGGGCATGCAAAGGGAAAAAATCCTATAGATAACTTAAAGAAATCTGCAGAGATTTCACTTAGTGACTGGGATAAGTGTGCGAGCTGAATTGGGAAACCAGAGAAGTTCTGGGGGCCAGCCAGCCCAAGCAAGAATTCACATTAAGCAGGTCTCTGAAAGAATTGTTTTGGTATTAAAGAGCCGATAGAGGCAGCATGACTGTGAAACTATCCTACCCCAAGTTAAAACATTATTTTCCCTTTGCGTGCGCAGGGAATGTTCTAGCAGAGAATTAAAATCCTAGGGGAGCACAAGCCTGATACTGCTGGTTAGTGCCGCCGAATATCCTGCCTGGTTAAAACGGGTGGTCTATGGGCAGAATGGGGTCAGTGATGGCTGCTATCCAGTTGGTGGCAATATTCAGACATTAACTGCATAGCTTAACTTGTTAAAATTGGGGCAGGTAAAGAGCTGTCCTAACTTCAACCGGTTAGCATTATTTGGTTAGTGACTGAATGGTATTCAGCAAGCCTGGATATTTAGTGGTGGAAACGGAATATTTTCCATTGCTGAATATATGGCTTTAAACAAAGTGGCAACAGCTAGGCACTTTAACTAGCCTAGCCACCACCACTGAAAATTCTCACCACCTCCCAACCTTACAACAGTGGCTGCTCATGAGATTGTGTTCCCACCTTACAGAGTGGATTTGTTTCATGAATAGTTTCAACCATCTTCTCTGTTTATTTTTTCTTTCAGTAATTGAGCCTGGGTCTGTAGCTGCATATATCCCATCTCTTCCTGGCCAAGGTTTCATTTTTTTTAAAAAACCTACATTGAATCGTTTAGGTTAATGTCTGTCTAAGAGTTAACCTATTTTATTTCCCTGTCGATACTATTGCACGTTACCTTATACAGTACAGTTAAAAAGTAGATAGATGCTAGTAAGGTGCTTGCTGTTGAACACTATCTCTGGTGAATTCTGTGAGTGCAAGGGGGAATATCACAGCTCTCTTCTTTGACACAGGCCATCCCCACTTTCGCTGGCACAAGTCCCAGTATCCTGATTCCATGTCCTTCAGGCTTAGCCTAAGAAAACGCCAGGATCCTGGAGGCATAAAGGGCCTCTCTCCTGCAGTGCATAAGTCGTTGTGCGACCTATAACATGCTGTGCCAGCTATGAGTAAGCCTGACGGGGGCTCCGTTTAAAAAATGACATATGACTTCATGTTTAGCAAGTATTTGTTTTTTTAACACATTTTTAATCTTGGGAAGGAAGGAGTAAAAGGAAGCATAATTAGGGAATTAAAGAGAAGAAAAACAACTCCAGGGAGAGACTGAAGAGGAGAAGTTAAAGGAATCAAAGATGAACCTAAGGACCCTGGGATGTGAACACGGAGACACAAATGAGTCTATTCGCTCTGGCTCATGCATACACACAATTACACCTGTTCTGGTCTAAATGCATGTGCCTACTTTCCCGGGAGTAGTTTTAGAGAAGCACATGATTGGCTCATATGTTGCCTTTGTTAAACAAGATAATACCCCCCCCCCTAATACCCAAGTACAAAAATACAACATCCTGATCTAACACTGAGGCCATTCAAATGCAAGTATAGATTTAAATACACATTTATAAAAAGGGACCTTCACCTCACCTCTACTAAAAACCAGCAGTCATATCAAGCCCTGACTATGTGAAGACTTTAAGCACACAACCACAGTTTATGAGAATCCAATTAAAGTGATTTCACATTCTCAATGAAAACGCTGATATAGCTGCATATGTCAGGGCATGTTTACTAAAAGGCATGCTGTAAATGCAGGTTTGTGCTACAAAAGTAGCATGGATGCCCGCACTAACTTCTGCGGGCATGTGCATCTGTCCCCCCGCTGTTAACACATTGCTAACACATGGCACCACACTAACTGGCACTGAGGTGGTGTTAAGTGAATCCCTATTAAAGGCAACATTTGTGGTTAACATGCACACAAAATGCCCACACTAGCTGCGATGCACCATCACCACCCACTTTCCACACCTAACCTGCCCAGTCCCCACTAAGTCACGTGCTAACCGGTTAGCGTATGATTTTTAGCACAGGGCCCCATGATGTTAGTACATGGCAAACCCAGAGCTAACAGTTAGTTCACATTAGTAAACATAAATCATAGCAAAATGTGGTGATTATTATATCGCTGATTCAACCCAACATTGAGCTTCATCATTTACATCAGGAGATCGATTGTGTGGCTCTTGCTTAGCAGCATACAAGCATCACAGCATCTATCCTTCCAGTAAATCAATGGCAATTTCAATGCCATTTTTATGTGCACAGCCCAGCGTTCCTAAAGACAAAATGTAGTGATGTCATTCACACAACTTTAAGTAAAAACATAGAAGCTTAATGGCTTGCTTAAAATAAATCAGACTATGAAATGTAACACTGGATTAATCCTGTTACTCAGAAGACACATATTGTAAAATATGGCCTAATTTTGATTGTACATCAGCATTTGTGATTATAGGGGTCATTCCGAGCCCTGAATAGCGGGGATGTATGCCCTGCCTGGACATACATCCCCGCTATTTATCCCTCTGCCGATCCTGCACAAGAGCTCCCTGTATGAACAGTGGAGCTGTATTGGGAATGTTAGATGGGAGTGGTAGGGGGCAGGTGGAAGGCGGAAGGAGGACAGGTCATCACCCTGGACCCGATTCCGAGGTCATCACCCTGGACCCGATTCCGAGGTTGGCCCTGTACATCCTGGGTAGGCCCGTTAGACAGGGGTCTTATTCCACCTCAGACATAGGGTAGCAGCGGTGGCCAGCAGGGACAAAACCAGGAGGTGTGCAGGAGGTGCCCCGCAGATGGACCCTGGCCACAGGAGGCCGGATTAGGGGTCTGGCTGTGGGGAAAAGACATTCTCAGAGGTGACCAGCATTCGCGGCTCCTGAATGGAGCCATGGTACTATGGCGATGGGACGCCATGGCTCTGCGGCTCCATTCAGGAGCCTGACTGAGCTAGTCAGGTTGTAGCTCGGCATGCGGCTGGTCAGAATCGGGGTCAGGCCTGCACGTCCAGGCCAGTAGACCCAATTCTGATCTCATGGGCACATCCACCCCCTGCAGGATCAGAATCAGGTCTACAAATGTACGCCCCAATTCTGAGGGGCTATATAGGGGCTGGACTCCAGAAGGGAATTGGCCTCCACTAATTATGCGTTCATACCCCAAGATTTATATTGACCAAACAACTAGACGAATCAAAAGACGCTTAACAGAATATAATAGTTGAATTTCCACAGCTAATTTGACAACATCTTTGGTCCCTCATTATTTTGAGTCAGCCATCCAATGTTCTTAACTGGTCTATCACTGATCAAGTTTCAGTGAACATAAGAGGGGATTTAATCTCCAAACTTATTTGGTGTTGTTGGGGTTTTCGTGGGCGTCCCCTAGGATTACTTGGGGATTTTCTGTTTCAGGATTGTGGCTGCAATGTTCACCCCAACATAGTTAATATATACAGGACCCACCTTGAACAAATCGCTCGTGCCACAGTAAGAGCGTGGAAACGTTTATTGTCAGGTCTGCAAGGGTTCAAGCTTCACATTTAAATGCTAAGGTACAAATTTCTATATCAATACACAGCATCTATACATCTATAGTAAGCAAAGCACCTGACTTGAGTGTAAAGGGTCCTGAGACAGAGACAGCATCATTCCAGTGGAAGTCAGCTAGTGTCTGTCCATCCATCAGAGTTTCTCTCCTCTATTTATACTCATTTTTTAGGCTTGTGAAACAGAACTGCTGATAAGCAGATTTCCTCTCCTTCTTGCTCCCCATTTTCTCTGCTCCTTAACCTTTTGCCCTCTTGCTCTCTGCTTTCCCCTTGTGGCATCCTGTCTTCTCATCCTCCTGGCAGTTCCTTGCCTTTTGCTAACCTTGTTTCCTGCAGATTAACTCCAGATGCTGATGTTGGTCCACTCCATCCTGCCACCTAGTTCTTCTTTTTGTTCCCCTTTTCCTAATCTAGGGGCACAGATGGCATTTTTCAATAGCTGTGTAGTTTTCAGAGCCAATAAGGTCAGCACCTCTCATTGTGCCAGCTCTATGATTTCAGGATGTTAGCACATTCCATAGCTCAAACTGCTTATTCTGCAATTCCAGGGTGGAAGGGTCAGCAGGCTATTTCTTACTTAGGCCTGGAGCTGAAGATGTTAGCACAAGATGGAAGACAGTAGTCCAACCTGAGACAAGGGTACCTGAAGGGGGATTCATTTTCCCCTCATTCCCCTCTTGAATCCCACTTCAGGTTCCTTCCGCTATCCCCATAGTGTGCCCTTCTACACTCGGCCAACTGGAACCTCCAGTGACACTCACTGAAGAGATGGAGGCATGACAAGATAAAGTTGCCACGTGAGATCTGAATCCCATTAACTCTATACCTAATATAGGGAACTTTAGAGGAGAGGAAACTCATATAAGGTTAATTATTACCTGAATATTGGACCACTACCAAGTGGAACCCCTCTGGAATAAGAAGCTGGGCATCAGACAGGTTACCATACACATTGGCCTGATTTTGGGAGGTAAGAATTAGAGTTGTGGTAGATACCTTAGTCAAAGAGCTTCTACAAAAAGCTTGAATAAATGAAAAAAACACAGCAGCCAACTGATAAAGCAATGAGCAGACCAAACAAGGCTACAAGTAAGCCATGTAGGCTATAGCCTAGGCCTGTAAACCAAGAAGCAACATCATTCCACCATGCTCCAACCTGAATCCCACCCTTGAAATCGTCCACATGTAATTATGACAAATGTCTAATTCTGTCCATTGCATTAAGTACAAATATTGTATGGTTTGCTATAACTGTGCAACAATTTGTTTCATTAATAAATTTACATGCCCCTCCCTCAGCTGCTAACAATAGATCTAAATCTCGTCTATTTTGCAGAGTCATTTGGTTATTTTGCTCAAGGGATTTGGCTAGGCGAGTAATGGATTCAGTGACAGAGCACATCTAGACATGAAGCAGCCTATGTATGGCTATACCTAGTTCAGCAGTAATTGCAGGGGTCTGAAATATAGGAATCCAAGAGGTATAGATCAGGGCATCAAGCCGTGTTTTGATCAGCGGATATATGGAATTAATATTTTCATAAGAGGCCATGAGAGCAGCATCTTCGGATTTGTCATACCAGGGGGAGGTGTCCCTTTTGCACCTGTGGACGCTTGTATGATAGCGACTGACATTGAGAGGGATTAACACTGAATAGGCCTCAGCCCTAACTAGAGCACAAGGAAGGTGAGTCAGGCCTATAGCCTGATACAGGAAACCCTGACAATACCAATAATGGCCTGCAAGGGCCGGGAATTGGGTATTTTTAGTCCAGGTCCAGTTCATATTGCGTCCCCATGCAATTGAAGTATGCCTTATGATAGATTGATCATTACGGGGAAAATAACAGGAGGAGTAAGGGGTACCAGTTCTGAATCCATATGTCTGGACTGCTGAACCATTTCTATAAATAGGACCCACTGTGTATGTGTTGTCCCAATAAGCAGAGGTAACATTCAAAGATGCATTAGTGCTAACAAACCATTGGTCCAAGCTATAAGGGGCTGAGAGGTTATAAAGAATTATGGACCTGGGGGAAACAGAAAATCGCTGTTGTGCAGGATGGTAGGTGATATTGGACTTCAGTGAAGGGTGTGAGTCAGAATGGACTAGCCCCCCATTCCCAATACAGTATGGATATGTCAAATAAGAGGGGAGAGATTCATTAATTGGATAATCTCAAGAATTGTGGATTTCCATAGATTAGGTCCTGGTGTGGCCCTTCGGGATCATAAGGGACCACCCTGGGAAATATTAAAGGAACTATTGAAAGAACTATTCAGTTGCTGGGTAGGGAGATTCAGAGGAGCAGATTGCTGAATATATAAGTATGGAAGGAAAAAGAACTAGAAGTGATCCTATCAATGCTCCACAAAGAATTGCCCCTGCCATGAAGGGGGAGGGACCCAGTGGGGAATGGCGGGTCTTATGCATCATGAAATAAATCTAAAAAACAACAATACCAAGCAAAGTACAACAAATATGGCTACTAACAAGATGAAAATTACAGGAGGCGGATCTAATACAGAGGGACTGACAGGAGATAAATAGGCTTCAGATAGTATACACATTAATCAGTTATACTAATATCTCAAACAGACACTAGGTGTCTTTATAGTGGATCCAAGTGGAGCTTCTCTTTTTCCAGATATCTCAGAGAAGTGTCCATAACGAATGATATCAATGTTCTGTACCCACAATTTGTTGATCACTACTGGTGGTAGGGACTAGAAAAATGTCTTTGCTGTGTATCCACGAAGTGCCGTTATCAAGCTAAACAGGGGTTGGAGTTACAGCTGTAACAGTATGTGGTCCAGAGTAGATAGGATTGTACCACTTGTCCCTCACTTGGATCCGGCGGTAGACAAGATCACACAATTCAAAAGTGTATGGTATCAACACTGTCGGTGGTGCAGGGGAGGCCAACTTCTGTTGAATCAAGAATAGACTGGTCTGAAGTCCTGTAAGATAAGCAGAAAACAAGTCGGGCAGATTTTGGTTACCTGAGTTCATAACTGGGCACATGTTCCTTCTTCCAGTTATGATTTCAAGAGGAGTTAGGCCTAACCGCTTGAAAAGATTATTTCTCAACAGATACAGGCAAAGAGGTAATGCTTGTAGCCAGGTTTGGCCACTCCCAATCATTAGATTTCTTAACTGTGTTTTAATAAGACCATTGCACCCAGGGGCGGCCCAAGGGGGGTGCGGGGCCATGTGCGGAGATTCGGTGCGGAACCTCATTTGCATGTGGCCTTATTTGCATAAATATTTGCATAATGTTACCATACACTAACATGTCTCTTAATGAGTGTATGGATAAAGAAAGACTAAAAGATTTCTACATTACTATAATCCAGTGCCAACCGCCAGGCACATTAGGAACTACTACAAACGCTGCCCATTTAGAACCCATAGCAAACCCGCCGTATCCTGACAGCATTACCAGGACTCACAAAGCACCATACCCTACCTATCAAAAGGCAACACTGCAAATATTAAACCAATACATTTCAGAGAATACTGGGGAAAGAGAACAAGTGGCAATGTCAAATAGGAATTACATAAATAGAATACCTCAGCTCAGTTACACATGCAGAACATAGACCATCACCAAACAAGGAATCACAATTTAGAAACAGGAAGGCAATAATTAAACTGGGAACCCCAAAAGCCAAACTTGGAATGTACAACAACACCGTAGAAATAAAACTATTAATTAATTTCCTCTTGTACCAAACAAAGCGCAAACGTTAATGATGCACATTTCCCAGAGCTTTCATATTCCAGTTAATAAATTCAAAATAAAGAGATATCTTTCTACCTTTTGTGCATTTTTTTCAGTTGCAATTGCTCCAGCCACTTTCTTCTGGTTTCTTCATGTTTTCTGCTAACTGTCCATCGTCTGCTGTCCATTTGTTCTTTCTTCTCTCTTCTAGTTTTTTTTTTCCATTCTCTCTCTCTCCATCTGCTTTAACATACTAATCTTTCTCCTTTTGCTCTTTCCTCATTCCTATTTCATCCACACAAATTTTACCCCTCCATCCTCAATCCCCACTTACTCTCCCAATACCCGGCCAATTGTAGATTTTTCATCCCTCCCACACAAAATATTTTTCCCCTTTCCATTTTACTCTCCCAGCCCCATTCCATTCTAATCCTCCCCCAACATCAGCTCCCTTCTAGTTCCAGTCTCACCCAGCATCCATTCCCTTCTAGTCCCTGCATCAGCCCATTTCCAGTCCTAGCCCCCCATCAACCCATTTCCAGTCCTAGCTCCCCCATCCATTTTCAGTCTGAGTCCCTTCATCAGCTCATTTCCAATCCTAGCCCCCATCAGCCCATTTCTAGTCATTTCCTAGCCCCACCATCAGCCCATGTCAAATCCTAGCTCCCCTCCACTCAGCCCAATTCCAGTCCAAGCTCCCCATGAGCCTACTTCCAGTTCTAGCCCCTCCATGAGTCCATTTCAATTCAAGCCCCCACCATAGCCCATTTCCAATCTTAGCTCCCCCCAACAGCCCATTTCCAGTCCTATCCTAGCTGCTCCATCAGCCCATTTTCAGTCCTAGCTCCCTTCTCTCACAGCCCATTTCCATTCCAAGCTCCCTCCCCATCAGCTATTTGCAGTTCAAGCCTCCCCTTCCACTCAGCCCATTTCCAGTCATAGCAACCCCCCAACCCATTACCAGTCCTAGCCCCCCAATCAACCCACTTCCAGTCCTAACCCCCATCACCCCATTTTCAGTTTAAGCCCCCCTATAACCCATTACCATTCCTAACCCCCCATCAGCCCACTTCCAGTCTTAACCCATCAGCCCATTTCCAGTCAGCCCCCCATAGCCCATTGCCAGTCCTAACCCCCCCATCAGCCCACAGCCCATTACCAGTCCTAACCACATCAGCCCACCTCAAGTCCTAACCCCTCGCCATCGCCCCCATAGCCCATTATCAGTCCTAACCCCCCCATAGCCCATTAGCAGTCCTAACCCCCATCACCTCATTTCCAGACAGCCCCCATCAGCCCACAGCCCATTACCAGTCTTAACACCCTCCCTATAGTCCATTACCAGTACTAACCCCCCCAACAGCCCACAGCCCATTACCAGTCCTAACCCCCCATAGCCCCATTTCCAGACAGCCCCCATCAGCCCACAGCCCATTACCAGTCTTAACACCCTCCCTATAGTCCATTACCAGTCCTAACCCCCCCCAACAGCCCACAGCCCATTACCAGTCCTAACCCCTCCCCATCAGCCCATTTCCTGTCCTACCTCCCCCCCATAGCCCATTATCAGTCCTAACCCCCCCATAGCACATTACCAGTCCTAACCCCCCATAGCCCCATTTCCAGACAGCCCCCAGCCCATTGCCAGTTTTAACCCCCCCCCCCTGCCGCGCCCATTGCCGGTCCTAACCCCCCACCCCACACACACACCGGCTTATGGCAAAATTTAAAAAAAAAAGCTGGCTCTGGCTGCTGCCGTTGCCGCTACCACCGTGGCAGCGGCAGAATGGAGTGTCTCGCGGGGCCTCCTCTGCTCGTTGAGCCCCTCTGCAAAGGCTTTCAGATTTGCGAAGGGAGAGTGTCTCCCTCGCGTCTCTGTTAAGCCCGCAGGGGCTAATGGGAAATTTCCCATCAGCCCCTCGCGTCTAACCCTCGCGTCTTAACCCTCCATAGCCCATGTTCCCTTTAAACAGTCTTTCATGACTGTTTAGCAAATAGTGAATTATCTTCTGCACTATCCTGCCAATCGAAATAGCGCTTTTATCAGCCTACTGTAATAGCTGTAATAGCCTCTTGTAACAGTTGATCTGCACATACGTTTCACTCTATCACGCACGATAGAAGATTTCAAAATGGCCCTCCTCCGCTTTGTCTTAGTCAGCTGAACCTCCTTCTCGCAGGATGGCTCGGTAACTCTTTTGCCCTATCCCCCATACCCAATCAGATTCCTATCCTGCAGAGCCAGGGGAGAAGAGGATCAGGGGCACCCTATCACTACCCAAAAGGAAACCCACACCCGCCACTCTCACTTGCTACACATTGCACTCCAACACTCTAAGAAATCCAAGCAAGAAGAAACCCCCCCTCCAACAAGCCTAAAATGTGCCCTCATAAATGCATGCTCAAACCGTAAGAAATGGCCAGTCATCTCGGACATCATATCCTCCCATGATCTGGATATACTCATGATTACAGAAACTTCATCATGTGAGGACAATGTCCTCCTCAACCAACTCCTTCCCCCCAACTTCTCCATACATACACAGCACAGGGAAAATAAGAGAGGAGGTGGAGCGCTCATACTCACCAAGGCGGACCTCCATTTCCATACAATTGACTCCACTAGCACTAATAACTTAGACACAGTAACCATTGCAAACAAGCTATGCTCCATCATTCTGTTATACAGAGCCCCTTCATCCTCCCCTGACGATCTCCCAACTATTTTAGACCTAGCTACCAATACCCACAACCCTACCACACCAAATTGGATACTAGGAGATTTCAATCTCCCTTCTCTGCAACACAGGCATCCGCCCTCCTGGAAGCTATCAAAGATCTAGGATACAAACAAATAATCGAGGAACCCACACATCTAAAGGGAAACATTCTAGACCTGGTGTTCACCCTAATGTCAGTCCCAGATCCAATTCATGACCTAGTGAAGTCTGTTACCTCTGTACCTTGGTCGGACCACAAGCTAATCAACTTCCAGATACCCATTCAAAGCAAACCATCGAAAGACAACACAAGGCTGAGCAGCTCCACAAGAACTTCAGCACGTAATTTCCGACCTTTCAATAGAGAACTCATATTGTCAGAGACCTGCCCACTCCTCAACGATACAACACTCAACCTCGAGAATCTGATCTCCGCCTGGAATAGCAACCTCAGCGCTATCGCGCAACGTCCTAATCCTAACAACATCCTAAGGAAAAGAAAGTCTGCGTCATGGTACTCCCCTGAGCTGCGGTCATCTCTCACACAATTACGGAGGCTTGAAAAACGATGGCGCCGATCGCACTCCATAGAGGATCAAACAGCCTACAAACTCCACCTAGCGATCCACCGAGATACAATCACGATGAAAATGAAGCAGTTTCACACTGACACACTCAAAAGATCACTGAACAAACCACGCGTTCTATTCAATTTAGTCAAGACCTTATCTAAGGAACCATCCCCAGAACACAAAGATGAGATTCACCCACAAGACTTCGCCGACTACCTTCAGTCTAAACTTCTCCAGACAGATAAGGTCTCAGAGGTCACTTCACAAGAGTCAACCTGCCCAATATCCTTGTCTATGTTCTCCACGCCATCCAGGAAACATGTCGAGGACACTATCACATCTCTCAATACCACCACGGCACAAACTGATCCCTGCCCAGCTTTCTGGATAAAGGAGCTACGCAACGAGTTCAGTCCCTTCATAACAAGACTTATGAACCTATCTTTCACAACTGGTCTGTTCCCTAAAGCCCTCAAACAAACTTCAATCAGACCTCTTTTAAAAAACACCAAGCTAAACCCCCAGAAGGCTGACTCATATAGACCTATAGCCAGCATACCTCTCCTAGCTAAGATAATAGAGAAAGAGGTACAGAGACAAATACAAGATCACATAGACTCCGCCGCCCCACTAGACCATTGCCAACATGGATTCAGGGAGTCTCATGGCGTAGAAACCCTCCTTACTACCCTCTTCAGCAACATAATCACAGGTATCGACAACATCCGTCAAGGGTTTGTTCTTGTCTTCCTTGACATTGCCGCAGCTTTCGATTCAGTAAGTCACAACCTTCTCCTGGAATGACTAAAAGAGAAGGGCATCTGTGGCAAGGCTCTGGAATGGTGTAGATCATACCTGGCTGGTAGATGGCAACAAGTAAAATCTGGAGCAGCAGCATCAGAACCTTTCCACCAAAGCCAGGGGGTCCCGCAAGGTTCCTCCCTATCATCACTCTTTTTCAACATATACATGCAGCCCATCTGTAATATCATCAGATCCTTCAATGTGGACTGCCTGATATATGCAGATGATATCCTACTCTACACGCCTTTCTCTACAGAGCATTTGGACCTCTCCCCTCTGACAGAATGTTTTGACGCAGTTTCTGAATGGCTCCAATCCCAAAACCTCCGTATTCAACATAAGAAGACGGAGGTGCTATTCATCACAAAAAAACACAATTTCACCCCACCACCCCATGTAAGAGTGAAAGAAGCAGAACCTCAAACAAAACCTACAATTCGATACCTGGGGTTTACGTTGGATCAGCGCCTTGATATGAAGGCACACATAGGTAACATAGTAAGAGCAGTCTATTTCAAGATCCGATCTCTCAGGCATCTGCACTCCTTACTAGATCCATAAGATTTCAGGGCAATATACCAGGCATTAATTCTACCGCATTTCGACTATGCCAATGCTATCCTACAAGGCCTCCCACAGTCTACCATTAACCCCCTACAACTCGCCATGAATACTGCAGCGAGGGTCCTTCAGGGAGCCTCCAAAAATGAGCACGTGACCCCCATCCTTAAGCAGCTCCACTGGCTCCCCATTCATGCAAGGCTCGTTTTCAAGACCTTACTGCTTACCATCAAGGCCATCAATGGTCTCTCATCCTCCTCACTAACGGAGCTCATTCACGTCACTCCACCTAACAGATCCAGAAGACCGACAGCAATAAACACACTAATAATCCCGAAAGCGTTAACAAAATGCTCCCAGGCAACAGCAAACAGGGCATTTAGATTTTGCGCCCCGAGATGCTGGAACGCACTCCCATCAGACATTTGCGCAATTACTGACCTAACCAGTCCAAGAAAGCACTCAAATATCACCTGTTCCTCAAATACTATCCACCCAGCAATACACCAAGCCAAATCCCACCAACAAAGTAGCTACACCATAATTATCAGTCAACCTCAACAACTTTCTCAGTGTGATATCATGATCAGTGTCCATTGTCATTATCATAACGACTGTATGTAAATAATATTTGTAAATAGTTCCCCCATGTTACCCAAGTTTGTATACCTGTTCTCTGTAAACTCAGAATAGTTTGTTCTGGTTATTTTGTTTCATGAAAACCGCACTGATACCAAATAGCGCGGTATATAAAAGATTGTAATAAATAAATAAATAAAATAGTTATCTCCAAGTTATAATGCCCTGTTCAATGTAAACTGCACTGATGCAGAATAGCATGGTATATAAGAGCATGTAAATAAATAAATAAATGTACTGCTCCCATATCTTAACTTCCTGATGTGCTGCAACCCACTCACATGCTGTCAGAGAGCCCTGCTCTGCTCTTTCTCTGAGCATTTCAAAAACTTCCATTAGGATCTCAGCTTGTTGGAGAGGCTGGTCTTTAGCTGACATATATCCCCTCTTGGCCCAAATGGTACTATATATGTGTACTGAGCTACTTACAAACTGAGAATCGGTGTAAATTACTAGATGTTTATTTTCATTTTCTCTCAGGACTTGTGCTAGTGCTGCGATTTCTGCACTCTATGCGCTGTATCCTAGGGGCATCTCATACTGTGCTATGGAAGTAACTTCTCCCTGTGGGGTTACTCTACAGATAGCAAAACCTGCTCTGCCTTCTCTCTGGGATCCATCTATGAACCAACATTCAGCCTGTTGAGGCACATCTGAATGTGGCACTATCCCTAACATGGGTCTGACATCTTCTCCTACTTGCTGCTGGCAGTCGTGTGTGATAGTAGATACCTGGAGGAGATCCTGTAAATCCCTAAAAGGATTCTGCTTTGGTACCAATTGGTGTCTAATATGGCTGCATAGCAGCACAGCCACACACCTACTTACTCTTGCGGTTAAGAAATGGATGGTACTGGACTTTAAAAGCCCATACAGTGTATGATCAGTATATAAGTTTACCTGTAAGGGAGTCATAAAACAATACAATTTTTCAATTGCTGCACTGGCTGCCACTAATCCCTGCTCACAATCTGTGAATCCTGGCTCTACTAGAGAAAAAGACCCTGACAAATGTCCCACTACTTTACCATCTCCCTGCGTGGCAACTGCTACCCAGGCAGTGAGGCTGTGAAACACATAGACATCCACTGGGCGGCTGTGATCAGGTAAATAGGGTGATGGCAAATCCTTCAATAATGTTTGCAAACATAACCTTTCTTCCTCACTGAGAGTTATAGGCGGGGACCCTTTCGGGTTCCCTTTCAAATGTCTCCTGAATGTCTGAGTCCTCACACAATATCCTGGTACCCAGAGGCGGCTATAGTTTAGCAGTCCCAAGAGTGCCCGTAACTCTTTCACAGTGAACTGGAGCACAGCTTCCTAAAACGTGGGTACTAATGTGGTAGGCTATGGCCTATGATAGCCTGCAAATATGAAAGGCCTGTAAGTTAGGCCCTGATTCCAACCCCCATCTTAGTAAAGAACCAAAAATCTGTGAAAGTCTGAGAAAATTGCTTTAAACTGCTTAATAAGAAGTTTTTCATGAATTCATAAATCTTTCATTATTCTCTTGTGTTCTGAGGATAGAAATGTTTCAATGCTTGCATTCCTAGAGCTAGAAACGACCTTGCAGTAGAATTGTATCTATACCTAGAAACTGTACCATTGTTAGAACAATCCTAGAGGAGGGAGCTGGGTGCTAGACCCAGGAGGGATCTCCGATTGGACAAATGCAGGGGGCGTTGGAACCAATAGAAAGTCTGCATGTATCAAACTGAAAAGAAATGTATAAAATGAATATGCCTCTATAAGAACTTTGCTCAGTCCTTTTTTTAAGCTTGACTCTCTGAGCCTTGTGCACAATAAATTGGCTTGGACCCTGCAATTGACTCCTGGATTTATTCATTGTCTGCACTTCGCTGCTACATATTCTTGGTGCATTGGCCGGGAATGTGCGGATAGTGAATGGTATTCAAGTGAATATTCCACGTAATTCGCCTCCAGGTTTGGCCCGGTTGGAACCATGTCTGTCCAACCACGGGGGAAACCTCAGGCGCCACTGATCCTCTTGTGTCGGAGAGGGTTCCGCCCTGCCTCGGCGGACCACTGGGTCCAGCCGGCCAACACCTCCGAACACGAGGGGAATCCAGGATCCAACCCAAGAACTGGTTTTGTATCGGGAACCGGATCCGGTGAGTAGACATTTTCTTGTTCAATAGTCAGTGAAGCCTGGGGAAAACTCTTGCATGAGTATGTGAGACAAATTTGGTATAGACTAACTGAGAATGTCTTGCATAAGTGCGCAAAGACAAGAGAGCTTGATCACCTCTCATAAGGGCGGTCCTAGTACGCTCCGCATAAGGGTTAGCTGAAGCTGAAGCCACCGACCCTTTGGTTGGGATAGTCAGTTAGTCAGAAAAACCTTGGGCATTTGAAAAATAATTTCTTGTGATAGTATGACTGCCTGTGTGATTGAGAGGTCTTGAAATACAGACTGAGTGAGAGCGGACTCCTGAATAGCGCAGTTCCTGGCCGGGCGACCGCGCCCAGGTCGCGAAAAGGAGGAAGCGTGTGGTGTTTGTCCCCCCCCCCCAGTGTTCTGTGGGCTGTACGGACCCCTTACCTACAGCCATACCACCTACCCTTACTGTCTGTTGTTGTGTACATCATTACGTGTATGCCATTATGATTATGGGAGGGGCGGAGTCCACGCAAACTCCGTTGGAATGTATGATCAAGAATTTCCGTAAAGGATTTTCAGGAGACTACGGAATAAGAGTGTCTCCGTCTTGATTAAGAATGTTATGTGATAGGGAGTGGCCTGTGCTAGCTACTTCATGGCCCCGTGGGGGCACCCTGATGTAGAAATAGTTTCCCGTGTTCATCAGCTTGTACAAAAAAGCGCACCCTGATCAGTTCCCCTATATAGATTCCTGGCTGGGTGTTTGCGAAAGGCAGTCCTCTTGGGTAAAGCGCTGCTATGAGGAACAGTGTAGAATACTAGTAGCAACCACTAGGGGGACCCGGAAGTTTGAGGAGGGGAAGCCGCCTGTGTATTCCGCCTCAGAGTCCCCAGAAATCCTGGCCCGTTTACCCCAGTACCCATGTAAGTTAGTTCCACCAGCTCCGCCACCTGAAGCTGAACCTGAGGAGGTACCCCAGCAATTACCGCCGCAGCAGTAAAAGAAGCCCACTTCCCCGAGTGATAGTTCCGAGTCTGGCCCAAGTACACCAGGGGGACCAGGGTCCTTTGACGATATTGGGAGCGGAGGCTCTCTTGCCAGTTCAGGGTCACCCACCAAGGAAGCCTATACCCGGGAACCGTATGATTTAAGAAGTGTAACCCCAAAGAAGAAGGAGAAAGCAGGGTGCCTAATGCCATTGCGTCAAGTGCCTGGTTTATCTATCCTAAATGATCAGGGCCAGATGGCGCCAGGACCAACCAGTCTAATCTATGTGCCTTTTTCCACTACTGATTTATTAAACTGGAAAACGCATTATGCATCCTATACTGAGAAGCCCCAAGAATTGACAGAGTTAATGTCTACTATAATGCAAACTCATCAGCCTACCTGGACTGATTGTCGCCAGCTCCTGTCCACCCTCTTTACTACTGAGGAGCGAGCGCGGATTGTGCAAGCAGCCATCCGCTGGTTAGAAGAGAATCCCGTAGAGGTGGGGGAAATGAATCTCCCACAAGCAGCCGCCGCAGCTTTCCCAAATGAAGATCCTAGATGGGATCCAAATGATGAAAGGGGGACGGCGGCCCTAACGCGATTTCGCCAGACCTTGCTGCAGGGCCTGAGGAAGGGAGGCCAGAGGGCCTTGAATATCGGGAAGGTATCAGAAGTTATCCAGGGTCCAGATGAGAGCCCAGTGGCCTTTTATGAGCGGTTGTCTGAAGCCTATAGATTATATACCCCATACGATCCCGCCGCTCAGGAGAATTTGCTCATGGTATGTATTTTACTATTTGTGCACCGCTTTGATTGCCTCAGAAAGGCGGTTATATCAAATAAATAAACCTAAACCTAAACCTAATGCAGCCTTTGTCAGACAGTCCCAGAGAGACATTTATTTATTTATTTATTTACATTCTCTTATATACCGCGCTATTCTGCATCAGTGTGGTTTACATTGAACAAACTGAAATTACATTGAACAGGGCATTATAACTTGGAAATAACTATTTTACAGGGAACATGGGCTATGGAGGGTTAAGTGGCTTGCCCAAGACCACAAGGAGCACCTGTGGCACTAGAAACCCCAGTCCTTCCGGCCCAAGGTTGCTGTCCTTTAGTGGGATTTGAACCCCTGACCTTCTGGCCTGAAGTACCTTGCCCCAACCACTAGGCCACTCCTCCACTCCATAAA
Source organism: Ichthyophis bannanicus (assembly GCA_033557465.1). NCBI lineage: Eukaryota > Metazoa > Chordata > Amphibia > Gymnophiona > Ichthyophiidae > Ichthyophis > Ichthyophis bannanicus. The sequence goes on along the minus strand of CM066032.1, from coordinate 1,740,417,025 downwards.
AGAAAAATTACAGAAACTGAATGGATTTGCGGGCATGAATACAGCACAGTTAATGGAAGTTGCTCAGAAAGTGTTTGTGAATCGTGAAAATGAGCGCAATAGAGAAAGTGAACGAAAGATGAAGAAGAAAGCAGATCTTCTTGCTGCCGCTTTAGTTGAACGATGTGAAAGAGGTTTTCCTAATCGAAGGAGCAGAGGACGTGGAAGGGGTCGTGAGAATAATTGGACCCCACTGGGTGCGAATCAGTGCACCCATTGCAGAGAAGAAGGACATTGGAGAAGTGAATGCCCGCATCTTGACTCCACCCCCAGGAGGGGAGGAGGGAGTCCCTGGAGAACAGGAGGCCGATTTCAGAGTCGTGGAAGAATGGATCGAGCACAGTTCAAGCGAGAAAGGGAAGAAGCTACTGAGGGAGTGGCAGTTGCAACGGGCTATGACGTGGATGAAATGGATGAAGACTAGGCCAGACCGGGCTCCAAGTTCACCCTGGGTCCCCAGGAGCCTATGGTCAGTTTGAAAGTAGGGGACCAATATATGGACTTTATGGTAGAATATAGGAGCTGAACATTCAGTGGTGGCACAGCCAGTGGCTCCTCTTTCCTCTCGATCTGTCACCATTATTGGGGCCACTGGGAACAGGGCCACCAAGCCATTCCTGCAGAACCGCATGTGTGAACTAGGGGGACAGAAAATAACGCACCAGTTCTTGTATATGCCTGAGTGCCCTATTCCACTTTTGGGCCAAGATATGCTTGCCAAGTTTCAGGCACAAATATCCTTTGCTGAAGGGGGAGAAATGCAAATGACTGTGAACCCAAAGCCTGCTGGATTGATGGTGCTAACTGTTCCCCGAGAAGAAGAGTGGCGGTTCTACAGCGTACCTCCGACCAAGCCAGCCAGTTCCTGTATACCTCCTAACCTTTTAGCCCCGACTGAAGTATGGGCAGAAGATAATCCGCCTGGCCTAGCGAAGAACATAGCCCCTGTCATTGTTGCCCTCAAGCCAGGAGCGGAACCAGTGCATGTGAAGCAGTATCCTCTTCCTCGACCAGCTATTGAAGGTATCCACTGCCATCTGATGAAACTATTGAAGTATGGACTTCTCAAGGAGTGCCAGTCACCTTGGAATACCCCCCTTCTCCCAGTTAAGAAACCTGGGACAGGGGATTACCGCCCAGTACAAGATTTAAGGCGGGTAAATGATGCAGTTGAAACTATACACCCAGTGGTACCAAATCCTTATACTCTCTTGGGACTGATCCCCGCTGAGGCTACTCATTTCACCGTCCTGGACCTGAAAGATGCCTTCTTCTGTATATGCCTAGCCCCCACCAGTCAACTTTTGTTCGCTTTTGAATGGCAAGACCCCACAACAGGAAGGCGGGGCCAACTCACCTTGACTCGATTACCTCAAGGATTCAAGAATTCACCTACTCTCTTCAGTGCTGCTTTGAATCAAGATCTCTCAAGTTACTCAGTGAACCCAGGACAAAGGGTTCTCCTTCAGTATGTGCATGACCTACTCATAGCCACAAATTCAGAAAGTGAATGTCTACAAGCCACTAGTGAACTTTTGCATCTTTTGAACGAGGCTGGATACAAAGTCTCAAAAGCCAAGGTGCAATTATGTCAAACTGAAGTTAAATATCTAGGATTCCAGTTGTCTAGTGGGATTCGACTCTTGGGACCAGAACGCAAAGAAGCTGTGTGCAGTATTTCTACTCCAACCACCAGGAGACAAGTAAGAGCCTTCCTGAGGGCCGCAGGATACTGTCGCATATAGATCCCCAATTTCGCTCTGCTAGCAAAACCATTGTATCAAGCTACCAAAGGAATGGAAAAGTCTCCACTGGAGTGGGGACCCGAACAGGATGCAGCATTTCAGTCTCTGAAAACCACTCTGATGTCATCACCTGCTCTGGGTCTACCAGATGTCCAGAAACCTTTCCATCTCTTTGTCCATGAGTCACAAGGAAATGCTCTAGGGGTACTGACTCAATCTCTCGGATCTTGGCAACGGCCAGTGGCCTATTTGTCAAAACAGTTGGATGTGGTAGCAAGAGGTTGGCCCCCTTGATTGAGAGCTGTTGCAGCGACAGCCCTTCTAGTGAGCAAAGCAGACAAGCTCACTCTGGGACAGAATCTACAAGTTACTGTGCCACATTCTGTTCTGACCCTCATGCAGCACAAAGGAAGTTTCTGGATAACAAATTCACGAATGTTGAAGTATCAGAGTATGCTGTGTGAAAACCCCCAGATACAATTGAAGGTCAGTCAAGCTCTGAATCCTGCTACATTGTTCCCAATTAGTCCTGGCCCCCCTGATCATGACTGTTTAGAAACTATGGACACTGTATTTTCAAGTCGCCCAGATTTAACTGATGTCCCTCTGGAGGACCCTGAACGGACTTTCTTTGTAGATGGAAGCAGTCTCATCATCAATGGACATCGTTGTGCCGGATATGCAGTGGTGACCCTCGATCTGGTAGTTGAGTCCTCAGCTCTGGCCCCAGGAACTTCAGCACAGAAGGCTGAACTGATAGCTCTCACTAGGGCACTGACATTAGGAGAAGGACTCCGATTAAATGTGTACACAGATTCCAAGTATGCCTTCACAACTTTGCACGCACACGGGGCCCTGTATAAAGAACGGGGGTTGATCCCCTCAGGAGGCAAGTCCATTAGGTATGGGCCCGAGATATTAATATTATTAGATGCTGTGTGGGCCCCTAAGCAAGTTGCAGTCATGCAATGTCGAGGTCATCAGGCAGGAGTAGGAGAAATTACCCGAGGGAATAGATTTGCTGATGCCACTGCCCGAAAAGCAGCCACGACTGGATGAGTTGTGGCCCAAGATACTTCAGTACAGGCAGCCTTGTTCCCTGTGCCCCTTAGCTCATGGGCTCCCCGATACACTACAAGAGAGTTAGATTACTTCTGTGATAAGGAGGGAGGTGTCCTAACAGAAAAAGATTGGATAGTGCTGCCACCTCCAGAGGGTAGCTCATCTCCAGGTCCCACAGTCATTCCTGAAGCATTAGGACCAGCCTTTGTTCATGCTTTTCATCAGGCCACACATTATGGGAAAATGGCCATGGAAAGAGCCCTAAGACCCCATTTCTGTATCTCACTACTAGGACCCCTGTCCGCTTCAGTGACACAGCAGTGTTTGACGTGTGCCAAGAATAATGCTAAGCAGGGTCCCACTCCACCCCCAAGGGTTCAGTCAGTAGGGGTGACCCCTATGAGTGATATTCAAGTGGATTTTACTGAAATGCCACGAGCAAATGGATATCACTACTTGTTAGTTCTAGTTTGCACATTTTCTGGGTGGGTAGAAGCTTATCCCACCCGAACTGAGAAAGCTCGAGAAGTCACTAAAATACTGCTCCATGAGATTATTCCTCGATTTGGAATACCATTGACTATAGGATCAGACAATGGACCCTCATTCGTGTCCCAAGTGACTCAACAGTTAGCTCGAGCTCTACAGATACAATGGAAGTTGCACACTGCCTATAGACCCCAGAGTTCATGGAAAGTAGAACACATGAATAGAGCCCTGAAATCTCAGTTGTCCAAGCTTTGTCAAGAAACACACCTAAAGTGGCTCCAGGTTCTCCCTATAGCCCTTCTTAGGATACGTTCTGCTCCAACCAAGGCTTTAGGAGTTTCTCCTTTTGAGATTTTGTATGGGCGACCTCCACCCATTGTACAGGGAATAAAAGGAGATATGAAACAAATTGGATCTGAAATAACTAGACAAGAACTATTGGCTTTAGGTTCTGTTTTGCAGAGTCTTCATATCTGGGTGCAAGATCGATTGCCCATCAATCTGACAGAACCTCTACATCCCTTCAAGCCAGGAGTGTCAGTGTGGATCAAAGAGTGGAGAAAGACCCCGCTGGCACCGCATTGGAAGGGACCTTATGTTGTCATCTTATCAACCCCAACTGCAGTAAAAGTTGCAGAACTCGAACCCTGGATCCATCACAGTCGAGTGAAGCTGGCAGCCGCTTCTGAACTTGGTCAATGGACTTCAGTAAATGACCCTGAAACTCCATTGCGGCTTACATTGCGGAGACAACCGGCATTGTAAGAGTCTTCAGAATCTACAATTCCACCCCTGTCACGCAGGAGTGGCAGTTGAAGCAGAGAAGAAGAAGAAGAAAAGACTCTACAAGTTCATTATACCCAGTATCTCAGTTCATCTCCAAAGACTGTAACCATGATGTTCCTCCACTACTGCCTTATGGGAGTGATAGTCCTGGGATTCCTGGAAAAGACTTTTGCTTTACCCCCTTGTGCAGCTTGTATAACTACCACCCAAACTGGAATAAAGGTCACTCAGACTTTACTTTATCATTCCTACTATACTTGCACTGGTATAGTTAGCCGGTGTGTGTATAATGGTACAGAGTTGAATATCTGTATGAAGGGGAAGAGTAAGACTTGTTACAACCCCCGGCAGAACCCCTCTTATTATGTACTGGAGATACGATGGAATAACGAGGAGGGAGCTCTCATAAATGCTACACAACAACTCTCCAATCCCACAAAATATGTTATCCTGACCTTTGATGCCTGTGATGTGATAAACAGAAATGCCTATCACAAGTGTGGATCGTGGGAGCAAGCCTGCTACTATGATGATAAATATATGTGTCCTGAAGAAGCATACGGATGGGGACAGTGTACTGGAAAGAGTTCCCCAACTGTCTACAGCACATCATCTAAAGATGCTTACTACTGTCCAAAGTGGGAATGCGTGTACTATGCCACTTGGTCTGGTGGGCCTACTGGATGAGAGGGAGATAAACGCATAGCCAGCCTGGAAAGATTATCCTTACCAGAACCTCGGAAGTGCAAGAAAGGTGCCTGCAATCCTCTACAGCTCCTCATACTTAACCCCAGCCGGGGTTCAGATTTGGATTGCGTATAGCAGGAGGAGGCATAGATCCTGGAACTTTTATACATATACAGCTAAATACTAAGACTCATGTATCCGCACCTTATCAAATACATCACTCTTTTTTTATGAGGCCATGAAGGCAGAATTTGAAGTCCCTCATACCTCCCAAAACTTGTTCATTGAGCTCGCTGGGGCAGTAGCATCTAGTCTCCACATTTCGGACTGCTTCTTCTGTGGAGGAACTAAGATGGGAGACCAATGGCCCTGGGAGGCGCAAGAGGTGAACTATTCTATTCCTTATAAACAGACTGCTTTGCATAATACTACTAGTGAGTGGGTACTGGCCCACCTTATTGTTGGTAACTTGTGTTTTGCTCGTTCTGGACCACAGTTTACCATGGAGGTTGGGCAGCTGGTCTGTCTCAATCAAATGTTCTACAACAGTACCACTAGGAAGACGTCCTGGTGGTCGGGGGTCAATACTCCAGAGCCCTCTAACCCTTTAGTCCTCTTTCCTAATCTTGCCAGCATCTGGACTAATTTAGCGTTTCATGGTACCTGGCAAGCACCACCTGGTCTATACTGGATTTGTGGAACCCGAGCATATGCTAGGCTTCCTCCCCATTGGGGAGGAGCATGTGCATTGGGAACTATACGACCTTCCTTCTTTCTTCTGCCCATTTCCCATGGAGAACAACTGGGATTTCCCGTGTACAGGAGTTGACAGAAAAGAGAGGTCTTGAAAATAGGTCAATGGGACAAGTGGAATGATGAGGAGTGGCCACCTGAGAGAATCATTTCATACTATGGACCTGCTACTTGGACACAAGATGGGACATGGGGATATCGCACTCCTGTATATGATAAATCGTATTATACGTTTACAAGCTGTTGTTGAAATAATAACTAATGAAACCAGTAAAGCACTAACTCTTTTAGCTAAGCAGAGTACACAAATGCGTACAGCTATTTATCAGAATCGTTTAGCTCTAGATTATTTGTTAGCAGCTGAAGGTGGAGTATGTAGAAAATTGAATTTAACCAACTGTTGCTTGCAGATTGATAATAATGGACAAGTTGTTGAAGATATAGCTACTCAAATGCGGAAACAAACATATGTGCCTGTTCAGACCTGGCATGGCCTGAAGCTTGATGGGTGGTTTGGTTCAACATTTTCATGGTTAGGTGGTCTAAAGACCCTTGTGTTTATTGTATTATTCCTATTAACTGTATGCTTATTGCTCCCATGTCTATTACCCCTTTGCTTACTTATGATAACCTCAGTAATTGATAGCACTGTAGAATGGAAGGCAGCTACAAACGTTTTAGCTATGTGGCAATATTACCCTATACCCCAAGCCGATGCTGTTATACGAGAATAATATGTGATTTAATTCTTACCCTTTCTCACCTGCGGGTGAGAATAATCAAAGGGGGGAATGTGGTAGGCTATGGCCTATGATAGCCTGCAAATATGAAAGGCCTGTAAGTTAGGCCCTGATTCCAACCCCCATCTTAGTAAAGAACCAAAAATCTGTGAAAGTCTGAGAAAATTGCTTTAAACTGCTTAATAAGAAGTTTTTCATGAATTCATAAATCTTTCATTATTCTCTTGTGTTCTGAGGATAGAAATGTTTCAATGCTTGCATTCCTAGAGCTAGAAACGACCTTGCAGTAGAATTGTATCTATACCTAGAAACTGTACCATTGTTAGAACAATCCTAGAGGAGGGAGCTGGGTGCTAGGCCCAGGAGGGATCTCCGATTGGACAAATGCAGGGGGCGTTGGAACCAATAGAAAGTCTGCATGTATCAAACTGAAAAGAAATGTATAAAATGAATATGTCTCTGTAAGAACTTTGCTCAGTCCTTTTTTTAAGCTTGACTCTCTGAGCCTTGTGCACAATAAATTGGCTTAAACCCTGCAATTGACTCCTGGATTTATTCATTGTCTGCACTTCGCTGCTACACTAATAGCTTCTTCTTTTCACTGAGTGTCATTCCAAGGAATTTCACCTGCAATTTACAATACTGAAGCTTTTCCCTGTTTACTCTATAGCCACCCTTAGCCAATAACAATAACAATTCTCGAGTATATTGTTTGCACAACTCCTCTGTATCTGCTGTTAAAAGTAAATCATCTACATACTGTACAAGTGAGACTGAGTTGGGCAACTTGCGTTTGAACGGGGCTAGATCTTTGTCAAAACATTGAGTGAAAATTGAGGGACTATCTGTGTACCCCTGAGGCAATCTGGTCCACTGAAAATGTTGTCCATTATATTGAAATGCCAGCAATGGCCTACTGTCGGGATGGACTGGGACCCCAAAAAATGCATTTGACAAATCTAAGAAAGTACTATATTTCCTTGGTGGGTTTTGCTATAACAATGTAGCTGGGTTGGCCACAAGAGGGAACTCTGCCTCCACCACTGAATTAAGACCTCTCAAATCATGGACCAGTCCCCACTTACCATTTTACTTCTTAACAGGAAACAGGGGTGTATTGAATTGAGAAGTGCTGGGTTCTATAATGCCATTTTGCAATAACATGTCAATTTCCTCACTTACTCCTGCTACAGCTTCTGGCTGTAGGGGATATTGGACAACTTTTGGACCCTGGCAATTTTCCTTTATTTATTTATTTATTTTATTTATTTAGCTGTATTTATATCCCGCTTTTCACCGGGTCAAAGCGGTGGAACATTGAACGAGGGGGGGGGGACAATAATCAATTCTAGGGTATGTGCCGTCACCAGGCGGGCCAACATTCATGATTTTGACAAATATTTGGGACGTAGACATAGACATTGAGCTACAGTCTCATTGGTGGGTGTTTGATTCTGGTCCGAGGTATTCCTGGAATATTATGGTTTTTCGTTGTTTCCTGAATGATAGGGGGTCCTTGTTGTTTCTGATGTGGTTCGGTAGAGAGTTCCAGATGGATGGTGCATACAGTTCGAAGGCTCTGTTGCAGGTTCGTTGATTGCATTTTGTCCTTTTGTGGGGCATGGTGAGGGAGTTGTTGGTGGTTTGTCTGGTTGCTTTGTTGTGGGCTGGTCGGGTCAGTAGCATGCGGAGTTGGGAGGTTTGGGTTTGGTTGAGAGCTTTGTGGGTGAGTAAAGCGGACTTGTACTTGATTCGTGCTTCCAGAGGGAGTATGTGTAGCTCCCTCAGAATTGGAGTGATGTGGTCCTGTTTTTTTGCTGATTGGATAATCCTTGCTGTGGTGTTTAAGGCAGTCCGGAGTGGGTTGGTATGGGTGGCTGGGAGTCCATGGTAGATTATATTGCAGTAGTCCAGGTGGGGGAGTATTAGGGCCTGCATCACTGTTCTGAAGTCTTGTGGTTTGAGGAGAGGTTTGAGGCGTTGCGCTGTTTTAGCCTTATGAAATATTGTAGCGGTAGTTTTTTTGATTTGTTGTTCAAGTGTGAGTGCTTGGTCTATGATGATTCCCAGGTATCTTATCTGCGGTTGTATTTGTATTTGAGTGGTCCCGATGCTGAGGTGTGAGGGTGGCGTGAAATCCGGGTCTTTTGTTACTATAAGGGCCTCTGTTTTCTTTATGTTGATGGATAAGTTGTTTTCTTGTAGCCAGCTGGATACTGCTGTGAAGCATTCTGATAAGTGTTTGTTTGATGGGTTGGAGGTTGTAATTGGTGCCTAGAGCATTATGTCGCCTGCATAGATGTGGTAGTGAATGTTGTGTGCCTGTATGATTGAGCAGAGTGGTTGCAGATAGACGTTGAAGAGCATGGCTGATAGTGTGGATCCTTGTGGTACTCCTTGGTGTTGCTGGAAGGGGGGGGAGGTTGATGAGTTTGTGCGGATCAGTTGATGTCTGTTGGTTAAGTATGAGCAGAACCATTGGAGTACAATTGATGCCAATTGCTTGTAGTCTGCGTATGAGGATGTTGTGGGAGATGGTGTCAAAAGCGCCTGATATGTCAAGGAAGATCATGGCAAATCCGGAGTGTTTGACTTGGGTACCTATGATAAGGGTGTTCATTAGTGATGCCATGAGGGTCTCGACTCCATGGAGTGGGCGGAAGCCATGTTGTTGTGGGTCCAGTATGTTGTTGGTGTCCAAGTGTTCTTGGAGTTGTTTCTGGACTACTTTTTCAATGAGTTTGGCGGTGAATGGAAGGCTTGCTACAGGTCTGTAGGAGGCGGGATCGAGGGGATCTAGGTTGTGCTTCTTTAGGGTTGGTCGAATGACTGAGGTTTTGAGGAGGTCTGGCATGTGCCCTTGGCTGAGGAATTTATTGACAATGTGGGTTAATGGTGTGTTGAGGTCGTCTTTGGTTTTCTTTATCCATTCTGTAGGGCAGGGGTCGAGAGAGGAGGTGGTGGTATTTAGGCGGGAGATGGTGGATGCTATTTCCTCTTCTGTGGTTGCTTCGAATGTGCTCCAGTCTCTGGCTATAGTGGTGGGTTGGTTTGTTGTTGTTGTCTCAGCGTCCAGTTGTGGATTTTGTGGTTGATGGAGCTGTTTGTATTGTCTTGCGAGTAGTTCGGGTGGGATGTTTGGTAGCTGGTCGGAGTGGTTTGGTATTTTTGTTAGTTTTTTGATGATGTTGAAGAGTTCTCGTGGTTTGTTTATGGATGTGTTTATGATCTTTGAATGGAAGACTTTTTTTGCCTTATCCGTTTCTGTGTGGTATGTGCGTAGTTCATTCATATAGTTCATTTTGTTGTTCTCTGTTTTGGTTTTTCTCCATTTTCTTTCTGCTCTTCTGAGTTTGGTCTTTAGCTTCCTTAGATTGGGGGTGAACCATCGGGCTCTTGTGGAGGTGTGTCTGGTCCTGTTGTTGCTTGTTTTCATGTTGGATGCTGAGGAAATTGTGGTGTTCCAGTTGTTGATCAGGTCATCAATATTGTTGGAGCTTGTTTGGAGTTTTGGTAGGGTCTGAGCTAGGAAATCTTCTTTGTTGAATGTTTTAAATCTTCTTGTGTGTTGTTTGTTTTCCTTGTTGTTTATGTGTTGGCAGTTGAGGGATATGTTGATGAGGTAGTGATCCGACCAGGGTATCTGTGTGATTTTTGAATTCGTGCTTGAGGTGGTGATTTGTATGTTTAGGAATATGAGGTCCAATGTATTTCCTTTTTCATGCGTTGGTTCGTGGATGATCTGTGTTAGGTTCATTGCTTGCATAGCATTGAGGAAGGTTTCTGCTTGTTTGTCTTGGAGTGATGGGAGGTTAAAGTCTCCTAGGATTATTTGTTCTTTCGAGGAAATGGTGCTTTCAGATATATGTTGTAGAATCATTGTTATGTCAGTGTTTTGGGTGGGTGCTCGGTAGATTAGGCAGAGTGAGATGTGCTTATTGGTAAGGGTGAGTATGTCTGCTTCATTGGTGGTTTGTGATGCTTGGTTCCTGAGGTGAAGGTCGGTTTTTGCTATGACAGCTACACCTCCTCCTCTGGTGTGTGTTCTGGGGCAGTGTTGTAGGCTGTATCCTTTTGGTGTGAGTAGGTTCATGAGCACTGTGTCCGTGTCTGTTAGCCAAGTTTCTGTTATGCATAGAATGTCGATTCTTTGGGTTTTGATCAAGTCATGAAGCATGTGGTATTTATTTCTGACTGATCGGGCATTTATTAATGAAATGGAGAGGGTGGTGGTGTTTGAGGGCTGGGGATGTAGGTTGGTGTGTGTGGTGTCTGGGTGTTGTTTTGCGTGTGTGGGGGGTTGCGGATGTTTGTGGGTTGGGTGGCTGGAATGACTGGTCTGGGCTGGTAGGCGAGTGTGTTTGCAGGATAGGGGTATATGTTCAGGAGGGGTGTTAGGAGGTAGATGGGAGCTAAGAGGGGTGGCATGGTTTGTAGGCGTCTTGTGATGTTGTTTGTGGGTGTACCTGGTTTCTTGTTGTATTGGAGCTTTTTCTTTGCGTTGGTTTATGTTCAGGTGGCTGCTGTTGTATTTCCACATTGTCCCGTGGTTGCTGCCTGTGGTTTCCGTTGTTCTGCAGTTACAGTGGGTTTTGTCAGCGGGTCCGATCTTTTTATCTTGCTGATGTTTGAGTGCGCCTCTGTGCCGCGCCTAAGGGCCACGCCAAAGGGCCCTCTGGCGAGGCCCTCAGCCACGGGCGCGCCCTGTGCGGGCGCCGCTTAAATGCTGTGCCGGTTGCTGTTCTGTTGCTCCCACTGCCCCGATTGGGCAGGAGCTTCTGAGCGGGAGGATTTCCCGCTCAGGCGCTGTACCCCGATCGGGGGAGCTGTGGGCTGCTGCGGGCTGGCTCGATGTTGAAGCGGCTCCCTGGCTTCTCTCCGTCTTTCCCTATGCAGGTACCTGAGAGCTCCGGGCGTCGACTGAGCATGTCTGAACACGGGCGAGTGAGTGGAGCGTCATCCGCGGGACATGTGGCAGAGCAGGCCGACAGGGCAGCTGGAGCGGCAGCAGTCCTCCCGCCTGTGGCGTCCAATGCGGAGACCGGTGAGTATGCGGGGAGTGGGGATACTGCCCTGGGGGTGTACATGCTTCGGGGACTGGTATCTCGGACGGTGGGAAGGCGAAGGTGAAACACAAGCGTGGTCGATGGCGACGGCGCAACTCATCTTCATCGTCTACCTCATCATCGTCTGCGCAGTCTTCAGGCGATTCCGCGCCGGATAGGGGCGAAAGGGGTGAGGGGGTGGTTACCACGGTAGTGCATTGCTCGGAGTTGTGGGAAGGAGTACCAAAGAAATTGCGACATCGCATTAAGCGGCGATGGTATATTGACATTTTTCGTCTGCTGGAGGGTAGAAAATGCTCGGGTGATAGCAGACGGAAGCGCAAGGAAGACAAAAAAGCGGGGAGGGTGCGGAAGGTTTCCCGTAATACTCTTAATTGGACTCGGGCCTTTTTGCGCTTGGCCAGTGTATGGGGCCATTATTTTCCTGAGCAGTATGGCGCGTTGCTGGCTTATGCGGACGCAATTTTGGCAGTGTCACAGGTGCACGAGGGGTGGGCCTAGTTAAACTATGACGAGGAATTCAGGGATATGATGGAGGAAAACAGCCGGTTGTCGTGGGGGACGAAAGACATTAATCTGTGGCTCACCCAGATGTCTGCTAAGAGCAGGGCAGGGGGCGCCGGGGCGGGGGTGGGCAAAGTGGGGGTCACTGTGCCCCCGGCCGGTTTGCGGTCCTTTCGGGTGCTAGGGCCAGCTCCTGCTCAGTCAAGAGGGGGTGCGATGGGGGGAGACGTCTGTTGGCGTTTCAATAAGTCATCGTGCCCATTCCCCGACTGCAAGTTTAAACATGCCTGTTCCTTGTGCGAAGGTGGTCATGCCGCCATGAAGTGTAGCCGCAAGGGAGTGGTGGGAGCCCTGGCGGGGGGTAAGTGATGCAGCATCCGGGGTTTTAGCCCTCACCCCCATAAGGGTTGATGTTATGCGTCCGTGGCTTATCCGGTATGGGGGGTCCCATCAGGGCAAAGTGGGAAGACTGATTTTGTTGGGCTTTGTGGAAGGTTTTTTCATTCTGTTTCGGGGGGCGCCAAGTTAGGTACGCTCTAAAAACGCCAGTTCTGCTGCAGCTCTGGTGGAGGTCGTGCATCGGAAGATTGCAGACGAATGTGCGTTGGGGCGGGTAGCTGGTCCTTTCCATGATCCCCCTTTTTTCTCCGTTCATTGTTTTGCCGCTGACGGTGGTCCCCAAGAAGGAGCTGGGCAAATACCGGTTAATTCACAACCTATCTTGCTCCCCTGGGGACTCCGTGATTGACCACATTCCTCGGGAGCACTGCTCGGTGCGTTATGCGTCTTTTGATGCGGCTGTGGCATTAGTAAGGCAGTGCGGGGCGGGGGCCTTGCTGGCGAAAGTGGACATTGAATCTGCATTCCGGTTGTTACCGGTGCACCCTTCTGCTTTTCCGTCGTTGGGCTTTCGATTTGATTCGCAGTTTTACTAAGACAAGTGCATGCCTATGGTTTGTGCGGTGTCGTGCGCTTACTTTGAAGCTTTCAGCACATTCCTCCACTGGGTTTTGGAACAGCAGACAGGTGTGTCCACTATTGTGCATTACCTGTACGATTTTCTGTTCATAGGGCCAGGGCAGACGGGGACCTGTGCCCGGCTGCTGGATGCCTTTCATAGCCTGGCTGGCGACTTCGGTATACCCATAGCGGCGGGCAAAACAGTGGGGCCTGTCATATGCCTTACCTTCCTGGGTATTGAGATTGACACAGACTACATGTTAGTGCGTTTGCCGGTGCTGAAAGTTGAGCGACTCCGACATTTGATCGCGTTCGTATGAGCGGCGGGTTCTGCAGTCTCTAGTCAGTCATCTCAATTTTGCTTGCAGGGTGCTGCCGATGGGGCGCCCCTTTGCGCAGCGGTTATCCTTGGCGATGGCGGGAGTGCACAGGCCACATCATCGTATTTGGGTGTCGGCCAGAATGCGTGAGGATTTGCGGGTGTCGGATGCCTTCTTAGCTGACTTCAATGACTGCAGGGTTGTGCAGTGGCCGGAGCAGTGAAATGCGGATCTGCACTTGTTTACCGATGCGGCGGGCAGTTCTGGCTTTGGGGCGTACTGTCAAGGAGCTTGGTGTGCAGAGGCATGGCCTAGCGAATGGGTGGCATCCGGGTTGACCCGTAACATTACCTTCTTGGAACTCTTCCCTATAGTGGTTGCGCTGTGGGTATGGCCAGAGCGCTTAAGGAATAAGAGGGTGTTGTTCTGGTGCGACAATGCTGCAGTGGTCGAGGTCATCAACCGACACGCACCCAGGTGCCCAAGTGTAGCGGTGCTGATGAGAGTTTTCGTCTTGGCTTGCTTGCGCCTGAACATCACCACCAGAGCGCGACATGTGCCAGGTGTTCAAAATTCCATTGCTGATGCTCTGTCCCGTTTTCAGTAGTCGCAGTTCAGGCTATTGGCTCCAGAGGTGGATGCGGCTGCCTCGGCGGTGCCAGGCCATCTTTGGCAGATTGGGACTCTGACGTGATGGCGTTGCTGTCCGTGTCAGTGGCGTGCGGAACGTTGGCGAAGTATCGGTGAGGATATGCTCAGGTGAGTGCATTTTTGGGCGCGAGAGGATGGAAAGGGGGGAGTGTTCACGACGGGCTTGTATGCCAATTCGTGTTGTGGGCGAAAAGGGAAGGCTGGGCCCGGTCGGCGGTCGTCGCAGCATTGGCAGGGTTTTCCTTTTTCTGCAAGGCGGCCGGTTGGGGTAACCCTTGCACATCCTTTTTAGTCAAGCACTTACTGGCTGGGTGGGCCAGGGTGCACCCCAAGCTGCAGGATTGGCGGCTGCCAGTCTCTCACGATCTTCTCCTCAAAATTTGTGAAGTGTGGCGGGAGGCGGAGCCAGCGCGAGAGCATGATGGCTGCGTAGGAGTCTAGCTCCGCTCAACCTCGGCAAGAATCCAGCGAGTATTCGCTTTTATAACAGGCCCCCCAGTGTTTTGTGCTTGATTTCTAGTAGTGCGAATCATGGCGAGTGGAAAACCAACGAAATTAGACTTTGCTGCTGGTGGAAACACAGGTTCCAAGAGGCTAAAAGCTGATCCCCCGTCCCCACTCAAGATGGCCGCTGCAAGAGAATCTGAGGAGACAACTAGAGAAATTTTTGGGGAAATCAGAGCGGTCAGAGCCTTGATGACCGCTAATGGTGAAACGCTGGCCCGGGTTCAATCGGATGTACAGGACATGAAGGTGCAGCTGAAGGGGCTTACGGGTAGAATGAACAGGATGGATATGGCCCTGTGTGCGCAGGAGGAGCAGATCAGCCGACTCAACAAGGCCTTTCGGAAAATCGAGCAGCTGGAGGTGAATTTAGAGGATTTGAGCAATAGATCTCGGCGCAACAATGTCAGACTTGTTGGCATTCCCGAGGGAGCGGAAGGCGCAGACATGTCTAGATTTTTGGCGAACTTACTTCCTCAAGTGTTGCGCCTGAAGTTCTCCTCTCCATTGGAGATTGAGAGAGCCCATCGGGTGCCATCGCAAGTGGGGCTGCACAATCGGAAGACGCAGTCGATTATATTCTGCGTGCTGAGGCATCAACACGCCGTGCAAATCCTGTCAGTGGCTAAGGCACAGTCCCCATTGAAATTTGAAGGACATAATATAGCATTTTACCCTGATTTCTGCAAGTCGACCGTGATCAAGAGGAAACAGTTTCTGGAACTCCGTCCGCGGCTGCAAAAGCTTGAGGCTCGCTATGGTCTTTTTTATCCTGCGCGGCTTAAGATTACTGTGGACAATCAATCGAAGGCTTTTGAAGATCCAGCGGCCGCCATCCAATTCATTGAGGGACATGAAGCATCGAGGATGCAATGAATCGATGAGTGGAAGAGGGGGTTATATTTTTGTGAGTAAGCGCTTCTGTAAAGTCGACAGCTAGAGCGGCTTTAATCGGCTGATGGAGGGCATGGGCAGTGGACTCGTCTCAAGTTTAGTGTTTGGATTATACAAGCACAGATGCATGTACCCAATGTTTTTCTTTTTTTCTCTTCTATTCTCTTTCTCTCCTCGTGCTCTATGTCTCTCTTGGTTGGGGTTGGTTAGCAAGTTAGCATGGTGGACTCAGGTTGGATAAAGGGGAGGTGGAGGATATGAACAGCCAGTGTTGTTAGAAAGTAGTATTAGCTTTTGGTTTGGAAGAGATGAAATTGTTCTTTGTAGAATTTGATGGTCTTATGTTGTTGTTAAGAGAGATTGGGGGAGCTAGACTGGAGGGCTATTGGTATAGTGAGGTTGGGCAGTGGTCTTCATGTTTTTCACACTGTCTCACCCATTTCGCTTATATCGCTATGGTGGCGGTGTAGTGGCGCCTTGCAAGCCTTTTATTTTTCTGTATCTGCTGCTTTATATCCAGCTTATGTTATATCTGGAGCAGACCTTTAATCCAGCTGCAAAAATTCCAATATGCTTTACTTATGAGCCCTCTTAAAATAATATCTTTGAACGTGAAGGGCATCAGTCACCCTTCCAAGCGGAAAAAGATTCTTACTTATTGCCAGAAGTTAAACATGGATGTAGTGATGTTGCAAGAGACGCACCTGTCAACTAAAGAAGTGCTGAAGTTGGCAGCGGAAAAATATCAACTAGCGGCCCACTCTCCCGCATGTGGAAAAAAAGGAGGTGTAGTACTGCTGGTTCATAAGAATCTTAATGCTCAGGTGATATCAGCCAGGGCGGATCATGAAGGCAGATGAGCTAATGCTGTATTGAAGGTGGGTGGATGTCAACTTGCCCTCTTTAATATATATGCCCCAAACTGCGATAGCCCACAGTTTTTTCAGACCTTAGCAGAGGTTATCCATGAAGTTGCAGACTCTTCAATTATTTTAGGGGGCGATTTCAATATGGTGCTGGATCTGCTATTGGACTGCAAGCCTGGAAGAGTAAATAGGAAATGTAAGGCCCTGGTGGTGCTCGAATCTGTTCGGGAAGACCTGGGGCTTATAGATGTTTCGAGGGTCCTACATCCCTCGGAAAAATACTTTACGTTTTTTTCTCATCCACATGGTTCCTTCTCACGCATAGATTTTTTCTTACTCTCTAAATCACTGCTGCAAGGCATCAAGAGAGCTGAGATATTAAGCTCACACATTTCGGATCATGCGGCGATAACGCTGGAGCTGGACATGGAGGATGACCCCAATAATCATCGTGTCTGGGCTTTCTCTCGAGTGTTGCTAGCGGACGATGCATTCAAACAGTGTATTCAGCAGGCCATTAATGAGTTTTTTGCTACTAACCTTCTGGAGGACACTTCTCTGTGGGCCTGGTGGGAGGCTTTTAAAGCTTCAATCAGAGCAAAAATTACTAGCTTCTCCATCGCCGCTAACAAGCAAGCGAAAGCGGAGAGGCACAGTTTAGATCAAAAGATAAGGGCTGGCGAGAGACTCCTGCAGAAAAAATTTAATGCCACAGTGCTAACGCATTTACAAAAGCTACACTTTCAGTATAATATGATCCTAAGTAGGGAAGTGGAACGGAATGTGTTTCAGCAAAATGCCCGGTATTACATAGGGAGTAACAAGGCTGGCAAAATACTGGCGGCACGTGGCAAGATTCAGCATGAGAAATCACACATAGCATTTTTAAAGGAGAAAAACAGAGGGACAATATCTGCAAATAAGGACATCATGGTGGCGTTTCGAGAGTTCTATGAGCAGTTATATCAGTCTGAAACGGAATGTGCAGAGCCAGAGATTCAGCAGTTTTTGGAGCAGATTGATCATCCCCGGCTAAATTCGGAGCAAAGAGCCTACTTGGGCAAGGAAATAGAGTTGGAGGAGCTGATGGTGGCCCTTACAGGAATGAAAAGTGGCAAGGCAGCAGGCCCAGATGGACTATCAATAGAATTTTACCAGGTGTTCGCAAAAGATCTTATGCCCTATATGCTGGACTATTGCCGGCAGCTGCGATTGCATTCTAGTAATATTGGAGCCTTTGCTAATGCAACAATAATTGTGCTAGCTAAACCGGGCAGAGACCCGACAGAAGTGAGCAACTATAGACCAATCTCGCTTCTAAATGCAGACTACAAACTGTATTCCACGATTTTGGCTAACCGTTTAAATAAAGTGTTGCAGCTCTTAATACACCCAGACCAATGTGGTTTTATTTCAGGAAGGTCCACAGCGGATAATGCCCGGGTGTTATGTAATCTGTCGGATGTGGCAGAATATGCTGATATACCATATATCGGGTTATCAGTTGACGCGGAAAAAGCCTTCGATAAGGTCGAATGGCCTTTCCTGTTCCAAACTCTGAAGTGGTTTGATTTTCCGCAAAACTTTATAGAGATGATAAAGGTCCTCTATGCTAATCCTATTGCAAGAGTGATGGTGAATGGCGATCTTTCTCCTTCTTTTGTTTTGCGGAGAGGAACGCACCAAGGATGCCCGATGTCACCTCTCCTGTTCAATATCGCATTGGAGCCAGTGATGTTGGCCATCCGGCAGCATGAAGGGATCAGGGGCATTGATGTGGATGATCTGCAAGTCAAAATGTCGGCGTATGCGGATGACCTGTTGCTTTTTCTGTGCCCTGAATCACTAGCGCCCCTGATGGAGTTGATTGGCAAATACTCTCGGCTCTCGGGATATACAGTTAATCGGGCAGAATCTGTCGCCTTTCCGCTCAATCATTTTGCTCATAAGAGCTTGCTTGCGGACTTTTCCTTTCAATGGGAAGCTTCTACTGTAAAGTATTTGGGTGTCATTATTGTGCCCCCCTGGAGAAAACGATACATATAAATAGTGAACAAGTGTTGGCGGATGCACGATCCTTCGCTCTAAAATGGTCCCCCTTGCATCTTACTTGGTGGGGGCGCCTAGAATCCATTAAGATGGTACTGATGCCTCGGATAACCTATAAGCTGGGTATGATTCCTGTTTTGTTTCCCAGCAGTGTTTACAAATCCCTAGATCGGATTATGAGCTCTTTTTTGTGGGAAGGTAAAACTCCCAGGATAGCACTACAGAAGCTTAAGGCGACAAAAAATGACAGAGGAGTTCACTTTCCGGACTTTTATTGGTATCATTTGGCTACCATACTGAAACAAGGCAGCGTGTGGACTATGGCAGTGCTGGTTGAGAGCAAGACCAGATGGCTGGAGTTAGAGGAGCATTTGGTCAGGCCTTACCCAATAAATCTGCTTATGGGAATGAGATGGCCGGTATCCTCTAAGGAGGGTCGAGTAATTTCTGCCACTCAGGATGTGTTTCATTGTTTGCGTCCCATCATTGAGCGAAGAAATCCTCCTTCACTTCTTATGCCGATGTGGTGTAATCCCTTGTTTAAAATCAACAAGGCTACAGTGGCCTGGGAGATCTGGCAAAGGAGTGGAATTTGGACAGTAGGGCAGCTGATTGCAGGAGGGGCATGGAAGCCTTTTTCTGATCTGCAAAGGGAATTCGGCTTGCCCTCTACTGGTTACTTTCAATGGATGCAACTTATACACTGCATTGCTGGGGTGAAGAGGAACTTCGGAGTTTTGGATCAAGAATGGGGGCTAAAAAGCATCATGGAAGAGACTGCTTCTAGAAGAGACGGAACGTCGAGCTTATACGCAGTGTTCCGAACCCATTTTTCGAAGGTCTGCAGCCCTTATGCAATCAATGTTTTTTTTTGCCCACAGGGCATATATTACCCCAGTAAAATTGGCTAAGTGGCATAAGGAGGGGTCCTCCACCTGTTGGGCTTGCCAGAAGTCAGTTGGGACCATGCGGCATATGTTCCTGACTTGCCCCTTCCTTCAGGCCTTTTGGGCTCCCATTTGGTCTAGAATACAGCAGGTTCTTCATTTCTCCTGCCCTCTCTCCTGGAATATAATCACACTGCGCTCGTTAGCAGAGATTCCATCGTTGGACAAGAAGCATTTCTTTTTATTAACTTTCATGATAATGATTGCCTTAAAATTGATCCTATACAATTGGAAAGATCCTACAAAGTTATGTTGGACAGTATGGTGGATCCAGGTCTGCCTTTACAGCAAATATGAGAAAACACAAGATAGACTCCTTTCTATTGAAGGGAAAGCTACGAAGCTGGAGAGGTGGTCTGCTCTGGATATTTATGTGAGTATGAGTAGCAGTTAAAAGATCTGTTTGTTTCTTTTCTTTTCTTCTTTCTCTTACTTGCAATGTTATTTCGTCTAATAAGTCGATTGCTGTTAGCCAGGACTTGGATGGGTATTGCAAGGCGCCTTAGGGGTTTGGGGTATTTATATTATTGTTTATTGTTATTGTTTATTGTAATGGTGGTGGTAGGTAAGACACAAATGTTAGCTTACCATTGCGATATCAGTGATGATGTTGTAGGTTTGGTTGTGTAAAAGTTAAATATATTCAATAAAAAAAAAATTGTGAAGTGTTACCGCGGGTCGCGACCTCGACTTTTGAGGCAATTTTGTTCCAGGCGTTGTTTGCGACTGCTTTTTTCTGGGCTTTCCGCGTTTGCGAGCTTGTGCCCAGGTCCGCGAGGAGGGGCGCTTGCGGAGGGCTGGATGCCAAGTGCGTGGCGGTGGAGGCGGCTCGGGTACGCATCCTTGTCTCGCGTTCCAAAACGGACCAGTCGGGTAGCGGCGCATGTGTGGTCCTGAATGCAATTTCCCCCTTGCCTTCCTGCCCGGTTTTTTGCCTGCAGAGTTACTTGCAGCGGAGACCAGTGGCCTCGGGCTACTTTTTTATCCATGCGGATGGAAAACCGGTGACCCAGTTCCAGTTTACCGCGGTGTTGCGCCTGGTACTACGTTACCTGGGTTACGATGAGAGGAGTTATGCCTCGCACTCCTTCCGGATTGGCGCTGCCACAAGTGCGGCCGCAGCGGGACTCGAGGGCCCTGTCATTCAACGGATTGGTAGGTGGCGCTCGGGTGCGTACAAGGGATACGTGCGCCCGTGACAGTCCCGGGTCGGATCTCGGGCGCCATGGGAGATGGCCTTCATTGCACGGGGGTGGGTGGGGAGGGAAAGGGGGTTCTAATCCTTTGCTTCCTGTTGCAGAAGAGGCCGCTGGTTGCAGTTCGATTTGTCTCCTTGCAGATAGCTCATGCTCTGGAGAGTGGTGGATCATCGGGCATTCCTTTGTTTATTGGGCTGAGCGCAGGGCAGCTGTGCGGCCGTTGGGCATCCACCTCGGACTAGCTGCTTCGAGAATTCGGCTTTGCTGGATGGGACAACGTGGCATGCGATGGTGGCAGCTGATTGCCTGCGTTCAGGCAAAGATCGAACAGCAGCAGCGGCCAGTCGGGCTCCTGATCCACTTGGGTGGAAATGATCTGTCGAGCTGGTCATGCCGGCAGCTTATACGAACTGTGCAGAGGGACATCGGACTGTTGTGTGAATTGCTTCCAGGGGTTGCCATTATTTGGTCTGACATCATTCCACGCCCTGCGTGCTGGCTCCAGCGGCGGTGGTCGCGGGGTCTGGTGAAGATTAACCGGCAGATAGGGCGTTGGGTGATGCAGACCGGGGGGTGTCAGGTGTTGCACTCTTGGGCCGAGGTTAAGTGTGTAGGTTTGTATAGGTTGGATGGTGTGCACCTTGCTCCGGTGGGGCAAGACCTGTTACTGAATGACTGGCAGGAGGCGCTCGAAGGTTGGCATTGGTCGCAGCTGGTTTCGGGGGGGGGGGGGCGGCACAAGGATAGGGGCCGACCTTGTGCCGGTGGCGGAGTAGCGAGCTGGCGCTTGCCGACCCGGCGGTGCATTGGCGGCTGATGCCACTTTGCAGGGGAGCGGTGTTCTCCTTAGGTTGGGAGAGACATCACTGTTGGGGTCTCTACCCGGAGGAAGGCAACTGGAGCCGGCCTTTGCTAATAGCACGGCGAAGCAGGCGGTAGGGGGAACGGGGGTGGATTATGCACCACCTTGCTAAAAGCGGCTGGTGGGGGGCATCATCTGGATTGGGGTGGGGGGGGGAGTTGTTGTGTGGAATTAAGAAAGTTGAATTGGCCCTTGTTGGGCCGGTGTTGGTTTATGGTTATGTAGCTGCGACCAATAAAAAACATTGTTATGCCAAACCTCAGTGAGAGTGTGTTCTGTGGATGGGGCAACGATGAGCGGGGGGGGGGGGGGAGCAGGTAGTTGGTGGAGCTGAGATGTGGCTGAAGTTACAATGTAGTATGCGGGGCCGGCCATCCAGATACCTCGGTTACTTACTATGTGGAAATAAGCAAAACATGCCCGTTGATATATGTGCACACATAACAGGATGCAAATTATATTGCATAAAATACAGCATGCAACAGGAAAGATAAACGTTAAAAAGGTACATATTAAAGCAAAACTACTAAAATGCAAGTGATAAAAATCAAAAAGAAACATCTAAAAGAGGGAAAGAGCCCAAACGTTACCAGCAACGTTATTGTGAGCGGGAAACGCCACGCAGGAGCAGTGAAGACATCTAAATACCGTCAAAACTCCTCCCACAAAACTTGATAGACAACAGGGGGGAGGGAAGGAAGGGAAGGAAAGACGGAAGGGGGAGGAAGGGACAGGGAAGGGGGGAGGGGGGAAAAGGGGAAAGGAAAAAGGGGTGGGGGGAGGGGAAAGGGGAGAAAGGGGGGGAGAAGGGGGGAGGGGAAGGGAGGGAAAGGGGGAGGGGAAGAAAGGAGAGGGGGAGGGGGGAAGGGGGGAGGAGAGGGGGAAAACAGGGAAAAGAGGGAAAAGAGGGGGAAGGGGAAGGGGGAGGGGGAAGGGGGGGAAAGGGGAATGAGGCAAAGGAAGTATACACAGGTACACTACGAAAAAACTGCCTCCAGTTTTGCAACTGATTCCTATAGATTTTGGGGTACTGAATCCAGGAAAAATAGCCAAAATGTTCCATCACGTCACGTTTTCTTGCAAAATTAGATTTCTTACCCATATAAGGAATGTTCACATAATTTCTTTTTAGCCGACTGCAGTTTATTTTCTTGGCCCAAAATATAGGTTGTAATGGTTAACTAACTAGAAACACTCCCTCATGATATTTTAGAGTGTTTTGTATTCATTTTATACATTAACAGGACAATTGGGAGGCGGGGGGCTAAATCCAGTACTCGCGCTGGCGCATGTTCTTTCCTGTTCGCCTCGCCTCGTTCGCTCGCTCAAACACGGTGGTTGCGACATGAACGTTCCTGTCAAATTTCAGTTTCTTGCAAGTTCATTATTACCTTTTGTTTGCTCAGTCGTAATCCAGCTTTATTCCGAAGTGGTTCACTACAGTTGTAGTTTGCAGTGCTGTGTATTTGTGATGGCTCACAGAGCCAGAGGTTGCGTCAACTCTCCGGACAGTTTTTGTTTTATTTGTGGGGAATATACCGTGAAAAAGCGGCAGAGGAACATTTCTGCATTTATTAAAAAAGTATATTTCGCCTATTTCGGTTTGAAGTTAGGCGATCAAGACAAACCGTGGGCTCCTCACAAAGTGTGCAAGACATGTGAGGAAGATCTACACTTATGGATGAAAGGTAAAAAACAAGCATTTCGTTTCGGAATACCTATGATGTGGCGTGAACAAAGAGACCACAGCAGTGACTGCTATTTTTGCTCTTGCATTGTGAAGGGATACAACTTAAAAAATAAGAACGTAATAAGTTACCCCAACCTTCCCTCAGCAATTAGGCCTATGCCTCATAGCAACGAAGTACCTGTGCCTGAATCACCAAAATCTTTGGATCATATTTGTGTGGACGGTTCTGATCATGATGAGACTCATCAGATGGCTTTTCCCGATGAGTCCAGTACTTCCGAGTTTGAAACTGAACCAGATCAGAAACCTGAACTTTTCTCTCAAGCTGAATTGAATGATTTAGTCCGGGATTTAGGACTCCTAAAAGATGCTGCCCAACTGCTAGGTTCTCGGCTTAAACAGAACAATCTATTGTCACCAGGAACAACTTTTTATTGGTACCGCAACCGCGAGACACAATTTTTGAAGTATTTCAGCAAAGAGGAAGATTTGGTATTTTGCAACGATATATACGGAGTGATGGAAAAGTTTAAACTCAAGTATGATCCTGCTGAATGGCGGCTCTTCATTGATTCGTCAAAAGACAGCATAAAAGGTGTTCTTCTTCATAATGGCAACACATTCGCTTCAGTTTCTATTGCTCACTCTGTTATTCTCCAAGAAAAATACGAGAATTTGGCCCTGATTCTTCAAAAGATTCGTTATGATGAGCATAAGTGGATGATTTGTGGAGACTTTAAAATTCTATCCATGCGATTAGGGCAGCAATCCGGTTTCACCAAATATCCCTGCTTCCATTGCTTGTGGGATAGCTGGGCCCGCGACCTACACTGGGGGAAAAAAGACTGGCCAATTCGGGAGTATTTGAGACCCGGTGAGAAAAATGTTCTTCATGAGAGCTTGGTACCTCGTGATAAAATTCTATTACCACCTCTCCACATTAAGTTGGGTCTCATTAAGCAATTCATCAAGTCCCTTCCAAAAGATGGTGAGTGCTTTCGGTACCTTTGCTCAAAGTTCCCCGACTTTCTGAAGCAAAGCTAAAGGAAGGAGTGTTTGTTGGCCCTGATATAAGGAAACTCATTTCAGATGGAGCATTCGCTGAAACGATGTCTGAGAAGCAAAAAGAAGCCTGGGATTCCTTCAAGGATGTTGTTCTCAAATTCTTGGGGAACAGGCGGGATGAGAACTATAAGGATATTGTTGCCAGGATGCTCAATACCTTCAAAGAACAAGGCTGTAACATGAGCCTGAAAGTCCATTTCTTGCACTCCAATGTGAACTACTTTCCCGAAAACGTGGGGGCGTACAGTGAAGAACAAGGTGAAAGGTTTCACCAGGACATCAAGGACGCAGAGAGAAGGTACCAAGGAAGATGGAACACCACTATGATGGCTGATTTCTGCTGGTTGCTGCTGCGGGAAACCCCAGATGAAAAATACGCCAAGCAGCGCACCAAGAGAAGCATTCGGGGGAAGAAGAAACGGGCCCACCAGGAGATTGATTGACCCAAGAATGACTTTAAAATCTAAACTGTGTTGACAAATATCGTGTTTTTACTAAACTTTGAAATAAAAATTTGCTAGTTATTACCACAGTGTCGGATCTCATTTATTAGAATTTTATTTTCACACCATCGGGTGTTTGTCTTCATGTATTGCAATGGTGGTGCGGTTTGTGTTTTCTATTCTTACATACATACCTGTACAACATTTTTTGCACATTTCTTTGCTTTGCTTTGTGTCTAACCTCGCTCTTATATGCTCAATGTTTGTGCACATGTATGTGGCTGTTTTAAGTGCAGACAATTTTGCTACCATCACAGTGTGTTTTTGTTGACATTACTCTATTCTTATGTGCTGCCTTGTTACAATTTTCTTTATTCTTATTTGAATAACTACTAAACAATTAGTATAAAGAATTCATCCAAGAAACGTTTATCTCGATCGCACTCAATCTGAAATGTTCACCTCAAACTGCTAACCCAATGTAGCAAAAAATCTGTACGTGATGGAGCAAATTGGTTACCAGATTTGGATTCAGCGCACCAAAAAACGTAAAAATCAATCGAAACATTAGAGGCAGTTTAAAAAAATTTTTTTTTAGTGTACCTGTGATATCAAACCTCTAAGAACAGAGAGCGTGTGAAAAAAGACGTCAGTGCAATAAAAAAAAAAACAGAGTGTGGGGTCATAAAAATATATAACTGCATGAAATGCACACATAAAAAATAAATACATATTACAACCCCTTTAGGGGCCACTGTATCAAAAAGGAAAATATGCCTCTGTTCCTCCTGAATCAACTTGCGGTCGCGGTCCCCACCCCGAGGTGGGTTATTGATGTGCTTCACAACAAAAAACTTTATGTAGTGTGTTGTAGAAGGGACCAGTGTTCTACCAGAGGAGCTGTCATAACTTTCCTTTTGATGCAGCTCTTGTGTTCCTGAATACGTGTCTTGATTGGACGAATGGTTTTACCAACATATAAGAGAAGACAGGGACAAATAATGACATACACCACATGTGTGGAGGTGCAGTCAGTCCTAGTGTGCAACTTATATTGGACATGAGTAATAGGGTGTGAAAAAACAGATAGTACAATGGCATGCTTACATACCGAACACTTATTGCACCTAAAATGTCCCTTTGATACAGTGGCCCCTAAAGGGTTAAACAGAGAGATTGAATATCATGTCTTCCTCTGATTCGATATTTGTATGTTTTTGTCTTATTTAACTTTAACTTTAACTTTATTTCATATTTGATAAACCGCTTACGTTAAAAGAAACATTTAAGCGGTTTTAATTATAATTTAATTTTAATTTGGTTTTAATTATACAAATACTGAGGTTTACTATTTATTATTTTATTATTTTCCTTTTGATATAGTGCTCCCTAAAGGGTCACACACAGAGATTGTTTTTCATGCCCTCTGTTATTTGATATATGTTTGTTTCTGTTTCAATTGTATTTATTGGCGCAAATATTGAGTTTTATTATTTATGGTTTTAATATGTATTTATTTTTTATGTGTGTATCTCATCCAGCTATATATTTTTATGACCCCACATTCTGTAGTTATTTTTATTGCACTGTCTGTTTTACACTCTCTCCCTCTTTAGAGGTCTGACATAGTTCCTTTGCCTCTTCCTTTCTCCCCCTTCCCCTCCCCCGTGAATCGATATATGTATGTTTTTGCCTTATTTGGTAATTATTTAAATACTGAGGTTCACTATTTATTATCTTATTTTCTTTCCCTTTTGATATAGTGCTTCCTAAAGGGTCACACAGAGAGATTGATTCTCATACCCTCTGTTATTAGATATATATATGTTTCTGTTTCAATTGGATTTATTTGCGCAAATATTGAGTTTTACTATTTATGGTTGTAATATGTATTTATTTTTTATGTGTGCATTTCATGCAGTTATATATTTTTATGACCCCAAACTCGGGTTTTTTTATTGCATTGACGTCTTTTTTTCACACTCTCTCTGTTCCTAGAGGTTTGATATACTTCCTTTGCCTCATTCCCCTTTCCCCCCCCCCTTCCCTCCCCCTCCCCTTCCCCCCTCTCCTTTCCTCCCCTCCCCCTTTCCCTCCCTTCCCCTTCCCCCCCTTTTTCTCCCCTTTCCCCTCCCCACACCCCTTTTTCCTTTCCCCTTTCCCTTCCCCTTTTCCCCCTCCCCCCTTCCCTTTCCCTTCATCCCCCTCCCGTCTTTCCTTCCCTTCCCTCCCTCCCCCTTTGTTCTGTCTATCAAGTTATGTGTGCACATATATCAACAGGCATGTTTTGCTTATTTCCACATAGTAAGTTTCTTCATGCAAGGCATGCACTGTTAACTGTGTTGGGCTGCTTTTTTCGGCTCTTTTCCTTTTGACGTTGTTTTAGCTTTTGGCTGCTATGTCTTATCGACTCTATTTTTTAAATACATTTCAGCATATATTTTTCTTATGTTCATGTTTTCATTTTGCACGTTGTAGTTTATACAATGCCCCCCTATGCCCTGTGATGTGTGCATATAAATTTACGTGCACGGTTGGCCCACACTTCTAGAGAGCAATTTAGCATTTTAGATAAATGTGTCAGACGGTATTTTAATATGGGAGATTATTATGGTTGTTTTGTTTTTCATTCTTTTCGATTCTTTGTTTTTTGCTCTTCCCTTTCGTCATTATACCTTGTTCTTAAATACATTTCCATCATTGGCTTTTTATTTGAGGCATGTTACTCGCTATTCATCATTTATTTATTTATATTTGTAGACTTTTTCTTTACGGTTTTATTTTATGGCTATGATAGCGGTTTCTATGTTTCTTTGCTGGGAGCTGCGGCCTTGTCCGGTTAGAACCAACTGCGGTCCTATTACCTTTGGTGCGCTTTGATAATGTGCCTCCTTCCCTTTTGCTTGGCTATATGTCAGCCGTTCTTATTTTTATTTCATTTTTCTGCATACTTTTTATTTCGGTTGGCCTCTACCCCGCATGTTAACTTTGTCAGTTGGCGACTTAACATGGGAGAGCACTATGCTTTGCCTTTCACTCCTCTCTTCTGCTATTATACTTTGTTTTCAAGCTATTCTCTTTCTTTATATATTCACTTTCTCAAGGCATGTTCATTCATTATGTATTATTTATTCATTTCTGCCATTTCTTTATGATTTGATATTATGGCCATGATGGCAGTTTTGCCGTCCTCTGCTGAGAGTCTTGTTTTCGGTCCGTTTGGAAGTAATTATGGTCCCACCATTTTTGGATGCTTTAAAGACGTAATGTCTGTCTTCTTTTTTCTTTTCTTTTCGCTTATATTTTGGCCGTCTTTATTTTTATATTTTTTTCTTAATCTGGTTGTCTTTCAATACCTACGGTGTATATACATACACTCTGCCTCTTTTATATCATTTCCTTTGTATATATTAGATGTTTTTTTTTTTATGTTTCCTTAGTCCCGCTGCCAAATCTGGTCTTGCTTTTTTATGTGTGCAATGTTTCACCGTTGGTTTTTAGTTTTGGCTGAATACGGAATATTTTTACTTAGTATCCATTTTTAATATGACGTTTTTATGATATCTTATTATCCTACATACATTTGTGCATGCAACCTTTTGTTTGTTTTCATGTTTGTTCTGGATGTGCAAACAACTCTTGTCATAGTTTTGCTATTGTTTTTAAGACTTTCTTTGTTCTCTGATGTTATATTAACACTTATATTATTATGTTTGTGTCTATTAATTCCATATGAGATTTTCACAATAATCATTTTTTTGTTTTCCTTATGTTTTGTACATACCTGTATTTTTGTCTTTGAATTCATTTCCTCTATATGAAAAAACATATTTGTATTCATTTTGTCGTTTGTTTTGATTTGTTTTATTAAATATGTATTGCTTGCCACAACTCTGTAATCACCAATTGGGGATTCTGTTTCATATTACTCCAACAACAACCTTTTATTTATTCCTCCATTTTATGCAGATTGGGAAAAGTGGCATGTTCCTTTT
This sequence comes from Ichthyophis bannanicus, assembly GCA_033557465.1. NCBI lineage: Eukaryota > Metazoa > Chordata > Amphibia > Gymnophiona > Ichthyophiidae > Ichthyophis > Ichthyophis bannanicus. The sequence goes on along the minus strand of CM066032.1, from coordinate 1,740,388,709 downwards.
TACACGCTGTTTGTGTTTTCTTCATGGTAATGTATTGGCCTTTATGTTTACATGGTTATATGCATATTTCACATTCAGCTCACCGATACATTTGTTTTATGCACATTTTATATTAAGCTCATTTACACATTGCTCAATGCAATTTTATTGTCAGTCTGTAGCATTTTACTTTTGTGTTTGAATATTGTTTTAATATGGATGTATAATTCCAATTGAAGAAGGCCTCTGGCTGAAACCTTTTAGTTGGGTCTTTCAATAAAGGTGGTTTACATGTACAAATTCCCTTGCGGTAGGCCTGGTTCTTGGTGGTCTGCTTTTGCTTCCTTTGGCTGTGTTGCGGATACTGAGAAGGCTGTGGGCAGCGTCACGGCGGACGCCGGTAACCGGCGGTTCCAGCCGGGCGCGGGCCCATCGGTCGCGCAGGGGGGGGGGGAGAAGAGAGCATCATTCAAAAGGATTGGATGCTGGCTTCGCGAGTGAGCCAGCATCCAATCGGAGGAGTGGACGGGCCATGTGCTTCAGCGACGCGGGTGCGCGCAGAGCACATGGTCCGTGTGCTGGGAGCCGGCAGCGTGGTGGGGACGGAGCGGTTATTTGCTCGGGAACCTTACCTCGCGGGTGACTGCGGTTGCGGGAGACTGAGGTGCGGCCTGTCCGGTGCGGTGTGCTGTGTTCCAGAGGTGAGGTGTTGGTGGGGCGGCTGAGCGGCGCGAGAGCGGCGAAGCAGGGTGTTTTCCGCTTAGGCCTGCTGGATTGCTGTCTCCGCGGCGCTGCTTTCATTGCCTTTCACTGCCAGCCAGCGGAGGGTTTTCGGAGTGGGCGGCTGTCCCTGAGGGGTTCTTTCTGCTTTCCTTCACTGCCGGCATGCGGGGTAGTGTCCCGGAGGGCTTCCTGTGTGGGCGGTTTGTACCGGGGGGTTTTTCAAGGCCTATTTTTTATCTAGCTATGGCTGGGGGGGGAAAGGCACAAAGGGGGGGGGGCGGGGGCAGCGAGGGGCTGCTCCCGGGCGGCGTCTGTTGGCTCAGCGGGGCCCTAGGGTAGCCGTGGGGCGCCCGGTGGGGCCGCGGGGTCTGGAGCAGGCTGTATTGGGGGTGGACGGTGAGGGACTGCCGGTGGTCCCAGGGGGTGTGGGCCGGGGGCCTGGTTCTCAGGCTCGGGGGTCTGGCAGGGGGAGGGACCACAGGGCATGGGCTCCTGCCTTGTTGCGGGGGGGGCGGGGCGCTAGAGCGTCTTCAGGGCGGGGGTCTGGTGCTGGGGCAATGGGGGGACAGCAGGGCGAGGGGTTGCGGCCACGGGGGGGTGTGGTGGCCCATGGGGCTCGACAGGGTTCTGGGGGGGCTGGGGGCGTCCTGCCCGGTTCTCCGATGGGGGCGGGGTCCTTGGGGCCCGCGGGTTGGGAGCATTGGCTGGGCGGTGGGCAGGGTTCCTCTCAGGGGGATTGGTCTGGGGCTTGGCCGTCGGTGTGGCCGGCGGCGGTTCCTCCTGCTTTTTTCCCTTTCTTGTCTTCTCAGGTTCCTGGCGGTGCCACTGCGGGAGCGATGCAACCTCTGCCAGCAGTCCCTGCGACGTCGGCGACCAGTGCGGCCTCTGGATCCGGGTTCAGCGAAGAGTCCCGGACCTCATCCTGCATGGAACAACAGCGGGCGACCCCGTCGTCGGCGTTGGACTCGGCTGTGGGTGAGTTGTCAGGGGCGCCAGCCGGCGGGGCTGCGGGCGAAGTGCGTGCCGCTGGGGAGTTGCTGATTGAGCGGGGTACCTCGGGTGTGTCGGCGTTGGAGCACGCCGCTCGGGCTGGGAGTGGCGCGCAGGCGGGTACGTCGGGTAAGGCGGCCAAGAAGAGGAAGCATACTTGCCGGCGGCATCACGGATCTGGTTCGTCCTCGTCCACTTCTTCCAGTTCTTCCACGGGGTCCTCTGCCGGGGGTGGGACGGCGGCAGGGACGGGTGCGGCGGGTGGCAGTTCGGCTGCGGTGACGGTTTTGTTGGAATTGTGGGAGGGCGTTCCGAGGAAATTGAGGAGGAGGATTCGGAAGAGACGGTATATTGATATTTTTCGGCTGCTGGAGGGTCGTAAGCGATCCGGGGAAAGCAGGAAGAAGCGTAAGGAGGATGAAAAGGCTGGTAGGGTTCGGAAGGTGGCGAGGACAGTGGTCAATTGGGTGCGGGCTTTCTTGCGCCTGGCGAGTGTTTGGGGACGGCATTGGCCGGAGCAGTCCAGGATGCTTTTGTCCTATGCTGATTCGATTCTGGAGGCTTCTCAGGTCCATGATGGGTGGTCATGGCTCAATTATGATGAGAAGTTTCGGGATAAGATGGAGGAGAACAAGTTGTTATCTTGGGGTTCGCAGGATATCAATTTGTGGCTCACCCAAATGTCCGTTAGGTCAAGTGCGGTGGGCGTCGGGGGAAGCGGCGGGAAGGTTGGGGGGGCGGCCATTCCTGTAGTGAACCGGCCCTTTCAGGGGGGCGGGGGGGGAGCCTTGGCAAGCCGGCTGCGGGGGCAGGGGCCGACGTGTGCTGGAGGTTTAACAAGTCGTCTTGCCCGTTCCCGGATTGTAAGTTCCGGCATGCATGTTCCGTCTGCGGGGGAGGGCATGCCGCATCGAAATGTGTGCGAAAGGGCCCCTTGCCTTCCACTAAGTGATAGGGCGACTTTTGCATTGGCCCCATCCCCTATTCGGCTCGAGGTATTGCGGGACTGGTTGCTGTCTTACCCTCGGGTGCGGGACAGAGGGGTGCTTCTCAAGGGGTTTTCGCAGGGTTTTGTTATTCCGGTTAAGGGTCAGGTGGTTTCTTTTGCTGCATGGAATGCCCCTTCGGTGCGGCATTTTGCGGCAGTAGTTCGCGAGAAGTTGGCGGGGGAATTGAGGTTGGGTCGGATAGCGGGCCCCTTTGCTGACCCCCCTTTTAAGGAATTTGTGGTTTCTCCTTTGGGGGTGATTCCCAAGAAGGAGCCTGGCAAGTTCCGTTTAATTCATAATTTGTCTTACCCTGAGGGTTCGTCGGTCAATGCTCATATTCCGCGAGAGTGCTGCACAGTCCGATATGCGTCATTCGATAGGGCAGTGCGTTTGGTTCGGCGGGCCGGGTATGGCTCGCTGATGGCAAAGGTGGACATTGAGTCCGCATTTCATTTGCTTCCGGTACACCCCTCTTCCTTTCCGTTGCTTGGTTTTAGGGTCTCCGGCGAGTATTATTTCGACAAATGCATGCCCATAGGTTGTGCAGTGTCGTGTGCTTCCTTTGAGACTTTTAGCACTTTTCTGCACTGAACTGTTGAGACACAGGTGGGTTGTGCTGATATGGTTCATTATTTGGACGATTTTTTCTTTGTGGGTGCAGCCCGCACTTCGCAGTGTCGACAGTTGTTGGATGGTTTTGTTTCTGTGGCAGGCGCGTTGGGGGGCCCGTTGGCTGAGCAGAAGACTGAAGGTCCAGCCATGACCCTCATTTTTTTGGGCATTGAGTTGGACTCCACTACCATGATAGCGCGTTTGCCCACGGACAAGGTGCGGAAGTTGCGGGTGCTAGTGGCCAATGCGCTAGTCTCGGCAAAGTATACCCTGAGGGAAATGCAGGCTCTGCTGGGGTCCCTGAACTTTGCATGCAAAGTGATTCCTATGGGTCGCGTATTTCTCCGGCGGTTGGCGCTGGCTACGTGTGGTGTGTCCAAACCGCATCATCGTATTCGGATTTCCCAGTGTCTGTGTGAGGACTTAGCAGTGTGGGATGCCTTTTTGCAGGACTTTAATGGATCGGTGGTTCTGGTGGAGGAGGACTGTTCGAGTGAGGACTTGCAGTTGTACACCGACGCTGCAGGGGGGGTAGGCTTAGGGATTTACTTCCGGGGATCGTGGTGCGCGAGCCCATGGCCGGCAGCTTGGGGGGAAGCGGGGCTTCTATCTAACATTACCTTCCTTGAGCTGTTCCCTATCTTGGTGACGTTGGCATTGTGGCCCGATCGGTTGCGTAACAAGAAGGTTGTGTGGTGGTGTGATAATGCAGCCGTCGTGAGTGTGGTCAATAATTATTCCCCTCGTTGTGCGGATGTGGCGGCTTTGATGCGGCAGGTGGTCTTCGCCTGTCTACGTTTGAATCTGACCTTGTGGGCTCGGCACATTCCGGGACATAAGAACGGTATTGCTGACGCTTTGTCTCGTTTGCAATTACAGCGTTTCCGGCTGTTGGCCCCGGAGGCGGATCCGGTGGGAGCGGAGGTCCCATGGAGCTTATGGTGTAGTGGGCGGTGGAGCTGACGGAGCTGCTGCGGTGTTCTCTGGAGGTCGGCACGTGGACTGCTTATTGTCGGGGCTGCCGGCGAGTGGTGGCATTCCTACAGGGGCTGGGGTGGCAGGGGGGGTGGTACCAGATTCCTTATTGGGGGGCTATGTTCTCAGCGCCAAGCGCCTGGGCGTCTCCCGGGCGGCTGTTCGGCAGCACCTGGCGGGCTTTTCTTTTTTCGCTAGAGTGCTCGGCTGGTCCCCTGTGGGGGGGGGGGTTCCTTGGTGCGGCAGTTGATGCAGGGTTGGCGACGTATTCATCCTCCGTTTCCGGATGCGCGTCGCCCGCTCACGCATGACTTGCTGGCTGGGGTTTGCGCTGCGTTGCCGGCGGTGGCTGCTTCGGCCTATGAGGTCACCCTGTTCCAGGCCCTTTTCTGTCTGGCATTTTTTGGTGCCTTTCGGGTGGGTGAGTTGGTGGCTGATTCCAGAAGCAGGGGGGGGTGTAGGTGTCTGCAGACACATCAGGTGCACTTGGCTCGGGATTCCCTGCGGGTGTTTTTGCAGCAGTCCAAGACCGATCCGCATGGGCGGGGTCGGTGGGTGGTGTTGCGAGCGATCGGTGGGGTTACCTGCCCGGTGTCGGCGACTCACTCATATATGGAGGGCCGCCCTCGGGCGGCGGGTGGGTTTTTTGTTCATGCCGATACTCGCCTTGTCACTCGTTACCAGGTGACTGCGGTCTTAAGATTGGGGCTGCGGCATATGGGTGTGGATACCCGACAGTTTTCGGAGCATTCCTTCCGCATCGGGGCGGCCACCAGTGTGGCCGGAGTTGGCTTGTCGCCGGCGCAAATACAGGCGATCGGCGGGTGGCGGTCCAGGGCCTTTCAAACTTATGTGAGGTTGTGATATGTGGGCATTCCAGGGGCAGCTCATTAACACTGTGTTTTCCTTGCAGAACGGGGCAGAATGGTGCGGGGCTGGTGGATGCTGGGGCATTCCTTTGTCTTCTGGGCTGGCAGACGTGCTGCGGAGAGGCCTCTTGGGCGGAACCTGCGATTGGAGTCTGCGGGGATGACGCTTTCATGGCTGGGCGAAAGAGGACTGAGGTGGCCACAGCTAATGCCCTTGCTTCGTCATCATGCGCGTCTTCGCACACAGCCCGGATTCCTTCTTTTGCATTTGGGGGGTAATGATCTGACTTCTTGGACTTGTAAGCAGTTGATTAACGCTGCCAAGAGGGATTTTCTCGCATTCTGTTAATGTTTGCTGGGGTGGTGCTGCTTTGGTCTGATGTCATCCCCCGACCGGTGTGCGCGGGGCAGCAGCGCTGGTCTCGGGGGTTGGCTAAGATCAACCGGCAGATTGGGAGGTGGGTGGTTGAGCATGGGGGGTCCCATGTGCAGCATGATTGGGTTGATGTGGCCTCTACGGGGTTGTACAGGTCGGATGGGGTGCATTTGTCCCCGGTTGGGCTCGACCTTCTTCTTAATGACTGGCAGGAGGCATTGGAGAAGGTGTTGGGCAGGTCGCAGCTTTTGCCCGGGTAATGGGGCGGCAAAGCCACATAGTTGTGTCTATGCCGGTGGCGGGATCCCGGAGGTTTCCGGGGTCCGGAGACATAAGCTACTTGGGGCGGGGGCAGGGTGCCCACGACCCGGAGAACCCTGAGCTTACTTTTGCTAGTGATATGGCGAAGTTGAGCAGGGGTGGTTCGAGCTGGACCGGTGGTTGACCGGACCAGGGGCGGAAGCGACGTCACCTTGCTAATAGTATGGCGGGTGACGTGTCGCTCTGCCGGTGGTGGGGGGGGGGGGAATTCATGGTTAAGTTATTGTTGGCTGTTTAAATGTTAATTGTTATGGGCAATAAAGCTGCGACCTGGTGTTCTTTCCAAGCAATTGTGTCTGTGTAATTGTGTGGGTAATGTATAGGGGGGAAGGGGGGGTGACCTGTGGGGGTGGGGGTGGGGAAGATGGCGAGCGCCTGGTATGGATCCCCGGTTATGAGAAGGCCGCGGGCAGCGTCACGGCGGACGCCGGTAACCGGCGGTTCCAGCCGGGCGTGGGCCCATCGGTCGCGCAGGGGGGGGGGGGGGGGCGAAGAGAGCATCATTCAAAAGGATTGGATGCTGGCTTCGTGAGTGAGCCAGCATCCAATCGGAGGAGTGGACGGGCCATGTGCTTCAGCGACGCGGGTGCGCGCAGAGCACATGGTCCGTGTGCTGGGAGCCGGCAGCTTCCCGCCCTCCCACCCTTAAGGTTGAGGGTCGGTTTGGGGGGATTTTGGGGGTGTCGCAGCTGGGGGGGGATGGGGGTGGCGGGATCCCGGAGGTTTCCGGGGTCCGGAGACATAAGCTACTTGGGGCGGGGGCAGGGTGCCCACGACCCGGAGAACCCTGAGCTTACTTTTGCTAGTGATATGGCGAAGTTGAGCAGGGGTGGTTCGAGCTGGACCGGTGGTTGACCGGACCAGGGGCGGAAGCGACGTCACCTTGCTAATAGTATGGCAGGTGACGTGTCGCTCTGCCGGTGGTGGGGGGGGGGGGGGAATTCATGGTTAAGTTATTGTTGGCTGTTTAAATGTTAATTGTTATGGGCAATAAAGCTGCGACCTGGTGTTCTTTCCAAGCAATTGTGTCTGTGTAATTGTGTGGGTAATGTATAGGGGGGAAGGGGGGGGTGACCTGTGGGGGTGGGGGTGGGGAAGATGGCGAGCGCCTGGTATGGATCCCCGGTTACTTCTTCTCCTGGTGTTTTGGCTTTGTCCCTAAGTGCATAATTTTGCACTTGTCCTCATTAAATTTCATCTGCTTTGGATGTCCAGTCTTCCAATTTATCAAGATCCTCTTGCAATTTTTCACAATCCTCTTGTGTTTTAACAACTTTGAATAATTTTGTGTCATCTGCAAATCTGATCACTTCACTCATTATTCCCTTTTCCAAGTCATTTATGAATATCTTAAAAAACAACTGACCTGGCACAGATCATTACTCATATTGTCCTGACTTGAGGAAGAAAGTTTTACCTTCAAAAGCTAGTCTACGAATGTAGCAAGTTAGTCAAATAAAAAGGTATCACCTTATCTTCCTTTGTGTTTCTCTTTTTATATACTAAACTACCTGGTTCTAATATGATTCTTCAGTCTACCAGTCCTGGTGTTTTATGCTCTTGTTTAGAGTCGTCTTTTTTCTGAAAAAGATTTTCTTCTTATACCTGTCTCATATCATTAGAGCTACCTGAAAGTCTAAAATTAATTGCAGAAAGATAAGTATGTGTGAAAGATCCTCCCAGCCTGAGATAACAACAGGTCTGGAGTGGAGACAATTCACTGGGAGGTTCAAGCAGGTACAGGGGAGGAGGAAGGCAGACCTGATGGGCCCTGTAGCATTCTTTTCTATATTTCTATTAATCGTCATTATTGCATATTTAAACTTGTGAATAAAATGTTTTAGAAAAAAATGTTGATTTATTTATTTATTTTATTTATTTATTACAGTTTTTTATATACCGCGCTATTCACAATCAGCGCGGTTTACAGATAACCAAAGACCAGAACAACAGGCTGCTCGGTTTTACATAAAACAGGACGATAAACTTGGATTCGAAAAACTTGAATAATATAAAAACTATATACATAGAATGTTGGTCTGTTAATTTTGATAACATGGAAGGTATTTATGTGACGTTGCTTGTGGGGTTGTGAAAGGAGGCAAAGTGGTTAATATTGAGGTGAATATTTTGAATTTGTGTGGGGTAATAATTGTTGATTAGGTTGATTAGATGTGAAGATGAACACTGTAGCATAGGTGTATCTGATCTGCACTCTTGATTAAGTGTGTTTCTGTTAATATGATCATGTGAATGCTTTGTCTAGAAATGCCATGCAGGGTACATATAAAAGGCATTAAAGTTATAAGATATACTATTGCAAGAAGTGAGGTTATGATGAGCCCACGTAATACTGGCCACATAGAAATGGTGCAGGTGTTGCATATTGATTTATTTTAAGCAACATGTTATGCTTCTGGGTTTTTACTCAATAAAGCAGTTTGAATATCATCATTATATGTGGCTTTAGGAATGCTGGGCTGTGAGCATAAAAATGGCCTTGAACTTGTGCTCTTATTTACCAGAAGAAAAGTCGCTGTGATGCTTGTGTATTGCTAGTTAAGTTGGCAGAGACACACAAATGATCCCTTAATAGAGGTAACAAAACTCTATGTTGGGTGAAGTCATCGGTGTGGTAATTGTTAATTGTTGCTATATGTGCAGCTATATCAATGTTTTCATTGAGAATTTGAAGTCATTTTAATTGGTAGACTGGAAAAGCTAAGTATACGTATTCATTTCACTTGGATTTTTATGAACCATGGTTGTGCATTTAAATTTGCACATATTTGGGACTCTCTATGACACACAATTAGGACCAGTGATTGAAATGTTTATCCCACTGTTGGTGTTATATCACTAGAGGGGTGAGTGCATTTCTGAAGGTCCATTATTATAAATTGATTATTAAATCTATGTTTGCATTTCAGCAGCTTCAGTGTTAAATCTGGGTTTTGTATTTTTGCAAATGCCTTCATCAAACTGGCGCAGCATATGCACCTATGCCCCTTGTTTTAGAATTATCCTCATACAATCTATACACACACACTCTTACAGCAAACAGAGGCATTTGTGGGGATGGGCGCGTGAACAGATTTGCACTTATATTTATACTTTGAACATTCAAATGTATGCACATAAATTTGCATGAAAAAATATGCATACCAAAGAACCAAAGAATTTTCAAAGTAATAGTGTGTGTACTTCCACTCTGAAAAATCAGCAACATTAGTATAGTGCCTACTTTTCCATGATATGGGCATTTAAAATTACTCCCCCCTCTGCCCCCCCCCAAAAAGGAGTTGTGAAATTGTTTGAGAGCCTCTTTTCCCTTCCAAAGAATGCCGTAATTGTAATATTTGAAAAGTCTGATCTGGCAGCTCTTCAAAATTATCTCTTCCTATACTGCCATAAAAAGGTTGTCATACTTTAGTGTGTATATCGGCAGGTAGATGCCATTATTGAAACTAAAGTAGTTGTAATGGCCTCCAGTCTGTACTGTTATTTTATTTATTTATTTATTTATTTATTTAATGTCTCTTTTATACCACGCTAATTAAAATCAGCGCAGTTTACATACAACAATAGCGTATACATTGCGGCCTAGGCTGCGCTGTATTTACAATCGAACAGGTGATCTAACTTGGTCAAAATCTGGTAACTATATACATGCTGGGGATCAAGACCCCGGCCCAGGTGTTGGCCCAAAGGAGGAATTTTAGATGTTTATAACATGCAGTTAATAATAGATAATTTTTAACCTGATGGGATCAACAATCAATAATGAAATGACAAGTGAAGATATCCAATAGTACATTGCCCTTGGCAGAATGGCTATGAAGGACCTAGACAAGATTTTCAAGTGCAGAGATGTATCTCTACGTACAAAATTCAACTTGTTCAAGTCATGGTATTTCAATAATGTCAGATGAATGCAAACGTTGTAGAGTGAAACCAAAAGACAGGAAGAAATTGATACCTTTGAAATATGTCAATGACGAAGAATACGGTGTATATCATGGACAGCCTAAAGAACACATCAATTGATACTAGAGGAGATCAAATCTAAGCTTTCCTTTGAAGATGAAATGACAAGACATTGGCTTTCATACTTTGAATACATCATGTAAAGAGAAAGATCATTAGAGTGAGATTTCATTCTTGGCAAGGTTGAAGGTCAATACAAAAGATGAAGACCAGCAATGAGATGGATCGATAGAATAATCGAAGCTATGGATGCCACTCTATCGAGAACTATCCAGGTGAGTTGATATTGACTTGATGCCACTTAACAACAACCTGATCAGATATAGGACAAAAGAAGTTTCTTTTTGTCGGAGCAGCCGCCCAAAAACAGACAGAAGAAAACACAGTCCTCTCGCTGTGGCTGCTCCTTTTAATCCTTTTAAAATGAGCAAAAAACTTAACACTTAACTTACATTTTTCCAAACTTGTGAAGCAAAAAGGAATCCAGTTATAACAACGTGTCACGTTTCGGGTCCCCTCCTTGACGACCCTGCTTCAGGTTAAAGACTCCCGTAGTCACCCAGCTTCAATTGAGCAAAGAGAAACCATTCAGCAGCTTTCAAAAAAACGGCGTCTGACGTCAATGCTGATGCAAAGAATTTCAATCAACCTATCAAATATTCACAGGCACTAACCCACCAATCAGAAAGGGGAAAACCCTATGGAGAAGGGGAACCCCCTACTCTGATTGGAACACATTTCTGTCAATCATGTCCCAAAAGATGCAATAGGACAAACAGAATCACAGAATGCTATGCCATTCCAGCATCGCGTTAAGGCCAGATGGAAAAACTGTGTTTAATCTATATATCCAGCATTATTCTAACTTTTCCAACTTAAAAGTCCGATTTCCTCCTCTTGGGTCCAGTGGTGTATGATCTAATATGCACCAGCGCAGCTGTTCAAAAGTGTGAGTATGCTGAAGACAATGCTCCACTAGCGGAGCAGTAAGCGTTTTGGTGTTTAAACAGGAAAAATGTTCAGCCAAACGTATCTTTACTGTTTGGGAAGTACGTCCTATATAATAGAGAAGACAGGGACAGATGATTATATATACCGCATGATCCGATTGACATGTGGTATGCCATTTTGAATAATGCATTTGAGAAGTGTACGTGTCAAAACCATGATGAGCCTACTAGAGAACCTTCACAAAAACGGCATGACCCACACCGAAAATGACCCTGGTCATCGTGAAATAAGGGCAGGCGGTCCACAAAAGAGGTAGATCTAACTAAAAGATACCTCAAATTTGCCCCCTGAGAATAAGCCACTCGCAAACTCTTTTCATGAAAACATTTGTGAAGGGATAAAACAGGCCAAAACTGGTGAAGGATTTTGACCACTTTCCGAACTCCTCTAACATAAGGAAAAATTCCAGTGATGTTATTATCCAACTTTTCGTGCAGATGAGGTACATGATCGGTAACCTCTGATGGAAATAGCCATTCATGTTGTGTGAACCTGGCTCGTTTAAAAGCCAGATTAATAATCTTCCTAGGGTAACCCCTGGAAAATAAACGATTCTTGAGATCATCTGCATGATGATAAAATTCATCTAAAGTCGATCAGTTTCGTCGCAGCCTCAAAAATGGCCCATATGGTAAACCACGTTTTAACGCTATAGGGTGATAACTTGAATATTTTAAAAGCGTGTTTCTCTGTATGGGCTTTTGAAAGAGAGAGGTGATGAATCCCTCTGGAGTATGGTGCACTGTAATGTCCAAAAACTGAATTTTTGTTCGTTCAATTTGAGCTGTAAATTGAATATTTAATTTATGTGTGTTCAAAGATGCCAAAAACGAATCTAATTGCATTGCAGTACCAGACCACAGAAAAAGATGTCATCCAAGAATCTACACCAGAAGGGTACATATTGAAATAGGGGAGTAGAATAAATGAAGAACTCCTCAAATTGCGCCATATAAATTGTGGCTATCGAAGGAGCCACTGTTACTCCCATAGCTATTCCGAAAATCTGCCTAAAAAATTGTTGTTGATATAGAAAATAATTTTGGTTTAAAACCAAATCCAAAAGCTCCAATAAAAAAGAGCGTGGAATACGAGATGGAAGGTCCAAAGAGTAAGTAGCTAAACAACTTAACACCTCCTTCTGATCAATATTGGTGTAGAGGGACTGAATATCCAAGGTGACCATAAAATTATAAGATGAGAAATTGGTGCATAAAGATAATTTTGTAAGAAAATCACGGGTGTCTTTTATGTAAGATGTGACCTTCATCACTGCTGGCTGTAAAAAGACATCACAGAATTTGGAAAGCGGTTCTAGCAAGGAATCCCGACAGGAAACTATAGGACGTCCTGGTGGGTTTATGTTTGTTTATGTTTATGTTTATTTAAAACTTTATATACCGCCCGTCACAGGGTATCAGAGCGGTTTACAATCATAAAATCATAAAAGGCTGCAGAAAGGAAAGAGAACACCAATTTAGAAGTTTCCAAGAGGGGGAAAGGAAAGAGAACAGAAAAGTAAAAAAAACCCCAAAAACCCCCGACAAGACAACTAAATAAAGAAGTTAATTACAATACTCGTTAAGGGGGAAGGTAGTAGGAGGTGAGGGAGGGGGCAGAAGGTTGAAAGGTGAGTTTTTAAGTGGGTTATAAAGGATTTGAAAGAAGAATCCAATCAGAGGGCAGGGGGGAGCAAGTTCCAGAGGCGGGGCCCAAGAAAGTAAAAAGTGGAAGATCGTGTATATTCTAGGTGGGCTTGGCAAGGGGAAGGAAAGAACAAGCGTTTGGGGTGGACAGAACGGAGAGAACAGTGGGGGGTGTGAAGGTGTATCAGATCAGTAAGGTACAAAGGAACACCAGTGTGAATAGTTCTGTGGACAAAGATAAGAATTTTGAATTGTATGCGATATGAAACAGGGAGCCAATGGTGGTGCAAAAGGAGGGGGGTGACATGATCAAAGCGGGATGCATGTGAGAGGATACAGACAGCTGTATTCTGGAGACGTTGGATGCGGGGCAGTTGAGATTGAGGGAGACCAGCTAAGCAAACGTTATAGTAGTCCAAGCACGAGAGAACTAAGGAACAAAGAAGGGTAGCCAGAGAGGAGGAGGAGAGAAAAGGACGGACAGCACGGAGCTGTTTTAACACAAAAAAGGAACGTTGGACCAAGGATGAAATGTGACTCTTAAAGGTGAGGGCAGAATCAAGAGTAACACCTAAGTACCTAAGGGAGGAGACTAAGGGGATAGGAGAAGAAGAGAGAACCAGTACAAGAGGAGGAGGGGAGTGACCAAAGGTGAACCAGATCACTGCAGTTTTCTTGAGATTGAGATGAAGGAAGTTGGAAGAAATCCAAGAAGCAATGACAGAGAGACAGTTGTTGAGAGGGGTGATGTCTGTAGCCAAGGAATCAGTGTGATAGAGGAGAAAGATGTCATCAGCATAATAATGTGTGGAAACACCATACTGTTGAACCAGGAGAGTGAGGGGGGCCAGAAAGACATTACAGAGAACAGGAGAGAGGACAGAGCCTTGAGGAACCCCACACAAAAGGGGGGTGGAGGGAGAGGAAGCAACACCGGATAGGACAGAGAAAGAACGACAAGACAAAAAAGAGTGGAACCACTTTAGGACCAGACCAGAGAGACCAGCATCTTGAAGTTGAAGTAGGAGGGTGTGATGATCAACAAGGTCAAAGGCAGCGGAAAGATCTAGTGAGACAGCAAGGGAGAGAGAACCGTGATCGTCGGCAGAATGCAGTTCATTGAGGAATGAAAGAAGAACAGATTCGGTGCTATGACCAGGACAGAAGCCAGATTGCCGGGGGTGAAGGGTAAGGGAAGCCTCAAGGTGCGTGGAGAGTTGGAGGAAAACCAATTTCTCTAAGAGTTTGGAGAGGAAAGGAAGGTTAGAGATAGGGCGCCAATTTGAAGGGGAAGAGGGATCCAGGGAACTGTTTTTCAGGATAGGACTGACCAAGGCATGTTTCCAGGAAGAGGGGAAGACACCAGAGGCAAGACTAGAGTTAAAGATAGAAAGGATGAAAGAGGACAAAGCAAGAGATGGTTCTAAAAGCCAATAGGAGGGGATTGGGTCAGAAAGACAGGTAGCTTTCCGTGAAGAAGAGAAGACCTTAGAGAGAACAGGATCTGTGATTGGGTCAAAAGTAGACCAATGATGAGAAAGAGGGGGGGGGGGCAGAGGATAGGGGGGATGATGTTGGGAACAAAAAGGATGGTGAGGTTGGAGATGAGAGTACTGGGGAGAGAGGGAAGGGGCATGAAGGAAAAGAAAGACGAAGAGAGAGGACTTTAGAGGAGAAATAGGATGCTAAAGTAGCAGGTTCAGGAGAGGGGAGGCAGAGAGAGGGAGTGGGCGATGACTGCAGGACTGAGAGGGAGTGAAGAACAGAATAAAGAGTACGAGAGGAATTAGCTGATGAAGAAATAAGCTTGCAATAGTAATCTTGTTTAGTGGAATGAAGAAGAGAGCGATAGAGTTTATGACAATAGTGAAAATGTGAGAGAGTAGAAGAACAGGGATGCTTACGCCAAGAGCGCTCAGCCCGACGGAGATATCGACGATGGAGATAGAGACCGGGGTGGTACCAAGGATGTCGAGTGGGGGCAGGAGAGGTGCGAGGAGGGCGGAGTGGGGCAAGGGTATCAAGAGCAGAGACAAGGGTCGTATGCCAGGTATGCACCTGGGAATCAACTGAAAGAGAGTAAAAATCTGGGGAGAAAAGGATATCAGAGAATGGGAACTGGAGAAGAGTGTTTGCAGTAATACGACGAGATTAAAGATTTATGTATTTTTGGTACTAAATAAAAAACTGAAATCTTTGGATTTTTATTTATCAGAAAATCAAACTCACGTTTGGTAATCCAATTATTAAAAAATGCCATGGACACTACAGACTGAATAAGCTCCAGTAGACATGACATGGGATCCACATTCAAAGGTATGCAATGAAGGCGATTATTCAAATGAACATAAGATCATAAGATATGCCATACTGGGTCAGACCAAGGTCCATCAAGCCCAGCATTCTGTTTCCAACAGTGGCCAATCTAGGTCATATGTACCTAAATCAACATAGATTTCTTGTTGATATTGATCACTAGACTGAACCACAACCGCTCCACCCTTGTCGGCCCGACGTGTAATTAAATAAGATTGTGCTAGTTGTGTAATAGCTTCAAAATGATGGCGAGACAGATTAGAAAAAAATCTAGAAGGGACCCTTTTCAATTTGGTCACTTCCTGTAGGACAAGCTCCTGAAAGGTAAGTAAGGAAGAATCCAGTGTTCCAGATGGTGTCCAATTTGAAGGACCACTTATTACTGACACATCCAATTGAGTATCCAGTTGTAAAAAGTGATGTATTATTCTCAATTTTAAAAAAAAAACCGATACAAAGCCAAACGTATCTCAAAACCATCATATCTTGGAACTGGTACAAATGAAAGTCCAAGTTCTAAAATGTGTAACTGAGATGGAGTTAATACTCATCCTGATATGTTAATGACTGTTGATTCTTTGTTCTGGACCTGGTGTCTGGACCCTCCCAATAATCCTGTTGATATGCCCGCCGAGATCTTCTACCACTCCTAGAACCACCTCGTCGATTGGTAGATGAATCATGATGTGAACGGGCATGAGTTGATTTACCTGCCCTTGTGGAGTCAGTGCTGGCAGCAAAAGTCACCCTTTTCAAGGAAGACTGCTCAGGTGGCGACATCCACTTGTAGACACAATCATTATCATAGTCAGACTTATCTCACTTAAACTTCTTAATTTTCAGACTGTGTACATGATCTCTAAAAGCAGCCAATTGTTTCTCTGTATCTGCCCATTGAGCCTTAAAACTCTGAGCTTCCTGTGTTTCAAGAATCTTATCCTTCAGTTCAGTTGCCTGAGAAGTCAATTTTGTTTGCTCCAATATTAACCGTTCTGTCAAAAGAGCAATCAAATCAAAACTACATTTGTTCAGAATGGCATTCCATTTAGCTAAAAAAGCTGTGTCTTCTGTAAATTGCTGTGGAGCTTTCAACAACTTGAGCCCTCTAGGGATAATCATAGATTTTAAGTATTGAGTCATGGCTGAACCATGTAATTGTGCCCGAATAAACCATTTATGTACTTCTTTTAATTCAAGAACTGTAGGAGGTAATTGATCAGAAACAGAAGAAGAATCTTCAAATAAAGAAGAACGCTGTTGTTCCAATCAGAGTAGGAGGTTCCCCTTCTCCATAGGGTTTTCCCCTTTCTGATTGGTGGGTGAGTGCCTGTGAATATTTGATAGGTTGGTAGAAATTCTTTGCGTCAGCATTGATGTCAGACGCCATTTTTTTGAAAGGTGCTGAATGGTTTCTCTTTGCTGAATTGAAGCTGGGTGACTACGGGAGTCTTTAACCTGAAGCAGATCATCAAGGAGGGGACCCGAAACGTGACACGTTGTTATAACTGGATTCCTTTTTGCTTCACAAGTTTGGAAAAATGTAAGTTAAGTGTTAAGTTTTTTGCACACTTTAAAAGGATTAAAAGGAGCAGCCACAGTGAGAGGACGGTGTTTTCTTCTGCATGCTTTTGGGCAGCTGCTCTGACAAAAAGAAACTTCTTTTGTCCTATATCTGATCAGGTTTTTGTATATTGCTTGCTTGGTTTATTCTTGATAAGTTTTTTTTTATTTTGTTTTGATACTTAACAACAACAATAACATATGATTATGTCACTTGTGTCAGATGAGGGTCAGGTTAAAGCTGCTCAGTGTTCATTAACCTATTCAAAATGATATGGGGGAGTGGATATTCAAAGGCATTTAAACAGTTTATGGACGATATCCTTCTCTGCCTCCAGAACCCCCCCCCCCCATCGCTGTGGGCTGCGTTGCGGCAAATTGAGGTTTTTGCTTCCTTTTCTGGTTTGAAGATCAATAAGACTAAATCAGTGGCGTTGGATGTAGGAGGATTGGTCGGGAAACAGTAGCAGGACAGTTTCCCTTTGGTGTGGGCAGAAGGTCAGCTGCGATATCTGGGTATCCAGTTGCCAGAGAATATGTCGCAACTGTATAGCCTTAATATCAAGCCCCAGATAGCGCAGACAATTGGGAGACTGGGAAGGTGGTGTGACCTTCCTATCTCTCTTAAGGGACGAATAGCCCTCTTCAAGGTGATGAAACTTCCCCGATGGATATATCTACTGTGCCTTGTTCCATTATGGGACATGAAGAAGGATCTGTCACTTTTACAGAGCCAAATTGGTAGATTCTTGTGGAGAGGCCACAAGTCACGCATTGCACAGTCAGTGTTGACAAGTCTAATAGCATCTGGAGGAGCTGGTTTTCTGTCATTACGGGCTTATAACCTGGCATACTTGATGCGGCCATTGAGGGATTTGTTGGAAGGTTCATCGAAGACGTTGCCGGTAGACATAGTAGATGACATGTCAAGACCCCTGCATAGATATTTCCTATTACCTCAAATGAACAGTGCGTTGCCGCCAAGCATCAATCTACATGCGATCTCTCCAGCAAGCGTGGAGAGTCTCGTGTCAATACAGGCGAGTTGGGTGGCATAAGATGGATTGTTTGCCCTTACTGAGGAACAGTGATTTTCCCCCGGGTATGCAAGGGGGGGTCCCTAGGAGATAGGCGCAATGTGGCGTGACTTGTATAGGGCTACTTAAGATGGAGAGTGAACCGGAAATGGACTCCTTTATGTCGTTACAGAGGCGATATCAATTGAAGATGCGTGAGTTCTACTTTTATTTGCAGGTGAGACATTATGTGCGGGGTTTACAGCGGGAAGTTCCAACGCTTTTTCAAGCGCAGGGCATGGTGGAGTTGCTGAGAGCTCTGGAGGGGCGGATAACTATGCGAAGACTTTGGGGGGAGCTGTCCCCGGGCTTGGATCTTAAGGCACTTGGGGGTTTGGCAAGTCGATAGCAAAAGGATGGTCTGTCTGTAGTCACAGTGGATGTGTTACAACGGGCCTTTGCGGGTTTGGCTAACCTCTCTGAGTCTGTATATTTTCAGGAAGTTCAGTATAAGTTTCTATGGAGGGCATATGTCCATGATGTTTGGGCTTTAAAAGCAGGATTGGCTCATATGAATATGTGCCGACTGTGTGCGAGGAACAGGGGCACCTTGGCACATCGTTTCTGGATGTGTACCCACAGGTCTTCTGGAGGGGGGTTTGCGCCCAGTTGAGTGTGTGGGTGTCCCAGAGAGTAGCTCTAGCCCCGGAATGGTGCCTGTTCGGGGTCCATGAGGCAGATAGGTTTTTGTAGAGCCATCAAAGGAAACTCTGTGAGAAGGGTTTTGTATTGGCAAAACAGTGTATCTTACAGCAATGGATGACAGGGAAAACTCCAGAAGTTCACGCATGGGAGTTAGCGATGCTGGAATTAATGACCATGGAGAAGCGAATGGCTCAGTTACTGGGGGTGAACAAATTAGTGACTTTGGGGTGCATTTGGGATTCAGTTACCACTCAATCTTCCTTGGATGTGTCCGCTATGACATCTAGCTCGTCTGCAATGGTTGAAGCCAACTCCTTTGGACGTTTATGATTCAAGAAGTAATTGGACAGGAGGGACTCTTGAGAAGGGAAAGATAGGTGGGGATGGTATGCAGATAGTCATTACTAGAGGGGCATATCTGGGGGGGAGGGGGGTGGAGTTGGGGTAGGGGAGGGATGGGTTGGGGAGAGATATATTGCTAAGGGGAGAGGGGAAGGCTGTGAGGAAGGTGGAATATCCGATTCTGCTACTGCTTTCGTGGCTCCCATAATACAGTAGACTAGATGGGGATAAGCTTTGACAGTGGTGTAACTGTGAGTAGGGTCCCGATGAGCCTTTGTGGGTTACGGAGTGAATGTGTTGCGTAAAACATACAGATTCTTACTTTTTTAAAAGTTTAATGTTGAACCTATGGGTTGGGTAAGAGTGTTAGTTGAAGAGTGTGCTAATATTGGGTTAGAGGGCACTGTGTTAAAGAGGTCTGATTGTTGTTTATAAGAGGGGGCACGATCAGGAATGTAAACAAGATTATAATATGTTTAATTATGCAGGTCCTTGAGAGTAACTGTTATTTCACTTGACTTATTTTATTTGAATATCTAGAATATTTTATTTGGGATGCTTACTTTACGGGACTATCTGCTTCAACATGTACCGAAGGGAGAAGTCTGTGGGGTGGAGAATCATTTGGATTGGATTGGGAAGTATTGGTGTACCCTTGTAATGACCTGTATTACTTCTGCAAATGACTTGTAAGGGAATGTGAGTCTTGGAAATTTGTCGCCTGTTTTAATCTAACAAAAATGAGTTTCTGTAAACAGTTTATGGACTTATAAACCATATAAATGCTCTTAGAGGGATTTCAGTGGCACCAACAGGGCTAATGCCACTGAATGTCCCCAAGAAATGCCGCTACACAACCTGATGCTAACCGCATAGCATTGAGGTTTGTCATGGGCATTCTGGGGCGGATCGGAGACGGCACATGTCGCTAACTGGGCAGTGGCAATATTGAACCGCTGCCCGGTTAGTGACCTGTGGGTAAAGATAGGTGCAGTAAAAGCTGGTCTATCTTTACCCATGGGAGCCAACTGGGCAGTGGCTCAGTATCACTGCAGCCTGGTTAGCTTCTGCACCATGCAGTGCTATGTGGCAGACACAGATATTCAATGCCGGTGGTCGGATATGGCCCCAGCATTGAATATCCGGGGTTACGATTCATCAGCGATGGCTATATGCTATAGAAGTGATAGCCACCGCTGCTGAATATCTCCCCCATGGTGTCTTGTCTGAAGCTGATTGTGTTATTTATTAAGGGTCTGAGAATCATATGGTACCATTTAGCAGCATAGTACAATTGGGACTGAGCAAAGGAGTAGCCTAGTGGTTGGAGCAACGACCTAGAACCCAGAAAACCAGGGTTTGATTCCCACTCCTACTCCTTGTAGCTTTGGAAACACAATAGATTCATGTAGACTGAAATGGAAGCATGCAGAGTGTCAATTAGACCCACTATTGAAAATGTATCCTTCTGTTATTCTACTCAAACAACACCATGTTGATTCCAGAATTTATACTGGCTTATTTTAAAAGGTTCACTTTTTAAGGGGACTCTAGCACATCATAGCTACTGGCTCCAAAAAACAATGACGTCTGTAACAACTGCTCATCATGCTGTCTTCTGTATTGTAACCTCTCTTTCTAAGCAGATAGTGATGATTGAAAAAAAAACAACAATGTTTTGTCCTTGGCATAGACAACAAATTCATTATGGCAGTCATATTTTAAAAACTGGTATGGTAGGGGAAAATAGAGCTGCAAGCATTTTTGGTCTTTGCTAGCAGGTGGCCTAATTGTTCAGTGTGAAATGATGGTAATATGAACAATGATTGTAAAAAAAAACCCCAAACCTCAGTTAAATATAGATAAACAAACACTGGCTATATTAAAGTATGCAGTCAGTTAACAGTAGTAGGCCTCAAGATTAATAAGGGTTTTAGCAGTTCATAAACAAGATAAGGCTGCAAAAAGGAGATTCACCATGTTCAGCTTGAAACCATTTATAGAAAATGAGTTCATTCTTTCAGGAGCAGGCTGCTGCTTGACCATGAGGGAGCAAACTCTTTAAAGCTTGGCTGATTTTTTAAATTCAGTTGCAAACTAACCTCTCATTACACCCTTGAATCTGGCTTGTGCAGCAAGAACCCATCTTTTCATTGTATTAGCCCAGCATACTGTAGATCACATGCCCAGAGCTACTCTGGTAGCATCATGAGCAGGGCCGGATTTACCTATACGCCAACTACGCCGTGGCGTAGGGCCCACAGCTGGCAAGGGCCCACAAAAATTGAACAAATTGTTAGCTTTTTTAAAATTAAATTTAAAAAAAAACGCTGGCTGCTGCCGCGGCAGCATGGACTGTCCCGCCGGGCCCCCTCTGCCGCCGCGGCAGCATGGACTGTCCCGCAGGGCCCCCTCTGCCTGGCTGAGCCCCTCCATGCCGGCTTTGAGAGGCACGAAGGGAGAGTGTCTCCCTCGCGTCTCTGTTAAGCCCGCCGGGGCAGATGGGAAATTTCCCATCAGCCCCTGCGGGCTTAATAGAGACGCGAGGGAGACACTCTCTCCCTTCGCGCCTCTCAAAGCCGGCACGGAGGGGCTCAGCCGGGCAGAGGGGGCCCTGCGGGACAGTCCATGCTGCCGCCGCGGCAGAGGGGGCCCGGCGGGATAGTCCATGCTCAAGGTAAATCCGGCCCTGATCATGAGCAATTGCATTGCTTAGGAAAGCCAATGTAAGGAATGCCCAGCCTCTCCAACAGAGAAATCTGCGGTGGCCCCACACAGGGGGAAAGGGCAAGCCAGCCATTGCTCACTGGATAGGTAGAAGGGGGATGGTGGGTCTAGCTGGTAAGAGTGTTGGGTCTGGGGCAGAGAAGGTAGATTGTAGTGTCTATCTGGGAAAGTATTGGGAACAAGAAAGAGGATACCCCTCTTCTCACTCCTTCGACCCCTATCAGGCCCCACTCCACTGATGACTTCAAAAAGGTTTGCCTATCCTCTGCTTTGCCAAACACAGTCTATTACACTTCCTCCAGCGTCTTTGTTCAGGGTGAACCAGTGATTCCTGCCATTTCATTTTCTTTTCCTTTCACTTTTTAAAAAATGCATTAATTTTGGAGTTTGGGGTGGGGATAGGATATGCAGCAGTATCCAGCCCGTCAACCTCTAATGAACTCTGCCTCAGGGACCTTCTGCGTTCTGGAACTGAACACCCTCTGCTAATCTCAACCTCCATGTGGCTGGTCTGTTGTGCCTGGCTCGATTTCATTGACGAGTTCATTCTTCTAATCTTCAGGTCTTTCCTTGTAAGGAATATGCAGCATCACAGTAAATATTTCAGATCTAGCATGTGTGATATGATAAATAGTCATTATTTGTAAATCATGATAAAGATCATCGTTTGTAATTCATTCCTATGTACCTAAAGATATGTGATGCTTTCCTATTTGCTTAAATTTACTTTCACTAAAAAGGACATTCCAGGGGGTATTTTGGTGAAAAGCCAGGTAGGAAAGAGGGAGGTAGTCTTAACGATGTGTCAATTTGACATGGAGCAGCATCAGGTTTGATTGATAACCGATGTCAGAACTTTGTGACTTTTTTGCAAAGGATGAAGCAACATGTGGCTATTTAGCTACATAGCACTCCGGCCTTCAAATTCAGCTTGTGCTTGGAATTGTATATTTGGAAATTTGGATATTTTTTGTTTGTGATTCATTTTGGGATAAGGGGTTGGGGTTTTTTTTCATGTCATTTTTTTTAGTATACACTCCTATTTTGTACATTAAAATCTACTTATTACATGCTAAGTATACACTAATTCAATTTAGTGCACACTAAGGGGCCTATTTACTAAAGTGCAATAAGACTTTGAAGTTGCCACAGGTTAACGACCAAAATTAAGGTATCTGCAAAGCCTCTGTGTTAACTGTTGGGGAACTCATGACATTTTTCCATTTAGTTAAGTGAATGGTGATGCAGTTAGCTGTATTTATTCAGGTGGCATTAACAGTGCCACATTATCTGTTGCATTAGTGATTATTGCACGTTACCTTTCCACAGGTAAACTGTAAGGCACAATCCTACTCCAGCCTTCACCCATTTTCTTTTCTTTCTTCTCTTTGTTCCATGCTAGCTGTTAACACAGAACTGATCACATCTTAACTGCAGTTATAGTACCTCATATTAACTGTTAGCATGAGCCCTGCACTATTTAGCACATGCAAATTTACTGCTTTTCCACAAACTCAATATTGGGATTCGAAAGGGGCCAACAATATAATCACCAATAGAATCAAACTGAGCCAAAACAAACTGTGGCATTCATAAAGAAAACTTTGTCAGAACAAACACTACCCTGCGGATTGCAAAAACACGAAGTCAGACCGTATGGTCCATTTTACTTTTATTTCAAAACTCAAAACATTATTTTGTCTTATTTAAACATCCCACGAGTCCATTTATCAATCCTTAAAATCTTCTGTGTAGTTTTCTAACCACTAGGCTATTCCTCCACTCTATTAATAAAAAAAAAATATATATATATATATGTGTATATGTATATAAATATATATATATTCGATACAGTGCTATGTTTAAATCCATAACATTTTACAGTTCTGCATCAGGAGACAAATATTACTTATCTCTGTCAGTAGCCATTTCCAAACTTTCAAAATCCAGCTAAAAATTCTCTAAAAGCTGCTTCTTAATTTATCAGTCACTTAGTATGATTATGGCGATGGAGTGTTATTTTCAACATGTGAGTACTTCTTCCCACACAGAGTAACGTACATGCACAGAAGATAGTATATAAGTGGGAAGAACTACTCGTATCATGAGAGTAAAACTCACTGGGCCCGATATCCGAAGGCCCTTACACGGATAACTTCCTTAGTTACCCATGTAAGGGCCGTATCCGGGTTATTCGAAGGGCACCTACATGGGTAGTGCCCTTCGAATATCGTGATTAAGTCCCTAACGCGCCCAGATGCTAGCCGCATAGCTTCGGGGCGTGCTAGGGGCGGAGTGGGGGCAGAGGAAGGGGCTACACCCTGCTTATCTTTAAGGCACAGAGGGCTATGTGGGTAGCATTGAAAATCGCTGCTATCCGTGTAGCTTTTGCGGCTGCCGGGGTGTGCAGCCTAACCCGGATTTTCACATAGCCTGCACAGCTCAATATCGGGCCCACTGTGCATAAATCCTGCATGCATACAAAAGTGATAACTGGTCATCATTGGGTTGAAATGAAGTGGCTTATTCTGGACATGATACCAGCACACATACAGGGAGATAGACTTGCTATTTTAGCAAGGAGTGAACAAAGATGGATTTTTGAGTTAAAAATACTAGCACCTCAAGGCTTGAATGAAAAAATTGAATGGATCACAACATTCTTTATCTTTATTACATTGCTTTATATACCACTCTTTATGATATCAGGGTGGATGACAAATAAAATCAAAGTTAGGAAAAATGAAAAGAACTACAATATCTGACAGGAAAGAGGAAAACATAAATCCTGCAGTAGGGTGGAGGAGGAAGAGAAGAGATAGAAGTTACCTAACATCCTAATGAATGCAAAGGATCAAAAATACATTTTCTTTAAGAATGGACATGTTACATACAAATAACAGAGTACTAGAAGAGCTATGGGATGATACAAAGAAAATTGTGAAAAAGGCAAAAATGGCCAAAATGGATGACTGAAAAAGTTCTGAAAATCATTCAGAAACTCAGAGAAGCTAACACCAAAGGAGAAAGAGAGGTAGTCACAGAAATTAACAGATGTCCAATGCATAGCAAGATGAGATAAAGAGAAGTACTACAATGATGCATGCAAGTGAAATGGAATCAGAAAATATTTGAGAAAGAACAAGATTGGCTTTCCTAAAATTATGAGAGTTAAAGAGAAAACTCCAGTCTTAAATTGGAATGCAAAAACACTCTCAAGGTTTCTTGTTGAATGATGCTGAGAATATCAAGGAAAGGTGGGAAGAATACACTAAGTTATTATATAAGAACATACGTAAGAACTGCCATACGGGGTCAGACCAAGGTCCATCAAGCCCAATATCCTGTTTCCAACAATGGCCAATCCAGGTCACAAGAACCCGAAAAGGTACACCGATTCCATAATGATTGTCCTGGGGTAAACAGCGGATTTCCCGGGTCCTGTTTAATAATGGTTTATGGAACTTTCCTCCAGGAACTTGTCCAAACTTTTTTAAATCCCAGCTACACTAACAGCTTTTACCACATCCTCTGGTAATGAATTCCAGAGTTTCATTATGCGTTGAGTAAAAAAATATGCTCTCTTATTAGTCTTAACTGGGTTACATTGTAGCTTCATTGCATGTCCCCTAGTCTTTTTATATTCTGATGACGTAAAGAATTGATCTACGTTTACCCGTTCCACTCCATTCATTAATTTATAGACCTCTATCATATCTCCCCTCAGCCATCTCTTTTTTAAGTTGAAGAGCCC
The DNA here is from genome assembly GCA_033557465.1 of Ichthyophis bannanicus. Classification (NCBI taxonomy): domain Eukaryota; kingdom Metazoa; phylum Chordata; class Amphibia; order Gymnophiona; family Ichthyophiidae; genus Ichthyophis; species Ichthyophis bannanicus. Next base: position 1,740,363,811 of record CM066032.1, on the reverse strand, counting down.
TAACCTTTTAAGCCTTTCCTCATAGGGGTATTTTTCCATCCCTTTTACAATTTTGATAGCTCTTCTCTGTGCCTTTTCTAATTCTGCTATATCTTTTTAAAGATTTGGTGACAGAATTGTACGCAATATTCAAGGTGTTGTCGCAACATGGAGCGATACAGGGGCATTAAATATTCTTTGTTTTATTCTTCATTCCTTTCCTTATGATTCCTAGGATTCTATTTACATTCTTGGCTGCTGCTGTACACTGGGCAGAGAATTTCAACGTATTATCCATATGATACCTAAATCTTTTTCCTGGGTGGTGGATCCTAATGTGGAACCTTGTATCATGTAAAGAACAAGTAGGTCAACAGCCATTTTAGCTTGTACCTTATGACCAGTCAAAGCAGCACTAAAATAGTGTAAATCCAGCTACAAGACTACATCGACTATGTCGACTCCTACTGCCCACTTGACCCCCAGCAATATGGTTTCAGACGTAACAATAGCATCGAAACCCTCCTAATTGCCCTTACTGATAATCTACTAAAAAGCATAGATAAACCACATCTCGGATTTACCCCTAATATTCCTTGATATCAAGGCAGCTTTTGACTCAATGACTTATACTACAATGACTCCATGCAAGAGGACACTACACTAGATTACACTACAGGACACTATACTAAAATGGTTTGAATCATACCTTATGAACCAAGTCAAAGTGGCAACAAGAGATCAGCCCCTACTTCCATCTTCAAGGTGTCCCACAAGGATTTGCCTTATCAGCATTGCTATTTAACATCTTTCTTCAACCACTATGCACAATAATTCAAGAACACAACATCCAATATCGCATATATGCAGATGATGTGATGATATATGCTCCCTTCAACACCACTAATCCTACAACCACATAGAAACCTGCTTCACATCCATGAAAAAATGGCTCACCGAACACAATCAGCCTGATTCTGTCTCGGGATTCTGTCTAGCCTTGCGGGATCAGAATTGTGATCAGGCCTATACATGCAGCCTGGCCTGCACATACAGGCACTGCCCAACTAACTCAGTCAGGGCTTTTAAATGGAGCGCGCGGCGCCATGGCGTCCAGTTGCCATGTCACTGTGGCTCCATTTAAAAGCTGCGAAGCCAGTTGCCAGAACAAATAGTGTATTCCCCACAGCCTGACCCCTGATTTGGCCTCCCAGGGCCAGGGTCAGGCTGCGGGGAATGCTCTCTGCCTCCTGCCACCCTTTCCCGGCCCTGGGCCTGCTGATCCCCATGTCCAGGAACGTTATTCCACCTGTACAACCAGCAGGGAAGCTAGATGCCGGTTATGTATAAGACTTCAGTTTTCTTGTAGTTGATGGACATATTCAGGCTGATTCTGAGCCACGAATAGTGGGGATGGAAGTTTTATGCATAACCAGAGACCCTAACTTCACACCACCACTTATCATCACTATTGATGGAGAAAATCTAATCATAAAACCTGTAGGGATTATAAGGTTTAGGGATATGTTCCTGGTTCATAATCACTCAATGGCCTTTATAAATGTGTGCTCTAATAAAAATATGTCAACCAAACTACTATATTGTGGACAAAGAAAATACCCCAGGCCAGCATAAGGAACCATATAAGGAAATATCATATATCATAAGCCTTAGCAGAGTGTATGCCTGGACTGAAGAGTCCCTGCAGAGGCTTTGTGCAGAGGGCACGTACACAGGAAACCATGCAAAAAAGTATAAGCTGAGCCGTTAGTTCTGAAGACAGTAGATGGTTTTGACAGTTGGTGAGTATAAGCAAGACAGAGAGGCCTGGGGGAATGTTGAAACAGGAACATAGAGGGGACAGAAAGGTCAATGACAGGAAACAGAAGGAGGGAGGAGGGGAGAGGACCCAAAGAGGAATGGATTTGGAAACTGTATGCATACACGGAAGCAAAAAATGTATATATGTAACATGATTATTGTACTCGGGGAAGGAGGAATTCTGGAGGTGTCTGGTGTCTGATGACTGACAGAAGCTCTCCTCTCCGCTGCCTGTATTGTCCATCAGTTATCTAATAAACAGAGATTCTGATTGCACCTGTACTGACCTTTGGATCTGGACTATACAGGAAATTAGTGATAATTAGTAATCGGTCTTTTGTGAGTAACAGGGCCTCACAAACCCAAAGTTCACTATCTTGACATCACACTTGATCAGCACCTAATACTAACAGCCCACATTTGCAATACCATAAGAGCCATTTACAGCACAATCAAAACAGTGCATCACCTAAAACCGCTACTGAACTCTCAAGACTCTTGCACTGTATTCTAAGCTGTCATCTTTCCTCACAATGACTACTGCAATCTCCTCCCTCAAGGCCTTCCCAAAAACACTCTCCACTCTATTCAACTGGCTCAGAACACTGCTGCATGCATCCTCTTCAATGCCTCCAGGGCCGACCACATGTCTCCACTCTACAAACAGCTGCACTGATTACCCATTACAGAGTGTATTAACTACAAAGCCGAACCTCATCATCTTTAAAATCAATCATGACTTCTCCTCCACCCCTGTACAATCGCTTCTACAGAAATTACCTAATAACAGATCAAGAAGACTAAACTCTCAGAATGCAATCTCCATACCAGAAAGCAATACAAGAACCAACCACTCCACATCCAGAAGAGATTTCTACCTATATGCCCCCACACTCTGGAATGCCATCCTACAAGACCTATGTGCCACAGATGACTTAATGACATTCCACAGAAACCTAAAAACTCTCTTATTCTTGGAACACTTTCCTGATAACACATGACCACCTTCCCAATGGACATACCAATCCATCCCCCCCACCACCACCACCACCTACAACCTAATACATTCTCCCCTGTCCCTTCTCCCTCCCTCCCTTTCCTTACAAGTTAATGTTTTGTTATGTTGGTAATCCTGTTCTATCCCCATTGTACATTGTTCACTTGTGATAATCGGCTCTCTGTAAAGCCCTGTTGAACTATGTTGTTCCATGTAAACCACTGTGACTCTCAGATACAGCGGTATAGAAAACTAATTAAATAAATAAATAATCAAAGAACAAAGCACCAGGCTTGATGGCATACCTATTGAAGTATTACAGCAATCAGATGCATCTGTTAGAATACTTACAAGGCTCTTTCAGGAAAGTTGGAAGACAACATCATGGCCAATTGACTGTAAAAGAGCTATGTTCATACCAATACCGAAGAAAGGTGACCCAACTGACTGTGAAAATTATTGCACAATCACTCTGATCCACACACCAGCAAGATTCTACTCAAGATCATTCAGTGGAGACTACAACCATACCTGGAATGAGAACTGCCCAAAATGCAAACAGATTTTAGGAAAGGACGAGAACCCAGAGACATCATTGCAGATGTGAGATGGCTCCTTGAAAAGACAAAAGCATACCAAAAGGATTCCTATATGTGTTTCATTAACTACAGCAAGGTCTTTGATTTTATAAATCTTGAAAAACTCTGGGTCACACTAAGAAGCATGGGTGTACTAGAACACCTGATGCTATCATGCACAATCTTTTGACCAAAAATCAACAATTCAAACAGAACAAGAAGAAACGGAATGGTTTAAATTGGCAAAGGAGTTTGACAAGACTGCATGCTTTCCTCATACCTTTCAATTTATATGCAGAACAAATCATTAAGGATGCAGGACCTTATGAAGAAAACCAAGGTGTGAAGATTGGTGGAAGATTCAACAACCTATGCTGACCCTACCACGCTGAAAGTGAAAATGATCTGAAACATCTGCTTAACAAGATCAAGGAACATGGTCTTAAAATGGGCCTGCACCTTGTTGTTGTTGTTGTTAAGTGCCGTCGAGTTGGTATCAGCTCATAGTGACCCTCTGGATAGTTGTCCTAAACTGTGTGAAGAAAATAAAAATCCTGACAACTGCAAAATCAATAATTTCATCCTTGACAGAGAAAAAATAGAAACAATAGACAACGTCAACCTGCTTGGATCCATAATTAAAAATGAAACGACGAGCAGTCAAGAAATCCAACTGTGGATTTCTCTTGGCAGAACAACTATGAAAGACCTAGACAAGATTTGACTTGTCCAAGCTATGGTATTTTCAATATGCCATATGGATGTGAAAGTTAGACAGTGAAGAAGCAAAACAGAAAAAAATCAATGCCTTCAAATTATTGTCTTGGAGAAGAATAATGGACTATCCAAAGAACAAAGACTATCATGGACTATCCAAAGAACAAATTAATCGGTACTAGAGAAGATCAAATCTGAACTTTGATTTTCATACTTTGCACACATCATGTGATGAGAAAGATCATTAGAGAAAAACATTATGCTTCGCAAGATTGAAGATCAAGGCAAAAGAGGACCGGCAATGTAATAGATTGATACAATAACAGCAGTTATGGATGCTATCAAAGGTTAGCCTCCCGACTGAAGATTGAACACAGTTTAGGGTCACTATTCACAATCTGACATCGATTCGACAACATTTACACCACTAGCACCACAATCGACAACAACAACAACAAAAACAGCATGTAGAATTTACTTAACTAGTATTATTTCATTCAAAGATGATACAGAAACCAATTAAATCAATATATTCACAAATCATTTCTTGAAAAAAAAACCTTGAAGTCCTTTTCTCCTTTTCTATTAAAAAAACTAACAAAATAAAAAAGGAGAAAGAATGAATAATAAAAAAGAAGAAACTGTAGAATGTTAAGCTGTGCTGGTGATTTTTTTGCTAAATGTTTTAAGGGGGGAGCTATTCAAAGGTGGTAATTAGGCAAAGTAAAGCATCTAGCTGCTGCCACTTTCATTTAAACTGGATATTCAGCAGCGGAACATATCCAGTTTCTGCCACTGAATATCCAGGCCGTTGGGCTACCGGCACTGCTATCTGGCTAGTAGCAATATTTAGCCTTTAACCGGATAGCAATAAGCATTAAAGTTAGGATAGCCATTCATGGGCCCTAACTTTAACTGCTTATGTTATCCACTTAGTGGCTGAATATCGCCGTTAACCAGATAGCAGCTGTCACTGCCCCCCCCCCTCTCCATCCATAGACCGCCCCACTTTTAACTGGGCGGGTTTTTTGGTGGTCTTTGGAGATATTCAGCAACATTAACTGGTTGGTGCTGCTGAATATCATGGTGATTATGTTTTAGTTGGTTAGCAAGTCTGCTAACTGGCTAAAATGTTTTGAGTATGCCCCCCTCAGAGATTTTGCAGATATGATTTTGTGTATATGTAAGATTTAAGTAACTGGCATACTTTCATGTTTTAAGGAAGGCTGAAAGTAAGCAGGGCCAGTTTTTATGTGGCAGGCATTTTAAACCTTAAAATTAGGAAAGTGTTTCAAGTAAACAATTGCTCCACAAAAGAAGTATCATTAGTAAGTAACCCTTGACATGAGGCAAATGTTAAGAAAAGATATTCACGCCTATAGCATCTGCCCAAGTACAGTCACTCCTGGCATTTTTATAGAGCAGTGGGTATCAAATTATAATAAGCAAATATGATTTGGCTCCCATCCAGTGATTCAATCAAAATATAGAAACATTAAAATGCATTTTAAATTGTTTTTTTAAAAGTTGAATCCAATTCTTGTTTTTTTCTATATTTCACAGTTTGATTTGATTTTTTGACTTTATATACTACCTAGCACACGTGTAATAAAGTGATTTACAGAACAAAATTTTAGTTTTTTATTTATGGGCTTATTCCGTTGGGACGTCCATACCCGCTATCTGTTCCCCCACCTGACCCCCATCTAACTTCCCCACTCGTTATACGGGGAAGTTATACGGGGGTGGGGAAGGGGCAGATCGGATATGGTGTTAGGGCAGGTGGAGGGCGGTCGTTGGCCCCGGACGTACAGGGCCGATTCCAATGTCAGCCCTGTACGTCCGGGGCCGACGGTTTGGATGGGGAACCTATGTGGGAGAAACAGCAAACCTGGGGTTAGGAAGGGGCAGCAGGGGGCAGAGGGTATTCCCCATAGCCTGACCCTGGCCCTGGGAGTCCAGATTGGGGGTTGAGCTGGGGGGGAAAACACTATGGGAGCCAGTGGCCGGAGATCACATCCGGACGCCATGGTGCCGCAGCTCCATTGAAAAGCCCTGACAGAGTTAGTCGGGCAAGGCCTGTACATGCAGACTGGGCAGAATCGGTGTCCTGGCCTGCACATACAGGCCCGTTCGCGATTCTGATCCTGTGGGGTTAGACATGCCCCGTGGGATTAGAATCGTGACTCCCTCTGTGCATCTGTTCTTACCGGGGCCTGGACGTCAGGGATGGAATTGAACTCTTATTGAATTTGCTAGATCACCCTTCAAACCACTAAAAGGCATAAGAACATAAGATATGCAATACTGGGTTAGACCAAGGTCCATCAAGCCCAGTATCCTGTTTCCAACAATGGTCAATCTAGGGGTTTATTTTTGTTTTGTTTTGTTCTTTAACTTCTTTATTTATATTTTCCAACAATATACAGAAAAAAAAGAAAACCAAATTACAGCAAATCAAAATACATAATTCTTCTCTGTAACAAAAAACAAGAAAGAAAAGATTATTAACAGTCCACCCCACCCTGTCCCTCCCATCATCATGCGATCATCAGGGGCTATGTAAAAACAAAAACAACTGAAAGCCTGCAAGGCCTACAAGGGATATCAAAGAGCAAACACCCCACTACCTAAGAAACGAGAAGATTTGTCTAATAACCCCTTATTGTATCTCATATCGTGCTTTAGAGATGTAATTCTGCAGGGGTTTCCACTTAAGAAAAGTGGAGGGTGCAAAGGATCTACTACACCGTGGCATTTGCTCATATTTGCAGCATAAGCACAAACGGTTCCACCATTCGTGCCAACTATGCTCTGCTGTATGTTTCCAGTTAGAAATAACGAGATGTAGGGCCACTCCCAACATGAAGTCAAGTAAAAACTGACACTCCCTCTGTAACGATGAGATGTCAATTGCTGATCAAAAAATTACCACAGAGCAGGAGAGAGTGGCCCGGAATCTCAGTACTTCTTGAATGCAATTCCATATTGAAACCCAATAAGACTGAATGTTAGGGCAATCATACACCACATGTCTCAAAGTGCCGACAAGACCAACACTCATTCTCAGCTGCCTTATCCCATTTAGCAACCTTTACTGGAGTAAAGTGCGCTCTATGCGCAAAGAAGTACAAAGCTTGTGAGATAGAGGCATCAATCTAGGTTATACGTATGTAGCAGTTTCCTCAAAAGACACAGGTCCCACAATGCTTGTATTGGGTCAAGCAGTGATATCCTGGATCCCTTTTAATAATGGTTTATGGACCTTTCCTCCAGGAACTTGTCCAAACCTGTTTTAAACCCATCTACACTAATAGCTTTTACTATATCCTCTGGTAACAAATTCCAGAGTTTGATTATACATTGAGTGAAAAAATATTTTCTCTTATTAGTCTTAATTAGGTTACCCTGTAGCTTCATTGCATTTCATTTCTATATTCTGATGATGTAAACAATCAATCTATGTTTACCCTTTCCACTCCATTCATTAATTTATAGGCCTCTATCATATCTCCCCTCACCCATGTCTTTTCCAGGTTGAAGAGCCCTAACCTTTTTAGCCTCTCTTCATAGGGATATCCTTCCATCCCCTTTACCATTTTGGTGGCTTTTCTCTGTACCTTTTATAATAACGCTATATCCTTTTTAAGATATGGCGACCAGGATTGCACACAATATTGAAGGTGTGGTTGCACCATGGAACGATACAGAGGAATATCCTTTGTTTTATTTTCCATTCCTTTCTTTATGATATCTAGAATTCTACTTGTTCTCTTGGCCGCTGCTGCACACTGGGCGGAGGGTTGTTTTTTTTTTTTAAATTCTTTATTTTCGTTTTATAATAACAAAGGAAAGGAAGACATACAGCTAAAAGACAAACACATAACGTGTAATACATACACCAAAGTAAACCCCTACCACCCCCCTCCCCCCTGCTTCTTCTCTAGAAAACTAAGCAGTCCCGAAGCGGGCGTGTGTACTTACATTATTGTATTACAAAACCTAACGGTGATCTAAAACATGATGAGTGCACATTATACAGGCATGTTGGAGCAATGAGCAGATTGTACATAATCACTAAGCATCTGCCATTTAGGCAAGCAAGAGTGAGTTTGGACATGGGGGATAGCTCTCCGAGATATCTGCTCATATTTACTATATAAGCAGACTAGGTTCCACATTCATTGACAGTAAGTCGAGAGCTATCCTTCCAATGCCTCGTGATTAAGCATATGGCTATACCTAGCATGAAATCAAGGAGAAAGCGACCCTTCTTAGGAAGAGAGGGGACCTCCGCCACAGAGCGGAGTCCCACGACCTTCCAAGAAAGAGGTTCATGAAAGTGTAAGATATATTGAATACGACCCCAGACCCGCCCCCAATAGACCTGCAGTTGAGGGCATTCATAAATAACATGAGCGAAGGATCCCACAGCAGTATGGCAAGACCAACACAGGTCCCTAGCATTTGGGTTCCATTTGGCTATCTTTCCTGGGGTAGAAAAGCATCTGTGTGCAAAGAAGAAGAGAGTTTGGGTAACAGAGGCAGACCGGGAAACCCGCACTACTTTACTCCAAAAAACGCTCTATGCAGAGGGTTTATAGTGGTTTGCAGTTCGCGCTCCCAGGCTTGTTGGGCTCTAAAAGTGTCCGTGTCTGCACCCTGACAAAGTATTTTATAAAAATTAGAGGCTACCCCATGTGTACTACTAATGGAGTGAACTATCTCTAATAGCCCATGCTCAGTAGGGGCAGAGGGCGGCATGATTCGAGCACTGTTGAGGCAGTGTTGAAGCTGCATCAATTGAAAGTAGTGTTTCGCTGGTAACGCAAATTCCTTTTGTAAATCCGAAAGGTTTTCCAACGAGCTGCAGAGAAACGCTGTTGGGGTGTCCAGATCCCCTTGAAAGGGAATGACAACATGATCTGAAATATGTAGGAAGTAAATCTGTGCAGTGTCCCCTAAGGAACTAACAGGTTTGGGATTAGAAAGAAGTCTATGCGAGACTGAGATTTATGAGGGGAGGAGAAGAAGGTGAAATCAAGCTCATTAGGGCGTAGTAATCTCCATAGATCAACTAAAGCAAAATCCTTGATCAGGGAGGTAAGCGTAGCGTGACTCTTGGGGGGACCACTCGTCCTAGGCGGCTGTTTGTCAATCAGGGGATCAAGGACTAGATTGAAATCCCCCCCAATGATCAATAAAGTATTAGCAGCAGCTTGCGCCACCTGAGCAATGGTAACAAAAAATGCCCGGTCATCAACATTAGGAGCATAAAAGCATATACATGTAACTTCTAGGCTACCCATCTTGAGGTGAACTCCAGACCATCCACCTTCTGCATCTGAGCTAGTCGCAACAACAGTAGCATGCAAAGACTTCCCAACCAGTATGGCAACCCCTCATCTCTTAGAAACGGCTGGGGAACAAGCGGCCACCATGTAAGGTTTAATATTGAGTTCAAGAGTTTCCTTCGAATTTAAATGCGTTTCTTGGAGAAAATCAGATCCGCTGCTTCCGGACTGAGGTAGCTTAGGATTTTCTGCCGTTTTACCGGATTATTGATGCCTTTTACGTTCAATGAAAAATCTTACATGGTGTCATCAATCGGTAGTAGACATTTTAGGTAGGGGCGCTTGATAACATAGAACATAAGCAGAATCTGTACAACAATGTCATAATCACCGAGTATTCTGGCTAATACACCCCATATTGAAAAGTCTGTACCAACGAATCTTAGAGAAGAAGCAAAACCCCCAAAGAATATGGCGACCAGATGTCTGCGGGAGGAGGCCCCAGAGAGGAAATGGAAGACATGTATAAAAGGAAAAGAAACACCAGAGTCCATAATAACACTGTCTCTGATACTCATCGAGGCTACTGTGGGTAGATGGAGTCTGGTCACAGATACCATCAAGAGTAAGGCAACAGACTGCCCACGCCAGACTCTTTGCTAGGCTGCGGCAGATCCAATATGGCCGGTACAGCAGATATAAGGAGACGTGCAGGAATATTCTGGAAGTCAGCGCATCAAGTCGGCTTCTTTGGAATCCAAAAACTCCGCTAGTAGATCAGGGTCCTCGAATGTTCTTGTCTGATTGTGAAGCGTAACTCGGAGCTTGGCCGGGTACATCAGGCCATAGCGTGCTTGTAGTTGTTGAAGCCTCGGCCGGAATTCCAGAAAGCGCTTTCGGCGGTCGACTGTGGGTTTAGACAAGTCGGGATAGAAGGAGATCTTGTGGCTCTCAAACTCCATAAGGCCCTTTGCCCGAGAGGCACTTAGAATTTGCTCCACATGTTGATATCTCAATAGCGAAAAATGATAGGCCGCGGGGTCTTCCTGTTGAGCGTTATGCTGGTGGGTACACGATGAGCGCTATCAATCTCCAAATCTTTGGTAAAGGTGATTTGGAGCAAGGAAGGGAGGATTTTGCATAAAAACTCTTTCATGTCTCCCGATTCCGCTCCCTCCGGTATGCCCACGAGTCGTATGTTATTGCGGCGCGCTCTATTATTGCCATCTTCCACCTCTTTCTGCAAGGCCCGCACCTGTCGTTCAACTTTGTCGAGTTTGGACAACCGGGCCGCATGGGAGTCCAATATGCTCTCCATTTTGTCCTGACGCGAAGAAAGCCCTTCTAGCTTGCTTTGCAGCACACCAAAATCGTCCCGCAGTGCTCGGAGTGCTTCACCGTTTGCCTGCACAAGGTTTTTGACCCCTCTAATCTCTACGAGGATTTCCTGCTGCATTTTGGGGCCCTCGCACAAGGCCTGCCCCTTCTGCGGGGATGGAGGTTCAGTTTTGGAACGTTTGCCGTGAGAAGCCGCTGGAGACCCAAATTCCAGGCGCGTTGGTTTGGTCCCCGCCATCTCACCAATATGCCCCGGCAAGATCAGAGTAAAAGTTCCAAATATGTGAGGTGTTAATTCAGGATTCTGAGTAGGCCCCTCGGGAGCCTCAGCGTTATGCGACCATCCCGCTGGACATCAGGCTCCGCCCCCCCTGGGCGGAGGGTTTTAACATATTATCCACAATGACGCCTAAAACATTTTCCTGGGTGGTGGTTCCTAAAGTGGAAGCTTGCATCTTGTAACCATAGTTTGGGTTGTTCTTTCCAAGGTGCATAACTTTGCATTTGTCCACATTAAATTTCATCTGCCATTTGGATGCCCAGTCTTCCAATTTATCAAGATCCTCTTGCAATTTTCCACAATCTTCATGGGTTTTAACAACTTTAAATAGTTTTGTGTCATCTGCAAATTTGATAACCTCCCTCGTTATTCTCATTTACAGGTCATTTATGAATATATTAAAGAAGCAGCAGACCCAGCACAGATCCCTGGTGTACTCCACTCTTCACCTGTCTTCATTGGGAAAATTGGCCATTTAGTCCTACTCTCTGCTTGCTATCTTTTAACCAGTTCCTGATTCACAATAGTACACTGTCTCCTATGCCATGACTTTTTAGTTTTACCAAAGGTCTCTGATGAGGGACCTTGTCTAAGGCTTTCTGAAAGTCTAGATACACTATGTCAACTGACTCACCTTTGTCACCTTCAAAAAAACATAACAGATTAGTAAGACAAGATCTTCCTTGTCTAAAGCGACGTTGGCTATCTCCTATTAAGCCATGACTATCTACATGTTCATTAATTTTGTTCTTTATGATTGTTTCTACCATTTTTCCTGGCACTGACTTCAGGCTCACTGGTCTGTGGTTTCCCAGATCACCCCTGGAACCCTTTTTAAAAATTGGTGTTACATTGGCCATCCTCCAGTCTTCAAGTATTACAGGTGATTTTACTGATAGTTCACAGATTACTAATAGCAGGTCTGCAATCTCATATTTCAGTTCTTTCAACACCCTTGGATGATTTGCTACACTTCATTTTATCAAATAGTTGTAATACATCTTCCCGGGGTATCAATATTTCTTTCAATTGTTCCGCAGTATCACCTTTAAATACCACTTCAGTCATAGGTAACATCCCTACATCTTCCTCAGTAAAGACCGAAGGAAAGAATTCATTCAGTCTCTCCGCCATGGCCTTGTTGCCTCTTAGTGCCCCTTTTACCCCTCTATCATCTAATGGTCCAACTGACTCTCTCACAGGTTTTTTGCTATGAATGTACTTGAACAAGTCTTTATTATGCATTTTTGCTTCCACAGCAAGCTTCTTCTCAAATTCTCTCTTTGCCTGTCTTGTCAATGCCGTGCATTTAACTTGCCAGGGCTTGTGCTGTTTCCAGGTCAAGGCATTCTGCAATCATAAAATCATATAAAATAAAAGGAAAATGGGAGGGAGTATAGAAAGAAAAAGAAAGAAGACAAAAGTTTGTTTTATCACTGCTCCCCAAGATGGTCAGCGAAGGCTAGTTGTAAAAATGAAGTTGGTATATATACATACCACTTCTACTGTCATAAGTACAGTAGAAGTGCATTCCATAGAGAAGGACCGAAATAAGGGACAGCAAAGTGACGAGGAAACCTCTAAACGGATATGAGAAGGAGGGGGAATGGCAAGTAGGAGAGCTTGAGATGAATAAAGAACACAAGAAGGGCAGAGAGGAGAGATGATGGCATGGTGAGTCAAACAGAGAACTTTAAACCTTAAACGAGCACTGATAGGCAGCCAATGAAAAGATATCAGAAAAGGAGTGACATGGTCTGAATGACTGGCCCCTGCAAGAAATCTGACAGGAGCGGATTGTATTAATTGAAGATGTTTGATAATAACTTGTGAACGATCAGAATAGATGGAAATTCTTTTGCATTCACATCCTTGTCAGGACTAACTATGTTAGCAATTTTCAATGCCATTCACACAGGTATATTGGTGTTTTACCAGCATAAACTAGTTATTCAAAAACTGCCCATCCTACGTGCACATTTTTTTCGTAATATGCACACTTTTTCTTGAATTTAGTAGAAGTATTCGCAGTGGCAGGAGCAGGGTGGGAACTCAAAGAGGGTAATTTTATAAGTCATTTTTGTGTTTACTCTCTCCTCCGTTTCAGCCTCCAAGCCCCTGACCTGTGGTGTCCCTCAGGGGTCTGTCCTATCTCTTCTCTTCTTTAACATCGTTATAGTCCCGCTTGCTCTCCTCATACAGCAATTGACCATTTCCATATATTATTCTGCAGACAATATTATTCTTCTTTCACATATTTGTTCATCCACACCCAGTATTGCCCCAATCAATGCTTGCCTGGCCTGTATTCAAAACTGGTTGTCCGACAATTGTCTTCACCTGAATCCCTCCAAATCTACTGTAACCTATATCACCTTTGGGGCCCCTTCCCCCTTTTTGGCCCATGTACTTGCCTCAGTTCTTGTACCTCTGGTCCCCTCTTTTAGGTACATTGGTGTCATTCTTGATTCCTCCCACTCTTTCACTGAGCACATCTCTTCTGTTTCCCATTGGTCCCTCTACCACCTCCATCAGATTTGTGCCATTCATCCTTTCTTCATTCCTGCTCACTAACCACTCTCCCTTGTTGTCTCTAGGATTGACTATTGTAACACTATCTTTGTTGGCCTTCCTCAGTTTAGGTTTTAACTGTTCCATAACATAGCTGCCTGTATCCTCACTTTCTCATCCCGATACGATCACTTCTCTCCCTTACTTGCCTGCCTACATTGACTCCCAGTGCCTTACAGAACCCAATACAAGATTCTCATCTTTGTCCACCGAACTATTCAAACTTCCACCCTTCAGTATCTCACTGACCTTCTTTATTACCATGCCCCACCCCGACTGTTGTGCTCCCTCTACAATCACCGGCTAACCCTTCCCTCTGTTTCATTAGCTCATTTATAACACTGTTCCGCTTTCTTTTTCCTGGATCCCACACTCTGGAACTCCCTCCCCCTCAATCTTTGCTCTGAGTCTTCTTTTCCAAGATTCAAAGCCTCAGTGAAGATCCACCTCTTTCAACTAGCTTTCAACCTGCCTACCACACCTCCATGATAAAATCTCCCGTTGCTCTTCTCACCTCCTTTGCCCATCTTCTCTGTTCCCCTCTCTGGTATCATTGTCTGTTTCTGTACTCCTCGCGCTTCTTTCCTCATTTGCATAAATATTTACATAATGTTAACATGCACTAATTTTTAGTAAACATGCCTCTTAATGAGTGTCTGGATAAAAACTACCAGATTTCTACATTACTATGCTCCAGTGTCAACCGCCAGGCACATTAGGAAGTACTATAAACACTAACCATTTAGAACCCATAGCAAACCTGCCGTATCATAACAGCACTACCAGGACTCACAAAGCACCAAACCCTACTTATCAAGAAGGCAACACTGCAAATATTAAACCAATACATCTCAGAGAATACCAATACATATTCTACTGGGGAAAGAGAACAAGTGGCACTGCCAAATAGAAGCTACATAAACAAAATACCTTAGCTCGGTTACACATGCAGAACATAGACCATCATCAAAAAAAGAACAAGGGATCACAATTTAGAAATAGAAGGACAATAATTAAACTTGGAACTCCAAAGGCCAAAGTTGGAACATACAACAACAACACAGGAGAAATAAAACTATAAATTAATTTCCTCTTGTACTAAACTAAAACGCAAAGACTTTAGCAATGCACAATATCCCAGAGCTGACATATCCAGTTAATAAATTCTTCTCTCTTCTAGTTTTTTTCCCATTCTCTCTCTACATCTGCTTTAACATATTGATCTTTCCCCTTTTGCTCTTTCCTCCATTTCTTTCTTTATTTCTTTTTCATCCACTCAAATTTTATCTTTCTATCCTCAATCCCCACTTACTCTCCCAATACCCGGCCAATTGTAGATTTTTCTTCCCTCCCACACAAATTATCTTTTCCCCTCTCCATCCTCACTCCCCAGTCTCATCCCCTTCTAGTCCTCCCCCAATATCAGCTCCCTTCTAGTTCCAGCCCCACCCAATATCAGCTCCCTTCTAGTTCCAGCCCCAACCAGCATCCGCTCCCTTCTAGTCCCAGTCTCCCATCCTCCCGCATCAGCACATTTCCAGTCCTAGCACCCCATCAGCCCATTTCCAATCCTAGCTCCTCATCAGCCATTTCCAGTCCTATTTTAGCCCCATCAGTCCTTTTCCAGTCCAAGCTCCCCACATCAGCCCATTTCCATTCTTAGCCCCCCTTCAGCCCATTTACCGTCTAAGCTTTCCCTCAGTCCATTTCCAATCCTAGCCCTCCCATCAGCCATTTCCAGTCCTATTCCAGCCCCCATCAGTCCATTTCCAATCCTAGCCCCCTCATCAGCTCATTTCAAGTCCAAGTTGCTCATCGGCCCATTTCCAGTCCAAGCCCCCCCATCAGCCCATTTCCAATCTTTGCCCCCCATCGGCCATTTCCTGTCCTATCCTAGATCCCCCCTTCTGAAGAGACCTGTGTCTATCTAAGTTGCTTCAGAGCTAAACCGGGAAAGTCCGCGTGAGGCCCCGGCTCACCTCTGAACAGTCGCCAGCGTGAAAAGCATCATTTTCCTTCATGCTTGGGGCTGAATTACTGTGAAGCGTGCTGACTACTGGGAAAGGTTAAAGGGTATTTCTCAGCACTCGTGCACTTCACAGTAACACAGTCGCCAGCATGAGGGAAAACGGCACTTTTCACACTGGCAGCTGTGCAGAGGTGAGCCGTGGCCTCGCGCAGCTTCCTCGGCTCACCTCTGAGTCCGACCATTGTGCACGAATGAAGTTCGCGTGGGGACCTGTGCGAACAACATTCTCGCACCAAGGACCGGTCAACCCTGGAGCATAACAAAGTTGCACTTTGAATGGATCTTTTATAAAATAGGAGGTTCCATGCATAAATATTTATACCTGCTCTCAGGCAGGTGTGATGTGTTCACCTTGAACGCAGGCACTACTGCTATTGGACTTGTGCTAGTATTTTATAAAGTCATATAAGTGCCTATACGTCTTTATAAAATAGCACCAAAATAGGCACCTTCTTTCTCACTTAACCTAGACTTCCTGTAATAAAATTAGCCTCAATGTGAATGCTTTATTTTCAAAAGTGCATGCATTGTTTTGGTGGTAAAATGTATTCGAATGACGGAAGAATGCAAGCCTCTGTCGGTACTTTTTCTTTGGACAAATTTCAAAACTGAAGTATGTGCTTACTTTCACTTTGAAAACTGGTGCAAAGCCCATGGGAGAAAGGAACTAGTGGACCATGCAAGTATGTGGGCAGTGTGAAAATTGACTATTATGGACTGAAACATCCTTTGGACTAGTCAGTTCCATTTCAGTTTCCTAAATTTAGTTTAGATTTAGGTTCATAGTCTGTCTCCAATGGTATACAGGTGTTTTACTCTTTGCCTTCTTCATTTAGTTTTTATTCTATTGCAAGTGTTTAAGCCAACACCTCCACTACTGAGTTCGTGTGCCTCCTTGTGAGGTTTGAAAAACACCGTCTCTACAAAGAAGGTAATGACATTATAATTATATGCTTGTCACCTCCTATAAGGATTGCAATTGGTTGTGTTTTTAAACTTAGTTGTGGTCTGTTTTATTATATCATTTTTTATGGTTTTATTTTTTTGAGTATCGCATTTCTAGCACTGTATTTTATTGTCTTATTATTTTATTTAATTAATTTTTTTTTTTTAAATTCTTTATTTTCGTTTTATAACAACAAAGGAAAGGAAGACATACAGCTAAAAGACAAATACATAACGTGTAATACATACACCAAAGTAAACCCCTACCACCCCCCTCCCCCCTGCTTCTTCTCTAGAAAACTAAGCATTCCCGAAGCGGGCGTGTACGTACATTATTGTGTTACAAAACCTAACGGTGATCTAAAACATGATGAGTGCACATTATACAGGCATGTTGGAGCAATGAGCAGATTGTACATAATCATTAAGCATCTGCCATTTAGACAAGCAAGAATGAGTTTGGACATGGGGAATAGCTCTCCGAGGTATCTGCTCATATTTACTATATAAGCAGACGAGGTTCCACCATTCATTGACAGTAAGTCGAGAGCTATCCTTCCAATTCCTCGTGATTAAGCATATAGCTATACCTAGCATGAAATCAAGGAGAAAGCGACCCTTCTTAGGAAGAGAGGGGACCTCCGCCGCAGAGCGGAGTCCCACGACCTTCCAAGAAAGAGGTTCATGAAAGTGTAAGATAGATTGAATACGACCCCAGACCCGCCCCCAATAGACCTGCAGTTGAGAACATTCATAAATAACATGAGCGAAGGATCCCACAGCAGTATGGCAAGACCAACACTGGTCCCTAGCATTTGGGTTCCATTTGGCTATTTTTTCTGGGGTATAAAAGCATCTGTGTGCAAAGAAGAGAGTTTGGGTAACAGAGGCAGACCGGGAAACCCGCACTACTTTACTCCAAAAAACGCTCCATTGCACAGGGGTTAGAGTGGTTTGCAGTTCACGCTCCCAGGCTTGTTGGGCTCTAAAAGTGTCCGTATCTGTAACCTGACAAAGTATTTTATAGAAATTAGAGGCTACCCCATGTGTACTACTAATGGAGTGAACTATCTCTAATAGCCCATCCTCAGTAGGGGTAGAGGGCGGCATGATTCGAGCACTATTGAGGCAGTGTTGAAGCTGCATCAATTGAAAGTAGTGTTTCGCTGGTAACGCAAATTCCTTTTGTAAATCCGAAAAGGTTTTCCAGCGAGCTGCAGAGAAAAGCTGTTGGGGTGTCCAGATCCCCCTGGAGTACCAGGGTTTCCAGGCTATTGTTCTATTTAGGACTTGAATTCTGGGGTTATTCCATAGCGGGAGTCCGGCCTGAGGACATACATTCGGGCCCAGTGATAGAATGAGAGTGTTAAAGGCCGCAAGAGTATCGACAATCATTGGTGGATGGCGGGTGTCTACTTGATAAGACATACCGGGGAGATGGGTCAACGGAATTGGGCTACTAAGCTCCTCTTCTATGTCAAGCCAAACTGGTCGGCGGTCTGTTGAGGGTTCTAGCCATCGGGCACCTTGCTTAAGTAGAAAGGCTTGATGATATCTAAGAAAATCAGGAAATCTGGTACCCCCTTGTTCCTTTGCAGACTGCAGTTTATGTTTAGCTATCCTTGGTGGCTTGCCCTGCCAGAGATAACGGACGAGAAGGCCCTCAATATCTTTATAAGTATGTAGCGGAAGTAAGCATGGCAGCATTTCTAAAATGTAGTTCACTTTGGGGGCTATCATCATTTTCACAGTGTCTAAGCGGCCCCACCATGTGAGAGATAAGGGAGACCAACGATTTGTGAGTTCACGGACTTTGGAGACTACCTCTTTGGCATTAAAACTGATAGTGTCTTCTAAAGGAGAACAGTAATGGACCCCGAGATACTTCACCATACGGGATTGCCAAAGGAAGGGAAAGGCCTGCATGTCAGCCTCATGTACCCAGCGGTTCAGTGGGAATGCTACAGATTTGGTCCAGTTAATTTTATAGCCCGATAATTGTGAGTATCCGTCAATCAGATCCAAGACAGCTGGAACCGAATCGAGGGAAACGAAGAGCATAAGGTCATCTGCATATGCAGAGAGTTTAATCTCCCTATGACTAAAGGGGACACCTCGAATACGTGCAGACTGTCTAATAAGGAGGGCTAGGGGTTCAAGAGCGAGATCAAAAAGCATTGGTGATAGGGGGCAACCTTGACGCGTGCCTCTTTGGAGGTTAAATGGCTGAGATTTGATGGCGTTTACACAAATACTGGCGACGGGTTGAGTGTACATGACTTGGAGATATCGGAGGAAGCCCTCTCCAAAGCCATACCATCGGAGAACTGCAAATAAGAAGGGCCATTCTAGATGATCAAAGGCTTTTTCGGCATCCAGGGAAAGACCCACCCATGGATGGTCGAGATTGGCAGCACTAGATAACACATGGCACAAGGTCCGAGCATTGTCAGCAGTTGATCTGCCGGGTATAAAACCGCATTGGTCGGGGTGAATTAGGGTAGCCATCATGTCAGATAGCCGGGTGGCCAAGATCGTTGCGAAGATCTTATAGTCGGCATTAAGTAGGGAGATTGGACGGTAGTTGGCGGTCAGTAGCGGGTCTCTGCCTTCTTTCTCAAATACAACCACATTAGCTGCAGAAAAGGATCCCAAAGAGGATGTATCTACCGCAAGGGCAGTAAAATAGAGTTTTAAATAGGGAACTAAATCTGCACTGAACGTTCTGTAGAATTCGGTCGGGAGACCATCGGGCCCTGCGGCACGGCCCGAGGCTGTACGTTTTAGGGCAGATTGGATCTCTGAAGTAGAGAAGGGTTCATCCATCGCATCTCTATCATCTTCAGAGAGGGTCGGCCGCTGAATGCCAGAGAGCAAACGCTCGAATGTCTCTGACGAGAACTCACATTCAGATTGATATAGGCGGGTATAGAAATCCCGAAAGAGCTCTACAATATCGGAGTCTGTGGTCACTATGCCCCCTCCCTGTGGAGCTCGAAGGGCCGCAATGCGTTTGGCTTCTTTTTGAACTTTCAAGGCATTGGCTAAGAGTCGACCGGCTCGGTTATTTTCACGATAATATGTCCCTCGCTGAAGCTCAATACTCTTAGAAGCTGCAGTTGAGAGGATTGAATTATATTGAAAACGGAGACGCTGTAATCGAATTAATACACATGGGTCAGTGCGTGGAGTTAGAACTCGTTCGCCTGCTTTTATTTGTTGGTCTAGTATGAGCAGCTGCTGTTTACGTTGTTTCCGCAGGCGGATTTGATAGCTAGTGATCGTTGCCCGAATGGCCGCTTTGAAGCCCTCCCACCAAGCCCAATTCGCAGTATCTTGGGGTAGATTAAAATGGAAGTAATCCTGTATGGCTACTCGAATTTCTGACTGGAACTCTGGCTGAGTCAACAGGGCTCTATCAAAGAACCAGGCCCCCGAATTCCCTTGGGGTGCAGTAGTGTGTAATTGAAAGGAAATAGCAGCATGATCTGAAATATGTTGGGAGTGAATCTTTGCAGTGTCCACCTGAGGAACTAACAGTTTTGAGATTAGAAAGAAGTCTATGCGAGACTGAGATTTATGAGGGGAGGAGAAGAAGGTGAAGTCAAGCTCATTGGGGTGTAGTAATCTCCATAGATCAACTAAAGCAAGATCCTTGATCAGGGAGGTAAGCGTAGCATGACTCTTGGGGGGACCACTCGTCCTAGGCGGCTGTTTGTCAATCAGGGGATCAAGGACTAGATTGAAATCCCCCCCAATGATCAATGAAGTATTAGCAGAAGCCTGCGCAACCTGAGCAATGGTAGCAAAAAAGGCAGGGTCATCAACATTAGGAGCATAAAGGCATATACATGTAACTTCTAGGCTACCTATCTTGAGGTGAACTCTAGCCCATCTACCTTCTGTATCTGAGCTAGTCGCAATAACAGTAGCATGCAAAGATTTCCTAACCAGTATGGCAACCCCACATTTCTTAGAAACGGCTGGGGAATAAGCGGCCACCATGTAAGGTTTAATATTGAGTTTAAGAGTTTCCTTCGAATTTAAATGCGTTTCTTGGAGAAAAATCAGATCCGCTGCTTCCTGACTGAGGTAGCTTAGGATTTTCTTCCGTTTTATCGGATTATTGATGCCTTTTATGTTCAATGAAAAAATCTTACATGGTGCCATCAATCGGTAGTAGACATTTTAGGTAAGGGCGCTTGATAACATAGAACATAAGCAGAATCTGTACAACAATGTCATAATCACTGAGTATTCTGGCTAATACACCCCATATTGAAAAGTATGTACCAACGTATCTTAGAGAAGAAGCAAAACCCCCAAAGAATATGGCGACCATATGTCTGCGGGAGGAGGCCCTAGAGAGGAAATAGAAGACATGTAAAAAAAGAAAAGAAACACCAGAGTCCATAATAACACTGTCTCTGATACTCATCGAGGCTACTGTGGGTAGATGGAGTCGGGTCACAGATACCATCAAGAGTAAGGCAACAGACTGCCACGCCAGACTCTTTGCTAGGCTGCGGCAGATCCAATATGGCAGGTACAGCGGATAGAAGGAGACTTGCAGGAATATTCTGGAAGTCAGCGCATCAAGTCGGCTTCTTTGGAATCCAAAAACTCCGCTAGTAAATCAGGGTCCTCGAATGTTCTTGTCTGATTGTGAAGTGTGACTCGGAGCTTGGCCGGGTACATCAGGCCATAGCGTGCTTGTAGTTGTTGAAGCCTCGGCCGGAATTCCAGAAAGCGCTTTCGGCGGTCGACTGTGGGTTTAGACAAGTCGGGATAGAAGGAGATCTTGTGGCTCTCAAACTCCATATGGCCCTTTGCCCGAGAGGCACTTAGAATTTGCTCCACGTGTTGATATCTCAATAGTCGAAAAATGATAGGCCGCGGGGTCTTCCTGTTGAGCGTAATGCTTGTGGGTACACGATGAGCGCGATCAATCTCCAAATCTTTGGTAAAGGTGATTTGGAGCAAGGAAGGGAGGATTTTGCATAAAAACTCTTTCATGTCTCCCGATTCCGCTCCCTCCGGTATGCCCACGAGTCGTATGTTGTTGCGGCGCGCTCTATTATTGCCATCTTCCACCTCTTTCTGCAAGGCCCGCACCTGTCGTTCAACTTTGTTGAGTTTGGACAACCGGGCCGCATGGGAGTCCAATATGCCCTCCATTTTGTCCTGACGCAAAGAAAGCCCTTCTAGCTTGCTTTGCAGCACACCGAAATCGTCCCGCAGCGCTCGGAGTGCTTCACCGTTTGCCTGCACAAGGTTTTTGACCCCTCTAATCTCTACGAGGATTTCCTGCTGCATTTCGGGGCCCTCGCACAAGGCCGGCCCCTTCTGCGGGGACGGAGGTTCGGTTTTGGAACGTTTGCCGTGAGAAGCCGCTGGAGACCCAAATTCCAGGCACGTTGGTTTGGTCCCCGCCATCTCACCAATGTGCCCCGGCAAGATCAGAGTAGAAGTTCCAAAAATGTGAGGTGTTAATTCAGGATTCTGAGTAGGCCTCTCGGGAGCCTCAGCGTTATGCGACCATCCCGCTGGACATCAGGCTCCGCCCCCCCTTATTTAATTAATTTTTAAGTATTTACTATGAGAGATCTACTACTAATTATTTATATTATTATTATTATCATTGTAATTATTATTATTATTTATTATTTTTACTTCTCTATTTAGAGCATGTTCATGTCCATTTGTTCTTTCACCTTTACATTGTTTTTTAATATTGTTTGTTTTTATGTTTGTAGTACCTATTTAGACAACCCCTGATGAAGGTCATCGAAACACGGCCTGTGTCGGGTTGCTAGGTCTGATTTCAATAAATTGTTTTTCCACCATATCACGTTTTGTACTGTGTGTGTGTGTGTGTGGTACTTTTTCTTTGGACAAATTTCAAAACTGAAGTATGTGCTTACTTTCACTTTGAAAACTGGTGCAAAGCCCATGGGAGAAAGGAACTAGTGGACCATGCAAGTATGTGGGCAGTGTGAAAATTGACTATTATGGACTGAAACATCCTTTGGACTAGTCAGAGTGTGGATAAGTACAGCACGCATGGCTCAGTTGATGAAAAGGATTTTCTTGTTGGTATAAAATGTGAGGCATAGCTGTATGACTAGTGCAGCTGATTTTTTTAGGAATTGTTAGTTCACAGGGGTTGAAACCCAGTAGGGGCTCTGAGCTGTCAGGAGTGCTAGTGAGTAGAAAGTCAGAAACTGCTGAGCTGCCTCAGCTACTCGCAAAGAAATCAAGCTTGTTGCCCTCTGAAATAATGATCTCTGAAATTCTTCAGCCCTATTTATAAATCGGAGTTAAAGTTTTCTGCATATATTTGATTGTTTTGTGGAAAGTAACCATACAGGCATTGTCTTGACATTTCTAACCACAATATGAAAAGCACGGTTTCCACCAAGTGTTAGGAATGAGCACAAATTTTTTTTTTAATTTAGGTTGATTTGTTACCTTGCAACAAGCACCATATTGAAGGTATAACACTAAAAGTGTTCATGTCACATTTCATCTTTGAATTCCCTTTGCACTCCTACCTTTACTTCTCAAGAACTGAGTTCAGTTTGCAGTAGTGCTGTGTACTAACAGGAAGAGTGGCACCAGGCAATCTGGCAACATTTGCAGCACCATCCCTACCTAATCGCATGCTAACCAGTTAGCATGAGATTTTTACCATGCGACCCCCACACTAATTTTTAGCATGGTACTCTTAGCATGCAGCAAACCCCATGGTAATGGTTGGCGCTGTTTAGAAAACCTGCCCCTTTGTTAGTGAATGACCCCCATGATTAGCTCATGTAGCAGGAAAATTAAATATTTCATATTCAAAAGACTTCAAATCTTAGACCTTGTGAAAAGTCTGGAGAAGCCAAAATAACAGAAACTGATGACAATAACAAATTAATGAGGCATAAGCTTTCTAGGACAAGAGTGCGTGTTGGGGAATGTTTACTAAAATATACTATTAGCATGCGCCAAACATTAGCACATCACCACAATAATCTCTACCACGTACCAAAAGCATTCAGCATTATAAACATCCTACACCACATGCTTTGCGAGCAATGGGGTGGGATGAATTTGGGTTGGGGTAGAGAGTGGATGTGGTAGCCAGTGACAGCTAGAATGTGGGCTGAAAGGTGGCATTACATCCATGCTACTGATAGTCCAATAGTATGTCAGCTGCCAGTACCATTGCTATTTGTCCTAGAAAGAAATGCTGCATGGTGGCGCGAGGCACCCTCTTCCTAATGCAGAATACTCAGCACAAGCTGAGCCCCCCCCCAAAAAAAACCCTCCAGCATCAGAACCACTCTAAAGAAGACCCTCCCAGCATAAGATACCCCCCTCAGCCTCAGAAAAGAAGCTCTCCCAGCATCCGATCCCCTTCATCGATGCCCCCTCCCTCCACTTTGAGGTAGACTCCCCTGGTGGTTCCTACCCCCTTCATCCCTGCTCAGTGACCACACAAGTTCAAAATGGTGGATCTGACCCTCAGCAGTAACCTCATAGTATTGCTACTAAGGGTCAATCTGCATTAAAGACAAGTGCATTGAAAAAATAAAGAGCAGCATCACATACAAGCATGTACAAAACATCTCATTATTATGTGAAAAGGAAAAGGCAGATTGTGATAAACTTTGCAAGCTGGCATCAACATTTTCCCAAGAGCATTGGGTTCAATTTAAGAGGCTGGTCAGTGGCCTGGCTCATTCCCCCTTTAATCCTCTTTCCAGCCAAACTTGGTAGTGGGGAGGCGGTGAAGAGTATCTTCTATCCCCGTTCACACATCCCTTCCCTGTTTGCAAATAGTTAAAGTTAAAAGAGGCAGCTCAAGTCCTCCCTTTAAAAAAAATTCAGCACCCCCTCCCCCCGCCCCGGCACTACCTCCAATCCCTGGGGTCTAGTGGGGGCAGAATGGTCCTGATTGTTCTTGCCCTAGTGGTTCCATATTGAAATTGACACAGTCTGTGCCCTAGCACTTAGTGTATCCCATCGTTATAGCGCCCAAATGCACAATTTTATCAGTTGTCTTGATTTGCACTCACAGTATGTTTATGAGAGTTCTAGAATGCTGTAATTACATACCTGGTCTATTGGGTAAGTACTTAGGTGGCCATTTTATTTTATTTATCACATGTGATTTGATTTTATTATTTGAGTCATATATTATTGATGTCATTATATGCTGCATTTTTAATGCTGCGATCCACTTTGAATTCTTTTGAAGAACCAAGGTAGACTATAAGAACCCTTTTAAATGAAACTAAACTATTAGCTCTGAACATCACGATTTATAAGCCATTTTCATGAAGATGTTTTAGTTTAAAATGCAGCAAAAATGCAGGCAAAATTCTAACATACTTCATGAAAATGAAGTAGCAGGTTCTGTCTAATGCTTTCATAAAGTAGGAAACATTTATTTTTAGAAAGAGAGAACGATAGCCAAAAATGAGTCTGTTTTTTTTATACAAGCCCCTGCAACAATTTACAAAGTAATTTCCAATAATTGCTAAGCAAACCTTTTTTTTAAACGGTTTTGAAAATTTTAATTAAATACATAATTTTTGGTTGGTTGGAAATAGCCTCCAGGTTGCTTCTAGCAAAACTGAATTTAATGAAAGCACCCGCCTGAAAGACAAGTTATGAAGTAAGCAAAATTATCATTTGTCTTTAAATAAGAATGCTAGTGATTGATGATATACTTAACCGAAAGAAAGTTTTTGAATCATTGTTTTAGTTACCAAGAAACTTATAATTGAAATTTGTGCCATGAAGTACAAGAACAAGAATTAATTTTTTGAAGCATGTAAAGCTGATAGTATATTTCTGTCTCATCATCACAAGCTTATCTGACTCCAGAATATAGAGCAAGTGTGGACTGTTCGGGTGCTCACCTGTACCAGATCCAAAAATATTTACTTAAATGTGAAGCAGGGTCATAGTATTAGTCTAAGGGGGCCTTGAACTAGACTGCGTTATGCAGTTATCATGGGATTTAGTGCATGTCAATATTAAAAGCTAATGTAGCAGCATGACACTAACCATGCACTAATTTCCACATTAATTGCATGAGGCAAAAGGAGGCGGGAGGGGGGGGGGTAGATTGGGTAGGCACTGCCTGGGTAGAGACGGTGCATTGCATTTAATGGGGCAGGTTTACTTAGATGTGTGCCAGTAATGTACGTATAGGCTATGTTACTAGCACGATGGGGCAGCGCTAATTTTAGAGAGCATGTGCTTCTGTCCCCCCTGCAGTTAGAATGGGCCCAGGATACTGCACCGCTTGAGCTGGCATGTGGGCACACTTAATGCCACCCATTGAGGTGATGTTCAGTGTACTTGTTCGCCCTTAGAACTGAAAGTGAACAAGACCATGGGACCAGATGGGCTACATCCCAGGATACTGAAAGAACTCAGAGAGGTTCTTGCAAGACCTTCAAAAGATGTTTTTAATAGATCCTTGGAGACAGGAGAAGTTCCACAGGACTGGAAAAGGCCCAATGTGGTACCTCTTCACAAAAGTGGTAATAGGCAAGACGTGCAAACTACAGGCCAGTAAGCCTTACCTCGGTGATGGGAAAAATAATGGAGGCAATCCTGAAAGAGAGAATAGTTGCATGATCTGAGACAACATGGTTTTACAGAAGGATGATCATGCCAAACAAATCTGATTGAGTTCTTTGACAGGGTGACCGGAGAACTAGATCAAGGGCATGCGATGGATGTGATCTACCTGGATTTCAGCAAAGCCTTTGATACTGTTCCTCATAGGAGGCTTATCAATAAACTGATCAGTCTGGGGATGGGTCCCAAGGTGGTGAACAGGATCAGAAATTGGTTGACTGACAGACTACAGAAGGTGATGGTAAACGGAACTTACTCGGATGAAAGGAAAGTGATTAGTGGCGTGCCTCAGGGATCGGTCCTGGGACCAGTACTGTTCAATGTATTTGTGAGTGATATTGCTGAAGGACTGAATGGAAAAGTCTGTCTTTTTGCAGATGCAAATTTGCGATAGAGTGGACTCCCCTGAGGGAGTGGACAAGATGAGAAAGATCTACAAAAGCTGGAAGAATGGTCGAATGCTTGGCAGTTAAGATTTAATGTGAAGAAGTGCAGCATCATACACTTGGGATGCAGAAATCCAAGGGAACTGTATGCAATAGGGGGCGAGAGGTTGGTGTGCATGGACCAGGAAAGGGACCTCAGTGTCATTGTTTCTGAGGATCTCAAAGTGGCAAAACAGTGTGACAAGGTGGTGGCAAAGCCTGAAAGAAGCTGGGTTGCAGACAGGGAGGCATTACCAGCAGAAAGGAGGAGGTACTAATGCCACTGTACAAGTCGCCACTGAGACCTCACTTGGAATATTGTGTTCAGTTTTGGAGACCATATCTCACAAAGGATATAAAAAGACTGGAAACAGTTCAGAGGAAGGCAAGCAAAATGATTTGGAGCCTGCGCCAGAAGATGTGAAAAGATACTCCAAGACCTAAATATGTACACTCTAGAGGAGAGGAGGAACGGGGAGATATGATTCAGACCTTTAAATACTTAAGGAGTATCCGTGAACAAACAAACCTCTTCCAAAGACGGGGAAGCTGTAAAACTAGAGGGCATAACATGAAGCTGCAAGGGGGTAAACTGAAAGGCAATCTCAGGAAATACCTTTTCACTGAAAGGGTGGTAGATGCTTGGAATGCCCTCCCAATGGAAGTGGTTGGGCAAATACAGTGAGAGGATTCAAAAGGGCATGGGACAGACACAGTGGATCCCTTTATAGAAACAAGATAAAGTCAAAATAAACGTAACTGTCTCGGATATCTTAACCAATCGAAGTGACCTGCACAGAGTGATGGGTACACTTCTAAACAGAGGCATGAGGAGGGGTGACCTGCACGGAGTGGCGAACGCTCCTACTCTTGCCACCTTGCTGGGCAGACTAGATGGACCCTGCTGGTCTTTATCTACTGTCATATACTATGTTACTATGTAAGTTACTTCCATTTTCTCTCTCACGTATGACTTTTCATTCATCTCATACACATGTACCTTCTTCTCTAACACACCTCACTCTGTTTCTCTCCTTGCATATACATTTCTTCTTGTTATACTCATCTCCCTCTTTTTTTTGCATACTAGTCTCTTGCTGCTGCTCTCACATACAACCTCCTTCCTCTCATTGTCTCTTCGCCACCTTTCTCCTTGTTCATCTCTTCTCTATCTCTCCCTCATCTTTAATCTTGTCCCTTCAATATTTATCTCTTCTCTAGCCCTCAATTTCCTTCTTCCTCTTCCTCTATATTCCCACCCCTCGGTTCTCAACTTCCCCTTCCACCTCCCCCTTTATCTCACTATTTTTCCACCCATCTCCCATTCCCTCATTACATCTCTCTCCTCGCTGCCGCTTGTCTGCTTTGCCTACTTCTCCCTAATGCATCCTGTTGCAGCAATCTCTCCCTCTCTCAACTCCACGGTAGTCTGGGCTGAAGGCGCTAAAAAGATATTTTAAAAAAGGATAGGAAATCCACAACAAGAATGTAATAATGTAACAAGTGATTACAATGTTTTTTTAAAAGCTTAGGGAGTTATTTTGAAAGCCCTATTCGGGCTTTGGATGTCTGAAAATGGACAGAGACATCTCCAGAGCCATTTTCGAAGCAGGCTCTTTGGGCATCCCTATCTGAACAGATAGTGGGGAAGGCATGGCTGGTGCATTCCCAGGCATTTGGATATCACTGCCTGATCTCAGAAACATGCTGGACATCCAGAGTCGTGTCTAAGCTTAGACCTGCTCCAGGAACCTGAAAAGTGCTTATTTGGCCTGAAAAGCATCTAGAGGGTAGAGAAGATAACATTCTATCATCCCCAGTACTCAGCACAATCTCAGTGATAGTAGCAGCGGGATGCGAATCCTGGCTTCTTCTGACTCAGGCCACTGCTCTAACCATTAGGCTATTCCTTGACATCCAGGTTCCACAGCACTATTCTGGGAATGTCTATTTATGGAATTTGCTATCCACTGAGCTCCACATAGAATCATCATACGCAAAATTTAAGGCAGGCTTGAAAACGTGGTTCTTCAGCCTGGCTTTTAAAGAGTAACTTGGTAAATCTTCAGTATTTCTCTCCCCTGTCCTCCCGTATCTACAATGCAAATCCGATTGTCCTCAGGTTGAAGCGGTTCTGCAACCCTTCTTCCCACCCTCATGTTTCCTTTTTTGCTATTTTGGTCCTGTCTTTTGTTTCTGTCTTCTGTGTTTCATCTACCATTTGGGCAGCACTTGAATCACTGGCTTCTGTAAAATGCTCTAATGCATGTAGCATTAGCGGAATATAAATTCAGCAAATAAGATATATAACTAACATGTAGACACTCCCGCAGATGTCCATATCGGGCATGTCCACATTTGAGAAATCATATCTGCACTTGGACCTGCCTGCTTTTTTTTCAGACATTCTGGCTTAGACCTCCCAGATTGTACTTGGACGTTCTTTCTAAAATGTCCCTCCATGTAAAAAATTTGTGAAATTCTTTGGGCCCTTTTTTCAAAAATCTTCATAGTTTCATAAATATGGAGCCGGCCTGTCACTAGAGAGTGAGGGTAGCCTCAGAGGCACTGCACCTAAGAAGTTGATATGCCCATTAAATAGGGAGCCAGATAGTAGCACAGCAGCGAATAGAGAACCAAAAACCATATATAAAGGGCCCTGGTGAAAAGGGGGAGCCAGAGGTCAAGACCTGAATTGGACAAAATTAAAAAGACACAAAGCAAAAATGCAAAATAAATACAAAAGAATGTTTTAGTAAAAATACCTGCATTAAGTGAACTCCAAAAATACAGGATCTACAGTTTATAATTCAGACAAAAACAGTATAGAAGACAAAAATGTTACAAGTCCCTACGTTATGTGGCATGTTTACTAAGCTGTGCTAGCTGTTAACGTGTGTTTGAATGCATGCTAACCGGCATATGTGGGGCAGATCTAACAGTGCATGAACTAAACGGACAATGCATTGTTAATTCTGCCTACTGTGTGATGGGGAGAGAAATGAGTAGATGTGGCAGTGTGGCATGCGATGGGAAGGGATTTTCCTTACAACACAGGCCAGACAGCAGTTTGGAAAAAACAAAAGCAGTTTCTATTCTGTTCCAGCTTGTTTGAACTCCACAAAGCAAAACCCAGAACAGACAGCAGTTCAGGGAAAAGAAAAGCTGCTTTACTTCTGTCCCAGTTTTTAAACCTTCACAAACTAGTTTTCCAGGCCTTTCCTCCAGCGCCAGTTAAAGCTCTTACCTCAGAACTCCTTTCCACAGCTTGCCTTGGAAGAACTTCTGGCTCCACAGGCCTCTCTCCCTCCTGCAGCCTGCTGGGTTCTTAACCTCTCCCTGTGAGCCATGCCTTCCCAGCCTTGAACTCTCTTAAAGGGAACTGTTCATATTTCCTTTGAAGAGGGATGCGTAGCATTCTATAGACCCCATCACAATGGGATAGGGGCAGAGAGTGGGCATCACTGCTCATCACAGTTAACACAGGAATTGGCAACACATGTTCACTGTCAATAAAAACACAGAAACATGACAGCAGAAAAGGACCATATGGCCCATCTAGTCTGCCCTTCCATATCATCCACTACAATAGTCCCCTTTTTTCCTTTAGAGATCCTCTGTGTTTGTCCCATGCTTTTTAGAATTCAGATACTGTCCTAATCTCTATCATCTCCACTGGGAGACTATTCCACGCATCTATCACTCCTTCCATAAAGAAATATTTCCGCATATTACTCCTGAGTCTATCCCCTTTCACTCACACCCTCTGTCTCCTCATAGCAGAGCTTGATTTCAATCGAAAGAGGCTCTCCTTCTGTGCCTTTGTGCCATGGAGGTATTTAAACATCTCAATCATACCTCCTCTATCTCGCCTTTCTTCTAATGTATACATATTAAGATCCTTAAGTCTGTCCTCCTATGCTTTATAACAAAGACTGCTAACCATTTTAGTAGCCACCCTCTGCACTGACTCCAACTTGTTTATATTCTTTTGAAGGTGCGGTCTCCAGAATTGCACACAATACTCCAAATGAGGTCGCACCAAAGGCTTATAAAGAGGCACTATCATCTTTTTTCTGCTGACCATTCCTCTCCCTATGCACCCAAGCATCCTTCTAGCTTTTGCTGTCACCTTTTCTACCTGTTTAGTTACTTTAAGATCATCAAACATAATTATGATCAGGTCCCGCTCTTCTTTTGTGGACAGAAGTACTTCACCCCCTACACTGTACTGCTCCCTTGGATTTTTGCAGCCCAAATTCATGACTCTGCATTTTTTAGCATTAAATCTCAGCTGCCAAATTCTCAACCATTCTTCAAGCTTAGCTAGATCCCTCTCATGTTATCTACTCCTTCTTGGGTGTTTACTTTATTGCAGATTTTGATATCATCTGCAAAGAGGCAAACCTTACCCAACAGTCCTTTGGCAATATCACCAACCACCACTACCCTTTGCTCCCTTGTGGTGACTGATTCTGCAACTTCGGGGTGCTCGAGTTCTGGTTCTTCCATTTCCTGGGATGCTTTTACCTCCTCCACTTCCAGGGCTGCATACTCTTTCTTCAATTCAAGGGCTGGAGTATTTGGATTGGTGATTCTGCAGCCGCTGGTGACTTATCTCCAATTTTCGTCATTCTGTAGGCTCCCATCTTCACCTCTGTTGGAGAGTTTGGATGTTTCAAGAAGCATCTCATCAATGTACTTCTCACTGTCTTGAGTGATGCTCAGGCTCGCCATCTCTTATCTGATCTTTTCCACTTGTTTTCTGAGAGCTTCAGCATTCAGGCATCCTGCACATGGAACCGGACCTTCAACTGGCATTGGAATCTCTGTCTGGACAGAGGCAGAAGCTGTAACAGGGGCAACAGCTTTGGCAATATAATTTTTCCCAGCAATCGTTCAGTTGGAGGAGCTTTGGTACCTGTTGAAGTAAAAGAGAGAGACCTACCGAAGTCCCTGTCTGTTCCTCAGCTGTCCTTTAAGAGAAAAAGCAGCTAACCTCTTTTAAGTGTGCTCTAACAGGGCTGTTCTAAGTCCCTGTGTGTAGCTAATTGGGGAGTTGCCCTATAAAGCAAGAATGCTCACTTGGGATAGGTGGGAGCTGGGGGGGGGGGGTTAGGGGAGACCTAATGCCCGATGAGGTCAGTGGCTTTAAAGAACTAGCAGTAAACGGGTAGCTAGAATAAAAAACAATGAACTCTAACTGACAGAGCTTTGCCCAATACCACAAAAAATTCCCCGTTTGCAGTATAGAAAAAAAGAATTAACTTTTACAAATGAAAACCACAACCCCTTCATTTGTAAAAGCTAATTCTTTTTTTCTATATTGCAAAGGGGAATTTGTTTTGTGGTATTGGGCAAAGCTCCTTCAGTTAGCAGTCCTTCTCTGTTAATTTTATTGCATTCTTTTCCTATATTTTATTGAATTTTAGTTGATTGTAAACCACCTTGCCTTTATAAAGAAAGGCAGTCTATGAAATCTGAACAAACATAAACATAGCAGCAGAGCTGCTGCTGCTCCTGCTGCGGTGGCTGCTACCATTGCTGCTTGGATGGTCTGACCAGAGCGGGGCTATTAGCATGGGCTGTTCCTGACCTGGTGGCAGCATCTCTTGGGCCTTTTGCTTCTGGTCCAGTCTTCTGAGTAGTGGCGGAGAGGGAGGAAGCTGGAGTTCCTGCTTACGGTTTCCTGGTGGCTGTTGCATGTCTGCCTGCTGCTGTGGTGGCGACTGATGGTGTGGAGGTGGAGGTGGTAGCTGCTGCTGCACATCATGGAAGAAACAGATGTCCCCCATTAGCCACTGCTGCTGGTCATTCTCATGAGGTCCTTGCTGCACAACATCCGAGTGCGTACATTTACAGATTCCAGGGCTCCACTGCACATAAGTGTTGTTCTTGTATAGATGTGACAGGTCTGCACATATTTTACCTATACCTTTATGTGGGCACAGATTATTGCACATGCACATCTTTCATGTGTGCCGGAATCTCCTGTCATCACCATGTGCACGGCCCTTCCCTCCATGGCCCATGGTTCTGCCTGTGTTGCATCGCTGACCATCATCTGCCCCCCCACCCCACAACAGGACTGCACATCCATGCAGCATCCCCTCCATGTCTTTTGCTGCACATATCCACTGCTGTACGGCCCTTTGGTACTTTGCTTATTGCTGTACTTCTGCAGGCCTCTATCTATGCTTCCGCCATCCTACATATGCTTGCGCATTGTGGCATTGCATCTGCTGGCCCTGTCTGCCCTTTTTGCTTGTTCATGGCAGCTATGGATGCACATCTCTTGAGCATGTGCTGTTCTGCTTTGCAGCAGGGGGAGCCCTCCCTCTATGCTAACCACTGCACCATGCATTTTCACACATCATGCTGCTGACGGATCTGGTGATATATGTGCAGCAGCAAGTGGGGTCTGATGCACCTCATGGTATGATAACACACCTTTATCACCTTGAGATCCCTCAGTATGTGGAATGTCTGGGGTGAGTGGTATGGAATACAGCTTAGAATTTACCATTTTCTGGCTCTTCAAATCCCACCCACCCTCATCATGTACCTGACTCTCTATGACATTTCTTGGGGGGGGGGGGGGGAACGGGCCCTTCCATGTACTCTTTACCTACACCCTGTGTTGGCAGCCTGTGGCCTCCCTGTTTCCATTTGTTGCCCCATCTTATTTCCTGCTCTGAAGACATCCTTGTCCCATGTACAATCCTTGTACAAGCCCATACTCATCACTGAGGGCTGTCAGCAGTTGATCTGCAATCTTTCACCACATTGTGGCTATGTACCTGCTCCACCTGCATCCATCTGTACATTATGCTGTGTTATGCACCAGCAGGGGTATGGCATCTTATATAGTCAATCTGTATATAGTTAATAAATCTGTAAATAGTTGTGAGCTGACCACGTCACCTGTGACAGCTAGCTTGCCTGTAACATAGTTATCTTGTCAGTCCCGTTTAGAAACCCCTGTTCATTGTAAGTCCAGTTGTGGGCCCTGCCTGCGCTGCACGATTTGTTAAATGTAAACTGTGCTGATTCTAAAGAGTGCGGTATAAAAAAAGACATTAAATAAATAAATAAAATCTTCATTAGCTCCAGTGTGCAAATACCCACATACCATTGCCACTGCATGAATATTCTCTAGCTACCGCATGTACACATCCTTCTCATATAACTGTTGCTATCATGCCAGCATTTTGCCCCGTGATCACGTGCCTTTATGTCTCCTGCCTATGTATGCCCCCACTCCCTCCCTGTGTGCTTTTATGCATGCCTGCCCATGTGCACACCTCTCTGTATGCACATGCTTCACAGCTTGCTGCATTGGCCCTGCAAGACCCCCAAAGTGCTGTCCCAGAGTAGGCACAGCCCCTCATAGCTCAACTTTTGACCATTATCTATCTGCCATACTTCCCACCCTGTCTACTGTGCACCCGCCTGCTGTTACATATCCCCCAGTGTGCAGAGGATCTGCACCACCATGGGAGGAAAAACATTTCTTCCTCCTCTTGCATAACACTGCAGAGGAGCAGACTTTCCTCCAGGGAGAAATCGGTCTGCCTGGTAGCCATGGAGTTCCTCTCTGCATATGATGGAGCGGTTCTGTGCATGATGGAGGGTGCCTGGCCACATCCTATTTCTTGTTACATGTGTGCTTCTCCCTTTATGATGCATGGGCAGCTGCATCTTAGAAAGATGTGCAGTTTTCCAGCAACAGATGCATCAGTGCTGCCCTTCCACATCCCTGTTTGTTCATTTCTCTCAGCACAGACTTCATCCCTTGCAGTCGGCATGCTTGTCTATATTTCTGGACATCTGAACCAGTATTTTGCATGTGTTATGGATATTTAGAGGCATGTTTACAAATTGTCATTCAGGCAGGGACATTTATACTTGCACCTTTCCAGGATGACCTACAGCCTTTCTAAAATGTGCCGTCACATTGTTCGAATAACAACTCTCCAAAATAGCTTTCCTCATTTCCCCAAATAACCATATTCAGAAAAAGTCACCATAAGAACTGAATTAATATTCAAATATGAATAATCAACCTTGTTTTTTAGACTATAAACTCAAAAACAAGGGTACAAGTCTTTCAAGCTAAACAACTGTGCCATCATTCAAAAGGATTATGACTCATACTAATTCAATTACTGGGACATGCTTACTAAAGATCGCACCAGTAGCATACGATTGGGCCATGAAACTAGCATGGAGGACTGTTCCAACTTCATGGGGCATGTGCGCCTGACCCCCTCCCCCATGCTTCTAATGTGTGGTACTACATAATCCAGCAAATGGGTGCACTTACCGCCACCCATGCTAATGGTAAGAATTGTGGTTAGCATGTTCTACCACTAACCCGCCCAGTCCCCACCTAATCACACACTAACTGTGGCACACTTAATACGTGGCAAACCCCATGCTAAAGGTTAGCACAGTTTACTAAATGTGCCCCACTGTTCTCCAAAATAAAAACCTTTGTTAACAAATGAACAATTCATCTTTCCTAGGAATAAAAACATGTGTGAAGACAAAAAAATGAATTCATTCATTCTAAAAGATATTTCATCTTCATATCTGTAAACAGATCATTACTATGCAATACAATTTTACTTAAATATTCCACACTGTATTTATTATATCTCACTGCACATGCATATCACTAATTGGTCAAGCAGCTGAATAGAGTTGAATTAAACCAAATAAAAATAGTTGAGTGCAGGGAGTGGGAAGGAATGGGGTAAATAACACTCCAAATACTACAAGAAGAATTTAACCTTTTTTGTATTATAGTTCTCTTTATATTGTGATCTGCTAATTATTGAAGTTGTTTATCAGTAACCCTATATTTTTAGTAAACACTTGGTTCAGAACGCAATTTTTTTGGCCTGGACTCTATTGAGAAGTGTGAATGTGAGAGCGTCAAGTGCCAAAATCCTGCTATTTATTGCCACCTTGTATCTGTCCCCTCACAAGTCTGAGCCCTGATACTTTCAAATCCAGGAGCTCTGAGAAACTCTGGGTAAAGCAGATCCTTGAATTGGTGTGCTCTCCTATCTGCCAAGCAGTTTTGAAGCAGTTGCCTAGATCACACAGGTTACCGTAACAAACACCATCTATTAGTGACAGACATTGTCTGACACAACCCAAAGGCATTCACATTAGCAGATTTTTTATGACTTGCCGAATCTAGTAAAGTGTACCTGCTTTCATCCCATTTTCAATATAGAAACATAGAAACATAGAAATATGATGACAGAAAAAGACCACATGGCCTATCTAGTCTGTCCTTCCATAACAACTACAACAGTCCCCTTTTTTACCTTTAGAGATCCTCTGTGTTTGTCCCATGCTTTTTTGAATTCAGTTACTGTCCTCATCTCTACCACCTCCACTGGGAGACTATTCCATGGATCCACTACTCTTTCCGTAAAGAAATATTTCCGCATATCACTCCTGAATCTATCTCCCTTCACCCTCATCCCATGTCCCCTCATAGCAGAACTTGCTTTCAATTGAAAGAGGCTCTCTCCCTGAACATTTATGCCACGGAGGTATTTAAACATCTCAATCATATCACCTCTATCCCGCCTTTCCTCTACGGTGTACATATTAAGATCCTTCAGTCTGTCCTCATATGCTTTATAATGAAGACCACTAATCATTTTAGTAGCCACCCTCTGCACTGACTCCATCCTGTTCACATCCTTTTGAAGGTGCGGTCTCCAGAATTGCACACTATACTCCAAATGAGGTCACACCAAAGACTTATACAGAGGCATTATCACCTCCTTTTTTCTGCTAGCCATTCCTCTCCGTATGCACCCAAGCATCCTTCTAGCTTTTGCCGTCACCTTTTCTACCTGTTTAGCTACTTTAAGATCATCAGACACAACCACGCCTAGGTCCCGCTCTTCTTTAGTGGACAGAAGTACTTCACCCCCTATACTATATTGCTCCCTTGGATTGCTGCAGCCCAAATGCATGACCTTACATTTTTTAACATTAAATCCCAGCTGCCAAATTCTAGACCATTCTTCAAGCTTAGCTAGATCCCTCCTCATGTTATCTACCCCTTCCTGGGTGTCTACTCTTTTGCAGATTTTGGTATCATCCGCAAAGAGGCAAACCTTACCCGAAAGCCCTTCCGCTATATCACTAAAAAAGATGTTAAAAAGAATCGGACCAAGGACAGATCCCTGGGGCACACCACTGGTAACATCCTTCTCCTCAGAGTGAGCTCCATTTACTTGTACTCTTTGTCGCCTCCCACCCAACCAATTTCTAACCCAAGCAGTAACTTTAGGGTTCATCCCTAGGGTGCTCAGTTTGTTTATAAGTCGCCTGTGAGGAACAGTGTCAAAGGCTTTACTGAAATCTAAATACACCACATCTAGGGCTCTCCCTCGGTCCAACTCCCTGGTCACCCAGTCAAAGAAATCAATCAGATTTGTCTGACAAGACCTGCCTCTGGTGAATCCATGCTGTGCAGTATTTTATTTTTGCCTCTAGCGCACATATTGCGGATATAATCAGAACACTTTCTCACAAGGGGCCTGATATTCAATGCAAATATTGCGGGTAGCAGACATGCTGACCACATTAATCGCAGTCACCAATATATTCGGAGGCACTAATGAGATTAATGCTGCTGAATATTTGTGGGTGCTGCCGCTAGGTGTCCCAATGCTTGCTGGCTAGCACTGGGGCGGGTAACGGTGATAAGTGGCTAGCGGCAGTATTCAGCTGTTGGCCGGTTATCCCACAGCAGTGAAAGTTAGGCACTTTTGCTGCCGTAGATAACTGGGTAGTGGCTGAATATCACCGCTGCCCTGTTAGCTGCGGTGCTATCCGGCCAACCAGATATCCAATGCCGATGGCCAGATATAGCCCCCAACAATGAACTTCTGTGGGTGCATCTAGGTGCCGTAGAATATCAGGCTCAAAGAGCTTACCTTAAGAAAAAGATTGCAAATTCACTGCACAGTTTAGAAGGAGTTCAACCACCAGTACTGCCATTTGTAAAGGGGTAGACTTGCCACCATTAGAATGATGGCTGACACTTGAACATCATTAGGGCTTTTTGCTGCTGGCATCATTTCACTACAACTGTCTTAATTAGATTGTAAGCTCTGATGAGCAGGGACCATCTTTATATGTGTATGTACAATGCTGCATATGCCTTGTACCGCTTTATAAATACTTAATAGTAGTAATAGTACTGTAAAATTGCCAAACCAGTGCCTTTCCAGCATTAGTCCCCATGCATATATTTTTACTTAAAAATATTTATTTTTAATAAGCAGCTTCAGTTGTATGAGCTTTAAAGCCATTCTCTATATTACATTTTAATTAATACCGAGGCATCGTTTATTTATTCTGTCTTAGGATTCCTTTTACTAAAGTGCAGTATTTTATTTTTGCCTCTAGCGCACATTTTGAGTCACACTCATAGAAACATAGAAGCATAATGCCAGAAAAAGACCATAGGCCTGTCCAGTCTGCCCTTCCATACTAACTACTATAGCCCCTTTTTTCCTTTAGAGATCATCTGTGTTGGTCCCATGCTTTCTTGAATTCAGAGACTGTTCTTGTCTCTACTGGAATAATCTACCACTCTTTCCGTGAAGAAATCTTTCCGCATATTACTCCTGAATCTATCCCCTTTCACCTTCATCCTATGGCCCCTTGCTGTAGAACGTTCTTTCAATTGAAAGAGGCTGTCCTCCTGTGCATTTATGCTCTCGTTAGGTGTCGCCGCACTGCAGTAATTGCTGGGGGCGTGGCAGGGCATCTGATAACAATTACCATGGGCCTATGGAATTGGTTAATGTGCACTGAAAAGCACATCAAGCACATAACACACTTTAATAAATGGGCCCGTTAGTTGATTATTATATTTTATACGCCGATGATAAGAGATGTTTTGTGGGAATCGCTATTGTACCAGCTCGCACTGGTACAGGTTTTTGTTCTTCTTCTAAAGGTGACAGCAGCTAAAGTTAATTTGCAGTTATTGCAGCTAAAGTTAATTTGAAAAGGAAAGACAGCCTGTGAGGAGCCCGCCCCCATGACATCACTTCCTCGGGCTCTGCATGATCGGAGGGCTCCTGACACAGTTTCTCTTTACTTTTCAATGTAAGTGTAGTGCAGCCGCTGCTCTGTACAAAGCAGAACCAGCGGCTGCACTGCTATAGGGAATCGCGATCGCGTTCGCGTCGCGGACTTCGGCACAAAAGCCGGTTTTTGGCTCTGGCCGCTCCCGATCTTGCGGCCAGAGCAAAAAACTGGCTTTTCAATGGCCGGTTTTACAACTGTGCCGGCAGCCGGCCTGGCCATGGAAAAACCGGCCAGGCCGGCTGAAAACCGGCCGGTTGGCAACCCTAATTTGTGAGCCGAGGCCACATGTTACGGATGAAATTGGAATTTTTCCCACGGCACACCAGACAATATCTCACGGCACACTAGTGTGCCGCGGCACAGTGGTTGAAAAACGCTGCTTTAGAGGAAAGGTAGGATAGAGGAGATATGATAGAGATGTTTATATACCTCCATGGCATAAATGCACAAGAGAGCCTCTTTTGATTGAAAGCAAGCTCTGCTACGGGGAGACAGGATTAGAGTGAAAGGGGATAGACTCAGGAGTAATATGTGGAAATATTTATTTACAGAAAGAGTGGTGGATCAGTGGAATAGTCTCCCAGTGGAGGTGGTAGAGATGAGGACAGTATCTGAATTCAAAAAAGTATGGGACAAACATAGAGGATCTCTAAAGGAAAAAAAGGGGACTGTTGTAGTGGTTGATATGGAAGGGCAGACTAGATAGGCCATGTGGTCTTTTTCTGCCATCATGTTTCTATGTTTCTATGTCCCCATATGGTTTATAAAGAAGACCACTGATCATTTTAGTAGCCACTCTCTGCACTTACGCCATCCTGTTTATATCCTTTTGAAGGTGTGGTCTCTAGAATTTCACACAATATTCCACATGAGGTTGCACCAGAGACTTATACAGAGGCACTATCACCTCCTTTTTTCTGCTAGCCATTCCTCTCCCTATGCACCCAAGCATCCTTCTGGCTTCTGCCATAGCCTTTGCTAAATGTTTAGCCACTTTAAGATCATTTGAAATAATCACGCCCAGGTCCCACTCTTCTTTCATGGACAGAAGTATTTCGCCCCCTACGCTGTACTGCTCCCAGCCCAGATGAAATTTAATGTGGACAAGTGCAAAGTTATGCACCTAGGAAAGAACAACCCACACTATAGTTACAAGATGCAAGGCTCCACATTAGAAACCACCACCCAGGAAAAAGATTTAGGAGTCATCGTGGATAACATGTTAAAACCCTCCGCCCAGTGTGCAGCGGCGGCCAAGAAAGCAAATAGAATGCTAGGTATCATAAGGAAAGGGATGGAGAATAAAACAAAGGATATTATAATGCCTCTGTATCGCTCCATGGTACGACCGCACCTTGAATATTGTGTGCAATTCTGGTCACCGTATCTTAAAAAGGACATAGAGTTATTAGAAAAAGTACAGAGAAGAGCCACCAAATTGGTGAAGGGGATGGAAGGCTACTCCTATGAAGAGAGGCTAAAAAGGTTAGGGCTCTTTAACCTAGAAAAGAGGCGGCTGAGGGGAGATATGATAGAGGTGTATAAATTAATGAATGGAGTGGAACGGATAAACGTGGATAAATTGTTTACGCTATCAGAATATAGAAGGACTAGGGGGCATGTAATGAAGCTACAGGGTAAACTATTTAAGACAAATAGGAGAAAATATTTCTTCTCTCAACGTGTAATCAAACTCTGGAATCTGTTACCGGAGGATGTAGTAAGGGCTGTTAGTATAGCTGGGTTTTAAAAAGGTTTGGACAAGTTCCTGGAGGAAAGGTCCATAAACCACTATTAAAAAGGGACCCAGGATATCAATGCTTGGCCTAGTACAAGCACTGCAGAACCTGTGTCTTTTGGGGAAACTGCTAGGTACGTATGACCTAGATTGGCCACTGTTGAAAACAGGATACTGGGCTTGATGGACCTCGGTCTGACCCAGTATGGCATTTCTTATGTTCTTATGTTCTTAAATGCATGACCCTGCATTTTTTAGCATTAAATCTCAGCTGCCAATTCTTGGCCATTCTTCAAGCTTAGCTAGATCCCTCCTCCTGTTATCTACTCCTTCCTGGGTGTCTACTCAATTGCAGATTTTGGTATTATCTGCAAAGAGGCAAACTTTACCCGATAGCCCTCCCACAATAGCACTAACAAAGATGTTAAAAATAATAGGACTAAGGACATATCCCTGAGGCACACCACTGGTAAGATCCTTCTCCTCGGAATGATCTCCATTTACCTGTACACTTTGTCGCCTCCCACTCAGCCAATTTTTAACCCAGTCTGTCACTTTAGGTTCCATCCCTAGGGTGCTCAATTTATTTATAAGTCGCCTGTGCGGAATGGTGTCAAAGCATAGATATCTCCTCTTTATGATGGAGCATAACCCTTTTGAATGACAGCATAGGTGTTTAGCTTGAAAGAATGGTACCATTGTTGTTGAGATTTGTACCCAAAAAGAACAAGGTTGTATTCTTCATATGTGAATATTAATTATGTTTTTGTTTTGTTTCTTTATAAATATTAGTGTTCTTTTACTTAAGGTGCGCACTTACTGTGCGATTAGCGGCAATACCTTCCCGCGGTAAATGCACCCCTCATGTACTAATTGTCTGGGGGCATGCCCAGCATGTTCCTGGCAGTTAGCACACTACCAGGGATGCTAATATGCAGTGCACTTAATGTGGGTTACCCAAAGACTAATGTGCTAATTGCGGCACTGACACTGAGCAAATTTGCCTAACAACTAATGCAGCAATTAGCCTCGGGCTAGCGGCAATGTGCTCTTCACGTCCGCCACCCATTCTCTGCCCCATCATGCAATGGCTGCTTACCGTGCATGGTTGCCGGCATGACCCAGCATTAGCGTTTGACGCTACCAGTTGCCGTGTGTTAAAATGTATATTAACCGGTTACCAGACTTTAGCAAAAGGGCCCCATAGTTATTTGGGCAACTGAGGAAAGCAACTTTGGTGAGTTGTTATTCAAATATAGTATTACAGAAGTTTTAACCTAATCCCCACACACCCCAACAAAAGCAGACCAATGTATATAGTTAAGTCTGTATAAACCTGTTAATAGCTAACTTATCTGTACATAATTCATTTATGCGCACCCCTTCATAACTTTCTGTTGTTTGTAAACCACTTTGACCTGGAGAAAAGCGGTATAAAAGCACAGCTAAATAAATAAATAAATAATGAAGGTTTTTTTTAAACTATTGTTGAAACTGAAGGTTTGTGACGTGGTTATTCATATATTTTTATGAATTGATGCTGTAAAGAAGTATCACTTTTTTAAATATATCAGTTTATTTAGGATTTCATTTTAAGGTGGAAACATAAGCTACAAACTTAATATGCAACAGCTATTTAGATATGTAAGAAAATTCAATTTCAATTCATTTTGGCCCCAATTCCATGAGCTAAATAGCGGGGTTGCGGGGCATATGGCCTTTATTGTCTCTCCCTTTCTGTGTATTTAGGACTGGCCCCTTAGCTTACACTATGTCTGCTTCTTCCTTTTCAGAGTCTATCTTGTACCTGTTGTGGTAAGGAAGCTCATTCTGAGTTAGGAGAAAGGGAAAAAACCAAAGAATTCACCCTAATAAAAGGACCTATTTTGCAAGGTCCGAGAAATAAAACCACAACCACACCTAGAAACGAGAAAATCCCCAGCTGGAACAGGTTTCAGAGTTCCCCTAGAGGAGTAAGGGAGAGTGAATACAGACCCAAGGTAAAAGACCCTTACATCAGTAAGCTCCCTGATTACTCAGGTGCCAGAGGGCAAACTGATCTCCGTCCCCTGGGAAGAGAAGAGGTGGGGCTGGAACCCTGGAGATTTAAGCCTAGGTTAGATTATACAGAAGTTAGCAAGGAGAGCAAGGAGAGGAAGGAGAGCTGGAGCAGCAACAGGAACAGGAACAGGAACAGCAGGAGAGGAGAGTGCTGGAAAGAGCCAGAGAGAGGTACAGAGCACGAGAGAGGAGAAGCTGCTACAAGCCAAGGCACAGGTACAAGCCTTAGAAACCTGTCCTATACTGAGCAGTGCAGAGTTGCAGGAGACACCCTCAGCTCTAATGAGAGGCTATCAGCTAAGCCCAGTAAGCTAGAAGGAGAGATAGAACCAATGCAACTAGGAGAGCCTGATGCAGCTTTGAATGAGGAAGATATATTCATGGATTGCTCTTTGTGCCAAGCCTTAGCTACAGAGGGGTTGAAGGAAAGCCAACCTTAAGAGAAAACTCTCCAGAGCAAGGTAACCTTGAAAAGCAAGGAAGATGTTTTGTGAATTCCCTGTGTTAAAGGGGGGGAAACTTATGCTGAGAAGTGAGAACAAGATGAAGCTGTATAATTGTGCTTGTTAAACACCTGCTATTCTGTGCAGTGAGACGGCAAGAAGCCAAGCTAACGGTGAGAGGAAAAAAGCTTTTGTTTTGCTTTTGAATGATCCTAAAAAAACCTGAGTAGAGCTTTGTTTGCTTATTGGAAGTTTGTTCCTGTTGGAAGTTTTGCTTTGCTTATAAAGAGGAGAACAGCCTGAAAATGTTTGGAACTGAAAAGAAAGAAAACTGCCATTGAAGAAAGCTGTTTGTGTTTATGCTTTAACCAGCAAGGATAGAGAAAGCTGTTAGCCTTGCTGTTAAAGGGTTTTTGCTTTTGAGCTGAAGAATACTGTAAGCTGATATTTTGTTTTGGCTTTTGCTTAAGTCCTGTTGTGTTTTTGAAAGAAACCTGGAGAAATAATCCTGAAAGAGGTAATTTATGAACCTTGCATTTGAGTTTAATAAATTTCTGTCATTGCCTTACCAAAAGAGCCAAACTACACGTTTTTTTTCTACCTGAAGTCATATGTGTCGCAGTTAAACTACATTTCCCAAGAAGCATTGCGGGGGTACCAGTCAGAGAAGGCTGAAAATGGAAGTTTCTATTATAACCACGACCCTCCATGCTGAATGCAAGGAGCAAGGGCGTGGCACTGTCTAGGATCTGTATATAAACCCAGCTCTGGCTGGACTTTTTTTACCAGAGTTTGGTCTGTACTTTGGAGTCACCTTGTACTTGGCTCCCTGATTCACTTTGGATCCTGATTTGCCTTGTTGGACACACCTAGTTCCACTGGAGCAGGATCTAGATGTGGAGTGTAGTAGTAGTGGTTAGGGCCTGGGACCACAAAGAGCGGGACTCAAATCCCACTGGTGCTCCTTGTGGACTTGGGCAAGTCGGTTAACCCTCTATTGCCTCAGGTACAAGCTTAGATTGTAAGCCTGCTGGGGATAGGGAAATAACTACTGTACCTGAATGTAAGTTGCCTAGAGCTACTACTGGAAAGGTGAGAGCTAAATACTACTAAATCAATAATAGGTTTTGCCTTGGCTTTTCTTCTGCCTCGCCCCGCTTTGGTGAGTGCCCTGTGCTTGTGTTTCTAGTCTCATTGGCTTTCTTCTTGTTCCTGGGTCCTTGGGTCCTCTATTTAGTTCCCCCAGTTACTGCCAAGTTGATCTCCCTGTTTATTGTAAATACAACTCAAATTTCCTTGTGTTGTATAGTTGATGTTAAATGTAAACCGCTCTGATCTAAAATAGAGCGGTATAGAAGAACTGTTAAATAAATAAATAAATAAATAAATATTTAGGTCTCAAATACCTGGTAGCCAGAATCACTTGAGGGCTCGATCCAAAGGCAAGGTGGCAGTTATAAGCAGAAGATCCCATCCTAGCTATCCCTGGACTCGGAGTGTACCATCCTATGGAAAACCTGCTCATGTATCTCATTCATTCACTATTGTCGGATCTTTCCTGTCATGGGGGAACCCATGGAAGTAGACCTTCACCTATAACAGCTCCCTTACCCTTCAGGTTGAGCTCTCTGATATTTGAAAGCTGCCAGGACTAGGCAGACATCAAGCAGATGAGAAAGCATGAGAAGTACCAGGCATAAAACCAAATCCAAACTAGCAGGCTGAAAGAGAATCTAGGAACAGGCAAAAGTCAGCACAGCAGAAGAAGTTGGTTACCAGCAGAGGTTAGGAA
The DNA here is from genome assembly GCA_033557465.1 of Ichthyophis bannanicus. Lineage (NCBI taxonomy): Eukaryota > Metazoa > Chordata > Amphibia > Gymnophiona > Ichthyophiidae > Ichthyophis > Ichthyophis bannanicus. The sequence continues at coordinate 1,740,319,020 of CM066032.1, read as the reverse complement.
ACAAAGAGCAGTAGTGTCGTGACCCCAGCCCCGGCCGAGGGCCTAGAGGCATAGGGCTGCCAATTTTAGTCCTCTAATAAAGGAATTAAACACTATTCTTGTCCACAGTGAGGCATTCTGGGACTTGTAGTTTTTCCTCGTTCAAGGATAGTCGTGTAAGCCAAGGGTTAAAGGCAAATACAAAGGTTTATTTTTCCCCAAAAAGAACTAAGGTTCAAACACACAATGTCAGGATATTCTTCTCCAAGCAATACTTCAGAAATTATACATAAGCTGGAACTGAGGAAGCTTCATAAGCTTTTAAAAAATGTACAGTTGTTTTCATAAGGTAATCAGCAAAACAAAATACAGCTTCTCTGTTTAAGCAAAGTTAAATGTCCTCATTTACCTTCTGCTTCTTTAAACACAAAGATGTAGAAGCTGGCAACGTTCTCTTGAGTTAGTAGTAAAACAAAACTAGGTTCATTCACACTGCTTCTCAAGACCTTTCTCTATCAAGCATTTCTTATCAACAGACTTTCATAGCTTCTGTCTGGCATAATGTACAATCCATTGGCAATTCACCTGATATGGAGTTTTGCTCCGCACAGTCCACTTGCATACCCTCTTGTTCTAAAGCATGTACGTCTGGCTCTGAACTCCCACAATCTGCTCCTCGGTGAATGCTCTGGGGAAATCCCTGGACCTCCCTCCAGCACTGTTTTCCCCGGTAAGGAATGTCTGTACCTCTAGTATGGGATATTTCTCCCTGGTTCAGTTGCCTTGGTTCCTCTCTGCTGTTCAGCCATGGTTCCTTGCTCCAGGCTGGATTCTGGTTACTTCTAGCTATAGCCTTGTTCACCCACCTTTGAGCAGCTTTAACCCTTCGGTCCGAGACCCGAGGTAGAAGACTTCCCTGCTTTCTTTCTCTAAGCAAAGCACACGTGGTTTCTTGGCTCTCAGGCTCCTTCCATGTCCTTCTCCTTCCCTTGATGTTTCCTCCTCTGAGTTCCTCTCTCTGAACTCCTGGAATAGCTGAAACACGCTGAACTCTCTGAACTTGCCCACGATTCTGGACTGGAACTGGAACACAAACAGTTTGAACGGCAACCTGATCCTGAACCCCTTTCTGCCCTTCTGAGCAGGGTTTATAAGGCTGCTTCTTAGCTAGCCTTTCCCTGTCTCTGCACAGGTGTTTGCCATTACTCCCTAAGCTTGCACTTATGTCAGCAGAGCTTGGGTGTCGCAAACTGGCTCTATCAACTCCGTGCTTTCTTTCTTTGACTGCAGTCTGGAACCTGTGAATTTCAGCAATGTCTCTTTCCTTAAAGGTATATTCACTATCTTTTCCTATTTCTATCGGTTCAGCAGGGCTCTCCTCATCACAGCAGACAACAAGGTACTCCCATGAAAGACCTATCTAAGGATATATAAGTGCTGAGAGCCAATCAGTGAATGTCTACCTGATGTGGATTGGATTACTCCGTCTGCAAATCTGGAAAGAAGCAAAAAAATTGTGGATGCTTTCCAAGATGCGTTACTTAGACAAATGGTGATGGAACCAACCAGGGAAAGCTCAACGCTGGATTTAGTGCTCACCAACAATGATAGCGTGTCGAATGTCTGAGTGGGTGCCCCTGTGAGCAGCAGCGATCATCACACGGTGTGGTTTGAGATAAAAGCCAAGGTGCAGTCCAATCATAGCAAGCTCAAAGTCTAAAAACTTCAAGAACACTACTACTACTTAACATTTATATAGTGCTACCAGTCGTACACAGCCCTGTATAGTAAAATGGCCGAGTACCTAAAGGAGGAGTTAGCAGGGTGGGAGGGGATAAGGGATGTGGAATTGCAATGGGCTAAACTAAAGGTGGCAATAAAAGGGGCAACAGAGAAATATGTAAGAAAAGTAAATAAAAACAAGAGGAGAAGGAAAACTATTTGGTTTTCCAAAGAAGTGGCTGCTCAAATAAAGGCAAAAAACATAGCTTTTGCAAAATTCAAAAGCTTGCAAACAGAGGAACACAGAAATGAATACAGGATCAAATTCAAAGAGACAAAAAGAGAAATAAGGAAAGCAAAAATCAAAGGCAGAGGAAAATATGGCTAAAGATGTGAAGTGTGGCAACAAAACTTTCTTCAGGTATATACAGGAAAGGAAGAAGATGAGAGGTGGAATTGCAGGACTCAGAAGTACTGGGAACGGATTCATGGAAAGTGACATTGAAAAAGCAAAATTGCTAAACAAATACTTCTGCTCTGTTTTTACTAAAGAAAATCATGGAGAAGGACCACCTGTGACTCCCAAATATAAAAATGGGAATGAAGTAGATACCACACCATTCCCAGAAGATGATGTGTTAGAACAACTTGCAAAACTGAAAGTGGAGAAGGCCATGGGACCGGATGGGATACATCCCAGGATACTGAAGGAGCTCAGAGAGGTTTTTGCCGGGCCGTTAAAGGATGTTTTCAACAGATCCTTGGAAACAGGAGATGTTCCTCAGGACTGGAGAATGGCTGATGTGGTACCTCTTCACATAAGTGGTGACAGGGAAGAAGTGACAAACTACAGGCCCGTGGGCCTTATCTCGGTGGCAGGAAAGGTAATGGAGGCACTCCTGAAAGAGTGAATAGTGGACTTTCTCAAAACCAACAGGTTGCAAGATCCGAGGCAACATGGTTTTACCAAAGGACGATCTTGCCAATCAAATCTGATTAGTTCTTTGACAGGGTGACCAGAGAACTAGATCAGGGGCATGTGATGGATGTCATCTACCTGGATTTCAGCAAAGCCTTTGATACTGTTCCTCATAGGAGGCTTATCAATAAACTCAGTAGTTTGGGGATGCGTCCCAAGGTGGTGAACTGGATCAGAAATTGGTTGACTGACAGACGACAGAAGGTGATGGTAAATGGAGCTCACTCGGATGAAAGGAAGGTGATTAGCGGGGTGCCCCAGGGTTTGGTCATGGGCCCGGCACTGTTCAATGTATTTGTGAGTTATATTGCTGAAGGACTGCATGGAAAAAGTCTGTCTTTTTGCAGATGACATGAAAACGTTCAACAGAGTGGACTCCCCTGAGGGAGTGGTTAACATGAGGAAAGATCTACAAAAGCTGGAAGAATGGTCTAATGCTTAGCAATTAAGATTTAATGTGATGAAGTGCAGTGTCATGCACCTGGGTAGCAGAAATCCAAGGGAAATGTATGTGATAGGGGCGAGAGGTTGGTGTGTATGGATCAGGAGAAGGACCTTGGTGTGATTATTTCTGATGATCTCAAGGTGGCAAAACAGTGCGACAAGGTGGTGGCAAAAGTCAGGAGTATGTTGGGCTGCATACAAAGAGGAATTACCAGTAGAAAGAAAGAGGTACTAATGCCACTGTATAAGTCACTGGTGAGGCCTCACTTGGAATACTGTGTTCAGTTTTGGAGACTGTATCTTGCAAAGGATGTAAAAAGACTGGAAACTGTTCAGAGGAAGGTGACTAAAATGAGTTGGAGCCTGCGTCAGAAGCCTTATGAGAAGAAACTTGAAGACCTAAATGTGTACACTTTGGAGGAGAGGAGGAATAGGGGAGATATGATTCAGACCTTTAAATGCTTAAAGAGAAATAATGAACAAACAAACCTCTTCCAAAGACGGGGAATCTGTTAAACTAGAGGGCATAACATGAAGCTGCAAGGTGGTAAATTGAAAGGCAATGTCAGGAAATACTTTTTCACTGAAAGAATGGTGGATGCTTGGAATGCCCTCCTGATGGAAGTGCTGGGGGCAAACACAGTGACGGAATTCAAAATGGCATGGGACAGACACAGTGGATCCCTTTATAGCAACAGGATAAAATAAAAATAAACTGAACTATCTAATTTCTCAACAAATAGGGGTGTCCTAGATGGAGCGGTGGGTTCACCCCTAAACAAAGACATGGGGAGGGGTGGTCTGCAAAGAGCGGCAGGTGCACCTACACTTGCCATCTTACTGGGCAGACTAGATGGACCAAACTGGTCTTTATCGGCCGTCATTTACTATGTTACTATGTTACTATGTCTTCTATAGGAACCAATCAGCCCAAGCTACATTTAGAAAGGACTAATCAGGCTGTGCCATAACACAGGCCTGAGATAAGAATATAAAAGACAGGAAGAGGCCTGAGCTTACTTCCTATATAGTGCCTGGCTTCAGGGAGGTAAGTATGTGACACTGCCTACTGACAAGAACCATCATACAGAGGGCATGCAAAACACATGCAAATTTCCTGCTTAGAAAAATTGCTCCTGAAGTGAAAAACTGCATTACAGCGTAGAGTAGTTTTAAAATCTTTTTGTAGTGCTGAATCTTTATGTCTACTCATGTTGGCATGAAGATGCAACATGGGAGCAGAGGGTAATCTGAGATGAAGGACAGCACTTCATCTCTATTCAAGATCCTTGGTGGTCCCAGGGGTGGCTCTATAATGAGGCGGAGTGAGGCGGTCACCTTAGGCAGCAAAGTTTTGGGGGTGGCAACAAATGCCCCCAAAACAGCCGCCTCACACCGCCTTTAAACTAAAAAAAAAAAGGTGAAAAAGATGCATCCCCCCTCACCCCCACGGGAGATCCTGCACACCTGGTGGTCGGTATCCCAGTGGCAGATTCAACCCCTGCCACTGCCCCCCTCACCCCCACGGGAGGTCCTGCACACCTGGCGGTTGGCAGCCCAGTGTAGATTCAACCCCTGCAACCGCCCCCCCCACCTCCATGGGAGGTCCTGCACGCCTGGTGGTCGGAAGCCCAGTGGCAGATTCAGCCCCTGTCGCCACCCCCTCCCCCTCGCCCCACAGGAAATGCTCTTGTTAACCCTCAGCGGGCAACAGATGAAGACAGTGTTGAAGAAAGGAGGGGAAACATTTAGGACAAAAAAGGAAATGGAAAGAACCATTTCAAAGAGTTAGGAGAAAAGTGAAAAGATGGAAGAGGAAACATAAAAAACTCATAACAGAGAAAGCAAAATCAATTTTCCTCATTTATTTTTATTAAATATGTCATTCTTTAACTACTTAGTTGTTGGTGTAATGGATACATCTATTGGCAGATTTTTAAATTATATATCCAACATTCATTTTCATTATTCTTGGAAATGCTATTTTGTTATTTAGATACCTATGTATGTATGCTGTTAAAGCTCATCCTCATCCTTCCCCTCCACCAACACATGCACATGCACAAACACACACAGACACGTGTGCACAATCGATGCTCAGGTCCTCACCTTTGAGTCACTGATGGCTTGTTCCTTCTTGGCAGTTTGAAGGGACTGCTCTCTGCTAGACTGTATGACTCTCGAGTCCTGGAGCAGCAGCTGCAACCTGAGTCTGGAAGATTTGAAGATGGCAGGAAGTAGGCTGCATGGGCCATCCTGAGATTAGATGCCCTCAATTTGGGTGCAAAAAGTGAGAACAGAAAGCACTGCCGCTCACCTATACTGTCATCGGTGGTGGCAGGGCAGGCAGAGCAGGCCAGATTCTCTCTGGAGCCATTTATAGAGGAACTGCAGGATAGCCAGGAGCTTGGGGGGATGCTAGCCTGGGGACCAACATTAGCTTGGGAGTCAGTCACTGCTATGGCTCTCTGAAGGACTGACTGGGCAGATGAGCAGGCACACAGTAACTACAGCAGTCGGGCTGGTGGGGTGGGCTGAATGGACCCTCCACCTGCCACGGGAACCTTTCAAGGCAGCAGTGCTGCACCATGCAGAGAACATGCATGCATTATGGCTGATGCAGGCAAAATGTTGGGGGCAGAGCATGCACAGAATCATGCATTGCATGCTCCCCCTGCACATCTTACTTGTCCATGGTTTTGCAGCCGGTTAATGGCACAAAAGCCTTAAATTGACTGGGCAAAACAGTGAACTGGAAATAATCAGCGGCTGGATCCACTCTGCTTTGCCTTTCTGTAGGGGTATCTTGAGGCTAATCACTTCCTCCTTAGCTCAAAATGTGCCGGAATACAATACCAACCCGTTCTGGCAAAAATTAAGCCCTGTGTACATACCTCCAAAAGTTGGAAGGCAGAATTGATGACTACTGGCTCCTGTCTTCGGTGCTGCTATCTTGCAAAATGACTGTGCCTGACTCCTAGCAGTGCGTCAGAATACATCACTAGGGGCAGGTTTACCAAATAAGGCAATGCAAGGGAAGAACTAGTTGCCTCTTAAGAACATAAGATATGCCATACTGGGTCAGACCAAGGTCCATCAAGCCCAGTACCCTGTTTCCAACAGTGGCCAATCTAGGTCATACTTACCTAGCAGTTTCCCCAAATGACACAGGTTCCACAATGCTTGTACTGTGTCAAGCACCGATATCCTGGGGCCCTTTTTAATAATGGTTTATCGGCCTGTCCTCCATGAACTTGTCTAAACCTTTTTTAAACCCAGCTACACTAACAGCCTTTACTACATCCTCCGGTAACAAATTCCAGAGTTTGATTACACGTTGAGTGAAAAAATATTTTCTTTTATTTGTCTTAAATAGTTTACCCTGTAGCTTCATTGCATGTCCCCTAGTCTTTCTATAATCTGATAACGTAAACAATCAATCTACATTTACCTGTTCCACTCCATTCATTAATTTCTAGTCCTCTATCATATTTCCCCTCAGCCATCTCTTTTCCAGGTTAAAGAGCTCGAACCTTTTTAGCCTTTCTTCATAGGTATATCCTTCCATCCCATTTACCATTTTGGTGGCTCTTCTCTGAACCTTTTCTAATGACGCTATATCCTTTTTAAGATACAGTGACCAGAATTGCACACAATATTCAAGGTGCAGTCGCACCATGGAATGATACAGAGGCATTATAATATCCTTTGGTTTATTTTCCATTCCTTTCCTTATCATACCTAGCATTCTATTTGCTCTCTTGGCCGCCGCTGCACACTGGGCGGAGGGTTTTAACATGTTATCTACAATGATGCCTATATCTTTTTCCTGGGTGGTGGTTCTTAATGTGGAACCTTGCATTGTGTAACCATTGTTTGGGTTGTTCTTCCCTAGGTGCATAGCTTTGCACTTGTCCACATTAAATTTCATCTGCCATTTTGATATCCAGTCTTCCAATTTATCAAGATCCTCTTGCAATTTTCCACAATCCTCATGGGTTTTAACAACTTTAAATAGTTTTGTGTCATCTGCAAATTTGATAACCTCACTCATTCCCTTTTCCAGGTCATTTATGAATATGTCAAAAAGCAGCGGACCCAGCACAGATCCCTGGGTATACCACTATTCACCTTTCTCCATTGGGAAAATTGGCCATTTAGCCTTACCCTCTGCTTTCTCTCTTTTAAACAATTTCTGATCCACAATAGTACACTACTACTATTACTACTAAGCATTTAGAAAGTGCTACCAGGTGCACACAGCACTGTATAATGAAAACACAAAAAGACAGTCCCTACTCAAAAGAGCTTACAATCTAAAAAGACAAAGCAAGAAAAGGAGTAGAAAAAAGATAAGAACAAGGGCAAAGAGAGGCAGGACAAAGGAAAGAGGTAAGAACAAGTGTATGAGGAAGAAACAAAGGTGAAATAAAAGAGGGGAAGGAAGGAGAACAGCAAATATAAGAGCCAAAGGCAGAGGCAAAAAGATGACCTTCTAATTTGAGTTTGAAGAGGGGCAAAGAAGATGCCTGATGGATAGACCAACAAAGTTTATTCCAAGCATAGGGAGCAGCCAGGTGATAACAGCGGAATCTAGAGTTGGCAATAGAGGAGAAGGGCATAGCAAGAAGCAACTGGGAAGAACGGAGTACACTGCCTCCTATCCCATGACTCTTTAGTTTTGCCAAAAATCTCTGATGAGGGACCTTGTCAAAGGCTTTCTGAAAGTCCAAATACACTATATCAACCGACTCACCTTTGTCTACCTGTTTACTCACACCTTCAAAAAAACATAACAGATTAGTAAGACAAGATCTTCCTTGCCTAAAGCCATATTGGCTGTCTCCCATTAAGCCATGACTTTCTACATGTTCAGCAATTTTGTTCTTTATGATGGTTTCTACCATTTTTCCCGGTACAGACATCAGGCTCACCGGTCTGTAGTTGCCCGGATCACCCCTGGACCCTTTTTAAAAATTGGCGTTACAATGGCCATTCTCTAATCTTCAGGTATTACAGATGATTTTAATGATAGTTCACAGATTAGTAATAGTAGGTCTGCAATCTCATATTTCAGTTCTTTCAATACCTTTGGATGTATATCATCTGGTCCAGGTGATTTCCTACTCTTCAGTTTATCAAATAATTGTAATACATCTTCCCGATGTATCGATATTTCTTTCAATTCTTCCGCACCTTTAAATACTACTTCAGTCATGGGTAACATCCCTACATCTTCCTCAGTAAAGACCGAAGCAAAGCATTCAGGAGGAGGAGTAGCCTAGTGGTTGGGGCAAGGTACTTCAGGCCGGAAGGTCAGAGGTTCAAATCCCACCAGAGGACAGCAACCTTGGGCCGGAAGGACTGGGGTTTCTAGTCCCACAGATGCTCCTTGTGGTCTTGGGCAAGCCACTTAACCCTCCATAGCCCATGTTCCCTGTAAGTATTAGTGTATGAGTCTCATATCCCTGCGTGTTAAATGTATCCCCCAATTGTGTTGTGACCGCTTTGATTGAAGGATAAGGCGGTATACAAAACTGTCTAAATAAATAAAAATAAATTCATTCAGTCTCTCCATTATCGCCTTGTCACCTCTTAGTGCCCCTTTAACCCCTCTATGATTTAATGGCCCAACTGATTCTCTCACAGGTTTTTTGCTAGAAATGTACTTGAAAAAGTCTTTATTATGAATTTTTGCTTCCGCAGCAAGCTTCTTCTCAAATTTTCCCTTTGCCTGCCTTATCAATGCCTTGCATTTAACTTGCCAGTGCTTGTGCTGTTTCCAGTTTTCATCATTTGGCTCTTTTTTCCATTTCCTGAAAGATGCTTTTTGGCAACAGCAGCCTCTCTGACCTCACCTTTAAACCATGCAGGCAGTTTTTTGGACTTTGTTTCACTTTTCTTAAAGCATGGAATACAGCTGGTCTGGGCTTCCAAGATAGTATTTTTCAACAACACCCAAGCTTGATGTAAGTCTTTAACCTTTGCAACTGCTCCTTTTAGTTTTTTCTTAACTATTTTCTTCATTTTATCATAGTCTCCCTTTTGAAAGTTAAAAGGTAGTACTGTGGATTTCCTTACCATCCCACCTCTATTAATTAAATCAAACACGTTCATGCTGTGATCACTATTGCTAAGTGGCCCCAACACCGTTATCTCTTGCACCAGATCTGGTGTTCCACTAAGGACTAGGTCCAATATGGCTTCCCCTCTGGTCCGTTCATGAACCAGCTTCTCCAAGAAGCAGTCATTTATTTCATTTAGGAACTTTATCTCCCTAGCATGTCCTGCCGTGACACTGACCCAGTCGATACCGGGGTAATTGAAATCACCCATTATTATTACTGTGCTGTAAAATTTGTTAGCTTCCCAAATTTCTTTGAGCATTTCATATCCATTTGTTCATTCTGGCCAAGCGGTCGATAGTACACTCCCTCTGCCATCGCCTTCCCCTTTTTACATGGAATTTCAATCCATAGAGATTCTACAGCAAATTTTGTTTCTTGCAAAACTTTAATCCTTTCTGACTCAATGTCCTCTCTAATATAGAGCGCAACCCCTCCACCAATTTGATCAGCTCTATCATTGCAATATAGTTTGTACCCAGGTATTACAGTGTCCCACTGGTTGTCCTCCTTCCACCATGTCTCTGAGATTCCAATCATATCTAACCTCTCATTTAGTGCTATATATTCTAACTCTCCCATCTTATTTTTTAAACTTCTAGAATTTGCATACAATCATTTTAGAGACTGTATTTTATTCATATTAATCTGGCTATTGGTAGGCATGGGTAATTTGGACTCTTTAAGCTCTGTCTGCTCCATACTCAAGGGCATTTGGGCTACTTTACACTTTTTTGGAACCTCTCTGCTTTTGGTAGTATCCTTCAAGGATACATTCTTCTGAACCATGCGCTCTTGGGCGACTGTCTGCTTTCCCCTATTATCTAGTTTAAAAGCTGCTCTATCTCCTTTTAAAAGGTTAATACCAGCAGCCTGGTTCCATCCCGGTTAAGGTGAAGCCCGTCCCTTTGGAAGAGCCCCTCCTTTCCCCAGAATGTTCCCCAGTTCCTAATAAATCCAAAACCCTCATCCTTGCACTATCGTCTCATCCATGCATTGAGAATCCGGAGCTCTGCCTGCCTTTTGGGTCCTGTGCGTGGAACGGGAAGCATTTCAGAGAACGCTAACCTGGAGGTTCTGGCTTTCAACTTCCTACCTAAAAGCCTAAATTTAGCCTCCAGAACCTCCCTACCATATTTTCCTATGTCATTGGTATTGACATGTACCAAGACATCAGACTCCTCCCCAGCACTATCTAAGACCTTATCTAGGTGGCGCGTGAAGTCTGCTACCTTCGCACCAGGCAGGCATGTTACCAGGCGATCCTAATGTCCACCAGTCACCCAGCTATCTACATGCCTAATGATCGAATCACCAACTATAACGGCTGTCCTAACTCTTCCCTCATGGGCACATGGCCCTGGAGAAACGTTCTCGGTGTGAGAGGGTTTTACATCACCTGGAGGACAGGTCCTAGTTACAGGATCACTTCCTGTCACACCAGAGGGATGTTCTCCTGTCACGTGACCTCTCTCCTACATGATAACAGGGATGCTGCCAGACTGGAGGTGGGACTTGAGGACTATATCCCTGTAGGTCTCGTCTATGTACCTCTCTGTCTTTCTTATGTCTTCCAAGTCTGCTACTCTAGCCTCTAGAGAACGGACTTGTTCCTTGAGAGCAAAGAGCTCCTTGTACTTAGTGCACACATAAAACCTTTCACCAACTGGGAGAAAGTCATACATGTGACATTCAATGCAAAAGACTGGAAAGCCCCCATCTCGCTGTTGGACTGCTGTCTGCATCTTAGTTTTAAGCTTGTGTTTAGGTCTGTAATTACTTACTAAGGGTTGCTGTGGATACTTATACTAATCAAAGTGTACCTAATACATTTAATGTGCCTTGTTCACCTGAAGGTTAATTAATCTCGGGTCCTTAATGTATGACTGATTTGGATAAAGAGCTGCACCTGAGATTAGCTCCTTCCCTTTAAGATGTATAAGTACCTACAAAGCTATGATTATCCCAGGGTTGGGTGGTTGTTGGGGAGGGAGGGAAATAAGACTTATTAAAAGAGGGCTGCTACACGGTACCCTGTCCTGTGCTTCTAAGGTAAACTGTGACCAACTTCCTGGGTAATTAACAGTCCTTGCTTGGATAGAAGGAGTCTTTCAAAATGTCCTTTTGACCTGCCACCTGACTTTAACACCTATTTAAAAGGTTTCACAGGTCTCTTGCCCCCTAGGTATAAGGCCTCTTTGTAAAGGTCTCTAGAAGACTTTATTTATTGCTCAAAGAATACTGACCCTGTTTTGCCTTTTATGATGTTATATTCTGATTTGATTTAAATTAAAGCTCTTTGCTGCTGATAGGCTCTGACTTAGTATGAAATTTAAACTAGGAGCTCTCTGCTGGGTTCTAAATTTAACCAGAAAGCTCTCTTTTGTGTTTTAAATTTAATCTAAAAGCACTTTGCTGTTATTAGGCCCTGAATGAGTTATAAATTTAAACTACAAGCTCTCTGCTGGGTTCTAAATTTACATAGAAACATAGAAACATGATGACAGAAAAAGACCACATGGCCTATCTAGTCTGCCCTTCCATAACAACAACTACAACAGTCCACTTTTTACCTTTAGCGATCCTCTGTGTTGGTCCCATGCTTTTTTGAATTCAGTTACTGTCCTCATCCCTACCACCTCCACTGGGAGACTATTCCATGGATCCACTACTCTTTCTGTAAAGAAATATTCCCGCATATCACTCCTGAATCTATCTCCTTTCACCCTCATCCCATGTCCCCTCATAGCAGAACTTGTTTCAATTGAAAGAGGCTCTCTCCCTGAACATTTATGCCACGGAGGTATTTAAACATCTCAATCATATCACCTCTATCCCGCCTTTCCTCTAAGATGTACATATTAAGATCCTTCAGTCGGTCCTCATATGCTTTATAATGAAGCCCACTAATCATTTTAGTAGCCACCCTCTGCACCGACTCCATCCTGTTCACATCCTTTTGAAGGTGCGGTCTCCAGAATTACACACCATACTCCAAATGAGGTTGCACCAAAGACTTATAGAGAGGCATTATCACCTCCTTTTTTCTGCTAGCCATTCCTCTCCGTATGCACCCAAGCATCCTTCTAGCTTTTTCCGTCTCCTTTTCTACCTGTTTAGCTACTTTAAGATCATCAGACATAACCATGCCTAGGTCCCGCTCTTCTTTAGTGGACAAAAGTACTTCACTTCATATACTGTATTGCTCCCTTGGATTGCTGCAGCCCAAATGCATGACCTTACATTTTTTAACATTAAATCCCAGCTGCCAAATTCTAGACCATTCTTCAAACTTAGCTAGATCCCTCCTCATGTTATCTACACCTTCCTGGGTGTCTACTCTATTGCAGATTTTGGTATCATCTGCAAAGAGGCAAACCTTACCCGACAGCCCTTCCGCTATATCACTAACAAAGATGTTAAAAAGAATCGGACCAAGGACAGATCCCTGGGGCACACCTTCTCCTCAGAGTGAGCTCCATTTACTTGTACTCTTTGTCGCCTCCCACCCAACCAATTTCTAACCCAAGCAGTAACTTTAGGATTCATCCCTAGGGTGCTCAGTTTGTTTATAAGTCACCTGTGAGGAACAGTGTCAAAGGCTTTACTGAAATCTAAATACACCACATCTAGAGCTCTCCCTCGGTCCAACTCCCTGGTCACCCAGTCAAAGAAATCAATCAGATTTGTCTGACAAGACCTGCCTCTGGTGAATCCATGCTGCCTCGGATCCTGTAATCTGCTGGACTCTAGAAACTTCACTATTTTCTCTTTCAGCAGCGTTTCCAATAATTTACTCACCACCGAAGTTAAACTAACCGGCCTGTAGTTTTCAACCACATCCTTACTTCCGCTTTTGTGTAAAGGCCCCACATGAGCCTCTCTCCAGTCCTTTGGCACCACTCCCGACTCCAACGAGGCATTGAAAAGGTCAGTCAGTGGAGTTGCTAGAACGTCCCCAAGTTCCCTCAGTATTCTAGAGTGTATCCCATCCGGTCCCATCGCTTTGTCTACTTTAAGTTGAGCTAGTTTCTCACGAACACATTCTTCTGAAAATTGTTCAAGATGTCCCTCGCTTCTGTTCTTATTTGTGGGTGTTTTCTGAGGTCCTGCTCCTGGTTCTTCATCTGTGAACACAGAACAAAAATATTTGTTAAGCAATTCCGCTTTATCCTTATCAGCTTCTACATATTCCCCCCCTGCACCCTTGAGTCTGACAATACCACTTTTGCCCTTCCTCTTCTCACTAATATATCTGAAAAATGTCTTATCCTCCCATTTTATTGCATTGGCTATTTCCTCCTCCTTTTGAATCTTTGCCTTCTTGACTACTTTGATAGCTTCTCTAAGTTTTTCCAAATACAGATGCCTGTCTTCCTCTCTCTGTGATCTCTTGTATTTCATGAAGGCCTCCCTCTTTTTCTTCACTTTTTCAGCTACTTCCTTCGAAAACCATAGGGGTCTCCTTTTCCCTTTATTTACCATTTTAACAAAAAGGTTGGTTGCCCTTAAAATACCCCCATTCAGTTTTGCCCATTGTTTTTCTACATCCCCCAGCTGTTCCCATCCCACTAACGACTCCCTGAGGTATTGGCCCATCTTCACAAAGTTAGTCTTCCTAAAGTCTAAGATCCTCACCTTGGAATGGATTCTAACAGCCCTAGTACTAATACTGAACCACACCATTTGGTGATCACTGGATGCAAAATGATCTCACACTACAACATCAGAAACACTTTCACCATTGGTAAGCACCAAGTCCAGTATGGCCCCTTCATGTGTGGGGTCTGTTACCAATTGCCTGAATAGTTCTCCCTGTAGAGAATCCAGGATCTCCTTAATTCTAGATGATACTGCAGCAGGAATGTGCCAATCAACATCTGGCATATTGAAATCTCCTATCAGTAGCACTTCCCCTTTCCTAGCAATGCTGCGTATGTCTTCAATTAACTCTCTGTCCACCTCTTCCTCATGTGAGGGAGGTCTGTATATCACACCAATGCAAATAGATTTCTCTTTCCCTCTTTCTAGTTTAACCCACAATGCCTCCTCTCTCCCTTTTAAGCTCTGTAATTCCAAAGCTTTAATAGTAGTTTTTACATATAGTGCCACTCCTCCTCCCCTACTTCCTACCCTGTCCTTTCTGAATAAAGTATAGCCAGGTATATTTACATCTCAGTCATGGTTTTCTGTGAACCATGTTTCTGTAACTGCCACTAAATCCAAGTCAGCCACTCCCACCAAAGCTTCAACTTCAGAGATCTTATTTCCCATGCTACGGGCATTAATACAGACTGCTTTCCATATGTTACCCCTGTTACCCATTTCCAGAAAGGTATTTAATGTATCACCTACCTGGGGGCTTTCACTTACCTGGGGGCTTTCTTCATCCATCCCCAACGAATCTAGTTTAAAGCCCTCTTCAGTAGATTAGCCAGTCTACTACCGAAGATGCGTTGACCTTTCTTGGACAGATGGATGCCATCTCTGCTCTGCAACCCTTGGAACAGCATCCCATGGTCTAGGAAACCAAAACGCTCTCTATGACACCATCCACGCAGCCATGCATTCATTTCCAGGATGCGAGCCTCTCTGCCTTGGCCTTTACCCTCAACAGGGAGGATTGAAGAGAACACCACCTGTGCACCTAACTGCTTCACCCTCTCTCCCAGAGCCATGAAGTCACTTTTGATATGTTCCGAGGTATACCTGGCAGTATCATTTGTTCCAACATGGATTAGCAACATTGGGTAATAGTCAGTGGGCTTGAAGAGTCTCGGCAAACTCTCTGTAACATCTTGGATTTTGGCACCAGGCAGACAGCATACCTCTCTGGACATCAAGTCTGGTCGGCAGATGGATGCCAAAGTACCCCTCAGAAGAGAGTCTCCAACCACCACTACCCTTCGTTTCCTTCTGGTCACTGATTCTGCAACTTTGGGGTACTTTAACTCTGGTTCTTCCCTTTCCAGGGATGCTTTCACCTCCTTCACTTCCAGGGCTGCATAATGGTTCTTCAATTCAAGGGCTGGAGAAGTTGGATTGGTGATTTTGCAGGCCCTGGTGACTTGTGTCCAACCATCGACATTCTGTTGGCACCCATCTTCTCCTGTGCTGGAGAGCTTGATTGCTGCAAGAAGCATCTCATCAATGTACTTCTCACTGTCTTGAATGCTCCTCAGCCTCGCCACCTCCTCTCTGAGTTCCTCCACTTGTTTCCTCAGAGCTTCAGCATGCAGGCACCCTGCACATGGAACCGGTCCTTTAACTGGCATTAGGACCTCTGTCTGGACCGAGGCAGAAGCTGTAATGGGGGCAACAGCTTTAGCAATACGATTTTTCCCAGCCATTGTTTTATTTGTGGAGCTTAGGTATCTGTTAAAGCAAAAGAGAGAGATCTACCAAGTACCAGCCAGTTTCACAGCTGTCCTTTCAGAGAAAAAGTAGTTAAATCTCTTTAATTATATTCAAAATGTGCTGGTCCAATTCTCTGTGATTTGTTAAAGGGGGAGGTGCCCTAAAAAGCAAGACTGCTCACTAGGGGTGGGTGGGAGTCGGGGTGGGTAGGGAGGGAACTAACACCTGATTAGGTGTTTAGCAGTTTCTAAATCTGAGGAGGTTACTGGAGTTCAGCAACCTACTGTGCTCAAGGAAAGTTCCCCTAAAGCACCAAAAAGAAAGTAACCTTGCTTTAAAAAATATACAAAAATCCCTTTTAAGAGTTCCCAGTCAGAGAGCTAGCAAAGTAATATAATAAAACAAACAAACAAACAAACCCTCAAATCCTTACTGTTTGTTGATCTGTGGAGCCCTGGTAAGGAAAGCCTCAACAGGGCAGGGCACTGGAGCCTTTTATGCAGGCTTCAACTGCACTCAGGAAACAGGCCCACTAACTCCTGATTAGGTGTTAGCAGTTTCTAAACCTGAGGAGGTTACTGGAGTTCAGCAACCTACTGTGCTCAAGGAAAGTTCCCCTAAAGCACCAAAAAGAAAGTAACCTTGCTTTAAAAAATATACAAAAAACCATTTTAAGAGCTCCCAGTCAGAGAGCTAGCAATGTAATATAATAAAACAAACAAACAAACAAACCCTCAAATCCTTACTGTTTGTTGATCTGTGGAGCCCTGGTTAGGAAAGCCTCAACAGGGCAGGGCACTGGAGCCTTTTATGCAGGCTTCAAACTGCACTCAGGAAACAGGCCCACTAACTCCTGATTAGGTGTTAGCAGTTTCTAAACATGAGGAGGTTACTGGAGTTCAGCAACCTACTGTGCTCAAGGAAAGTTCCCCTAAAGCACCAAAAAGAAAGTAACCTTGCTTTAAAAAATATACAAAAAACCATTTTAAGAGCTCCCAGTCAGAGATCTAGCAATGTAATATAATAAAACAAACAAACAAACAAACCCTCAAATCCTTACTGTTTGTTGATCTGTGGAGCCCTGGTTAGGAAAGCCTCAACATGGCAGGGCACTGGAGCCTTTTATGCAGGCTTCAACTGCACTCAGGAAACAGGCCCACTAACTCCTGATTAGGTGTTAGCAGTTTCTAAACCTGAGGAGGTTATTGGAGTTCAGCAACCTACTGTGCTCAAGGAAAGTTCCCCTAAAGCACCAAAAAGAAAGTAACCTTGCTTTAAAAAATATACAAAAAAAACCCTTTTAAGAGCTCCCAGAAAGCTCTCTTCTTTGTTCTAAATTTAAGCTTAAACTGCTGCTACTAGGCTCTGACTGATTTAACAAATATATTGGGTTCACAGATTAATCAGCTTTAATCCAAAGAATTCCCTTCAGAAAAATTCCCAGAAGTATATACTCACAATTGCAAATCTCTCTTCCGAATTAGCAGTTCCCTTTTGTAGTCCTTCAAGACTTATAATAGATTGACCCCTAGCGGTACCTCCCAACACACCATTAGGGGTCAATGGCACCATTTTGCAAGATGGTGGTATCAGAGGCAAGAGTGAGTGGGCATCATTCCTGTCTCCCAAATTTTGTAGGTGTCTGGGGATGGAATCAGGAGCTCTGGGCCAGATACAGGGTCTCTGATTGAGGGCATCCCTGACTAGGTAACTAGAGCAGAGGAGTGCCCAGAGGTAGGAGAGGGGATCAGGAGTTTAGGAGCTTCAGATAAGTCCAGGGAGGAGGAGATTATAAGAGTAGTGGGGATTAAGGGAGTCACGGGATCAAGCAGTCATGAGGGGATCAGGGAAGTCAGGTGAGATTGGCAAGTCAGAGGGATCATGAGAGTCAGGAGCGATAGGGGAGTTTGGGGGTCTCACAGCTCAGGGGGATCAAGGAGTGTCAGGGCAGACTGGGGAGTTGGGCGGATATCAGAAGTGTCAGGGGATGAAGGAATTCAGAGGGATCAGAAGTGGCAGTGGGATCAGAGGATCTGGTGCCCATTGGGCCATGAAGAAACATTTTCAGGAAGAATTCGGGGTGTAGGTCCTAGAAATTTGGCCTGTTTTTTTTTAATATATATATATTTTTTTTCTTCCTATCAGTGTGTGAGCCAGTCCCTGTGGGAAGGGAAATATTTATTTGTGATGCAGTAAACGGCTGAATAATAATGTAGTGGTGTGGCGCTCTTTTTTCTGAGGTGCACACTTTTTAACACAGGTAATTTTCATGCCATTAGTTTACTGCATCAGGAGAAAATATTTTTTTAGCATGTGCCTTAGTAGACTGTGCACTGAAACTCAGCACAGCATTCTAATGCAGTGCTTGCTAAATCAAGGCCTTAGTACGGAGCAAGAAGAATCGGTGTCTTCACTTTAATCTTTTCTATGAGTAGATGAAAGCTTTAAATGACATGGCTCCAATCACACTAAGTAAACTAATTAGCAAAGAATCACAAAAAGCTACTCACAGAAAAGGACAATCAAATAAACTAAGGACTCCTAATGATTTCATAAAAGCAAATAAATTAACTAATAACAGAGCCTTTTCACACGCAGCCCCAACCATTTGGAATTCCCTCCCAGAGGACTTACGAACTTTAACCGAGATTATGGAATTCCGTAAAAAATTGAAAACCTATCTATTTTCCATGCACTACAGCAACATAGATAATCCCCCGATCAACTCAGATAAAGGCTAAAAAGATACCTGACTGAGTCAAATTAATTCCAACAACATAAACAGATAATATACTGAGCTGAAAATGTACCGCGATTCAATTCTAAAGTGCCCACTAACTTGTAATTGTATATAGTTGATAATGTTTTTTGCTTTGTTTTGGTTTTGTTTTGTTTTGTTTTGTATTAACATATGCTGTTAGCTGATATATTGTTTACTGTTACAAAATGTTCCATGTAAAACCAAGCTCCTGCTTTGTTGATTCTTGTTTATTGTAAACCGCAACTGATCTCTGGAAGATGCGGTATATAAATGATTGTTAAATAAATATAAATAAATAAATGAATAAACATAACTCCTAATATCGTACTGAACACACTCAGTGCATAATATTATCTGTTCTTTAGCTCCTGTTTCTTCTTCCTTTTAAGTCTGACCCAATTGTTTTTCTTATGAGCAAATAAATAATTTCCCTCTAAATGATCCACCCAGTCATTCATTTATTACATCTTCCAGTTTTGCTAAAACTGTTTGAGAATAAAGAATATGGCCTATGCTTAGCACTTTTATTAAAAATTCCCCTACTCAAAGTGGTGTTTACTAGGGAGTGTTATGGTAGCAAAGGTGCCGTTAACATACATTATCACTGCCCATGCATTGTTAATGCCGCAAAAAACACTGATAATGCTGGATTAACGTGTGGAAGCTGGGTCCATAGCATT
Source organism: Ichthyophis bannanicus (assembly GCA_033557465.1). Taxonomy (NCBI): domain Eukaryota; kingdom Metazoa; phylum Chordata; class Amphibia; order Gymnophiona; family Ichthyophiidae; genus Ichthyophis; species Ichthyophis bannanicus. Next base: position 1,740,299,973 of record CM066032.1, on the reverse strand, counting down.
TAGGTAAAAGGAGGTGGAGAGTGGGCATTAATGGGGCAGAGACTGGGCGGGCATAGCATGTGTCCCTTTAATGCTGGTTAGTTTTATCATGTGCTAGAGCTCCCAGCATGAGGAGCTCTAATGCCATCTGAAAGTTCACAGCAAGGGCTATTTCTGAGGGGAGACAGCCTTTTTAAATGTATGCAATGTGCTGGTCCAATTGTAACTCCCAAATTAGAGATAGTAGTGCTCCTTTGGAAGTAACAGCATGGTGCCCTATTAATAAAGGGCACTATGTTGTTGGTGCCAAAATGCCAAAGGAGATGCAATGTGAGTAATGCAGTGGGGCTGGCTGGTCCACTAGGCTGACAAGGTGGCAGCCTAGGGTGTACATCTGCGATGTCTGGTATGACTGCTGTGACAGTGGTAGCACACATACATGCTGCCGCAGTCAAATAGGAGTTGCGCCATGTCACTGCCACATGCTGTGATGTCAGTATTTGTGAGGGTGGGGTGGTGGTCACAGCGGCTGTGGCCTGGTGCAGAAGAAATCTGTATCCTGACCCTGTATGTCCAGTGCAACACTGTAGTTGCCACTGTCAGTAGCATGCCAAGCATGTCATCAGCTGGTACAGCAGAGCACAGGGTGATCCCTCCTTTCGGAGGTTTAAGACAGCAGCATGCATGCCCGCATCCCCCGTTGGAGGGGGCAGAAGTGGCATGGTGTGACTAGCTGCAGGTGCGCAACATCTATAAGACCACCTGCAGCACTGAAGTGGCAGCTTTGCCACACTTGCAGGGAGGGAGGGATTGGTTGGCATGCTGTCTACATTAGTGGACCTTGGCACCTGGCTAGTTGCCTAGTGGATGCCCCCCACGTGCACATATTGAGTGGATATGTGCTTGTAGGGTGAAAAATATGCCACTGAGGTAGGAATATTATGCAATATGATTACAGCCCATGTCTGAGAAAAAATGACCACCTTGCTCTCTCACCTGCCAAATGATGACCATAACCTGTGTGTGAACCAGTGACCCCTCCATAAGTAAGTACTCAATCAATTACAATCATCTAAAACACATGTGGATATAAAGTAGTTATTGTGGTCTGCAAAATCTGTGATTATTCCATGACTGGCCCACAAGCACACACCAGGAAATGGGTATGTTGGTCATTCTGTTAGGTCACCTATGGTCTGGAATGTGTGTGTTCATGTATCAAGGCCTGCCCTTTTGGCTGGACAGATCTCGTATGTAAGACATGAATGTAATTTGAACCAGCAACATATCACTGCAGTGCAACATACAGACTTAACAGGATGCCCCTCTCCCATACCTGCCTAACATATCTTAACAGACAAGTATGGCGCAGAGCTTGCAGAGATCTAAGCAGACATAGGCATACTCTAGCTCATGCCCTCAAGAATCCTGAAAATGACCACATATATATCCATGGATTAATGACACCCCCCCCACCCCCATGGCTGCTGTGTGGCTCCAAACTCATGGCCAGAGTGTGTGAGTGTGTGTGTGTATGAGTGAGAGAGAGAGAGAGAGAAAGATCATGTGTTCGAGACCATCCTGTGGATTGGGAATGGTATGTTAACTTTATCCTACTTTTCCAGAACTGTATCGTCGTGTGCAACCTTCAACATTTCATCCGGCCATGAGTCCTCACACTCAGTTGCCACACTGAGAAGTTGCACCACCAACAGCTGGACGGCAGAGCATGCCAATAGCATCTGCATGCTGAGCAGGCATTGACAGCATCCAAGCATTACAGAGTACACTAATAGTGCCTGCAACTGAAAAGGCATTGACAATGGTGGAGCATTCAAGGAGACCTAAAGGGCAGGTAAGAATGCCAACTTGCACTATTTTTGGACAATGGGTTCATGTGTGTGTGTGTATATTTATTTAACAGGTTTTATAAACTGCTTTATCATTTCAATCAAAGCCGTTTACATTGTAATCAGGGGCGGACCAAGGGGGGTGCGGGGCCATGTGTGGAGATTAATTGTGGGGACTCATTTGCATAAGGAGTCTCATCTGCGTACATATTTGCATAATATTAGCATGCACTTTTAGTAAACATGCCTCTTAATGAGTGTCTGGATAAAGAAAGACTAACAGATTTCTACATTACTATATTGCAGTGACAACCGCCAGGCCCATTAGGAAGTACTATAAACACTGACCATTTAGAATCCATAGCAAATCCACCCTATCATAACAGCACTACCAGGACTCACAAAGCACCAAACCCTACCTATCAAAAAGCAACACTGCAGATATTAAACTAATACACCTTAGAGAATGTCAATACATCTCACTGGGGGAAAGAGAACAAGTGGGACTGTCAAACAGAAACTACACAAACAGAATACCTCAGAACATAGACCATCACAACACAAAAAACAAGGGATCACAATTTAGAAATAGGAAGATAATAATTAAACTGGGAACCCCAAAAGCCAAACATGAAATGTACAACACTAGAGAAATAAAACTATAAAGTAATTTCCTCTTGCACTAAACAAAAACGCAAAGATGTTAGCAATACACACTTCCCAGACCAGACATATTCCAGTTAATAAATTCAAAATAAAAAGTATTTTTCTACTTCCTGTTTGGGCATTTTATTTTTCAGTTGCAATTGCTCCAGTAACTTTCTTCTGGTTTCTTTGTGTATTCTGCGAGCTATCCATTTGTCCTTTCTTCTCTTTTAGATGTTTTCCATTCTCTCTCTATATCTGCTTTAACATACTGATCATTTCCCTTTTGCTCTTTCCCCCATTTCTTTCCTTATTCCTTTATCATCCACTCAAATTTCACCCTTCCATTCTCAATCCTTTCTTACTCTCCCAATACCCGGCCCATCGTAGACTTTTCTTCCACACAAAATATATTTTCCCCTCTCCATTCTCATTCCGCATACCCATCCCTTCTAGTACTCCCCCCAGCATCCGCTCCCTTCTAGTCCCATTCTCCCATGCCCCCACATCAGCCCATTTCCAGTCCTATTCTAGCCCATCACCCATTTGCCGTCCAAGCTTCCCCCATCAGCCCATTTCTAGCCCTATTCCAGCTCCTCATCAGCCCATTTCCAGTCCTAGCCTACATATGCTCTTTTCCAGTTCCATTCCAGCCCCCCATTAGCCAATTTCCACTCCAAGCTCCCCCATCAGCCAATTTTCATTCCTAGCCCCCTTGTCAGCTTACTTGTCAGCCCCCTTGTCAGCCTACTGGGAGGAGTAGCCTTGTGGTTGGGGCAAGGTACTTCAGGCCGGAAGGTCGGAGGTTCAAATCCCACTAGAGGACAGCAACCTTGGGCCGGAAGGAATGAGGTTTCTAGTCCCACAGATGCTCCTCGTGGTCTTGGGCAAGCCACTTAACCCTCCATTGCCCATGTTCCCTGTAAGTATTAGTGTATGTGTCTCATATCCCCGCGTGTTAAATGTATCCCCCAATTGTGTTGTGACCGCTTTGAGTGAAGGATAAGGCAGTATACAAAAACTGTCTAAATAAATAAATAAATAAATACTTCCAGTCCTATTCCAGCTCTTCATCAGCCCATTTCCAGTCCAAGTCCCCCCCCCCATCACAGCCTCTTTCCAGTCCTAGGCCCCCTCCACCATCACAGCCCATTTGCAGTCCTAGCTGCCTCCCCCATCACAGCCCATATATATATGTACATATACATATGTATATATGCATATGTGTCTCCTGAGGAGTGCGAGCTGCAACAATGCACTGTGCATGCATGCGATGCCCAGGCTTTATGACTGTGCATACAACATGCTTCAGGTCAGCTATTCAGCATCTCCACATACTATGTGAGACACCATTTACAAGCAGAAGGCTAGCTTTCAGTAACTAATTGCAACCTGCAGCTGTGATGCTGTAATGCATTCGCATCCACATAGCATTCCCCTGCACTTACCCCCCAACATGACACTGCTGTGCAGCTCCCATTCACTTGCTGGTTTGACTGGAGTGAGCAGGAAGGACACCTGTGTATATGGTGCAACCCTTACCTCTGACTGAGTCTCCAGCCTCAGGAAATACCAGTTTGTACAGATGAGAGGCCTGATTAATGTCAACTGTCATAAAAGCTGTATCCATGGCAATACTGTCAGCCCATTTGGTGCAGCTGCAGCCTATAGGCTCAAGTGGAGGACTGGCCTCTGTGAATTTCCAATTCAGTCACCTAGTTGGTGACACTGGAAAGATACTGCGATTTACCTGCATGCACATTGCTCTCATCCTATGCTGCAGTCGCAGAATGCAATCTGGGGAACTCTTTGATCCATGCAAGTACCATATAGATACCAACCGTACCAGACTTTTAGCAGACTCTCTCTACTGCAGTACTCAGCACACAAGTGTAGCACTAAAACGTGTTGAGACAAATTGAATAATGGGAGTTCGAGGTGCAGAATCTAAATACCTCCACTTAAATAAGCTTAAAATTGCTATTATCAAAGTAAACTGCTGTCTGATTGTATAAGCCTAGACTTCTAGTATCACTGTAATTTCACTGTCTGTCTAAATAAGCCTACATTGCTAGTAGCATAGGAAGTACTTGTCTGTTATAAACGTGCCCACTGTGCCCCCTGCAATTGATCCTAAGTCAGTAGTGGTATGCCTCTATACTGAACCAATGGCTCGGCTAGTGAGCCCAAAAGCGACTCGCAAAAGCAGAGTGTACCACCCACCGAGCACATGGCACCCCCACCTACTAACAATCACATGCTTTTACCTCCTCATGAACCTATTCTATAATACACTTGCCCTCACCACTTCCCAATACCAGATCCCAGTCCTGCTGGGCCAAGGTAAAGGCACTCATGGAACCACCGCCCACCACCAATGGAAGCCAAGCATAACCTACACCCGCACCTCATACACATACCCATCCAATACATCACAAAGGCCAAGGCAGAGTGGCACCTGAAGCCCCACAACCTAAGATGTGCCCTTATAAACGCACGCTCGGTCCACAGAAAATGGCCAGCCATCTCAGACCTGATCGCCCACCACAGTTTAGATATGCTACTAGTCACAGAGTCATGGCTCTCCAACTCGGACTCAGTCCTCCTCAACCAGTTAATCCCACCTGACTTCTCCATCCACACATGCCACAGAACCAGCCGAAGAGGCGGAGGAGCCTTCATTCTAGTGAAGACAGAGCTCCAAGTTCAGCTGCTGTCCTCCAATAGCACGAGCAACATGGAAGCAATCACTATAGCTAATGAATTCTCCACCATCAACCTACACCATCAACCTCCACCATCAATCTACAGGTCACCATCCCCTTCCCCTGATGACTTGTCGACAATAATTGACCTAGCCTACAATCCCAAGAACCCACGTTTACCGAACTGGATAATGGGCGACCTCAACTTGCCAGCTCTCCAAAATACCCAGATGGAGGCCTTCCTCAAAGCTCTCAACGAGCTAGGATACAAGCAGATAATAGAGGTCCCCACCTACGTAAAAGGAAACACACTGGATCTGGTCTTCATGCCAACACCCACCATAAGCACTAGCCACATCCTTGATCTATCCATCACACCAATACCGTGGTCTGACCATAGCCTAATTAAATTTCAGATGCCCATGAACCAAGATAATTATCCTTGCCAAAAAGATGAGATCCCTCCAACATCCACGAGGAGATTCTGACTTTTTGAAAAAGAAGAAATCAGCAAAAATGTACTACCTAGCCTCAACATGACTGCACTCACTCTCGATGAAATGATATCCAAACGGAACGAGAATCTGAGCTCTGCAGCACAACTACCTGCCTCAAACACACTACCAAAAAGAAGGAAAGCAACGCAATGGTATTCCTCTGAAATCCGATCCTCCCTACTCCACCTCAGAAAGCTCGAGAGACAATGGAGGAGTTCTCGATCCAAAGATGCCTTGGCAGCCTACACCTCCTACTTGGACATTGTGATGAGGAGAGCTCTGCTGAGCCCATGGAAATGGAGGAAAATGGTAAATATACCTTTAAGGAGAGAGACAGGCAGGGAATTCACAGCTCTCAGAGGCAGGTAAAGGAAGAAAACACGCAGTCACTGAAGTCTGGCCACACCCAAGCTCTGCTAACCTAAGTGCAGGCTTGGGGAGTAATGAAAAACACCTGAGTAGGAAGCAGTGTATGCTAGTTAAGAAACAGCCTTATAAACCCAGGGGAGGAAAAGGAAAGGCAGCACTAGGAAGCAGAAAGGAGTTCACCGGGGAGGAGAACGGTGAAGACTTTGGTGAGGAGCTCAGCAGTGAGAGTAGCAGCCATAAGGAAAGCCAGGCTTGCAGGAGGAGTGCTGTTAGTCCTCAAGCCAGCCGAGGTGTGGCTAGGAGAATTGCTGACGAGGGTCAGACTGCAGTTCAAACGGTTTGTGGACCAGCTCAAAGAGTTCAAGCTGCCAAAAGGTGGGTGGACAAAGTCACAGCTAGCAGTGACCAGAGCCCAGCTTGGTGCAAAGAACCAGGGCTGAACAAGTTAGAAGAATTGAGGCAGTTGATTCTGAGAAGGACTCCTCGCATTTCAGGTACAAACATTCCTTATTGTGGAGAGCACCTGTGGAGAGAAGTCCAGGAGCTCTTACAGAGCATTAAGCCAGAAACAGTTCATGAAAGCTCAGAGTCAGACGTACATGCTTTAGAGCAGGAAGAAATGCAGGTAGACTGTCCTGAGCAGGATTCTATAACTGAGGATTTGGCAATGGACTGTTCATTGTGCCAGAAGGCAGATTGAAAGGTTTCTGATAAAAAGTCTTTAACCGAGAAAGCACTGAAGAAACAGGGTGAGTTAACCTATCTCGGTTAATGCTAGGAACCGCTTCTAATGAAAAGAATACATACATAACTTGTATCTGAATTACTAAAGAAGCAGAAGATAAAAATGGACATTTTGCTTTGCTTGAAGGAAGAAGCTATGTTTTGTTTGCTGAACGTTTGATGAAAACAGCTACACATGTTAAAAGGCTAATGAAGCAGTTTCAGTTCTAGATTGTGTATAATTTCCTGATGTTATTGCTTGCAGAAGAATCCTAACGTTTGTGTTGAGCCTTAGTGCTTTTGGGGAATATAAATAAATTTCTTGTTTGCCTTTAAAACCATTGGTTTCACACTACTGTCTTTAAATAAGGAGAAACAACTACAAGTCCCAGAAGTCCAAGCTGTGGACAAAGATAGTATAATTCTTTATTTAAGGACTAACATTGGCAGCCCTGCGCCTTTAGGCCTTTGGCCCAGGCTAGGGTGACGACAACATACACTGAGAAACAGTAGCAAAGTAACGGAAAGAACATCACACTGAACTCCTGAGATGGTCCCTGAATAAACCCCACGTCCTGTTCAACATTGTAAGGTCTCTGACAAAGGAGCCTGTCCCCCCCCCCCCCAACCGGACCTACTACACCCTCAGGAATTCACCGACTACCTACAAGCAAAGTCCAGCCAACCCAAGACCAACATAACCCCAGTTCAAGAACCCAAGCAGCACCACCCAACACTATTGACTGCATATACACCACCATCCACGCGAAGAATAGAAGAGATCATCACGGAGGGGGCGGAGCCTGATGTCCAGCGGGAAAGTCGCATAGCGCTGAGGCTCCTGAGAGGCCTACTAGGAATCCTGAATAAAACCGCACTAAACCCCTGACTTACTTTATCAAATCTGTCACGGGTGTCTAGCAGGATGGCGGGACCCAAACCGGTGTGTCTGGACTATGGGAATCCGATTAATGCACATGGCAAACGCTCAAAGACTGAGCCCCCGTCCCCCCAAAAGATGGCGGCGCCTCGAGAAGGGCCTGAGGGACTTCCAGAAATCCTGGCTGAAATACGGGGCGTAAAAGAGCTTGTGCAATCAAACGGGGAATCACTCCGGGCAGTAAGAGAAGATCTGGCCATGCTGCAAGAAAAATTTGAAGGGATCTCTCTGCGACAAGATAAAATGGAAGGGATCCTTAATGCACACGAGACTCGCTTAGCGAAACTGGATAAAGTTGAGCGACAGCTACGGGCGCTACAAAGAGAAGTGGAAGAAGGAAACAACCGGTCCCGCAGAAACAACGTGCGGATCGTCGGTGTCCCCGAGGGAGCTGAAAATACTGACATGAAAGCCTTCCTTTGTAAGTTGCTTCCCTCGCTGCTTAAAATCACTTTTGAACGGGACATAGAGATAGATCGAGCGCACAGAGTCCCCACAAGCCTGCCACTCAATCGCAAGACCCCGAGGCCAATTATCTTCCGGCTCCTCCGCTACCAACATGTGGAGCAGATATTGAGTGCGGCACGCACGAGGGTCCTATGGAATTCGAGGGCCACAAAATCTCCTTTTATCCGGACCTAGCCAAGCCAACGGTAGAGCGCAGAAAACGCTTCTTGGAATTTCGGCCGCGGCTACAACAACTGCAAGCTCGATATGGCCTTATGTATCCAGCTAAGTTAAGGGTAACGCTGCATAATCTGACCAGGACATTTGATGATCCGGAAGCCCTAGCCATCTACTTGGAAGCAAAGGAGGCCGACCAGATGCGCTGAAATCCCTTGTGGCAGCTCACTATATAACTCCATTGCCCAGCCACGGTGTGATACCGGCACCGGGGCTCCAGCGACTCTGGGTATGACTGTGCCCTGGTTTTGGGTTACTCGCACAAATTGATCCAATACCTGAGGGCTGTTAGACATCCGAAGGCAGAGCCAATATCTGCGGTTGCAAAATGGCTCTCTCGGGCCTCTCCCTCTGGCACTAGCTCACCATAGTCTGTTTGGGGTTTACTTCTCCTCTGGGGCACACTGGGGATTATTCAGCACGCTGGGATGTATGCATGTGTAATATGACTGTACCATTGTATTGTATATTGGCGTATTCTTGTAGAGAGCATGTAATTTCAATACCATTCGCCCATTCGAAGTATCTTATTCTGTATAGATGGCCCCATGTAAGGTTTTGTCACTGAATGTAAAAGGGATAAACAACCCGATCAAAAGGAAAAAAATCCTTAATTATCTGTGTCATGAAAAAGCTGATCTGGTGCTGTTACAAGAAACTCACTTAAATCAAAAGGAAACCCTGAAACTGGGTATAAAGCCTTACATGGTGGCCGCCTACTCTCCGGCTGTGTCCAAGAAATGTGGGGTTGCTATTTTGGTACGGAGATCCCTGAATGCTACCATTATAGATACCTGCTCTGACTCAGCAGGCAGATGGTCCAGAGCTCTCATTCGGTTCGGGAACCTAGAGGTGGCCTGTCTGTGCCTCTATGCTCCCAATATGGATGACCCTGCCTTTTTTGCTACCATAGCTCAGGAGGCCCAAGTTTCTGCCCGAGCTCCTCTTATCATCGGAGGTGACTTTAATCAGGTCATTGATCTGTTAATTGATAGGCTGCCGCCCAGGACCTCGGGTGGCCTCAAGGGCCATCACATGCTCACCTCCATGATTAAGGAGCTCGCCCTTGTTGACATATGGCGGTTGCTGCACCCCTCTGAGCTAGAGTTTACATTTTTCTCCCCTCCCCATCACTCTCAATCGAGAATAGATTTCTTTCTCATATCTAAGACACTAGTCCCTACTGTAGAAGCGGCGGTTATCCACCCCCTACATATTTCAGATCATGCTGCCATCTCATTCACCTTAAGCGGGGACCAGGTAGTGGAAAAACAGGGGGTGTGGTTTTTTGACAGGACTCTGCTGGACAACCAGGAGTTTCGAGCAGAAATTCGGCTGGCCATCCAAGACTATTTTCAGTTTAACTTACCTCAAGCCACTGCGGGATGGGCATGGTGGGAAGGTTTTAAAGCTGCTATACGTGCGGTCATTACCAGCTTTCAAATCCGTTTGGGGAAACAACGGAAACAACAGTTGTTAATACTAGAGCAACAAATTAAGGCGGGGGAACGGGTGCTCACTTCCAGAACGGACTCCTGTATTCTGGTCAGATTACAGCGGCTACGTTTTCAGTATAACTTACTCTCATCTACAGCAGCCTCGCAAAGTATTAAGGCACAGAGAGGGATTTACTACAGAGAGAGCAATCGAGCGGGAAGGCTGCTTGCCAATGCCTTGAAGGGGCAGCGCGAAGCTAAAAGAGTAGCGGCTCTTAGGGATCCGCAGGGGCGCGGGACGATCACGAATGATGCAGATATCGTAGAGCTCTTTCGGGAATTCTACGCCCAACTGTATCACTCGGAAAGTGATTTCGCACAAAGGGATTTTGAGTGCTTGGTCTCCGGCTTGCAGCGGCCACGACTGTCCGCTGAGGACAGGGAGGACATGGATCGTCACTTTTCTGATAACGAGATTCAACAGGCCATCAAACGGGTGGCTACTGGTCGCGCGGCGGGTCCTGATGGCCTCCCGGCGGAATTTTATAAAACTTTTCTCAAAGACCTAGTCCCTCAGCTACGCCAATACTATACCGCACTTGTAGCGGATAACTCTCAAATTGGAGTCTTTTCGGCGGCCAATGTAGTGGTATTTGAAAAGGAGGGGCGGGATCCCCTACTCACAGCTAACTATCGTCCCATCTCGCTGCTCAACGTAGATTATAAGATATTTGCAACCATACTGGCCACTCGGCTCTCAGAGAAAATACCCCTGTTAATTCATCCAGACCAATGTGGTTTTGTAGCCGGGAGGTCTACTGCGGATAACGCTAGAACTCTCTGTCATGTATTAGCAGGCTCTGCGACCCTGGAACAACCCCTAGTTGGCCTTTCCCTCGATGCTGAAAAGGCTTTCGATCGCTTAGAATGGCCCTTTTTATTTGCGACCCTCAAATGGTTTGGTTTTGGTGCAGGCTTCCTCCGCCATTTAGAAGTTATGTATACTCAACCCGAGGCTAGCATTTGTGTCAATGCTATTCAATCCCGTCAATTTCGTCTTCAACGGGGCACCCGTCAAGGGTGTCCGCTATCCCCTATGCTCTTTAATTTAGCACTCGAACCGCTGGCTCTCCTTCTTCGGCAATGTGCGGACATCCACGGGGTCCCCATTGCCAAGAGTAAATTATCAGCATATGCAGATGACCTAATGCTCTTCGTCTCCCTCACTTCGGTTCCCAAAGTACTCGAGAAGATAGACTGCTATTCTCGGCTATCTGGCTATAAAATCAACTGGAATAAATCTGTGGCGTTCCCACTCAACCATTGGGTGCATAGGGAGGATATGAGTGCCTTCCCCTTTGTCTGGCAACCCCTTATGGTGAAGTATTTAGGGGTCCATTATTGCTATCCCTTAGAAGACACCATAACCTTTAATGCGAAAGCGTTAGTGTCCAAAGTGCAGGAATTAACTACACGATGGTCCCCTTTGACGGTATCCTGGTGGGGGCGGGTTGAGACTATAAAGATGATGATTGTCCCTAAGGTGAACTATATCCTAGAAATGATACCATGTCTATTACCCCTACAAACATATCGGGAGGTAGAGGGCATCCTTAGTCGATATTTATGGCAGAACAAACCGCCACGATTAGCAAGACAAAAACTGAAACTTGACAAAGGGAGGGGTGGGGTCAGATTCCCGGATTTTATCTCATACCATAGAGCTTTCCTATTAAAGCAGGGTTCCCGATGGCTGGAACCCTCTGTTGACAATCGGCCAGTTTGGTTGGACATAGAGGAAGACCTCGTCGCCCCGGTCCCACTGCCCCGCCTACCCGGCATGCGCCTTCCACGGGGCACGCACTGCCCACGAATGATTGTTGACACTCTGGCGGCGTTTACCGCCCTCATTCATGTTAGGGGTCCAAAAGCGTGTCCCCCCTGTCATCTCCCGCTGTGGTTTAACCCTCTCTTTAAAATTCAGAATAACGTGATCGCTTGGCGCCAATGGTATTCTCGCGGAATATGGATGGCCAGTCAACTATTTTTAGGTACGCGGTGGAAGGCCTTTAGTGAGTTGCAACGCGAGTTTGGTCTCCCATCTCAGTTGTACTTTCAATGGTTACAGCTTAAACATTGTCTTGAGAGTGCTCAGGTCACCCCGAGTTTAGATGGGAGTGAGATGGGGGTTACTGCACTCATTCACTCGACCAGGAATAACCCGGGAGTTGCATCCAACTTCTATAAAATGTTGTGCCCAAGCGAAGATCAGAAGACGCTTCAGGTCCAGCATGCCTGGGAACGTGAATTGCAGATCACTCTAACCGCTCAAAAATGGAGGATAGTCTGGAGCAAGTCAGTCCGGGTCTCCAGGTCCGCTTCTATTACCCAATCTCTTTTTCTCTTCACACATCGTTGCCTATACACTCCGGACAGGATGTCCAAATGGGACAATACTATCAGTCATCTCTGTTGGACCTGTCATGAAGCAGTAGGCACGTTAGCTCATATGATCTATGAGTGTCCAAAATTGCGGCACTTCTGGGAGCAGGTGTGGGGACGCATACAGACTATCCTTCAATTTAATGAGCCTCTCAGCTGGAGAGTAGTGGGACTACGATCGGTAGTAGGGCTTCCCTCCTTACCAAAGGCGAGCAACTTTTTGTTGGATTTTATGCTGGGCCTGGCAATCTGCCTGGTTATACGTAACTGGAAGGACTGCGCCAGCCTTGGTTTGCAGGAGTGGTGGAACTTGGTCTGTTTATACAGTAAATACGAGCAGATGCCCCGTAGGGCTCTCCTCCTTCATGGTCCTCACATACTAAAGTGGAAATTGCTAAATGATTATGTTAATGTTGCTAAATGTTCACAAGAGCTACTTGGACCCACTTAATGGGACTTATACCTGCTCTCATATTTACTTGTAACAGGGAGTTGACATGCATTCGACTTCTGACATGATTTCCCCGGCTGTCCTAGAGGAGAGGGGGGGGGGGAGGGATGGGTAGTTTCTTCTCTATTAGTTAGTCATTAAGACTTTGTAAGTTTGTTCTGTTTGATGTTTTATAAAATGAAAATAAACGTTTAAAAAAAAAAGAAGAGATCATCACATCAATAAACCACCACAGCCCCCAAGGACCCCTGTCCAGCATTCTGGATAAAGTCACTGCACAATGAATTAAGCCCATCCCTAATCAAGATCATGAGCCTATCCTTCGCAACAGGAGTATTCCCATCAGCCCTAAAATAGACCTCCATATGACCCCTCCTTAAAAACAATAAGCTCAACCCACAAAAAGCAGAATCCTACCGTCCAATCTCCAGCATTCCCCTACTGGCCAAGATAATAGAGAAGGATGTACAACAACAAATCCAGCACCATATTGATACTACTGCCCCACTCGACCCAAGTCAACACGGATTTAGAGAATCCCATGGCATAGAGACCCTCCTCATTACACTACTCAATACCCTAATCACAGGGATCGATAACAGCAGTAAAGGGTACACGTTAATCTTCATGGACATTGCTGCCGCTTTTGACTCGGTTAATCACAAGACTCTTCTTTCACGGCTACAAGAGAAGGGAATCTATGACTCAGCCTTGAGCTGGTTCAGATCAAACCTGATAGACAGATGGCAGCAGGTAAGAGCTGGCTCACGGACTTCCAAGCCCTTCGAACAAACACAGGGAGTCCCCCAAGGATCATCACTCTCAGCCCTCCTTTTCAACATATACATGCAATCCATCTGCTCAATCATCCGCTCCTTCAAGGTCTCCTACCTCGTGTACGCCGATGATGTGCTACTCTTCTCTCCATTCTCAATCAACCAACCTGACTTCTCGACCCTGACAAAGTGTTTTGAGGCTATCATAGACTGGCTCCACACACAGAGCCTCAAAATTAATTTCAAGAAAACTGATGTCCTATTCATCACTAAGAACCACTCTTTCACCCCACCAACCTCAATAAGAGTAAGAGACGCAGAGCTCTTGAGCAAGCCCACCATCCTCTACCTCGGCGTCACCCTCAACCAGCATCTTGACATGAAGGCACACATAAGCAATACAGTCTGAGCAATCTATCATAAGATATGAACCATCCGCCACCTGCGCCCCTTATTGGAACCAGATGACTTTCGGACGATCTTCCAAGCATTGGTAACCCCGCACTTCGACTATGCCAATGCTATTCTACAAGGACTCCCCAAGAGCACCCTGAACCCCCTGCAACTGGCAATGAACACATCCGCCTGAGTCCTGCATGGAGCCTCCAGAAGGGACCACATAACCCCCATCCTAAAAATCCTCCACTGGTTACCAATCCACTGCAGACTCACTTTCAAGGTCTTACTAATGACTTTCAAGGCCATCAACAACTTATCCTCCATTTCCCTAACAGACCTCATCCTCCCCACACCCGCAAACAGGACCAGAAGGCCATTCGCTGTGAACACCCTTGTAATCCCCAGTGTAATAACAAAGTGTTCCCAGTCAGCAAGGAACAGAGCATTTGTATACTACGCTCCTACGCTCTGGAATGTCCTCCCACCCCCCATCCGGGCAATAACTGACCTCGCCCAATTTCGAAAGGCACTGAAGCACCACTTATTCCTCCAATACTACTCCCTAACCAGTGAAACAACACAACCAAGCCTACCCCCTCCTACCCCAATGACACCAGGGCATGACACATGCCGACAATCTAAAACGAACGCTCAAAGTCCGAGAGTGCATTTAGTCCATAGCAACATACCAACAAATAGCGCAAATGTATATAGTTGTTTATAGTTGTATATAGTTACCCCTGTCAAATCCAAGTTGTAAAAACCTGTTATCTGTAATGTACACTGCATTGTTCTGCTGTGTTGTACAATTTATTGTTACCTGTAAACCGCACTGATTCTAAAAAGCGCGGTATAGAAATAATATAAATAAATAAATAAAATGCACAGTATGCACATACAGGCAGGTCCGTATCAGGCAAATTTGCATACAATATATGCCATCTCAACTGATCATTGACCAAAGCATTCAGCAGTACATTACCTATCACTCCAAAAGAGTCGAAATGCACTTCTTTGCCTGATTGTGACTGTGGGATACTGACCTCTGGATGGTGCATGCACAATTCCAGCTGCTGAAATGTGCCACAGCATGTCATGTTGGTCTCTGCATCGCCTGCCACCATATGGGAAGACAGTGCCTGGAGGTGAATGTTGGGGTGGGGGTAGGGGTGAGGGTGGGGGGAAGAGTATCATACATGCTGAAAATGTGCCCTTCATAGATGTCATTGCTGGGCAAAGCCTATGTTGACATGCCCAGAAGCTATGCAGGCCTATTCAGTGTCTGCATGTATTATATCAGAGGGCCTGCATGACAACTCACTCGATCCCCATGGGCACAAAGTGTGACAGTCCCATGGATGTTGTTAGAGTACAAAAAGGCAGGGAATTGTGGTGCATGTGTGGCATGCAACCATGCCAACATCTAATCCCATGTCTAATCTGCTATGCTTCCACGTGCTCTTGCAGGGGGGGGGGGGGTGGGCACTGCGTCTGCAGCATGGAAGAGTGCATATGCTGCACTGGCCAGTTTTGCAGTGTCCAAGGCTAAGGATATGACATGATATGGGCATACAAGCATGGCACTATATTCAATGCTCACTGCCAAAATCTGTGTAGAGGGACACCGTATTTGGGTATGTGACAGATGTAGGCCACTGTGGGCCAGCATGCATTCGTAGCCTGTCTCTGGCCCACTTTCCACTGTGATTTGCATTGTATAAGCTGTCCCCAAGTTCAAAATAAAAGGGTACAAAATAAGGAGCAGAGGATTCTGGGTACTGCCTAAAACAGAGCAGTTTGTACAGGATGTATATAAATCAGAGGTTAGGTAAATGGCTGAAGCCATCTTAACATGGGTCTGCCATGGGCATGGCTTGGGTGCACACAGCTGTTCATGATGAGACCTTGTCACGGCTATGTATCCACATGATGCTATATAGTGTCAAGCTGTAATGATATGGGTGCTGTTTCTTTTTTGGCAGTCTAGTCCGGCTCGTCAAGATCTGACCATATAACACCCATCATGAAAGATCTGCATTGGTTACCTTTACATGCCAGACTCCAGTATAAGTCTTTAGTCCTTACTTTCAAGGCCCTAAATAACCACCCCCCTACGCCAATCAGCAAGCTTATTCACGGCACCCTGGAAAATAGAAAAAGGTGACCCACTTCAATGAACACCTTAATAGTCCCTAAAATGATAACGAAGTGCACTAAGGCCACCTCCAACAGGGCCTTCTCCTTATTTGCTCCTTTAAACTGGAATGCGCTTCCCCACGAAATCCGTGCTATAAAAAGCCTAATTCTATTCAGAAAAGCATTGAAATTCCATTTGTTCACAAAATGCTACCCAGAAGACAACCTAGACATTAGCAAAACTAGCACCCCAATACAACCAGAAAAGGGCTAGTTGGTCAACCTTCTCTCTAGTCCTATGGTGAACCACCCGAAAAGCACATGCAATATCCAAACGAGTTTATAATATTGTATATAGCATTAAGCATTAAATTAACCTGTACATAGTTCTCCCGGTTGTCCCTTGTTGAATTTCCCTGTTCATTGTAAACTCAATGTTACTTGTATGCATTGTAGTATGTTCTTGTTCAATGTACACCGCACTGATTGTAATAGCGCGGTATAAAAGAAATGTTAAATAAATAAATAAATAAATAGACAGGATATTGGATGTTCAGACTGTACAAAGCTAATGTTTTCATGGTAGCTATGTGTACATGCAATGGGTGGGAACTAGTAGACTGAGCACAGATGGTATGTTAGTAGCTGACACAGCCCTGGGTTGCCCAACATATGCAAGCTGCCTGTGATTGACCCAGCTGATTGGAATTCTCAGAAAGAGAAGCTAGCAGGTGTCTTGAACTGTTGACAACCTGATGATAACTATGGCCTTGGAAACATTGCCTTTAACCTTTCCCGGCATTCGCGGCTTCATTGAAACAGCTGCCAGCGGGGGCGGAGCTAGCCACTGAACAGAATGGACGCCTGAATTTTTGCTCCCGTTGCTGCCCAAGAATCCTGAACATATCCCGGTATTCCATTGAAGTTTGTACCCCCTACCTACATCAATAACACCGCAATACAGCTGGATGGCATCCCTGAAGCCTGCCCGGCTGGAATTTCCACAGGGATCCGGCTCAGCAGCGAAACGATCCAAACCCGAAGTGGGTTCCCCGCAGAAAATGGCCGCGGGAGAGAAGGAGGGAGTGACTGCCGGTGGCCTACGTGAAGTGCTACAGGAATTGAAATGCGTTAAAGAAATGATTGCAGCCAATTCTAGTTCACTGAACATGATTCAAGAAGACTTGCTGGAGGTAAAAGAGAAACTCCTCACCATCACCACTCGACTTAATGCAGTTGAATTACAAACCCAGAAGCATGGCGTTGCATTAGAACAGCTGGGCCCTTTGGCCAAACGAGTCCGGCACATAGAAAATCTGATTGAAGATCAAAATAACCATTCCCGTAGAAATAATATCCGCCTTGTTGGAGTCCCTGAAGGCGCTGAAGGTACCGATCCGATTGGATTTCTGGAAAAAACCATACCGGAGATGCTGCAGCTTGTCTTTGCAAGGCCTTTTGAACTAGAACGGGCCCATCGAATCCCAGCGCACAAAGCTGAAAACACACGATACCCGCGCCCACTCATAATGAAGGTACTGAGATACCCACAGGTCCTACAGATCTTTCAAGCTGCACGGAAGGCCGGATCACTGCAAATCCAGGGACACAAAGTAACACTTTATCCGGATTTGAGCAAGCAAACGGTAGATCGGAGAAAAGCGTTGCTGGCCTGTAGACCCATGCTACAAAGTGCACAGGCAAGATACGGGCTATACTACCCAGGAACCATGCGGGTCACGCTGCATAATGAAACGAGGAATTTTGTTGATGCTGAAAAACTGAAAACTTTCCTACAAGAAAAATGCGGTATGGAAACCTGAGGTCAATATTCTGATCTCTCACGCAGTGTAGAGAACTCAGCATATACTCAGGGGGTGCGGCCGTGCGTTCTCACAAATTTTAGAACGCCTTAAGCCTTGTTAAACACCTCATTGATTGTATTTCTGTTGTTCTAAATAGTTTTAATTAAACAGATATTTCTGCTTGAAATGTAGGGGTGGCAACGGGAGGTCGGGGTTGGTTACTGTTTCAGTGGATTGTGTTCACCTTAGCGATACAATGTTTGCCAGTTATGCAGTTGTTTGTGTCAGTCCAGTCCAGTACAAAACCCTCCACATACACGCAAATGCCAGTACGCGGCAGGCCTATCCATAGGATAGCTTTCACCTATAAGACAGCTTATCCCAACGTTGATGTCTAGTGATCTTTTAATGCTTTCGTTAAATGTAAAAGGTATTACTGGCCCTGTCAAGCGAAAGAAGATTTTAGCGTACTGCCAGCAAAAAAAAGCGGATATTGCCCTCTTACAAGAGACACATTTAACAGATACTGAATCGCAGAAAGTAACCTCTAAATACTTCCTGGTGGCGGCCTCGGCCTCTGCCACTCAACGCAAAGGGGGGGTAATAATATTAGTGCGCAAATTCCTGCAATCCGCCATTACCGACACACGGATTGATCCGCTAGGTCGATGGGCCAGAGTGACGATGAAAATAAATCAACAGCTTTACACATTCTTCAATAGTTACGCGCCCAACCTCGATGACCCTAACTTTTTCAAACTGATAGCTAAAGAAGTTACAGCCGCGGCTCACACCAATATCATATTAGGGGGCGATTTCAATGTCATCTTGGATCCACTGTTAGATCGCACGCCCTATCAGGCTGTAGACAAAGTCAAATCGCAGGCGATTCTTAAAGGCATCATAACAGAGCTACACTTGGTAGACCCCTGGCGCCTACTTCATCCCCAAGAAAGAGACTACACATTTTATTCCATCCCACATAATACCCAAACAAGGATCGATTTCTTCCTACTGTCCACAGAGCTGATGCCCCAAGTGTTGTCCGCAGAGATATATGCTACAACGGTATCGGACCACGCCGCTGTCTCCCTAGTGTTGAATACCAACGTTACACAGCATGTTCCACCAAGATGGACATTTGATAAATCCCTACTAGCAGATGACTCCTTTGTACAGCTACTGTCAGGGGAAATTGAGACCTATTTTAAATATAATACACCCACTGATACCTCCATCTGGAGCTGGTGGGAAGGTTTTAAAGCGACCATACGAGCTCATATTACCACCTACACCATTAGACGGCGTAAAGCCAGGAAAAAAGAAAAAGATGAATTGGAACTCCAAATAAAAGCTGGGGAAAGGTTACTAGTCAAAAGAGCTGACTCAATGATATTGATTAGACTCCAAAAATTGCGATACCAATATAATGCTCTCCTCAACAAAGAAGCACTGAGTAGCATCCAGCTACAACGTAGTATATACTACTATGACAGCAACCGCTCAGGATCCCTCTTAGCTCGGCAGCTCAGACCAAAAACCAGCAAGACCGCTATAGCGGCGTTGCAGGACAATTCCGGGGGCCTTCTCCTGAGATCTGACAAAATACTAGACCGCTGCAAAGAATTCTATGAGGAACTATATCGCTCAGATACCCAATGTAGTGACAGAGCCTTTGAAGATTTTGTCTCCAAGATAGTAGGACCCACATTAACCAGTCATCAAAGTCGAACGCTGGAACAAGAGATCTCAGTAACTGAAATACAAGATGCGATCAAACAGATGGCTCGTGGCAAAGCCGCCGGTCCAGATGGTATCCCGTTGGAATTCTATAATAAATATTGCATTCAATTGGCTCCCATGCTACAGATCTACTACAGTGGCCTGCAAGATGAATCTCCAGAGATTGGAGCCCTGGCAGAGGCTGTGGTGGTAATTCACCCGAAACCGGGCAGGGATACACAAAAGATAGAGAATTACAGACCCATCTCTCTCCTAAACTCTGATTATAAAATCTATGCTAAAGTGCTTGCTAACCGATTAGGACGGATCTTAAAAGATTTGATACATGAGGATCAATGTGGATTTATACAAAACAGATCCACTACAGATAATGGAAGATTATTGGCACATGTACTGGCATCTGCCAAGACCAAGGCCGAGCCCCTGATAGGGCTAGCATTGGATGCCGAAAAAGCCTTCGATCGACTGGAATGGTCCTTTCTATTTCGATCCCTACGGTGGTTTGGGATAGGAGAAAAGTTCCTAAAACGCGTTGAATTGTTATATACCAAACCCACAGCTCGAATAGCGGTCAACTCACACCTCTCAGCCCCTTTTCAGTTGCAAAGAGGGACCAGACAGGGTTGCCCCCTGTCACCGATGCTTTTTAATTTAGCCCTGGAACCCTTATTAATAGCGCTCCGACAGAAGGAAAACATAAAAGGAATTGAGTTAGCTGATGGTCCCTGTAAATTGTCAGCATATGCCGATGACCTGCTCATTTTTCTACAACCATCAGACCTTCCTGAAACACTGCAACTCCTAGATGCATACTCAGCGATATCCGGATATAAAGTAAATTTGAATAAAACAACAATTATTCCTCTGAATGAACAGGTCAGCGAAGAAATGATGCGTGGATACCCCTTTCAATATGAGAAGTCATCCTTTAGATACCTGGGCGTGACCTATGGCACCACCTTGGAAGAGACTGTCGCAATCAACATTAAGATGTGTCAAGAAATTGTACATGATGACATCTGCAAGTGGACCCCCCTTCATTTGAGCTGGTGGGGCAGGCTAGAAACGATAAAAATGATGTTGGTACCAAAACTCAGCTATATATTAAGTATGATACCCTTACGTTTCCCGACAGCCTTCTATAAGAAAATGAATAGTCAACTGATAGCCTTTCTATGGAACAACCGAGTACCCCGAATAGCTGCCTGGAAACTGAAGTTACCTAATACACAAGGAGGTGTCCATTTCCCAGATCTCGGCTGGCTACACACTGCCTCTCTTTTAAAGCAGGGTGCTCAATGGGTCGACTCTGACGACACGGATAAAGGACCTAGATGGCTGAGTGTGGAGCGGGCCCTACATTCCCCCCTGCCCACATGGCTACTGGTAGGCACAGTAGTAGACCAGACTGCACCACATAATGCTATTATCCGAGAAAACACAGCATGCCTGTCGATTATTGGCATCATGTATCGATGGAGGGGATGACTTTGCCGCAGATATGCCCATATGGCTGAACCCGCGCCTTATCATCGGAGGGAAGCCTGTCTTATGGAAAAAATGGGTGGAACATGATCTTATCACCATTGGACAACTGATCAATGGAAGTGCATTTAAAACCTTTGACAGATTAAGAACGGAATTCCGATTGCCTAATACATGCTATTTCCAATGGTGTCAGCTCCGATCCTGCATGAGCAAAGCGGGTGTGTCACCTGTCTTGATACGTACAGAATGGCCACTGCGACAGAAACTTCAAGAATTACAAACAGATGCTAAAGCTGTTTCAAGATGTGTTGCGATTCTCCGATCCAAAAGTGACAAGACATGTTCTAAGATACAGTCGGTGTGGGCTACTGAAACCGGTCAAGATCTACCTCCGGAAAATTGGGACACTTTTTGGGGAACTCAAATACGTGCCACGAGAGCAGCGTCTCTCACACAATCGATGTACTTTATAGCACATCGAGCGCATATTACACCGGCTAAGAAAATGAAATGGACACTACAGGAGGGAAATCGATGTTGGTCCTGTAACATGGAAATTGGGACACTGGCACATATGTTGTTCCATTGTAAATCCCTGGAAATATATTGGAACAGAGTTTGGGAACGCATATCACAGATCCTCAACTTACAAACTCCTATCACTTATCGGATAGTGATATATAAATCCATAGCTCTGGAACCTACTCTGATGAAATGGGATGGTAAACTGCTGGACTTAATGCTCGGGATAGCGCTTAAAATAGTTCTAATACACTGGAAGAATCTCGACAAAGCTTGTTTCGAGCATTGGTGGAGTCTCTTAATCCTACATAAGACCTATGAAGAGATCTATATAGCCAAGAACCCATGGTCTGGTAAACTAAGTAAGAAATGGTCAGCTTTACAAAATTATGTTTGATGAAAATGATTGCTGGAGGCTGCCTTGTGGAATGGTCTCTGCTGTAACCACATTGAACGGAGAGAGGGAGGGTGGCGTGCTGGCATGGACTGATACTAGTTCTTGTTAACGTTATTGTACTGTCTTGTTCAAGTTATTATATTCTTTTGCTATTTTGATCAATAACATCTGCTTGTATCCTGCTATATCACGATCGTTTGTATTGTTATTTTATATGTTAAAACTGAATAAAAACTACTATTAAAAAAAAAAAAAAAGAAACAGCTGCCAGCGGGAAGGTAAAGGTTCTTCACGCTGGCGGGCTGTGCAGAGGGAGCCGGGGCCTCGCGCGGGCTTCCCCGGCTCCCTCTGCAGCCCCTTAGACAGCGCGGGGCTCTTCGGGGGGGGGGGGGGGCGGCGAGGACTGGAGGGGCTGTGATGGGGGGAATGGACTGGAAATGGGCTATGATGGGGGGGGGGAACGGACTGGAAATGGGCTGTGATGGGGGGGGAGACTGGAAATGGGCTGTGATGGGGGGGGGAGAACGGACTGGAAATGGGCTGTGATGGGGGGGAACAGAAAGGAAATGGGCTGTGATGGGTGGGGGAGAACGGACTGGAACTGGGCTGTGATGGGGGGAATGGACAAATTGGGCTGGGATGGGGGAAACAGACTGGAAATGGGCTGTGGTGGTGGGGGGGGGGGAGAACAGACTGGAAATGAGCTGTGATGGGGGGAACGGACTACAATAGGTCTGAGATGTGGGAGGACTGCAAATGGTCTGTGATGGTGGGGGGGATAGGACTGCAAATGGTCTGTGCTGGTGGGGGGGGATAGGACTGGAAATGGGCTGTGATGGGAGGAGGACTGCAAATGGTCTGTGATGGTGGGGGGGATAGGACTGGAAATGGGCTGTGATGGTGGGGACGGATGGACTGAAAATGGGCTGGGATGGGGGAAACAGACTGGAAATGGGCTGTGATGTGGGGGGGGGGAACAGACTGGAAATGGGCTGTGATGGGGGGAACGGACAAATTGGGCTGGGATGGGGGGAAACAGACTGGAAATGGGCTGTGGTGGGGGGGAGAACAGACTGGAAATGGGCTGTGATGGGGGAACGGACTACAATTGGGCTGTGATGGGGGGAGGACTGCAAATGGGCTGTGATGGTGGGGGGGATAGGACTGCAAATGGGCTGTGATGGTGGGGGGAATGGACGAAATGGGCTGTGATGGGGGGGGAACTTGGACTGGAAATGGGCTGATGAAGAGCTGGATTAGGACTGGAAATGGGTTTATGGGGCTGGAATAGGGCGAAGTGGGCTGACGAGGGGGCTAGGATTGGAAATTAGCTGATGGGGGAGCGTGGAGGAAATGGGCTGATGAGGGACTGGAATGGAACTGGAAAAGAGCATATGGGGGCTAGGACTGGAAATGGGCTGATGAGGAGCTAGGATAGGACTAGAAATGGGCTGATGGGGGGAACGTAGACTGTAAATGGGTGATGGGCTGGAATAGGACACTGGAAATGGGCTGATGGGGGCTGGAATAGGACTGGAAGTGAGCTGATGGGAGTTGGAAAAGGGCTGGAAATGGGCTGTTGGGGAGCTTGGAGTGGAAATGGGCTGATGGGGGGCTGGAAAGGAACTGGAAAACAGCATATGGGAGGCTAGGACTGGAAATGGGCTGATGTGGAAGCTTGGGAGACTGGGACTAGAAGGGGGCAGATGCTGGGTGGGTCTAGAACTATAAAGGAGCTGATTTTGGGGGAGGACTAGAAAGGGATGGGGAATGAGAATGGAGAGGGGAAAAGATATTTTGTGTGGGAGGGAAGAAAAGTCTACGAAGGGCAGGGTATTGGAAGAGTAAGTGTAGATTGAGAATGGAAGGGTGAAATTTGAGTGGATGATAAAGCAATAAGGAAAGAAATGGAGGAAAGAGCAAAAGGGGAAAGATCAGTATGTTAAAGCAGATATAGAGAAAAAATTTGGAAAAAAATCTAAAAGAGATGAAAGGAAAATGGATAGCTCGCAGAAGACACAAAGAAACCAGAAGAAAGTGACTGGAGCAATTGCAACTGAAAAGAAAATGCACAAGCAACAAAAGGTAGAAAAATACTTTTTTATTTTGAATTTATTAACTGGAATATATCAGCTCTGGGAAATGTGCATTGTTAACATCTTTTGTGTTTTGTTTAGTACAAGAGGAAATTAATTTATAGTTTTATTTCTCCAGTGTTGTTGTACATCCCAAGTTTGGCTTTTGGGGTTCCCAGTTTAATTATTGTCTTCCTATTTCTAAATTGTGATCCCTTGTTCTTTGGTGACGGTCTATATTCTGCATTTTAACCAAGCTGAGGTATTCTGTTCATGTAGTTTCTATTTGACCATGTCACTTGTTCTCTTTCCCCAGTAGGAGATGCATTGGTATTCTCTGAGATGTATTGGTTTAATATTTGCAGTGTTGCCTTTTGATAGGTAGGGTTTGGTGCTTTGTGAGTCCTGGCAGAGCTGTTATGATATGGTGGATTTGCTATGAGTTCTAAAAGGTCGGTGTTTATAGTACTTCCTAATGGGCCTGGCGGTTGGCACTGGAATATAGTAATGTAGAAATCTGTTAGTCTTTCTTTATCCAGACACTCATTAAGAAGCATGTTTACTAAAATGCATGTTAACATTATGCAAGTATTTATGCAAATGAGGCTCCCTATGCAAATGAGGCCCCGCAATTAATCTCCGCACATGGCCCCGCACCCCCCTTGGGCCGCCCCTGCTTGGAAAGCCCTTTTGCTTGGGGTCAGCAACTCCTGCCTTGACGATACTCCTTGGAAACAGCTGCTATAACCATCAGGACATAAAATGTTATAGGAGACTCCCTGGCCAACAGATGCAGGATAGAAGGGCCAGACAAGATAGGCCACTCCTACATGCTACAATTGCATAAAATACCAAATGACAAGCATTGCACTACAGACAATATCTGTAGCATACTAGTGCCCTACCACACTAACAGTGATATAGATCTTCTTCAGAACCTAAAGAGTCCATCTATTGCAGTGTTTGCTCAGGGGACCAGGTGATGTGTGACCTTCCTCACATGTAGGGTGACTGCTGAAATAGGTCATTTGCATATATGGTGGCTGTTATGTGCAGGATAATGTCCCTGCATATTACAGAGCTGATGTGATGGATTGCTGCATTCTCCATCTGGCAACAGTTACATATATCTGCACATTGTGAGATGCATCATGGGTAATGGAGGGGCTAACCAATACAGGCACCCAGAGCCCTAATTACAGCCATAGTGGTGACTGTGATCACTGGAGCATTGCCCAGTGCCTGCATGTCTTTTATGACGGTGGAAGAAGTGTGTATGGTCTCCCGAAGAGGGCAGTATGGTCTACAATGGACCCCACGGGTCATAAATGTGGTTTGAGTTAGGTGTATGTACAAATGTACCTATCTTGCAGTATATAGCAGGTCCCAATGGACTGAACGCTCTGCATATGTGCTGCCTCAGGGATTAGTTCCACACTGCAGCCCAGCAAACCTCTGTGTGGGACTGTTGTTTGGCATTGGAGGTACAGTAGAGGGATGAGCATCTTGCCCTCACATATGGCTTGGTCTTTGGACAAGTGGTGCATTCTGCAGCTGTGTGTATGCAACTACAGTACTGACTTCCAGTGCAGTACATACTGCATGTGTGCTGCTGTGGGCAGGCCTAAGGTGTGGTTTACTACTGTCTAGAATGTACCAGCCGCATTGTTTCATGTCCTGAGTTTTGGCCATTGCAGGCAGGGACCTGCAGACTTTTTAATTCTAGACATTGCTGCAGGGTAAGGTGTGGAGTTGTAATCTACTGGTTAGCACACTGGCTTGGTAAGCAACAAACCAGGGTTTGATTCCCACTTGATCTTGTGGGGAAGTTCACTTCCACATACTGCCAGAAACAGTCCAAGGTCTGATTTGACTGGAGGACACACATCAATGTTGTTTTTTTATATGTTACAATAGCACATTGGATCTGCAAAAATGCACATTGAAATCATGCCCATCTGATTGCATGGCTTTATTGGCTCTGCTGTAGCCCATTGCAAAAGGTAGACATGTTCACCCTGCAGATGTATGACACATGAGTTCTATACGTCTGGAATGTTTCATCATAACTGTGACTGAATATCTTTGCTTCCATCACATATATGCAGTACATGCAGGCACATCCCACTCCTGGGATGGCCACCTGCAGAGATCATCACACGTCCCTACCTGCTCCATATGGCCAATATGAGAGACACTTGTCCGGTTGTTTTATGCACATGTGGCAGGAAGATTGTATATATATTATATACAGCCATGTATTCTCCGCCAGCTGCTACATCATGGCCCATACAGGAACATTTTCAACATTTGGATGTATCACTCACCCCTCTCCTGTGAATGATCTGCACGTCACCACTCCTGCTCAGTCCTCCTTTTGATGCCCACATTGTGGGCATGCTGGCTCCACCAGGGCACACTTCTTCTTAATCCTATGCCACACGCTGACATTACAGCAGCTTATGTGAGCACCCCTCACTGATATAGTACATCTGCCTCCCACATTATCATCCCACTTACTGACTAACACATAGGATAGATATGGATCTGACATGTCCATCAGTTCTTAAGCTTCCTTTCATCTACCACCAAAAATGTGACTTTCACAAGGGCTCCCTTATCCTGCGTTAAGGTGATTGCCATTTTTGGGCACTAAGGTGTATGCTTGTCAGCTTACTGCCCGCTGTACTGTTAGCGCCTGTTAAGTGGATCCAGGCGCCCTTACTACTGGAACGCCTACTCCCCGTCCTGGGCTTTATTGCATGAAAACACCTTTAACGCTGACATTTATGCTCTATCTCCAGAAGCCCTTAGCACTCTTTAGTAAACATACCCCAAAGTTTCTGCCGTGTCTCATAAACATTACCTTCCAGTTTTCAACATCACATTCACTCATTGTCGCTCATATGTATTTAACAAATAAAAATGAATATAAAAGTCAAATATTTGTCCTTAATATTCATAAAGATCACTTACTACAGTATTTGTCTTCCTCTTAAAAATGCAGAATTAAGTATTTTTTTACATAGGATCACCACAAGGGTGTGCCAGGCATTGAGTTATGCTGGTGCTTGGTGGAGCCTGCTAAACTAGTTGCTCTGGGGGTCAGCTGAACTATCTGTTGGCTGAAAAACAGCTAATCAATTCCAAAAGAATTAGTACATGTGAATTCCTTCATTGGAGTAGTGCAGAGTGTAAAGCACCAAGGGAAGAGAAAAAAATAAGAAGGACTTTGATAAGAGTCCAGGTTCACAGCCTTTAAAAAGAAAAGGTAGAAGTAGGCCCAGGAAGTCCTTCTGGTTACATAAAGGAGAAAAGAAAAAAGAAATATACAGATTAGTATTAAAAAAATTGTAGCATTGTAATTGCTTTTGAAAAGCACTTGCTGAGGCCACATAGGTTTGTAACCCACCAGCTTAAAACTTTAACAGGAGTGCTGGAAGAAACTGAGAAAAAAACTCCTCCCCTTCCAAACTTGCCCAGATTTGGGCTGGGTACCCTGAGTGTCATTAAACGAAAAAGACAAAACAAGTAAATGCAAAAAAACCAGGCTGCTTAGCTCTGCAGTTTAAGAAGCACGGCAAGTGAGCTTCACCCCACTTTTTCATGTTCTCTGCTCAGCAGCTACTGTAGTTGGGGGCCACCAGATGCTGTCCTGCTTACAAGCTCAAACAAATGTATCTCTGAAGGCTCCTACAATTAAGGCAGACAGTCTGGTATTGTGCAAAGTAATGTTTACTTAGCGCAGACCCCACGGTTTCCAAACAAGGTATGAAGGAAAAAAATTGTTTTCCCTTCTTAGTAAAGGTCTTTCTATACCCACAGAATTAGCAGGGGAGGCTGGGTCTGTCCTTCCCCTCTACTTAGCAAAGCAAACGTAGAACTGTGACAGGCTTCTCTATTCTGTAGGTGTCAATTTCTTTCCCCGGGCAGAAGAATTCTAACATATGAAAGGTTCACTCAGGGGCAATTTCTCCAAATGGGTTAGTTTTGTGCATACAAAAAATAAATAACTACCTAAGGACGTAACTAAATAACCAATCAAAAAAGATGCCCTTAGAAAAAGACCTATACAGTCAATTATTTTTATCAAAAAATCTCTAGAATAATTCCAAAATAAAGCAAATATAACCTCAGGATGGCTTAGACCCTACATTTAGCGGAATTCATCAATATAGGGAATAGCTGACGCTCACATCACCAGTTATAAGCTTTCTTTTCATTTTTAACTTTTTATTTCAATTTATCTAATTATATCTAAAAAGTACTTTTTAGGATTCTCAATAGTCAAAGGACTTCTATATATTAACTTATTTTTAAAAGAAGAAGAAGAAGAAACAGCATCTATAGTGCGCAAATGGCTATGGGAATAAATCTTCTATTCCTGTAAAAAACAGAAATAAAAGCTAGTCAAACAAATAGTAAACCATATGCCTGAGAGGTCTATATCCACTTATCTTATAATTTGTCTAATTCTAAGATAAGTGGAAATCCTAAGATAAATGACTGTATAGGTCTTTTTCTAAGGGCATCTTTTTTGATTGGTTATTTAGTTTTGTGCATACCATGACAATCTGAACCACACTCCTAAGCAGGGAATGTGATTCCTGTGCTAGCATTGCAGAGCCCCTACATCTCCCCTGCCACATTAGATTAGAAAGATTTTCTATAAAGTTATTTTCACCCATCTATATTTCTAATAGTTCTTTGATTCCAAATATATCATCAGTTCATTACTGTACATCACTTCAACTTAATATTACAATGATACTATTTGCATATTCATAATATTGTGAGACTCTTTGCCTGCCAAAAGGAAAAATGCATCATCAAATATCTCTGCTATATACTTACTTTTAAATAAAGTGTTTTTCGTCAAGAATTCTCAGAAATAAATTAGCATGTGATGCTGCTAAATTTACACTCAACAGTACCTATTTTCTGACACAGAATATCACTTAAAATGTAAATATATCAAAATAAATTTAATGCCTAGCATCATTCAGCAACTGCATTATAGAATACAAGAGAATATGAAGATCAAGAACTCCTGAAATAGTGGGTGCTTACTCCATAGAGGTAGAAGGTAATCCTGGTTTTGAAAAGAGGAGGAGTTTAAGACTGAGGAATTTTTATGGGGTGGAGAGGTCTGGGTGAGTTTTGGATCATTACCTCTGTAAAGATCCAAAACTTGTGGTTCCTGAGGGAGAGGTTTCTCTCAGTCCTGAATGTCAGGTTCCACCAAGAAGGCTGGACGGTGCTGATTTCTATGCTTCTAGTGTTGGAGAGCGAGGGAAGTCCTCATATTTAAACGTCACTATGAAAGCACTTGTGGAGTGAAATTGAGGCTATGTAGGAGTTTGAAGAGAGGCAAAACATGTTGATCTGGTAGCTGAACAGCTGATAGCCAAGGGAGCTGTGGGAATGAGCGGCCCTTCTGGGCAAGCAGTTATTTGTATGCTGGATAAGCCATTGACTCTGGTTCATCCTAAGATCATTACTTTGGATTCTATTTGGAAGGCCATAGCTTTGGAACAAACTATTAAGTTTTCCAGAAAGAGGGAGGAAGGAGCAGTGGAAGGAACTTTGGGAATAGTCCAGCACTTGATGAGTAACCTAGAGGGACAATTTATGGCATAGACTGGTAAAATTGAAACATTAGAGATATTTCAGCCACAAATGCAGAATATCAACTCTGCATGGGTGCAGGAGAGCATATGAAATTATGAGACACTGGAATCTGTTGAGAACAGATTAAGGCATTTGAACTTAGAGCTCTTAATATTCTCAGTGTTCTAGAAATGCTTCCAAGAGACTTATTTATGTAGCATTTGACTAAGAAGCTGTAAGTGTCAAGAGAAGCTGTTCTACCTTTCAAGTGTTATACCACACAGCAGGGAGAAGAGAAGATACCATCTATGGATCGAACACAAGTGAATAGCCTGGGTTTTGGAATGGACAGCAGAAAGGATGAGGCATTGAGCTCATCTCCTTATCTCTTATTTTTGAGTCTGAAACAAGCTCCATGGCATGGAGGAGTAGCCTAGTGGTTAGAGCAACTGCCTACTACCCAGAAAATCAAGGGTTCAATTACTACTAGCACTCCATGTGATCTTGGATAAGTCACCTTGCCTTCCATTATTTCAAAAGAAAAGGCCTGACAATCTGCTTCCAGGAGTCAGCAGTGACTTGAAGTCACTAAAAAAGAAAAGGAGGCCTTTCACTAGAGTCATAAAAGCTTTGTTTAAGGGGCAAAGGTTATGAATTGTTCCTGATTGCTGCAAACATGAACAATCAGTGTAAACTCTTCCTGCAGATATAAAAGGAAATGCTTTATTTGGATGGGGAATATTTTCTCCATTTTCCTTCAAGGGGGTTTCAAATACTGGTATAAGATATGTTTTCTACGACCATGATCATCTAAACATGTTTTTGGATGACAAGGTTGAGGTATAGAAAGTTAATTGCTATGGCCTTTTGGAACCTGGTTCAATGGTTGGTTAAGGTCTTCTAGATGACCTTTTGATGATTTTTTTTTTTCATTTTGATCTTTCTCATTGTAAATGATTGCCCTCCTTATTAGGACCTAATACAGGCTCCTTAGAGATTTTCACTCACCTATTGTTAGGTATATGGGTTTGAGTTTTTAATTTTTCTCTGTATAAGAATATATTTCTATGACAAGTTATTGCTTGTAAGAAAATTGTAAACATATAAATATAAAAATTAAAAAGAGGGTAGACTTCTTTGAGAAGTCATAAGAACATAAGAAATGCCATATTGGGTCAGACAAAAGTCCTTCAAGCCCAATATCCTGTTTCCAAAAGTGGGCAATACAGCTCACAAGTACCTAGCACATTCCCAGAAAGATACACAGATTCCACAGTGCTTGTACTGGGCAAGCAGCGGATTTCCCAGGTCCTCTTTAATAATGGTTTATGGGCCTTTCCTCCAGGAACTTGTTCAAACCTTTTTTAAACCCAGCTACATTGACAGCTTTTACTACACCCTCTGGTAACGAATTCCAGAGTTTGATTATGCGTTGAGTGAAAAAATATTTTCTCTTATTAGTCTTAAATGGGTTACATTGTAGCTTCATTGCATGTCCCCTAGTCTTTCTAATTTTTGATTTATTTTTTTTTTATTTTGAAACCATTTCTATACCGCAATTTCCAAGGATCAAATGCGGTTTACAATTAACAACATTTTTGAAGAGTGCATGAACAGTTGCATTCTTCAAGTACACGGAACAGAAGAGAACTATGTACATGAGCTTAAATGCGTTGCGTGCTTAACAGTGACAGCAACATAAACATAAAACAATTGCAAGTTAACTATTTACAATTTATTTGTAGAGTGGAATATTATAGATTAGGGGTAAGAGTGGGAGGGGGAAGTGGATGTTACTGGTGTATCGTGTTGGTCATGAGTGTCAAAGTGGAGGGTAAATAGGTGTGTTTTGAGTTTTTTTTTGAAAGTTATTAAGTCAATTTGTTATCTGAGGTGGTCAGGGAGGGTGTTCCAGAGATGAGGGGCCACATGAGAGAAGGCCTTGTTGCTACTTATTTGTCTAGTTTTCCTGGAATCACTTGGAATCATAAGTTTGTTTTCGTTTCCCTTGCGCTGGTTGTGATGGTAATTTTCTTTGGAATAAGCAATAAGCAATCAATCTACTTTTACCCATTCCACTCCATTCCTTAATTTATAGATCTCCATCAGATCTCCCCAGCGGGAGCAGCAGCATGACCACCAGCTGGGGCAGCACCAGTGCACCAAAAAACCTTATTCTCCTGTCCAGCCCACCCTACTGCGAAGGATGAGGAGGATGACGAGGGCCCAGAAGGGGAGACAGCATTTTCCCCTTCCACCCCTCCTGAAGGGGGCGGAGCTGATGGCAGTGGGGAGGGGGCCTATGTTCCGCAGCGCACCTGGGGGATGGTGTGCAGCAGGTCAGCAACCAGATTCCACTGGTGCCATGTGCAGGCACTGTAGAGACAGGGGGCATCCTCTGGACTCTCATCCTCCAGCTCCTGGTGGAGGAGGGTGTATGGTATGACAGGGAGGGTGGCCAGAGGGACCCCATGGAGTGGTGTTGGGGAAGCTTTTTGGACTTACTTCCACTTTTCTTAAAGCATGGAATATAGCTGGTCTGGGCTTCCAAAATAGTATTTTTAAACAACACCTATGCTTGATGTAATTCTTTAACCTTTGCAATTGCTCCTTTTATTTTTTTCTTAACTATTTTCATCATTTTATCATAGTCTCCCTTTTGAAAGTTAAAAGGTAGTACTGTGGCTTTCCTTGCCGTCCTTTCTCCATTTATTAAATCAAACGGGATCATGCTATGATCACTATTGCCAAGTGGCCACAACACCCATATCTCTTGCATCAGATCTTGTGTTCCACTAATGGCTAAGTCCAAAATGGCTTCCCCTCGATACCAGGATAATTGAAATCACCCATTATTATTACTGTGCTGTAACCTTTGTTAGCTTCCCTGATTTCTTTGAGCATTTCATCATCAATTTGTTTATTCTGGCCCGGCAGTCGATAGTACACCCCCACTTCCATTGCCTTCCCCTTCTCCTTTTTACATGAAATTTCAATCCATAGAGATTCTGCAGTGAATTTTGTTTCCTGCAAAACTTTAATCCTTTGTGACGCAATGCCCTCTCTAACATAGAGTGCAACCTCTCCACCAATTTGATCAGCTCTATCATTGCGATATAGTTTGTACCCAGGTATCATAGTGTCCCACTGGTTGTCCTCCTTCCACCAGGTCTCTGAGATACCAATCATATCTAACCTCTCATTTAGTGCTATATATTCTAACTCTCCCATCTTATTTTTTAGACTTCTAGCATTTGCATACAAGCATTTTAGAGGCTGTATGTTATTCATATTATCGGTAAGCAGGGGTAATTTGGAATCTTTAAGCTCTGTCTGCTCTGTACTCAATGCATTTGAGTTACTTTTGTCTTTATTGGAAGCTCTCTGTTGATATGCCCTAACTTCACTCTTTTGCTAGTATGTGATAGTAGTATAATGGGTACACTACTCATCAAACTGATTGACAGGTGAGATAAGGATGACAGGAGCCAATCAGCGCTCACTCCCGATGTATATCGCACCTCAGGCCATGCTCCCTCCCATAGAAATGAATGGTGAGTTAGCCCCACCCATCCATGCCCCCAGGCGTGGCCACAGCCCCACTTTGACATGCCCCTACTCCGCCCACAAGGATTACATCAGCCCACTTCCGGGTATGTGACACCCCCCCACCCCGCCCCCAATGATGGCATTAGCCAATCAGCACCTACTTCTGGGTTTGTGCCACACCCACATCCTCCCACCCTCAACCATGCCCCAGCCTACATCATCGGAAATGATATTACCAGAAACAGGGTGTCATCCAAAATAGACAGTGTCACTTTTCGATGACATCGCCGGAAACGGTGTCATCAGAAATGGACAGTGTTGCTTTTCGATGACATCAGTGGAAGTAGAGTGACTGACTCCGGAAATGTGTTTTGCTTCTGGTTTATGCTGGCATCAGCGGAAGCAGAGTGACTGACTCTGGAAATATGTTTTGCTTCCGGTTTATGATGACATCAGCAAAAGCAGGAATCCTGGAAATCACCAAACAAAAATGCTTTCTTTCCCCTGCCCCCGAGTTCTTTTTTCTCACAAAGCAGTGCAATGCTTTTGTGTGTATTGCAGACTATTTAGAACTGATTGTTAAAAATAACCCTTTGGTAGCAACAGGAACACAATTCAGAGACACAGGGTTTGGTATACAGGCTTTTCGCAGAGACACAGCACTTGGTATAGAAGCTTTTCTTTCCAAATGTTAAAATGCAATTAACACATCTTTTTTAGAGAAACCAGTGCTGTCCATGTGATAGAATTTTGCTTTTAAGACCTCACTGTTGGAGAGAAGTATTCTGACAGCCCTGTAGTTCAGGCTGAATTACAGAGAGAGAGAGAGAGATCTGAGTTCAAATCCAACTACAGCTATTTTTTTTAGTGGCTTTGAAAAAAAAACAATACAGAGAAACAAGTCTGAGCACGCTTCTAGGATATGGTAACATGTGAATGGTAGAAAGAACAGGCTATACTTTAAAACACACAGGATTTGTGGAATAAATCCATTCTGAAGATGTTAGCAAAATAAAAAGAATAGTCAAAGCATGACAATCATGAAGGAAACCTTATTGAAGAGCATTTACTATGACCCCGAAGTAATAGGGAGCTTTGGGGGCATAAATTCTCTACTTCAAGCTGCTAAAAAGCATGATAAAACAGTCAACAGAAAAGATGTAATTAGATGGGCTACAGGACAAGATGCTTATACTTTACACAGACCTGCTAGGGTCCATTTTAAAAGAAACAAGAAAATTGTGTCAGATGTGGATGCACAATGGCAGGCTGATTTAGTTGATATGTTGTGCAAAAAAGGAACCCAAATCGGATTAAATAAGACACCATGGAAATGAATCCAATTTGTCCAAAAACCTCCCTTAACCCTTTCCAGGCCGAGCCCAAAACTCTTGGGATCCGAAATTCTGACTAAATATTCCTATCAAATGGTATATAATACATGACCATAGCAGAAGGAAAATCACTATTAGAACATATTGAATAAGACGGATGCAATTTTCCTGAAATATGCAAAAATTAACCCGGCTGCAGAATGTGGATTAAAAATTTAAAGTAGGCCTTGAAAGGGTTAATGCCTAAACACTAAATTTTTGTCGGAGTTCATCAGCCCAGTGTCAAAAACTATTTTGAAGACACCACCGTGACTACTCCTTTTTATTATTAAGTAGATTTGGAATAAGAAAGAAAGTCCAACACTTAGCTGTGTACCACCAAAACGCCGAAGCTCTCAGTAGACGACGTGGCGCATGTTCCGGGTTTTACACCAGCATGTCCAAAAAACCCTGCTTCAGGTCAGAATGAATCAGCAAAAGGTAGATCATCAGCTTACAGGCCACAAGGAATTTCACCTGCTATATCGTCGTCGGCGTCTGACGTCACACTGATGAAATCCGTGCTGTAAACTGAATACGAGGCACATGTGTGTTTAAACGTTCAATAAAACACTCCAAATCCGTGCGAGCGCCCGTCCAGATAAAAAAGACCGGATCC
The DNA here is from genome assembly GCA_033557465.1 of Ichthyophis bannanicus. Classification (NCBI taxonomy): domain Eukaryota; kingdom Metazoa; phylum Chordata; class Amphibia; order Gymnophiona; family Ichthyophiidae; genus Ichthyophis; species Ichthyophis bannanicus. The sequence goes on along the minus strand of CM066032.1, from coordinate 1,740,264,760 downwards.
CACGCTCATTTTTGTTAGAGCTATTGGAAGTGGTCTTGGGTGAAAATTTCTTCTTACATCAGGGTGTTTTTTACCATCAAATACACGGGATTGCCATGGGAGCCACTGTTGCTCCATCTTTGGCTACGATATATATGGCGGCATTCGAGCAGATGTATGTGTATTCTGATCCAGCCTTTGGTTTGGTCCCCTTTTGGAAGCGTTTCCTTGATGACATCTTTTTTATCTGGACGGGCGCTCGCACGGATTTGGAGTGTTTTATTGAACGTTTAAACACACATGTGCCTCGTATTCAGTTTACAGCACGGATTTCTTCCGACTCTCTACAATTCCTGGATGTTCAGGTTGCCCTCACTACGGAGGGTTTCGTGACCACATTGTATCGGAAGGAGGTACAACGTAATATGCTTCTTAGCTATTACAGTTTTCATCCCTGCGCTTTAAAACAGGGTCTACCTTTCGGACAGTTTTTACGCTTAAGGCGCAAATGTTCGACTTTACAGGCTTTTAAACAGCATGCCCGGGATCTTGAACAACGCCTAATAAAACGGGGCTATCCACACTTGGTCATTTCCCGGGCTTATAAGAGAGCATGTCATTTGCATCGGGAATGGCTTTTATCTCCCACTACTTCAAAGATTAATGATACTGCGATCACTGGTGTTTTACCATACACACGTCAGATTACCCATGTTACGAGATTGTTGCATCAGTTTTGGCCAGTTCTTGGGATACACACCTGTTTTCAGAATAAGACACTGCAGATTGCATATTCTCGCACGGCCAATCTACGCGACAAAGTGATACATACAGTCTAGCCTGAGGATCGCCCCCCGAGGTCGCACATTGATACTGGTCATTTTGCTTGCGGCCAATGCGTTTACTGTGTTGGCACTTTGGAGGGTCCTGACTGGATTGATGGGCACACTTCTCGTAAATACACCACGCGTTGGCATACTGACTGTTCCACTGATTTTGTGGTTTATTTGATAGTATGCCCGTGTTCCCTCTATTATGCCGGTCGGACCAAGAGGGCCTTTAAGACTCATCTTTCTGAACATGCCTCCCGTCTCCGTACTAAAAACCTTATGGCCCATGCCTTTACAGCTTTACGTTGGCGGGTTTTGGACTTTATTCCGTTGGATCCTCGACGGGGGGATGGTGAACAGAAACTCCAGCTATGTGAACAACGCTGGATTTATCTTTTGAAGTCGGTCACCCCTGAGGGGCTTAACTTGCAACTTGACTGGTATACCATCTTGTGAGCTGTGCTTTTCTGCTCTTCATTCTTATTTTGGTCTTCTCATTTTGGCTACCTATTAGGGGACTCCCTGAGTGGTGGGTATTCCCTTTACATGGTTTAGGCAGCTGTCTGCGTTTGATTGGCTGGTACCATTCTCCTCATCAGTGTGACGTCAGACGCCGGCGACGATATAGCAGGTGAAATTCCTTGTGGCCTGTAAGCTGATGATCTACCTTTTGCTGATTCGTTCTGACCTGAAGCAGGGTTTTTTGGACATGCTAGTGTAAAACCCGAAACGTGCGCCACGTCGTCTACTGAGAGCTTCGGCGTTTTGGTGGTACTCAGCTAAGTGTTGGACTTTCTTTCTTATTCCAAATCTACTTAATAATAAAAAGGAGTAGTCACGGTGGTGTCTTCAAAATAGTTTTTGACACTGGGCTGATGAACTCCGACAAAAATTTAGTGTTTAGGCATTAAGGGAGGTTTTTGGACAAATTGGATTCGTTTCCATGGTGATTTAGTTGATATGGCAGCCTTGTCCCATTATAACAATGGCTGTCAAAATATGCTTGGGCTGCAAGTTTAAAATCGAAAACCGGTCATGAAGTTGCTAAAGCCTTTGAAAAAATATTTAATCTAGGTTATATACCTGAAAATATACAGACAGACAAGGTGTCACGCTCCCCTGCTACTGGCCGAAGGCTTCATAGTAGGGGTGACCACTGTTTTGCTTCTGAGTAACCTTTAAACTATCTAGCAGCAAGGGTTGCTGGGAAATGTAGTTTTTCGGTTTCACTCTCACAAAAATGTGTTGTGGCACAAGGGTCTTTTTGGAACAGATAAATTTATTATTATTGTTGGGTTTTTCCCCTCACAGAGGTTCTCAGGCAACTAAGCAAAGCAACATAATTCTTTTCCAGAATAAACAGAAAAACAGGAGCAAATGAAAAGCATCAAATAAAAGTGGAAAAACTGTTTCTTCACAGCAGCACAAAACTTCCAAACAACTTTGTAATTCTTCTTACCAAAGCTTGTTTATCTTAGGAGCAGTCTTTCTACATTATACATGGAACAGTCTCTCTTATAGGAATCAGGTGAGTCAGGAATATCAGCTACGTCATTAAACATCTCCTTGCTTGCATTCTCACGGCTCTGTTTAGGAGCACTTCTTGGCTGCAATCCTGGGATAGCTATTTGCAGCTGTTCTAAGAAGACTCCACTCTCACTAACCGTGACTTCTTCTAGTTCAGGAAATGGGTTAGAAAGTAAGCTCTTCTTTATGGTTGTCACATTAGCTTTAAACCATTTGTCAAAAGAGTATCTGCTAGGTGCTTTCACAGCCGTGCTACCCTGGCACCTATTAGCACTTGCTCTTAACTGTTTTACAATGTCTTCCACAAAACTCTGGCTTGGCAGTAACCCTGACGTACCTTTTCTGCTGACCTTGCTTTGTCTGTGCTCGGAGCTCTCTTTCTCTCTACAAGGAAATGGCTTTGCCCTGTCTTCAGGAAGCTCCCACAACGGCTTAGGTTTAGCTTCAAGGTAACCAGTAATGGACCCACCAGAATCCTTCTTGCCTGGGGCTGGGTTCCAAGACGCCCTCAGTTGTTGCCTTCCTTGCTGAAGTGGAACAGAGAACTACAGAGGCTCCTCTCTGCCCTCTTGTCTGTCCTGATTCTCAGTGCTGCTCTGAAAGCCTAGCCCTGAAGCTGGTTTAAAACGGCTTCCTTGTTCAGGCACGCCCTTCTGACTATCCAGGTGCACCTCGTTAGGGCTGCTTCCAGCTCTTACGTCATGAATCTGACTGAGCTGCATTCTCTCTGAAAGCTTCCTGCTGTCATGGAAACCTGGCTTGCTCTGGCTTTTAAAGGTGCAGTGCTCACTCTTTTCCCTTTCTGTCTGCTCAGGAATGCTTTCGGTACCACATATTCCCCCCCCCTTATGATATTACAGGCTGGGTAAACAATGTCATCACAGCATGTAATCCTGCATAGGCTCTTAATGTCTCCCTTGTCCTCCTGGCAGCTCTGGGAAGATGTGGCTAGCTGGGAGAGTGCTACTCTTTCATGCCATGGGCTCAACAAATTCACGTGGTAAACCTGCCTACGGCCTCTCCTATTTTGAATTGCATAGGACACTGGGCCTACCTGTTCTACCACACGAAAGGGTCCTTTCCATTGTCTTTCGAACTTAGGGACCGGTCCGGGCACCCTAACAATGACTTTCTCGCCTATTGCCAATTGGCGAGGCTTGGCGTTACAGTCGTAATATTCATTTTGTTTCAACTGACTGGCTTTTAGGTTATTCTCAGCGACTTGGGAAGTTCGTGCTAGACGACCTCTTAAGTTCCTTAAAAACTGGGGTACAGCAATTTCCTCAGCTCCCGGTTCTATCCATTGTTCCCGGAGGATATCGAGGATACCTCTCGGCGAGCGTCCATACATCAGTTCGTATGGAGAGGTTCCTAGGGATGATTGCTTCCTCTCCCTGCATGCATACAGTACAAAGGGAAGGAGAGTGTCCCACTCATTCATTTGACCCCCCAACCCCCTTCTCAGCATACTCTTTAACGTTTGGTTGAATCGCTCAACCAACCCGTTGGTTTGCGGGTGGTAGGCTGCAGTCTTAACATGTCAGATGCCAAAGGCATCCCACACCCTCGCTAGGTAACGCGACATGAAGTTACTGCCGCGATCGGTCAAAAATTCTTTCGGGAACCCCACCTCACAGAACAATTTTACTAGTTCTGCCGCCACTGTATGGGCTGAAATTCTGCGTAAGGGAACCGCCCAGGGGAATCGCGTTGCGTGATCTACCATGACCAATATGGATTGGTAGCCGCACGGCATCTTAATCATGGGACCCACTATGTCCACCGCTATCCTATGTATGGGCACCATTATTACTGGTAGCGGAATCAACAGTACCTCCTTCGGTTTCACTGGGGAAACCCTCTGGCAGGATGGACAGGCCTCACAGAATTTAGTTGTTTCCTTAAATACGCCTGGCCAATAAAATCGGGCTAACACCTTATCAAAGGTTCCTTGGGTACCTTTGTGTGCTCCTATGGGATGGTCGTGGGCTAATCTTAGTACCAGGGTTCTAAAGGTGGTTGGTATGACCAGCTGCTTACGGATGTTACCAGAAGCTGGGTCTAAACTTTCCCTGAATAAAATTCCCTCATCCAGGAGAAACCTTGGCAAGGTATCCCTACCTTCTTGGGCATATTTAAATGCTTGAGCAAGGGCTGGATCCGCCTGTTGCTCTTTGGGAAATGAGGGGAACCTGTCCATTAGCTCCGCGGGAACCCATGGTAACTCTAACCCTTCTCGGATCTCTGCTCTACTCTGAGATCGCGTCTGGCGTTCCCTACGTTTTTCTCCCTTACTTTTCTTGTTCTCTTTCCTTGGGGCATTGATAAGATCTTCGTGAGAAGGTAAATCAACCTGCCCTGCGGTGGAAGATTCTCCTTCATCTTCCGCGGCCTTGGTCTGGTTCCTTGTAGAAACCATTCCCTCTTTTATCTGTACCTGTTGTTGTAAGCCTTTTTTAAAGTATGGCCAGTCCTGGCCTAACACTACTTTATGGGGCAGGTGTGGAACTATGGCTAGTGAGATCTCCTTAGCTATTCCGCATCCTTTTACTAGGAGTTTGTGAATAGGATAGGAAGATGTCGCGCCATGGACACAGCGGATTTTTACAGTATCACTGGGTAGATCAGGTATGGTTCTACCGTGGGCTCTTATCCTTTCCCAGAGGCCACGCGAAAGCATACTCTGATCGGAACCAGAGTCTAGTAGGGCCTTGGCACTTACCCCTTGGACAGTCACAGCTATGAGGAATCCCTCCTTAACCTGTCCTGGGCTAGTGGTCACCAGCGCTACCTTCGCTCTGCAGCTACACTGTAAATAGTCACTACTGCCACATTTAAAGCACACTCTCTTAGCATATCTGGCTTTACATTCAGGTAAACACAATGCAGTTACTTTCATATCATTTTCCTTCTTTTCTGAGCTTGCCTCGGTTAGTCTCCCAGAAGTCATGCTTTTACCCTGAGCATTCCTCTCTGCTTCCAGGAACCGTTCAGCGAGCATGATCGCTTCCTGTGAGTCTTTACAACCTTGCAAGGTTAGAAAAGTTCGGACATTTTCAGGGACAGCGTTCATATACTGTTCTAAAAATATGGTATCCAATATTGTTTCACTACCTTTGCCCTCAGGCTCTAACCACTTGTTAAGCAAAGCTTTTAATCGATAGTGTAGGGCTCTAGGCGTCTCACCAATCATAAGCTTAGCGTCTCTAAACAAATGATGGTATGCGGAAGACGTAAGACCAACTCTAACCTTAATCGCTTTTTTAACTTCATCGTAGTTATTTGACAAATTAGGTGGCACAGTTTGATAAGCAGTTAATGCTTCTCCTGTGAGACACATTGCCAGCCCGACTGCCCATTGGTCTTTTGGCCAATGCATCAGGTAAGCAACTCGCTCAAATGTCTCTAAATAATCGTCCAGATTATCAGACTGAGACAACTTCCCAAAGTTCCATGCCTCCTTAGACCAAAGTCCTGGAGCATGAGCTTGGCTAAAGTGTTCAAAACCTGTTAAAGATGAAGCAGGCTTGGGCTCCTTCTTTGTAGATTGGATCCATGCCTCCAGCATCCGTATGAGCGGCCGCTGCTGCGCTTCCATGCATGCTGTAGCGTCTCTTAGAGCCTCCATGGCCAGCTCGCGTTGGCGCTCAAACTGGGCTGACATCCACGTCAAGACTTCTTTGACTTCCATGGTCATGCTGAAAGACAAAACACAAGACACAACCACCAAGTGCGGTATCACCAGACAGGAGGTACTTCTACCTTTCACCCACTTGCTGCGCTGAAACCAAACCAAGTATCCCCAGGTAACTCTGCTATGTACAAATTACCTGATACTTGTGGTGCATCAAGCCTTTGTGTATGCAGTGGTCTCTCCAGTATCAGACACGTCTTCTTCTTCTGTAGAAGCAGTCTTGCTTGAAGGTTCTTTTTTTATTTTTCAAAAATAATTTTTTTTTCCAAACTTTATTTTTCAAAACTTTTTCTTGTCCTTTAATTCTTCTGCGCATGCGCCTTTGCCTTGATCCGTAGCAACTACGCCAATCTGTCACGCTCCCCTGCTACTGGCCGAAGGCTTCATAGTAGGGGTGACCGCTGTTTTGCTTCTGAGTGACCTTTAAACTATCTAGCAGCAAGGGTTGCTGGGAAATGTAGTTTTTCGGTTTCACTCTCACAAAAATGTGTTGTGGCACAAGGGTCTTTTTGGAACAGATACATTTATTATTATTGTTGGGTTTTTCCCCTCACAGAGGTTCTCAGGCAACTAAGCAAAGCAACATAATTCTTTTCCAGAATAAACAGAAAAACAGGAGCAAATGAAAAGCATCAAATAAAAGTGGAAAAACTGTTTCTTCACAGCAGCACAAAACTTCCAAACAACTTTGTAATTCTTCTTACCAAAGCTTGTTTATCTTAGGAGCAGTCTTTCTACATTATACATGGAACAGTCTCTCTTATAGGAATCAGATGAGTCAGGAATATCAGCTACGTCATTAAACATCTCCTTGCTTGCATTTTCACGGCTCTGTTTAGGAGCACTTCTTGGCTGCAATCCTGGGATAGCTATTTGCAGCTGTTCTAAGAAGACTCCACTCTCACTGACCGTGACTTCTTCTAGTTCAGGAAATGGGTTAGAACGTAAGCTCTTCTTTATGGTTGTCACATTAGCTTTAAACCATTTGTCAAAAGAGTATCTGCTAGGTGCTTTCACAGCCGTGCTACCCTGGCACCTATTAGCACCTGCTCTTAACCGTTTTACAATGTCTTCCACAAAACTCTGGCTTGGCAGTAACCCTGACGTACCTTTTCTGCTGACCTTGCTTTGTCTGTGCTCGGAGCTCTCTTTCTCTCTACAAGGAAATGGCTTTGCCCTGTCTTCAGGAAGCTCCCACAACGGCTTAGGTTTAGCTTCAAGGTAACCAGTAATGGACCCACCAGAATCCTTCTTGCCTGGGGCTGGGTTCCAAGACGCCCTCAGTTGCTGCCTTCCTTGCTGAAGTGGAACAGAGAACTGCAGAGGCTCCTCTCTGCCCTCTTGTCTGTCCTGATTCTCAGTGCTGCTCTGAAAGCCTAGCCCTGAAGCTGGTTTAAAACGGCTTCCTTGTTCAGGCACGCCCTTCTGACTATCCAGGTGCACCTCGTTAGGGCTGCTTCCAGCTCTTACGTCATGAATCTGACTGAGCTGCATTCTCTCTGAAAGCTTCCTGCTGTCATGGAAACCTGGCTTGCTCTGGCTTTTAAAGGTGCAGTGCTCACTCTTTTCCCTTTCTGTCTGCTCAGGAATGCTTTCGGTACCACAAAGGGTAAAGCATTTTTAAATAGGTCTCTAAAGAATTTATTAAAACAAAGAGGGGTTCATCATTTTGTAACCAATAACGATGTTAAAGCAGCGGTGGTAGAAAGGTTTAACGAGACTTTGAAATCCAAAATGTGGCGTTATTTTACTACACACAACACCTTTATGTACCAAGATGTACTGCAGGCTTTTGTGCCCAGCTATAATCATAGTTTTCACAGAAAAATATAGACAAGGCCTGTAGATGTGACATACACAAATTCTATGCAGATGTGGAAAAGAGTCCATGGTGATAGCATCAAGCATAAGCACACCAAGAACCCCTTAAAGAAAGGAGGTCATGTAAGACTTTCAAAAACTAAAGGAAAATTTGAAAATGGTTACGAGCACACGTGGACTGTTGAGGTACTTATAATAATGGACATTTTAAACAGGGGACAGAAAGCGACATACAAGATACATGATTATGATGGTGAAGCCATACAAGGTTCTTTTTATCCTGAAGAATCGCTAAAAGTCACCCTGCAACAGGACAGAATATACCGTATCGAAAAGGTTCTAAAGGTAAAAGGATGTGGCAGGAACAGATTCTACCTTGTGAAATGGAGGGGATGGCCTGTTAAATTTAACAGTTGGGTTAAAGCATCAGAGATTCAGGACATCTGATTTTTTTCTTTCTTTTGAAGCAGCATTAAAATAAAAATAAATGAATGATGGTGGCTTTTATATCACACTGCCTAGCAATGCCTCAGCAGGTGTGTTCCCCCGAAATACCAGCACTAATTTTACCATACAACTAGCAAGGCCGTTGGACTTACAAGGAGTGTGGGAAGTAGGGTTAGTGGAAATACAATATCCCAACACTTGGGAGAATATTAAGGAAGATCAAAAGTATGTTGTCACCTCCATAGCAGGAAATATACAGCACCGCATTATAGTCAGGAGAGGACATTATGAGACCCTGCAGAGTTTAGTGGAATTCATGAATCATGACATTAGCAGCATCTATAAATCAGCTGAACCACGAATCATTTATGAACCCTATGTGCAAAGAATCCAAATAAAATCGGAAGATAAGTCTGTTATTTCTGCGGATAGTGATTTGGCAACCATTTTGGGAATAGAAGCTGACTCTAATACACAGCGTTCCCATTTTCCAGCGGATATCACGGGCGGTTTTAATACCCACTACCGGTACACAGATATTGTAGAGCACCAGTTAGTAGGTGACCATTTTGTGCCACTGCTGCGCTGTGTTCCAACTAACGGGTTTAGGGATGAGTTTATCACAATTAACTTATGATAGGCCACATTATGTACCTGTGAACAAACAGCATATTGACACCATCACATTTGAAATAAAGACGGATCAGAACAGATAGGTCTCATTTCGTTATGGGAAGGTGATCCTTAAGCTTCCTTTGCGCCCGCGGAGGGTGGTTGTTTTTTAAAATGGTTGTGGTTAAAAACTACGGAGAACCCAAAGCATACAGGCATTATTATACAGCACAAGCTGGCTATGGACTTTCAGGATATCATGGAGTATCAGTCATGTACGGTGCCGGTGTCAGTGAGGTGTTTCGTAGTCTCTTTAGAAAAGCTATTCCGTTTTTGAGAAGGGGTTTTGAAATTATTAAACCACACGTGAAAGGCGCCACAAAAAACATAGCCAAGGATGTCATGAATCATGTCACAATGGCTATTCTAAATAAAATGAACCATTCTACAGAACAGGCAGGGTCAGGACTGGCTGTGATTCAAAGAGCTGTTAAAAGAAAGAGAACCAAGTCTCGGGAGTTACTGCAAGGACTGCCCAAGCCTGTGACAAGTCTCAGAAGCTTAACCGCCGGTCTAAGAAGAAAAACACTCGTTCTAGGAAGCGAGATACATTCTAAAACACCACCATGGTTTTTGTACACCACGGCTCTGAAGAGTGTGTTAAATCGGAACTGGACCTGTTCAACTAGCCCTGACCCAAACAAGTATTGAAAAAAGTATTTATGTGGAAATTCCGCCATTATCGGCTTTGTCGGAAACAGCCCCTTTGGACTGTTAGTGTAGCTGGGTTTAAAAAAGGTTTGGACAAGTTCCTGGAGGAAAGGTCCATAAACCATTATTAAGAAGGGACCCAGGATGTCAATGCTTGACCCAGTACAAGCATTGTGGAACCTGTGTCTTTTGGGGAAACTGCTAGGTACGTATGACCTGGATTGGCTACTGTTGGAAAAGGATGCTGGGCTTGATGGACCTTGGTTTGACCCAGTATGGCATATCTTATGTTCTTATGACTTCTATATCGCAGGTCATGGTGAAGACTACATTGATTTAAATAGTACTCTTTTGCACCTGACCTGTAAAATTGTGACAGAAGATGGCTCGAACATTGATCCGGCAGCCAAAGTAGCGCTGGTGAACTACCCAATCGCATCTCTGTTTAGCCAGCTGGATGTTACCCTGGGAGACCAACTCATTGGCCAGAGCAACAACTGCTACACCTACAGAGCCCTCGTAGAGCTGCTTCTCAATTATGGTGAAGGACCCCTCAAATCACAGTTTACAAGTGGGTTGTTTTATAAAGATACAGCCGGGCAGCATGAAGTGAGAGAGAGAGAGGATCTCGCAATGTCGGTTTTACTGAAAGGGCCCAATTTACTGCCTCTAGTCATAAGGTAGAGCTATTGGGGCATTTACATATCAATCTATTTTTTCAAGAAAAGCTATTGATTAATGGTGTGGATCTCAAAATTAAATTGACCCACAACAAAAATTCTTTCTGTTTAATGATCGGTGATGCCGAAGAAAGTTATAAACTCCTTATCCTAAACGCTGCACTCTTTGTAAAGAGAGTTAAAGTTTCCCCTGGAGTGCGCTTGGGACATGCGGAAGCTGTGCTGAAAGCTAATGCCAAGCATACTATTGACCGTATGGGGCTGAAGGTGTTTAGCATACCAGCCGGATCCCGTGTGACTAACCAGGAAAATCTCTTTCTGGGGCAGCTACCAAAACTCATTGTGCTGGGATTTGTGGATAATGATGCTTTCAGCGGTAATTATGCTAAAAACCCCTTCAATTTTAAACATTATGATATTAATTTTGCCGCTCTGTATGTGGATGGTGAACAAGTACCCGGGAAACCTCTTCAACCTGACTTTCAAAACGGATGTTGTGTAAGAGAATATATGCAACTGATACAAGCAAGTGGCAAATATCTGAAAGACACAGCGTTGCTGATTGACCGTCAGGAGTTTTACAAAGGTTATACCCTGTTGGCGATTGACCTTTCACTAGATCAGGCGTATACAGACCATTACTCGCTGATTAAAACTGGTAACCTGCGGGCTGAAATATGTTTTGCCAGTGCCTTACCCCATACAGACAACATGATTGTTTATGGGGTTTTTGACAATGTGATAGAAATTAATCATAAAATGAACACCATGCAGATCTTCCGTATTTTAAAGAAGGACCCCCGGGTTGCAGATTTCTTTTTAGATGTGCTTCCCAGCGACTGGTTAGCTGATGTACTAATATCAAGGAAGCCTGTGGGTTTGGTGATAAATACACATCCTCATAACCTACCTGGAGAACACTGGTTAGCCCTCTATATATGTGAAGATGGAACAGAGGAATTTTTTGATTCTTATGGACAACCCCCAGATAGTTTATTCTTTCCTTCCAGCATTATGAGCTTTTTCAACAAGCATTCTAAAGCTGTTTTATACCACAGCAGACAATTACAGCACCCAATGTCCATGGCTTGTGGATATCACTGTGTGTTTTTCATGCACCACCACTGTAAAGGGGTGCCTTTTGAAAATATTTTAGAAATGTATTCTGAAGATATAATGCAAAATGATGATATGGTGTTACATTTTGTAAAACGTTACAAACAAACTTTGTGTAGATCTTTTAGAAATCCGTTTCATAACCAGCAGGTATGTGTTTCCTATCGTGAATGTTATTTATTTATTTAAATTTATTTTTATTTCTTATATACCGCGCTATTAAAATCAGTGCGGTTTACATTAGAACTGAACAGTGCAACAATGCATTAATATCACAATGTGCTTACATAGAACAGGGGGACAATCATGAAGGGGATAACTGGGGAAACTATTTACACGATATATACATAATATTTACATAGAGCTATATACACTAATACTTAAGATGTTATGCTGTTTCTAAATAAAAAGTAATCCCTCTAAGGAGGTTTTTAAAAAGAAACCACTGGTCTAGGCTTTTATTTTTGTTTTTAAACATTTTATTGAAAATACATTTTTACACACTCAACCACCGGTGGCTGTGAGATAATTTACGCTTTTTGTGAGGGAATAGCTTTTTGCTCCTTATCGGCTTCATGTACATTTTAGTAACCTTCACAGAGGGATTCTCCTTGAGGCGTGCCAGTACATCTCTGTTGGCTGCATTATCCATCACCGTGTAGGGCATATTTAATTTGGCTAGGGTTTGCATGAACTCCCCCCCCCCCCAGCCCTTGGGTATTCTTCATTGTGAAAGAGCTTGGGGCTGCGTAGCCCCACGAACGAGGTCGAGTAGGTTAGAGCCATTGACAGGGTTTCCCCAGTATACAAATGTTCCATTTCCCTCCCAGGATGCCACATCCTTGTTTTTTAACAATTTATTAAGCAGCACCTCAGCATTTTTCCTATAGCGCATATTGATGCTGTTTAGCACTTCTTGTATTACAGGGTCTGGAGGCATAATATTTTCTAGAGATGCTGCCGTTGATGTCTCATCTTGTGTCTGTAGATACAAGTTTATTTTTTCTTTTTCCATATCTCTTTGTCTGTTAAGCACGAGATAGTGCTGTAACACTTCTGAGTAACATTTAGCCTTTTCATGTTTAGACATGCCAACGCTTTGCAGGATGTTTTTCATTTCTTCATCTAACTTATGAATGGTCGTGGTTCTAATATTTTCATCCCGATCTGGCGGGTTTCTCAAGCGCTCGAGTTGTTGACCAGGGACTATGTACATTTTTTCAGCATGCTGCATTAGCGGTTTGTCAGAAGCCCCGTTATCAATGGTAATGCAAAACTTATCAGGGGCCCGATAAATCCACCTGACTGTCTCACCAATTGCTTCTTTTTTTTAATGGGTAGTCTTTTATCGCACAGACTCTTTATGGCGTGATGCTTCCATTTTAAAACCTTTATCTGGTGTTGTGAAAGAGGAATGTTACCTTTTAGGGTGTTGAGAGCGATTTCAACTATAGCTGCTACCAAATCATTAGAAGCTGTATTCAGCATGGCTCTTCTGTGCTGCGGAGAGGCTTGAACCAAAAGTTTTAAAAGGGGCAGGTTTCTCTTTACACAGTGAGACATGTTGTCTGAGACACAAAAGCATGTATGAAGGGTCGGTTACATATTCATTTCTTTTTATGTGGGATTTGTGGTTTTTCACAGTATACCATAGTCCAATCTGGCGGGAAGATATCCATCCTCAGTTTGTAAGCCTCAGGCGTTGTGCTGTTTAAATCCACAACGAGATAACCAAACTGCTTTCTGGTGGCATCCTCGAAGACTTCTAAAAATAATTTTGTTTTTCCAGGGTACATCTGCCTGGCTAGAATGGCAATCTGTAACTTATCTCTAGGATTCTTAAAGAGCACCATGTATTTGGTATTTAAAGTTATAGTTTGGCTTGCTTTGCCTTGGCAGAAAACATTTTGAACAATATATATGATGCTCAGGTTTCTGTGATGCAAATACTTGGTAAAGGCTTTCTCTATTTCATCACTTTTACAGACAGAATCCATTAGATCATCAACAATAACCAAGTTTACTTTATTTGTTGGAAACATCCGTTCATCATTAAAAGTATCAGGCAAAGTGTCCATAAATGTAATAAAAGGATATTTATTTAACCTTTATACAAAGGTTGCCAGCAACTGTAACACCATACAATATTGTTAGGCATGACAGTCAATACATGCCCATCATGTTCTAACAGCTTTTTAACAAAGAACCTCTTGCCTGAATTGGATGGCCCAGCTAAAATACAAAAAAAAGGATGTGACCAGCGCACATCCACCACGCTAGTATCCGTAGGGTAGTGTGCTAAAGCCATCCTCCAACTTGACCCTTTTGTCATACTTAGTTAAAATATTATTGTTACAATGTACTCAGATGAAATATACTGTCTGTTATGTTCCCTGTAAACCGACTTGAATTGTAGAAAGTCGGTATATAAAAACTGTTAAATGAATAAATAAACACACAACCTTTTGTGGTTTTTTAATCACACCGGTCTCTATTGTCCAACTCTTTTTGCTTCTTATAATACCAGGTTGTTGTACTCCTATCTTTTTCTGGGGTAAATCTGTTGCCCCAGGCTTGTAGTCCAAAACGAGATCTTTCAAACTAGTGAAATTGATTTTCTGGCAGTTTTCTACGTTTAACGTAATCCCTTTCACTTTCATGCAGGTCTTCCCGCTTGACAGCTTGTAACCATTTGTTTTAGGCCCGGCTGATACAAACTCTGTGATATGTTCATCTGCGGGTATCTCACTTGTGAGCTCACCTAAATAATTACCCAAAGATGGATTCCAATCTCCCTTTCGACTTAGAAATATCACAGAATTTGTATCATGGTACAGGCAGCACTCTTGCAAACTATCTAGAAGATTGTACAACTCCAGACATGTATAAGCCATTGTAAAACAGGCAACGAAAACATTGGTGCCACCCGACAATATGCAGCGGTCTTTTGAATGCCTCCAAGACACACAGACTGTTTCATCATGAATAAAATTGCATGATGAAACCTCGAATTCAGGAGAAAACAGATATTTAAAGAGATGATCAGGTTCTCTCACAATGCTTGTGGTATGCAGGTTTGTTCTTTGACCAAATTTACCCCACAGGGAATTTAAGAAAAGGTTTGCTATTTGATGCTTAGCAGGGTTTACATTAATCTGGTCTGCACACAAACAGACATCCTCTTTTCTAAAGAAATCAGCTATGTACACATTTTGTTTTTCAGTATCATTGCACCACTGAGGGTAGCCAGAAGCTTCTTGTTTTTAATGGAGGTGCATTTTGATGTATTCGGAAAAGAGATTATCAGATTTTTGCTCAAAATGCCAGATTTCATAGATTTCAACAACCACATACCCTTTTGCAATGGCTAAATTCATCTCCACCTTATACCAAGTCCCCACAAAAGCTCTCTCCTCATCCGTGTGGGCACACATTTCCTGTTGCCGTGTGTCAGCACACATATGACACAGAGGAAACATAAGCTTACCGCCCAACCATATGGGTAACACTGGGAAAAAGAGCTTTCGTGGAGGATATACTTTTGCTTTTATAAAACCAAAGTAATTTGTAGGGGGACCAAATTTGTCATAAATGATTTCTGGATGGCCTATTGGATATTCCTTTGTTTTATTGACAAAAGGGTATAGACTAGTAAAATCATAGTCGTGTATTTTTTCCTCACGTCTTGTTTTGTGGTACAGACCAATGGCATTTGTTCTAACCCCCAAAAAGGGCATCTCGTGGAATCAGAGGTTGCGGTAATGCTGAGCGAGCCAGGAAATCTGCACAGCCCCTGTCATTTTCTTTTACCATCCACTTCCACTCATGCTCCCATAGACTTATGACCTTGAACCCCTGGCTTTCCAGGAATGCAGCTTTTAGCTGTGTTTTGTAATAAAGAAAACCTTAGGTCGTGGCTGTTACAGGATTCTGGTCTTTATCGTTATAACAACTCGGACAGCCGTGATGAAAACAACCATTAAATTCAAAAGCTGTTTCTACCCCATCAATCACTGCATAGCCATCAAGAAAATAAGATCCCATCTTTTTTTCGCCACCTTTCAGAGCATGTGTGATCTGTATATTTTCTTTGGCCTCTACATACATCAAAAAAATATATCAAAATTACTCCAAACAGAAACAAGCAATCAGAGTGGGATAATCTCTTTCTGATAGGTAGCAAAGCTTTATGAGCAAGTCTAAATTAGACAACAGGAGGTCTCAGACCCACATGTGCACTCGAGCTAATGCTTGGTTGAAGGTGGAAGATAAAAGCATCATCAAGCTAAGCGCTTTAAAAGATTACAAGAATATTATTAGTTTAGAAATATAAGTGGTGGGGAAAGGAGGTTTTTATGAGCAAGATAAAAACGATAAAAAAGTAACAATTGGAAATGTTCAGGTTGGTCGTTGATGTTACCATGCGCCAATGCTAGACTTTCAACCAAGCATTAGCTCGAGCGCACATGTGGGTCTGAGACCTCCTGTTGTCTAATTTAGACTTGCTCATAAAGCTTTGCTACCTATCAGAAAGAGATTATCCCACTCTGATTGCTTGTTTCTGTTTGGAGTAATTTTGATATATTTTTGGATTTCATACTCCGAGACGACCATTACTATTTTTGTATTACTCTACACACATCAGCCATTGAATAGAGGGGGATGAATATCTCTTTGTCTGCCGGTGATGGGTTCTAAAAACATTAATCTGAACATAGCCATACATACAGATGCAAGGGTTATATGTTGGAAAGGGTCTAAACAACTTGTTTGAATTTCCGATATGTCACTCTGCTCTATAATCACTTCTTTCTCTGTCATTTTCATGATTTAAGCTCGGTAGAGAACACAGGCCTGCCTTTTGTTTCCCTTCCACACAAGTCTCATTCTCGGTTGGATTTTTTCCTCATTTCAAAAGTATTAATCCCTTCAGTTAGCAGGGTGGAGATCAGTCCCATGCAGATTTCAGGCCATGCTACAATAAGTCTATCGTTGCTGGGGGGAGAAAGGGGGGACTGCTGCCCAAGGTTCTTCTTCAGGAGAACTTTGCTGTCAGATAAATCATTTTGCGAATTTATGAGGAAGGAAATTAAGGTCTATTTTGACATAAATATGCCAGGAGATACCTCAGGGTGGGCTTGGTCAGAGGCGTTTAAAGCCTCAATCTGGGCAAAAATAACCAGCTTCACAATCAAAATGGATCGGGCTAGCAAAGCCAAGTTAGCAGCCCTTGACGCGCAGATTAGGGCGGGTGAGAGGATTTTGCTTGGTAGATCAGATGCGGGTATCTTACTTAGGTTGCAAAGGCTACGTTTCCAATATAACCAAATATTGAGCGATGAAGCTGGGCAACTTCTCCATCAGCAGCAGGCAGGGCATTATTTGGAGCGGAACAAGGCGGGCAGCCTTTTAGCAACTATTCTTAAGCCTAGGGGGGTGAGGATCAGAATAGCGGCCTTAAAAGGTAAGGAGGATACCCCCCTCACTAAAAGTCAGGATATTGTAGAGGCCTTGCTGTTCTTTTATGCTAAGTTATAGTCTTCTGAGAATGTGGCCTGTGATGAGGATTTCCAGTCACTGTTTGGACTTATACCCCACCCTTCTCTTTCCCCCCCGGCAAATAGTGGAGTTGGATAAGGAAATCTCGGTGGGCGAGATTCGGGAGGCAATAAAGGCTGCGACAGGGGGTAAGGTGGTAGGCCCTGATGGTTTACCGTCTGAATTCTATCAGGCCTTCGGCTCAGACCTAGCTCCGTATTTGCTTGAGTACTTTCATCTGTTAGATATTGTGGTGGCGCAGAAGAGGGAGAGCATAAGAAAGAAGGGAAAAATCAAGCGTTTTCCCCAGAGAAGGGAATCAAAACCAGAAGTTCAGGGGTTAAAACTCCTGGTTTAGAAAAAAACTCCTCACAGAAAGTTTGTAGTCAAGAGACATGCCCTAGCTCCCTAGTTACCAGCTCTGCTCACGAGGGTCAGCTGGGGGAGGAGCTAGCAAGCAGAAAGGGAAACTACAGATATAAACGCAATGAATCTGGAGAGGAGAGAGGAAGTAGAGGGAGTGAAAGAAGTGCCAGAAATCCTAGAACCACCGAGGAGAAAGGAAGTGCAAGGAAATCCCAGCAGAGAGATCCTCAAACTGCCCTGCAAAGGAGTGCCCGTGAGGGAGGTGTTCAGAGTGCAGGAAAGAGGTACACTGCAGGGGAAAGCAGCCTTAGGGAAAGGTGCTTTAGGAGACTGACTTCCAGTGATGGTGAATCTTCTACCGAGAGAGAGGGGAGAAGGAGGAGCTCTAGTTCCGAGCCCAATGCTGAAGTGAATGGGTCAGAGAGTCCTAGAAGGGGAAGATGCCCTAGGAGCTCAGCAAGACTACACAAGGAAGGCACCCAGAGAGTGAAGGAAACTTCACCAGAAGCTCCGTGGAGAAAGGCAGAACCAGCCAGAGGTTTTAAAGCTTACCCAGGGAAGGTTGCAAGCCATGTGAGTAACCGACAGCATTCTCCAGAAATTTACATGGAAACTGAGCAGTCAGCTGTAAAGCCAGCTAGAAGCTTATTTCCTCAGAATAGGGTGAGCAAGGTTAAATCCTCTAATAAGTCTTTGAAAGTTGAGGAGTTACCTAAAAGTAAAAATGTTCCTCAGAGAAGAGAAGAGTCTGCATTAAACAGAGTCTTACAAATCTTAGAAAGCTTAAAGCAAGATAATTCTGAGTTCAAATCCAGTGCTTCTCTAGTAGAATCAGACGTCGAGAGCATGGAGTTTGAAACCTCTATGAGACAGGAATCTAGCTCTGACATGGAAATAGAATGTTCTCTAGTTTCCATACAGTAGCTGAAAGCTAGAATGTTTTCCTGAAGCCTAGAAACTAGCAGCTGTTTTCAAAGACGCCGAGCTGAAAAGAATATGCAAATTAGGATTGCTGAGATTCTGAAAGCTTAACTCTTTCTTTGAAAGACTGTTGGTAAAAAGTGTAGAGCCTGCCAGACAGCAGGTAGAGAAAACTTTGTTTTTGAGAAGAGAGAAAACATTGTGCAGTTGAAGTTTTGCATTGCTGGATTACTTAAAGCTGTACCTGTTTTAAAGTCACCTTTTGAGAAGAAGATTTTTTTGGAGCACCAAATTTGCTTTACTGTTTTTGTATGAAGAAATACTTTGAGTTTGCTGACAAGTTGAATGTAGAAGCCTCTTACCTTGTGGCTTTACTCTGGAAAATATCCACACCTTATGTTTGATATCTGGAACTGTTTATAAGAAGTTCATTTGGCCTGAAGAATAATAAAAATCCTGTGTGCCTATATCCCTTCTCGGCTGAAGTTATCTCAACTGCACAACTACAATTATAGGCATTTTTCAAATAAATAAAGACTACCACCATTCCCAACACCTAGGCAACCGCCTGGGGTGAAGGGCGTGGTGACAATATGCAACTTCCAACAGTTGGCTCTTTCAATGAAGCAACTATAATAGTGTTAGAGAAGCCTGGGAGGGACCCATTAAAGGTTGAGAATTATCGTCCAATTTCGTTGCTGAACGCTGACTACAAAATTTACTCCTCCATACTAGCTCAACGATTAGCAAAAATCATACCTAGTGTAATCCATCCTGATCAGTGTGGGTTCGTGGCAGGATGGTCAACTGCAGACAATGCTCAGCTTCTGTTGATCCTTCAGTCATTAGTAGAGAACTGGGACTCACCTCTAATGGGTCTCTCCTTAGATGCTGAAAAGGCCTCCGATAGGCTTGAAAGGGCATTCCTGATGAAGGCTTTAAAATGGTTTGGTTTCGGGGATAAATTTATTTGTATGATTCAGGTGTTATATACTAATCCGTCGGCCCATATTTTTGCTAATGGGCTGCGGTCGGCCCCTTTGTTGCTTCATAGGGGAACCAGGCAGGGGTGCCCCCTTTCCCCTTTGCTTTTTAACATTGCTTTAGAGCCGTTAGCGATACTAATTCGGCAGGATAAGGAGATCTGCGGTGTAAACATAGCGGATTGGCAGGTAAAATTATCGGCATATGCTGATGATCTCCTTTTATTTGTTCACCCCTCTTCAATTGGTAAGGTGTTAGACTTAATCGGAAGGTACTCTCGGGTGTCAGGATATAAAATAAATTGAGAGATGTCAGTTGCTTTCCCAATGAACAAACTAATGTTTAAAGCAATGGCGGAACCTTTCCCGTTCATTTGGGCTATGGAAGCTATCAAATATTTAGGAATTAAGTTCAGCTCCAACCTAGAAGATACTATCAGGATCAACCTAAAATCACTGAGCGAGTTAGTTCAGAAGTTTGCGGTCCAATGGTCGCCCCTTCATTTATCTTGGTGGGGGAGGCTGGAGTCCATAAAAATGGTTCTAACTCTGAAAATTAATTATATCCTAGAAATGCTTCCTGTTTCTCTGACTTCTAACTTTTATAAATCTTTGGAACGTTTGCTTGTGAATTTTTTGTGGCAAGGCAAGCCACCCAGAGTAGCGACTAGCAAGTTAAAGGCAGGAAGATCGAAGGGTGGTGTTCAGTTCCCAGACTTTAAATGGTATCATATTGCATTTTGTCTTAAGCAAGAGGCGCAGTGGATTAGCTCAGAGTGTGAGGACAGGAAACCAATATGGTTGAAAGTGGAAGAGCAGATAATAGCGCCGATCCCGCTGTCTTTGTTAATTGGTATGAGATTTCCAGACTTCTTCTCAGCAGGGAATATAATAACTGCAACCCAGGATGCGTATCATGCCCTGGCACAAGTGCTAGGTAAGGATGACATGCCGGTGCTATCGTTACCTATCTGGTATA
The DNA here is from genome assembly GCA_033557465.1 of Ichthyophis bannanicus. Taxonomy (NCBI): domain Eukaryota; kingdom Metazoa; phylum Chordata; class Amphibia; order Gymnophiona; family Ichthyophiidae; genus Ichthyophis; species Ichthyophis bannanicus. The sequence continues at coordinate 1,740,244,556 of CM066032.1, read as the reverse complement.
ACCCTCGGTTCAAAATAGGTCAAAGAGTTGTCTCCTGGGACTTGTGGCAAAGGAAGGGAATATGGTCGCTTGATCAGCTAGTTCTCTCAAAGTCTTGGAAATCTTTAGAAGAGTTGCAATGTGAGTTTAATTTACCTGGTGGCTGTCAATTTCAATGGATCCAGTTACGGCATTGCTTGACCAAATCAAAAATTGAAGTTACAAAGCTAGAGGCAGAGTTGGGTCTTAGGAAAGTAGCTGAACAATGTGGTTGTGCAAAAGGTACAGTCTTAACATAGCGTAGAAATTTGAGACTGTACCTTTTGTACAACCACATTGTTCAGCTACTTCTCGTTTGACGAGATCAGAGGAAGCGTGGGAAAAAGAATTGGGGATCTCCGTCCCACAGCAAAATTGGGAGAAATTGTGGGGCCAGGTTAATAGAGTATCAAAAGCTGCTGCGATAACCCAATCCCTGTTTTTTTTAACGCACAGCGTGTTTATTACCCCAGTCAGGCTTACAAAGTGGGACCCCAAAGTCAGCAATAAGTGTTGGTCCTGTGGTACAAACCCGGGTAGTCTTCGACATATGACGTTTGATTGTCCGCACGTTCAGAGTGTCTGGTTGCAGATCTGGGACAAGATCCAAATTATCTTGCACTTTCAGGCATTGCTAACCTGGGAGATAGTCATTATGCACTCTAAGGTGGCCTCTTTGCCGCTAATGAGTGAAAAAATCTTTATATTCAATTTTATGATGGCAATAGCGTTAAAATTAGATGTGAGCTTCTGGAAAGATTCTTCTAAATTGAATGGGCATCATTGGTGGAATTTAGTCTGTTTATATGCTAGTTTTGAAAAAAGGCAGGACAAGATCATAAGCCAGAGAGGACTGAGTTTCAACCAATGTGTGCAAGAGGGAAACAGTCTGCGAGGCAAGCCTAGGATGGATAAATGGCAGTATTTAGATAAATATGTTGCAGTGGCAAAACTAAGTATTTGTTAATTAGTTGCCTTTTGTTGCTGTTTGTTTTATTTTGCTTTATGTTTCATAACTATCTGGTTTTCCAGGCAATCAACCCACAGGGAGGCAGGGGGTGTGGGGGGGGGGGGGAGAGTCGGGTTGGGTGGGGGAGGAAAGGTTTTCGAGGGATGTTTGGTTTGTAGTGGTGTCATAAATTGTATTATGTGTGTTAAAAACAAAAATACTAATAAATAAAAAAAAAATATATATATACTTTTCAGATGTTTCAGTTTTACCAATAGGGGTCATAAAACATAAGTGGACGCCATCCCCGGTTAAGGGTTCACTGCATAGTTTACAATGCCGACCCTTGCACTTATGTTTCTTGTCTACATAAGACTCACATTTCTGGCACAGTATCTTAGATAAACACTTCACTTCTTTTTTCAGAACCAAATACGTCTGTCTATCTAAACACTCTTTAGAATGACAAAAGAGTTTGCAATTAGGACATCTCTGTTGTACACCAACATTATTTGCACACGTTAGTGTCAAACAAAGACGACACCATAATGTGCAATTATGAGTGTGGCTGTACTGTTTCTGACAGTAACTACAGAAGTTGCGCTCCCTGTAGAATTTTTTTGACATCGGTTATACCATAGAAATTTATTTATTTTATTTATTTTATTTATTTAGCAAGCATTTGTAGCCCGCTCCTTCCAGCGATCAGAAGCGGGTAGGATTACTATTGTGAAACTGCCGAATCAAGGCAGGTACAAATTTTGTTTACATACAGATTGTCAGAAAAGCACAAAAGAAAATGGTCATCGTGTAGCAACAAGAACACAGTCTTAGGGAACACGGGTCTGTCTGATGTCTTAAAACAAATCCATGAATTTGTGTAAAGCACAACGCGTATGTTTATCTTTAAATGCTATTCAAATATTGCTATATCATCGAGCATGACTTTTCTATGTACTAGCCATCCCAACTCATTATGTAGTTTTCTAGAACCTTCTAATAGTTTGACATCTGTCATTTTTACCAGTGACATGAGGGCTGTGAGGCTCCTTGCAAAACACAGGTTATTATCAGTGTTATTCATGTCTATCAAATACATCCTTTTCTTATGAATAATTTGGCTAAATGGTATAGTCTTTAAGACCCTACGAGCCCCCCCCCCACCCTGATTTCTTATGACAAGTACAACAACACGGAATATATCACAAACCTGGATTTCTCTGTGACTCTGAAGGAGTTTAGCGATCTGATCTAAGAAATCATCAGCATCCAATGCTTCTGGGTTTAACTTTCCAGAATATAAGGAATTGTGAAAAAGAGATGAATGTAGATGCACCTAAAGAAAAAAGGGAGCGCTGTTCTTGCAATAGTCCACCAGGAGCCACAAAAAGCAAGAAGCCAAGACGTCAGGACGATTCAAATCAAATTTATTAATACAGACCCCAACGCGTTTCGGCAATCAATGCCTTCATCAGGGGGTAGCAGCTACAATATAAATATAAGTAATATAAACATAAAGACATAAAAAGAAAAATAAATTAAAATCATAAACAATAACATATATAATATAATCTTGTATAATCGAGAAGGACTGGTGAAATTCTTACCAATGTAGTTAACAAACAGATGTATATAAACGCAGGACACACAAATGTAATGAAAAATAATAATTAATAATATTTAAAATAACAGCATAAATATTCTAAAAAGGTTATAACAAGATATTATATAATCATTAGTCAATAATTTTTAAAAAAACTACAACATAAGTCTTCCAAAAAGGTTGTAGAAAATACTTGTATAAATGTAAACATGAAGGAAACAATCAGAACTATTATACTTACATGTAACCCTATTTATGGACTGTTAGTGTAATCTTAAGTCCAGGGTTGGGCGTATTCTGTCTCACAATATTAAAGAGACTTGGTGTCACCTGTCTTAGACTGTAAATATAAAACAACTAAAGATAATCACAAAGAGGAGCATAGAATTGAATTAAAATCAATCATGTAGGATAGATTATGCATAAGGGAGGATGACACATAAAAAAATGAATGAATAGTAATAATAGACTATAAAATAAATATATAATGGTGTAGAGCTATGGATTTATACATATAAATATTGTAAAGACTTATGATTAAAAAACATGTAGAAACTAGATTCATCAACAAATCTTATGCCTTATTATATTATGGGTATCTGCTAAATAGCAAACCAAGTATAAAAAATCTAAATGCACAGAAAATGTTGAAATTATAAGTAATAGCCAATGAATCACAGATTGAGAATCTTCATCAAACCAATGAATCAAGCCAAAGAAATTGTAATAATTATTTCAATGATGAAAAATACATAAAAAATGAAGATATATATATATGAAATATATGGGAGGCCGCGGGCCCACGTGCCCGACGGCCGATGATAACCGGGGGGGCGGGGTGGCGCGCACTCCTTCCGCGGCGGGGTGAGGCGCGCGCCCGTGCGCGTTTTGATTTAAATTGATTGGCTCCCGCTTGCCAGGTGGCCGCGGGAGCCAATGGGGGGTGATCGCGGGACCAGGAGGAGCGAGCGGTCGGACGCCAGTCCGTTGAAGCTGGGGAGAGAGGACGGGCGTCCGGCTGCAGCTCCGCGTCTTTTTCGGCTCTGCGGGAGAGCTTCCTGCCGGTGGTGTGTGACCGGTTGATCGCGGCGCTGTCCCGGGGTGCAGAGAGGAGCGTCGGATCTGTGCTGAGGCAGTGTGAGGAGCAGTGTGCATTGGCTGGCTGAGGCCTATTGCAGGTGGAGGGGGGGCATTATTGGGCTAGGGCTCCGGTCTGGCCATACGGTGCTCAGGGGATAGTTTTATTTTGTGAAGGAATAGTGTCATGGTGGGGCAGAGGGGCAAGGAGCAGAGGGGCAAGGAGCAGAGGAGGGGGGGGCAAGGGGCGGAGGGGGGGCATGAGGAATGGGGGGCAGTCCACGGGGTGGTCTTCTAAGGGCTCCAGGGGGCAGGCCAGGGGGAAGGCTGGGGCTGGGCGCAAGGCCCCTAGCAGCGGGGGCCGGCGGGGGCGTGGGGCTGGCAGGGTCGGGAAATGGCTTCCGGGGATATGAGGGGATCAGTGCCTGGTGGGGTTATGGGTGCGGGCTCCGGCGGGGGGGCGGCGGGGACTGTGGCTCTTCCTCCTCCGGTGGTGGAATCCCTGGGGGTGGGAGGGGCTACACCGTTGCCAGCGGGGTTGCAGGGTCAGGAGGGATGGGTTGGGGGAAGCCCTTGGGTTGGCCTATGGTTCCAGGGGGGTGGGCATGTCAAGTTGGGACTATTGGCGGGGGGGGGGACAGGGTTCCTCCAGGGCTGATTGGACAGGGCCTTGGCAGCTGCCCTGGGGCTTGTCTGGTTCCCCTTCCTTGTTTTCGGTGTCTCCACAGGTTCCGGTGGGAGACGGGGGAAGGACGACGCTGAGCGGAACAGGTCGGTCTGCGGCGGAGGTACCTATGGCGCAGCGCGAGGACTTCCAGGAGGGGCTTCCAGCTTCTGCGTCCACCCCATCAGAGCCCCGGACTTCGGCGGATGGTGAGTTACCTGAGCCTCGGGCCGAGCAAGGCGCGGAGTTTAGTCCGGCTGCGGGGACGGGTGGCAAGGCGAGGAAGAAGAGCCGCAGCTCCCGCAAGCGTCGGAGGAGGGGGGGCTCATCGTCGTCTTCATCGTCTTCGTCCTCGTCAGTTGGGGGAGGGGGCGGGCAACCTGTCGGTGGCGGGGGGGTAGTGGGGGGGGCGGTGGGGGGGCTACATTGGCATCATTTTCCGAATTATGGGAGGGGGTGCCGCGTAAGCTTAGGCGCAAGATATGGAAGCGGAAGTACATAGATATCTTTCGCTTGCTTGAGGGGAGGAAGCGTTCGGGGGACAGCCGGCGGAAACGGAAGGCGGATGAGAAGGCGGGCAGGGTCAAGAAGGCTTCGCGGAACGTCCTCAATTGGACGAGGGCTTTTCTTCGGTTAGCTAGTGTCTGGGGACAGCGTTACCCGGGCACTACGGGATGTTGCTTGCATACGCCGACTCGATTCTGGAAGCGGCTCAGACTCATGATGGTTGGGCATGGCTCAACTATGATGAGAAGTTCCGCGATAAAATGGAGGAGAATCGCGCTCTGTCCTGGGGGACACAGGACATCAGCCTCTGGTTAACACAGATGTCTGCCAGAGGAGGGGCAGGTGCGGGGTGGCAAAAGGGGGCCGCTGCGTCGGCGAGTACGGGGCGGCCATTTCGGAGCGCCCCAGCTCCCGGGGTCCCAAAAAGCGCTGGGGAGGGGGTTGGGGACGTCTGCTGGCGCTTTAATAAGTCGTCTTGCCCCTTTCCGGACTGTAAGTTCCGGCACAGTTGCTCCTTATGTGGGGGAGGACACTCGGCTCTCCGTTGCGGGAAGAAGGGACCCGCCCCCCCAGCCGCAAAGCAATAGTATTAGTTCGAGGGAGTTGGCCCCTACCCCCATAAAATTTTCGGCACTCCGGCCTTGGTTGCTGCGCTATAGGCGGGTTACGGCTCGGCGAGTCTTGGAGGGGGTTTCCAGTACGGGTTCCCCATACCGGTAGTTGGGGAGGGGGGCCCGGCGATGGCCCGCAACGCTCCGTCGGTGAGGCGTCTAGCTCAGGTGGTTCGTGGTAAATTGGATGCTGAGTTGGCCCTTGGCAGGGTGGCCGGGCCCTTTCTGGACTGGCCATACCCGAATTTAGTAGTTTCTCCTTTGGGCATTGTGCCTAAGAAGGAGCACGGGAAATTCCGGCTCATTCACAACTTGTCCTTCCCGGTGGGGGCTTCGGTGAATGATCTCATTCCGCGGGAATTGTGCGCGGTGTGGTATGCGTCGTTTGACGAGGCTCTGCGGCTGGTACGGGAGTGTGGGCGCGGGTGTCTGCTGGCGAAGGTCGATATTGAGTCTGCTTTTCGCCTGCTGCCGGTACATCCGGCTTCCTTCCATTTATTGGGTTTTGTGTTTGAGGGCTGCTATTACTTCGACAAGTGCTTGCCAATGGGCTGCTCCGTCTCTTGTCGTTATTTTGAGATGTTCAGTTCTTTCATGCACTGGGTCCTGGAGGTGTCCGTCGGCTCTCGGAATGTGGTCCACTATTTGGACGATTTCTTATTTGTGGGTTCGGCGTCGTCCGGGCTATGTCGGGCGTTACTCGACGGGTTCATGCGGCTCGCGCGTGAATGGGGGGTGCCCGTCGCGGCGGACAAGACTGAGGGTCCTGCTGTGCGCCTCACGTTTCTGGGAGTGGAATTGGACTCAGTTGACATGGTGGTGCGATTGCCTCCAAGCAAGGTGGAGCGTTTAAATGGTGTTAGTGGCGAACGTGCTGGGGGCGAGGAAAGTTACGTTGCGCGAGATGCAGGCTTTGTTGGGCTCCCTTAACTTTGCATGCAAGGTTATTCCAATGGGTCGGGTGTTTCTACGACGCTTGTCGGCGGCTACTTCGGGAGTGCGGCGTCCGCATCATCGCATCCGGATATCACGAAGCATGAGGTCGGACCTCGGGGTTTGGGATCAGTTTTTGAGAGAGTTCAATGGCGTTACGGTTCTCCTTGAAGCGGAGGTGTCTTCCTTTGATTTACAGATTTATACTGATGCGGCGGGCGGTTTCGGGCTCGGTGTTTATTTTGGTGGAGCATGGTGTGCCGCACCGTGGCCATCCACCTGGCGGGCGGCGGGATTAACCGACAGTATTACGTTTTTGGAGCTGTTCCCCATCTTGGTGGTTTTGGAGCTGTGGCCGGATAGGCTTCGTAATAGGCAATTGTTGTGGTGGTGCGACAACGAGGCGGTAGTTCACATTATTAATCGTTATGCGCCTCGTTGCGCGCGGGTGGCGGCTTTGATGAGGGAGGTGGTTTTTGCCTGCTTGAAGCTGAATGTGGTAGTGAGGGCTCGGCATGTTCCGGGTTATGCTAACCAGATCGCCGATGCTCTTTCTCGTTTCAAGTGGGACCTGTTTCGGCGACTGGCTCCAGAGGCGGACCTGGCAGGGAGGTCGGTCCCAGAGCGTTTATGGCATCTTGGCCTCCGGGTATCCTGAGCTTGCTGAGAAGTTCCGTATCGTCGGCGACCTGGAGGTCCTACTGCAAGGGATGTGACTGTGTAGTGGCCTTTTTGGCGACTCGGGGTTGGCGGCTGGGCCCGGTGCCTGATCACCTCATGGGGGAATACATATTGGCTGCGAAGGCTGCGGGGGTGGCCCTATCCACTGTGCGGGCTCACCTGGCCGGCTTTGCCTTTTTCTCTAAGGCGGTCGGGTGGGCAGTGCGCGGTTGGGGGTTTCTTTCTCGCCGGCTTTTATTGGGTTGGGAGCGGGCTGTCCCCCTCCCGTCGGACAAGCGTCGGCCCATTACCCCCGATCTGCTGGTTCGGATGAGCACAACCTTGCCTTTGGTGGTGGAGTCCGCTTACGAGGCTCTGCTGTTCCGGGCGGTGTTTTGTGTGGCCTTCTTTGGGGCCTTCCGGTCGGGGGAATTGGTGGCGTCCAGTGGGAGGTCGGGGGGGGGCAGCTCTGCAACTCCGTCATGTGCGTTTGGCACAAGGGCAGCTGAGCATATGGTTGTCCCGGTCTAAGACCGATCAGAGAGGGAGGGGCGTATGGGTGCACTTAAGGCCGCTTCCGGCTTCGGTGATCTGTCCGGTGGCGGCTATGGCGGCATACCTGCGCGTGCGGGCTCCGGGTAGCGACCTGCTCTTTGTACATGAGGATGCGCGGTGTTTGACGCGTTTTCAGTTTGCTGCGGTCCTGCGCATGGTGGTCCGACAGTTGGGCTTATCACCGGGTGACTTCGCACCGCATTCCTTTCGGATTGGGGCCGCTACTAGTGCAGCCCTGGCTGGTTTGCCGGGTACCGATATTCAGCGGATTGGCCGCTGGCGCTCCAATGCCTTTAAGGGATATGTACGTTGTTGAGGTGGGCAGTGGGTGGCTCGGGTACTAACTATGTTTTTTCTTTTAGATGGGATCCGGGTGCCCGGTGCCTGCTGGATGGTCGGCCATTCTTTTGTGCACTGGGCCGGCCAGCAAGCAGCTTTGCGGCCGCTTGGTGCGAACTTGGGACTGCCTGCTGACGAAGTGGTGCTATCATGGCTGGGTGAGCGCGGTCTGCGCTGGTTACAGCTATTACCCTTGCTTCGGCACCATCAGCGCGTCAGAGGATCCCCGGACTTCTTGGTGCTGCATCTCGGAGGCAACGATTTGGTGTCATGGACAGTGAAGCAGCTAATCCGAGCGGTGCAGCGGGATTTGGGGGAAGTCTTATTGATGTTCCCCGGGGTCATTTTGCTGTGGTCTGACATAATTCCTAGGCCTGCTTGCTGGGGCCAGCGGCGGTGGTCCCGGGGTTTAGTTAAAGTTAACCGGCAAGTTGGCCGTTGGGTGTTGAACCATGGGGGGTATCAGATTTTACATTCCTGGGTGGAGGTCGAGTGCGCGGGCCTGTATCGTTCAGATGGAGTACATCTTTCCCCGATCGGGGTGGATTTACTCCTGAATGATTGGCAGGAGGCCTTGGAATTAGGATGTTTAGGGCGGGTTGGCTGGTCGCAGCTTTGATTTGGGGGGGGGCTCAGGGACAGGTGTCACTGAGCCGGTGGCGGGATCCCGGAGGTGTCCGGGGTCCAGAGGCATGGCAATATGCAGGGCGGGGGTGGGGGTACCCCCGACCCGGAGAAGCCCTCGGTTTTTGCTAGTAATATGGCGAAGCCGGATGAGGGGGATGGCATTGCCAGGGATGGTTCTCGGCGGAGGCGGGAAGGAACTCACTTTGCTACCCATATGGCTGGTGAGGGATTGTCCCGCTGCCGGAACCATAAGTTAACAGTTTGGTTGTAATGTTATGTTGTGCTTGTTTAATAAAGCTGCGACCAGTTATTTTGCCAATAAGTGATCATGTGGTGTTTATTTGTGAAGGGAGAGAGAGGGGGGAGGGGGGGGGTGTGTGGGAAGGAAGGGAACTGTGGGCCACCTCCGCCTTACCTGGTTAATGGGAGGCCGCGGGCCCACGTGCCCGACGGCCGATGATAACTGGGGGGGCGGGGTGGCGCGCACTCCTTCCGTGGCGGGGTGAGGCGCGCGCCCGCGCGCGTTTTGATTTAAATTGATTGGCTCCCGCTTGCCAGGTGGGCGCGGGAGCCAATGGGGGGTGATCGCGGGACCAGGAGGAGCGAGCGGTCGGACACCAGTCCGTTGAAGCTGGGGAGAGAGGACGGGCGTCCCCACCCTCCCTCCCTTTGGTGGAGCTTGGGGGATGGGGGGTTGCAGCTGGAGGGGTGATGCGGGATCCCGGAGGTGTCCGGGGTCCGGAGGCATGGCAATATGCAGGGCGGGGGTGGGGGTACCCCCGACCCGGGAAGCCCTCGGTTTTTGCTAGTAATATGGCGAAGCCGGATGAGGGGGATGGAATTGCCAGGGATGGTTCTCGGCGGAGGCGGGAAGGAACTCACTTTGCTACCCATATGGCTGGTGAGGGATTGTCCCGCTGCCGGAACCATAAGTTAACAGTTTGGTTGGAATGTTATGATGTGCTTGTTTAATAAAGCTGAGACCAGTTATTTTGCCAATAAGTGATCATGTGGTGTTTATTTGTGAAGGGAGAGAGAGGGGGGAGGGGGGGTGTGTGGGAAGGAAGGGAACTGTGGGCCACCTCCGCCTTACCTGGTTAATATATATGTATGAAATAAATAAAGTAAAACAATAGAGTAAAACAAATTGTACATATGCACATTTCACGCCATGAGTATGAAGGTAACATAAAATAGTCTAGATAATGAACTAATAAGTGTAATAGTTAGTTAATAGATATTTATATTGAACAAAGGAACCGATCACTGTAAAATGATACTTCCTATCAATTTGCTATAAGGGATAAAATGACTATTGTATATGAACTGATCATGTGTTTAATATGACAAACTGATGGTTCAAGTATTAACAAACGAGTTGTACCTAAATAATTAAACATAATGTGTTTTAATGTAAATAATCGACCTATAATCGATTGTCTTAAATGGTCCTCTATCCTATAATGAAACAAAGGTATTTTATTTATAAAAAGATACTATTGAATTAAAAATGAAATATGCATGATTTTTATAGATGTTAACGCCTTTCTTGGTTAATAATGTTGCTGACCTTGATGTTGTGGATCGATAGTATTAACCTATAAAATGCATGAGTTACTAAACCATGATACGATATCACGCAATTTAAATGTTGAACTAAAGAAATACATGGATCCATTAGGTAGCAAACTCGAAGGCATATTGTGCCGGTACTTGTTCAAAAACAGGAAGGCCGTAAGCCCCGTGCGTGCGGCCGCACTTAACCGGGGGGGCGCCTGGTGCGCGTGCCCGGCGGGGTGGCTGTCGCGGCGCGGCAGAGGAGCGGTTTAAAATGATTGGCTCCCGTGGGTGTTTTGGCAACGCGGGAGCCAATCATATAAAGGGTGCTTCGGCAAAGGGGGCGAGCGGTGGGGAGCGCTGCCGTCTTTGCGGCCTGGAGGCGAGAGTCGGCGGTTGCTCCCGCCCTCCCACCCTTCAGAGGGTCTCTGGGACCTGGCGTTTGGGGTGTTGCAGCTGGGGGGGGTGGCGGGATCCCGGAGGTTTTCCGGGGTCCGGAGCCGGAGGTAATCCTTAGGCCGGGGGTGGGGGCACCCCCGACCTGGACAATCCCTCGGGCTTTTGCTAATAATATGGCGAAGCCGGAAGAGGGAGGGATAAGAAAATAGCCGGGGCTTGTGCCCGGCGGAAGCGAGGCGGCGTCACCTTGCTACTGATATGGCGGGTGAGGCCTGATCCGCGGGGGAAGGGGGGTTAAAAGTGTTGTATTTAAAGATTGTTCAGTTAATGTTAAAAGGCTAATAAAGCTGCGACCAGTTTTAATTCCAGAACATGTGTGTTGTTGTTATTGTATAAAGCTTTTAAGTAAGACGAGGGAAAGGGGAGGGGGGGGGAAGAGCAGGGCTGGAGCGACTTGTGCGCCTTACCCGGTTACGGACGACATAATGAAAGAACTCGAAGGATGGAAGAATGACACCTTAAATGTACATATGGAAACCTTAAAGTACATGCAGATAAAAATGGAGTGAAAATGATGATGGTAAAATAAAAGTGAAGTACCTTAGACACTTAAATTTATCGTTCTCCCAAGTTCATTGCCTATGTCATAAGAACACATGAATAATGTTAAAATGCCGTATAACCTAGCTTTTACTTAGAAAGCATTTTCTGAAGGAAAATTACTAACTGTAAAATGACATATGCCAACGGTTTAAAAATATATGCGGAAGACATTAGATAAACATAAAAATGCGTTTAAAAAGGAGAAATGTACTTGAATAGCACCCATGCTATCAGGTGATGTAAAAGTTTTTACTCACGTTGATCTTACGATCGAGTACAAAGATTGTTTGCCTTAAAAAGTTGCAAAACGCTGGTACTGCTCACATAAAATCGAAAGTGAAAGTGTACTGGCTTCGAGGGGTATAATGTAGCCTTTTGAAATTGGCGCCAAAAAACAAAGAAGCTTGATTGGAGGAAAAGTGATGAGGCAAAACGCGTAATGACTCACCATAATGTTAATGAATGATATCACTTAAAAACAGTGTATTATATATGTACAAAAGAACATTTCTGTGATAATGAAAAACTACGAAACATAAAAGGTAGTGTTGTTCATAAGAAAGAATACCTAAACAAATTAACATCTAGGTTCTAATAGGTGGATGGAAAAATACTAAACGAGTCTCTGGACTTCACAGGAAGACGGAGAGGTCTATCTCTTGGTTAAGACCATCTGGAGATAGGCTTTTAAACTCATAGATGTATCTTTGTTCCAATTTCAATAGTTTATCGTTTATATCTCCTCCTCTCCAATATGGTTTGATCCATTTCAAAACTAAATATTTCAAGTCATTAATTTTGTGATCGGCAGCAATCCAATGAGAAACCAGAGGTTTGTCTATGATTTTCCGGGAAATGCAGCTTTTGTGCTCAGTAATCCGAGTCCGAATTTCTCTTTTAGTTTTGCCAATATACAAGATGACATGGGCACTGTATGAGGTAAATTACATTGGACGTTCTGCAGTTCGTATAGTCATTCAGGTATATCTTATGTCCTGATTTTAAATCCGTAAAGCTATTTTTGGTTATGATGGTGTGTAGACAAATGGAACATTTTCCACAGCTATAATGTCCCTTGATTTTAGGGGGAGCATGTGATCTCATGAGGGCTGATGGGACAAGTGTATTGGCTAGATTGGTATTTCTTTTATAAGCAACCATAATATGTTTTGTATCAAACGCTGGCAGTGTGGTGAGTAAATGCCATTCCTGTCTAAGAATGTTCACTATTGGCTTCGAATATTGTGAGAATGTTAAAGCACAAACAACCCTGTTCGAATTTGTAGAAGTCTTCTTTTTTTGTAACAGAACAGAACGATCAGTAGTACAGGCACGTAAATATGCTTTCTTGATGCTCTCTTTAGGGTATCCTCTTGTTTTGAACCTGTAATGCATATCAACAGAGTGACGTTCAAAGTCTCTATCTGTAGTGCAGGTTCTTTTAATTCTGAGGAATTGACTTACCGGTAGATTTTGTTTGAATGCTCTATTGTGGCAGCTATCATAATGAAGGAGAGTGTTGCGATCAGTGGGCTTTCTATATAATTCTGTGACAAAGCCATTGTGGTCCTTCTTAATCATAATATCAAGGTAAGGGATTTTTTTCAGAACTGAAGGTGCCCTCAAATTGTAAATGGGGGTCTAGGGAATTGAGCCACAGGAAAAATTCTTGTAACTTGTCTTCTGGACCATCCCATATAATCAGAATGTCATCTATATACCTTTTCCATAAAAGGACATTAGATGCATAAGGATGAGTGTTCAGATATTGTGCTTCAAAGTTAGCCACATAGAGATTTGCCACGTCTGGGGCCATGGAGGAGCCCATGGCAACCCCTTTCACCTGTTTATAAAAAAGACCACGGAAGTAAAAGAAATAACCGAGGTATCCGGATGCCCTACTCGGCCTGGATCCCCCACCCCTCCATCACCCACCCCCCAACCATTGACAAAGCAAGCAGACGTCAAGTGTTGGTGTTAAAGCATGGTCGCAGCTTTTATTAACAGTAAGAAAACACCGGCCCAACATGGGCCAACTCAGCAATTCAAACCATAACAGAGTAGAGCCTCCTCCCCCCCCCCCACCCGTCATCCGGATGATGCCCGCCACCAGCTGTATAGCAAAGTGGAGCACCATCCAACCCACCCCCCCCCCCCCCAGTTACCCCTTCCCGCCCGCCTCGCCATGTTAGCAAAGGCCGGCTGAAGGGGTTGCCTAATTCCGGGTAGAGACCCCAACCGGGACGTCTCTCCCAACCCACATAGCCATGCCGCTCACATGGAAAGCGGCCTCCAGCTGAAATGAGCCGCCGGGTCAACGAGCACCAGCTCGCCACCCGCTCACGAGGCCCGAAGAATGCCAACCTAGCACCCCCCACCCCCCCACCAGCTGCGACAAGATCCTCACCTCCCACCCCCCAACCAGAAACCAGGGAGGGAGGGAGGGAAACCTTCTTGGTCGCGAGCAAGGAGGGAAAGGGGAGATCGCCAGCCGGCGTTCCCTCCTTGCTCGCGCTGCCTCCGCCCCCACGACTCTCCGTCGTCCAATCATCGGGCTCCCTGCAGGAGCACGTGGAGGCGACCAGGGCGCATGCCTAGCTGCGCTTCCCCCCCCCCCCCCCACCGAGAAGCGGCCTGCCTCGTGGCCGGGCCCCGGGAACCCGGTTACCAGGCAGCCGCTGGACCGGGGCCCAGCGGCTAAGCCGGTAATTCTCTGACATCGCTATTGAAGCTAACTGTACTAGAAAAGCCGTGGGAGTACGTACTGGTCGTGTCCTTTGTATGAGAGTATTGGCTAGAACTTCAAGTGCAGCCTGTTGAGGTATATTAGTATACAGAGAGTTTATGTCCAAAGTAACAAGTATAAGCTGATCATGATATTGATTAAATTCTTGTAAAATATTATGATATGTGTAGAATCGCGAATATAAGAAGGTATCTGTACAACAAAAGGTCTGAGGTAAATGTCAAGAAATTTGGAAATGGGTTCCAAAACTGAACCTATAGCAGAAACTATTGGACGACCTGGTGGTTTCTGTAAAGATTTATGTATTTTAGGTAAAATATAGATAGTGGGAATAATAGGATGTGTTACGCGCAGATATGTAATCTCGTTGGATGTGAGATACCCTGCTTCTTTTCCTATGAAAAGGAGAGTGTCAATTTTTTGTTGTATCATTGGTGTGGGGTCATCAAATATTTTTTGATAGAATTGTTGATCATTAAGTTGTCGTAATATTTCATTGATATAATCTTCTCTATTCTGAATAACTATGGCACCGCCTTTATCGGCTGGCTTGATTATGATGTCATTGTTAGATTGTAATGTCTTAAGTGCCTGCAGTTGTGATTTGTTCAGATTGAAATAACCAGGCCGTTTGTTGTGTCTATACAGATTATCAACTTTTGAGAGGACCACATTTTCGAATGCCGAAATCATGGTGTTGGTACTGGGCGGGATCCATTTAGAGGGATTTTTGACCACAGACGGGTCCATAGTATCTTCAGGAGTTTTTGTAAAATGGTCAATAATTCTCAATTTCCGGAAAAATTTATATAGCTCAACCTGTGTAGTGAATTTGTCATGCTGTCTAGTTGGTACGAACGACAGCCCTCTATTCAAGAGAAATATCTCAGTGTCAGATAAGGTATAATTGGATAGATTAATAACCCCATCTAGAGATTCCAATCCAATTGTCTTTTGGCTGTGAAGCTCTGAGTACGATTTGTTCGATGGGGCTGAGAGAAATGTTGTTCTTGTTGTCTCGTCTGCCTGTTGATAGGCGACTTGGGTGATATGCCTCTGCCACCTCCTTTCCATAGGGCAGACATTTGAAAATCCCGTTTGGGACTGTGGGGTTGTCTTGGAGGAATCGGGGCAGAGGAAGAAAAGAGTGAGCCAGAGGGTTCAACATGATGTGGAGAATGCTGTCGTGATCTTTTATAGGTTCTTTCCTGATCTCGTATAGGGGATTCTGATTTATCCTGTATACGCCCATCGTGTTTATGAAGGTGTTTGGATGATCGTCGTGGAGACCTAGCTGCCTTCTTGTATGATGTACTCCTTCGCCTATTTTTATGTTCCGTTTTATTGTAGGTCCAATAGTATACTGTTTGAAGTTTATAATCTTCCTCGTCCCTCCTATATTTAGTTATCTTCATACTCTTTATTTCTTGCTTATATTCTAGATTATTTTTCTCAAATTCCTTCATTTCATTATCAAAGTGTTTATCCTGTTTTTTAAGATTCTCAACCTTAGATTCAATCTGTGTTTTGAGAACTGCTGTCCTGCGTTTGGATGTATTTATTAACAAGATCATGAGATCTAAAGAACACTTATTCAATATCTTCAACCAGTCCGACATGAATTTCTTGTCATCCCGGAACATGCCCGGGGCTTTTTGAATCCTTAATCCTCTAGGGATAATTTTGTTGCGGCAATACTCAAGTAATGAAGCTGCGTGAAAATCCTCTCGGATATACTTTTGTGTTGTCCAAACGAGTTCCCTCCATTCCTCTTCTATATCAGGAGTAGTATCATCAGTAGTGAAAAAGGGATCCTCTGGTAACATAGCTGTGAGGTCATCGTCTTTAAAACTGAGGATGTCCCTCCATGGAGTGAACATGGCTCCACCAAAGAGCAAACAAAGAAAAAAGGGAGCGCTGTTCTTGCAATAGTCCACCAGGAGCCACAAAAAGCAAGAAGCCAAGACGTCAGGACGATTCAAATCAAATTTATTAATACAGACCCCAACGCGTTTCGGCAATCAATGCCTTCATCAGGGGGTAGCAGCTACAATATAAATATAAGTAATATAAACATAAAGACATAAAAAGAAAAATAAATTAAAATCATAAACAATAACATATAATATAATCTTGTATAATCGAGAAGGACTGGTGAAATTCTTACCAATGTAGTTAACAAACAGATGTATAAACGCAGGACACACAAATGTAATGAAAAATAATAATTAATAATATTTAAAATAACAGCATAAATATTCTAAAAAGGTTATAACAAGATATTATATAATCATTAGTCAATAATTTTTAAAAAAACTACAACATAAGTCTTCCAAAAAGGTTGTAGAAAATACTTGTATAAATGTAAACATGAAGGAAACAATCAGAACTATTATACTTACATGTAACCCTATTTATGGACTGTTAGTGTAATCTTAAGTCCAGGGTTGGGCGTATTCTGTCTCACAATACCTTTGTTTCATTATAGGATAGAGGACCATTTAAGACAATCGATTATAGGTCGATTATTTACATTAAAACACATTATGTTTAATTATTTAGGTACAACTCGTTTGTTAATACTTGAACCATCAGTTTGTCATATTAAACACATGATCAGTTCATATACAATAGTCATTTTATCCCTTATAGCAAATTGATAGGAAGTATCATTTTACAGTGATCGGTTCCTTTGTTCAATATAAATATCTATTAACTAACTATTACACTTATTAGTTCATTATCTAGACTATTTTATGTTACCTTCATACTCATGGCGTGAAATGTGCATATGTACAATTTGTTTTACTCTATTGTTTTACTTTATTTATTTCATACATATATATATATTTCATATATATATATCTTCATTTTTTATGTATTTTTCATCATTGAAATAATTATTACAATTTCTTTGGCTTGATTCATTGGTTTGATGAAGATTCTCAATCTGTGATTCATTGGCTATTACTTATAATTTCAACATTTTCTGTGCATTTAGATTTTTTATACTTGGTTTGCTATTTAGCAGATACCCATAATATAATAAGGCATAAGATTTGTTGATGAATCTAGTTTCTACATGTTTTTTAATCATAAGTCTTTACAATATTTATATGTATAAATCCATAGCTCTACACCATTATATATTTATTTTATAGTCTATTATTACTATTCATTCATTTTTTTATGTGTCATCCTCCCTTATGCATAATCTATCCTACATGATTGATTTTAATTCAATTCTATGCTCCTCTTTGTGATTATCTTTAGTTGTTTTATATTTACAGTCTAAGACAGGTGACACCAAGTCTCTTTAATATTGTGAGACAGAATACGCCCAACCCTGGACTTAAGATTACACTAACAGTCCATAAATAGGGTTACATGTAAGTATAATAGTTCTGATTGTTTCCTTCATGTTTACATTTATACAAGTATTTTCTACAACCTTTTTTGGAAGACTTATGTTGTAGTTTTTTTAAAAATTATTGACTAATGATTATATAATATCTTGTTATAACCTTTTTAGAATATTTATGCTGTTATTTTAAATATTATTAATTATTATTTTTCATTACATTTGTGTGTCCTGCGTTTATATACATCTGTTTGTTAACTACATTGGTAAGAATTTCACCAGTCCTTCTCGATTATACAAGATTATATTATATATGTTATTGTTTATGATTTTAATTTATTTTTCTTTTTATGTCTTTATGTTTATATTACTTATATTTATATTGTAGCTGCTACCCCCTGAAGGCATTGATTGCCGAAACGCGTTGGGGTCTGTATTAATAAATTTGATTTGAATCGTCCTGACGTCTTGGCTTCTTGCTTTATGTAGATGCACCTATACATAATTACCAGATGAAACTCTGCTGCTAACCTCATCCAGAATATCCTGAATACCTTGTCAAATGGCGTTTTGAGCCTCAGATAATGTGGTTACCCTGTCTAAATTAATAAACCGAAATTCTTCTGAATAAATTACACCATTAAACTTGTCCAATTTACAATCCCACCTTTTCACAAACTGAACATAGCTAACTGGTTTTGATTCTTCAGAGGGGTCTAATGAAAGATGATTTGTTCTGTTCTCTGAAACACTGTGATTAAAGACATGGCTTTCACCACACTCTCCATATTCTGTATCGGCATGTGTAGATTTGCTGCATGATCTTTTCCTGTTAGACTTTACTCCCAGATTCACTGATTTTCTAACATTTTCATGATCTGAAAAAGAAAACGTAGGGTCTAATACTTTTTTCTTTTACATTGGCCTTAAAATTTAGGAGAGGGATAAAACCGGAATACTTACTATTTTGTTTATCTTTTGGCTTTCGGTAAGGAGCTGGTTGCTCTTCTGTACCGGCGTGTGTAGATTCACCGTCAGAAAAACTCTTGTTGTATGTTCTTTTCCTGTTAGACTTCTCTCCCATAGTCGTTGATTTTCTAACATTTTCTTGATCTGAAAAAGAAAACGTAGGGACTAATACTTTTTTCTTTTACATTGGCCTTAAAATCTAGGAGAGGGATAAAGCCTGAATACTTACTATTTTGTTTATCTTTTGGCTTTCGGTAAGGAACCGGCTGTTGATTAGGTTGGTGATCTTGTTTTGTAGCATCTTCTTGGTCTAAAATAAAAAGATTAAAGGTTGAGACACATTATGGGGCATGTTTACTAAACGGGGCACTTTTGCGGGGCGCACCTGAGCGCCCTAAAATGATGCAGTTAAGTGCTCTTAAGCACCCCGTACGCGTGCGCGGCACATTAACGGGTCCCGCACGCGTGCGCCGCAAACACGCACGTTTGCGGGGCGCTCATGTGCGATAGAGGCGTGGAAAGGCGAAATGAGGGCGGAGGAAGGCCCCCGAGGGGCGGAGAGATGGGGTCAATGGGTGGAATGTGGGAGGGGAGAGACCCTCCGCACAGGAGCGTGCCCGAATTTACAAGAAAAAATACCGCCAGTGAAACACACGCGTTAGAGGTGATTTAAAGGGAAGAGAAACCATTTCCGTCAGCAATGTACAGCAACATCGTGGAAACCCAAAAAACGTGAGCAGTGTGAAACATGTGCACAGAACAAACTCGCAAATGTAACATGAAAATAACCACAACCAAGTATGCGAAAATCATAAGTCTGCTGGGAAACACTGCTATTAATGGGCAACAATAATAAACACTCCCAGGAAAGCTCCAAAGAATTGAAATGAATATTGGAAGGGTCCATGGTCCGTGGACACATTCAAAAGCACTGCAATGTAATGGAACTGTCCTGGGAGTGCATATCAGGTCATCCAGTGATATCACTGATGCACTGTTCGGTTTATTTCTGTGACTGCACCTATTTGGAAGGCATATTTGTGTGTGTCCTGCACCCCTGTCCCCATACAAAGAAAACGTGGCCACAGTAAACCTATGCAGAGCAGGGTGTCAGGCTTGTGCAGCCAGGTTTCCTATCTCCAGATACTGCACAGTCTCTGTGGGCACAGTGTGGTGCAGCGGACACAGCCAGTGACTGTATGACGAGAGGTTCACAGGTTCAAATCACAGCTGAGGTTCTGGCAACCCAGTACCCATATTTTTAACCACCACTAAACAGTGAGAGTTCACACACTGCTGTACTGCAGAGAACATAAGCATGGGCTCAACACCTACATTTTACCCCACACCGCACACAAACCAGAGCAATGGCCATTATGTACAGGCGAGTCCCTCAAATTCCGTCCTGGAGTGCCACAACGCAATCAGGTTATATGGGTTTGCCAGATAAGGACTGCAAGCCACAGCAGACAGTGCCGTAGGCGTGTGTAGCCTGGCACCGTACACAACAACAGACAGGCACTGTCAGATGTAAAGTCATGGACTTCCCTCGGAATGCAGAATATATGTTTAGAAACAGTGGTGCAGTGTACACAGACAGTGTGTGCAACAACAGAAGGTCACAGGTTCAAATCCTGTCTGTGGCTCCTTGCAACTAGTGCACATAAGTGTACCCTGAAAAAACCAGGCATTAAAGACTGATACTTTTCTGCTGAGAACCCAAGATATTTTGGCATATGTTTATGTTATCATCAACAGTACCCACCACATAAACATGTGCAGCACCTACAGCAGAGTCAAACAAAAGCAGTCCTGGAGTGCCCCACATCATTAAAGGGTAATGCAGACTCCAATATAAGGCCATGTGAACATGTTGACGGCAGGGGAACTGGTGACACCTGTCCACATCACACCATGGCCTATCTGTTTTTAGGTGGGTGCTGTGTAGTGCAACAGACAGGGTTAGTCTGACAAACAGACATGGATGTACCTGGAAATGCACTGTCTCTGTGTCAAGAAGGTGGTGCAAAGCACACAGGCACTGCCTGCAGGAGGTGAAGGTCACAAGTTCAAATCACGTGTGTCAGGTCTGCCGAACCAATCCCCGCAATTGTCACATCCCCTAATTTTTCTCAAAAAACAAACCACCTGTAGTGGGAAAAGTGAAAACAGGGACAGTACATGTATATTGTCTCTCAAGGTGGACATATAAGAGAGAAATGTGCATCACATAGATCAGATTTCCTCAAATGCAGTCCTGGAGGGCCACAATTTATTCACATGTTATGATGTCTTAAATAAAGATGTCTCTGTTCATCTGCATGTGCCGGTCCATGGTATGCAGATATATCTCATGCATATATCTGACGCACATTTGTGAAAATGTAGCAGTGTCTGTTACAACAGGACTGGAGTTGGGGACCTGTGCCAGAGATTACCGATCAACAGGAGGCGAAATGACCAGACACACAGGCTTCAGGACCCAAAGCCAATTGGACAGTCATGATAGTGTGCGTTGCGTCCATATCATAAAACTAGTATGTGCGCACTGTAGCACTGTCACCATAAACCTTGAAATACACCACACATATAGCAACATGTTGATCTGATCAGTGGCAGATATCAATGTCTACGTACACCACAATATGGTTATTGAGTGGTATCACACCAATATGTCTGATGTATGTGGAGTGTGTCTCAGGTCTGTTGTTTGACGATGTTCCCCACCATGGGGTGTGACAGTAGCACTATTTCATAGCCTAGCCATGCATGCACTGTGTCCACGACTGCTGATTTGGCATAGACTGGAAAAACTATCTATAGTAGCACAGTGATGGCATAGCTGTGGGATTGTGTGGCTGTACATCCAGTGTGTGATGTATGCAACACCTTACTCAGCGCACAATGTTTGTACTGTGTGCAGTGTTAGCTTGCCATTGTGCATAATGAGGTGCTAGGTATTGTGGTCATACCCCCGACAGGCTGGTCTCGGCAGGATGCATGAGGACAGAACGTAGGGCAATGTAAGTGAAATTGCAGTGTGTGGTCATCAGTAGCATGGACAAGGTAGCCCAAGCATGTCCTCCTGGAAGG
Organism: Ichthyophis bannanicus; assembly: GCA_033557465.1. Taxonomy (NCBI): domain Eukaryota; kingdom Metazoa; phylum Chordata; class Amphibia; order Gymnophiona; family Ichthyophiidae; genus Ichthyophis; species Ichthyophis bannanicus. The sequence continues at coordinate 1,740,223,285 of CM066032.1, read as the reverse complement.
TCAGTCTCACCCTGACTGAGTAGTTACCATAGCATGGCTAGGTCAGCTGTAGTGGCAACAACATCTTTTGCAAGTGATATCTATGGGTTGCCTTTTGGAGCCCAATCACGAACGTAACTGCTCGGTGAGTGTGCAGACGTCCCAGTTTGGGTTGCACACATTGTCACCAGTAGTATGCAGTATGGATAAGCTATCAGACTGCTTGCACCTAGTATGTGTAAGGGTGCCACACTTTGAAGGGTGTAGCAGCTGCAGCTTATCTGTGTTTGCTGCTGGACAATGTCAGATAGTGGTGGTGGGCTGCTGAGCATGTCCAGGCATGCCATCTGTCTGCTGTCACCTTATTGATGGTCACATAAATGCATGCCCCATGCTGTAAGTTGTATTTTCCTCTGCTGGACAGAGGTTATCACTTCCCACCAGCAGCACCATTGCAGTGATGAGTCTGAATGTTACGTTTGGGTGTTGTCACATAATCCGTCCGTCTAACACACTTCTCCCCCTCCCATAACTAATGTGGCGATGACAATGGCCACCACACAGGATATGACTGATGTGGTTGCAGCAAATTGCTTAAAGGGCTACACATCACAGGGAAATAACAGATGCACAGAAGTGTAAGTGTATGTGCATCAACAAGTGCTACTCATCAGACACTGCGACTGATGTGGACTCACACCATAGGCTATCTTAGCTGAGCCAGGTGCTGTGGTCATGGTTCTGGGTCTCCCCTCTCACATTCAGGGTGAGCACAGGAGCCGCACAATGTGATGTCCAAGACTAACTCTGTGTCATTAACCTACACGCTCATTAATCATGTACATACGTAGGTGTTTCAGTGGCTGCATAAACCATAGTGCTTATATTTGTAGACTGCTTATTTACATGTGCAGTGCATCATGGGTATGTGTGATTGAAGTCTATCGTGGTAAAGAAAGCAAACAGGTCATGTGTTGGCCCATACTCAAACTGTAGCCAGCCAGGGGTGTGTTAGCAGCTATGGCAGTGGTTCTGAAGCAGTCCTCCGTGAAAGTCTAGCCATGACATGTGTTTATGTTAGTACAAATGAAGATGCATGAGATATATATGCATTACAGATGTCTTGCCAAACGGAGTGGAGTGTGGCCCTCCAGGGCTGGCCATCAACAACCCTGACAAACATCTCTGTCATTAACGTTTGTAAGTGGGCAAGGTGCTGATGTGCAAGACATCAAAATGTTCACATAAACTGTGTAACATGCTTCTCTGCCTCTCACCACCACCAACATCTTATAGATTATAGAACTGCATGGTGGGCATGAGAATTGAGGAAGTATGTCACAGTGAGTATATATGCTTTTCATGTCACTGACATCTGCACTTTGTACAGTCACACACCTAAATGACAGAGGTGTAAGACAGGGGTCTAAACATACAGACCTGTAGGGCCACAAATCTGTGAGGTTGCCAGGGTAGCTCTGATGCCTATAGATCTCATGCATATTAATTAGGGCTATACTGATCAGCAGACTGGCCTAGGGGTTCAAGGAGGAGTGTCTCTCATACACAGAGCTATGGAGGTTTCGCCCCCTGTGATGTCACAACGTGTACAGACATAGGTAATGCCCCTGATTCTACAGTGGTCTAATCTAATATGGCTCTCTGAGGCCTCTTCCCTTTGTAATGTCATTTGGTGGTGCCACCAACAACACCCTCAATGCTGTAGCATGAAGGTCCCTCAAAAGTACCTTACAAGGTTCGTTTATTTGAACATTAGAAGGTGCTGTTGTGGACACTGCACCTCATATTGTCCTCTCTGAAGTGACTCATAGGGTACCTGATGTGCCACACTAGGTTATTGCAATGTCACAGTGTGTTTCTGCAAAAAACAAATCCAAAACGCAAAGGCCACCAAAAACACTGTTGATAGTAGATAGTAATGTGCCAGCAAGTTATATAGATTAGGCTGATGGTGTGAAGGCAAACACGACGTCTGTAACATAGGTAGGTATGACAGTGAATGTGTCGCACACCCCAGCCACTCACTCTGTATGTCAGCACATCCACCTAACATCTACATCCATGTCCATCGCATGGCAATCTCAATAAGCTCAATATGTGTGCTATGCAACCTAATGTGGATGTAGCATGTGCAGATGGAAACCCCCCCCCCCCCCATGCCATCACATACATAATGTATGGGTTGACATTGAGATGGAGTAGTGAATATCATCTATTGCGACACATATCCCCATATCACCAGGGTGCCTGATAGGCCAATCTGATGGTCCCTCAAAACACCTTGTTGAAGTAGCAGTTGTAGTGGCAGTCAGTGCAATGTGAAAGGCGTAGCACATCACATCAAACAAATGCCTAAGAACCAGTGTGCAAGTGATGATAAGTTCAAGTCCCAAATGTGTCAACACCATGAGGTCATGAAATAGTTATGTGTTTTATATAAGAGACACACAGCACTGTATATTGCAGTTGTTGTGCGCATGTGCGCAACTCGTTCCGCAAAACAATGTGCGGGGCGAACTTGAACGTCATATGTGTATAAATTGCGCCAGTTGCGGGACGCTGTGGGACGAAATATTTATAAAACATGCAGCAGATGCGGAGCGCAATGAGACGTGTTACGTCGCCAAGGTGCGCCAATCTCTGGGGCGCAGTTGGACGTCATACGTCGCTAAACTGCGCCACTTGCGGGGCACAGTTGCACGTAAAACATTGGAAATGTGTGGCATTTGCGGGGCGCATGCGCGTCAATGACGCTGCGTGCAATCAGGTGATAATATCTCAAAATGGCGTCCAGAACAAGAAAGCCTGCATTCACTCCTCGGGAGCTCCGCACCCTGTCTCGCCTGATTGCCACAAGGCAGGAGAAGCTGTTCCCCGGGCAAAACAGGTACAGGGACAGCAGAAAGGTCCGCAGGGCCTGGGAACGGCTACAGAGACGCTTCAATAGAGAAGCTGACTTCCCAAGGGAGGTAAGTGGATGGGGACAGGTCATTAGAAATAGACATATATATCTAGAGGCTGTGTGCATTGCAGATCCTCATGCTGTTGGGGTCAGGTATTGTGTGTCAGTAATGTGCTGCAGCTGAACATACATCCCATATTGTCTTTGTATAATATGTGACAGGTTTGACCTGTACCCAGGTGGTGATGGATATGGTCACACAGGTCATGATGCTAGCCCTATTACCTGGCATTTGCTGCTGTGGACGTGCCAACACATACTGTAAGAAAGCAAACCAATAGATCAGCTTAATTATATCCAAATCACATCATATGAATATGGTGAAATGTGTAGCTGCAGAAAATAACCTTTCCGTCCACAGAAAGGGTATGTGAAGCAAAGCATTAATGGTATGTCAATCACCCAGGTGATCTGGTTGTTTTTGCCAATGTTGTGCAATATGCCCCCCTATCCCCAGTGGTCCTGAGAGCTCACCACAGTGGTCTATCAGTCACCCTGGAGATACGGTTGTGTGTGCTCAAGCACTGTAATACATACACCCTATCACCAGGGGACTAGAGAGGCCATCACACTGGCTCACCTGTCATCATGGTGATATTGGTCTGTGTGCTGTCAAAGTACAAAACAATATCCCTATCCCCAGGGGTGCTGTAAGATCATCACAGTGGCCTGTCATGTATCCTGGCGATATGGTTAAGTGTGCTGAAACAGTTCATTACATCTACCCTATTTCCAGGGGTCCTGAAAGGCCATCCCAGTGGCCTTTCATGTATCCTGGAGCTATGGTGATGTGTGCTCAAACAGTTCATTACATCTTCCCTAGTTCCAGGAGTCCTGAAAGGCCATCCCAGTGGCCTTTCATGTATCCTGGAGCTATGGTTCTGTGTGCTCAAACAGTTCATTACATCTTCCCTAGTTCCAGGAGTCCTGAAAGGCCATCCCAGTGGCCTTTCATGTATCCTGGAGCTATGGTTCTGTGTGCTCAAACAGTTTAAAATATCTCCCCTAGTTCCAGGAGTCCTGAAAGGCCATCCCAGTGGCCTTTCATGTATCCTGGAGCTATGGTGATGTGTGCTCAAACAGTTTAAAATATCTCCCCTAGTTCCAGGAGTCCTGAAAGGCCATCCCAGTGGCCTTTCATGTATCCTGGAGCTATGGTGATGTGTGCTCAAACAGTTTAAAATATCTCCCCTAGTTCCAGGAGTCCTGAAAGGCCATCCCAGTGGCCTTTCATGTATCCTGGAGCTATGGTGATGTGTGCTGAAACAGTTTAGAATATCTCCCCTAGTTCCAGGAGTCCTGAAAGGCCATCCCAGTGGCCTTTCATGTATCCTGGAGCTATGGTTCTGTGTGCTGAAAAAGTTCATTACATCTCCCCTAGTTCCAGGAGTCCTGAAAGGCCATCCCAGTGGCCTTTCATGTATCCTGGAGCTATGGTTCTGTGTGCTCAAACAGTTTAAAATATCTCCCCTAGTTCCAGGAGTCCTGAAAGGCCATCCCAGTGGCCTTTCATGTATCCTGGAGCTATGGTGATGTGTGCTGAAACAGTTTAGAATATCTCCCCTAGTTCCAGGAGTCCTGAAAGGCCATCCCAGTGGCCTTTCATGTATCCTGGAGCTATGGTTCTGTGTGCTGAAAAAGTTCATTACATCTCCCCTAGTTCCAGGAGTCCTGAAAGGCCATCCCAGTGGCCTTTCATGTATCCTGGAGCTATGGTGATGTGTGCTCAAACAGTTTAAAATATCTCCCCTAGTTCCAGGAGTCCTGAAAGGCCATCCCAGTGGCCTTTCATGTATCCTGGAGCTATGGTTCTGTGTGCTGAAAAAGTTCATTACATCTACCCTATTTCCAGGAGCCCTCAAAGGCCATCCCAGTGGCCTTTCACTCATCCTGGAGATATGGTTGTGTGTGCATAAAGAGTGTAAGAGATCCTCCCTTTCCCCAGGAGTTATGTGAGGCCATCACAGTCGGCTATCACGTACCCTGTTGATATGGTTGTGTGTGAATAAAGAGTTTAATAGAGCATCCCTTTCCCCAGGAGTTAAGTGAGGCCATCACAGTGGTCTATCACGCACCCTGGTGATATGGTTGTGTGTGCCTAACCAGTTCAATACATTCTCCCTATCTCCAGGAGTCCTATGACCTGTGTAAGGTCACTTGTCTATGATCCCACTGCAATGGGATATGCAGCTGATGATGTGTGGCACAACACGCAACCCCCATGGGGCCGTACGCCACATTGCATTGGTGGGTATAGCAGTCACATGTTGGGGTAGTTTATGACAGGTAAGTTGCACCTCTCACATAGTCTGTGAGGTCACTATCTCATCACACATGTCTGTGATGTATCACGATGAAAAGCTATGTGCACATGTTGATGTGTGTATAGGTACAACATCCCCATGACCTAGGCAAAGATATTCCCAAAGGCCGTAACAGAGCCATAGTCCCCTCACTTTATGCATAGTTAGGTTACCCATCCTCACACCTCCTACAAATCCATTACCTTGTAGCAGGTGAACAGAACTGATGTTGTAGGAAAGCTACAGTCACCTCTTGTGGTTGGACACCACAGACACAAGCAGCCACATGAGCACAGGTGGCAATTGCGTAGTGTGTTTGTTTGGTGTCTGTCCATGGTTTATCAAAATACACCTGCTGTCATCATACAGGTCATAGGTCATAGTGCCATTTCCACAAGATATAGGCCAGCCGACATGGGCACGGTAAGCTCAGATAAGGGCACCTGCAGTTGTTGTATGTTTGTTTAGGCTGCTCTACCAAACATACCCCATACATACTACACCCCAACCTGACTCTCACACAGGATGGCCAGCCAACATGGGTGGAGGTACAGACCCTCCACAGCACATGATCAGTTTTGTAACCCTTTCCTGCCCTCCTCATCCCACTGTTTCCCACATGTGTGACTTAGCCATGTTGTTAGCTGCTGATAGCATAGTTCATTGCCTGTAACAGGTGGTCGCCAGACACAGCAGGATGCACAAATTAACAAACATCCCTGTCCCCCTTGGGTTCTGTCGCATTCAACAACTGCTCCAATGTATCCCTTCACCCGCTCCTGGTGTGCAAAACATACACAACAAGAGATGCAAATATTGGACAGCAAGTAGCATCACGCAAGCACCATGGCATGGCTCCAGAGACTGACATATGTGACGATGACCAACATTGGTGAGTAGGCTCAGTTTGGTAATGGTGTTGTCCCACATGTGATAACACATTCCATGTGCCCATGATGATCCCCTGTGACAGGTGTTGAACTATGCTATACATGAAACACACATCAGTGTAGCTGAAGTGTCCAGACCCAGGACACACTGTTCTATGTTTCTGTTGCCCACCCACCAGACGTAAGTGCTCACTCATGCTCCCACCCATATTTTCTCACACACACAGGTCGAGGATCTGAGAAAGAAAGGGAGGGAGCTGCGCCTGCACCATGGCGCATACCTTGAGCGCGTGAGGAATGCTGAATCATCACATGGTGATGGTGCGTATTGATGACATGGCTGCCCACCATCAGAGGTCACAGTGGCCCATCAGTGTGCATGGTACCTGCATGGGTACATGTGATGTGTCACACACATCTACGTGTGCTGATGACTGTCATCTTCCACAGATCATGATGACAGTGACGAAGACCCCCGTACCTCTGCCTATGCCCTCCGAAGGCCCACCTCCCGCGCTGCCGTGGAGGTGGTAGTCCTGGACACCAGTGGGGAGGAGGCAGAGGGTCCTGCAGACGACACAGCGGAGGGGGTCATGGGGGATGCTGGGACGGAAGGTGTGGGTGCCAGGGTCACAAGGGGGGGTGAGGGCGCAGGTGATGTGGGTGGGGGGGAGGTGGTGGGGGGTGTTGGGGAGGAGTCAGGGGGGGAAGAGTGGCCACAGGGTGTCTGGGAGAGTGACATAGAGGACAGTGCAGCACAGGGCACTGTTGGCTCCCGCCATCAAGGGCAGGTGGCTCCAACATCCAGGGCCCCACACACAGTGCATGCAGATGCCACCACACAAACACCAGGAACAATGTGTGTGTGTGGTGGCAGATGTGTTGTACATCTGTGTGAGGCTCTGGATGCACTGGAGCAGCGGGTGCACCGGTTGGTGCACCTGCAGGAATGGATGGCGGGAGCCATGGAGAGGGTGGTTGCTGACAGTGAGCATCTGCCATGTCGGCAGCCACCCCCTGAAGGGCGTCACAGGCATCATTGATGGTGCCTGTGACGTCCACACATGTGCCCTGTGCTGCCCTGTCCGCCATCACGGGGCAGGCTGAGGGAGGGGGGGGTCATGTGGGGGTTCGGGGTTAGTGTGTGGGAGTGTGTTTATTGCGGGGGTGTGTGTGCGGGGGTGGGGAGGGGTTGGTTTTGTTGGGTGGGTGATGGCATTTTCCCCCTACCCTAGATATGTATATAGTTGTATTTTTGTTTGTACATATTAAAGTATGTTTTCTGAACCCTGTAATGGTCACGTGTCTCACGTAGCATATGACTATAGATGCCAGCATGTCATATGTGTGCAGCCACATACATTCCTGACGGGTAAACATGCGTGTGATACCTCAATTGGCACCACATGCAGTGTGTCGGGAAACTCATGTGTGTAGGTGTGTGATAGCAGGGTGCTGCATTACATGTTACCATGTAGTGGCTGCCCCACAGACGTACTTGCCACAGGGATGCATATACATGACCCACATGTTCTCACATATATGAGCCGGCAAAATATGCGGCTCACAAATGTCTGCCTCTGTAACATGCATCCCTATGGTGGGTTGGGGTGCATGTGACCACTTATATAGGTGAGGGCACAGGTCACACATATGGCACCAATGTGTCCTGTATGACGGGTTGCAGATGGTGATGTGTATGGAACATAAACAGGCCATTTATAACACAGTACCCCTGTGTCCACATCAAGGGTGGTGGACCGTGGTTCTGTAGAGCCGCAGGGCAGTCAGGTGTTGGAAATATTCCTAATGAGTGTGGCAGAGATATATATGAATTGGAGATATCCTGTCAGCGTGACTGAAGTTTCGGCCCTCCAGGGCTCGCTTTTGAGAGACCTGGATTACACCTCTGCCATTTTGGAATGTGAGTGGGCAAGGCGCAGATGTCCCCGACATCACACATGTTACCTAGAGTGTGTCATATTCCTCCTCACCTCTCCCCACCACCAACATATTGCCATTGCCACCACCCGTTACTGCTGGTGAGAAACAGGGAGCAATGTTACGCATTCCAAATAACCATCCGATGTCTGTGACATCTGCACCCAGCCCAAAATAAATCGTACATGACAGAGGTGTAAGGCAGCGCTCTCAAAATCCAGTCTTGGAGGGACACAAACCAGTAAGGTGGTCATGATAATTGTAATGGTGAGATATATATCGCCAGCATATACATTAGGGATATGCTCAGAACCTGACTGGTCTGCGGCTCCACAGTATCACGGTTCCACACCCATGTCGTACATGGATGTCTGTGCACACTGTGCCGCTGCAGCGCAGAGGCTGTGGTGACACATTGTGCTAGTGAAACATCACATATGTGTGGATCATGGAAATAGTATATGTGTGTGGCAAAGTAGCTTATGCAGTGGACATGGTTGCAGATCCTATGGTCCTCCCACCCCCCTCTCAGAGATACACATGGGACCAAATGGACACTCTTTGGAAAGAGACAATGTATCTATTTTTGGACAGCTGTTTATTATCACAGCAATTCTCTCATATAAAACTATTGTTACAAACATGTGTGTAAGACATATCAAAGATCCCCCCAAGCCAATTACATAACACACACAACATACTAATCACATATGTCTACTTTCACATATAACCCAAACCAAGCCGCAATAACAGAATATACTATGTACATAGTTGCTAAAACTGAACAGTGCAACAGAGAGAAACCTTTGGTTTCGTGCTGTACATTTCTATATTATCATAGGTTACTGACGGCGTGGTCGGCCACGCCTGCCACGTCGGGCCCCTCTCCCTGGCAAGGCTATATCCTCCTCCGGATACATTGGTGGTGCAGGTGCAGCTCGGATCAGAACATCACGTATGCCCTCAAGGGCCTCACACATGCGAGTTAGTGGCATGGCTACGACCCCCTCATGTAATGTCCGTAGCGCAGCACAAACATCCCTGGTGTTCCGCTCCACAGCACAGCGAATCCGCTCCAGAACACGTCGATTGGCTGTGAATGGGACACAGGGTGGTCAATGAACTACCTCTCCACGAAAACACCTTCATAAAGCAACATGTCATCACATACCCCACACTAATGCTAATGTGATAGTGCTGAGTCATATGGGAACATGGTTAGGGGTAAACACATATATCGCAGTGTACTACAATAACTATAGAAACACAGAGAACACTATACAGGAAGAGGATGTGGGAGGACAACACAACAGTCATACAATAGCTTCTGCATACACACCACACCCACATACTACAGACGTGGCAACAGAAGAGTGCAAGGACAGTCATCTCATATCCATTATTTAGGTCAGGTGCAGCATGCAGCAGCCATAAACACCTCAGATGGCCAGAAGCATTGTTGTACCGAGGTGTGTTTGGGAATGTCTGCACAGGTCATGTATGGGTCCAGGGTTTTGCTATATGTGGCATAGAGATGCACATGAGCTGTTGGGGCATGTTACGACAGGAACTGTGTGTTATGTGTTTATGGAATTTGCTATTCTCCATGAGATGTTTGTACTGGATGTAGCCTCATGGGATGCCATATATTTGTGTAAGACTGTGTGACGGCAAATCAGGTTTGGCCTGCCCTAATGATTGTTTTATGACATGACAATGTATGGTCTGATGGGTTACATTGTCAGTATGAGGGCTGGATGTGGGGATGTAACACATTATCCGCATGTGCTGGTCCTTGGAATTGCCTGGTGCAAGGACTACACTGATATGTATGCTTGGTGGTGTACAAAATGTACGTGAGCTGATGTTGGGGAATGACTAGAAATGTGATGGTGCTGACAGACGTTAATCCCGTGAAGCATTTACGTGTGTTGTGGGAGTGGGTGATACCTTATGAACATAGCTGCTTATGTGAGTGTAGTTGAGGATAGACATTGGCATGCTGACTACGTCATTGATAGTGTGGGATGTCAGAGACCTACTACACGGAATAAATGGTTATGTTAAAGCCAAATGTGACAATGTAGAGTGGATTAAACCAGTACAATAGAGCTGTCTGGACACATAAACATCAGACTATGGTGAGTGAGCAGAACTCTTGCACAGGCATTGTGAACGTGGATGCAGCAAATTAGGACATGGACTGGAAAACAGTCATAACAACTAGACAAACATATGTTTTCCCCTTTCTCATTTGACATAGCATATGGATCCTTACAGGCTGAGCTCAGTATGTTTATTTTGTACCCTGCTGTAAGGGATAATGTATGTATGACAGTACAGATTGGTCAGATATCTCTATCTACCCACTGGCCAGTACCTATACAGTGTTGTGTCAAATTCCCTAGTTGCCCTTTGTGTCTCCAATAACACATTTTGACTAGGTAATGTATTTCTTTGGTTGCTTGCTCTATGATGATGTATCTGGTTATTTTGTAAAGGAGATGAGCGTCTTCAGTTTATGTTATTTTCTCATTGGGCTTGACAATTGCTATCATACACCAGTATGTTATGTGAGGTCTTTGTGTAATGCTCTAATGTTTGCATTCGGAAAGGAGGGGTGGGGTGATGTGCCCAATTCTGGTATATGTTGTGTGGATCGTGGTGTATGATATGGTCTCAAACATGGCAAGCTTATGTTGTAGTTAGTCATATGTGTTTAGGTTATTTGCAGCACAGTAATTGTTCACGGATTTGGTCCTTGTTTAACCATTTGTTGAGGAAATAGACATGCGTCATACTCATTACTGTATGGTTGCATACAACACATATTGCAGGTATGACACGTATGATACTGGGGACCATCACACGGTATGGGGACATAGGCCCACAATTTAACTGGGACACACATGCTCACAGCCTATGCAATCTGTTGAGGGATTGTTGGCCTTACAGTAAGGGGACATGGTGTTTTCCTTTTCTGTCTGGATTACAGTCTATGTTATGTCTTTCTGTACAGAGGAAATTGAGGAATGTTCTCTCCAAACAAGCCATCAGGTTCATACTGTACGTTTGAGACCCCTCTGTAGATCCGTATCTATGGTTGACCTGACATATTTTCGCACCTGCTCTCTCCAGATGCTATGTAATTTGACACCTGCAGATGCAGACTGTGGGGAATGCGTTCTTTGTGCTGTTACATCACAGAGGAGGGTTGCATTGCTATTATATGGTATGTTGTTTCTTCAAATATTATTTAGATTGTCATGCTGTGGTTTACCAGACATCTGGGTGTCTGCAATGAGGTAGACTGTTGCAAGGGCAAGTGTTGATCTTTCTCATGACAACACATGGTGGCCCTTATACAACATCCTTTTAGGCCTGCATCTGTGGGTGTCAACTGACCTTCGGTGATTCTGTTTTGCGTCATAGTAACACCATATATTATACCCCACACCATTCTTTCAGGAAACAATATCCCACCAACATGAGCCATACATGTGATATATATGGTGGTTATGTTGCAACATTCACCACACAAACACCAACTAGTGACTATTGGTGTTTATTTTGGAATTATGACTGTCGTATGTCACCCACCTTCAGCATCGCGATGTGCAGATACGCCATGGGACCTTAACTCCGCCATCATCGCCTGAGGGTCAGGGCTCTCGGTGTATATTGCAGCCTGGGTCCGTCGATGTTCTCCCTTGATGCTGCCCCTAGTGGTGATATACTGGGTACAGGTGGCTCTATGGGCTCATCAACAGCACTTGTGCTGCCCCCTGAGACAGCAGGTTCATCCTCCAACACACTCATTGGCACTGTGATGTCAAAGTCAACCCTCTTCCTCCACATCATCCTCCTCCTCCTCCGCCTCCTCCTCTTTCCTCTCCCATTTACTGTAGTCACCTGCATATTGAACAATAACAAGGAAAACACATATGTTTCAACATCATCATATCTATATATGTGTGGCACAGACACCACAGAGATGATGGGGTGGGTATGTGCGGGTGTGCTGCGTACCCGACCCATGACACCCTCCCATTACATGTTTTGTCTACGTCATTCAGCTGTTTCTGGGGCACATGTGTGTCGTGTGGCCATGCACATGTTGCATATTTTCCATGTGTATATTTGGAGTGCCATGCCACATGTGTCCCCATCACATCCCTCCCCTATCTGTACAACATATGTCCACACATGTGTGAGAATACATCACCCTTACACTTGTTTGGACCATACAAAGCCTGTTTATGTTAAATTATGCATTTGAAATATTGTCTCTAGACATACTATATGCTCATTGTTGGATATGTTTGGCTGTGACCCATTGTGCCGTGGATCCCATGTAGACAGCACCTCTTGCCCACTGATAAGCACATGTAGCACTGTGCAAATAGTATGTCACACCACACGTTACCTGATTAGTGTGCCACAAAAACTATATGGTTGCTTTGCAATCACAGATGTGCAGGTTGGATAGGAATTGTTGTGTGTAGTTTTGGAAACAGATGGGGAGGTTGCTGTTTTCGAGGGACACATATGTAATATTGGACAGGGCATGGCAACAAACACAGTTTGTGCATGGCCATAACACACACATGTGACACCACTTTTTAAACATGGTGTGGATTGGGTCACAGGTATGGAGAGTGTCTGTGCAGCTGAATGATGTGTACTGAAGGGACATTGTGAACCTGGCAATTACTATACATACCTGCGTCAGGATGTGCCGTGTCAAGGGCCTCCGGCAGTCCACGGAGATAGATGTGGCCCAAACGTGTTGCCAGCTCTTGTTCAATGGTGTGAGTGATGGGATAAAAGGGCCCCCACCACCTGTGCCATCGCGCATGTTGTCTTTCAAGCCACCCATGTGCTGGCGCACCCCTCTTTTTATATCCGCGTACCTCTTTTTGAGGCTTTCAACATCCCTTGTGGGGCCCCCTGCGCTCTGCAAATTGCAGCCCGCACCTCCTCCCATACTGCCATTCGGGTGGCCACTGTTGTGCGACTGCTGAGCCTGCCAAATAAGAGGTCATAGTTTTCAATTACATGCGGAGAGTAGGATATAGTTCTCTCTATCACTGAAGCGTAGAGCTCTTTTTCGCTGTGGACAGGCACAGGTACCCTTTTTCTCTTCCCAGTTTGGACATATTGTGCAGGCTGTGGCCCAAAAGATGGTCCTGCATGTCCCTCCCTAGGATGTGCAGTCTGTAGCGTCGGTGTATCACCCACCACAGGTTGGGGACACATCCTCCACACCCTCACCCTCACCCTCACCGTCTCTCTCCCTCTCTCTCTCCATCTCTGTATGTTTTAAATGCTCCTTTTCAACAGAACAGCACTCACTTAAACAAAACAGAACACTACCCAGCATGCAATACAGACTTACAGAATGTTACAGTACAGGACACAGTAACGGACACACTAACAAAGGGAACAGAAATATGATCTTAGCACAAGGTGAGGAATCTACTCGGCTCCTGACTATCGTACACGGCCTCTCGCCGCTGCCGTACTCCTGGACTGACTCTCTCCCTCCTTCCTCTGGACTACTTCCCACCACAGCTCTCTACCTATAGATTTTGTTATCCTTCACTGTGCTTCTGTCCTGTGCAGTAGTCCACCACTGTCTCTGTTTCAGACTTATCTATGACAACCTCTCTCTCTAACTGTGACTCCTTTCTCAACCCTCAACGTGATGCACGTGTGCAGGCCTATTTTATAGTGTATTGCCAGTGTCTTTCCATTGCACATGCGCATTTGGGCGGGCGTGACGCTCGTGCGTTGGTGCGCGCGTGCTCGCCAACGCAGGGTGGCCGTACGCGGACCAAAAACGAACATGCGCCCTGAGACAACTGTACTGGCATGTGTCGCAGTACGCATGCGCACTACAAAGACTACCGCATGGGAGTCTCTGTATTGTTCGCATGTTCACGCCGTCGCACAAACGTGTTGGCACTCACTGAACCACTCCCATGCGTAGAGTGGCGCAAGCGTGCCACCAACTGACATCACATGCGATTCAACTGCGCATGCGCAGTTGTGCGCAAACCACACACCCCAGAATAACATATATACCATCACAACATTACCCACGTTGAGGTTGTAGAGGAAGAGCAGGAGGAGTGTGGTTGGTGTGGAGAAGAACGACCGTTATGCAGTTGTACTAGCGGATTGTATTGGTGTTTGTATTGCTTATTATATTTGGGTTGTTGTGTGTATGTCAGTTGTTGTTTTTACTTTTGGATACTGTATAGTGTGTTTTGTGTGTTTGTTAGAGTTTGTGTGGTTGGTAGAGTGTGTTTCGGTAGTGGGACGGGAGGAGTTTATGGCAGCAATATATGCTTATGCATGTGTCCTGAGTGGTGGGCAGATGCTGCGGTTGCCGGACAGGGGAGATGGTGTCCACGGGGCTGCAGCACAGGGCCTGGGTTGTAGTCCCGCAGAAACTCAGACCTGCAGCTGTGGAGGTGGTCCAGCCATGTGCTGTGGTTCACGGCACAGACCGGCGTGACGAGGTGCAGGCTCGGCAGCCACGCCTCTACAGGCCCAGGGCACAGCTCCAGGGCATGTCTGAGGACCAGGTCATCTCCCTGTACGACTGAGCACAAAGGGCTATTAGGGAGCTTTATGAGGATTTAAGACCGGACCTCGAGCCCTGACTGATAGGTCCCATGCAATACCAGGTTTAGTCAAGGCTCCTTGCTGCTTTACATTTTTTTGCCTCTGGCTGTTTCCAGTCATCTGTGGCTGCAGTGGCGTGGCATGAGCCGCCCATCCTTCTCACGATGTCTCCACCACGTACTGAGTGCCATGGTCAGCCGGGTGAGGGAATTACATAGCCATTCCCCCAACTAGGCAACAATGGGGGACCCTGAACCAGGCCTTTGAGACATTAGCAGGGATACCACACGTGAGGGAGCTATTGATTGCACACATGTTGCCCTGGTCCCGCCTAGAGACAGGGAGGTGGCGTTTCGCAACCGCAAACCCTTACCATTCCCTGAATGTTCAGGTTGTATGTGATGCTAATCTGCATATTCTGAATGTGGTCCCTAGGTTTCCAGGGTCCACCCATGACTCCTATATCCTGCATCACTCGGCAATCTTTCACACACTTGAGGGCGGACGTTATGGGGACTGTATTTTTGCTGGGTGAGTATGTCATGTGTCGTAATGTATGTATGTGTTTGTAACTTTCTTTATGTCTACTCACATAGCTAGCAAACTCGTTTAAAACCATTAAACTTAGATCAACATATGAGCAATGTTTGTTTGGGGACTGTTGTATCTTGAGATTATTACAGGGGTATAGACGTACACATACAGCAGCTACAAACAAACATAGACCATCAGACTCCTAGCATTATATGATCCAGACATTCACATGGTGTGCAGGTGACAACACCCCTGTGCATGTGGCTCGGCTGTTGCACAATCCCTCATAGTGTGTTGTCATATCAACTGAACACATTCTGAGGGGGGGGGGTTTGGACCACATATTCACGTATCATGATTGGTCAATGCCAAATAATGCTTGTAAGAAATTTAACCTAGTGAAAATTGCTCATCAAAACAGGAAACCCTACTCATGTGTGTGTGGGGTTCACACACTCACGCTGGACTGGTGTTGCTACCCAGGAGCCCGTATTTAATATGAGGGGTTTTTTGGGAATATCTGATGTATGCTTTTGCCCTTCAGCTAGCAGCACTCGTGTGGATATGTATGGTCACGCATGGGCCTATGTCACAGCAGGGGTGTAACGAAGTATATTTGGTGCTAGTACCTTGGCCTACTGTAGATGATCATGATTTAGCCACATATTGGCCATTGATCTCATGTAGTTTAACATATTGGAAAGGGGATGCCTGAAGCTGTGGGCTATGTGTGTGCATACAGAGTTGTATTGTTTTCAGCTACACATGCCGGTAATGTACCGATGTGTATCTCTATGAGGTTAAGAAATGAGTAGTACAGTGTGCAGGTTTGCAGACCCCACCTTCAGTGGGATGTTCCCAGGATAGACACAGTGCACAGGATTGGTATTTAAACAATTTATGGTTAGCAATATACAGCATAAGGACACAGAGTATGAGATCTAGATATGTTGCCCGTGACCGGACAGGATGCATCTAGGTGATATGGTTCACATTATCACCAGCTCCATGGCATACATGTTCGGTTTTTTTCCCACCCTCTCATGGCAGCATATTTTACCTAGGTTACTGTTCAGACATACAATATGAACATGTGACACGTGAATCGTTACTATCGTCTCTCATTGGCAGGGGTGCCAATGTGGACAGTCAATGCAATTACAATACCATGTCATGCGCACACACACACACAATATGTTACAGTATAAGAGGGGAACTGTTGGGGTATTTCCCATGAGTGTGTACTTACTTTCTAGGCTATGTGTTCCTTTTCTAACAGCATATGTGTTTTTTTACAGCTCATTAATGTTCGGTTATATGTTGATGTCAGGATTTGTTTTGTGTAGGGTTACTACTCTAACATATGTCAGTTATGTTGAATATTGACACGCACATTTCTTTTTATTTCCAAGGTGATGCAGGATATGGGTGTCGCCCCTGGCTGCTGACCCCTGTACGTCAGCCACGGACACGTGCAGAGCGGAGGTATAATGAGGCCCATGCCTCCAGCCGCTCAGTCATCGAGCGTACCTTTGGCGTGTTGAAAAGTCGCTCAGGTGTCGGGATAGGTCAGGCGGGGCCTTACAGTATAAGCCAAGGACTGTTGCAGAGATAATCATAGCCTGTTGCATCCTGCACAACATTGCTCTCCGGCACAATATCCATGCCGAGATTAATGAGGATCTGGAGCAAGATCCAATGTGACCCCCTGGTACGTGCCAGTGGTGACACACAGGATGGCACAGCAGTCAGACGGAGGTTGATTGGAGAGATCTTCTCATGTGCGTATTACATACCCACACAGCTTTTTAATACTATGTGTGTTATGTTTACAGCGTTACAGTTATGTCAGGATATGATTTTATGTGACACACATTAGTATTTTAGGTGCTAATTCACAACTCACTATATAGGCATGTGTGAGGCACAAACAATGTGGCCAGTACACAACAGCATGTGGTGCCCGAGGATGGGGGTGGTTGCTCATCCGGCGGTGAGTGATTTTACAGGTTAAAACTACAGGTAGTGGCTGCCTGTGTTAGCACCGGGTGTTGTTGTTGCGCACAAATGATGTTTTGTGATGATATGGGTGGATAACAGTGTTAGCCATATGGTGAGATGTTCACAGTGTGAGACCAGTCCACGTTTGGGGACATTAGTCCAGTGGGTTGAATTTATATGTTTCACCTTTGGGGTGTACATTTGGTTCTTACACTCCTGTCAGCTGGCTATGTGTTGCTTTGTTATTATGGCCGTATCAGGACATACATATCACAGGACAGATGTTAGTAGTAGTTTCTGCGGATATTAGGGTATCTATGGGTAGGGTGTTAATGTCAACCTACAGTGTGTCGGAATGTATACTGCACCAGAAAGCCATGACATGGACATGTTATAGGATGGGGATCTGAGCATTGTCCAGCCAGAGAGGTAGTATTGCCACATTTAATGTAGGCGAATTGACCTTAGGTACAGTGTACATATGTACACAGATACAGAGGATAACCTACCCCATATCAGCGAGGGGTGCGTTACAGTGGGCAGGATGAGCACAGAATGTGTGGTGGCTTATGGTTGTGCAGAATTCTCAGGGAGTACATGGCATATCTTGCTGATAAATTCTCAACATATGCCATCATGCCTCAGCTACAGGCTGGGTATGTGAGCAGTGTAGGATAGTACAGTCCACAGTACATAGATTGCATAGATAGTCGGACAGGGAAGGGAGGATTATGTTGGCAAGGAAAACCAGACATATGTGAGAGTTGTTTCTCTGAGGTACACATATTGGCTATCCATGCGTTGACATTCTCAATGACACACAGTGTGATGGCATGCAGCCATCATGGTTTGCGTAAAAAATATACATGCCATTGGTGTTTTAATGACATGACGCACACATTGACAGCTATCTGTGGAGATCATCAGCAAATAGCTGTCACTATGATTCAAGGTATGACATCTACACACCAGGATATGTATTTGTTCCCTGCATACATGAGACACTCGTGCATATTCCATATGTGTTTCCAGAATTGTTAAGCGACTTGCATTCAACATTGACACCACCCCTACACAAAGATAGGGGGCATTGTTGCCAATATAGTGGATCTGTGTGACTCGTCTGTACTTTGTGATGAGGTGCAAACATGGTGGTTTCTGACATGTCTGTTGATCTTTCTGTACAACAACACAGAGGTACGATGGGGACAGGATTGATTATGTACACCTGAGGATAGCAACCTACAACTCTGTGCTGCCACTCACATGTGAGAGATCTATACATGGTGTTAGGGAGCAGTCAGACATAAGGAGAGGGTGTGGGCTATGAGAGTTGTGGACAGGAAGGTGCAGTGTGTGATACTCTGTAGAACATGCCATGTTGTTACTGTTGTGTTTCCCAATGCACAGGACATAGTTTATTCAGATGCTGTTGATGTGTTGGATTGGCATGTGATGAACATCACCCAATATGCTTTGCGTTGGGGTAGGTGGATGTACAGGGAGATTGTGTGTGCCTGGGGTCATGTGGAAAACAGGATCTTCATTGCTCCATCATATTGGGCAGATGGTGTGTTGTTTTGTGTGTCACTCCGGGCTCCATCACCCATCCCTTGCTGTTGTCACACATATCCCCATGTGTTTGTGTTCAGCATGTCCAGAGCCACACTGTATATGTGACAGTAACAGCAAATCTGCATGTGTGTGTATTTAAGGTATGTAGTTGGTTTGACTGCACTTGCTCCCTACCCCAACATTGTAACATAAGCCAACAACAGGGGATTATTTCCGGTTCACGGGGCCTTTATATGTCTAAAGGTCCACTTGGAAACATACAGGGCCATGTGTTGCAGCTGGACTGCAGAAATATGCATTACTTTGTGTGTGGGTGATTACAGGTTGCCTGTGTGATGAGACACTCTTCAGGCATAGTACATTATCATGTACTGTGAGGGGACTGTGCACCTGGGGGGCAGATGTGACGGTGGTATGTGTACCGAAGTGCTGATTACCTTATGCTTAATATCAACATTTGTTGTGTGGTGTGCGACAAAATGAGTCTTGTGTTCTGAGACACCACTGATGTTCACCTATATTTATAATCAGAAATGACCTAATGTGGACATGCATCAGCAGAGGCTTGACCTTTTGTTTGTAAACGGACTGCTGATATTATATGCCTTCACTGTAACCTATTATTGCTGTGTATTGGTTAATGGGATTGCTGACATACACATGATGCACACACAAGGTAAGTTGCAA
This sequence comes from Ichthyophis bannanicus, assembly GCA_033557465.1. Taxonomy (NCBI): domain Eukaryota; kingdom Metazoa; phylum Chordata; class Amphibia; order Gymnophiona; family Ichthyophiidae; genus Ichthyophis; species Ichthyophis bannanicus. The sequence continues at coordinate 1,740,203,759 of CM066032.1, read as the reverse complement.
ATTTGTTTAAAAATTGCAGATTTGTATCTATGTTTACCTGTTGATGAATCATAATTGTGCGTTATTGATGCATATAATGTTCCCTCTATGTGCTACATAAACAGATGCCATTGTTTCGTGATTATTGGTAGCTGTGACTATCACCTGTGATTGTGACACGAGCGTGTATCTGATCGGACATGAACCGATTACCCATGTTTTACCCAAGGTAGTTGTGTGTTTCGGGATTATTAATGATGTCATGTACCAATGTTTTGTTGAGTAATGTACTGTGTGGTTTCACCATTACCGTTTCTTGTGCATTTGCAAAAGGTGTAACGGTGTGCATTGTGTGGTGTTTGTCATAGGCTGGCTTCCACAAGCAAGAACCATACGTATCCTCTCATTGACACAGGGCCATGAGGTACATACCGGACACATCTATTACAGGATGCATATGTGTGTCATCCAGTCAACCACCTTTTGAGAGAGCATAGAACTAACACCATAGACCATTTGTATCACCAGAAAGTGGCCCCATTGGATGCTTTTACCTCTGCGAGTGAGACATATGACTGCGATGCGACAGTATTACTATTAAGCATGATCTTAATTCTCCATTTACAGAGGTGTTCTTCTGCCACTGTCTTGTGTGTATGTTTCTGCCAGGGAAGTCCTGCTCATTGTTGAGAACACATCATGGAACTTGTCAAAAGACAGTGGAATGTTGACAGTGGTCCCCACGATTGACGAGTCCTAGCCATATTTGGTGGAAAACATTCTATGTAAACCTCACCCTGTTGGATTGCACACATAGCTATTGTTTACTTAATGTGGAAGTGTTCCCCCCCGTGTGCGAGCAAGCCAATAATGACATGGATAGTGTCGCTGTGCTGATCCATTTTCGAACACCTCAGGTTTTTTAGTATTGTTACGGTTTTGGCCCTGGGTGTGACTATGCCACCCCAGGATACCTCATCTTGTTTCTTCCTAATCAAGCAGATTGTTCACCCATGTGAATTCGCGACAATACAGCCAACGATGCGAAGCATCTCCTATTGTGTCATGTCAACCTTGCTTTCCACATCGAACATGCTGACGAAGTGTAACCTCACCAGCAATGAGGTTTTGGACACGTACGACCATCTTAATTAATGTGGTCAATGTGGACAAAGGGTGTTTACGTGCATGTGTGGCATCACTGTGTTCTCATGTTGCACTGTGGGAATGTGGGTGCTGTTTGCATAGACGGGACGTATGTTTGTGAGACAAAACATGTGGACCTCAGACTTCTTTGTGGATAGGCGTACATAGGATGTGTTGCGCCCTCATTTCCTTGTTCAGATGCTTGGCTTATTGTGAAGTTTGTTGGAGTGTTTGCAGAGGGCAGTGGACAGTCTGCATGTATAGTCAACACCGTGCTATTTCCCATGTGCACAGTCCAGGCAGAGTATGCCATGTGGTGAGAGACACTCACATTGCGGAACATGAGTGTTTGCAGTGTCGGACAATGTGGGTCACCGTTGCAGCGTCGTCAATTGTGCATTCCATGTATTAGGTTTATATGTGGTCCCAAACACTGTCTAATCTCTGAAAAGGTTGCAGGGCCACCTCCTTCCATGGTGGTATATGTATAGGTTTGGGAAGGTAGTTTAGTTTGTATTTTGTTTGTGTTTGCATGTGCCTGTCCTACCTGTTGCATCATACTCATTGCTGATTTTGAGGAGGAGTTTGTGTCTACATTGGTTTTTTTTTGCAGCTTCTTTGATTCCTAGCTCACGACATTATTGTGAGGCCCACACCACATTACTTTCCCAGCTTGATTTTCACAATAATACACAGTTTCTCAATCATAGGCTTTTTTGGTTTGGTTGTCTTCCTGTGTTTGCAAGATGGATATGGTTTGAGGGACACATGATGTTGTGTTGTGTCCAAATATGCAGCGCCATACTCTCTACATGACAATGTCATATGTGCATTACACCTTTGCCAGCATGCAGAATCAGGTAGGGGCTGGGGATGTCTGCTGCCCAGTGCATTTGTATGTCAGTCGGCTGCACATTCTATCTCATGCTCTTCATTTGTGGTGGTGGAATTAACTTTTCTGGTTGTGAGTTTAGATTTATGCCCTATTAGAGGGGTTTCAATATTCCAGCAGCAGAGCACTCACCATCATATTATGATGGCACTGACAACACTAATACAGATGTGTAAAACAAATAAAGATATTTATTCCACATACATGTTGCTCTTTTGGAGATTGAGCATTGTGAAACAAAGGCACACATTTCAATTCCTGTTTATCGGTCCTGCGTCTTTGTGACCCAGGGACTGCATTGTTTATTTGTCCAATATAATTGGATGAGGATTAACTGGTCTTTGTTCCACGGTAATGAGGGCGTTCCATGACTCTTGACCTAGGCCCACATGGGGTGCTAGTGGGAATTGATCAGGGTTTGCTTGGGTCCAAGGCCATTTTGTTAACAGTAGGTTAGTCCTTCTCTCCTTTGATCACATTACCACTTGTCTTGGGGCCATTTGCCACGACTCTGTACATGTGCCCCACCTGTGCATCCGAATCCTTGTAACTAGTGACAGGTTTGACTGTGTATCCGTGGCAGACACATGTAACCTCACTGGGTATCCGGTTTGCCACACAATGTGCTTAGTATGCTTGGATCATGTGTGCTTCAGGGGTGTAAGTTTGTACTCAGTGTACTGTTTCTGGGAGTGGCTACAGTCAGTGTTTTCTACTCTGTAGGTTTTTGTTTTGAGGTAGCGACATGTGCTATATCCTTTGTTTTGCTAATCTGCTGACTGTAAGCTATGACCGAGGTAACAGCAGGTTCCTCACTCTCTACATACACCCTTCTCTCCTCCTCACTGTACGTCAAGGGCCATACTGTGTGCTGCTTAGCCATCACATATTATGTCGTTGCAGAGGGTTGGGGTTTCCACTTTAGGGGGTTTACATGGCAAACATCAGGGGGTTTTGGTTTCTTGTGATTATCAGGGGTTGTGTGTTACACCTGAATACATGTGGAACTTTCTCATGTCCTGATCCAAATTATTAACATATTCCACATAACCGTCCTATGTTGCACTTGTGGTATATTTTTCCCATCTTTTGCATGCTGTATCCACTGCAGAACAGTGCCATGGTGTGTGCACATGTGCAAAACATCACAAATACAGACTGCAATTGTATGAGTAATTAGCAAGCTATGCATGTGCATTTCATCATGCTTACTTTTTGGTGTTTGATTGTCCTGACAGTCAGCAGGCGGTTTGTTTAATGGACTGCACTCTGTCTTTCTGCAGTCTTTGCTAAGGAGCTCACATTGTTGGTGTGGCATGCCGGTTTTAAGCCATTGTGATTTGTGGTAGTGGTCATTAGTGTGCTTCCTGTGTGGTGTCTTATATTTGTATGCTTTTCCATAAAAGGTGTTAAACATTTGTCTTGAGGGTCAGATATGTAATGATGTGTGCGGTGAGAATATTGTACCCTCAAACTGGGTTGGCCATTTTAATGGGTGCCACATGGGTTGGGGACCTGATTTCTGCAGTTCAGCAACTGATCTTCATCCATCTTTAACTTTTGTATTGTTTGTGTGTTTTAGCTCTGTGCAGTGATTGTGTTAGTGTGGGGTTGCAACATACCTCCTTTC